>CP131463.1:10483916-11965029 GCA_030664755.1 Microcos paniculata
CTGCTATTGTAAAAATTTATATAACCTATTTCCCTTACCTTCAAATAGATCGAGTTCCATCAAATTTGAGGGCAGGTGTATTTCCTCATTACATGGAACGTGAAAATTCCTTCAAATCTACTTTGATATTGGGAAAAATGTATGATTTTGTCAAATCATATGGAGAACAAGTGTCAAAGAGAGGTAAACCTTAGTTTGATCAAAATTGAAGCTTAACACGTCATTTGGCTTGCAAAGCAATATTGTGAAAGCACATTTCTTAATATTATGTTTATGCTATTCTAGTGTAAGCAAAAAGGAATAATGTGTTTTAATCTTATCCTCTTCAGAAGTTCGAAAACTCCCTTGTTTCAATGTTGGCTTTCGCAAAGATAGTGGAAAAAAATGTATTGAGCTTTATAAGCAGTACAAGAGAGACATGACAACTGCTCTGGACTGCAAGACCAAAAATCTTTAGCTTCTTTTAGTTCAGTTCTTCTATAGTCTTCATGTAAGTCTAATAGTTTATTCTAGCAGTACCATGTAGCCTCTTCTTTAACCTTTAGCTTTTTTTTTTTTTTTTTTGTTTCTTCTTTAGTCTTCATGCAAGTCTAATATTTTATTCTTTTATTTCGTTTTTCCTCCTCTATAAATAGCCTTCATTGTGAACTAATGCATGTTGCCCTCTGATCATCTTCTTCTATGCCTTTATTCTCCTTTGGTAAAATTTTCCTCTTATTTTGCTTGTTTACTTGGTCTTCTTGTTGAACTCCAAGTGTTTTTGATTAATATAAAACAACCCAATTAGATGCTTTTAATTAATCTAAGTTAAGTGTGCAGATCCTTAAAAGTAAAAAGTAAAAATGCTAAGTGTTAAAGATTCAATCGATTAAGGTTCTATCCCAATCGATTGAACAAGGTTGGATTGAGGCTATAAAACACAAACCCAAGATATTCAACCGATTGAGCAAAATAGTCAACCGATTGAGTAACTAATGGAAAGAAGAAGAAGTTGGAAGTAAGAGATTTTCAACCGATTCACAGTAGAGCTCAACCAATTAAGGAAGAACAAGTGAAGACTAGAAAGTCTGAAGCTAAAGAAATTGAACCGATTGAGTCTTATGCTCAATCGATTCAACTCCCTGAAGAAAATGACAGCTGAAGAAATTGAATTGATTGAGGTGGAATGTGAATCGATTCAGCAGAAGAAACAAGAAGTTCAAAAGACAACGTCAGAAAGGTTGAACCAATTCAGCAATGACCTCAACCGATTCAATGGCGTCAGAACAGTGTAACGACTAGTTTTTTTCAAAGCTACAAGTTGACCTCTCTCTTCATTAAATGCCCTAATGGATAGAATTAACTTTCTAACTATTTAAGGAGGTCTTAAATGCTGAAGAAAAACAATAAATTGAAAACCATTGAATAGAATTAACTATACTTTCTTTGTACATTGATTTCTCTCATTTGTTCCTAAACTTTCACACTTTGTGAGAGAAATTTAAGTGAGCTTAATTTCTTGTATATCTTAAGTCTTGTTGGAGATCATTCCTTGCACACAATTTTCTGTTTTCTTGTATTCTTGGAGTTGAAAGAATCACTCTAAGTGGGTTGCATCAACTAGGAGATCTTAGGTTGATTTGTCTTAAAGCTTGGGAAGAGCTTTCTTTGTAAAGGCTTTGTGGAAGCTAGAATTCCACTGTCCTAGTGAAGATGAGATTGAAAATCTTTGATTGGGAAGATTAAGGTAATGGATGTAGGTGAGGAACACCAAACCACTATAAATAGAAGTGTTAATTCTTTTTTACTTGCTTTACTTTGCAAAGAACTCATCCATCTATCCAAAACAACCCCAAACACCAACCAACTCATTACCAAAAGTTCCAATTGAAGTTGCACCATTGAAAAAGAATTCTTAAGTGCTATTCAGCCCCCCCTAACACAAATCTAAGGGACCAAAAATTGGTATCAGAGTCTAACCCAATTAGAAGGCTTAACATCCTTGGGAAAGATAGAAAATTCCATATTCTAGCAATTCTATGGTAGAAGGTCAGTCCACCAATAGACCACCACCCTTTGATGGCACTAACTACCAATATTGGAGCACTAAAATGTCCATATTCATAAGAGCTAGTGATTATGAAATGAGGGATGTTATAGAAGAAGGTTCATATGTGCCAATGAAGGAGGTAGATGGCATTAGAGTGCCAAAGGTGAGAAGAGAATGGAATGAAGCCGAAATAAAGAAGGTGCAAGTCAACTACAAGGCAATCAACACTCTACATTGTGGACTCAATGCTACCGAATTCAATAGAGTGTCCATTTGTTCAAGTGCCAAAGAAATAAGGGAGAAGTTGAAAGTTACTCGTGAGGGTACTTCTCAAGTGAATGAGTCCAAAATTACACTTCTCACCCATAACTATGAGGTGTTTAAGATGCAACCGGAAGAAATCATCATAGCAATGTTTGACAGATTCAATGGCATTGCAAATCAATTAAAGCATCTTGAAAAGGAGATTCCAGAACATGAGCTTGTGAAGAGGTTACTAAGGAGCTTGCCAAAAGCTTGGAAGCCCAAGGTGACTTGTATTAGAGAAGCAAAGGATCTCAATACCATCTCCTCAGACAACCTTTAGGGTTCTCTTCTCACCTATGAGCAAGAAATGAAGGAAGATGATGAAGAAGAGAAAAAAGATTCCAAAGAGAAGAAAATAAACTTGGCCTTGAGAGTGAGTGCTCTTGAAGAAGAGCTTGATTATGCAAGTAGTAAAGATAATGATGAAGCAATTGCTATGCTTGCTAGGCGGTTCAAAAGACTAATAGGTCATAGAGGCAAGAGGCAAGGAAGAAGATTCTTTAAGAAGGATCAAGGACCTTCTTGGAGAAAAGAAAAGAATGAGGCCAATAAGGGCGATAAATTAATGTGCTTTGAGTGCAAGAAGCCCGGCCACTTCAAAGCTAATTGTCCTCTACTCAAAGATGGTCAATCCAAGAAATAAAAGAAGCAAAAGAAAGTAATGGTGGCTGCCACATGGTCCGATAGTGATTGCTCCACTTCGGATAGTGATGAAAGTGGTGAGAAAGCCAACCTTTGCTTGATGGCTAAAGAGGACACCATTGAGGTAATCTCTAAACTACCTAGTGTCTATTTAAATAATTGTAATGATAATCAAGATGATGAGCTTGATGATGATAATGATATTGATGATGATTATGAAAGCCTTTATAATGAGTTTGAAAAACTTGCTTCAAAATATAAGACTTTGAAAAGAAAAGCAAACTCATTGAGTAATGAACTTGAAAATATTAAACTCAATTTCCATGATGTGTTTGAACATAGAAATTTATTGCAAATTGAGTTAGAGCATGCTAACAATGATTATGATGCTTTGAAGCATGATTATGAGATTAAAAACTCAAGCTTGCAAAAGACCAATGATGACTTGTTAATTATGTTATCTAGTTTAAAAGAAAAGAATGAGAAGGGAAGAGTGAATGAACATGTTGCATGTGAATCTAGCAAGAATGCATCTATTAGGAAGAAAAACATGCTTCTAATGTTCACTGTTATGCTTGTGGGAAGAGAGGACATATATCCATCAATTGTTACATAAATGAGAAGTTTTGGATGCCCAAAGGTTCTCATGTGATATCTAACCCCCAAGGACCCATCAAAGTATGGGTACCTAAGAACAAAAATTGAAAAGTTGTTTTGTAGGTTGAGCATGAGCATAAGGAAAAATGTTTGAAGGCTCAACCAAAGGAGAGGCAACCATGGATTCTTGATAGTGGTTGCTCAAAGCACATGACTGGAAATAAATCCTTATTTCAAGAGCTTGATGGAAGAAATAAAGGTAGTGTTTCTTTTGATGACAACTCCAAAGGAATCATCCAAGGAATTGGAACCATAGGTAATACATCTACTAGCTATATCAAGCATGTTTTATTTGTTAAGGGTCTCAAGCATAATTTATTGAGCATTAGTCAATTATGTGATAGAGGATTTAAGGCATGCTTTGACTCTCAAGTATGCTATGTAATTGACATTAATACAAACAAGGTCATTTTTGTTGGAAAACGTTTTGAAAACATTTATGTAATCTATCTTGATGATCTTGATGATTGCATAAATGAAACTTGTTTTATGGCAAAAGAAATGTGTGATAGTTGCTTATGGCATAGAAGATTAGGGCATGCAAGTATATGAACATCATTTCAAAACTTTTAAGAAAAGACTTGGTCATTGGACTTCCAAAACTTGATTTCAAAAGTGACTATATTTGTAAGGCATGTCAATTTGGAAAACAAACTAGAAGCTCTTTTAAGTCAAGCAATAGATTTCCACTCCAAGACCACTAGAACTGTTACACATGGATTTGTTTGGTCCAATAAATGTAACAAACTTAGGAGGAAAATCCTATGGCTTTGTTAGTGTTGATGACTATTCTAGGTTTACTTGGGTATATTTCTTGTCCTTTAAAGATGAAGCATTGCATGTGTTCATGAAGCATTGTAAAAGAGTTCAAAAAGAAAAAGAGCTTAGCATTGTTAGCATTAGAAGTGAACATGTTAGTGAGTTTGAAAACAAAGACTTTGAAGAGTTTTGTAATGAAAACGGTTTTCAACATAATTTTTCTGCTCCAAGAACTCCCTAACAAAATGGAGTAGTTAAAAGGAAAAATAGGACTTTGAAAGAAATGGCAAGAACCATGATTTGTGAAAACAACTTGCCAAAGTATTTTTGGCCGGAAGTCACAAACACTGCTTGTTGTTACATTCTCAATAGAGTTTCCATTAGGCCAAAGATTTCAAAAACTCCATATGAACTTTATAAAAGTAGGAAACCAAACATTTCATACTTAAGGAACTTTGGTTGAAAATGCTTTGTCTTAAATAATGGAAAACACCCTATGGGCAAATTTGATGCTGAAAGTGATGAAGCTATTTTTCTTGGTTATTCCTTGAACTCTAAAGCATATAGAGTCTTCAATAGGAGAACACTAGTTGCAGAAGAGTCTATTCATGTGGTTTTTCATGAATCTAACAATGCACCAAGAAAGGTACTGCATGTTGACGATGATGATGTAGGTGAACTAGACTTAAAAATGGAGAAAATGAAGATTCATGAGGAGCCACCAAATGAATCTGCTACCTTGGAGAGAAGCAAAGTTAAACCACCTCTTCAAGATCTACAAAGAAAAGAAGAACTTCATGAAAATCTACCTAAAACATGAAAATATGCCAAGAGTCATCCAAAGAAGCAAATACTTAGTGATCCTTCCGAAAAGATGAAAACAAGAAGATAACTCATGGAGACTTATGAGCATGTGGCTTTCATCTCACAAGTAGAGCCTAAAACCTTTGAAGAAGCGAATAAAGAAGAAAGCTGGATAATTTCCATGCAAGAGGAGCTAGGCCAATTCGAAAGGAGCAAGGTTTGGAGCTTGGTTCCTAAGCCAACTAACCATCCAAATTTTGGTACGAAATGGGTATTCAGAAATAAGATGGATGAGCTAGGTAATGTAGCAAGAAACAAGGCAAGACTAGTTGCTAAGGGGTACAATCAAAAGGAAGGTATTGATTTCGATGAAACTTTTGCTTTGGTAGCTAGATTAGAGGCTATTAGGTTATTGCTTGCATAAGCATGTTACATGAATTTCAATCTTTTTCAAATGGATGTGAAAAGTGCTTTTTAAATGGTTTTATTCGATAAGAGGTCTATGTAGAACAACCTCTTGGTTTTGAAATTCATGATGAGCCCAATCATGTGTATAAACTACAAAAAGCTTTGTATCGGCTGAAACAAGCCGCTAGAGCTTGGTATGAAAGGCTTTCAAAATTTTTGATTGAAAAGAATTTTAAAAGAGGTAGTGTAGATACCACTCTTATTACTAAAATAGTAAAAATTATCTTCTCTCCGTACAAATATATGTTGATGACATTATATTTGGTGCTATTAATGAAAAATTGTGTGAGTGTTTTGCTAAAGAAATACAAGGAGAATTTGAAATGAGCATGATGAGAGAGTTGAACTTCTTCCTTGGTCTAGAAATAAAGCAAAGTGAGGATGGCATCTTCATTAACCAAGCCAAGTACATCAAGGATATGCTAAAAAGGTTTGGAATGATGACATGAAGGGAATTGGAACCCCCATGAACCCCTCAACAAAACTAGATAAAGATAAGAAAGGCAAAAAGGTAGATCAAAAGCTCTATAGAGGTATGATTGGATCACTTCTTTACTTGACTACTAGTATGTGGACCTTTATCCTAATTAAACCTAAGTATTAGTATTGAAGTCTATAATTTAGATGGATAATAGAGTGGTAAGGATGAAACTGAACTTTTAATTTAGTGGAAATTAAGGACTAAATTGAAGAAAATATTAAATTGAAAGGTGATTTTAATAACTATGCAAAAGTAGGAGGACTTAAAAGTAGTTTTCCTAATAGGGAAAAGTTTAAATTGATAGGCGAGGGCACAGGCTGCATTAGCAGCCCTCTCCCGTTTCTTCATCCTTTTCCCTTTGAAATTTTCAGATTTTCTCTCTCCAAAAGAACACCATTAAAGCTTCTAAACTCCTTCCTACCATAACTTACTCAAACCTTAACCAAATCACACAAGTAAATGCTCTAAATTGGACTATTTTTCGACCTCTACAAGAATAAGGAATTTGTCCTTGGAGAGAAGCAAAGGATCAAGCCCAGTTTTAAAGAGAAAATTTCGGGTTTGGTGTCAACTTGGAGAAAACTTAGCCATTTTCAAGCTAAGCTTTCAAGGTATGTTGTAGAGGGTTTTGAGAACTTTGAAATGCATCTTTTGCATGTTAATTTCATTGGGTAGAGTTGGAGTTGTGGATTTTTGAAATATCATGGCTATTTTCGGATTTAAGTTTGGGTTGTAGAAATTTGGTTGTCTAAAGCTGTGTTTGTGTGAGTAGCATGAAGGTGAGATTTTGTAGGTTTTTAATGTGGAATTTAGGTTGCATGAGAAAGAGAGAGTCAGAGGAATGGGGAGACGCCAGTAAGAGGGCTATTGCCCTGCCCAATGTGCTCATCCGGTGCTGCTCATCGACTGGGCATTATTTTTTTGGTAGGGAAACGGGGTCAAAGACCCAACAAATTAAGTAGTCATAAGTCTAGGGTGACCAATCCCTATAGCATCAGCCAACAAAGTATTTCTGAGTCCCAAAGGGGGCCGGTTAAGAATAGTCAAGCCTCTCTGCTGATGCCAGCTCCATTTAGCAAGACAGTCTGCTGCCATGTTCTTTTCTCTGGGAATGTGTTTCAGCTTCCAAGACCAGGTATCATCAAGCATCTCTCGAATGGCTTCCACCAGTAAAAAATGTGGATGGCTTCCGTTAACCCCTTTTGTAATGGCCTCAACTGAATTATTTGAATCCGATTCTATCTCCAAAAAATTTAAGTTGAGTTGTCTTGCATACTTGACTCCATGGTAGATACCCCACAACTCTGCAAGATCAATTTCACAATCTCCAATATTGAGGCTGAACCCTGCTAACCAAATCCCTTGGCCATCCCTGAATAATCCTCCTGCAGCAGCCACATGATTAGTTTGGTCCCAGCTGCCATCAGTATTAAGTTTTATCCAGTTAGCCTCAGGTTTCTCCCATTTTAGATCGATGGTGACAAGTTTTTTCTTGTTCTCTAACCTTTCATTCTCTTTGTACCACTCCCTCATGACATTTCCAATTGTTTCCAATTTTCTGTCAATAGGAATACTATAGTCATCGAAAATTTTTCTATTCCTCCACTTCCAAATTTCCCAGCAAGTATTAGCAAACAAGATAGGCCAGCTCCATTCTCCAAATTTTCTACTTTTACAAACCATGAGATTGAAGTTCAACCAATCTTCCAGAGCCAAACTCCTGCTCAGTCTAAAATTCTGGTCAATCATTAGTGTCTCCCAAATACACATGGCATTAGTACAGTCTCTCAAAATGTGCACAACCGATTCAGACCGAGCCCCACATAGCTGGCAAGAGCTATCTCTAGATAGATTTCTTATATGCCTATTCTCATTCCCCAATAATCTGTTGTTAAAAGCCAACCACATGAAAGTTTGAATTTTCGGTTGGACATTCAATTTCCAAATAGCCTTAATTCCTGGTTTTGATTCCTGCTGCAGATGATCAACAAGATTTCTATAAGCCGAGCTGGTTGTGAACTTCCCTGATAGCGAAAGCCCCCAAATAATCTTATCCTTTGCATTAGTTTGGAGCTGGACAGGGATACAACATACCTTCTCCGTAATATCACTAGGGAGATAATCTCTAAGTTTATGCAACATCCACCCATTTTCATTCATAAAATCTTTAACCTAAAGGTCATCCAATTCTTTGTTGTGTGTCAAAAATAGTAACTCAGCAAGGGTTTTGTCATATTCAAGCCACTTGTCATTCCAAAAGCTGACTTTAGACCCATCTCCGACCCTCCATTTTAGTCCTTTATCAAGGAGCAGGGAACCTTCATTAATGCTTTTCCATGTATAAGAACAGTTCCTATGAGCATGAGTAACAGTCAGTTGATGAGGATTGAGATATTTGTCTTTCAACAAGTTTTGCCACAGACCATCGTTCGAATCAAGCAGCCTCCATCCCATTTTGGTGAGTAAGGCCAGGTTCATGTCTCTAGTTTTCTTAAGACCGAGCCCACCTTCATATTTAGGCCTACATACCGAGTCCCAGTTCATTAAGTGGACTTTTCGTTTTATGCTGGAGCTACCCCACAAGAAGCTTCTATTCATCTTGTCGATTTCATCACAAACCACACTTGGGATCTTTGTTGACTGCATAGTATAATATGGAATAGGCGCAGCTGAAGATTGAATAAGCACTGCCCTTCCTGCAAGGGAAAGTTTATTAATTTTCCAGCCCGCCAACCGAGTTTGCACTTTCTCAACCAGGTTCCAGTAAGTCTTCTTGTTGACTCTTTCATGAATTAAAGGGACTCCGAGGTATTTGCCAAGGTTCTCTGTCCTTGGTATTCCAGTGCTTCTAACAATATCATTTGCGACTCTTCTAGGGGTGTTGCTGGAGATAAAAAGTTTTGACTTTGAGAGGTTAATTGTCTGACCCGACCATTTGCTAAATTCCTCCAAAGTTTATTTGACAACTTCAACTTGTGATAAAGATGCTGAAGAGAATAAGACTAGATCATCTGCAAAGAAAATATGGGACACTCCTGGTCCGTTTCTAGATGCTTTGATTGGTTTCTAGTGATTCAAAGAGACTTTCTCTTGAATGAGATGAGAGAGTTTTTCCATGCCCAGTACAAACAAATATGGGGAAAGGGGGTCGTCCTGTCTCAACCCTCTTGTAGGCTTAAATTCTTCAGATTTTTCACCATTCCATAAAACTTGGAAGGAAGGAGAAGAGATACAATCCATGATAAGGGATAACATTTTATTGCCAATACCAATTTCCTGAAGAACATTTCTGATAAATTCCCAATCCATTTTATCATAGGCCTTTTCCAAGTCAATTTTCCATATTATAGCACCTGACTTCCCTTTCCTTTTTTTAAGAGAATGAATCATCTCTTGAGCCACAACAATATTGTCAACAATTTGCCTGCCAGGTACAAAACTACTTTGAGTGGGAGCAATGAGATTAGGCAGGAAGGGTCTGATTCTTTCAACCAGAATCTTTGTGATAACTTTGTAGATGACATTGCATAGTCCAATTGGGCGAAACTGAGTGATGCTGGTTGGTTGATGGACTTTAGGGATAACAGTTAAAAGTGTTTTGTTGATTTTTGGAGGCAAATTCCCCGAGTTAAACGCCTCCATTACAAGTTGAATGATCTCAACCTTCACAATATCCCAATTTTTCTTATAAAAACAAGCCTGAAAGCCATCTGGCCTAGGTGCTTTGAACGACCCAATACTGAAAACAGCTTTTTCAATTTCTGTAACAGAAACCTCACGATGGAAGAAATCAAGATCCCGCACTTGGATAGGAGGGAAGGTGACAGAAATATCAGGAATATCACTTTCTAAATCAGGTTTTGAATAGAGAAGTTGAAAGTAGGCTGCTGCATGAGATTTGAGAGCATCTTTGTCACCAATCCAGTTGCCGTTGTCATCTTTTAATGCCCCTACCTTGTTTTTTCTTCTTCTAATCAAAGCAAGGGTATGAAAATATCCAGTATTTCTGTCTCCAGACTTTATCCATTCAGTCCTTGACTTTTGGAACCATATGAGTTCTTCCCTTTTAAGGATGTCTTCATAGTCTTTCTGTAGCTTAACTTCTAGATCAAAGAGAAATGGGTTCGGATTTCTCTCCAGGGATTTTTGGATGCCCCCTAGTCGAGCTTGGAGTCTTCTCTTTTGTTGGAAAACATTCCCAAAGATCAATTTATTCCAGTTCATTAACTCCTTGCTCACCTTTTCTAATTTATTGGCAAACTCTCCAATGATTGAGTTCCAGGTCGAGTTTAAAAAGGTAGGGAAATCTGGGTGGTGCTGCCATGCAGCCTCAAATCTAAAAGGTTTAAGGTGGGATTGAGGCTGAGAGAGGCCCTCACAGTTCAATAATAATGGACAATGATCTGATTTCAATCTGGGTAAATGGTGCACTACTGCTTCAGGAAATGCTAGTCTCCAATCTTTGTTACAAAGCACTTTATCAATTCTTTCCCATAAAGTGATTATCCCTTCTCCTTTTCGTCTCCAAGTGAACTTCTGGCCTATGAAGCCCAGATCGATTAGCTCACACTGTGCCATTACTTCTTGGAATTTTCTACATTTTCCTATATCATTAATAGAAAAGTTGGATTTATCAGCAGCAGAGGCTATTGAGTTGAAATCTCCTCCAACAATCCACGGGTTGCTTGAGTGCTGACTTCTGGCACAGAGGTAATTCCACAACTGTTCCCTAGTAGCTGGAGTTGGACTCCCATAAACCACAGTCAAGTTCCACTGCTTATTATTCACCTTAACAGAAGCTGTAACCGCTTGGAAGAAAAACTCTTCAACTATTACATCAACTATCACATTGTTCCAAAGAAGCCAAATTCCTCCAGCAAAACCCTGCCCTTCAACAATATGCCACTTGGGGAAGCCAATTTTCTTGATAATTTTTTCCACCCTGGAGACACTAACTTTTGTTTCCATTAACCCCAGGATAGCTGGATTATGCTGTCTAATTAAATCTCTCACAATTCTCAGAAATTCATTGCTTCCTGCACCACGCACATTCCAAAAAATTATCTTCATCAAAAGAGTAAAAGAAGATGATTAGTCATGGAGTTCATTCACTCCATCCATTCCAGCCTGTATATCCTCCATTCCAGCTTCCATTCCAGCATGCATATCATCCATTGCATCATCACTGCCAACACCGTCACAAAAAATGGAATTGGCCTGCATATCCTGTGTATTAGTTTCAGCTTGGTCTCTATCATGACTATTTCCAGAATCTCTGATATTGTTGCTATTAGAAATAAGAGGGGAAGATGAGAGGGGATCAACAATAAGCGAAATAACAGAAGCAGAAGAATTCAAAGCTTGTTCTGGTTGAATTTCTAAGGGGGTTGTGGAACTAGGTGTCAGTTGGGAGGTAGTAAAAGGGTTGTTAAGAGGCGTTTGAAGAGAGAACGGGACAGGGGATGAAGGAATAGCAGGGGAGCTTAGTTTTTTCTTGGAGGCCTTACCTTTCCCAAACTGCTTCTGGGATCCAAGAGAAGAGCCTGACATGAACTGGCCTAAAGTTGGCTGCTTGAGTAAAGGGTCCATTTGGGTTTTCTGATTGGCAATGGTGGAGGTGTTTGTGATCTCTTTAAGGGCTTGGGTCTTACCTTTACCCACCATTGGATTGGGGCTTTACTTAGTGGACCTTGGAAAGTAAGAAGGTTGGGCTATATGCTTGTCTTTGCTAGTTGAGTCTTGCTGACTTGTTGCATCCTTTGTCAAACTTCTTGAGGTTTCTTTCTCCTCACTGTGAAGGATTGAGAATCGAGATCCACTTGGGCCTTCTGAACTAGTTCCACCTGACTGGCTTCTCCTTTTCGGGTTACCTCCATTTTTCCTCTGGACTACCATCCAAGGTCCAAACTGAGAGGTTCTAGAAGTTTCCTTACTCTGTGGCTTTTCCGTCGCTGGCACTTCCATGTCCATGTTTGCATTCTCCTGTAGATCTTCATTAGTCTGAACATGGGAGTTTTTAGGACAATGGTTTGAGTCTTTAAGGTGCCCATAGCTTCCACAATCGAAGCAAATATTGTCTAATCCCTCGTACTCAATGCTTTGCCAGATGGGGCCAACAATTATTCCACCTACAAGTGGTTTTTTCAAATCCACCTCCACACAAATGCGAGCATATTTCCCCCTGGCAGAACCCTCTGTTGTTGCATCAACTTTCACTGTTTTTCCAA
Organism: Microcos paniculata; assembly: GCA_030664755.1. Classification (NCBI taxonomy): domain Eukaryota; kingdom Viridiplantae; phylum Streptophyta; class Magnoliopsida; order Malvales; family Malvaceae; genus Microcos; species Microcos paniculata. The sequence goes on from CP131463.1 coordinate 10,496,290, forward strand.
TCAGATTCCCAATTCCTCTTAGTATCCTCATGTCAAAGAACTCCACTGGTAACCCGGGCAGTCTTACCCATACTGAAGTTGACGAGATTTCCTCTTCAGATGGCTTAAAAAGTGGTTTCCACTTTTTAACTGTAAGATAATATCCGCCTACCACCCAAGGACCCTCGTTAAGAATTCTCAAATAATCTTCTGGGTTAGAGAGTTTCACCAAGTAGAACTCATTACCCAAATCAACCAAGGAAAACTCAGCCCTTAGTTGCCACAGTTGTCTTAATCTGCTGTAGAGGAAGTTGAAACCCAAAGACTTCCCCAGGACTTTCGCAATTAGTGTTTTTCGCCATGGGTTACATGCTTCCTGGTATTCCTCTTTTGAAACCTGTAGAGAAGGCCATGTATTCTTCTATGTGTCTTCGTGAACCAGATTAACATCTATCACGTCTTCTTCTCCTAAGACCTCATCCCAAGTTAAGCCCGTGGTAGTGCCACCATTGATAAAAGCTTCTTTGAAGGACCGATGCTCCTGAAAACCTAAACTAGGAGAGTTTGGTTCAGAATGCAAACTTCCAAGACCCATAGGATTTATCTCCATTGTTCTTGATCTTTTTGTAGCCACTGACCGACGGTAGAAGTCACCGTCAGAATCCCCAGGCGGGGGCGTGGTTTCCATCAACTCCAAGGGAAAGCTATCGTGCGCCCAGAACCTGTGCTACTTTTTATCGACTGGGCATTCTGCTGGCTGTGCAACAGCCAACAATGAGGAAGAAGAAAAAGGCCTTTTGGGCTTTAGCTAGTTTAGTTATATTTGGGCTTTAGTAACTAAATTCTATTAGGCCTTAGCTAATTTGGCTATATTGGGCTTTAATTGTTAGAATTATTCTTGGTCTTTTCTACTTATTAGAATTGGGCTATTAGGCCCAACATAAAATGACAAGAGAAGAAAAAGAAAGGAAAGGAAGGCAACAATGGGATGGGCCTGTGAGGCCCACTAGAAAATAAAATGTGAAATTGGGCTAATAGGCCTTTTATAACAAAATGGATATTAATCAATTAGTAATATTATTTCAACTTAATTACTCAATAATAAGGTGTCCATTTTGCTATTAAAATACTAAATTACTATTAATTTGCTTCGTAAGTGAAAATACCTAATTTACCCTTCAAGGGTTAAAATTACAAAGATACCTCTACATAGTCAAACTTACCATTTTGTCCTAATAGTAATAGTGCCCTAATGGTAAAACTTTATCAAACTCCCTAAACTCTCCAAATTGTAATTTTGCCCCTAAAGGGTTAATGACCATTTTACCCTTGGTGTTTGAAATTACTTAAAAGTCCTTTTCTAAGTTTGTTAGAAGCCTATTTAGGCTATCCTAAGTCAGCATGTGCATGATTTAATTTTAAAATGGAATTCTAATGAAATTTCACGAAATTAGGAGCAACGATGAAAGGTCGTGACGAGCGTTTCTACGGTGCAGTGAGGTTAGCGCGAGAGTATACTACTCTCCCAATCTGTGAGTGGTTTGACCTCAATATTTAGTGACATTGATGGCAAAGCATTTTTAATTGTTTCAAATTAAATGTTTTATTGATTTGGGGTATAGTATGCCACTGCACAAGTATACTGTGGGTGGGTTATATATATATATATATACGATTATTTGAATTATTTAAAATTGGTTTTATGTAAACCTGATCGTGGTATGATGAAAGTCCATATGTGACTTGCCCGATCAAGGTATTTTTATGTAAACCTAACCGTGCATGATTACGGTCCATGTGTAACCTGCCTGATTGAGGTATGATATTGGTCCATGAAGGACCTACCCATGAGGGGTAAGTTGTGCTAGCTATTGATGCCTTATGGATGCTCCATTTGGGAGGCACAAGTGCACCCTCTTCGGACTGTGAGTGCGGAAGGTGACACGCTAGGAGCACTTGTAGTTATTACGATGACGAATGGCAAACGTTGGGAGATTAGGGCATAGAGTGTATGTATATATATTTTCAATGAAATTAAAGGATGATTTATGTGAATTTCTCCCAATGGGTTTTCGAGCTCATCGACGGGTGAGACTCGATCTATTTATGCTGCCCTAATTGAATTGTTTTAATGAAAATGATTTATTGGTGGGATTTGATTTAGATATAAATGATGGTTTATAAAAAGGTTTTGGTATTATTAAATCCCCACCATCTTTGGTCTTTTACATTGTTTACAAACCACATCACTGAGTCTGTTGACTCACCCCGTGGTTATTTATATTTTTCAGGATTTGTGGCTCACTAAGGAGCAATTTCCTTGTAAAGCATGCAGATAGACTTCTAGCTTGTGTAGGTATTCTATTCATAGTATTAGTGATCCATGTGTATTTTAAATTCCGCTGCGATGTGTTTTATGGTTTCACTCCACACAAGTGTAAAGCACAGTTTTTTTGATATTTTATTCACGGGGGCCTTTATTTATTAATTTTATTTATTATTTAAAGGTATATTTTGAATATTAAAATAATGTTTTATAAATGGTATTTGATATTTCTATTTATGCTCGATATTCAATGCCTTTGCTGTTTCTGAGGCGTGACTGACCGACATGTACTTTGAGACAGTACAGCAGCTACCACGTGGCAGAGCTTACAAGTCGGGGCGTGGTAATTTGATTGGTATCAGAGCAAATCGATTTTAACACGCTTTTAAAAACACAGTGGATCACTTTAGGAAGTAAAGAGTCGGTTCGGGTACTTAGGTACCTGGTTGAACCATTTCCTTAGTCATCTTAGTTCTCTTAGCTAAAGAACTAGAGTTATCCTTAGAGAGGTGTGCTACTCAAGCAATAACACAAGTTTAAATGATCTCATGAGTGAGATGAGATACATTGGGTTTGTGTGAGAACTACTCAAAGGTCATGAGCTTCAGACTAGTAGCATTACCTTTGTGAAGAAATGCGAAGAATGGTTAAGGGATGGAAAGTATGTTAACTCGATGTAGAGTTATCGAATGGTTAAATGGTCAAAGTAATGTTTGTGTCTTCGCAAGTAAAAACAAAGACCAAAGGTTTCGAATTGAACCCTAATTAAAGTGTTAGAATGGTGTGAGTATCTTTGCTAGAGAGTGCAAGGATCGAGCAGGGTAAGGGTGTAGTCAAGTGATAGGAGATAAATTAAGCTATGATGTGAAGAGAGAAAAATACCAATTTTGGTATATGAATGTAAAGTGTTGGAAGCCCAAATTAAAGGTTGTACTTAAGAGGGAATCTAAAGAATTCCCTTATGGTACAAGTGAAAGGAAACTAGAAGATTGATTCCCAGAATTGTGAAAGAGGTTGTAGTTGTTGAGTCACAGTTCCCTACAATGTAGGAATGTGTACTTCGAGAAGTATGATAGGTATGTGAAGATGTTTAAAGGTGAGGTAGACCTGGAAGAACGAAAAATGTAGAGAATGAAGTATATGGAAAAGATAATTGGAAGTTGTTGATAGTGAGTGATATTTTAGAATGTCATCATGAGGTGAAGTTTCAACATGATTGAAACCAATATGATGGTGAATTTGGTGGTGGTGAAGAATTGCTAAATAATTGATGAAGTATGGAGATTGATCAAAGCAAGAAGGAAGATTTAAAGTGTAAAAAGGAGTAAAGTTTTGGTGAAATAAAATTTGATAGAATGATGGACAAATGGTCGATAAAATATTGAAGTAAATGAAGTGAAAGACAATTGGAATATTTGAAAGGAGTAAGGAGTTAGTAAATTGGGAATTTAATTAATTAATGTGGAAGTTGGATGTAAATTTTATGGAGAATAATGATGCCATACTTGGTATGGATCAGATGGAAAAGTGCGACGATTTGGAGAATCGCATCACTAGAAAGTGAAGTTTTAAGAGATCAGCAAATGGCTATTTAAATTCTTGGTGAGTGCCAATTATTGCCATTTTGATTGATATTGGCACTCGAGACAAGTAAATTGCTTCATGAAGGATGCATAGTTTGGTTAGCATGTGTTATTTGTGCTTAAATTGTTGGATTGATGTGGAAGGCGTTGCAGCAAGAAAGAACTTCTCTATTTTTTTTTGGAGGAACTACCAGAGTTACCATTGGAATGAGAAAATAAAGTTTTGCAATTTAATTGCAATTGAGTATGGATTATATTCTGCTGATCCATACTAAATAGAGTTAGGTGAAAAGGTGAAGTAAAGGAGTAAATTAAATTAAATGAAAAAGTTATACGGTCGAACATCTCGCTATCAAGTGCTCTGACTAAATTGTGAAGGAAGGAAAGGTGAATTTCCTTAACTTTGTATCGATTAACAATAGTTGAACAAAGTCACAGCCAAGAATCAATGAGACTAACAATCTCAAGATTGTTTTTTAAACGAGATACAATTATTGTGAGGTTTGATGAATCAGAGTTCCAACCATATCTTGATCAACTTGTCATCATCCTCGTTGATGACACCTTGGCTTATCTAAAAGTAAGCGTGAGCATGTTTAACATCTCCGCTTATTGTTGCTAAATTTAAAAAGGAACACCAGCTATACACCAAACTATACAGACATCAGTTTGGTTACAGCAAATATTTTCTTGGGTTAATTGGTGATTGAGAAAAGTGTCTTATGAGCCCATAACCCACGGTCCTACTCTTAATTGAAGACAACTTAAAGGTGCCATCGAGATTTACAACTTTCTCGATTTGGTAGCTAATTATCAGATAATTGTGGAAGGTATTTTTCTCTGATAGTTGAATGACTTATCAACTTAACTTTCAAAAGTTAAGTTTAATTGAAATGGAGGTTGAAAGTGGTTTAAAAATCTTAAGGAGTGTTTGACTATAGCCCTAATGTTTACTTTATCAACCTCTGCCAGAAGTTGTGTAGTCTACATTGATGTGAACGGACAAAGTCTTTGACATGTCCGAATGTAATATGGTGAGATGGTAGCTCATGTTTCTCATCAGTTGAGAAGGCATATAGAGAGTTATTCGGTGCATGACTTGGAAGCTTGCAGTCGAAAACTTGCACTTAAAAGTTAGATGCACTGGTTGTACAAGGAAAACGTCGTACAATTAAAATTGAATTGTGAAATGTTGAAGTATGTTGTGGCACGACGAGATCTTAACTGGATGGCAAAGGCAGTGATTGAAGTTGGTAAAAAGGTTTGACCTGGTGATTGTTTGTTATCTGAATAAGTAAACACGGTTGCTGATGTGTTGAATCGAATGGTTCCTCTGTTGCATAGATAGCCATACTGGATGTTGCTATTGGTTATGGGGAAGTTATTAACAGGAATTAATTTAAAGTGTTGGCCATGGTAGTGGCTTAACTGCTCAATTCATTGTTCCATCCTTATTGATTGAGCAAATTGATCGTAACAGCGAGGTGATCCTAAGTGGAAAGTAGTGAAAGAAGATGAACTAATGAAACGTGAAGAGTTAAACCAGTAAAGTGTGAACCAAACAGTGATGGAGTATTACTCTACTAACGTAGAGTCTATGTGTTTTGAATGTTATTGAATTTCAAAGTGCAAGTTAAGGAGGAAGCTTGCTCCTCCACCTTTGCTACATATCATGATAGCTTAAAGGGAATAATGATACATTGGAGGTGTTGTCAGTGGTTGTGATTAAAGAAGAAATGAAGAGTGAGTGATTAAGTGTTCGGCGAATTGGTGAGTTAAGACTGATCCTAAAGAGTCTATTGCCACAATGGAGTTGTTGCTTGATTTTTGAGTGAGAGAATGGAAATATTACCATGAAATATTGTGATTTGTTTTGCCTCATGTTTGGAGGTTGTGATGCGATTTGGGTGATCATGAGAGATTCACCAAATCGACATGTTTTGTTTATAGTATTGACGACTTAAAAATTGAGCTTCTAGCTCAGATGCTTGTTAAGGAAATAAAAGGTTTCCATGGTTTCAGACTTGCATTCCAAGTTTGAACAAGGTTGTTAGTGGCAATAGGAAGAAAGTTTAAAATTTGACGCTGTCCTATTTCTGGAGTGAAGGACTAGTTGGGGAAAATTATTTAGTTGCCGAAAGTTGTGTTGCACAATCATGTTATCAACTCTGAAATGAGTTGAGATGTACTCGTTATTGGCGGAGTTGCCAATGGTAATAATGGTCAGATTGACATTGGTTCATACCATGTGAGGTGCTGTATGTAGGTGAAGTAGAATTTTAAATTTTGAGATGACAGTAAAGTAATGTGGTTAAGACTATTACTGCTCTAGGTGGAGCTTTTTATGGGAAAGTGTATTACGCCACTTTGTTTGGATGAAGTGGGAGAGAGACGAATGTTCAATAGTGAGATTTGTCTAAGTTACTACAGGAAAGTGAAGCAATTATGATCAAGTGAAAGTAATTCAAAAATGATAATGATTGAAGTGGGTGGTAGTACGAGAGTAAAGTTGGAACTTCAGTGTAAGAGGTAAAGTTACATGGAAATATGTATTGGTAGAAGAGAAATTATGAAATTGAGAAGCAACTTGAATCAATATTTCTAGATTTTCTGTCTTAAATAGACATTGAAAGTTGAATGAGTTTGATTGATCGGATTGGTCCTTGTGGGATGAAAGGATAAGGGTGGTGGAAGTATTGTGGGGAAGATCCTGTGTTCTCGGTCGAGATGGGATGAGATGAAACTGTCCCTGCTCGATTACTACTTAGTCCTTAGAATTTCGAGGATGAAATTTCTGTGAGGAGAGAGTTGTGGACCTCTACCTTAATTAAACCTAAGTATAAGTATTGAAATCTATAATTTAAATGGATAATGGAGTGGTAAGGATGAAATTGAACTTTTAATTTAGTGGAAATTAAGGACTAAATTGAAGAAAATACTAAATTGAAAGGTGATTTTAATAACTATGCAAGAGTAGGAGGTCTTAAAAGTAGTTTTCCCAAAAGGGAAAAGTTTAAATTGAGAGGAGAGGGCACAAACTGCATTAACAGCCCTCCCCCGTGTCTTCAACCTTTTCCCTTTGAAATATTCAGATTTTCTCTCTCCAAAAGAACACCATTAAAGCTCCTAAACTTCTTTCTACCATAACTTACTCAAACCTTAACCAAATCACACTAAACACTCTAAATTGAACTATTTTTCGAGCTCTACAAGAATAAGGAATTTGTTCTTGGAGAGAAGCAAAGGATCAAGCCTAGTTTTGAAGAGAAAAATTCCGGTTTGATGTCAACTTCGAGAAAACTTAGCTATTTTCGAGCTAAGCTTTCAAGGTATGTTGTAAAGGGTTTTGAGAACTTTCAAATGCATCTTTTGCATGTTAATTTTATTGGGTAGAGTTGGAGTTGTGGATTTTTTAAATATCATGGCTATTTTCGGATTTAAGTTTAGGTTGTAAAAATTTGGTTGCCTAAAGCTATGTTTGTATGAGTAGCATGAAGGTGAGATATTGTAGGTTTTTAATGTGGAATTTTGGTTGCATGAGAAAGCGAGTCAGACGAATGGGGAGACGTTAGTAAGAGGGCTGTTGCCTTGCCCGACGCGCTCGTTCGGTGCTGCTCGTTGACTGGGCATTCTGCTGGTTGTGCAGTAGCCAGCAATGAGGAAGAAGAAAAAGGCCTTTTGGCCTTTAGCTAATTTAGTTATATTTGGGCTTTAGTAACTAAATTCTATTAGGCCTTAGCTAATTTGGCTATATTGGGCTTTAATTGTTAGAATTATTCTTGGTCTTTTCTACTTATTAGAATTGGGCTATTAGGCCCAACATAAAATGACAAGAGAAGAAAAAGAAAGGAAAGGAAGGCAACAATGGGATGGGCCTGTGAGGCCCACTAGAAAATAAAATGTGAAATTGGGCTAATAGGCCTTTTATAACAAAATGGATATTAATCAATTAGTAATATTATTTCAACTTAATTACTCAATAATAAGGTGTCCATTTTGCTATTAAAATACTAAATTACTATTAATTTGCTTCGTAAGTGAAAATACCTAATTTACCCTTTAAGGGTTAGAATTACAAAAATACCCTTACATAGTCAAACTTACCATTTTGTCCTAATAGTAACAGTGCCCTAATGGTAACAGTTTATCAAACTCCCTAAACTCTCCAAATTACAATTTTGCCCCTATATGGTAAATGACCATTTTACCCTTGGGGTGTGAAATTACTTAAAAGTTCTTTTCTAAGTTTGTTAGAAGCCTATTTAGGCTATCTTAAGTCAGCATGTGCATGATTTGATTTTAAAATGGAATTCTAATGAAATTTTACAAAATTAGAAGCATCGGCGAAGGGTCGCAATGAGGGCTCCTATGGTGCAGTGGGGTTAACGTGGGAGTATACTACTCTCCCAATCCGTGAGTGGTTTGGCCACAATGTTTAGTGACATTGATGGCAAAGCGTATTTAATTATTTTAAATTAAATGTTTTATTAATCTGGGGTATAGTATTCCATTGCACAAGTATACACCTTTTTGTGGGTGGGTTATATATATGATTATATGAATTATTTAAAATTGGTTTTATGTAAACCTGATCGTGGTGTGATGAGAGTCCATACGTGACTTGCCCGATCGAGGTATTTTTATGTAAATCTAATCATGGCGTGATTACGGTCCATGTGTGACCTGCCCGATTGAGGAATGATATTGGTCCATGAGGGACCTGCCCATGAGGGGCAAGTTGTGCTAGCTATTTATGGCTTGTGGACGCTCCATTGGGGAGGCCCAAGTACATCCTCTTGGGACTGTGAGACGTGGAGGGTGACACGCCAAGAGCACTTGTAGTCATTACGATGACGAATGGCAAACGTTAGGAGATTAGAGTGTGTATGTATATAATTTTCAATGAAATTAAAGGATAATTTGTGTGAATTTCTCCCAACGGGTTTCGAGCTTATCGATGGGTGAGACTCGGTCTATTTATGCCGTCCTAATTGAATTGTTTTAATGAAAATGATTTACTGGTGGGATTTGATTTAAAAATAAATGATGGTTTATAAAAAAGTTTTGGTATTATTATATCCTCCACCATCTTTGGTCTTTTACATTGTTTCCAAACCACATCACTGAGTTGTTGACTCACCCTATAGTTATTTATATTTTTCGGGATTTGTGGCTCACTGAGGAGCAATTTTCGTGTAAAGTGTGCAGATAGGCTTCTAGCTTGTGTAGGTATTCTATTCATATTATTAGTGATCCATGTGTATTTTAAATTCCGCCGCAATGTGTTTTATGGTTTCACTCTGCACACGTGTAAAGCACAGTTATTTTGATATTTTATTTATGGGGGCCTTTATTTATTATATTTATATATTGTTTAGAGGTATATTTTGAATATTAAAATAATATTTTATAAATGGTATTAGATATTTGTATTTATGCTTGATATTCAATGCCTTGTGCTATTTCTGAGGCATGACCTTTCGGCACGTACTTTGAAACAGTATGGCAGCTGCCACATGGCAAAGCTGCGGGTCGGGGATGACAATTTGATTGGCATCAGAGCGCCTATTCTGTGAGAGACGGGCCCATAGAGCCTTTTATTGGTCTGGCTACCCACTTTGGGCCTTTTCTATGTCATGTTAATAGGACAAGTTCCCATTCTCTGTGACAATACAAGTGTCATAAATATCTCCAAGAACCCAGTTCAGCACTCTAGAACTAAGCACATTGAGATTAGACATCAGTTTATTGGAGATCATGTGCTTAAAAGAGATATTAAAGTAGAATTTGTGGACACCTTGCACCAATTAGCTGATATATTCACAAAAGCATTGAGTGAGGATCAATTTTGCAAAATGAGGAGAGAGCTTGGTATGACAAATATGCATGAACTCAATTGTGATTAATTGTTTGGAAATGCATGTGTGATTTGCTATTGATTTGTATGTACTTTGATTGCATAAAACTTGATCTTGTCAATATATATACTCCATGTGGTTGAAAAATTCAAGTTCCCAATCTTAAAATTGATTCTTCAATGTGTTGAATCGATTCAGCATTTAGCTCAATCGGTTTTTCATAAGTTTTGAAAAAGCAAGCTTTGAACTTCTTCAAATTCAATCGATTCACCTCTATAGTGAACCGATTCAATATTTTTGTGAAAAAGGTTTTAAAATTGTTCTTTAAAATTCAATCGATTCACCTTTGTGGTGAAACCGATTCAACTTTGTGTAAATGGTTTTCAAAATTGAACTTCAAATCCAATCAATCCACAAAAGATTTTGATCGATTCACTTTCTAAAGTTTTCAAAAAGAAAAATCCCAAATAGAAAGTTTCAATCGATTCAGTCTTCGACTGAACCGATTGAACAAGGTCTGGAAGCAAAAGTTAGAACTTGTTCAATCAATTGAGTCTTTTACTCAACCAATTGAACTCGTCGGGCCTATATATAACTTGATAGTTCTCACACTTTCAAAATCGTTTTGAATCGATTCAAGTTCAAAATTTTTCAATTTCCCTCACAAAAACTCATCAAGAAACTCTATCATTTACAAAACCCAACCTCCAATTCATCCTATAAACACAAAATCAACACCCTTACACCCAAAAATAAAAAATTCCCAATTCCTAAAACCTAAGATCCCACAAATGGCACCAAAGAGAAAAATTCCATAACAAGGAAAGGGTCCAAGTAAGAAAGTGAAGCACATGGGCAAAAAGTTGAGCAAAGGGAAGGGAATTGCTAGTGGGAATCCTCCAAGTGGCGAAGTTCGAATCCAAGAGGAAGGTAATCACATTAGATATTTTAGAAACTCCATTCATAAGAAGAGATATGATGAGATTGTGACCTCTAAAGAGGTTATTTGTGGTAGGGAGATTGATTGGAAAGAATTCGAGAACTGCACTTTTCATAATAGTCTTAGGAAACTTGTTGTGGATGCCAAATGGTTTGGCTTGAGTAATTTTCAGGATAGAGAATATAGTGAATTAATGGTTAGAGAATTTTACTCAAGTATCCCTAAGAATCAAGATAAGTTAGGGAAAGATGTAGAAATCAACACTGAGGGCATTCATGCCTTTGTTTGTGGTAGGGAGATTCTGATCACTCCTAAAGACCTAGGTAGCTTATTGAAAATAGAATTTGAGAATGGTGCATACTCTAGGCTATCTGAGTTTACATGTGGATTGCCTTGGAAGGAAATTACTGGTCTAGATGAGAGTTTTCGTCTTAAGAACTCTGTCTTGAAGATCGAATCTTCGGAGCTTAGATTATTACATGTTTTCATTAGCACGATTCTCTATGGGAGGTCTGGGAGCTTTAACACTGTGACTCAGGAGGATTTTTGGTTGATGTTCTCTGTAATGCATGGTGGAGAGGTTAACATAGCCTGGTGCTTGATTGAAAAAATGAAAGAAATAGCATGGACCAAATGAGCCAAGTTAGCTTTTGGCAACACCATCACCAAATTGTTAATGAAGAAGGGAATCTGGGGTTAGAGGTACCAAAATGACTTGAAAGTGAGCACTCACATCCCTTTCAACTCTTCAATCTTCAGAAAATGCACTATCTATTGGATGGCAACAATTGGATCAAGCAAATTGTGAAGACAACAAAAACAGTGCTAAGAGAGTTGAAAAATGAACCACAACAAGAAGAAAGGCAATACAAGAGCAAGCCCAAGAAGAAGTTCAAGAACAAACTCAAGCTGCACTGCAAGATGATCGGATTGGTTTAATATTGGATGCTGTATTGAGAATGGAGACCACTTTGGGAGAAAAGATTCGAGAGTTCAAGCAACTAGTTCTAACTAGGTTAGATACTTTGGACACAAAGGTGGCAGAGATCAGCAAACAAAGAGATGATCAATTTTTTGATATTGGTGACTTAGGGCACGGCGATGAGCACGAAGCTACCTCGGGACAACGAAGGCAAGAACAAGAGATTCCGAGCAAGGCAGTGGCAGAGGAAGAGTTGGCAGCAGCTACTCAGACTATGGAGACCATCATTTCCACCCTCACCATCCCATCCGAGCCTACCCCTAAGCCCCCACTCCCACTCTCCAGTACCAAAGAAAACCTAAATGATTTTTTGATGAACTTTTTTGCTTCTTTCTCTTTTGTTGATGTCAAAATGGGGGAGCTTGATTATGGTTCAAAACAATATTTTGCTTTGATTTACTTGTTTGATGAATCAACCTTGGATTTGTTACATTTTTGGAACATTGAATTGGACAATACTTAAAGTTATATATATTTGATAACTGGTTTAGGTTTTTATATTATAGTTGTGTTGTTTACATTTAGATGAAATTGCTGATATTTTGAACTACATGTATGTGTGATATGAATATACAAAGTGTAGGGTGAAGAGAGCATATATTTAGGGGGAGCTTTTGCTCAAATCTTAGCATTTGTACATTTATGTTTTAACTTAGATTAATCTCTTTAAGTTTGTCAATTTAAAGGGATGTTTTGTCATCATCAAAAAGGGGGAGATTGTTGAACTCCAAGTGTTTTTGATGAATACAAAACAACCTAATTAGATGTTTTTAATTAATCCAAGTTAAATGTACAGATCCTTGAAAGTCAAAAGTAAAAATGCTAAGTGTTAAAGATTCAATCGATTGAGGTTCCATCCCAATCGATTGAACAAGGTTGGATTAAGGCTATAAAGCACAAAACCGAGATATTCAACCAATTGAGCAAGATAGTCAAATGATTGAGTAACTAATGGAAAGAAGAAGAAGTTGGAAGTCAGGGATTTCCAATTGATTCACAGTAGAGTTCAACTGATTGAGGAAGAACAAGCGAAGACTAGAAAGTCTGAAGCTAAAGAAATTGAACCGTTTGAATCTTATGCTAAATCTATTCAACTCCCTAAAGAAAATGGCAGCTAAAGAAATTGAACCGATTGAGGAGGAATGTGAATCGATTCAACAGAAGAAACAAGAAGTTCAAAAGACAACATCAGAAAGGTTGAACCGATTCAGCAATGACCTCAACCGATTCAATGGCATCAGAACAGTATAACGACTAATGTTTTTCAAAGCTGCAAATTGACCTCTCTCTTGATTAAATGCCCCAATGAAAATAATTAACTCTCTAGCTATTTAAGGAGGTCTTAAATGCTAAAGAAAAACAAGAAATTGAATAGCATTGAATAGCATTAACTACACTTTCTTTGTACATTGATTTCTCTTATTTGTTCCTAAACTTTCACACTTTGTTAGAGAAAATTTGAGTGAGCTTAATTTCTTGTACATCTTAAGTCTTGTTAGAGATCATTCTTTGTACACAATTTTCTGTTTTCTTGTTCTTAGAGGTTAGGGAATCACTCTAAGTTGGTTGCATCAACTAGGAGATCCTAGGTTGATTTGTCTTAAAGCTTGGGAAGAGCTTTCTTTGTAAAAGCTTTGTGGAAGCTAGGATTCCACTATCTTGGTGAAGAGGAGATTGAAAATCATTGATTGGGAAGATCAAGGTAGTGGATATAGGTAAGGAACACCGAACCACTATAAATAGAAGTGTTAATTCTTCTTTGCTTGTTTTACTTTGCAAAGAACTCATCCATCTATCCAAAATAACCCCAAACACCAATCACCTCACTACCAAAAGTTCTAATTGAAGTTGCACCATTGAAAAAGAAGTCTTAACTGCTATTCACCCCCCTCTAGCACAAATCTAAGGGAATGAAGCTTCTCTCATTTTTAAATAAAAAAAATTTTCCCCTCTTTTGTCCAAGCTTTTGCCTTCATTTATTTTTTTAATGTTCAGTGCACTGCAGCTTTGTTTTTCTCTCGTCTAAAACTTTACTCTTTCGTATGATGAGAAAAGAGTAGTAGTGCACTGGATTTGGCTGAATTGGTTGATGGTTGCAACTTTAGTCATATTTTATAAAGAGAAAGTACTAGAGCACTTTAGCCAATAATATGTTCTTCTTTCATCTAATATTAATTTTAAAGGTTGTTCGATCTATGGCTTTTTTACACTTTGAGAGCTGATCTTTGGTTATTTTGCCAGCAACCGGTATACCAGATTAGAGCTTTTGATAACAAAAGGATCTTGAGCATATATTTTTATTTTCATGAAAGTTTGCGTTACCCTTATATTTTTAATTTCATATTACAAGGACATCACTTTAAGTTTTTTTTGTTAGATTTTTCTGAAAATAACTACGAAATTATTTTTAATGTTTTCTATAAAATCAACTTATGCTATTTTATTCTATTCATCTGTCCTTTTTCTTTTTATAATATTACTTTTAAGTTGAGTTTACCGTACTTATATAAGAAGACTCATTTTATATTAAGTTGAGTTTACTGCACTTATGCAAGAAGACTCATTTCATATGATTTTAAATCAAACTAAAAAAAGAACAGTATAATCAAGATTTTATTCCATTTATTTGTTGTAATAAACTAATAGGACATGACTTTCAATCCATCATTTCGAACATCTTGACTGTTAACCATTATTCATGAACTCTCTGCAATTTTCAATTGCTTTATCATGTAATGGGCAAATTATTTATGACTTTTAGAAACATGCCTTATATTTGAAAATATATACCGACTCCCGTGTTACAGGCTATTGGACAATTATTTCTAATTTCTTGGACATGATATAACCTTCATTTTTTTTGAACGTATTCTTTATGAATTATTACCAATATATAATGAAATACAGTTGGACAAAGATAGACATTAAATTGATGTTTACCAAATAATGAGCAGTAATCTTTATATAATCTACGGCTTGATTATAAATATGGAAAGTAAATTTAGTATCAATCTTAAAACATGGTATGTCATAATATAAAGGAGAATTAAGATAATTGAGAAGGTTTATTGCTATAAAATTTTTTCAGGCTAAGTTGTGTGTTCAGGAGTGGCTTCGTTACGGTGTATTGACGAGTTAATGCTTCATTTGCCTTCGACTTTCTTGTTGGTATCTGTTTGTCTCTATGTCATATAGCCCTTAAATATATCCTCATCACAACATATCGTTTTCCAGGTACATCTTTTTGGATATGAAGATTTATTGGAAACATCGCTTTCTTTTTTACCCTTTTTTTTGGCTTTTCACTGGAATTGGAAACACGAAAAGATGGTTCTTTTATTTTATTTTTTTTATTACTGACAAAAACTGAAACAGGAAAAATCTTATCTAAACATAGGAAAACTCCTCTAGCCTATAAAATTTCATTTTTCCCATGGTTGTCTCTCTTGCACATAAAAGTCAAAAATCTTCAAACTTTGAAACGTATTAAAAAAAAGGAGCAACATTTAGTAGGATGTTACTGTTGAAAGAAAAAAAATCATTAACAAAGAAAATTGCCTTCATGTCACTCCCCGACCTGGAGGGGTTGGCCGCATGGCAAACGCCATGCTACCTCGAAGTACGTGTCTACAGCCATGCATTCGAGGCACTGCAAGGCATGAATTAAGTATCTTCGCTGCAAAACAAAACTAAAATTTTAATTAGAAATCATTTAATAAAATAATTAACTATAAAGGAAGTACCAGTGAATTTAGTTAAAAGAAAACCTACGCAGTGGAAACTACTACTCCTAAGCCACTGACGCCTCTTAGTGAGCCTCTTGTCTATCTGCTAGTCTCGTACGTGGATATGTATCCATCCACATTGGATACAAGTGAGTGACAGAGATTCAATGAATCTCCATCAGGGGTTAGGAAAAACAGGGGAAATCCAAAACATAATAATAAAATAAATTTTTTTCTTTTCAAAATCTTTTTCAAATTCTCTAGACGAGAATTTCTTTTAAAACAATTTAAATAAATATACATACATATCTAAAATGGGCTGGCACTCAAACCACTAAAGGCTCCACTCGTCTGTCGTATGCCTCACTGCAACTAGGGCTATCTCTTTTCTTATCTAAAACATTTTCTTATTTTCAGTCTCCTGCCCATTCCCTCGGTGGTGCCAATCGCTGCGTGTGGACATAGTCGAAAAGAAAATGAGCCCTAACAAGTTTCTCTCAGCGCCTCCCCAGGGTCTCTCACTTCACCGTGCCTTTTGATAGGTAGTCCACGGCTAAGTAGTCGCATGCACGTCTCTCACTCGGTTCCACACACTCCCTCATATTGGAGCACCGAGGACCTCTCAAGCGCTCATCTCGCTCCCATCCACATTAAAGATCATATATATATGTATAAAACATATATATTAAAACATATAAACATAAACATCAGTACACACACATAAATCTTTATACTTTTCTTTGAGAACTCCCACTCTTTATGTGGGTATATCACCAAGCAACTGTGTGTACGTGTGGATTCCCCATATCCCAAAACATTTGTAAATCATTTATATTTTTAAAACCTTTGTCTCCAGTGGCTAAGCAAAGAAATCTAAGCCACTCACAGTGTTGGGAGGTTCGTATACTCCCAAAGTCCATGTAGCTCAACCTCCGAAGCATCTTCGCACTCGATCCTCTGGAACCCTAATACATGTAAATCCGTGTTAGCATTCATAATCAAACTATGAATGCACCTATGAGGCTCTAGCATGACCTAAGATGATGTTCGGATGTGCTTCGGGGCTTAGAAAGTCCCGCACGATTTAATGTCCCCTAAAAACTAATAGCTTTGGCGACACTTTAGAGAATTGCATTTTTCTCTATGTTAGAGTCAAAATTAAGGAAAGGCGATTTCGGATAAAATTGTGGAGGACTCAAAAATCCTTATGAACATGTTAGCCTATCCATCGACGGATGACCCTTGATCCATCGACGGATCAATCCAGTAGACCAGGTTCCAGCTACCAGGCCAATTCGTGGATGGATTGGACTTCACCCGTCCACGGATCTGTCGTTCAATCGAGCTGCCTCCTTTGTTTTCGTACGCATTTCTCCTCCTCTCGACGCATATACTTAGATAGCTGATCCTCACGACATCCACGATAGATTTATCGAAAGAAAAACGAGAATCACAAGCTCAAAGTTCCTAGATCTCAAATCTAAACTAAAATCTAGCTAAAAAAAGCTAAACTAAATTTGAGCTTATATCTCTCCTAGACCAATGCACGGAAATGTATGAAAACTTAATAAAACGTAGATTAAGGTGAGTAGAATATATAGCATATTAAAAACCCACCTTGATCTGACTGGCGGATTGTCCAGATCTGCCAAGAGTCCAAAATTGCTCCGGGGGAGCCAATGAGAGGAGAGGAAGAGAGGAAGAAGAGAAATGAGAGGGAGGGAGCTTAACTCCCCCTATTTATAGGTAAGCCCGACACCGGGCCTACTCGAATCTTGGGTCAAACTTTCTCCCGTCTTTTCGACCTCTCAAATTCTTGATCCTTGGCCTAATCCACCAACCAATTCATTCATGGATGTCCAATCCATAGGTTATGGATATAAAGAAGTCCAAGTAGTGCTTCCATGCATGGTCAACCATCTCATCTTCCAACTCCGTCTTATCTAATTTCCACTTCTCTTCTTCATTTAACACATCTAGACCGATGTATTATTGAGTTAATATGCCTACTTATACTATTCCGGTTGCACTGAAAAGTCGAATTAGGTCCGAGTGTGTCAACTCTTCCCTTTTTCTAAAAGTTTCATCCTCAAAATTATCGAGGTATTTGTGGGGAGCTTTGCCTTCCATTCCAAGCCTTTCTCATGTTTTCGAATAGTGTGCGCACCACTATTCGCTGCCGACACCTACCAATTTACGTTTTAATCTCTTCCGATCATTCTCTTTCAAGAACAGCTTCATCGCTCTTCTGTTCTTAAAGTTGAACCTTATCTTTTCCTTAGCAGAGCCTACCCTTACCCATTCGTGGGTTAGGCTCACTCCACTCCAATTGTGCCACTTAGAGGTTCTTCTTCCGCTTTAGCTATATTTACTCGATCCTCTCGTTTTATCCTTGTTCTTTCTTTAAAGTCTCTCCTAACGAGACTATCCTTTTGTTACTTCTAAGGTTCCATATCTCTTACTCTTCTGAGGAGTATCTTCTTCTTTTCTTTAGCACTACCTCACACTTTGAGGTCGTTCTTCGATGCATTTCTCGTCGTTTTGTGCTTTTGTACTCATTTTTGTAATCAAGATGTCAGGGGAGACCTTAGATTAACTCCCTTACCTCCATGGCGAGGTGTGCGGTGAGTTAGTTATCTCTCCCCTTACCTTGGTCTTACTTCTCTAATTCATTTCTTGGCTTTATTCTCATTCCTTTTGATCTTCTTCCATTCAAATCTCATGGCGTATGAGTAGGGCTCTTGTACACACTGGTCCACTTTTGGCCATATCATACCAGAGGAATCAGAGATCATGCCCTCTCGGCTCTCACAATCTGACTCACTCTCTGACTCTCTCTCTGACCGCCCATCTCTATCTGAAATAGGGCCCCTGGCCCATCTCATAACATCTCTCGTCCTCTCTGGGATGGACAACTTTGGGTGGCCTCATGCACTCCCCAGTCAAACTCTGGGTCGATCCTCTCGAGTGGTCATCATAGGGATCCTCAAGATCTCAATCTCTGATCTTTCCTCTCATAGGGATGCCTCACATGGCCCCCAAATTATTCATACTTGAGCCTCAACTTCTCACCCATCTATTCAATTTCTATGGCCTCTTAGGGTTTCTTTTGTCTTTCGCTCCATTGGAGTGTTCACTTTAGGAGGTGTTGCGTGTTTCTTTTTCCTACGACCTCTTTTATTTACCTTAGCTTCTTTGCTAAGGTCAACTTCTTTTCCTTTTTCATCAACAGTTCTTTCTGGGGGACTTCTTATCCCCTTTTCTATCATTTTCTTTCTTTTCATTCACCCATAGTCCATTATGGGGTCGACCATTCTCTTTGTGTCCCTGTCAATACGGGACTATGCAAATCATGTATGTTATAATCGTGCGGCATTATCTGTAGCTTTTCTTCATTTCTGTATCCCCCCTCTTAGGGTTTCTTGCCCCTTCATTTGATTTGCCTTGTAGCTTTCATCATCTCTATACCTTTTCCCTTAAGGTCTTGGGCTTGCTGCTAGCTCTCTTTTGCCTTGGTTTACGTGATCTTTCATGTCTTATCCATGAGTTCCTTTACCCAAGCTTCATTTCTTTCTTCCTTTGGTTCCATTATTGTTCTCTTCCTTTTTTCTCTTTCCTTCTAACACCTTTACTTCTCTTGGGTGTTTGAGTTCCCTTTCGTCTCCTCATACTGGCTGTGCTCATAGAAGTTTACGAGCTTGACTAGTTCCTTTTTTTCTTATCCCCATACTCCTTTCATTGAGTACTCGTGGTTCTTTCTTATCATCCTTTATGCTTTATTTCCCGCATTTCTTGCTCTTCGCATGTGAGTCTTCTTTTATCTTAGCCATCCTCGGCTCTTGATTTCTTGATTTCTTTTCTTTGTCGTCCATATCATGGTTTATTTGTCGCAGACAACACCTTTCTCTACCATCCTTCGTCTTAGAATCTTGTCTGTGCTTAGCTACTTCCAACTTACCTTGATTTAACTTCATCTTCTACATCCTTTCTTCACTTATCATTCTTCGGGGAAACTATCCTTGAAGTTGACCTGCTCCCCATCTTCATCATTCCCAACTTATCTTCCATATTCCTTAACTTCTTACTCTTAATTCCTTCTATCTCACTTTTCCATCTTGCTTTCACCTTTTTGTCTTCTCCAGTTTCAATAACCATCTTATTTATCCTTGTTCTTTCCTCGACTCTTAGCTAAGTCGATCCACTTTCCTCATTATTTGTGTTTATAATCTTCTTATGATTCCCATTATCATTACCTTCTTCCTCATCCTTTCATCTTTTATCTTTCTTCCTTTCTTACTTACTACTATCGTCCTTTAAGAAACAAATATCCCCATTCACTCATTTTCTTCGAGTGCTTTCTTTTCTTTTCTCCTCTTTAGAACTTAAATAGTCGGGGTTTTCGTTTCCTTTCATTGACTCACATTCTTAACCCCTTTGTGCTCAACAGTTCTGGCCTCCAATCATCCTTGTTTATTCTTTCTTTTCTTTGACCTATTCGTAGTACGATGTATTACCTTGGCTTGACTCGAATTTGGGGTTCATTATGCTCGACTTTCTTTGGCTAATATCCGTTTTAAATCTTTTATTTGATTTGCATCACTAGGTTTTTTTTTCTCTTAATCCTCTTTCTAGGCCTTTTTAATCCTCTTTTTATTCACTTTCTTTAACCTATCCCAAGGTTATCTACTTAGGTTTTGTCTCAAATTCTAACTTCGTAGCCTTACCTTTACTAATTCTACCTAGTTATATTGGGATTATTAACCTATGGTTCGTTATGAAATTATAGCTAATTAAGGTTAAAATTTTCTAAGGTGTGATATACTATGCTTTTCTTCTTTTAAGGCTCTACTCCTAATTAGCCTATACTTAGTTCATCAACTGAACTAAGCTTCTCTTCTTCCTTAGCCTTATTCATCTCCGGTTAGCCTAGAATTATCTTTTACCTAGAGTTTTATGCTTTCTTTTTTTATTAAGAAAGCTTCTGCACTACATCACTATCCCTTTTACATCCTTTGTTTAAGGGTTTGCTTTTCTTTTCTTTTTCACTCCTCTTTTCTCGCCAGTTCTTTCTGATGATATCTTCATAATTTTGGAGAAGGTTCTCTCCATGCCCTCCATTTGCACGCATGCAGGCATTTCTATCATTGTCGTGCATTCTACTTTCTTTGCTTGCTTACTTCCCATTGACCTTGACCATGACAAGGTCCTTCTTAATCATCTCTTAGAGGTCTCATCCTCCTTACTCTTTTTGTTAACTAGCAATAAGGGGTTTATTGCTTATTGACCCCTTGAGTGTGGAGATTTCTAACTTATCTTTCTCCTTATTCCGTTTCCTCCATCTTCACTTCCTTTCCCCTGGCATTGGTATCCAATGATCAGATAAATAGTAACGGATGTACTACTCGTTGACCATATGGATGTCTTTTCTTTCATCCTTTCCTCATTCTGCTCCTTAGTTTCCCCTTAGCATTAGGATCCAAGGCTGATTACACAGTGTGGGGCCCACTATGCATCTATCATACTGATATGAGGTCTCTTTCCACTCCTCATTCTCCGTCTTGTCATCCTTGCCTTATTCCTCCTCATTGTTTCCCAAGAATGGCTTCTCTCTTATTCTTCTTTCCTTACTATATTTTTTGCCATTCTCGAGTCCTTTAGGGTTTTCCCTTATCAATCCTTGCCATATCCTTGAGTGACTCTCCCTTATCTCGCCTTTCGTGATCTTGGGCTCACTCGATTTCTTCCAATTTTCTTAGATGTCTCTCCTTGATTGACTCCAAGTGAACTCTCTTTCATCCACCTATACCCCCTTTCTTTCACCACTTGTTCACAAATTATGTAGAAATGAAAGAAGTCGGCTAGCTTTTGTAGTAGCCTCTATCATCTTTTGCCCACTTTCAGGAGCATTATCAAGGCAATCTGTGGGCTCATCCCTTCAGACTTGCCAACCTGTGGGCTCCTAGGTGATCTTTTCACTCCGCCTTTTCCGTCACCTTTCCTTTCCGAAGTTCCTTTCAAAGTCTGCATGTGATTAGTGCAGAGAGTGAGAAGAGTTAATTTACATCATGCACGTCCTTCCTCAACCTCTACACTTGGTTAGCTCTTCCTTGGCTTCACTTTTTCATCCTTTCATTTGTTGCTTTTATGAGGTCTCCTCAGTCCCTTCATCCCTTTGCTCGGATGCTCTACCTCACGTTCTGAGGTTTTGGTCGACCTCATCCTCCACGATCGATCTTTTCGATTTTTTTCATCCTAACCCAACTCTCTCTCCTAAGCTACACACTAATGGTGTAAAGAGCAAGAGAAGTTGGTTTAGTCTTCATGCACGGCAGGTCCACCTTGGCTCCTTGCCTCGTTCTAGCAGCTTCACCTCCTCTTAAAGCTTACACATTACTAGAGTGGGGGGAAATCGCATCTGGGTTAGGTTTAGAAGTCAAACTCGTTTCCTTACTAGGGAGTCTTGATGTCCACTACCTTGAAGGTTGGACATTGAACCAGTTTTCTTCACTGGTGTGCCTCTGAATAGGCTATCTTGGGAGGTTGGACGAGATATTGTCTATCTCGTCATTTTAAGGGGCTTACTGTCCTAAGTTTAGTTTGGTTATCGAGTAGTAAGGACATTAGAAGCTAAAGAACTGGTCTTGAGAGTTTCTCGGAAAGCTCACATTACTTTCATGAATCTCGAGAAAAAGGTGGTCATGGTGTCACCTCATCTAGAGACCACACTTGAGTACTCTATATGGTGGCTTGCTGCTAAAGAAGGTATTCTTAAAGTAGGTTTAGGTGTTCATGACACGTTTGAGTAATCACATACTCGAGCGCTAGAGTTTTAAACCTATGTAATCCACTGGCTTTGAAAACACTTGAAAACATTTTAAAAATACTTTATAGTTTTTGAAAATAGTTAGAATCTTTTAAACACTCTAATACCAATCAAATTGTCATGCCTCGACCCGAAAGGGTCAGCCGTGTGGCATCCGTCGTGCTATCTCAAAGTATGTGTCTATAGCCACGCATCCGAGGCACTGCAAGGCATAAATCGAGTATCTTCACTGCAAAACAAAACTAAAATTTTTTTTAAAAAATCATATAATAAAATAATTAACTATAAAGGAAGTACCAATGGATTTAGTTAAAAGAAAACCTACGCAGCGGAAACTGCTACTCCTAAGCCACCAACGCCTCTTACTGAGCCTCTGGTTATCTGCTAGCCTCGTATGCGGATCTGTATCCATCGACATTGGATACAGGTGAATGACAGAGATTCAATGAATCTCTATCAAGGGTTAGGGAAAACAGGAGAAATCCAAAACATAATAATAAAATAAATATTTTTCTTTACAAAATCTCTTTCAAATTCTCTAAGTGAGAATTTCCTTTAAAACAATTTAAATAAATATACATATGTATCAAAAATGGGCTGGCACTCTAACCACTGAAGGCTCGATCCATAGGTCGTATGCCTCACTGCGTCAGGGCTATCTCTTTTCTTATCTAAAACATTTTCTTATTTTCAGTCTCCTGCCCACTGCCTTGGTGGTGCCAATCACTGTGTGTGGACACATTCGAAAAGAAAACAAGCGAGTTTTCCTCCATGCCTCTCCCAGGGTCTCTCACTCACCGTGCCCCTCAATAGGTGGCTATGAGGGTTTACATGTATTAGGGTTTCGGATGATCTAGTGCGATGATGCTTTGGAGGTTGAGCTATGAGGACTTTGGGAGTGTACGAACCTCCCAACACTGTGAATGGCTTAGATTTCTTTGCTTAGCCACTGGGGACAAAAGTTTTAAAAAGGTTTTAAGTATATAAATGATTTACAAACATTTTGGGATATGGGGAATCCACACGCGCACACGCTTGCTTGGTGATATACCCACATAGAGAGTGGGACGTTTTCAAGGAAAAGTATAAAGATTTATGTGTGTGTGCCTATGTTTATATGTTCTAATATATATGTTTTATACATATATATTTTTATGATCTTACTAATCAAACTATGAATGCACCTATGAGGCTCTAGCATGACCTAAGATGATGTTCAGGTGTGCACCGGGGCTGAGAAAATCCCACATGGTTTAGTGTCGCCTGAAAACTGATAGCTTTGGTGACACTTGAGAGAATTGCATTTTTCTCTATGTTAACATCAAAATTAAGGAAAGGCTATTTCTGAAAATATTGTAGAGGACTCAAAAATCCTTAAGAACATGTTAGCTTATCCATCGACAGATCATCCTTGGTCCGTCGATAGATCAATCGAGCAGACTGGGTTTTCAGTTCCCAAGCCAATCCGTCGCAGATTGGACTTCACCCGTCAACGGATCTATCGTTCAACCGAGCTGCCTCCTTGGTTTTTGCACCCATTTCTCCTCCTTTCAATGCACATACTTAGATAAGCAATCCTCACACCATCCATGATAGATTTATCAAAAGAAAACAAGATTCACAAGCTGAAAGTTCCTAAATCTCAAATCTAAACTAAAATCTTACTAAAAAAAAAAGCTAAACTAACTTTGAGCCTGGATCTCTCCTAGACCAATGCATAGAAATGCATTAAAACTTGATAAAACGTAGATTAAGGTGAGTAGAATAGCATATTAAAAACTCACCTTAATTTGAAGGTCGGATTGTCCGGATCTGCCAAGAGTCCAAAATTACTCCGAGGGAGCCAATGAGAGGAGAGGAAGAGAGGAAGAAGAGAAATGAGAGGGGGAGAGCTTAACTCCCCCTATTTATAGGTAAGCCCGACACCAGGCCTGCTCGAATCCTGGGCTATCGACCTCTCAAATTCTCGATCCTTGGCCTACTCCACCAACTAATTCATCAATGGATGTCCAATCCATTGGTTATGGACTTAAAGAAGTCCAAGTAGTGCTTCCGTACATGGTCAATCATCTCATCCTTGAACTCCGTCTTATCCTAATTTCCATTTCTCTTCTTCATCTAACACATCCGGACCGACGTATTATTGAGTTAATAGGCTATCTCATACTATTCCGGTTGTACAGCAAAGTTGAATTAGGTCCGGGTGTGTCACTTCACATAGGAAAGAGGCTTTAGATGACCTGGCTCAAGGAAAAAAAGTGAAGGCTACTACCTATGTTTTTTTCAACAATATGGATATTAGGTTAAAGAAAAATTTAGTATAGGCCTAGAGGTTCAGAAGTCAACAAACAAATTTTCTTAGGAAACTTCAACAAAGATATTTTTTTTTGTACATACGGTCAATTCAAGACAATAACGCTATTCTGCTATCATTAGTTTTGCATTATAAGGTCTACTTGACTATTCTTCTTTGGACTATTAGGCAATGAAAATTGTGAAGGAGTACTTGATCTTTGTTTTGACATCTGAGGATTATTTGGTTCTTTTTTCTTCATGTTTAGATTAATTTGTGTTACCTGGCTGATATGGTAGGTCCATTGCCAAAGCCCATATAACTTATTTGCTTCATGATTATGATCCACATCCCTTGACTTCAGTTGTAGATTCTTAATCTTCGTAGTTTCCTGCTTATACTAACAGCGGGCAATTGTGTTTGTTGCCTCTTGAGCCAGAATGTCCTGCTGTCGTGCTGATTAGAGTTTTGAGAAATAAGAAAATTCAATGCTTTCAGTTCCAAATGTCAAGACAATCATCTATAATGTAACTTTTAAGTTGACAATAAAAAATTCGAGAAAGCAATCTGTCTATTTGTCGCATAGTTTCATCAAAAGCATTTCTTCTAAAACGACTTTCTAATTTTCTGTTTGGAATCTAATAGTTTTCAAACTAAGTTGTTATCATGCAGAAGTAGATTTTTTCTTTTAAACTAGCATTGGAAGTATGTTTGAACCCAAAATAATGGATGCTGTCTTTCAACTGGTAACATGGTCCCCAAGCTTTATACGGACAATAAATGAACCTGCTGTAGAAATAAGATAATTAGAAGTCCCAACAAGTTTAAATGTCATGTGGATTGAAACTAAATATATAGCTAAAATATCTGATTTTATGTTTAAATCCAGATGCATTTTAGCATCATCAATTATAAACAACTAATCGAGGAAAAGCAAAAGATGTATTTAAAAAAAAAAACCATCAAATGAATTTAATGTGACTGTTACAAACAAGGCGCATCTATCAACCCTGCTTTTGTCCAATTTAAAGTCTCTAAAGATTACTTAAGGGAACCAAAGCTAATTTGCTTCATTGTATAAATAATGATAGCTAAGTTTTTAAAGTGACATATTAACCATAATTGACTAAAATCCCATATCAGATACCATTTAATAACTATATAGAAGAGGGTAAAAGAAATTATAAAGCAATCATCAAGCAAGTACTCACATGCAGGAAGATTGGATATCTCCACAGAAACTGCACAAGGTATTCTGAAGTTTGAAAGAGCTCCCCTAATTATTCCACATGGAAAATAAAAGCAAAGTCACATAAGTCCAAATAAAAGCAGACTCACATAAGTCCTAAATCTATACCAACAAAGGGAAAAAATATGATGTCTGTTGTGAAAAGTATGTTAATTAAAATTGAGGAAGCAAGAACAAGAAATAAGAATAGGAAAAATTGAGAATTAAAGGAACAAGAGAAAGAGAGAGAGAGATGGAAATGGAAATGAAGATTGAAGGAATTGTAAGTATGTTTCATTAGTGAGAATGAATCCCAATTTATAGGCATCAAATGGTAGGCTATACAAGTTGGCAACTTGCACATATGAGCCCCATTATTGCCATCACAACAATTACAACTTGGAAAATTTGCACAACTTGCATTTGTCCACATTCATAACATAATTTGCACAACTTGCATTTGTCCACATTCATAACATAATTTGCACAACTTGCATTTCTTCACATTCATAACACTCCCCCTTGGACAAATGCCACTATTAAAATTGGACGTGTACTGCCTCGTTAAAAACCTTAAGTCGGAAAAACCCAGTGGGAACAAAAACCGAACATAAGGGAAAAATAGTACAATACAATTAAGTCCGTCTAATATGTCTTCAGGACAACATGTGCTTGTCTTCAGGACAATATAGTATAGAAAAATTTCGGCGAGATGTGCTTGGTCCTATCACCTTTAATATATCCTCCCCTGACTTGTGCAACACAAGCAGCATTATCCTCATAAATTATAGTGGGAGAATCTATCACCGGTTTGAATGCACTAGCATTGTGAATATGTGATATCATAGATCTTAACCAAACACACTATCTTCCGGCCTCATAGAGGGAAATAATTTCAGAGTGGTTGGAAGATGTAGCAACAAGTGTTTGCTTAGTGGAACGCCAAGAAATGGTTGTATCATTATAGCAAAATAGATAACCGGTTTGGGAGCTAGCTCTGTGCAGATCAGATTTATATCTTGCATCAGCATAACCTACTAAACCATAGTTAGTAGTTTTCTTAGAATAGAATAACCCCAAATCAATGGTTCCTCGGAGATAATGGAAGATATGTTTAATCCCATTCCAATGTCTCCGGGTTGGCTCAGAACTGAAACGTGCCAACAAATTTACCGCAAAAGCGATATCTGGTCTCGTGCACTGTGCCAAGTACATTAAAGCCCCGATTGCATTGAGGTATGATACTTCAGGACCAAGTATATCCTCACCAGATTCTTTAGGACGAAACGGGTCCTTTTAGGGGTCAAGAGACCTTACAACCATAGGGGTGCTCAATGGGTGAGCCTTGTCCATGTTAAAACGTCTAAGCAATCTTTCAGTGTATGCTGACTGATGGACAAGTATTCCATTCTTTTTGTGCTCAAGCTCTAGACCAAGGCATAGTTTGGTTTTAGCCAAATCTTTAACCTCAAACTCCTTTTTCAAATATTCAGCAGTTTTAAATAACTCTTCAGGAGTCGCAATTAAATTCATATCGTCGACATAAACTGCTACAATAGCAAACCCGGTTTCAGATCTTTTAATAAACACGCATGGGCAGATGGGATCATTTATGTACCCTTCCTTAGTCAGGTATTCACTTAAATGTTGGTACCACATGCGGCCAGATTGCTTTAACCCATATAAAGATCTTTGCAACTTTATTGAGAATAAGTTGCGGGGAGTGCATGCTTCAGGCATTTTGGAACCTTCGGGAATTTTCATATAGATATTGGAATCTAATGAACCATATAAGTATGCCGTCACAACGTCCATAAGACGCATTTCAAAATTTTCTTGGGCAACCCAACTTATAAGAAAACGAAAGGTAACTATATCCACTACTGGTGAATATGTTTCATCATAATCAATCCCAGGCCTTTGCGAGAAACCTTGGGCTACGAGTCGGGCTTTATACCTCACGATCTCGTTTTTCTCATTTCGTTTCCGGACAAAGACCCATTTGTATCCAACAGGTTTTACATTGTCGGGGGGTTTTAGTAATAGGCCCAAAAACATTACGTTTGGCAAGGGAAGTCAATTCAACTTGGATTGCTTTCTCCCACTTAGGCCAATCTTGCCTATGACGGCATTCGGTTATGGACCGAGGTTCATAATCATCATTAATAATCTCATGAGCAACTGAGAGAGCAAATGCATCATCGATGATTATCTCATTTCGATCCCATATCTGATTATAATAACTGATGGAAATTTCAGTATTCCCAAGGTTGGTGATCTTTTCATAGGTTTGTACCACTTCAGGGGTAATATGCTCATGAACTTGTGCCATTTCAGGGGCAATATGCTCTCTTTGAATATTATGTTGTGCCACTTCATGAGCAATTTGGTTTCCTCGAGAAAGATTAATAAGCTCATCTGGAGCAGATTCTAAATTCCTCCCCCTTCTTTTTCGAGGAACAGTGTCTTTTGATCCCATCGGTCTACCACGCTTCAGGCGCGGGCCATTTAGATCCATTTCGGGTGGTTCTATAGGAACATCTATCCTAGCTGGAACATTCGCAGCTGGAATATGAGATTTTGTAACTTTAGCAGTCTCATTAAATGCATCAGGCATTTGATTTGCAATAGCTTGTAAATGGATCAATCGTTGCACCTCATTTTCACATTTAAGTGTTCTTGGGTCTAAATGAGACAAACTTTTCTCATTTCATGAGAAAATCTCGACATTTTTCTGCTTTCCATTTGTGGAAGCTTTTGGTATCCCAAGTGATGGGAATATTATCTCATCAAAATGACAATCCGCAAATCTAACGGTAAATAAATCACCCGTCAATGGCTCAAGGAACTGAATAATAGACGGTGAATCAAACCCAACATAAATGCCCAAACGGCGTTGGGGACCCATTTTGGTCCTTTGCGGTGGTGCTACAGGCACTTGTACCGCGCAACCAAAGGTGCAAAGATATGAAATGTCTGGCTCCTAGCCCAAGACTAACTGAAGGGGGGAATATAAATGAGAAGCAGTGGGGCGCAATCTAATTAAAGATGCAGCATGTAAAACAGCATGACCTCACGCTAAGGATGGGAGCTTTGTCTTCATCAACAAAGTTCGAGCAATAATTTGAATGCGCTTAATCATGGATTCTACTAATCCATTTTGAGTATGAACATGTGGGACCGGATGTTCAACTTCAATTCCTAATTAAGCGCAATAAGCATCAAAACTCTTTGATGTGAACTCACCAGCATTATCCATTCTTATGCTTTTAATTTGATAATCTGGGAAATGAGCTCGAAGCTTTTTTATCTGTGCAAGCAAACATGCAAAAGCGACGTTGCGCGTTGATAATAGGCAAACATGGGACCATCTGCAGGATGCGTCCACTAGTACCATGAAATATCTAAATGGTCCACTTGCAGGCTGAATCGGTCCACAGATATCACCCTGGATTCTTTGCAAGAATGAAGGGGATTCATAATCAACCTTTGTCATGAAAGGTTTAGTAATGAGCTTTCCTTGTGAACAAGATTCACAAATGTAATCTTTGGACAACAACACCTTTGTATCTTTTAAAGGGTGTCCATGAGTATTTTTAAGGATTCTTCGCATCATTGTAGCTCTTGGATGACCAAGGCGATGATGCCAAAGTCCGAACACATCAGGGTTCACTAGTTTCCAGGGCATCATAGCATATGATTCTATAGCTCGTATTGGGACATAATATAATCCCATACTAAAAGCTTCTAGCTTCTCATGGATGGTCTTCTGGCCCATCTTGTAGGAAGTGATGCAAAGAAATTCCTTATTTTGCTCATTAATTGTTTCTAGATGGTACCCATTATGGCGTACATCTTTGTAGCTAAGTAGATTTCTTTTTGATCTACCACTCAACAATGCATCTTCAAGATACAATGTTGTGCCATTTGGCAGAATAACTGTGGTAGTCCCATAGCCATCTATAATATTAACAGGACCAGATATTGTCTGAACATTTGCCTTGCGCAATGTCACATTTGAGAAAAAGTGTTTGCCACAAAGTATAGTATGCGTTGTGGCACTATCAAGCAAACATATATATTTCTTTTTCTCAATGTGTCCCATTTGCATTTATCTTAACAACTTCAGGTGTCAAGTTCCATAAAATTTAACAAATTAATAATATGATGCAAAATATAAACCAACAAATATGGAATAAAACTCATGATTTTATTAACGACCATATTTATTTAATATCTTCCTTGGTAACATAATTATCCGAGGGTATGGCAAAACATAGATGAAAACCCTCAGGATCTATTTCTGGGGACTTATTATTTTTATCAACATTATAAAAAGAAATCAGAAACCTCAAAAGGTTTTTCATTGCCAAGAATATGACAGTTTTCATTGACCAAAACCTTATTGACTTCAGCATCAGTCATAGTTAGGTCATTTTCAGTGGCATGGGTTTCAACATGCTTGCCTTTATCCTTCTAGGATGCTTGGTATAGATCAACCAAATGTCTAGCCATACGACAGGTACGTGACCAATGACCAGTCATTCCACAACGATGACATGTACTATCATCATACTTCTTTATAGGCTTTTTACCTTTAGGGTTGTGTTGGGAGTTATTTATATTACGGTTAAATCTCCCGCCACCCTTACGAAAAGAATTCCCATGCCTGCGCTCACGGCCTCTAGGACGGCCAAAATTCTTACTTGACCCGGCATTTGCTTCAGGAAATGCCTTAGAGCCAGCAGGTCTTAAATCATGATTTTTGAGCAGTAACTCGTTTGTTTGTTCTGCAGTCAATAGGACTGAGATCAATTTAGAATATGTTTTAAACTGGCACTGCCTGTATTGCTGTTGCAGTACAATATTCGAAGCATGAAAGGTGGAGAATGTTTTCTCTAAAAGCTCAGCCTCAGTAAGCTTAACACCACAAAGTTCAAGCCGTGACACAATATCATACAATGCCGAATTATAATCAGACACGGACTTGAAATCCTGCAACCTCAGATGTTGCCAATCATATTGTGCTTGAGGGAGGATGACAGTTTTGGTGTGATCATACCGCTCTTTCAATCTTGTCCACAAGGTCAAGGGATCTCAGACAGATAGATATTGAACTTTTAGGCTATCACTTAGATGCCGACGGATAAAAATCAAAGCATTTGGCTTATCTTTATCATTAGCATTTCCATTTTCACCAATGGTAGCTGCAAGACCTTGGCCTTGGAGATGCAGTTCAATATCGAGACACCATGACAAGTAGTTATTGCCACTTACATCCAAAATTTGGAATTTGGGCTTTTCAATATTTGCCATAATTCTGAAAATAATGGTCTCAATTAGTTTGACAACTTCTGGTGTCAAAAATGTTTAGAAGTGAATCTTTACACAATGAAAATTAAAACTATCTTGTGTATAGAAAATAAATTTTGTATAGAATCAAACATTCAGAACTTACCAAACTTCAAAATTGCTTCACTTTAGAACACTCGTGCTGATAACATGTTGTGAAAAGTATGTTAATTAAAATTGAGGAAGCAAGAACAAGAAATAAGAATAGGAAAAATTGAGAATTAAAGGAACAAGAGAAAGAGAGAGAGAGATGGAAATGGAAATGAAGATTGAAGGAATTGTAAGTATGTTTCATTAGTGAGAATGAATCCCAATTTATAGGCATCAAATGGTAGGCTATACAAGTTGGCAACTTGCACATATGAGCCCCATTATTGCCATCACAACAATTACAACTTGGAAAATTTGCACAACTTGCATTTGTCCACATTCATAACATAATTTGCACAACTTGCATTTGTCCACATTCATAACATAATTTGCACAACTTGCATTTGTTCACATTCATAGCAATGTCCACATTTTTCCTTTCTCTTTTTCAATATTAAAGCCAAAGTCTTTGTCCTTTCTTTCTTTTTAAAATAAAGGCCAAAATTTTAGATCGCTAAAATTAGAATTGATATTAATATGTTTCATTGAACCAGTGGAGGAAACAATGGAGGTTGTGCAAGCATAGAATGATTTCAACTGCGTTAACTGATCAATAAGTTATTCTAACAACAGGTATTGAGGAATTAAATTTTCGTAGAAGATTATTAGATTTCTGTTTCACTTGTTGGCCACATTCCCATAGCTTTTATTATCCTTGAAGTCGAGTATTTTGCTAGGAGTTGCAACTTCATAGCACTCTTGTTTAGTGGACCTCGAAGATGATGGTTTAACATGATTTGAGTTCTGAGCGAACAGATTATATTTCTTGTAACATAATGATCTATTGATTGAGGGTTAATTAGATCAGCTAAGGAGATAATTTACACAAATTTTAAAAATATATTGCACATCCCAGCAATAGGTCTTTTGTCCCCATAATAAGTGTGCTGACGTAGCATTCCTTTATCTTTTGCCCCCATAATAAGTCTTGCATCAAATGTTTACGGATACCTACCTTGTTTCCTGTGCATCTTGCTATCTAAATCCCAATTAATTCCTAAACTCTCGTATTCAAGTTTTCTTTTATAAAAGGTACAATTTTTTTTTGCCCTTTTCTGAGAGATTCCCGGCAGATAGGTAACTCTTTCTGTTGTTTATTTATAAGTTTAACTACCTAAACATTGGAAAGTCAAATTAAATATTTGTATTATTTTCTTTATTTGAAAATGTAGTTTTTTACTATATCATGCTTCTATATCATATAGTGACAACAAGGGTGGGGCACCCCAAAACAATTATTGAAGAACAAAAGATACCAAGACATGGGATTTGGGAAATCTTTGCTATACAAACTCTTAGTAAAAATTTGGAGACCAAAGTAGACAAAGAATCTGTAGTTTGAATACAAATTCTTATTAAAAGATATAGAGCAATGCAGAATTCAAATTCTTATTACAAGATTTGCGGAGCAAAGTAGAGAAATAAGGGTTAATACAAGGGGAGGGAGCATTAGCCAATCTTCAGTTAAATCAATAATAATATTGACAAAGGATCCCTCATTCATTACTTTGCAGTTCCTTCATATGACTTGATTTTCCAAGTTTCCTATAGTTTTTCTTTTGTTATTGACACCTTATTATTGATGCTTATTTTCCAACTCTAAGGTTCTAACTTTTGTAGGTCGTTAAGTTCCATCTTCAAGCTCTTCTAGAGATTGAAGAATCTTCTGCTTATTTTTTTCCCTCATCTATACCTTCAAACTCAATAAGATGACAAATTTATAAAACCAAGAGAATACTATTCATCTAGTTGGTTATGTATTAAAGACTTTCCATTAATCATTTAGTAAGATGCTCATAAATATACTATGACAATTTGTTCTCTACTACATATAACAAGGAGAAATTATTAAGTAGATCGTGCTTACCACGTTATCCATAGGCCCGACAAATGAAGTTGTGCCAACTCAAAAATTCTGATATAATTATTAAAACCAACCATAATTATACCTTAAATTTAACGACCTACCCTTTAAATTCTCTTTCTTTGTAACGTGAGGCTAAACATTTATCAAATTAATACCATAATTTGAGAAAATTTTTTGAATTGTCACAACTTCAGTAATCGGGCCTACGAATGATGTTGTAAGCCCAGCGTAACTAATAATTTCTCGGTGTTGGCAAGTACAGTTTCCAACCTAGAGAAAAAAAATCAAACACCTTATTAATGATGCTTATTTTCTCACTCTATATTCCTAACTTGTCCTTAACCATGAAGAAAAAGTGTTGCTAAAGATAACGTCTTTTGTCCTCCTTAATTCATCACAATCTTTCTTTCTAATTTCGAGACAAACACCCTCACCAATTAACAATCATTGAAAGTCATTAGTGTTGTTGGACTAATGGAACCACACTATCTTATCCATTTGGTTTACAATAATATCCTGACAACAATTGGCAGCTTGACAGTCTAATACTTTGTAGGATGCAACCAGAAAGGAGACATCATTGAAAAATTGGCTCTACCCTCATTAGCAACAATGTTTACAATTAATGTTTTACAACAGTCTGGCGGTCCATAAAGCAAAAATCCCATCTCCAAGTCTACTTGAAACTCCTAACATCATGCATAACTCCAATATTTAAAAAGGAAATTCCATAATCATAATCCGATTGACAAAGTAGATAAGGGCAAAGACTATAGTTGTACTAAGCTTGCAAGTCAATAAAGTTAGAGACAATGTAAGACATGTTTGAGACATGAACTATGAACTATCATTGGACATTACAATAAATGACACACTTGGACCTGATCCAACTTTTCCGTATCAATGGAATAGCATAAGAGGACGTATTAGATTAAGAAGAGATGTTAAACTTATGATAAGATGGAGTTGGAAGATGAGGTAGTTAACCATGCATGGAAACAACTAGGCACCAATTGGACCTCCTCCAAATCCATAGTAAATGGATTGAGGTCCATTGGCATGAAAAGTCGATGAATTAGGCCAAGGATCGAGAATAGGAAAGGTTGAAAAGCAGAGAGAAAGTTTAGCCTGGGGTCCGAGTAGGCCCGGTGTCGGGCCTCCCTATAAATAGGGGAAGGCCAAGCCTCTCCCCCTCATTTATCTCTTCCTCTTTTTCTATCGTTTCTCTTTTACTCTTTCGGAGCCATTTTGGATTCTTGGCAGATCCAAATAAATCAACCGACAAATTAAGGTGAGTTTCTAGTATGTTATTCTACACACCTCAATTTACGTTTTACCTAGCTTGCACGTATTTCTATGCATTAGTCTAGGACAAATCTCGGCTTAAAGTTAGATTTAGCTTTTTAGTTAAATTTAGATTTAGATTTAGATTTTATATTTAAGAACATTGAGCCGATGATTCTCATTTTTACTTTAGTAAATGCGTTGCAGGAGTCATAGGGATTTCATGTCTCGATTTTTTAGCCAAACCATTGAGCAATGGGTCCAAAAATCGAAAAAAAGGCTCAGATCCCGAGCCTATACCACGTCTCCCACGTGGTATAGGCTCTCACATGGGAATGATGTCCCGACTAGGTCCCGTACGGGACTTGCTACAGTCTTGCACTGGAGTCAATTTTGCCTAAGGGTAAAATCATAATTTTACCGTAAGTGTCCGATTTTCACCCAAAAGCTTCCTGAACACTTTTCTAAGCACCAAAACTCAACCGAGCATCATCTTAGGACACAGCAGAGCCTTATATATGCATTCATAAATTTAATTATGAATGTTAACACGTATTTCCGTGTAATTAAGAGTTTGGACGATCGAGTGCGACGACGCTCCAGAGATCAATCTACGTGGGGATGATTAGGAGTATACGAACCTCCCAACACTGTGAGTGGCTTTGTTTTAGTATTTAGCCATTTAGGACTAAGCGCTTTTATTATTTTATAAAAATGTTTTAATTAAATGTTTTGGGATTCGGGTATTTGCTCACACCGTCACACCCGTTATTGTATCCAAACACATGGGCAGGATGTTTTTAGATAAATAAAAATTTATAAATGTATGTATGTATGTTAGATTTTTATATATGAATATGTAAGGTATGAGATGAGTGCCCGACAGGGCATGATTATATGAATGAGAAATGGAGTCCCAAAGAGGACTCGATGATACTCGGTGCTTCATGTGATGAAGCGAGTGGATCAAGGTGGTGCATGCATACGAGGTAGCCGTGATGTCATACCCCGACCCGTCTGGGCCAGCCACGTGGCAACCGCCGCGCTGCCTCAAATTACATACTGGTCAATCACGCACCTGAAGCACTACAAGGCATAGAATGGATATCATCGCTGCAAAATGACTAAAATTTTTCATTAGAAATCATTTAACAAAATAATTTACTTTAAAAGTAGTACCAGTGGACTAATATAAAAGATTACCTACGCAGCAGTAACTACTAAGCCTATACCATCGACGCCTCCTAGTGAGCCTCCGAGCTAATCGCTATCCTCGTATGCTTGATCTATATCCATCCATATTGGATATAGGCGAGTGACGGAGGTTCTGTGAATCTCCATCAGGGTGAGGGAAATAGCGTAATCCAAAACATAATAATAAAAATAAATATACTATTTTCAAAACCTTTTTTAAATTCTCTAAGCGAGAATCTTCTTTTAAAGCAATTTTAATAAATATATACATAACTAAAATGGGCTGGCCACAAATCCATTGAAGGCTCGACTAGTCGGTCATTTCTCTTGCCACACCGAGGGCTATCTCTTTTCTATTTATAAAACATTTTCTTTTTTTTTCTCTTTTTGGCCCATTCCTTCGGTGTGCCAATCGCTGTGAGTGGAACACAGTCGAAATGAGCCCTGGTGAGTTTCCCTACGTGCCTCTCCCAGGGTCTCCACTCACCGTGCCCCTCGATAGGCGGTCCACGGCTACTTAATCTCTAGCATGCCTCTCACTCGGTTCCACACGCTCCCTCATATCGGAACATCGAGGACCTCTCAATCACTCATCTCGTTTCCCATCCATCAATAGTGTATATACATACAAAAATAAGTAAAACATATAAGATAGCACACACACACACATAAACCTTTATATTTTCTTTAAAATCATCCCACACTCTAAGTGGGTATATCACCAAATAAAAGTGTGTGTGATGGATTACCCTTATCCCAAAACATTTATAAAACATTTTAAAATCATTTATATTTTGAAAACAGTTTGCCATAGTGGGTAAGCACTGAAATCTAAGCCACTCACAGTGTTGGGAGGTTTGTATACTCCTAAATGATCCACGTAGACAAGTCTTTGGAGCATCGCCGCACTCGATCATCTAGAAGCCTAATACACGGAAATATGAGTTAGCGTTCATAGTCAACTATGAATGCACCTATGAGGCTCTAGCATGACCTAAGATGATGTTTGGATGTGATCCGAAAGATTTGGAAGTGTTCCGGATTGAATTGGGGTTGGCTAGGGTATCGGAGGGTAAAATGATGAAAATACCTTGAATGGGCTAAACCGGTACTGGATCTAGGGTGGTACGGCACTGTTTCTCTTCGACCCATGGCCTTTCAGCCAGTTGGCACATCCGGCGCCGGTTCACTACACAAAAGACAACGGTTGTGTTCTCGGTTTTGGACCCGAATTTTCACCTTTTTTCTTCAAGCTAGAATTCGGTCGATTCCTCCACCGTTTGACGTACAAACTACAATTTTCATGTCGTCCACAAGAGATTGATCGAAAGAAAAATCGAAATCATCGGCTCAAAGTTCCTAGATCTAGAATCTAAATCTAAATCTACCAAAAAAGCTGAATTTAACTTTGAATCGAGATTTCTCATAGATCTATGCATGGAAATGCGTGAAAACTTAATAGAATGTAGATTAAGGTGAGTAGAATAACATATTAGAAACTCATCTTGATCCTTCGATCGGATTGTTTAGATCTGTCAAAAGTCCAAAATTGCTCCGAGAAAGCAAATGAGAGGAGAGGAAGAGAGGGAGAAGAAAAATGAGAGGGGAGATCTTATCTCCCTCAATTTATAGGTAAGCTCGACACCGGGCCTACTCGGATCCCGGTTTAGACTTTATTCTCCCTTTTTCCACTTCTCATAATCTTGATCCTTGGCCAAATCCACCGACCAATTCACCAATGGATATCCAATCCATTGGCTATGGACTTCAAAAAGTCCCAATTATGTTTCCATGCATGGTCACCTATCTCATCTTCCAAATACGTCTTATCTTAATTTCCACTTCTCTTATTCATCTTAACACATCGGACCGACGTATTCTCAGTTAATACGCCATCTTATACTATTCTATTTCAACGGAAAAGTCAGATTAGTTCTGGGTGTGCCACGTGGACCGCCTTTTTGAAGGGGCACGATGAGTGTATGAACCTATTTGACTTTACATTAAACCTCTGTCACTCACCTGTACGCAACTTTGTTGGATGCAGCTCTCACGTGCTAGGGCGTTAGATGGATTGGAGGCTTATAGAAGTGGTCGGTGGCTTAGGAGTTTGTAGATTCTGTTGTGTAGGTTATCCTTTAAGTTAATCCACTGGTTATCATTTTTTCTTTCATTTATTAAATTATTTGTTTAAATTATTTTTATTATTATAAATGTTTTCTAATTAAAGTTTAGTTTTTAATGGTTTTTCAGCGAAGATACCCTTTGTATGCCTTGTGCCAACTCAGATAGCCTGCCTTCTGAGGTACACATCTTAAGGTGGTACGGCGATTGTCACGTGGCCGAATCGGTAGGTCAGGGCGTGACAAAAAAAGCTAGACGTGTAAACTATGTCTTACCACTGGACAATTATAAACCATAATTTGATGAGATAATTTTATATTACTATTAAAATATGATATGTTATAATTATAAAACTAAATGGAAATGGTTAAAAAAATTCATTGTCTTAAATATTTTTTCTTTTTTAGATTGAGTCGTAATAAATTGGCAAAGTATTGCTTCATTTGTATTCGTCTCTCCTATTGGTTTGTATTATTTCTCTCCTATTGGTTTGTATTATTATGCCTGCTATATTTCAATTTTTTTATACTTTGATTATTAATATATTTTTAATAGATGTACCTTTTAGCCATTTTCCTTTCCATATTTTTTTCCTTTTACTATTTTTATTAGTTAGTGAAGTAATCTTTATAAAAATAATAATAAAAAAGGGAAAAGAAATTATTGTAACTATTATTGAAATTTACTGTTTATTGTCTTTAATTACTATCACACCACTATACAAAACATTTAAAAATACTTATAAATACCAAAGATTAAAAAAAAATTTCATTCAATTTAACTACTTTTATCAAACTTTATGAAAATCAATAAAGAACACACATATATAAACACAAAAGGAGTATAATATTATCATAATCCAAATTTGGACCAACGGTAATTTGTTGGTTTTAGCATTTACTATCTCCGTCTTATTTTATCTGCCTTTTAAACCAAATTACATTGATTAAAAAAAAAGTTATCCTGTGAAATTTTTTACATAATATAGATTCTATTTTATTTTTCACCATTTTCTCTCTCTACATGCATTTAACATTCTTCATTTTCAAGATGCATTAATGAGAAAAATTAAGGATTGACTTGTAAAATTACTTAAAAATAGACAAATAGTTTAGAATATAAAAACCGTTCTAGAAGTTGCTAGATAAAATAACACAGAGGAAATACTTAATTACAACCACATTGAGAGACATTTTCAACCACGAGTAATAACTCGCACATGTTGGTGCGAGTGTTTCTTTCAAAACGTATATTCCACCAGCATTAATTTAGTTGAAATGATGACTCATACCATATGGAGACATTTCAATCAAATGTTTCAAACACATTAAAAAAGAAAAGATTTTGCCGGCTGCAAGGCAATCTTCCTTGCACATTATCACATAACCTTATTTAAATTGTTTTGCACAACAAAACCATTAAAATCACAAAGCTAGGAAAGAGAAAATGTGTCAAAATCTTATCATGTAATGGTATAAGTGTGCATCACTGATCGACGGTATAACAGATACCATCCATCTAATATAGTCAAATTCATTTAATGCTTGCAATTTGATAAATGCTGCAGGGAAACCATAGACATTTCTCTTTTTGTTAGAAGGCACGATTCTTTTTTTTTATTAATGAAAGAAGACAGTTTTCTTATACGGTACTCTTATAGCCCATATAATGATGAAATACCGAATTTATTTCGACCTTCCTAGTGCCTCTGTTTGTCGTACCCTATAGTCCATCTTCTTATTTATATATTGACGTTAAACTATAGTGCTCGGCGACTCACTTAAAAATATTAAAATGGAAGGATCTCAGCATCACGACATTGATGACCATTGTAGATCGGAAAACAAACATTTGACGCTATCTCTGATCGATTTGTCCTGGAATCTCAGTGCATG
The DNA here is from genome assembly GCA_030664755.1 of Microcos paniculata. Lineage (NCBI taxonomy): Eukaryota > Viridiplantae > Streptophyta > Magnoliopsida > Malvales > Malvaceae > Microcos > Microcos paniculata. The sequence goes on from CP131463.1 coordinate 10,535,893, forward strand.
CCTTCGTCAAATGACATTACCAGACTCGAACCGAGTCTCGCTATGACAGTTTGCTATTTCTTCTATTTTGAAGGTAAAGTTTAAACCCATACAACCAAGCCAATTCCTATCGCAAAGCTGTAGTAGTTATTTACTAAAATTGCTCTTTGGTGGCATCATTGTTTCTTTTAAAGTAGTACTCCTTGTCACTCCCTAACACGGAGGGTCGGCCATATGGTAACCGTCATGCTACCTCGAAGTATGTGTCAATCGATCATGCACTTGAAGCACCGCAAGGCATGAATTGAGTATCTTCGCTACAAAACAATTGCTAAAATTTTTATTAGACATCATTTAATAAAATAATTTACTATAAAAGAAGTACCAGTGGATTTATTTAAAGAAAAGCTACACAACAGAAACTATTACCCCTAAGCCATCGACGTCTTCTACTGACCCTTTGATCTATCTACTATCCTTGTACGTGGATCTGCACCCAACAACGTTGGCTACAGGTGAGTGATAGAGGTTCTATGAATCTCCATCAAGGGTTAGGGAAAATAAGGGTAATCCAAAATATAACTTCAAAATAAACAAATAAATATTTATATTTTCTAAACTCTTTTTAAATTCTCCAAGTGAGAATTTAATTTAAAACAATTTAAATAATATACATAACTAAAATGGGCCAGCCTCAAACATACTGAAGGCTCGACCCTTCAGTCGCATGCCTTACTGTACCAAGGGCTATCTCTTTTATTTCTAAACATTTTTCATATTTTTCTTTCTCTAGCACATTCCCTCGGTGGTGCCAGTTACTGTGGGTGGAACACCGCTACATTGAGCCTTGGCGAGTTTCCCTATGTGCCTCTCCCAAGGTCTCACACTTACTGTGCCCTTCAATAGGTGGTCCACGGCTCCTTAGTCGCACGCGTGTCTCACTCAGTCCAGTCGCTCCCTCTTATCGGAGCACCAAGATCAACTCAATCACTCATCTTAGCTCTTATCATCACCTGATATATATATATATACACACATACACACACATACATGTAAAACATATAAACATAAACACACACACATAGACCATGATATTTTCTTTGAAAATGTCCCACTCTCTACGTGGGTATATCGCCAAATAAATGTGTATGTGGATTCCCCGTGTCCCAAAACATTTGAAAATCATTTTATATTTTGAAAATCTTTTTAAAACTTTTACCCCTAGTGGCTAAGAAAAGAAATCTAAGCCACTCACAGTGTTAGGAGGTTCGTATACTCCCTACGGATCCACGTAGCTTAACCTCCGGAGCATCACCGTATTCGGTCGTTTGGAACCCTAATACACGAAAATTCGTGTTAGCATTCATCATCAAACTATGAATGCACCTATGAGGCTCTAACATGACCTAAGACGATGTTTGGATGTGTTTTGGGGCTTAGAAAAGTATCCAGGAAGGTTTCGGGTCAAAATCAGACACTTAACGCAAAATTATCTTTTTGTGCCTAGGGCAAAAAGTGACTCCCGCGCGAGACCTGGTTGGGATGGCCAAAATGGCCATCTGAGGTTATTCCCATGGCTCCCATGCGGAAGACGTTCCCAAGGCTCGGGAACCGAGCTATTTTCTCAATTTTTGAGCTCTTTGCTCCATGGTTTGGCCCAAAAATTGAGACAAGCAATCCTCACTTCTCCCATAACACGTTTATCGAAGCTAAAATGAAATCATAAGCTTAAAGTTCCTAGATCTCAAATCTAAGCTAAAATTTAACTATAAAGCTAAACCTAACTTTGAGCTGAGATCTCTCCTAAACCGATGCGTGAAAACGAAGTAAAACATAGATTAATGTGAGTAGGATAACATACCATGATCTCACCTTGATCCACCATTCGGTTTGTCTAGATCGGCCAAAAGTCCGAAATTGCTCCAAGAGAGCAAAAGGGAGGAGAGGAAGAAAGGGAGAAGAAAGAAATGAATGGGAGATCTCAACTCCCCCTATTTATAGGTAAGCCCGACATCGGGCCTACTCAAAACCCAGGCCAGACTTTCACCCTTAGTTTTAACCTCTCCAAATCTCGATCATTGGCCTATTCCACCGACCACAATACCAATGGATATCCAATCCATTGGCTATGGACTTAAAAAAAAGTCCAATTAGTGCTTCTATGCATGGTTACTTATCTCATCTTCCAACTCCGTCTTCTCTTCTTCAGCTGACACATCCGGACCGATGTATTGTTTGAATTAATACGTTGTCTACACTGTTCTGTTGTCAAGAAAAGTTGAACTAGGTCCGGGTGTGTCAACTCTCCCCTTCTTCAAGAAATTTCATCCTCGAAATCATTAAGGTAGCTGTAGAGAGATTTGGCTTCTATTCCAAGCCTTTCTCTTGTTTTTGAAAAGTGTTCGCCCCGCTTTCATTGCTGAACTTCTTCCTTTTGCTGCTGACATCAATTAAATTATTTCTTGATCTCTTCCGATCATCTCCCCTCAAGAAAAGCTTTCTCACCCTTATGTTCTTAAGTTTGAACTTTATCCTTTCCTTGACAAAGCCTATCCTTATCCATCCGTGGGATTAGGCTCGCTTCACTTTAATTATGTCACTGGAGGCTTCTGCTCCATCTAAGCTGTGCTTAGTCGATCCTCTGGCTTTGTCCTTATCCTCTCCTTAAAGACTCTCTTAACGAGATTGTTTCCTTGTAAATTCTGAGGCTCTACTCATCTTATTCTCTTTAGAAGTCTATTCTTGTTTCTCTAACATTGCCTCTTACTTCGAGGCCATCCTCCAATGCATTACTTGGTTTCTCAATGTCTTGTGCTCATCCTTGTAACCAAGACGTCGGGGAAGACTTTAGATTAACTCCCTCGCCATTAAGTCGAGGTGTACAGTGAGTTAGTTTGTCCTTCCCCTATCTCAGTCTCTCTTCTCTTTTTCATTTCTTAGTTCTCTCCTCTTTCTTCTTGATATCTCTCTTTCTTATCACATGGCATATGAGTCAGGCTCTTGTACACATTGGCCCACTCTCGGCCATATCATATCAAGGAATCATAGATCATGCCCTCTCGATTCTCACAATTTGACTCCTCTGACCACTTATCTCTATCTCAAATAGGGCCTCAACCCATCTCATAACATCTCTCATCCTCTTTGGATGGAGAACTCTAGGTGGCCTCATGCTCTCCGCAGTCACACTCTGGGTCGGTCTTTTTGAGTGGTCATCACATAGATCCTCAAGATCTCGATCTCTAATCTTTCTTTCCATGGGGATGCCTCACATGGCTCCTAAGACATCCGTACTTGAGCCTCGACTACACATTCATCTATGCCATTTCTTTGGCCTCTTAAGGGTTTCTTTTATCTTTCACTCTCGTAGAGTATTTATTTTAAGAGGTTTCACTTTTTCTCTTTCCTATGACCTCCTTTATTTACTTTGGCTTCTTTGCCAATGGTCGACTTCTTTTCTTCTTTTCATCAACAGCTCATTCTTGGGTATCTTTTCCCCTTCTCTTTCCTTTCTTTCTCTTATTTGCCCACAGTTCATCGTGGGGTCCATCTTTCTTTTGCATTGCCGTCTATACAGGACTAGGTCAATCACTCACGTTGTAATCGTGCGGCATCATTTGTATTTTTCTTTATTTTTGTATTTCACTCTTTTAGAGTTTCTTATCCTTTCCTTTCATTTGCCCTTATCTTGGGCCCATTACCATCCTTTGGCATTATCCGTAGCTTTCGTTATCCCCATATCCATTCCATTAGGGTTTTGGGTTTGCTACTAGTTTGTCTCGCCTTGGTCGTTGTGATCTTTCACTCTTTATCCATGGTTTCCTTTATTTAAGCTTCATTCCTTCTTTTCTTACTTTCCTTTCTTACTTCCTTTATCATCCTCATGTTTATTATTCTTCTAACGTTTTTGCTTCATTTAGCTGTTAGAATTTTTTTTTCTCTTTTCTCATACTGGCTATGCTTATCGAAGCTTATAAGCTTGTCCAATTCCTTTCCTTATCCCTGTACCTCTTCCATTAAGAACTCGAGGTTCTTTCTTTTCATCCTTTCTGTCTTAGTCGCCACATCTCTTGCTTTTTACATGTGGGCTTTCTTTACCTTAGCCGTCCTCGGTTTTTAATTCCATTGATATCCTTTCTTTGTCCTCCACATCAAAGTTTATTTGTCACGGAAAACACCTTTCTTAATCACTCACGATTTTCTACTCTTATCCGCTCTTGTCTATTTCGAATTCACGTTAGCTTAGACCTCATTTCGTACATCCTTTCTTCACTTGTCATTCTTCAGGGAAGGGCTATCCTTAGGGCTGAGATACTCCCCTCCTTCTAGATTTTCAACTTATCTTTTATATTCCTTAACTCCTTACCCTTAATTCCTTTAATCTCACTCTTCTATATTGCTTTCCTATTTTTGTTTTCTCCAGTTTCAATTATTATCCTTGTTTGTCTTTACTCTTTCTTCGACTCTTACCAAAGTCGATCCACTTTCCTTCTTAGCTGGATTTGAAATCTCCTTATAATTTCCATCCTTATCATCATCTTTGTCATCCTTTCACCCTTATTTGCTTTTCCATACTTTGGTACCTTCATCTCTTTATCTTTCTTTTCTTCTCTTTCATTCTTTCTTTACTTGTATCTTGAAAGTAGGTAAGTAGTGAAAAGCCCACTACCCAGCATCCTCCAGGATACAAGTATATCTATTCACTCGTTTCCTCCGAGTGTTTTTCTTTCTATCCCCTTTATATACTTTCTTTTCCATCTTTTTTCAATTTTTTTTCTTTCTTTCTATCCAATCTTCTTATCTCTTCTTATAACTTAAATTGTTGGGGATTTCCTTTTCCTTCACTGACTCACATTCTTCACCCCTTTTATCTCAGTATTTCTTGCCTCCAATTATCCTTGTTTATTCTTTCCTTTCTTCAACCTATTAGCAGTATGATGTAGTGCCTTGGCTTGAATAGAATTTGGGTTTTATTATGCTCGACTTTCTTTAGCTAATATCTGTTTTCTAAGTCTTTTATTCGCTTTCTTACACTAGATTTTTCTTAATCCTCTTTCTAGGCTTTTAAACCCTTTTATTCGCTTTCTTTAAACCTATCCCTAGGTTATATGCCTAGGTTTTGCCTCAAATTCTAGTTTTCTACACCTTGCTCTTTACTAATTCTACCTAGTCATTTCGGTGTTATTAACCTATGGTTCATTATGAAATTATTGCTAATTTAAGGTTAAACTTTTCTAGTGGTTTATGAAACCTATGGTGTGTTATGCTTTTCTTTTCCCTTTTTTTTTTAAGGCTACACTCCTAGTTAGCCTAAACTTAGTTCATCAACTGAACTAAGTTTCTCCTTCTTCCTAGGCTTTATTCATCTCTGATTAGCCTGGAATTTTCATTTACCTAATGCCTTATGCTTTCTTTCTTTATTAAGAAAGCTTCTGCACTACATCACAGCATCTCTTATATCCTTGGTTTAAACATTCATTTTTCCTTTCTATTCCACTTCTTCTTTCTCACTAGCCCCTTTCTAGTGATGTCTTTTCGACTATGGAGGGAAAGTTCTCTTCGTGCTCTTACTTGCACGCATACAGGTAATTTCCATTGTCACCATCCATTCCATATTCTTCGCTTGTTTACTTCCCATTGACCTTGTCATGGTCATTTCTTTTCATCTTTTAGGGGTCGCCTCCTTCTTACTCTTATTGTTATAGACCCAGTAATAAGGGTTCATTACTTATTAATCATTTAGGAGTGAAGGTTTCTAGCTTATCTTTCTCTTTATCCCATTTCCTCTATCTCCACTTTTTTTTCTCTTCTTTCTCCGTTATCTCCTCTTAACATTGGTATTCAATGGTAGGACAAGTAGTAATAAATCTACTACTCATCAACCATATGGGTGACATCCCTTTTCATTCTCCTCACCACTATTCTCTTTTCATTTTGCTCCTTTAATTTGCTTTAGCATTGGGACCCAAAGACTGAATACATCTATGCACCCTTCATACGGATATGAAGTCTCTTTACATTCCTCATTCTTTGTTTCACCATTTATGCCTTCTTCATTCTCATCGTTTCTCAAGAGTGGCTTCACTCTTGTTCTTCTTCTTACTATCCTTTGGCCAATCTCGACCCCTTTAGGGTTTCCCCTTATGAATCCTCGTCATATCCTCGAGTGACTATCCCTTAACTAGCTCCTAGAGATCCTGGGGTTCACTTAGTTTTCTCTGAATCCTTGGATACTTCTCTTCAATTGAACCTTTCCCAACATCTACACATAAATAGTGTAGAAAATAGGAGGCATCAAGTTGGTTCGTTAAAGGGGTTCGGGCTATTCTTTCTCTGAAGCATTCCACCTCCATCGTCCTTCTCTGTAGTCATTCGTCTCATGTCTCGAAGTCCTCAAGTGCCAATCCTCTTGACTCCGGGTGGTCTCTCTTTCTTTTACCTCCGCCATACTTTCTCTCAAAACCTACACACAGTGGTGTAAACATGGGGAAGTCGGTTCACTTTTGCTACGTTTTCTCTCAGAGTCTGCACACGAATGGTGTAGAAGTTGAGAGAGGAGGGTTGAGTTGTCCCATGTGGACTCCTCGTCGGTCTCTACACTTCGCCTTTCCTTCACCTTTCCTTTCTGAACTGCCTCTCAGAGTCTACACCCAATTGGTATAGAACGAGTGAGTGGAGTTGATTCACATTATACAGGTCCTTTATCGACCTAGCACTTGGTTAGCTTTTCCTTGGCTTCACTTTTCATCCTTCCATTTGTTGCTCAATGAAGTCCTCTCTATTTCTTCACCCTCTTGCTCGAATGCTTCATCTCATGTTCTAAGGTTTTGTTAGCCTCATCCTCCGTGATCTCATATCTCTTCGTCTTCTTCCATCCTAACCTGACTCTCTCCTCTAGCCCACACACTAATGGTGCAGAGAGCAAGAAAAGTTGGTTTATTCTTCATGCACATCTGGTCCATCTTTGCTCCTTGCAATGCTCTTGCTATTTCCCTTCCTCCCAAATTCTATACATTACTAATGTAGGTAATGGGGGAAGCTACATATGGGTTAGGTTAGATGGAAAACTCAGTTCTTCACTAGCGAGTCTCGATGTCCACTACCTCAAAGGTTGGACATCGAACCAATTTTCTTCACTGGTGAGTCCCTAAATAGACTATCTTGGAGAGTTGGACGAGATATCACATATCTCGTCACCTCAAGGGACCTGCTATCCCTTGTTTGGTTTGGCTAACAATAAAAAGAGTATTAAAAGTTGAAGAATTGATATTGGGGGATTTCTCGAAAAGCTTACTTTGCTTTCATGAATATCGAGAAAACGGTGGCCATGGTGTCATTTCACCCAAAGACCACATTCGGATACCGTGGCATGTCCCCTAAAGACCATATAGGGTATCTGTATAAGGTGGCATGCTACTAAAAAGGTATTCTAAGAGTAGATTTAGGTATTTATGACGCGTTCGAGTAATCACGTACTCAAACTCTGAAGTTTGAAACCTAAGTAATCCGCTGGTTTTGAAAATGTTTAAAAATGTTTGAAAACACTTTATAACTTTTGAAAACTTTTAGAATCTTTTAAATGCTCTGATACCAATTAAATTGTCAAGTCCTAAATCGAAGGGTCAGCCACGTGGCAATTGTAATGCTACCTCGAAGTATGTGCCAGCCGGTCACGCACTTGAAGCACCGTAAGATATGAATTGAGTATCTTTGCTGTAAAACATAAAATTTTTATTAGAAATCATTTAATAAAATAATTTACTATAAAAGAAGTACCAGTGGATTTATTTAAAGATAACCTATGCAGCGAAATCTACTACTCCTAAGCCACTGACGTGTCCTAGTTAGTCTATGATCTATCTGCTGTCCTCGTACGTGGATCTGCACCCAACAACGTTGGCTGTAGGTGAGTAACAGAGGTTCTGTGAATCTCCATCAGGGGTTAGGAAAAACAGAGGTAATCCAAAATATAACTTTAAAATAAATATAAATATTTTTATTTTCAAAACTCTTTTTAAATTCTCCAGACCATAATTTAATTTAAAACAATTTAAATAATATATATAACTAAAATGGGATGGCCTCAAAAATACTAAAGGCTCGACCCGTTGGTCCTATGCCTTCACTACAACAAATAAGAAATGACAATTTTCTTAAACGTCACTATATGGATGAGCATTTGTATTTATAATCACGTTTGATACAAGCGTTGTTATATTTAAACTTCTTGTGACGTTTATAACTACACCTCCTGTATATGTCTTAATAGTGTTTTTCCTTGTGACGTTTTAATTAATTTTTGTAACATTTGTCATTAACAGCACTATAAAAATTAGCTCTTATGACACTTGTTATGACGTTTTTAATTAATGTCATTATAGTAAGCGACGTTTCCCATCAAACGTTACAATTTCTTACGAGTTTGTAGCCACACTTCCTATATATATCTCAATAGTATTTTCATTGTGACATTTTTATTAATTTTGGCAACGTTTGTCAATAATATCACTATAATATTAGCTCTTGCGATGCTTCTCGCGACGTTTTAAATTAATGTCATTATATCAAGAGACCTTTCCCTAATAAATATTATAATTTCTTACGACATTTGTAACCACATTTCTTATATATGTCTCAACAATATTTTTTGTTGCAATGTTTTTAGTAATTTTTGTAACATTTTTCATTAACATTGCTATAATATTAGTTCTTACAACACTTATAGTGACGTTTTACACTAATGTTTGCATAAAAAGAAACTTTTCCAAACAAGTGTTACAATTTCTTGCAATGTTTATCGCGATACTTCCTGTACATGTCTCAATAGTATTTTTCATTATGACATTTTTAATGACTTTTGTAACATTCGTTATTAACATTACTATAATATTAGCTCTTATGACACTTTTAACGATGTTTCGAAAATAAAAATTTTCCAAACGTTATTATATATTTAAATAGATAAACTTAAGACGACATTTGATATAAATGTTGTTATATTTAAATTTTTTTCTACGTTTTCAGCAACATTTATTATATGTATCTCAATAGTATTAATGACATAATTTAATACTGTTGTTTTTATGGTAACTTTGTAAATACTAAATCTCATTTAATAAGATATTGAAAATTTTAGATTAGGTCTTTTGTTCCTATTTGAAAAAAAAATTAATCTTCCCACTTTTTCTATTTGAAACTTTTGGTGTTTTATTTGATTAAATTACTCTAGCCATTGGATTTTAAAGGATAAGAATAACCATTAGATCAAAAGAAGGCTATTAAAACTCAAACCTTAGCCACCTAGTTACTTGGCAACTTTTTTTTCTCTTATTTACGTTATCTTTTTCTCCTGAAAATCAAAGTAAGTCTCTATTTACCCCAAATTCTTCATTAACAAAATCATTCATGTATTTACACGAATACTTTAAATATAATATTTCTACTTTTACCATGAATCTGGTAAGTTATATATCCTCTCTCTTCTTTTTTTCTTCATCTCTTTCTCTCCAACAACAAGAGTTGCAATTTTTCTTTTTCAAGATTTGCTACTTTTTCTTCAATAGTTAATGAGATGTGAGCAATGTTTAGGTAAATATTGGTGATTTGGAGAGTTACTCTCTGAAAGGGGTTTGTCTACTATTTCTCATCACTTTATTTTATTAAGTTTTAAAGATTTGAGACATATTTAATGTTTTTTCTTTGAATCCATTTTGATATGTTTTTCTTTATTTTCTTTTTTCAAAAACATGGGCAATTAATCAAACAAAAAGATCGAGATTCTATAATGAAGGTTTATTGCAATATTCAATGGAAAAGAAGGAAACGAAGACAAAGACGAATACATTTCTTTTTCTTTTGGAGGAATACTTTTTCTTTTTCTTTTATTGAAATATTTTGTTGATTTCATTTATTATCATTGCTTAATTTTGTAATTTTATTTATTCTTTTAATATTTTGAGATGTAAAATATACTACATTTTAAGAAAGTAAAATAATAAAAATATATTTTAATTTAAGTTTTGTGATTATCTTTTATATATTTTAAAAGAAATAATATTACATGTTTACAGAATTTGTAAAATGTTATATTAAGATAATGAGTAGCAATATATTACTACCAATTTAATAAAGTTTTATTAAATTAATATTTAAAGAAAATGTTAATTTGATCTACCAACATTTAAGAAATAAGAATTGGTAGCCATATTTAACAAATTTTATAATAACATATCTTTACCAACACTTACAAATGTTACATCAAATTTTAATAAAGAAAGTTAATTTGAAATAAAGATACTCAACAAATGTTGTTATAAGAATTCTAAAGCGATGTTTTAATAATATTAGAATATCATCTATCGACCAACGCTTACAAATGTTGCATTAAGTCAATATAAAGAAAATTCATTTGATACAATGACATTTAGGAAATATAGATGTAGGAAATCTATAGTGGCATTTAAAAAATATTACAGTAAAATATTTATACCGACATTTAAAAATGTTATAATATGTCAAAGCTAACTGTGGTTAATATCTTGTACTAACATTTGTAAATGTTACATTGGATCATTTAAAAGTGTCATGCTCTCAATATGGAAAAACATCGCAATAGTATAATATATTATGACTATTTATAAATGTCGGGAAAAATAGTATTGCTATATTTATAAATGTCGTAACAAATAAACTAAATGTTGGTAAGAATCTGCACCTACGATTGTTTAAAGTGTCTCAAGAACCCCAAACAACATTGCGAGTTACGACATATAAATGACGTTTGAAATAAATGTCGGTACAAGTTTTTCACGACATTTTTTAGACATTTTTCAACATATCACAAACGACGCAAAAGACATTTTTTAAACCTTTTTTACTGCACCAAAGGCTATCTCTTTTCTTTCTAAAATTTTTCATACTTTTCTTTCTCTAGCCCATTCCCGTCGGTGGTGCCAGTCGCTATGGGTGGAACATAGCTACAACGAGCCCTGGCGAGTTTCCCTACGCACCTCTCCTATGGTCTCATACTCATTGTACCCCTCGATAGGCAATCCACGGCTACTTAGTCGCATGCATGTCTCTCTTGATCCACTGGCTCCCTCTCATCGGAGCACCGAGATCTACTCAATCATGTATCTCGCCTCTCATCCTCACCAAATATATATATATACACACATATATACATGTAAAACATATAAACACAAACACATAAATCATTATATTTTCTTTGAAAACGTCCCACTTTTTATATGGGTATATTACCAAATAAGTGTGTGTGTGTGTGGATTCCGCGTGTCCCAGAACATTTGAACATCAATTTCTATTTTGAAAATCTTTTTAAAATATTTACCCCTAGGGCTAAGCAAAGAAATCTAAGCCACTCACAGTGTTGGGAGGTTCGTATACTCCCAAAGGATCCAGTAGCTTAAACTCTGGAACATCGCCGCACTTGATCGTCCGGACCCTAATACACGAAAATTCGTGTTAGCTTCATAACCAAACTATGAATACACCTACGAGGCTCTAACATGACCTAAAATGATGTTTGGATGTGTTTCGGGGCTTAGAAAAGTGTCCGGGAAGGTTTCAAGTAAAAATCGGACACAACGCAAAATTATGATTTTGCCCCTAGGGCAAAAAGTGACCCCCGGGCGGTACTGGACCAAGTCCCGCATCGGACCTGGTCATGATGGCCAAAATGGCCTTCTGAGGTCACTCGGCTCCTGTGTGGGATACATTCCCAAGGCTCGGGAACCAAGCCATTTTCTCGGTGTTCGAGCCCATTGCTCCATGGTTTGACCCAAAAATCGAGATGAGCAATCCTCACGTCTTTCATGACATGTTTACCGAAGCTAAAATGAGAATCACAAGCTCAAAGTTCCTAGATCTCAAATCTAAGCTAAAATTTAACTAAAAAGCTAAACCTAACTTTGAGTTAAGATCGCTCCTAAGCCGATGCATGGAAATATGTGAAAACGAAGTAAAACGTAGATTAAGGTGAATAGGATAACATAACAAGATCTCACCTTGATTCATCAGTCGGTTTGTCGAGATCGGCCCAAAGTCTAAAATTGCTCCCAGTGAGAAAAAGGGAGAAGAGAAAGAGAGGGAGAAAAGAGAAATGAGGGGGAGAGCTCAACTCCCCCTATTTATAGGTAACCCGACACCGGGCCTACTCTGACGCCGGGCTAGACTTTTTCCCCTCTTTTTAACCTCTACAAATCTCAATCCTTGGCTTATTCAACCCACCACAACACCAATGGATATCCAATCCATTGGTTATGGACTTAAAGAAAGTCCAATTAGTGCTTCCATACATGGTTACTTATCTCATTTTCCAACTCTGTCTTACCCTAATTTCCACTTCTCTTTTTCATCTGACACATCCGGACCGATATATTATTTGAATTAATACGCCGTCTACACTATTATGTTTGTACGAAAAAGTTGAACTAGGTCCGGGTGTGTCACTCCTTCACTCTTCAGTCCCACACAGTATATCTGGCTATTAATTACATGGATCGATTTATATTTAACCAAAGTTTTAAGGTAAGCACTAAACATCTAAATAACTGTAACATCCTTATCCATCGTTGGTTGAGTCCATTTATGTAGAACAAACATTAGCATGCCATTCAGTATAACTTACATTTACAACTTTTTGTTTTTTTACTCAGGACCTTCCTCTGAATTTGCTAGAGCTAATAACAGTTCCCTGTATTTCTCTAGCTACAAAGATGAATGAGATGGGATTTACTCCAACTAACTTTTAGGTACAGAACGTGATGGGAATACTCATGTTTATAGTCTTCCATCAGTTAATTTCACTTAACCTTGTCTTTTTCTAAAAATGGAATAGAATGGAAGGGAACTCATTTTCAATGCACAAATTCTCCGATGAATGGAATTTGTACTTCTTATAAATTGGCTAATGAGGTCAATCACACCTTTTTCATTCATTTTCTCCTTCATTTCTCTCTTCAAAAAAGAAGATCCAGTCATAAAAAACGCATTAAATGGTAAAATAAGAAAAATGATTCTTGAAGTGATGAAAGGTACAACGGTAAACATTTCATGATTTATATTTCTTTTCATAAATGTTAACCAATAACCAACATTATTAAAACCTTCTTTTGAAACGTGGATCAAAATGTTAGTGTTCAAGCTATCGATTATTGCCGCTTCGACATGTTTGCTTGCCTCTCTCGAGATTTTACCAATAGCATATTCATCTTTTGGACAATCAATTTTGTCTTGTGACTATATCAATAAAGTAATAGTCTGAGATTGTTTATTTAATCTTCTATATTTGTTCATTTTGTCTCAATCTTTGCCTAAGAAAACATTATTTTGGCAGAATCATCTGTTAAAATGTGTGGATACAATGAAAGGAGCATTACTTAAAGAAAATACAACAACAATGATAGATGAACAGTTAGGCTCAAATACAACAAAAACCATAGTGTCTTCTACATCAGCTATTAAGACATGCAAAGAGGAAAGGAAACACAGCAGCCTATTATTATCCGCTATCGAAACACCTATTGCAATCTAAGAAAGCAAGTGGACGAAATTGGAGGAACTGTACACCAAAACCAGAACAGAAGAATAATTTCATACACAATAATCTCTTCATACATGAGTCTTATATAGGATGACGTCACAGTACAATGGCTGTGTTGTATAAATTACTATGTACTTAATTTCTATTCCTATTAAGCTTTTACGATAACATATTGCAGAGAAAATTTTCGAGATTAAATTTTGTTTACATATATGTTTTATAAAAACTGAATAGCTATCATATTCAGAATAATAGAAGTCATTGCTAAAAAAGATTAACCATAATTGAACGAATCATTAAATTTCCTTATAATTCTATTAGAAGAGATACAACTTTTTCTTGTTAGAAAATAATATATTACAATAGTTCTTTGTGGGTTTTCATAGACTAACAGTGTCAAAAAATATTTTTTATTTCAAATACTACACACACACACACACATATTGCTAACTAATTCTTCGTTCGGAATCATTGCAAATTTTCTTATTCTTTATGAGGTAACTTTATATAACTAATTAAATTCAATGGCTGATAAATAGGTTTCTGTAGTTTCCAAATGAATGACAAAGTATATGCAATTAGCATAATAAAATATTAACCGATAAAATTAATAAACAAAATCATATATATTAGATTTTAAAACTTTTGTTTAAGGAATTTGCATTAAAAAATAGAAAAGGGATAAAATAAAAAGAAAACTTAAAAAAATGGTGGCGTCAAAAATAATTAGAAAGTCATGTAAATGGATATAGAATAGTAAAAAAATTAGTATAAGGAAGAAACATTGAAAAATGGATACAAGTTGTATGGACATGAAGAGATTAGTGGGAAAACTTTAACATTTACTTCTAGATACTGATGTTAATGTGAATATTTAATAGGAAAGAATTCAAACCGACTGATGATATTTTTACTTTTACTCCTACATGTATAGTTTGTGCCATTGATCTATATACAATAAAAAGTAACGGTCTCTCGTTATCAAGATCTCATTCTCCTATAAGTAAAAAAAAAAAGTCAACACATTGTAGGATGCAACCAGAAAGGCGACATCATTGAAAAACTAGCTCTACCTTCATTAGCAACAGCGTTTGTAATTAATGTTTTGTGACAATCTGGCAGTCCATAAAGCAAAAATCCCATCTGCAAGTCTACTCCAAACTCCTGACATCATGCATAACTCCAATATTTAAAAAGGAAATTCCATAATCGTAATCCAACTGACAAAGTAGATAATGGCAAAGACTATAGTTGCACTAAGCTTGCAAGTCAACAAAGTTGGAGACAATGTAAACATGTTTGAGACATTCTAACTAATTTTTCCACTGTTGACTTCCTTTCGTTGCAACATTAAGAGAGTTAATCCTACTCTTTTCATGTGATTTAAGGCATTACCTTGGATAAATATGAAGACTATTTCAATAAACCATTAACTATCACCATACATTTACAATAAAGGCTAGACATATAAACCATGACTTACCATTGGATAATTACAGACCATAATTTGATGAGATAATTTTATATTACTATTAAAACATGATATTTTATAATTATAAAACTAAATGGAAATGGTTAAAAAATTCGTTGTCGTAAATATTTTTTCTTTTCCAGGTTGAGTCGTAATAAATTGGCAAAGTATTGCTTCATTTGTCTTCGTCTCTCCTATTGGTTTGTATTAATATGCTTGCTACATTTCAATTTTTTTTGATATTTTGATTATTAATATATTTTTAATAGATGTACCTTTTAGCCATTTTCGTTTCCATAATTTTTTCATGTAAGGTTAGATATATATGATTTTAAAAATAAATTTATTGTATTATTATTTTGTTAAATTTTATTTCGCAATTATTTGTTAGACATAACTTACTTATGAACAAAAATGCTTCTTTCTTGTGACCAATAAATAACATAATTAATTCAATAACTGTACTGATTAAAACAATATTTAAAGAAGTAAACAATACTTTTACACAATAAAATTTAATAATAAAATAAAAAAAAGTTTTCCTTACATTTCACTTTCACTGATTAGAACCTCACCGATCCCATTTTCCTTCTACAAAGTAAACTAACGACTTAAGCTTCCACCATCTAAACTTACTCTTTCGCTCTTTTGTTTTCTTTACGACTTTATCCCTTTGAAGAAAATACATATATTTCCATTTTTTTCTATCTACAGGTAATGGATCAGCCAGTTCAAGTTTCTTTTAAACGAATTCTACATGAGTTCGTTGAGAAAGTGAACTTTTCAAACCCAAACTTCGACTTTGACCTTACAACGGATGGACTTTGTCATAGGTTCGTCCAGATTCCTTCTCGCGTTCCCTTGAACGAATATGGTCAACCATGTTCCATCATTGAACATGCACTACAGTCTACTGCAGAAAGCTATATTTACATGCTAAAGGAGAGCAAATATATGAAAATACTTAGGGAACAGTTGGAAATTTAATTTCCAATCAAATGGCAAAATTTTGTGACATGTGGGAATATAACTTTTTCAACTACAAGATGAATGAGTCAACCAAACATGTTTATTTTAATATCATTTTAAATTACTTCTGTCATTTAAATCTAGCATTAAATATAAGAGTAAATTAAACAAATATTAATAAATCTATCAATATAAAATCTTTTACACATCTCTCGTCCACTATAAAAGAAATTTACTAACTCCATAACCCCTTTTAAAGTTTTAGCATCAGTCTATATATAATGTCTAATTAAATAATCAAGTAATTAACTTGTCAGTTACATACATCATTCTTACAACTCTTTTAAAGTCAAATTAAAAACCCAAATGACAGCTATGAAATTATAATTTCTTAAATTAGTTTTGTTTAATATAACTGATAAACACTTATATCTTGTTGTTTAAGTGTTTATTATTACTAACTAAGTTATTTTGAGTGATTACATGTCACTGGAAACTAAAAGGAAGCTTTGGAAGAAAAGAAGTTTAAATCTTGAAATTTTGAGATTTTCTTGTGCAGATAGTTTGGAAAGATGGCCAGATTTGAATGCCTTAAAGACCTTGGATGAGTTTAAGTTCTTCACAAGAGTTCTAGAGGACTTCCTGAGCTTTCCAAAATGCTAAAGATCATCAAAATCTGAGTTTTTTTGGGCCTTCAAAATGTCAAATACAGAAGCATCCAAAAACCTTGTGAAAATCCGAGATTGCTTTTCTATTTTTGGGCTTTGGAGCATTTTTGGGTTGAAGATGGACAAGTGCATACCTAACCCGTATTTGGGGCTGTTTTGGACATGTTATTGAAGATATTTAACCTAGGCCTAAGCCTTGGATTGATGTTTGGAGTAGGAAAACTCTTTAATAAGGCATGTGCATGGCATGTGGTGTGTGCTATTTTTTCTCCTATATGAAGGACTTTTATTTCTTGTAGAACACTTAAGCCAGCTAGTAATTTATTAGGGTTAGAGTTTTTAAACTTCTTTTAGAAGTTAGGTTACAGGCTTCCTAGCTCTATTTAAAGGCCTTAGCCACCCTATGTAAAAAGCTTTTGCTAGGAATTTTATTTTTCTCTTGTGTGCTGCAATTTTCAGCATATTCTTCTAATTTTCTCAATTCAGTTGAAGGTTGGTTGACTCTTGGATCCAAGGATTGTGAGGCTTGAGTTTTATTTCTATCTCTTATGCAAATATCTTTTGATTCTCTATGCTTATTTTATGATTTTCTTGCTTAGTTAGCTAGGTTGCGCAACTAGTTAATTTTGCATGATTTTCTATTGCTAGAATTTGAGCTTCTTATCCGTAATTGTAAGTTAATTTAATTCAAAGTAGTAAATCAAGTGATATTGCATAGTTCTTCAATATTGTTTGAGGGAATTAAAAGAAGTAATTAAGAGAGTAGGCTATATGACTTGATTAATTCTTATTGGCTAAGATCTTTTTAGAGTTGATTGCTTTTATCTTAATTAAATCTAGGGAAGCTATAGGTACCTAGGTTATTTTGATAAAAAAAAGGCTTGATTGGGAAGCTATAGGTACTAATTTAAGCTAGTCATAAAGAAAGATAAAGGTTAAAGGGAAGCTATAGGTACTTTTAACCTATGCCAATTGTTTACATGTTTGATTCTTTTTTGTGCATATAATCAATTCAAATTCCAAGAGTAAGTTTTCCTTGAACTAAGTCATTCTCTATTGATTTCTCCTTGTTTTTATAATTTATATTGTTCTTAGTTACTTCTAATTCACAAACTTAAATTCTTTTACTCTTTACTTCTATTATATCTTCAAATTAGATTTTTTAAAACAATCTCCATGGGATACAACCTGTGCTTATCACTATCTACTTAGTTTTAGCATAGAATTTTATTTCATATTAACAACGTACCAATAA
Source organism: Microcos paniculata (assembly GCA_030664755.1). NCBI lineage: Eukaryota > Viridiplantae > Streptophyta > Magnoliopsida > Malvales > Malvaceae > Microcos > Microcos paniculata. The sequence continues at coordinate 10,553,799 of CP131463.1, forward strand.
CAATAGTCCTAAGTACTTTGCTTAACATAATTTCTAATTGTGATTCGTGTTTTTATTACCATAGCAAGTACCAAATATATAAATGAAAGAGTATTATTGCATACACTGTCTGTGGAATTATTAGACTCCACAAGAATTGTTGAAAAAATGAACATATCCCAACTAATTTTTTAACTAATTAATTAATATTTAAAAATATACCATACAAGACACATGTCAATCCTCTAACACCGCTTCTAGAGTGACAAACCCGGACTTAATCCAACTTTTCCATACCAACAGAACAGTGTAAACAGCGTAATTATTTGAACAATACGTCGGTCCAAATGTGTCTGATTATGAAGAGAAGTCAAGCTTAGGTGACCATGCATGGAAGCTACTAAACTCCAAATGGACTTTCTTTAAGTCCATAGCCAATGGATTGGATATCCATTGGTGTAAAAGTCGACAGATTAGGCCAAGGATTGAGATTAGGAGAGGTAGAAAAGAGGAGAGAAAGTCTGACCTAGGGTCTGAGTAGGCCCGGTGTCGGGCTTCCCTATAAATAGGGAAAGGCCGAGCCTCTCCCCTTTATTTCTCTCTTTCACTTGTTCTCTCATTTCTCTTTTCTTTCTTTTGCTCTTTCGGAGCTACTTCAGACTTTTGGCCGATCCGGACAAACCGACCGACAAATCAAGGTGAGTTTCTAGTATGTTATTATACTCACCTTGATTTACGTCTTACCTAGTTTGCACGTATTTCCATGCATAGGTCTAAGAGAACTCTCGGTTCAAAGTTAAAGCTAGATTTAGATTTAGATTTTAGATCTAAGAGCTTTGAGCCGATGATTCTCGTTTTTGTTTCAGTAAACGTGTCGTGGGAGTTACGAGGATTTCATGTCTCAATTTTTAGGCCAACTCGTGGAGCAACAGGCTTGAAAATCGAGGAAATACCTCAGAATTCGAGCTCACAGCTTGCCTCCCATGCGGGTTTTGAGTCAATCCCACGTGGGAGTGACTAATTTTGCCAAGTCTAGTGCGGGACTTGCTCTAATCCGCACGGGAGTCAATTTGGTTTAAGGGTAAAATCATAATTTTGTACTAAGTGTCTGATTTTCACCCGAAACCTTCCCGGACACTTTCCTAAGCCCCGAAACATATTCAAACATCATCTTAGGTCATGCTAGAGCCTCGTAGGTCCATTCATAGATTGATTATGAATGCTAATGTGTATTTCCGTGTAATTAGGGTTCCGGACGATCGAGTACAGTGACATTTCGGAGATCAATCTTCGTGGGACAATTGGGAGTATACGAACTTCCCAACACTGTGAGAGTACTTGTTTCAGTGTTTAGCCATTTAGGGCTAAACTCTTTTATTATTATAAAAATGTTTTAATTAAATGTTTTGGGATTCGAGTATTCCCTCACGCCGCCACACACGTTGTTATATGCCACATGGGTAAAGAGTTTGAGAAAATTAAATTTATAAGATGTATGTATGTATGTATGTTTTTACATTTAAATATGAAAGGTATGATATGAGTGCCCGACGGGGCATGATCATCCATATGAGAGACGGGGTCCCAGAGAGGAATCGATGAGACTTGACACTTCATGTGATGAAGCGATAAGACCGAGGTGGTGCATGCATGCGAGGTAGCCGTGGACCACCTTTCTGAAGGGGCACGGTGAGTGTATGGACCCTGGAGTAGAGAGGCACATAGGGAGACTCGCCAGGGCCGATGTAGTTACGACTACACAGCGAATGGCACCTTCGAGAGAACGAACTTAGAGAGAGATACCTATATCTTTCTATATATATTTTCATAAGAAAAGATTTTAAAAGCATATAGGTTAGTTTCCTTATTAAAGGAATGTTTTAAAGAGAAAAGAAAAGAAATAGCCCTCGACGATACGAGATCCTCGACCATGGCCAAGATTGAGCCTCATTGTGTTTTCACGGCCAGCCCATAGTTAGATGTTGTTGTTGTTATTATTATTATTATTATTATTTTTACTCAGAAAGGATTTGGGGAAAATATTTTGAAAAAGGTTTTTGAAAAGAAACGTGTAATGTTTTCTAAAATTGTTTTTGAATTTACCCAAACTCCCCAAACCTATTTGACTTTACATTGAACCTCTGTCACTCACCTGTATCCAATATTATTGGATGCAGTTCCCATAGTGCAAAGGAGCTAGATAGATCGGAGGCTCATAGGAGTAGCTGGTGGCTTAGGAGTTAGTAGATTCCGCTACATAGGTTATCCCTTAAATTAATCCACTGTTGTTCTTTTAATATTTATCATTATAAATGCTTTCTAACCAAAGTTTAGTTTTACTGGTTCTGTAGTGATGATACTCTTTCTATGCTTTGTACCATCTTAGATAGCCTATCTTTCATGGCACCCATCTCGAGGTGGTACAATGGTTGTCGCACGACCGAACCGGTAGGTCGAGGTGTGACAATTTGATTGGTATTAGAGCTTTTAAAAGATTCTAAAAAGTTTTCAAAAGATGAAAAGCATTTTCAAAGTGTTTTCAAATGTTTTCAAACGTTTTCGAAATCAGTGGATTACTTAGGTTCTAAATTCCTGAGTTCGAGTATGCAATCACTCGAACGTGTCATAAACATTCAAACCTACTCTTAGAATACCTTTCTTTAGTAGTATGCCACCGTATAGGATATTCGAGTGTGGTCTTTAGGTGAAATGACACCATGACCACCATTTCCTTGATATTCGTGAAAACATAGTAAGCTTTTTGAGAAATCCCCAAGACCAATCCTTTAGCTTCTAATATCCTTCCTACTAGTTAGCTAAACCTTGTAGGGGATAGTAAGTCCGTTGCAATGATGAGATATGTGATATCTCGTCCAACCCTCTAAGGAAGCATATTCAGAGGCTTGCCAATAAAGAAAGCTAGCTTGGCGTCCAACCTTCAGGGTTGTGGACATTGAGACTCGCTAGTAAAGAAGTAAGTTTGATGACTAACCCAACTTAATTGTGATTACCCCCATTCTCTACACTTGTAATATGTAGAATTTAGGAGGAAGCGAAGCAGCGAGAGCGAAGCAAGGAGTAAAGATGGACCTGACGTGCACGAAGACTGAACCAAATTTCTCTCACCCTCTACACCATTAGGGTGTAGACTAGGAGGGAGAGTTGGGTTGGGAAGGAATGAGTCAAGGAGATACAAGATTCACAGGGGACGAGGTTGACAAAACCTCAGAATACGAGGTAAGGCACCTGAACAAGAGGATAAAGGAAAAGTCCTCTTTATTCCTCGAAAGAGGACTTCATCGAGTAACAAATGAAAGGATGAAGGGTGAAGCCAAGGAAAGGCTAACCAAGTGTAGAGATCCTTCATTGACCCACACAATGCAAGTCAACTTTTCTCACTCTCTACACCAAACGCGTGAGACTTAGAGAGGAAGCTTCGAAAGAAGAGAAACTGAAAGTCGAAGTAAGGAGGTCGATGAGGAGTCTACATGGACAACTCAACCTCCCTCTCCCCTAATTTCTACACCACTCATGTGTAGACTCTGTGAAAGAGAATGCAACAAAGGCAAACCGACCTTCCCCAATTCTGCACCAATGGTATGTAGGTTTTGAGGGAAAGTGTGGCAGAGGTGGAAAAAAGAAAGACCACCCAGAGTCAAGTGGATTGACACTTAAGGACTCCAAGTTATGGGACAAGTAAACATTGATGGGGATGATGGAGGAAGAGGACTCCAGTAAGAGAATTGTTTGAACCTTTTTGATGGACTAACTTGGCATCTCCTAATTTCTACATTGTTTATGTGTAGAGTTTGGGAGAAAGTCAACTGAGGAGGACCATCCAAGGAAATTGAAGAGATTAAGTGAACCCAAGATCACGAGAAGTGAGTTAAGGGAAAGTCACTTGATGATGTGAAAAGAACTGATAAGAGGAAACCCTAAAGGGCTCGAGAATGGAAAAATGATGGTAAGAAGAAGAATAAGAAATAAGCCATTCTTGAGAAACAATGAGGAGAAAAAAGGCCAAGATGGCAAGATGGAGAATAGGGAATGGGAAGAGACCTCATATCCGTATGATGGGTGCATAGTGGACCTCTTACTGTGTATTCAGCCTTTAGGTCCCAGTGCTAAAGTTAATTAATGAGCATAATGAGAAGAGAATGGTGATGAGAAAGAGGAGAGGAGATCTTATCCATATGGTCGATAAGTAGTAGATCTATTGCTACTTGTCCAACCATTAGATACCAATATTAAGAGAAGATAATAGAGAAGAAGATAAAGGAAATGGAGATGGAGGAAATGGGATAAGTTGAAAACCTCCACACCCAAGGGGTTAATAACTAATAGTCCCCTCACCATTTGATTAACAATAAGAGTAAGAAGAAGAAGAACCTCGAAGGATGATAAGAAAGGACCATGACAAGGTCAATGGGACGTAAGCAAGCAGAAATAATGGAATAGATGACAACAGTGGAAGTACCTACATGCTTGCAAATGAAGAGCACAAAGAGAATTTTCCCAGAGTTGGAAGGACATCACCAGAAGGAACTAGTGAGAAAGAAGAAGTGGAAAAGAAAAGGAAAAGTAAATGTTTAAACAAAGGATACAAGAGATGTTGTGATGTAGTGCGAAAGCTTTCTTAATAAAGAAAGAAAGCATAAAACATTAGGCTAATGGAAAATTTTAGGCTAATCAAGATGAATAAGTCCTAGGAAGAAGAAAAGCTTAGTTCAGTTGATGAACTAAGTTTAGGCTAACTAGGACTAGAGCTTTAAAAGAGGAAAAGCATAACACACCACTAGAAAAATTTAACCTTAATTAGCAATAATTTCATAATGAACCACATATTAATAACCTTGAAATGACTGGGTAGGATTAGTAAGGAGTAAGATATAGGAAATTAGGACTTAAGACAAAACCTAGGTAGATAACCAGGGATAGGTTTAAAAAAAAGGAATAAATAGGGGTTTTAAAAGCATAAAAAAAGGATTAAGAAAATCTAGTGAAGTAAAGTGAATAAAAGACTTAGAAACAGACATTAGCTAAAGAAAGTCAAGCATAATGAACCCCAAATTCGAGTCAAGACAAGGCACTACATCATACTATGAATAGGCTAAAGAAAAGAAAGAATAAACAAGAATGATTGGAGGCAAGAGCTATTGAGATAAGGGGGGATCATGATACAAATTGGTGAAAGAAAAGGAAAACCCTCGATAATTTAAGTTATAAGAAAAGATAAGAAAGCTGGATAGAAAGAAAAATTGGAGAGGAGGAAAAAGAAGAAAGCACTCAATGGAAACGATTGGATAGGGATGAATGTATCCTAAAGGATGATGAAGAAGATGATGATGATGGAAATTATAAGGAGAGTATAAACCGAGTTAAAGAGAAAAGTGGATCGACTTAGGTAAGAGTCGAAGAAAGAGTGAGGATAAGGCAATGGTGATAATTAGAACTGGAGAAGACAAAAATGTGAAAGCAGGATGAGAGAATGAGATAGGAGGAATTTAGAGTAATGAGTTTAGGAGTAAAAAGGATAAGTTAAGAATTAGAAAGAGGGGAGCAGTTTGACTTAAGGATAAATTCCCCTCAAAGAATGATAAATGAAGAAAGGATGTGGGAAATAGAGTTTAAGCCAAGGTAAATTGGGGATAGGCAAATACGTATAAGAGTAGACAATGGTGAATGATTAAGAAAGGTGTTTTCCACAATAAATAAACCTTGGTGTGGATGACAAAGAAGAGATATCAAGGAATTAAAACCCAATGACGGCTAAGATAAAGAAGACTTATATCCGAAAAGTAAGTGATGTAACGATTAAGACAGAAAGAATGACAATGATGAACCTCGAGTACTCAATAGAAGAAGTACGAGAATAAACAAAAGAACTAGGCAAGCTCATAAGCTTCTATGAGCACAACTAGTATAAGAGAAGAAAAAATAGAAAGAAAGGAAATTCTAACAAGAAACAAAGGTGTTCGAAGAAAAATAAATAGGATATGATAAAGAAAGAAGGGAAAGAAAGAAATGAAGCTTGAATAAAGGAAACCCTTGGACAAGGCATGAAAGATCATGACAACCAAGGTATGATAGAGTTGGCAGAGAGCCTGAAACCCTAAGGAATAGGTATGGGGATAATGAACGCCGTAGACGATGCCAAAAGATGGCAATGGACCCAAGATAAGGGCAAATTAGGTGAAAGGATAAGAAACCCTAAGAGAGAGAAATACGAGGATAAAGGACGCTATAATGATGTTGTACGATTTTAACATGTGTGATTGACCTATTCCCGTATAGATGGGAATGTAAGAGAAGTATGGACCCTATAATAGATTGTAAGTGAATGAAAGGAAGAAAATGAAGGAGGAAGGGGAAAAGAAACCCCAACCTAAATTGTTAATAAAAGGAAGAAAAGAAAACAATCTATAGCAAAGAAGATAAAAGATGATTAAGAGCCCTAAGAGGCTAAAAGATATGGCATGGATGAGCATGTAGTCGAGGCTCAAGTACAGGTGTCTTGGGAGCCATGTGAGGCATCCTAATGTAAGAAAGCGATTAGAGATCGAGATCTTGAGGATCTCTATGATGACCACTGAGAGGACTGACCCAGAGTGTGACTGGGGATAGCATGAGGCCACCTAGAGTTCTCCATCCCAGAGAGGATGAGAGATGAGATGGGCCGAGGGCCCTATTTGAGTTAGAGATGGGTGGTCAGAGAGTGAGTCAGATTGTGAGAGCCGAGAGGGCATGATCTTTGATCCCTTGATACGATATGGCCGAGAGTGGGCCAATGCATATAAGAGCTCGAATCATATGCCATGAGATGAGAAAGAAGAAATGTTAAGAAGAAAGAGGAGAGAACTAAGAAATAGATTAAAAAGGAGAAGAGGACCAAGGAATGAAATGGAGAAGAAGACCAAAGTAAGGGAAGAACGAGTTAACTCATAGCATACCTCACCTTAAAGGCGAGGGAGTTCATTTAAAGTCTTTACCGACATCTTGGTTAGAAGGATGAGTACAAGACATAAAAAAAACGGAGGATTTCAGAGAACAACCTCGGAGTAAGAGGCAATATCAAGGAAAGAAAAGAAGAAGGAACTTCTAAGAAGAATAAGAGGAAGGAAACCTCAGAAATAATAAGCGGATAGTCTAGTTAAAAGAGACTTTAAGAAAACAACAAGGACAAAACGAGATGATTGAATAAGCACAGCTGAGATGGAGCAGGAGCCTCCAAGCTATGCAATTGAAGTGAAGTGAGCCTAACCCATGAATGAGTAAAGATAGGCTCTACTAAGAAAAAGATGAAGTTCAAACTCAAGAACAAAATAATGAGAAAACTGTTCTTGAGAGCAGATGATCGAAAGAGATCGAGATGCAACGAGAAAGTTTGAAGACGAATAGTGGTATGAACAATATTCAAAACCAAGAAGAAGGCCTGGAATAAAAGCCAAAACTCCCCCACAACTACTTCAATGATTTCAAGGACAAAATTTTTTTAAAGGAGGGGAGAGATGACACACCTGGACCTAATCCAACTTTTTTGTGCCAACGAAAATTGTAGATGGCTTAATTATTTGAACAATACGTCGGTCCGGATGTGTCTAGTTATGAAGAGAAATCAAGCTTAGGATAAGACGGAGTTGGAAGATGAGGTGATTGACCATGCATGGAAGCTACTAAACGCCAAATGGACTTTCTTTAAGTCCATAGCCAATGGATTGGATATCCATTGGTGTAAAAGTCAGTGGATAAGGCCAAATATTGAGATTAGGAGAGGTAGAAAAGATGAGAGAAAGTCTGGCTCGGGGTCCAAGTAGGCCCGATGTTAGGCATCTGTATAAATAGGGGGAGACCGAGCCTCTCCCACTCATTTCTCTCTTTTGCTCTTTTAGAGCTACTTCGAACTTTTGGTCGATCTGGACAAACTGACTGATAAACCAAGGTGAGTTTCTAGTATGTTATTTTACTCACCTTGATTTACGTTTCACCTAGTTTACACGTATTTCCATGCATAGGTCTAGGAGAAATCTCGATTCAAAGTTAAATCTAGCTTTTTAACTAGATTTAGATTTAGATTTTAGATCTAAGAACTTTGAGCAGATGATTCTCGTTTTTGTTTCGGTAAACGTGTTGTGAGAGTTGCGAGGATTGCATGTCTCGATTTTCGGGCCAAACAGTGGAGCAACGAGCCAGAAAACCGAGGAAATACCTCAAAATTCAAGTTCACAGCTCGGCTCCCGTACGGGACCCAAGTCAATCTCGCACGGGAGTGACCAAGTTTACCAAGTCCTGCGCAAGGCTTGGTTTAATCCCGTGGGGGGTCAATTTGGCTTAGGGGTAAAATCGTAATTTTGCACTAAGTGTCTGATTTTGACCCGAAACCTTCCCGGACACTTTGCTAAGCCCCAAAACACATCCAAACATCATCTTAGGTCATGTTAAAGCCTCATAGGTGCATTCATAGATTGATTATGAATGCTAACGTGTATTTCCATGTAATTAGTGTTCCAGATGATCGAATACGGCGACGTTCCGGAGATCAATTTTTATGGGACAATTGGGAGTATAAGAACCTCCCAACACTGTGAGTGACCTTGTCTTAGTGTTTAGCCATTTAGGACTAAACTCTTTTATTATTATAAAAATATGTTTTAATTAAATTTTTTGGGATTCAGGTATTCCCTCACACTGCCACACATGTTGTTATATGCCACATGGGTAGGGAATTTTGAGAAAGTTAAATTTATAAGATGTATGTATGTATGTATGTATGTATGTATGTATGTATGTATGTATGTATGTATGTATGTATGTATGTATGTAAGTTTTTATATTTAAATATGAATGGTATGAAATGAGTGCCCGACGGGGCATGATCATACATATGAGGAACGGAGTTCCAGAGACGACTCAATGAGACTTGGTGCTTCATGTGATGAAGCCAATGGACCCAGGTGGTGTATGCATGCGAGGTAGCCGTGGACCGCCTTTTTGAATGGGCACGGTGAGTGTATGGACCCTGGAGTAGAGAGGCGTGGAGGGAGATGCCAGGGCCGATGTAGTTACGACTACACAGCGGATGGCACCGTCGAGGGAACAAGCTTAGAGAGAGATACCTATATCTTTATATATATATATATATTTCATAAGAAAAGATTTTAAAAGCATGTAGTTTAGTTTTCTTATTAAAGGAATGTATTAAAGAGAAAATAAAAGATATAGCCATCGACGATATGAGATCCTCGACCACGGCCAAGGTCAAGCCTCATTGTGTTTTCACGGCTAGCCCATAGTTAGATGTTGTTGTTATTGTTATTGTTATTGTTGTTGTTATTATTATTATTATTATTGTTATTGTTATTGTTATTGTTATTGTTATTGTTGTTGTTTTATTTTTATTACTCAGAAAGGATTTAGGGCAAATATTTTGAAAAAGACTTTTGAAAAGAAACGTGTAAGGTTTTCTAAAATTGTTTTGGAATTTACTCGAACTCACCAAACCTATTTGACTTTACATTGAACCTCTGTCACTTACCTGTATCCAATGTTGTTGGATGCAGTTCCCATAGTGCGAGGGCGCTAGATGAATCGGAGGCTCATAGGAGTAGCCGATGTCTTAGGAGTTAGTAGATTCCGCTGCGTAGGTTATCCTTTAAATTAATCCAGTGCTGTTCTTTTTAATATTAATTATTACAAATGCTTTCTAACTAAAGTTTAGTTATGCTTTTGTAGTGATGATATTCTTTCTATACCTTGTGCCATCTCGGATAGCTTGCCTTTTCATGGCACGCATCTCTAAATGATACGGCGGTTGGCGCCCGATCGGGCTGTCGGGTTGAAGTGTGACATAGAGTAAAAAAAACTGCATTGTCAGTAAATGAGATAATTTTCCTAAAAGAAATGATAAATAATACATTTGCTATTTACTTAATTGCAACAATGAGTATTTAAATTGACTTTATTTATTTTATGAAGATATGTCATTCTAAAACTTTTTGATTTACTAAATTACTATATTCTTTGATTTTGATTATATGCAAGTTTTTTATTACAATTGAACAGATTTATTGATATTAACACAAAACAAATTCAATTCACAAAAATCAAAACAATTTAAAAAATTAATTATTAAAAAATATTTTTTTGTACCAAACTTTTTTTTCTTTTAAAAAATTGCAACTATGAGGAGATGAAAATTTTCAAAAACTTTTATGAACTATGTAGAACCATGAAATGAAAATGATATAAACATAAAGGAATACTGGCGTTTAAAATTTGTTTTTTCGTAGAAAGATTAATTATAGAAAAGTCAAATGGCACTTGTACTTTCAAAATAACTAAAAAATAGTAATTGCTAATTCCATTCCAACCCATGCAACCAGATTCCTTTATCATATAGTACTATAAAATTTATGTCATAATATAAAATTATCACAATCAAGGCAACTAAAATATAGTCGTTTAATCAAATGTTACCAATAACCAATTATCAAACTTCCAATCAACTCTCTACTTATAAATCTTGGGAAAAAAATTTGGTCGACCTTACATTAAACGCAAAACTCCCTTGCAGTTTATATGCATGTACAAGTTACCGCGTAAATGTGACAATGCATTGACTAGCTAATTTCTAATACTAATACTATTCTTTATACATATAGTTAGTGACTACATTTTGATAGTTTAAGGTTTTTGCCTCCATCACTTAAAAAAAAAGCTTTTTTGATCTTTTTTTATCGGTCTCTATCTTAACATTAATTATTAATTTTCTCAAAATATCCTTTGCAACTATTTTCTCTCTTTCTTAATGAAAATTTTTCTTAAATAGAACATAAAATCAAAGAAGTAAAGATAGAAGAATAAAATAAGATAGGCAAGGTAAATTTGTATCGAATTCTGCATTATATTACTTTTCTTACTTTGTATAAAACGGTTAATGGAGACAAAATAAAATAGGTAAGGTAAATATGTATCGAATTTTACATCATAATTACTTTTCTTACTCTATATAAAATGATTAATTAAGACAAATAAATAAAAACAGAAGGAGAATAAACTTTAATCTTTAACGTTGATAATAGTAGATTTTTTATTTTTAGATGAAACATAATAGGCAGAAAAATGATGATGATAGATTTAAAATTTTTAATGCAGTTGTTTTTAATAAATGACAAAAAAATAAAACTTTTCATTAAAAAGTATAAGATAAAAAAAAATTGGAATACACTGAGTACAAAGTTGATGTCATCTCATTCTCATCATTGAGAATTTGTCGCAACTCACATTCTTTCAAGACCCATAAAGTTAAAACCAACATGTTCTATCTAAACCTCCAGATGCCAAAATGATTCAAACTTCGTGACTATTACATATTTAGAGTATTTTTTATTGTTCGATATGAAGTGCGGAGCATGCCCTTACAAATAGATATGTAAATATCATTAATGGTCGCATCTATTTTCTAACCAATACATGTGATGTCAAAGCATATTCTTTCGTGAATTTTTAACATTTATTTCTCCAAAATTTAAAAAACAAACCCTTATTTTTTTTTTACCTGGAAATTTGCCACTTATATAATGTTTTCCTCAATATTGATCTCAGTGACTGTATAAAATATCTATAATATCTTTCAACAACTTTCTAACTTGTTTCTCTCTGTGTCTATGATCTAAAGCAATAGTAATGTCTTTCAATCACTTTTTGTTTTTAGAATATCTCACAATGATTGTATCTCATCCACAATCAATTTAAAGTTTTATCATCTGTTCACAAATTATGTATAATTAAAAAAAATAATTATTAATAAATTACTTAGCACAAATCGACACACTTTTAATAAAAGATTCGAACAGAAAAGCAGATAAAAAATCCATAGTTTGAATTAAATGACCAGAGGAGTAGAATTTGTTGAGAAAAGTTAACGAGACGCGAGGGAGCGGGGCCCAATATATATTTAATAAGAAGAGTAGATTAGATAAATAGCGAATGAGAAAGAGCATCTGTAGACATTTATTTACAAGGAACCTGACTTTTAACGGTCTAACAAAGAATCCCTCATTTATTACTATCCAGTGCATGCATATCCCCAATTTTCCAATCTTCTTCCTTTTACTGTTCCAATTAAAATGCCAATTGCTCCCGTCATCCACACGCCTTTTTCGATGTAAGTCACCATCTTGACCAAATGTATGGTAACAGCCCCTAAAATTCAAAAGCTACTTTCTTGGTGTGACACACACTGATATACAAAACAAGTATACCCATAGATGATTTTCATGATATTAGTAATTACTTTGGGTAATATAATACAAACAGATCAGGAGAATTTCACGAGAATATTATTATTTTTTTGGTTTAAATTATTAGAATTTTAAAATGGAGGGATAAAATAATATAGCCGGCCCTCTTTCTTCTTTTGGATTGGGTTATTAAGTTGGGTTGGAGAAAGAACTTTTCACAAAGCAGCAAAAGCTTTAGCTCAAGTCAAGCAGAGAACCAAGCGTCCAGGCGGTAAAGGAACCAAACCATCCCTCCTTACTAGGATAGAGAAGAGAGTTGAAATATTAACATCATCTGACCTTCAGTGTCTCTAAAGGGATTCCCATTTAGCACCGCTACAGATTAAGTGCCAGGAACAGTAGTAGGAAAATGAAAGAGACATAGGCATCAATGTAAGTATGACAATTATATTTACCAATAGCAAATATTTAAAACATGAAGATGCTATGCTAAAGGTCTACATATTTGGGAAAAGCAAACTCTAATTTAAGCTAATTATGACTTTAAAGTCGCAGTTCCATGAATTTTGTACATGTATGAATTTCAACATTATTTACCTTCATAATATGTTGAAATCCTTCCGCTAAAGATGTTAATTCTGGATAATTAAAATATTGAAACTCTTAAGTGCCAAGGGTTTTTGCAGACCATCTGCTAGAGAAGGCAGATCTGAACAATACATAATTGTTAACCGCTCAACGACCGTGGGATGTTGTTATCCTCTTGACAAAGAAGTTGACCCGTGACAATTTTCAATTGAAAGAGATCTAAGCGACCTTGAACTTTCTCTGCTTTGCTCTGGTAGAAAAATTAAAGGAGGACACTTAATAATCTTGAACTTTTCCTTTGAGTTAATATTCGCTAATCCAAAGAGGCATATTATCCACCATCTTGCATCAACCAATTTTCAATAACTGTATAGCCCTGAGCTTCCCCAAATTAGCTGGCAAACAGGGAAGCTCAGGACAAGAGGTAACAATCAACGTTACGAGAAGTGAAAATAGCTTTGATACTTTTTTTCTCACACTTGACTTCTGCTTTGAAGATCTAATTACTTATTTCCTGTCAGTTGTCAAATGTATTATGTTGCAATACCGAATCCACCCTTTTCTACTGAATGCTTTTGCCTCTAGCCAATGCCTTATAAGTGAAAAGTCATCTCATATTTATTACTTCCTCTGTCCTTATATATCTGTCTTATTCTAAAAAGTTTCTTTATCTTTTTTTATCTGTCACTTTTAAAATTCAATAGAATATTAATTAATTTTTTTCTATTTTACCCCTAATAAATTCGAAAAAGGAATTAGTGGAGAGAAATTAAACATTATAGCTGAAAAGAAAAATAAGATAAAGTGAATAGAGGGTAACATTGAAAAGTTATGATAAATTTTGGTGAAATTCATGTGAACAACTACTTTTAACTACTTTTCTTAATATATATGATTCGGTTAAGTATAACAGATATATAGAGGGCAAAGGGAATACAAATATACGTTTCACCTTGATTGCAACCTGTATTATAAAAGAAATTCAAATAAAAAAATTGAGGAAGGGTCTATTAATTAGGAAGTGAAAAAGCCTAAACACTCCAATTTCAAATGTGTGTGTGTATATATATGTAAGAGATTAACGAAAAAAGTTTAACATTTACTGATAAATACTGAAGTTAATGTGAATATTTAATAGGATATTTTTGCCTTTACTCTTATCTGTACATTTTGTGCCATTGATCAATACACAATAAAAATTAACAGTTTATCATCATCAATATCTCAATCTCCTAAGTCAAAAAAGACGTCTATACTTTATGCAGGCTAATAAATAAGGAGACTTTTTTGGACTCTTTCTATTTATTTAATTATTATATTTACTATTTATTTGCCTTTGCTCCTACCTAAAAATATTAACTTCGGAACAACTTCATAGCTGAAAGATGATATATTTGCCTTTACTACTACCTCTATATATTGGCTTTGGATTACCTTGATCCTTAAAACGTACCTGGCAAGAAATAAAATAAAAAGTAATTGATACATTTAAAATAACTTTACGCATATACTTCCTAAAATATCCTCTTAACTGCATCCCATAAATCCATCATTTTCCCCATCTAACAAACTTCTCTCCAAACACTCATTCCCTCCTCTCCAATTATTCTTACATTTTCCTCATTGGGCATCAACCCGTCTTTGCACTCCCTCTAACATCATTTCTATATGAGCATTCTCCTACTTCCTTAGTTTTCCATTTTTTTTTTCATTTAACTTGTCACATGTTCTTTTCACTATGGTTTCAATTCCATATTCACTACCCTTACCAACCCTTTTAAGCATTTAAAAAAAAAAATTAAATCTAACTTATTATCTTATTTCTTCCTAAGTATTCAATTTTTTTTACCAAATGCTACTGTCGAGACATTTTACCGCTCCGACGATAAAATGATATGACGTGAAAAATGCTCGGGACTAAACAGTCGAAAAACAAATGGAGTCGCCACTAACCTTTTATTATTAATAGGTGTGGTTAGTCACCTACTTGTTTAACCCAACATAAATCTAGAAAGATTACGTCAAGTTAAGGAAAAAAACTAATCTACAAAAAAGATTTTAGGTTCGTGAGTCGATTACGCTTAGGGAAAGATTAGCACCCCCAAGACGCCCGGAAATCGGTACCACAAAAGTCTTGAAATATTTTACTTGGAGAATAATAATAAAACGTGTTTAAAATCAACTTAAGAAAAACATAATTTCAAATGTCGGAATCAATATTCCTTTTAATGTAGGATAAACATCCCATTATAAAAATTAAATTCGAAATTTGAAAACTTAATGTCGGAATAAACATTCCTTTTATTGTGAAAATCCATAGCTCAATTTTGAATTTGAAGAAATTTCCTACTTGGAATAGAGATTCAATTTCTAAATAGGAATAAATATTTTTCTAAAATCGAAGTTAAATCTAAAAAAACGAGGATAAATATCCTTTTATGAAAAACAAAGATTTTAATTTTAATTTTAGAAAGCCTCAATTATGAGAATATTAATTGAAACCTTCTAGAAAACATTTTGCAAAAAAGTTAGGATAAACATCCTCAAATTCATGTTTTTGAAAATTACATTAAGAGACTTTAATTATGATTATTTAAATTAAAATCTCTTAGAAAAATTTAATTTTAAAACAATGTCGAAATAAATATTCCTTTTAATTTAATTGAGCTTCTTAAACAAGAGATTTTCTTAAAATAAAATGAAAATAAAATATAAGAGTAAAATAAAAAAAAAATTGGAATTAACATTCCTTTTTGTAAATGAAGATAATAATATTTTTGAGTTCATTTACAAATTTTAAAAAAAAATTAAAGAAATCATAAATATGATGTATGCTTTTTATGAAAATCAAATGAGAAAAATATATTTTTTTAATTTTGAAGGGATGAGAAATTCCCTTGGGCTCGATCGGACTCCCGACTAGACACCGAGAAAACTTCTTATTAGAGAAAACCTTTAGAAACCTCAGACTCCCGAGGTACCCTTCGATTATTCCATGCATATGAATTTTTTTGGAAATAATGCACAAGTTTCTAGATGCATAAGATGATATGATGAAATAATCTAAAGACATGGGTTAGCACAAGAATACATATTGAATATATATTAAACGAATAATTAAAGATGAGTAAATTAAACACACATATAAATAGATGAAAACCATGTAAGTGAAATAAGAATAGACTTAAATTAAAATAATTTAGGAAAATACCCAAAAAGAAGGAAAGTAGATTACTGTGATCGAATTGGATCAAGATGTGGATTAACATAACAGCACGCGGATCCTCAGGGCGATGAGTGAGTAGATGAGCGTCGGGCTAGCGAGCAGGTAGATCGTGCAATTCACGTTACGTCGGTCTGGCAAGAATCCTCAGGACGACGAACTATCTTCAGGGCAATGAGCGGTTAATGGTGCAGTTCGCTAAGCGTCGGTCTGGCTCGCGAACTTTCAGAGCGACGAGCGGTCCTCACGGAGATGAGCGGGCTGATTATTCGGTTCGCGGAGTGATGGTCTGACACGCGATTCCTTTGGGCGACGAAAGAGCTGGCATGCAGATCTTCAGAGTAACGAACGGGCTAACATGCGGATCTTCAGGACGATGAGCGGATCCTCAGGGCTATGAGCAGGCTGGCACACAGCGTCAGAGTGACGAGCGGGCTGCCACGCAGCGTCGGGCCAGCACGAGGATCTCCAGGATGACGAGCAGGCTTCCGGGCGATGACGGATCCTCCTCAACCCCAAGAAACCTTCTTGTGTTCTTCTTTCTTTTCCTCCTCACCTCCCAAAATACCTCCCTGCGTTTTTTCTTTCTCTTCCCTTCTCCACACAGCTCTCTCTTTCTTCCTAAAATTTTCTTTTCTTTCTTTTTCTCCTCTCCTTCTTCCTCGCTCCTCTGTTCTTCTCTCCTCCAGAAATTTTCTTTTCTTTCTTTTTCTCCTCTCAATCTTCCTTGCTCCTCTTTCGTTCTCTTCCGTTTTTTTGTTTTCTCTCTTTTTTTGTTCTTCTCCCTATTCTTCCCTCTAAAAAAAAAATATCCTCCCCTCTTTTTGTTCTCTCCAGAGCATTTTTTATAGTGGGAGATGGAGTGGATGAAATGGTGATTTCAGACAAAGGAAGATGGGCGGATGATGATTTCAGCCAAAGGAAGATGGGCCGATGAAAAGATGATTCCAGACAAAGGAAAATGGGCGGATAAAATAATGTGAGCATGTGCTGTTTTTGAAATGGCTCCCATGTTGTGCGATTGCCAGCCTTCATGAGCCATGATTGAAGATGGGTTGGCAGACAATAATGGTGGAAGGGCAGAGTAGCATGTGGGAAAGCAAAATGGTGCAAGTTGGCGTTATGGGTTGGACTGACAGCCTCCGAGAGATGCAGCTAGCGTTATGAGTTGGCTGAAGAGCAAAGGACAAGTGACGATCTTCTTCCATTCGGCCTCAGGGTCAGCAACTTCTTCCTAACAAAGCCACCAGGTGCCTTGTGATACAATCGGTGTAGGTAGAACGGTGGCACCTCCTTGCAGCAAAGCTGTTGAAGTGAAGATGAAGCAGGCCGATCATAATTTTGTCAGGCCGATCCACTGTTAAAGTAGCCCGACGGTCTCTTGAAGTTGGCCGATCACTTTTAGAGTTGACCGATTATCATCATGAAGTTGGCCGATCACTTTTGAAGTTGGCCGATGATCGTTTCGGAGTTGGCCGATTGCTTCAAGCTGGCCGATTGTCCCAAGTTGGCCGATTGCTTCAAGCTGGCCGATTGTCCTGAGTTGGCCGATTGCTTCAAGATGGCCGATTGCTTGGCTTTGCATGGGAGTCGAGTTGGCTCTCTTGGCTCTCCGGCTTTAGTTCAAAATTACTTGCAATATAACAATACGAAATTAAAATAAAGTAAAGTAACAATAATGATAATAACTGGTAGGATAAATAAACTGAAGTTAAAAACATAAATGAAATAAATATTTGAAAATGACAAACCAATTAATCAATTAATTAATTGACTAAGATTAAAAATGAGTGTCTACAGCTACAAGCATCATTGACCCACTATGATCATTGTTGCTATCAGAACCACCTGTTGACTCACTACAATCACTATCACCATCAACAATATTTGAGTCATCAACAATAAAACCATTCATACTATCACTCTCACTGTTTGACCCAATCTCTTCTAAATCATCATCGTTGACATCCTCACTTATAGAGATTGCTTTGCAGGATTCAAGTATGCTGGTCTTCTTTGAGGACAAATTCTTTACCGAAGTTTTTCCTTCAGATTGTCTCAAAGATACGAATCTCCACTTTCAAGGACTTACAGTACTTCTGACATCATCAATCCTAGGGGGTGTAGTAGCCACTGTGCAAGTTATTGATTCAAAGTTTGTTTGATCAGGAATCACTTGCTCACAATGCGTTCTCTTGAGTTTACCGATTGGAATATTATTGTCATCGTCATTTTCAATGGATGGCCTTCTGGGTCCACATCGACCTACTTTGTAACTTACATGGCAACAAGAAATAGAATAGTGCATAAAACTCGTTGTAATTTGTTTACCTTTAATAAAATCGTTTTATTAATGTCTTTCATTCAAACATAATATTCGTTGTAAACTGCCATGATTCTACCGAAAATTTCAAACATATTATTTAAATTATTTAAAAAAGTCAATTCATCCTTATTTACAAACGAGAAATACACACATATCCATGAAGAATTCTTAAACATTAACTTTAAATTTGTATTTACCAAAATTCTATCAACTTCTAAGAGAAACTCAACTTGATGAGTCACTACGATGACAATTTTCTTCTCTAGAGAAGTCATGACATAGTAGTCCTGTAATCATAACAGTTACCCAAGAAAAAAAAGTCAAAAACAGATTACTATTTCATAAACCACAAGAAGTTTTATTTTAATGGAGAAGCTTGAAGTAGTTTTTCTCACATCGGACAAAATATCAGCTGTGTTTGTATACTTACAACACTAAAAGGGTCATCAAGAAGATGGATATTGTATTAGCATTATTACAGAGAGCTCAAGCAAATTAGATCCCGTGCTTTTGTCCTCCATTCATGTTAGATCAGCATGGTCGAGAGTATTGATATCTATATCCAAAGCACAAAGCTTTAATGACATTCTCATATATTTCATGTATTAACTTTGATTAGAGAATGTTCTCACTTGTCAAGAATCGTCCCACTTTGGATCCAAGAAAGTTTTGGAACATAGGCAATGGATCCAAACTCGTGAACCTATTAACCAGCATTAGCGAAAAGAAAGGAAAACTAAATTTAGTTACAGCAAGAAAGAATGTTGATTAAAGCAATAGACTATAATTTGTTTTGTAACTCATTGTTCATGATAAAAATAGTGGCCATTTTCTAATAATAAGTTCGTCGAGTGTGATTCTGGCTCGATCTCGGGAAGGAATTTCATAGTTGATTAGATAAGAGTAAACCAAAAGCCACGATTAAAGGCCACTTAAAAATGCAAAATATACGTCACGATAGAAGACAACTAAAAGTATCTGATACCAAATTTGCTTATTTGAGAAAATATAGAGTTGAACATCAAAGAAAGCTCCTTGGTTATGATTTCTAACATTTTCTGTGGCCCATCTCTACCCCAAAAGTATTTAAATGAGCTCGTCATCCTAACACACACATAAAAAGAAACAAATTTAAATTTGAAATTCATCGTATCCTAAAATTGTTCCTCCAAGTTTGGAAGTTGTATAAAAAAAAGAAGAAAATAAAGAAGAAAAATAGAGTTTTTGAAATATAAATAAAGAAAAAAAAAGGAAAGAATAAAAACGAGAGTAGACAAGATTTGAATTTATACAATTACACCCAGTTTAATCTTATTTTACTACTTTCTCTGCCCAATAAAATCATCACTTTTTACTTTTAAAATTATTCCACTCAAATTGTTACTTTATAAACATACAGAATGATAATAGATGTATCATATTTGACCTTTTAATAGTACAAGTTTTACAAAGTACAGGAGTCTCGTAGGTGCATTCATAGATTGATTATGAATGCTAACGCATAATTTCGTGTAATTAGGGTTCCAGACGATCGAGTGCGGTGACGCTTCGAAGATCAATCTTTATGGGACAATTGGGAGCATACGAGCCTCCCAACACTGCGAGTGGCCTTGTTTTAGTATTTAGCCGTTTAGGGCTAAACTCTTTTACTATTTATAAAAATTTTTTTATTAAAATGTTTCGGGATTTGGGTATTCCCTCACACCACCACACACGTTGTTATATGCCACATGGGCGAGGCTTTTGAGAAAAATAAAATTTATAAGATGTATGTATGTATGTATGTTTTATATTTAAATATGAAAGGTATGATATGTGTCGCAACGTTATCCGAGACGACGACGGATTTGGGACTTGAGAGAATTTTACGGCGTCGCCACTAACCATTTTTGTTTACGTGTGGTTAGTCACCTATTAAGAATCTACCTAACTTAACATTGGCCGTTAGATGGCATACTTAAGCTGGGTAGGTCCCGGTCTGCGGAACGGAGAACTGGAGTCGGGAGTACGGTTATGTGCGGGGAAGGATGAGTACCCCCACAACGCCCGTCAAGATGATGGTACCGATTAATTTAATAATATTTAGGCCTTAAAAAATGTCTTTATAATTTTCCTTTTTGTTTGATTTTTTTTGTAATTTTCTATTATTTTTATTGAAGTAAACTTAAAAAAAATAAAAGCAGGTTTCGAAATTTTTTTTTATACTTATGAAAAGTTGAGAGAAAACCATATTCCAAAACATTTTTTTATATTATTTTTGAATGAGATCAAAATTCATTAAATGAATCAAGGTTTATTATTATCATCTTAAATCAACATTTTAAAAAAAAAATATCAAGTGAATTCTTTCAACTTTTGATTTTTTTTGGGAAATTCATTTTTTATTCAAGAAAAGCAATTTTTTTTCTTTTTGAGAAATTGACATTTAGAATGAAACTATTGGATAGCCTTTTTTTCAAAAGTCCATTTTATTACTCCATTCTTTTTTGAACAACTTTCATTTTTTTATTTTTTTATATTTTGGTTTTGAGATTTTTCAAAATTTGCAATCTTTATTGAATATTTGAATTTTTGAGGAGTAAAATCTTATTTTTGCCAATTAAAAAAATAGTGAGGATTTTTATCAAAGCCCACGATGAACCTCGCCCAATTCTGGGTCTGGTTCAAAGTAGATCTCTTACCTAGGAACCCAGATTGGGTGTGAATTTTCACCTTCCCGAACCGGATTCCATGATCGGACCCTCATTATCCCCGCATATCATTACTCGCATGGATGACAATAATAATTATGAAAAATGATGCTCTTGAAGGAAATCTAACTTTGAATTAATTCGTCTTCTTATTTTATTTTCAAAGAAAAAAAATGCTACTCCTTTTTATAAAGAAAATCTTATTTCCTTTTGTTAACTAAAACCTTTGTATTTCTATTCTCCCATTTTATATTACTAACGGCATTGAATTACTCCCACCAAGGAATATGATTTAACAAAAAAAAGTAAACATTACTCAAGGAATACTACCCAAGGAATACGGTTTTCTTATCACTCAACCTATTATCCTATCATCAAATTATTCCCTTTTTATTTTACATTTCTTTTTTTTATCCTTTTGAAACCATCTTAACCGTAACATTATGCAGGTCAAATCACAAGTAAACATTAAATTGGTCATACATAAAAACAACAAAAGCAAATAGAAAACTAATCCAAGTCTAAATATATGAAGTTAATAAAAAATGGAATGGAAATATACCAATATATATATATAATAATGAAAGGAAGGTTGCTGCTACTAAATGGGTCAAGCCAGCCGAGCAAAAAGTATGAGTCCCTGGTTGGATAATGATGATCCTTGAATCACCAAACCCCAACTATGCCACTTTCGTTTACGAACACCAAGAGCCTAACCATCGGGACACTATCAGCCACTATACCGGAACCTCCAGCTCCCAAAAAATCGCTTTCCTCCTCACTTCAAACTCGAATCCAAGGTTTAATTCCACTGAAATAGCCCACAAACATCAAGATCCACTTCAAGAACAACTAAAACTAGAGAGTTTGATGTAAGAAAAACACTGTTGGATCTCCCCTGAAAGCAAGTATGTTACTCTCTCCACCCTAATCTAACTTTCCACAATTTAGATTTCAAAGAGAAGACCCCAAAAAAAAACTCTGGAACAAAAACTGCACTCCCCTTTTTTCTTCTTCTTTTCTCTCTTTTTTTTTCTCTTGTGATTGGCTATGCTTGGCCCTCTTTTTTTTTGAAAACAAAAGAAATAAAGCTCTTTTTTTTTTGCTGTTTTGAAAAACTTGCCTTTTGTGAAAATGAAGAGCCCCCTTTTGCTGTTGAAGTTGGCTTCTTATAGTCCCTTTCTCTTTATATTCATCTAACGGTCCTCATTTCTCCTTTCATTTTCATCTGATGGCCATTAATTTTTTGTCTTGTCATCTCTGTTTTACCCCTTCTTTCTTTGCTCCCATTGGCTATTGTTTGTTTGATCTTGAATTTGTTGTCTTTGCAGGGGTACCAGCTGGCTGTCACGTTGTATAGACATACTTGCCCACATGTTAACCATCCCATCAACAATCATAATTAATTTTGGGTACATAGCAGCTTTGGTCTTCTCGAATAATTCAGCACTAGCTTCCACATTTCTTCAAGAGCAATTTGCAGGTGGGGTGGCATGTCTTCTTGACTTTTGCATTGGGAGTGGACCCTTTTTCTCTATTTACTATTGGCTGATGCTTTGTTTCGTTGGCTTCTCATTGTTGGCTGGCTTTTATTTTGTTGTCTCTGCAAGGGTATCTTAGTAAGAGAGGGGTGCAGCTAGCAAGGGAGTCACGTGTTGTTTCATGCCAGCAGTGGTTGTTGGTGTTTCCAGTTGCTTTCAATCTTGTCAAACATGTACATGGGGTAGATATATATTTCAAATATGTTGATGGATCCCTTTGGAGAAGAATATTAAAAGGTGACGAGAGAAAGTGGCGTGTGGGGGAAGGACTCCTTGAAGGTGGGGTATAATGGCAATGGTCATGTTCTGGTCCGATGAAAATGGAGGAACCTTACGAGAAGCTTACGGCCTTTTGGAATAGTGACTCTCTTAGGAATATGCTGTCGTCCTCGGGAGCACAACTAACCACATGCCCACCTTTGTTAAGTGGATCAACAAGCTGAAGTGATGAGGTGTCATCAATAGCCTATTTCTTCAGAAATAGTAATGGCTGTCCCGGAGCAGCAGGTGCGCTATTTGTTTTATGGATTGTCTTGAAAGTGCCATCAAGTATGTTGTCACCAATCCGCTCAAGCTTCCATACTCTTCCAAATTGAAATAATTTTCGAGATTCTCGTGTTTCAAAACTTATCTTCCAAACAGCTCCTTAGTGGAAGTAATCATCACTTCAGAAACTCTCTCCATTGAATTTTTCAGCAATTGAAAACAATCATTAGCTAACAAAATTTGCTGCTGCGTTGAATTAAAGGTGAAAATTGCAAGAAGACAAAGCCAACTTGACAAGGACGCTGGGGTCCTTTGCAAATAATTCAATTAGTAGCAACAATAAAAAAAATGAAAAAAATTATTTCTTTTCAAAAAGCTAATTTTACTTTCTATTCCTTGTCATTAGCTAACAAAATTTGTGTAGGCTGCGTTGAATTAAAGGTGGAAATTGCAAGAAGACAAAGCCAACTTGACAAGGACGCTGGGGTCCTTTGCAAATAATTCAATTAGTAGCAACAATAAAAGCGATAGAAATTGCAAGAAGACAAAGCCTCGACAAGGACGCTGGGGCCCTTTGCAAATAATTCAATTACCCGCAACAATAAAAGCGGTGGAAATTGCAAGATGACAAAGCCTCGACAAGGACGCTGGGGTCCTTCGCAAATAATTCAATTACCAGCAACAATAAAAGCGGTGGAAATTGCAAGATGACAAAGCCAACTCCAGAAGGACGCTGGGGTCCTTTGCAAATAATTCAATTAGTAGTAACAATAAAAGCTGCTCCACTTTCGGCACCTACTGAGGCCATTAACCCAACAATTCTTCTGTTGCTGTTCAGATTTTGGCTTCATTCTGTTATCTTTGGAGGCATCCGGGAAGAAAAGCCGTGAGGAGAGAGAGGCCACTTAGAAAAACAAAGCAGCCAATGGGGTGGAAGAGACGTGCTCTCATCCCCAATCCTAAATTTCTGTTGTTTTCTTTTTTCTTTTTCAAATTGCATTTTTCATTTGTTTTTTTTTCTTTTTGTTTGTATTATATTTTTATGAGATATCTATATTTATATATATAAAAAAATGTTTGGGCCTTTGTAACTTTGTAGCTTTGGTGAATTAGGCTTTATTATTGTAATCCCAAACTCCTTTTTTAATAAAAATTGGACCCTTAATTCCAATTGATAAGTAGTCCAAAATTTAGCCAAGCAAACCTTAAGCACTCAGGACCCAACAAAGAGTAAAAAATGTAAACAGAATTGATAATAGAATTAAAAATAAGAATAATGAAAATATAAATATATAAAAAATAAGAATAAATACAAAATGAAATAATAAAGTAAAAATATAGTGTCTACAATATGGATGCTCGACGGGGCATGATCACACATATGAGAGACGGAGTCCGAGAGGACTCGATGAGACTCGGTGCTTCATGTGATGAAGCGAGTGGACCGACGTGGTGCATGCATGTGAGGTAGCCATGGACCGCCTTTTTGAAGGGGCATGGCGAGTCTGTGGACCCTGGAATGGAGAGGCATGAAGGGAGACTCTCCAGGGTCGACATAGCTGCGACCACAAAACAAATGGCACCATCTAGGGAACGGGCTTAGAGAGAGATACCTATATCTTTCTTTATATACATATATTTTCAAAAGAAATGATTTTAAAAGAAAACAGTTTCATTGTTAAAGGAAAGTTTTAAAGAGAAAAGAAAAAAAATAGACCTCGACGATACGAGATCCTCGACCATGGCCAAGGTCAAGCCTCGCTGTGTTTTCACAACCAGTCCATAGTTAGATGTTGTTGTTATTATTATTATTATTGTTGTTGTTGTTGTTTTATTTAGAAAGAATTTGGGGGAAAATGTTTTGAAAAGGGTTTTAAAAAGAAATGTATAATGTTTTCTAAATTGTTTTCGAATTACCCAAACTCCCAAACCTATTTGACTTTACACCGAACCTCTGTCACTCACCTACACCCAACTTTACTGGATGCAGTTCCCATGTGCGAGGGAGCTAGGTGGATCGGAGGCTTATAGGAGTGGTTAGTGGCTTAGAAGTTAGTATATTTCATTGCATAGGTTATCCTTCAAATTAATCCACTATTGCTCTTTTTAATATTTATTATTATAAATATTTTCTAACTAAGGTTTAGTTTTGATGGTTTTGCAGTGATGATATTCTTTCTATCCTTGTGCCATCTTGGATACCCTACCTTTCACGGCACGTATCTTGAGGTGGTACTCCGATTGTCGTGCGGCCAAACCAGCAGGTCAGGACGTGACACTTCGATCCATTTTTTGTGCAACCGCAACATCAAAGTGGTGTATCATTGCGATTAGAGCTTGCTCAAAAAATGTATTTGGTGAGAAATTGTTACTTGAGTTGCTCCCAATTGGTAATGGAATTAGGTTCCAGTTGATATAACCAAGATTTGGCAGTTTCTGGCAATGTGAAAGGAAAAGCATGCAGCTGGACTTGTTCTTTGGTTAAACCATTTTGCTTCATTGTTGAACAAACCATCAGAAATTCTCTTAAGTGTTGGTAAGGATCCTCACTAGAAAGACCATGGAAAGTAGGAAGGTAGTGTGCAAAGTTAGACTTCAACTTAAAAGCTCCTTCTACCTTTAGGAAGACAATGCAAGGGTTGAAGATTCAGCTCACTCTCTAAGAGCTGAAAAATGTGAGGTGATTATCATTAGGGGCGGGAAGAATGGGAAAGGCTAGAGGCGGTGGATCAATTGGTGTTGGAAACTCCATTATGGTAGAAAATGAAGAATTTGTAGAAAACAGAGAATGATGTTTAGTTTGTTCCATAAATTGCCTGGTTTCCTTCAATTTTGCTATAGGAGAACCAAGATTCATTCAACAACTACAGCAAAATTATACAACCAAAAATAAGATAAGTGAAAGTAGGTAAGAAAATAAGCAGAAACACAGAAAGCAATGACTGAAAAGAAATGTAAACTAACAATACAAGAAAGTAGAGAAACAAGCTAAAGTAACAAATTGCAAAAGGAAGAAAACGAATAACCAGAGATATTAAACAAAAGCTATTAAAGTAAAATGTCGTAGCTTCCCTAACAATGGCGCCAAAATTTGTTACTCATCACAAAGCAACTAAATTAACCTCACTATTCCTATATGTAATTAGGAAGCAAGAATCCCTCAAGGAAGCTTAATCGATTTCACCATACTTGCAAAAGCAATCAACAAGAATTTAAGGGAAACAAGGGGAGGTTTTGCATTGTTAACTAAAGTAGCAAGTAAGAAAGCTATCTAAATGACAATAATAAAGAAGTAAGCAATGATTAAAGGCCTCCAATCTATTAAAAAACTAATCCTTTAATTTACCAATTGATCTTAGACTTACTAGAAGGTTATTTCCCCCATCAATTGGGCAACTTAATAGATTAAAAACCAACTTCACATCCATTAAATCTTTCCTCAAGCATGGATTGATAATTACTCAAGTTTCATCATCAATCTCTTCCTTTATTGCTAATCCAAATCCTAACAATTCAAATTCAAGTATAGAATAGCATTAACCAATAAAAAAAATGCAAGTTAACAACAACTAACAATAAACCCGGCGTTTATCATTCAAATTGCATCTTCAATTGCCTTGGATGTACCCAATATATCCAGTTGCTACCTAAGTTTTAAGAACTCACTCAAATCAAGAATTGTTGTTCAAAGATTAGCAAGCAATTGAATCACCCAATCAATTATTTGCAACTAATCAATCAAGCAATACAAAAGACAAGACAATAAACAAGATTATCATCTTGTAAGTGCAAGGAATTGAAGAATAATCAATAGCCAAGAAATCAAATAAACACAAGAGTCTCACAATTGTGAATCAAGGAATCAATTCTATTAATAGATTGGAGTTAAGCATAAATTAGTTACACATGATGAGAGAAAACACAAAGCAAACACAAAGAAAAACCCAAGAAAACCCTATTCCAAAAATGTATACAAAAGTTACCTTCTCTCTCCCTCTATTGAGTGGGTTCCTCGGGGCTCCGATTTAAGGGAGCATGGATCAATTTGAGAGGCATACAGAGACGCAGCCGTGGACCACTTAGTGAAGGGCACAGTGAGCGGAGACCCTGGAAGAAGCACGTAGGGTAACTCGCCAGGGCTCGATGTAGCTGTGTTCCACCACAGCGTCTGGCACCACCGAGGGAACGGGCTAGAGAAAGAGAAAAAGAGAAAATGTTTTGAAAAGAAAAGAGATAGCCCTCGGTGCAGTGAGGCTTACAACCGACAGGTCGAGCCTTCAGTGCGATAGAGGCTAGCCCATTTTATTTATATATTTATCTAAATGGTTTTAAAGCAAATTCTCGTTGGAGAATTTGAAAAGAGATTTGGAAAAGACAAATCTTTATTTTATTGTTATGCTTTGGATTACCCATGTTTTCCTTAATCCCTGATGGAGATTTATTGAACCTCTGCCACTCACCTGTTTCCAATGTGGATGGATGCAGATTCATGTACGAGGATAGCAAATAGATCGGAGGCTTACTAGAAGGCGTCGGTGGCCTAAGCTTGGAAGTTTCCGCTGTGTAGGTATTCTTTTGATTTATTCCATTGGTACATCTTTTAAATTTGGTTATTTTATTAAATGATTTCTAATTAAAATTTTAGTTTTGTTTGCAACGATGATACTTGATTCATGCCTTGCGGTGTCTCGGATGCATGGCTGTAGACACGTACTTCGAGTTAGAGCAACGGTTGCCACGTGGTCTGCTCGGGCGGGTCGGGGCATGACACGTATGGTTGGGTTTGGGTTCGATCATTCAGGTTAGGTTAGTTTTGGATCAAGAGATATTTGGGTAATTTCAAGATCGCGTCCAAGTTGGGTTCAAGTCATTCATATGTCGGGTCATTCCTCAGATTTTTAAGTTCGGGTCGGGTTTGATACTCGGGCCTTCAAGTTTGAGTTATTTCAAATTCAGCTTAGATTATTAGAGTTTAATTTCTTCAAATTTAACACTCAAATTTTCAATTTGTGTCGTTTCGGATTTTATTACAGGGTATTAATTTATATTTTTTTTCTTTTACATGTTCGGGGTTTATTGAAAAAATAATATATCACTACTTACTAGATTTTTAACTTTTAATCTTTAGCAATTCATTCTAATTGGGTAAAAAAATTCAAATATTCAATTTAAATGAAATTTTCTAATTGTCGATTGAATTTAATCTTAATTCTCCAATTTGTAATGTTTACAAATGAAATTAGTAATTCTTAATTCTATATGAGACATAATAAAATCTGAAAATCATATTAATTTTGAATTTCTTTTTTTTAAGCAATAAACAAGTTGATATTATTAGCGACAAATTATATCAGGATTACAAATGTTAGGACTGAATTAGGAGGTAGTTCTCCTTCCCACACAAGTCTAGAACCACAAATACAATCAATTTTAGCTAGACTATGTGCTAATTAACTAGTTTGTTAGCCTCTCTCCAAATGGGTTCAAGTCGGGTTTGGTTTCGGATGAGTTGGTTGGTACCTATTCTCGAGTCATGTTTTGCCAGCTCTAGGTAGGATGATAGTATGGATAGATAGTGTATATCGTTTGTGCTATGGTAAGAGCAAATAGAAAAACAGCAGCAATCAAAGAAAGTATAGCCCAAGGGTTTCTGAAGTATGTGTGAATGAGATTAGCCCGCCATTCGTTCCATGCTTTCTTGCAATACCTGTTCACTTTCTTGTGCACCTCGTCCAAGCTGCTCTCTGGGTCCAACGTAATATCTTTGGATAACGAGTTGAATAGGTTAGCCACCGCTTTGTCACTTCCGAGAGCGTTCTGAATTATGCCTCTTGAGTGTAGAAGGGCAACATCTTTATCACTATCGATGATGTTATCCATAAAAAAAATATAAGATGTCACCTCGTTCCCTGCCCCAACATGGAAACGTTCAAATGCTATTAGATTCAGAAAGATTGACTCCGTGGCATCATCTACTATTACCATGGGAAGCTTAAGCACCCCACCACGAAACGTAATATCCTTGAGGCTAACGGCTTTGCTTTTCTTGAATCGGATACCAGCTTCGTTAAGCTCCATTGCAGATCTAATGATGTCATCGCCATCTTCATGGTGTGTGCTCCGTGGTTTTCGATGACGTTTTCTTTGTCGTCGATGGCCAG
This sequence comes from Microcos paniculata, assembly GCA_030664755.1. Lineage (NCBI taxonomy): Eukaryota > Viridiplantae > Streptophyta > Magnoliopsida > Malvales > Malvaceae > Microcos > Microcos paniculata. The sequence continues at coordinate 10,583,032 of CP131463.1, forward strand.
GTATGTCCTGAAGAAGACTCTTTCTATACACATCCAAGACATGCAAGCAACTTCCCATGCATGGGATGGGTGTATTAGGAGAGCAAAACTTGAGTATGAGTTTGTTAACAAACTCATCATCCTGCGTCAAATAATAAAATCTGTTTAATTTTAAGAACATAACAAATAGTAGTGGATTCAATGTTGACCTATCTGTAGAAAGTTGAATACTTAATTTAAATTACCAAGCTTGAAATCACGGAAATCTCAAGTAAAAATAAATAATAATAATACTGATAATATAACGTATGGTGAATTCAATAATTAATGGATCCAAAGACAAGAGAAACAAACCTTAGTTCTATTGCTATCAACAGCAACTAAATTGTCAAGAACTTGCATTGGCAATTGATTTTCAAGCATTAACATATCCCGCTTGATAAATGGCATAATGTGTACCTTCCCATGATTGCTGAAGATTGGGTCATTTGCAGCATAATCTTCGATGGTATGAGTAGCAGACCGTAAAATTTCCAGCATGAAACAACCATCGAGAATCATAAGCTGCAAAAATTTGTTGTCATCTTGCCATACTGGATCAATTATATCATAAGACTCTTTCAATTTTTTCACCTCTTGAGCTAAGGAGTTGACAAATAACTCTAAAGGCTTTTTTGATCTTCTCAGATAATGAAGCAGAGCTCGTTGTTTGTGATCCTCCATGGGCTTCAGGTGATCTTCTCCGTGATGGTAAGGGCCGAAGGAGACCACCTGAGGCCTGTAAGCTTTCTTGTTTAGGTCTGTGATGCAGGCAGGTACTCTGTAGATTGATCGCTTCATCCAGTATTCCTTCTCTGTCTGCGTATCGGCCATGCTCTCAAGTCTTACATTAACATCAATAACCCAGTTCAGTTGTTCCATTGCTCCTCAACGTGCCTCGCCACACTGGTTGCGAGGAGATAGGGAAACTTTCACGACAACCCAGTACACTTCCCACTTTTTCTCAGTTGTGCAAGAGGGAAATTCAGAGATCTTGCATTAAAGGACAGAATTCATTCCAATTTAGCTACAAAAGACTCAAAATTAGAAAAGTGAAAATAGAAAGCTGGAACATAATTCGATTGCGTCCCTTTCGCTGGCCGCCTAGATGGTACTTGTAGCAGGGATGTGCTCTGATGAAAGAAAAATAGTGAAATTCCTTTCTTGATGGAATTGAACCCGCGAAAACCCTTGATGAAGAAAAGCATACTAGGCTATAGTTTAAGGCAAAGGAATAGAGGTAGACTGAAAAATACCCGGCGCTGAAGCTTTTTCGTGCTCAAGAAAAGAATTAGACGGTTTGCCACTCTTGATGGAATCTCAAACGAAGCTGCTATGAAAATGCAAGACTTGCAGTAATATATATTTGTTTTTGTTATAAATTTTAGTTAAAGTAGCTCAGCAAAAAACGGAGAATTTCAGTCACAACAGTGTTGAAGGCCCGAAATTTATAGTGCAACGGTATAGCTTTCAAGGGCTGAAGCCCAAAATGTCAGCAGAATTAAAGCAAAAACAGCCTAACATTTTAAATTTAAAACTTCATTTTGGATTTGATTCAAATTTTAGGGTTTAGGATTTGATTCAAATTTTGGGGGCAAAAGCAACATTAAACCCTAGTTTAGAATGGAAATTAACGTGTTGAACGCACATCCCCATTTTGGCAAACCACCTTCGTGCAAAATGCACAAACTTCCTCTTGTGCGTCTACACTCTTCGTTGAATCATTAGTTGTAAGGGTCGAGAAGACTTCTGCAAGAAGTAGTCAAACGAACTCTCAAAAATAAAAGACGAGCACATTCACAAACAGATGCCCCGTAGCGGATGCCTGCTTGCTCACAAGCAGATGCCCCGTAAAAGATGCCTGCTTGCTCACAAGCAGAAGCCCCATAGAGGATGCATACTTGCTCATAAGCAGATACCTACTCACAACAAAGCCTACTAAAAGAATGATGAAAAAATTGCTCGTACAACGATCAATACACCCTCGTTTTCTTTAATGGATCCACACTTTAAAAGCTACAAAGTGTTCCACTTTTCACCATATTATTGGACGTGACATTAAAGACCACAATCATCTAAACAATACAATTGAAGAATTGATCAACCACCAAAGTGATGACTACTCTAAGCACAGATTGCTCTAGGCGCAGATTGCCTTAAGCGCAGATTACCTCAGGCCCAGACTGCCTCAGGCACAGACTGCCTCAGGCACAGACTGCTTCAAGCATAAACTCCATTCAGTAGTCAAGGAGACAACCATAAACAAGTCAAACAGACTTCCTTGACATGATTAACCAAACTCCTAATGGAAGGTCGAGTATATCCATTTTACAAAAGCTAGACAGACTGTCTGTTAAACTTGCAAAGGCGTTCCAATTAAGCAAAACCTAACCCACGAAGATACGAGTAAAAATGCACAGCCCCCACATGCCGTCAGTTTATAAGGCACTTTATACATATTAATTATCCATCAAGCGCACAGCTACATCTCAAAAACTAAACGCCCCTGCACAGACTGCCTAACCTCATTTCTAATGTAGATGTAAATTTAAAGAAAATTAAAGGTGAAAGTTATAAACCTCTTGTTTATTAATCGCAGACATAAGGATCTGAGGGCAACAATCTTTAACCTTTCACACAAGGTTAGTGGTGGAAGTTACTAGCCCTCCATATGATTGTTGAGGTAACAAGCATCAACTCCCTATATTCCAGCCTCCCTTACAAGGTTAAGAACAGAGAATAAGGGGCATTATTCGAACAAATGAGGTGAGAAGCGCAACACCCTATACATCAACCTTTCACATGTGGCAGAGGAGTAAGAAACTACAAAATTAAGCCTACATATAGGCTCAAAACGATAGGCACTTCCACAAGGAGCATACTCTTAAAATGAAGAGCACAATCAATTATCCCAACCAAAAAAGGGGTCCTCAAATTATTTATTTTGTTGGTGGTAGGACTACTAGTCCGACATACTTGTAAATACAAATAGCACTAGTTTAACAGCAAGTAACTTAGATGGGCATACCTGGCCACACATCTGTTCACCCTTCCGTGCAAGAAAAAACCCTTGAAATATATAGATTAAGATATAAAAGCATAAACTGCTCTAGAACAACTACACGAAAGTTCCCATGAAATCAGTGAAGATCATAGACTCTATGAAAAAGCATAAGTACAATTGCGCATTTTTTAGGATGGTAAGACTACTATCACACTACCATATCCTCTGAGCAAATACTTGTATATGTAAGTAAAGCTCCATATAGTGAAGAAACTTTTAGGGACAACCAACAGTCAGGCTAGTCCACTGCCAACATAAATGTCACTCTAAAGAAAGGTTGACATAGCCATCAAGCAAAATGAGGCACAGTGATAAATAACAAATCATAATAAACCATTGGATGGATTAAGAAATTCATCAAAGATATTGTTTGAAATGTATGATTCACAATAAGGCAAAGAAGGTAGCCTATCAGAATATTACAAAACTGAGTGCTATCTAAAACATAATAAAAGTAAACCAAGTTAAGTATCTGTTAGGGTCCTCTATGTCTAAAAACCCACGACCTCAGGATCTGTGACTTTAGGATCTGCGACTTCAGTATTCACAGTCGCAGACTCCCCCGCACCACGTACTGTAGAAACCTTAGCAGCAATGGGTAGTTCTAAGTCAGGAACTGTAACATCCTTTGAACCCCTTCTATGGACTGTGCATCTGATGCACCAGTGACTTTTGCACCTTTATCAACCCTTTGGATATCACCCTCTGCGACTCCGTCCTTATTCCCACCTTCATCAGTATATACGCTACTTGAAGGAAAGCCTATTCGTTTAAAATCAATATGGCTTGTATCGACATTGGGAAACTCCTACTTTACCATAAAGGTCGCAGATCCCCTAACTGCACTGTCATAATCACCCATCTTATCGAGTAGATCCTACCTTCCCTGTTCAACAGAAAGCTTAAACGCTTCGCACTTGTACAGGTAGTATAACCAAGTAATAATGAACTCGCAAAATAGAATGCTTTGAAAAACAAAGCCATACCTATGCCTTACATTGAGAAATCACAGAAGACATCATAAGCTGCACCAAGCTCATCTTTTTCAAATAATCTTTATCAATCCTAGGAATCCCAGAACCAGTGCACTCTATGGCTGCACCAATATTCCCTAACCAACTCTTCGGATGGTTATACTTAAGATCAGCAACTGTTCGCAGAGAGCACACCTGTATGTTTTTCCCCCCCCTCTAGTTTCCACCTCAGGATCTTGAGGCAAGGATAATGCTGCCTTCTTCCCTTGAGAACTTTGCCCTTACTTTGTATCATAGAAAAAGACACCGAAACTTTGAATTCCACCGAACGTGTAGAGGGCATAGCACTTACGCCTCCCTTACTCTGTGCAGAGGATACACTGACATCCAACTTCCTTTGTCCAACAACACCTAGCCTTTTAGCCAAGGCTCATGGCCTATAAATCGATAAACTTGTGGGGCAAGCCCAAATCCCGAAACTTAGAATATTTTTCATCCCGAAAGGTACCACAAGAGACTTACAATTTACTATATATACACACTTGAAAATGAACCCTCATTATGTGAAGGTTTTCGGTTAGTAGGGAATTACTAAATATATAGTCTACTACATTATAAACAGGTAAACACATAGCCGACCACAAATGAATACATACTCTGTGTATACACAGCCTGCCATAATACGTATACTACCACAGATGAATATGTAATCTGTGTATACGTAATCTACTACATCAAGTAGCCTGCGGCACCTCAAACAGATGAACACACAGTTAGTTGTGCCACAAACAGGCCCTCCGATTATCTGCTACATTTTGTTCAAAATTTCGGATGATAGGACTACACTAAATATGTATTATATTCATGATACATGAAAGTTATATCAACAACCTGCTCAAAGGTTAGAATAGCCCTATAAGGTCAAACTAAATTATTACTTATTTAGCACCTCCCTCAAGTGTGATGTATATTGCGTTCTCTTTGATCATTCACAGGCTTCCAAAGATGTCAAAACATTAATATTCTCTTATAGAGAAGTCTACCAAAAAAGAGACTGGATCTTGTTGGTTTAAATTTCATTGGCAGTGGAGCATAATTGGATATGCTCACGAACAACTACAAAAACAACTCATAATAACAGCTTACCAAAGTTTTGTTACAGCTATATTGCAGAATGACTGTTTCATTAGCCAACCGTCTAACATTTTCAGTATATTTCGCAATGAAGTCACATTTTTCACCATATTGGTGCCTAGGTATTTGATGTGGATCAAACACACTTAAAGGAAATTACATATCTCTTCCCCAGAGTAGACAGACATACTTGTTCACACACTACCTATCATTACTTACTCACAAAAGGGTAGTTCTCCTCATAAAGAACATTGACATGTTTATCTATTACTTAGCCAATTGCTTCATTTAAATTACTAGAGTCAGCGTATTGGTAAAAAAGCCATTACCTTTGCATAACATTCGGGATCTAATCTCCATAACCATAGCCCAAAGTCTGAGATAGACTATAAGAAAGTACATCGGAGCAGGCTCCATACACAAGCAGACTCCATATTCATGCCTATTGGAGCAAACTCCATATTCATACCCATTAGAATAGACTCATTTGATTCATAAAGCATTTTGATAAAGAACACATTCTGCTAAATTTGATCATTATGATTTGGAGAAAGTATTCTCCTCTAGCGCGTTACATCATGGTGGCGTTTGCAGAGTCTTCTACACTAACTAAACGCCCCACATGAAAACACTTTCTAGTAAATGGGCACCCCAGCCGTCATTAATCTTAAGAGCATCCTCATTCACTAAGGATAAATGCACGCTCTTAGATATACCATATACACGAGCATCTTCACATAAGGAATGCGACGAACTTACAAACTCTGGATCAAATTCTTTAACATTATCACTTTCATAAGGCAATAGCCTCCCACCCACCCAACCCAGGCGCACTTACATCTTGTTTTCTAGTCATTCGCGCGATCACTTTATCATCGCCCTCACGCCCATGGGGCACTTGTTGAGCACAACTCAACAGGCCCAAAAACAGCTTAATAGGCCCAAATAACCAAGCCTAGGAGGACCCAGCAGAGTAAGCCCACACGCAAATCCTATCAGCGCAAATCCTACCAGCATAGATCCCACCAACACAGATCCCCTAAGACGTGCGCAGGCGCAGACTCCCTAAGAGGCCAAAACCTCCAATAAGCACAAATCCACTTTGAGCCTGACAGCAAGTACACCTGCCATGTGCCAGATAGTCACATCCAAGTCATATCCTTCTTAAAGCTACCTACCCCCACTCATTCATATATAAGGTAATTTGTAAGCACTATTCATCATCTTCAACCTCTCATCTCTCTACCAATCTTTCTCCTTTATTCTCCCAACTCTCTCTCTCTCTCTCTCTCTCTCTCTCTCTCTCTCTCTCTCTCTCTCTCTCTCCCCTCCCAAATACTCCATTAATATGAGAGCCTACACTGATTCTTACACCAGAGGGGGCCCCACTAACTTAAAGCCAGTGCCTAACTCACTCTATTTCAGGGATTAAGGGTTGAAAGGACTTCATCACCATAACTAGAGCTTTCTCTTCATATCGTCTATAAAAGCCGACTAAAATGGCATCAACAAAGGGGTTATAAACTTTTTGTCTTCAATTAAGTAAAGGGCATATCTGAGGCCTATTGAGCCTCAAGTAATTCTTTATAAGCCATAAAGATTATAGGTAAAACACTCTCAACATATTAGAACCTTACTTTGACAGTAAATTCCATTTGAGAATTCGAAAAGATAAATGAGGTAGATCTATGCAATCAACCTCCCATCATGTAGCATAGTCTCACATGTAAAACGAAAAAGAAGAATCAAATATAAACATGACAATCAGGTGTGTAATACTAATAGATTTAGTATGAGTTTAGAATTATCATCGATAATAATAAGAAAATTTTGGAGTAAAATTAAAGTAATGGATATTGGAGGGTATCAATTCAACACAGAAGCCCACGAAATCCAATGAAAGGCAGAAAAGAAATAATTACGACAAACCCAAGAGCAACAAGCCGAGCTAGAAGACAAGTAAATATATGGGGTAATATAATGGCCAATATGGGGACTCTTGGTTTGGTGAGAGGAAGGAAATTAAAGATCCCTGTCTCTCCTGCACTCTGGGGACATGGTAGGGTATCTCACCCTATCCGTGCAATAGTTGTAGATGGTGAACTTCTTTCGGACCCAACGGAGCCTCCGCCACTGGTAGGCATCAAGGTCCTGGAACTCCTTCTGGTCCCACCATCGCTTCCCCTGTGTGGCACAAAATTTGGCTTCCACCGAGGCCTCGCACCCATCAATGTGAAAGCCCATGTACGAGGCTATAAATGGGGCCTTGGACCAGTCAGTCTTCTCCAGCCCTCCCCTCGTGGCCCAGTCATCCGCGTTCCACAGGCTCGAGTATACCTTCATTGGCTGGTTGAATGGAAATCTCACACCCAAATCTTTGCAGTTTTTGAACACTCTGATTGGTACCTCGTCTACAAAAAATCTGCCCATGTTTTTAAAACACTAATAAATTCAGACTGGCCAATTACCAAACCAAAAATACAAGAAATGCGCATTCCTTTTGAAAAGTTAGTCGGGAGCAATCAATTTTCATCAAAAAGTCAAAAAACAGAGCCAACTACTCGATGACTCGAAACTGAAAAAAGTTTGTCATACTGGTATCTAGATTCTAATGTAACCAAACAAGATCACCTGAAAAATCAACGAATATGTTTTTTAGAATGCATTAACTCGGTCGTTGATTTGATCAAATTGCAGGAACACATAATGTGATAGAATGAAAAGATGGGGTGCCCAAAATATGATCCAACTTTTAGCATTCTAACAAGGTCCTAGATTCGGAAAATGAAAACAATCTCAAAATTCTGTCAACCTAAATGGCACGACAGAAGGTTAGAAGCTAAGTAGATGCAGAAGCCAAATCTGAGAGGGTTGGATTTTAAGATTTGATTATTTGGACAGTAGGAATACACACTCACACTATCTGAAACATGTTCCAGCGAACAGCGTAGTCGTGGAAGTCTTTGGTTGGATCAAACCAAAGATAAATCCTCTGTTCTCTGTCTCCCTTTCCTCCTGTGAACACATTCGTCTGCAGAATGTATGGCTGGCCTGTCCTGTTCCCCAGGAACTCAAAATCTATCTCGTCATGCTCCGAATTTTGAGAAGTTAACTGCAAGATGATCAAAGGATCAATGCACTAATGATATATAACTATTAAAAAAAAAAAGAGAGAGAGAAACAGAATATCTTGTAGTAGTATCTTTAGACAGGAATTTAGCTCACATAGAAGGCAGTAACGGTTCCAGCAGAATCTCCTGGAACAAGCTTTATTTTCATACTGAAGTGGCCAAACAAGTAATATCCTTTTGATTGGAAACCAGTACCTTTTTTACAAGATGCAAAACCAAACGCTTGTGAGAATTAACAGAACATATAAAAATGTTATAGGAGAATAGAAGAAGCATCTGATTTGATAATTTAATAAATAAGAAGGCAAACAAGGCTCAGAGTAGTTTGATTATGTTTTCCATACCAGTGTACTTGTCAAGATGGAGCTGAATCTCGGAGCCTCCATTGAAGTACTTAATGTGATCAAAAGCCCAAGTAGGTACATAGTTTCTTCCGAAGGGGACCGCCACAGGCTTAGGGGCAGCTGCCATTGTTCCAGAGACCATAAACAAGAGAGCCAGCAACAAAATCCATGGTCGGGAAGCCATATTTCTGCACAGCATGAAGCTAACATTGAGATACTACTATAAATCAAATAGGGACAAAACCAAAAACACAAGAAACTATGAAGTCTCATACAGGTTCTAGAGAGCATTACCAAAAAGAAAGAGGGAGGGAAGAATGCAGAGGTTTGATGATGGAAAAAACTGAAGCAGAGGTGAGGCTTTTGCAGGCTTTGATTTTAATCTGCAAAAATTTTAACTCCTATAATTGGTTTCAATGTGAATTTTCGGTTAACCAAAGGAGACAAAAAAACACAGTGTTTTCTATTTTTGTGATGATTATTATAATATTATTGTTCAAATGGCAGTACAGCTATTAAATTAATGTACACCTACATATGCCTACATCTGTGGCGGTGGTGAGGGTGCCAGAATTATCTGTCTGTAAATGATATTTGGTTGGGGAGTTGGAACCGAGGCTGGGAAAGGAATTACTGAATTAGTATTATAATAAGAGTAAAAATTTGATAAGGATTATGTGTAAGAGAGGAGTTTTACATCTTTTAATCCGTGTTATATCATATTTTTTAAAATATTTATAAAATCTTATAGTGATACACTACAGAATATATAATTATTTAAATAAAAATTTTTTATTTTTTTACAAATTTTAAACTTTTTTACAATTACTAAAATTTTATCTAAATATCCTAAATTTTGAGACTTATCCTATAAATCTTTTTTATTTTAATTTGGGGTTAAATTTTAAATAAATTTAAGTTTATTTATAAAATTATTATTGGGTGCATTAAGATCTATTTTAAAATTTTGTAAAAATTTTAAAAAATTTAAGATGATACGTTATTATTAGAAAATATAAAATTCCTTTTTACATGCAATCCTTATAGAACATTTTCTTTTATAAGAAATACAAGAATTATCATTTATGTATTTTGACTTTTACTTTCTCTTCATTTTAGTTCAAGTCGTTAGAAGACTTCAGATTCGGTTGGACATACAAATTGAGATAAGTCTATGCAATAGGATTATTAATAGATTTTGCATATCCATATACATAAATGAGGTTTAAGTTTTTTAACAATTATATATGTAATTGTTTGTTTATGATTTTGATAAATCTCTTATCTTATTGTTTATAAAAAGTTAATATATAAGAAATAAAAGTACATGAAAAAAAAAAGAAAAAGTTTGAAAGCATGTTGAAAATTGAGGTCAAGTTATATATTTAGTCCTCTATTTTGATTTAATTAAATTAAATTCCTCTACTTTTATTTATTATCAATTTTAATCCAATTATTAACGGTGTTAAATTTTCATAATTGATTATTCTAATGTGGCATTGACTATACTAACGTAATATTAATTATATTAACATGACATTAACTTTAATAATGTGTACCTAAAAAAGTTAAAAAAAGTTTATACAACTTTTTTTTATTATATTGAATACCTTATTGACCATGATTATAAAATTTTCTATTAAAAATATAAAATTAAACATTCAAAATAAAAATAAAAAATAAGCGATAAAGGAGAAAAATATTTTATATAGTTAAAAAAAATTACGTGAAATATTTTTATTTTTTAAAAATATATATCATCATAATCAATATTAATCAGTATACATAGTGAATATGTAATATCATTAGTGATTGAGACGAAATTAACAATAAATAAAAAAAATTTAATTTGATCAAATTAAAATAAAAATAATATCTATACTTTTAATATAATAGAGGAATTATTTACATAATTTAACCTGAAAATTAAAAAGTTGAAACATTGATACTCGTGTGGTTTGCTTGCGGACATGGAGAAGGTCGGCCAATTTAGTGACCCAAATTTCAGCCCTTTTTTCTCTTCACACCACAATAATAATATATGTGGGCCATCATGTTTATTTGCCTTTTGTTACTGCTTTTCGCACTTTTGTTTGTCTTTTGTATTTGGATTACCCGGCATGTATTCTATGCACTCTGCTGGGTACAGCTCAATGGTTAAAGTGAACAGTGAATATGGTTCAAGTATATTCGAGGAATGGTTTTCCTGACAATCGGCTGAATTCTGTCACCTCATCTCTTCTTCAACTGAATCCAGGAAATCAATCCTCGGTTTGACTAAATCTAAATTAATTAATACTTCCTCTATTTCATTTTATTTATCTATCTTTAAAAGTGATAAAATTGAACCCAGTTCGAAAACTCTTTCTAGCCTACTCGAACTCAATCAAATCCAATTTAACCAAACTGGTCAATGACTGAATTTGTCCGAATTTAAATTATCTGAATCCAAAGTTATCCAAACTCAACTTAAACCTGAATTTGAATTTAATATTAAAAAAAATAATCTTATAATATTTTTTACAATCTTATAATATTTTTTACAAAATAATCTTATAATAAGATCAAAATTTTAATTTTAATAACAATAATTATTTAAAAGAATGTATTCTCTTTTTTTCTTTCTTAATATTATTATTTGTAAATATTTCATACCTGTTACAAATGATTAAATTCGTTAATATAAAAAACTAATTATTTAATTAATTTTAGTTCAATATATAAATAATTGTTAAATTAGTTAATAACATATTCCATAAAACATATAAATAATATTAATATTTATCTAATTTAAAACTAATTTTTAAATAAATATACATTTATAAAAGAAAAAATAAATTTTAATTATGATAGAAAATAAAATTGGTTAATTAATATTATTTAACAAATATGGATATCTTTTAAAAAATTAAATATTTAGTTAAAAGTAAACAATGTTAAAGATGATATTTTTGAAATATGTTGGCCAAAAATGATATTTTATGTATTTTAAAGTTTCACATAACTTACATTTATATAATTATTAGTCACTCGATTATTTACACGTAATATAACACGTTGTTAATAATAATAATAATAATAATAAATAAATAAATAAATAAATAAAAAGAAAATAGAAAAGCAGATGAGTTAATTTGAAATTATTTGTTTTGTTAGTTATTAAAATACTATTTTCTTTAAAATAATTTATAATAGTAAATTAATTATAGTGAAAGTAAAATTGATTAATTCTATTAATTATATTTTTGAAACATGTCAATTAGTTAATTATTATCATCACTTAATATGTATAAAAGAATTTAATTAAAGATATTAAAGAGTTTTAAGTTAATCTTGCTAAAAATCATTAATTGCTAATAATTTTTTACTTTTTAATAGTCAACGATTAAATAATTACTCTTTTTATTCCTAAATAATAATTGTTTAAGGTTATTCATAAAGATTAAAAAAGTTAATAAATCTTATAAAATCTATATAAAAAATTGGCTGTGACTAAACTATCACTTTCTTGAGATTATAAATTACCTAAAAATTCTTTAAAATAACTTGAAAATAATATAAAAAAGAGAATGATAAAATTAATAAAAAAGTAATAAATACTTTCTTGATTTTGTAAAAAGACATGTAATTTAAAATTTTTTTTCTAAAACTACTATTATTTAGGAATAGAGAGAGTAACAACTTTCCAATTCCCTTTTACCTAAACTCATATTAATATTGGATAATAAATTTTTAAAAAAATTATCTAGGAAATAATATTCTCTCCATTCATGAATAATAATCATTTAAGATTGTTACGCAAATATTAAGAAAGTTAATAAATCTCCTAAAATCTAGACCAAAAATTTGTTATGTGACTAAATTATCATTTTTTGAAATTTTAAATTACTTAAAAACTCATTAAAATAACTTGAAAATAGTGTATAGAAATGAGGGTAAATTTGATAAAAAGGTAGTAAATGTTTTATTGGTTTTGTAAAACGACAACCAACTAATTTGAAATAAAAACAATTTGTTAAAATGACTACTATTTAAGAATAAAAGAAATACTTTTTAAACAATTAAAATAAAAAAGTAATAAAATAAATTTCGACCTATAAAACAATAGGAATAATTTTTAATTGAAAAGGTCAAAATATGGATTCAATTCAACCTAAACCCGAACTCAACCCAACCTAAACTCAAATCTGACTGAAGCTGACCCAAACCTAACCCGAGTTCGAGCCCGAACCTAACACGAGCCTGAACTCAAAAATACCCAAACCCGAACAGACCCGAACCTAAAAATACCCGAACCCGAAAGTACTCGAACCCGAAAATACCCGAACCCAAAAGAGCCTAAACCCGAAATAGCCCGAACCCGAAGTGATAGAACTCGGCCATTTGCCATCTCTATCTATCTTTCTCTTTTAAGAAATTCTAATTGATTTATCTCTTATTATAAATAAACAATTAATAAACTTTAATTCTTAATTTTACCATTCTTTTTTTTTTCCATTACTATCATATCATTACAGAAAATCCTAAAAACACTTACAAAACATCAAGGATAACAAAACAATTTAACATAAATCAACCACTTTTTTTTTAAACTTTGTGAAAGTTAATAGGGGACAATGATTAAACGATGGAGGAAGTAATACTAGAGTGTAACATACGTGTATTGGATTGAATGGTAAGGTCAATTTAATGTCTTTTAATTAGGATTTCGAATTTTGATCTTGTAAATAAAAAAAAATCTTTGAAGAAATTTCTTTTATTTGGGATATGACGTAATTTGATTCTAAATTAATCTAATGTAATTATCAAATACAAAAAAAAATTATATCAAAAAATAATAAACTAGAGTACGTTCACTTGATTGAGGTTCGACATTGAAGGAAAACTGAGAACAAACAAACACAGCGGAAATATAAAAATTTTGGTTCCCACCAGGATCCATACGGAGGAGATCCCAATCAGTGATAGAAACATTACCTTACTTGTGCGATAAAATTAGAAACTGATGCTAGATCGAATTAAGCTGTAGCAAAATTCTCCTTAGGATCTCGCCTCTACGGTATCCACACGATCAACCAGCAACCAATCTTCATCTCACGAAGATTAGGAATGGAGTTTTCTCTACCTTTTGTGCTAGCAAACAAACAGAGAATTTTAATTGTGTTTTTACAGCTTAAAATTAAACTATGCATGTCTCACATACCTTTTATATTTAGGTTAAAACTCTTTTAACCTAATTAGATTTGGATTAAACTTTAAATCCATTGAAACTTTGGGCTAACCCGTAATCAGACCCAAGTGATTTGCTTTAGGTATAATCCAACAATCTCCCACTTGCACTAAGACAAATTACCCATTGTCTAAATTTATAAACTCCATTGTGCTTTCGATTTTTGTGTGCGACCCTATAGATTCTTGTAGTGTTAGTAGTGACATTAAAACTAATTTTAACATCACAAGCGATGAGCGGTGTCTAGCAACACATTATTGCTATCTAAGTCACAAGAATATCGTGATTCGATACAACCTTATCCGTGAGCAATGTTACTATGTAGTCTAATCCCTTTGTCCATGATATCTCAATTAAACACAAATCACGGAATATGTCATACTTGTATAGTTCAATCAATATGTTTCTTGATTCCCAAGTAGACTATGCACAACAAATCCAATTGATATCTCATATCAATTCATTTAAGTACGGCCATGCATTTTAGTCTCACTTAATCAAGGGGCCCAAGATATCACTCTTGTTATATAAGAGGGGCAAATTCTATCTTGATCACGCACATTCCTTTATATGATTTATTGCATACCCAATTACGACTTTTATAGTCCACCTTGTTACGAGTGAAGGTTGACGGTATTAAAGTACACAAATCATCATGTAGGAATCTATGGTGATCTTAAGTTTAAGGATCACTTACACCAATATCACTCTGAGAAGCACTTATGACATTCATATAACAATCCATGCAGCGTTGTCATTGCGGGTCAGTCTAGTACATAAGTTCTTTGACATGTACCTATGTGCTGACTTGACGTTATATATCCATGACAACTTCTTGTCATCTATCACACATAGTAGTCTCCATGCATTATTGTTATCCCAGTTCACAATAATACTTGACTAGGGATAGTTAAGAATAATTCACAATTATTCTAGGGATATTATTAGGATTATTTATATTACACAGGTATCAAATAACAATAATAATGAAATTGCCATTTAATAAAATACAATATTAGCATGATAAAATGTATATAAAAAACTATCATCATATAATAGGTTTTAATGTATACACCAACAATTCTATATCCAATCATTCATGTCTCTAATACCAGATGAGCTAGTGTGACGATCATGTCTCCGATATGTTAGAGGTTTCGTCAATGGATCGGCAATGTTATCATCAGTCGGTAATTTGCATATCTTCACATCTCCCCTATCAATGATAGAGATGGAAGTGCCGAAGTATATGTTTGGATCGTTGGTGAGATATGGGTTCCTTAGCTTGTACAATAGCCCTACTGCTATCATAATAAAGTTCTATAGGATCTGCAATGCTAGGTACAACTCCAAGTTCAAAGATGAACTTCTTAATCCAAATAGCCTCTTTTGCTGCTCCACTAACAGTTATATACTCAGCCTCTATTTTAGAATCGGCTACGATGTCTTGCTTCGAACTCTTCCAACTTATAGCACCACCATTTAGGCAAAACACATACCTAGATTGCGATCGAGAATCATCTTTATCAGTTTGAAAACTCGCATCTGTGTAACCTCTCACAGTGAGTTACTCTTCACCTCCATATATCAAGAAAGTACCCTTAGTTCTTCTCAAGTACTTAAGGATATTCTTGACAGCAATCCAGTGAAGCTTACCTGGATTAGCTTGGCACCTGCTCGTCTTGCTTAAAGCATACGAGACATCTGAATGAGTACATAACATAACATACATGATAAATCCAATGGCAGATGCATATGGAATCTTATTCATGCGTTCTCTCATCTTGTGTCATTGGACACTAATCCTTCGAAAGAATAACGCCATATGTCATAGGCGAGAATTCTTTCTTAGAGTCCTGAATGCTAAACCGTTTTAGCACTTTATCTATGTATGTACTTTGACTTAGACCAATTAACTATCTAGATCTATCTCTATAGATCTTAACACCTAATATATAGATGGCTTTACCTAAGTCCTTCATAGAGAAACATTTCCCTAACCAAGTCTTTACATACTGTAGAGTAGGGATGTCATTTCCAATGAGAAGTATGTCATCAACATACAATACTAGGATGACAACTATGCTCCCACTAACCTTCTTGTGAACACAAGGCTCATCTTCATTTTTGATGAAACCAAACTCTTTGATTGCATCATCGAAACTAAGATTCCAGCCCGAAAAGCTTGCTTCAATCCATAGATGGATCATTATAGCTTACAAACCTACCTAGCATTTTCCGGAGTGACAAAAACTTCTGGTTGTGTTATGTATACATCTTCTTGAAGATTTCAAGTGAGGAAAGTGGTTTTGACATCCATTTGCCAGATTTCATAATCATGGAATGCAGTTATCAAAAGCAAAATCCGAATAGATTTAAACATTGTGACTAGAGAAAAGGTCTCATCATAGTCAACACCATATATTTGTCGAAAACATTTAGCAACCAATCGCCCTTTATAAGTATGTACATTTCCATCCATGTCAGTTTTCTTCTTGAAAACCCACTTACACCTAATGGGTTTTAGCCCTTCAGGTGGGTTAACCAAAGTCGAAACTTTGTTGGCATACATGGATTTTATTTCGGATTTCATGGCCTCAAGCCATTTCTTGAATTCTGAACGCGATACTGCTTCTTAGTAGGTAGTGGGCTCATCTTGATCCATGAGCAGAACATCACCATGATGAGTTATGAGCAATCCATATCTAACAGGTAAAAGGTGTGTTCTAGAAGACCTATGCAACGGTTATGTTTCTTGAGTAGGTTCATGTTTCACAACAACTTGTGGACTCTACTCAGATTCCATTTGAGGTTCAATGCCTTCTTGTTGAACTTGAACTTCATCAATATTTTGTTATTAATCTTGAACTTTTTCAAGATCAATCTTGCTTCCACTACTTTTTTTTAGAAATAAATTCTCTTTCTAGAAAAACACCAGTCCGAGCAACAAAAACTTCGTTCCCTGTGGGATTATAGAAATAGTATCCTTTAGTTAACTTAGGATATCTAACAAAGAAGCACTTTCAGATTTCGGTTCAAGTTTATCTGATGTTTGGCATTTTACATAAGCCTCACAACCCCAAATCTTCATGAAAGACATACTAGGATATTTCTCATTCCATATCTCATATGGTGTTTTTTGATGGAACAAAGTTAAGTGTAAAAGTAGCAGTTTCTAATACATGTCCCTAAAAGGAAACAGGAAGATTTGCATGACTCTTTATTGATCGAATCATGTCCAATAATGTTCGATTCCTCCTTTCGAAAACACCATTCTATTGTGTAGTAGGAGAAGTGAGTTGTGAAACTATTCCACATTCCTTCGGATAGTCATGAAACTCTTGGCTTAAATATTCTCCACCTCGATCAGATCGAAGTATCTTGATATTTCTGCCAAGTTGGTTTTGTACTTCATTCTTGAATTCTTTGAATTTTTCAAAGGCTTTAGATTTGTGTCTCATAAGATACACATATCCATATCTAATGAAATCATCAGTAAATGTAATGAAATACTGAAAACCACCTCTAGCCTGTTTATTTAATGGTCCACATACATCTATATGTATAAGGCCTAGTAAATCATTAGCCCTTTCACCATGTCTGATGAAAGGAGTTTTAGTCATCTCGCTAGATAAACAAGATTCACAGACCTCATATGATTCAAAATCAAACGAGTCCAATAGCCCATCTTTATGGAGTCTTGAGATGCGTTTCTCATTTATATGGCCCAAGCGATAATGCCAAAGGTAGTTCGGATTAGAATCATTAGATTTAATCCTTTTAGTATTTATGTTAAAGACATGCATATCTAAATCTAGAACATAGAGACCATTAATTAAATGTGCACAACAATAATAGATATCATTGAAATAAATGGAAAAACATTTGTTCTTTATAACAAATGAAAAACCAAGCTTGTCCAAACAAGTAATAGAAATAATATTTCTAGTAATGGCAGGCACACAATAACAATCCTTAAGTTATAACGCAAGCCCAATGGGCAAAGATAAAATATGTTTTCCTATAGCTAAACCAGCAGCTTTTGCTCCATTGCCAACTCGTAGGTCCACATCTCCCTTGGCCAATGTCCTACTCCTTTTGGTTCCCTGCACATTTACACAAATGTGAGAACCACATGCGGTATCTAATACCCATGATGTAGAAGTAGATAAATTGACTTCTATAATGTAAATACCTAAAATAGAAGTCTCACTTCCCTCCTTTTTCTTTAACTCTTCCAGATAAACCTTCTAGTTTCTCTGGCCGATCTCACCGTAATGGAAGTAGTTCCTTTCCTTAGCCACCCTGCCTTTAGGTTTCAATGTAAGGGCAATTTCCTTGGACTTGGCAACGGCTTTATTACCTTTGCTCTTTAGCTTAAATTTGCCCTTGGCCTTTTTCTTACCCTTTTGAACCATCATTGAGCTTCGTTTTTTTCATGTTTGCTTCAGCAATTCTCAACATACCAAGTAACTTTGGCAAAGGTTTGTCAATTTCATTCATGTTGTAGTTCATGATGAGTTGACTATAACTCTCAGGCAATGATTGCAGAATTACATCAGTGGCCAACTCTTGGCCTAATGGAAATCCCAATCTTTCAAGGCTTTCAACATAGCCTATCATCTTTAAAACATGTGTTCCAACGAGAGTTCCTTTTGCCATTTTGCACTGAAATAAGGCCTTAGAGACATCAAATCTCTCTTGCATAGCTTGCCCTTGATAGGCTATGTTACTTGAGAGTTATAGTCAATTCATCATGAACTACAACATGAATGAATTTGACAAACCTCTGCCAGAGTTGCTTGGCATGTTGAGAACTGCTGAAGCAAACATGAAAAAGGCCAAGCCCAATACCATTATGATGGTTCAAAAGGGTAAGCAAAAGGCCAAAGGCAAATTTAAGCCAAAGAGCAATGACAATAAAGCCGTTGGCAAGTCCAAGAAAACTGTTCTTGCACTGAAACCTAAAGGCGAGGTGGTTGAGGAAGGGAATTGCTTCCATTACGGTGAGACCGACCTTTGGAAGAGAAACTACAAGGTTTATCTGGAAGAGTTAAAGAAGAAGAAGAAGAAGAAGAAGAAGAAGAAGAAGAAGAAGAAGAAGAAGAAGAAGAAGAAGAAGAAGAAGAAGAAGAAGAAGAAGAAGAAGAAGAAGAAGGGAATTGAGACTTCTACTTTAGTTATTTATGTTACAAAAGTCAATTTATCTACTTCTACATCATGGGTGTTAGATACTGCATGTGGTTCGCACATTTGTGTAAATGTGCAGGGAATCAAAAGGAGTAGGACATTGGCTAAGGGAAATGTGGACCTATGAGTTAGCAATGAAGCAAAAGCTGCTACTTTAGCTACAGGAACACATACATTATCTTTGCCCACTGGGCTTGAGTTAGAACTTGAGGATTGTTATTATATGCATGCTATTACTAGAAATATTATTTCTATTGCTTCTTTGGACAATCTTGGTTTTTTTCATTAGTTATAAAGAACAAACATTGTACCATTTATTTCAATGATCTCTATTATGGTTGTGCATGATAGGTATATTTTATACCTATATTATGAGCTATTTTATGAGCATAATTGAATGATTTTTATTGATATTATAGTTTATTCTTTATCTTTACTCTCACTTTTATCTTATTGTATGTAGGAGAGCTACATGGTGAAAATTGAGGAGAAAGTGATGAAATTTGGAGCTGAAAAAATTAAAAAGGATGGTTAAAGTGAAGCTTGGATCAATAGAAGTTCGAAAAGTCAAGAAAAGTGGAAGAAAACAAGAAACGGGTGGTGTTTCACGCAAGAAACGGTGCCTGAAGTAGAAGAATTAAAGACTGGCTTGATCGAACAGAAAGCAGTGAGGTTTCATGAATGAAACAGTGCCGGTTGTGAGGAAGAAGCTTCATTATTCATGAGATTTGAAGCAGCGCTGGTTTCCACTATAAGCGGCGCCGGTTCTGAGCTTTTTAGTCCAATCCAATTTAATTTCTTAATCTCCTGATTTTATGTAAACTCTCTAATATAAATACAAACGTTTAGGGTTTTTAGACGTACTTTTTGAATACTTTCAGAAGAGAGGAGCAGTAAATTCTTCAATTTGGGAAAAATTGTTCTATCTCTTTACTTTTGATTTTTCTTAATAAATATGTTTTCTTTTCAAATTATGAGTAGCTAATTCTCTTGTTGGCGATTTGGGTGGATCTTCTAGGGGTTTAATTCAGTACTTGTATGAATTGATTATATTGTGATTAAATCTGTTTTCTTTATTCTTAATGTGTTTTATGTCTGGCCAACATAGAATAGATCTCTGGAATTGTATCAAGAACTGAGAGGTGAAATATAATTCATGCTCTAGGGAAATAGACACAATCTAATTGGATACGAGAGTAATTCAGTTTATTGTGATAACCATAATTGAATAAGGGTCATGAAGAAACTGATTTGATTATAATCCAAGGTTCTTAGTGTTCTTAGCTAATTAGTTTATACATTGAGAGGTGGTAATTAATTAGTTAGGAAAGCTTAGGATGATCTGAGAGGACTCCTAAGTAGATTAGCGATTGTTATTTTAATCTTGATGGTTAAATTCACACATATTTGAATTAAATACCTAGAAGAGAAGCCTAAACCCTCAATTTCATTCTATTGATTTCTTTTAATTATTTAATTTTTGCTTTATCAGTTAATTTTCACAATCATCTTTCTTTAATTGTTTATCGTATAATCTCTTCAAATTAAATTGTTTTCTTTTAGAAACTTTTCTAGAATTAGGTATTAGCAATTAATCTATCCTCGTGGGATCAACATCTTGGAATACTCTAAGATCTATATTACTTGATTTCGTTCACTTGCGAAAATCGATCATCAAGTTTGGCGCCGTTGCCAGGGAATTAGTTTAATTGTTGATCTATCTGGTTTTAGTAATTTTAGATTAATATTTTTCTGTTTTTAGTTTTGAGTTGTTAATCTTTTCTCTTCCTATTTTTGCAGGTTATGTATGACTCGAAGAACTGAAGGATTAAATCTAGAAGTTCCTTGGGACCCTAAACTAGAGAAAACAGCAAGATCACTTCGAGCTGAAATTGTCAAACTTCAAGAAGTAGAAAGAAGTGTTCTTATAGGAAGAACAATGGCTAACAATAGAGCTAATGATGATCGCCGGCAAATCATGGAAATCAAGTTCAACCTGCCGCTCAACTTGCTCATCCTATGGCAAACATTCAAAGACCAAAGATGGGAAGCAATTCATCATGCATTCGACTTCCTGACAGAGCAAAGAACTATGTGTTGAAGCACACAGTGTTGAACATTCTTCCTCAATTTCATGGTTGCCTTCAGAAGATGCACTTAATTTTCTTCAAGAATTGCATGACATAGTGGCTACACTTCCACTCACCAATATCTTAATAGAAGAATGGAAGATGAGATGTTTTCCTTATTGCTTGAAAGGACCAGCAAGGAGTTGGTGGACAACTCTGCAAGAAAATTCTCTTGATTCTTGGGAGAAGGTAACTAATGCTTTTCTTCGCAAATTCTACTCTTCTAGGAAGACAAGTGAATTGAGAAAGATGATCCAACACTTTGTGCAAGAAGAGAATGAGACCTTTCATGATGATTAGGATAGATTTAAAGGATTGGTGTGCCAATGTCCTCATCATGGCCTACCGATCAACCTTCTTTATCAATTTTTCTATGAAGGGTTGGAAGTAGAATATCAAACTGCTGTAGACAATGCCACTGGAGGGTATATTGCTACAAGGACTGCTGAGCAATTGGAGAATGTTTTTGAAGCTTTGGTTGCTAATTCTCAACAAAGAATGGTGAATAAGAAATCTAGATCAAGCACATCCCAACCTCAAAATCATAGTAAATTGGATGCAATAGCCACTAAGATGGATGAGATGATGAAGGTATTTCTAGACAAAAAGCCAAAGAAACCAGAGGCATGCTACCGCTGTGGTATGTATGGTCACTCTCCCAGATATTGCATGAATGATTATCCTTGTGAAGATGATGATGAATATTCGGAGAATGTCAATTATATGGGTGCATATGGAGGACAGCAAGGGAGTAAGAATGATCCTTCTGCACCTACATATAACCCAGCATGGAGAAACAATCCAAATTTTTCTTAGTCTAATCAAGGTGCTGCTAATAACCTCCAAATTTTTTACAAAGACAGCGCCCACAACATTCTCAACCAACTATACAGGACAATGGAATTGAAAACAAGCTTCAAACCTTCATGACTCAAGTCAGTTCTCAGCTTTCACAGCTTCAGAAGCTTGATAGAATAGATAAGTTGGAAAAGACTGTAGATTCTCATTCAGTAGCCATTAAAAATCTTGAAATTCAGATGGGCCAACTTACAAAAACTATGAATGAACATGGGCAAGGGCAACTCCCAAGTAATACTGAAGTCAATCCAAGGCAAGGTGTGATGGCTATCACGCTTCGTAGTGGAAAAATGCTTGAAGATTCCCCAGAAAGAAATAACCAAGTGGCAACTGATGAAGTTCTAGAAGCAAAAATTGAAAGTAGCAAAAGCAGACTTGAATCGCGGTGGGTTATGGGAAGAAATGGCACCGATTCAAGTCGACCGAATCCAAAACAGCTTACTGTTGAACAAAAATTGGCACCGGTTGATATTAAAAACGGCACCGTAACTTCATTGAATTCATCACCCCTTCCTGCCAATTCAGAAATGACCCTGGAAGTAGGCAGAACCGGCACCGGTGTTCTCCTGGAGGAAGGGGTGATGAAACTGAAACTGAAGCTGGTCCATCTGCACCATCAACTCAGGTTGTTCCATCCATTCCGTTGGGTAGAGGCTTTAACAGAAGAATTGCTGAAGCAGTGGAGGGAATCCAGAATGAGTTGCATGATCAGAGAGCCTTAATTATTGCAAATCATCAGGCTTAGGAAGCTCATTGGGAGCGACTGTGGGGATATTTGGCTCAACATGGTTTTCCACCTCAGCCACCTAAGTGATTATGGCTGTTCATGGATGTTGCATTCTTAGTTACGTAGGTAGTAGGCATATTAGACTTTCATGCATTTTATATTTCAGTTGTTAATTTATTTTGTAGTCCCATATACTTTGATTTTAATTTTGAGTTGTGTACGGATTTTCATGGTAGTTGATAACTTTGTTGTTATTTATTATTTGCTAACTTTATCTAATTTTCTTAGTTATTTTGCTAAAATTTCAAAGGTCAAAGTCAACATTGGTGCTTAAGTTCCAATTTCAAAGAATGTTACTTTACTTTGTATTTTCTTCTTTTTCTTTTTATTTTTCGTTTTTATTTTATTTATTCATTTATTTATTTTATTTTCTTGTTTCTAACTTAGTTTGGAGTTGAATTCTTTTGAGGATAGGTCTAAATTTTTAGTGAACTAGTTTTTGACTTTTAGTCAAATTCCTTTTTGCTTGAGAAGTAGGATTCAGAGTCAATACAAAAGCTCTTTTATATT
Source organism: Microcos paniculata (assembly GCA_030664755.1). Taxonomy (NCBI): domain Eukaryota; kingdom Viridiplantae; phylum Streptophyta; class Magnoliopsida; order Malvales; family Malvaceae; genus Microcos; species Microcos paniculata. Next base: position 10,606,401 of record CP131463.1, read on the forward strand.
CACTCAACTTTTATCTTGGAACTCTAATTTCAAAAATTTAGTTCACTAGATTTTTTGCAATTTACTTTTCTGATATCTCTTTTTATTTTCTTTAATTTTCTTTCTTTTGATTTCTTCAATGGCACCTAATTTGAAAGAAGTTTTGCCTTCTTTGATATCTTCTCCTAAACAAAGGGTTTCTCATGAGAAAGTTACTTTGGAGCAAGTAGATTAGGATACATTGATTCTCACCATGGAAGTTTCGGATGAAGAACAAGAAGAAGAATTAATGGAAAAGGGAGAAGAAACCTTGCAGAAAGAATTAAATCAAGACATGTGTCTTTTAGTTGATCATATGCAAGTGGATCTTCGGAAACTGCAGCGTTTCATGAACGAATTGAAAGAAGAGAATCAGTCCTTAAAGAGACAATTGGACATGGCCAAATTACGCAATTCTTATCTCGTCCAAGAAACTCATCGCAAACAGACGATTATAGATCGTCTTTCTTCTTTTTCTCCTCATTGAATTTGATTTTGATTTTTGTTCTAATCTTTCTTTCTAACTTTATTTTCTTTTCTTTCTTTTCACACTTAGGTCTTGTGCTTTTGTGCAACAAATTGGGTGTAGATTCGTCAGTGAATTTTCCTTTTCTTCAAAATCAGGAAGTTTTCGATTCCTTTTCTAGTTTTTACATCTAGCACAATATTGGGGACAATATTGTATTAAGTGTGGGGGGTGGATTTGAAACTTTGAATATTGTTGAAAATTTTTCAAATTTTTCTTTGAATTATTTTCTTTTCTAACCATTATTTGTTACATTGGTTGCTTTGAGTTGATAGTATGAGTTTATAATTCTTTTAGTATTGAATTAATTGTTGATTATTGAACGCATGATTAGAGTTAAGGAATTATTTTCTGATTTGAATTTTGCAAGTGCTAGGAAATTGTTTTTGCTAGGAGAAAAATACTTTGATTTGACTTGAGTTATCTTGTGAGGATTTGAGCCTTCATGCCTTATTTTTCTTTGAGAATTATGCCTTCTATGATTTTGAGACTTCTAGAACTTCAGATTCATCTTTTTGAGATTACATGTTTTAATACATGTGCAAGTATTAAGATTAAGGTCTTTAGGATATTTCGTTTGGGCAAAAAAGCCAACCAATTATGCATTAATCCATTAGTGAGCCCTTTTGAGCCTAATTGAAACATTTTTAGCTTTTTTTTTTCATGGCCTTATCCAAAGAACCTTGAGCTTAATTTGAGAAAAACAAGTATGGACCATTTTGAAATTCATGATTAGTAGAAAATACTTGTTTTTATTTATGAGATTCTTTGGGATATGGTTATAAAAGATAAAGTGTGGGGGATATTGTTGGTGGAGTGTATATTTGCTGGGTCAATTTCTTTTAAAAAAAAATGATAATGAATGAAAAATGATGAAAACGAAATTGACATGAATTTCTTGAGTTTGGAAGAAGGAAAAGGTGAAACTCTTTACTCACAAATTTAAAAGAAGAGTTGCTAGATGTAAGTTGATTGAGGTATCTCGGGTTTTTCTTGATTTACGTTATCTACTAATCTTGGATTATTTGTGCTTATCTTTTATTCCTTTTTCTTTCATGAGCCTAAATTAATTTTCCCTTTGGCCGCATTACAACCTAATTTGAAGACCTTATGATTTGTGCTTGTGTATATATATTTGAGTAGTGGAGGTTAGATGTTTCTCAAGCTTATGGTAAGTTTGATTTCATTAGCAGATGATGAGAGTAACTCACCATAAACTTATTAAACACTTGTGTGAATGAGTGCCAACTTGTGAGAGTTTAGTCAATTTGAAGTATTTGATCTTAGTGAAAGAAATTGATTGGTGCTTACATTGTTTGAATTATGAGGCAATGTTCTTAGAAATTATCATGTGTTTGATGGTTAACAATTTAATTTGATATTTTGAGTTTTGTGCCTTGTGCTATTGATTTAAAGTATGCCAATATTTTTTTTCAAAACATGTTTGTGGGTATCGTCCTGGTAAACCCTCATGAGACTATAACTCCTCCACTAGGGACACCTAGGGGTTTAAAGGCTTGTGGCATACACTAAATGTCACCGTACACCTACGAAAGTGGAATTATTTTCTGTTTTAGGATTAGTTAGTATATTAGAGTATTATTTTCTGTTTTAGGCTAGTGATACATATTGCTTGAGGACAAGCAATGAGGTAAGTGTGGGGGAATTTAATAGGTATATTTTATACCTATATTATGAGCTATTTTATGAGCATAATTGAATGATTTTTATTGATATTATAGCTTATTCTTTATCTTTACTCTCACTTTTGTCTTATTATATGTAGGAGAGCTACATGGTGAAAATTGAGGAGAAATTGAAGAAATTTGGAGCTGAAAAGATTAAAAAGGATGGTTAAAGTGAAGCTTGGATCAATAGAATTTGAAAAGTCAAGAAAAGTGGAAGAAAGCAAGAAACGGGTGCTGTTTCACGCAAGAAACGGCACCTGAAGTAGAAGAATTAAAGACTGGCTTGATCGAACAGAAAGCGGTGAGGTTTCACGAATGAAACGGCGCTGGTTGTGAGGAAGAAGCTTCATTATTCACGAGATTTGAAGCGGCGCCAGTTTCCACTATAAGCGGCACCGGTTCTGAGCTTTGTAGTCCAATCCAACTTAATTTCTTAATCTCTTGATTTTATGTAAACTCTCTAATATAAACACAAACGTTTAGGGTTTTTAGACGTATTTTTTGAATTCTTTCAGAAGAGAGAAGCAGTAAATTCTTCAATTTGGGAAAAATTGTTCTATCTCTTTACTTTTGATTTTTCTTAATGAATATGTTTTCTTTTCAAATTATGAGTAGCTAATTCTCTTGTTGAGGCTTTGGGTAGATCTTCTAGGGGTTTAATTCAGAACTTGTATGAATTGATTATCTTGTGATTAAATCTATTTTCTTTATTCTTAATGTGTTTTATGTCTGGCCAACATAGAATAGATCTCTGGAATTGAATGAAGGACTGAGAAGTGAAATATAATTCGTGCTCTAGGGAAATAGACACAATCTAATTGGATACGAGAGTAATTCATTTTATTGTGATAACCATAATTGAATTAGGGTCATGAAAAAACTGATTTGATTATAATCCAAGGTTGTTAATGTTCTTAGCTAATTAGTTTATACACTGAGAAGTGGTAATCAGTTAGTTAGGAAAGCTTAGGATGATCTGAGAGGGCTCCTAAGTAGATTAATGATTGTTATTTTAATCTTGATAGTTAAATTCGTACATATTTGAATTAAATACCTAGAAGAGAAGCCTAAACCCTCAATTTCATTCTATTGATTTCTTTTAATTATTTAATTTTTGCTTTATTAGTTAATTTTCACAAAAATCTTTCTTTAATTGTTTATCGTATAATCTCTTCAAATTAAATTGTTTTCTTTTACAAACTTTGCTTGAATTAGGTATTAGCAATTAATCTATCCTCGTGGGATCGATATCTTGGAATACTCTAAGATCTATATTACTTGATTTCGTTCACTTGCGAAAATCGATCATTAGTGCACATTTAATTAATGGTCTCTATGTTCTAGATTTAGATATGCCTGCCTTTAACATAAATACTAAAATGATTAAATCTAATGGTTCTAATACAACCTACCTTTGGCATTGTCACTTGGGCCATATAAATGAGAAACGCATCTCAAGACTCCATAAAGATGAGCTCTTGGACTTGTTTCATTTTGAATCATATGAGGTTTTGAATCTTGTTTATCTGGTTAGATGACTAAAACTCCTTTCACTGGACATGGTGAAAGGGCTAATGATTTATTGTGCCTTATACATACAAATGTATGTGGACCATTAAATAAACAGGCTAGGGGTGGTTTTCAATATTTCATTATATTTACTGATGATTTCAGTAGATATGGATACGTGTATCTTACAAGACACAAATCTAAAGCCTTTGAAAAGGTCAAAGAATTCTAGAATGAAGTACAAAACAAACTTGGCAAAAAATCAAGATACTTCGATTTGTTCAAGGTGGAGAATATTTAAGTGAAGAGTTTCGTGACTATCTGAAGAAATGTGGAATAGTTTCATAACTCACTCCTCCTGCTACACCATAATGGAATGGTGTTACTGAAAGGAGGAATCGAACATTGCTGGACATGGTTCGATCAATGATGAGTCATGCAAATCTTCCAGTTTTCTTTTGGGGGCATGGATTAGAAACTATTGCTTTTACATTTAACCATGTTCCATCTAAATCGGTTCAAAACACACCATATGAGATATGGATTAGGAAGTGTCATAGTATGTGTTTTATGAAGATTTGGGGCTTTGAGGCTTATGTCAAATGCCAAACATCAGATCAACTAGAACCCAAATCTGAAAAGTGGTTCTTTGTTGGTTATCCTAAGTTAACTAAAGGATACTATTTCTGACATACCCGGACCTAGCACGACTTTTCTGTACGAACGAAATAGTACAAGATGATGTAATAATTAAACAATAGGTCGGTCCGGCTGTGTCAAGTCAGAAGAGAAGTTAAAATTAGGATAAGACGAAGTTTGAAGATAAAGTAATTAACTGTGCATGGAAATTAGTAAATACCAAAAAGACCTCCAAATAAGTCCCTAGAAATTTATTATGGGCCCCGTTAGCACAAGAAAGCAAAGGATTTAGCCAATGGGTGAAAATGAAAGAAAGTTGAAAAAGGGGAAAAAGTTTGATCTGGGCCCCGAGTAGACCCGGCGTCGGGCTCCCTTATAAATAGGGGAGGGGCCCAATCTTTCTTTCATTTTTTCTTTTCTTTTTCTTTCTTTTTCTTCTTTTTCTCTCTGGAGCCAAAACGGAGGCATTTTGGACAATTGGCAAATCAGGACAGTCTGGCCGACAGATCACGGTGAGTTTCCAGTATGTTGTTCTTCTCACCTCGATCTACGTTATGTTAAATTTGCACGCACATCCATGCATCGGTTTAGCCTAGATCTTAGTTTCAGCTTTTAACCGGATTAAAACTTTAAACTCAAATAGGTGGATTTCGGGTCGGTGGATTAAGGTGAGTTTTTAGTATTTTATAGTACTCACCTTAATATACGTCATACTCCATTTTTACGTATTTCTGTGCACCGGGTGAGAATAAATCGGAGGTTTAGTCAATTTAGGCTAAATCTCGGTCTACGGAAAAATTGGACCGGTGTTTCTCGTTTCTGCCTCGGCGGATCCGTCATGGATGCCATGAGGATCGCCTCTCTAAGTTTGTACGTCGAAAGGAGGAGAAACTAGTGCAAAAACCTGGGGAAGAGACCGACCGAGAGACAGGCCGATCGAGTCCCTATTTAGATATTTTTATATAATATTATTATATTAAAAGATATTTATATATTATATTAATATATTTAGATATTTATATATTATATCATTATAATGTATAAATATCTCATAGGTGAGCTTTTTGAGCCCGATTTCGAGTAGAACTTGGCCCAACTTATGTGGGGCGCAGCCTAGTCCGGGTGTGGGGCCCACAGGCCCCCCGGGGGCATTTTGATAATTTTTCGTCGAGAGTCCGATTTTAGCCCCAAAACCTCTCAGACACTTTTTAAAAGTGTCCGGGTCCAGCCCGATTGGTCGGCCCATGGACCCGAGGGGCATTTTCGTAATTTTTCACCAAGTGTCCAATTTTTACTCCGGAACCTCCTGGACACTTTTCTAAGCCCCAAATCACATTCAAGCCCAATCTTAGGTCATGTTAGAGCCTGATAGGTGCATTCATAAATTTAATTATGAATGCTAACGTATTTCCGTATACTAGGGCTCCGGGTGAATCGAATGCGGCGATGCTCCGAAGGTTGAGCTACATGGAGCGCTTGGGAGTATACGAATCTCCCAACATTGTGAGTGACTTTGTTTTCAGTGCTTAGCCACTAGGGACAAAATGTTTTTAAAATGTTTTCAAAATATAAATTATTTAAAAAGGGTTTTACAACTGTTTTGGGATAAGGGTAATCCATGACACACACTTTTTATTTTGTGATACACCCATTTAGAGGGTGGGATGATTTTAAAAATCTAAAAGCTTGTGTGTTGTTAAATGTTTTAAACATATATGTTGTGGATATATATTTATATATATGATGAATATATGGATGGGATGCGAGACAAGAGATAAGTAATTGAGTGGCTCCTCGGGCTCCAATATATGCGGGAGCGTGGACCGAGTTGGAGAAAGCATGTTAGATTCTCAGCCGTGGACCGCCTGTCGAGGGGTACGGTGAGACAAGACCCTGGGAGAGGCGCGTAGGGAAGCTCGCCAGGGCTCCAGAGCTGTGTTCCACCACAGCTGGCTACCACCAAGAGAACGGGCTAGAGAAAGAGAAATTATGAAAATGTATTTTAAGAAAAAAAGAGATAGCCCTCGGTGTAGTAAGGCATACGACCGGCCAGTCTTGCCTTCAGTGTATTAAAGAGATGCCAGCCCATTTGTGATAAATATATTTATTTATTTGAAGAGTTTTAAAAGAGGGTTCTCTGCTAGAGAATCAGAAGAGAGTTTTTTTAAAAAAAGAAATTTTATTTATTTATTTATTATTTTATTCTGGATTACCCCTGTTTTCCCTAACCCTGATGGAGATTCATTGAACCTTTTTCACTCACCTGTATCCAATATGGATGGATGCAGCTTTGCGTACGGAATCAGCTAATAGAAAGGAGGCTCACTAGGAGACGTCAATGGCTTAGGCTTAACAGTTTCCGTTGCGTAGGTATTCTTTAAATTTAATCCACTAGTACTACCTTAAAGATTATTATTTTATTAAAAAGATTTTTAATTAAAGTTTTAGTTGTTTTGCAGCGATGGTATCCATTTCAATGCCTTGCGGTGCTTCTGGTGCATGACCGATCGGTACGTACTTCGAGGTAGCACGGCGGTTGCCCCGTGGCCGACCAGGGCGAGTCGGGGCGTGACAACTTGATTGGTATTAGAGCGTTTAAAAGATTCTGACTGTTTTCAATAAAACTATAAAGTATTTTTGAAAGTGCTTTTAAACATTTTCAAACGTTTTTGAAGCCAGTGGATTAAATAGGTTTAGAACTCAAGAGTTCCAGTATGTATCTACTCGAAAGTGTCATAAATGATCCAACCTACTCTTAGAATACCTTCTTTAGCAGCAAGCCACCATATAGAGTTCTCGAGCGTGGTCTTAAGTGAGAAGACATTACGACCACCTTTTCCTCGAGATTCGTGCAAGCAAGGCACGCTATCCAAGAAACTCCCCAAACCCAATTTTTTAACTTTTAATGTTCCTTCTACTCGATAGCCAAACTATGCAAAGGATGGTATTTCCATTGAGATGACGAGATAGATGATGTCTCGTCCAGTCTTTCAAGGAAGCCTAGTTAGAGGCTTACCAGTGGTGAAATTGGTTCGATGCCCACAATCTTCGATGTTCAACCTTTGAAGTTACGAACATCGAGACTCGCTAGTAAAGCAGTGAGTTTGAGGCGTAAATTAGATGCGTTTCCCCATTCTTTACACTAGTGATGTGTAAGACTTGGGAGGAAATGATACGATTAGAACGAGGCAAGGGGCGAAGGTGGGTATAACGTGCGTGAACACTAACCTCACTTCTCTCGTTTTCTACACCGTTGGTGTGTAGCCTAGGATAGAGAGTTGGGTTAGGATGAAAGAAATCGGAGGAGTCAATCACGGAAGATGTGGTTGATCAAAAACCTCAAGACGTGAGATGAGGCATCCGAGCAATCAGATGAAGGATCGAGGAGGACCTCACAAAGCATCAAATGGAGATGAAGAGAAGCGATTTGCCGAAGAGCCCATAGGTTGGCAAGTCTAGTGGGATAAGCCCACAGATTGCCTGGATGATGCTCCGAGGAGTGAGAATGAAGTGAGAGAAGTGGCAGCAAGGGCTAGCTAACTTCATTTATTCTTACACTGTGGTGTGTAAGTGGTGAAAGAAAAGGGGTATTGGTAGACAAAAGGGAGTTCATCTGAAGTCAATCAAGGAGAAGCATCCAAGGAAATTGGAAGAGAAAGAGTGAGCCCAAGATCCCAAGATGTGAGATATGGGAAGATTACTTGAGGGTGTGAAAAGGATTGATAAGAGAAAAAAAAAACCCTAAAGGATTCAAGGATGGCAAAGAGGAAGAGTAAAAAAAAAAAGAAACAAGAGAGGAGCCATTCTTGGGAAACGATGAGAAGGAATACGGCAAAGATGACAAGGTGGACAATGAAGAGAGAATGAAAGGAGATCACATCCAAGTGGTCAAAGAGTAGTACGTCCGTTACTACTTGTTTGACCATTGGATACCAATGTTAAGAAAGAATAATGGAGAAAGACAAGAGAAAGGAAATTAAGATGGAGGAAATGGAATGAAGAGAAAAATAAGTTGTAAACCTCCACTCCTAAGAAATTAAAAGTGGTGAAACCTTCGCTATTGGGTGATAAAGAGAGAAAGAAGAATGAGACCTCCAAAGGATAATGATAAATGATTTTGACAAAGTCAATGGGAAGTAAGCAAGCGAAGAAAGAGTATAATGCATGGCAATGATGGGAATGCCTGTATACGTGCTAATGGAAGGCACGAAGAGAATTTCCTACAATATTGTGAAGACATCACTAGAAAGAACTGGTGAGAAAGAAGAAGGGGAAAAGAGAAGAAAAGTGAACCCTTAAACAAAGGATAAAAGAATGTAGTGATGTAGTGCGGAGGCTTTCTTAATGAAGAAAGAAAGCATAAAAACCTTAGGTAAAAGAAGATCCTAGGCTAATAAAAGAAGAATAAGGCCTAGAAGGAAGAGAGACTTAGTTCAGTTGATGAACTAAGTATAGGCTAATTAGGAATAAAGCCTTAAAAGAAGAAAAGTATAAACTATCACTAGAAAACTATAACCTTAATTAGTAATAATTTCATAATGAATCATAGGTTAATAATCCCAAAATGACTAGATAGGATTAGTAATAGAATAAGACTAGGAAATTAGGGTTAGAGACAAAACCTAGATAGGTAACCTAGAGCTAGATTAAAGAAGAGCATAAAAAGGAGAATAAAAGAAACTTCGAAAGAGGACTAAGAAAGATCTAGTGAAAGAAAGTGTATAAAAGACTTAGAAACGGATGTTAGCTAAAGAAAGTCGAACATAATGAACCCAAACCCGAGTCAAGTCAAGGCACTACATCATACAACGAATAAATTAAGGAAAGGAAAGAATAAACAAGGATTATTGGTGGCTGGCATTATAGAGAAGAGGAATCAAGAGTATGAAAGGAAGGAAGAGGAAACCCCCGACTACTTGATTGTCGAAGAAGAGAACAAAAGGTTTAAAGTGTGGATTGGTAAAATGAGAGGAAAGGAAAACCCCTGATTATTTAGATGATAAAGGAAGAGATAAAGAGGTTGGATAGAAAGAAAAATTGGAGAGAATATAAGAGAATGAGCATTCGTAGGAAACGAGCAAAGGGAGATGATCGTATCCAAATGGATGATGGATAAGGATGATATCAGTAAAGAATGAATGAAAAAAAAGAAGAGAGAAATAAGGAAGTAATGATATGTAAGGATATGAAATCATGGTGGAGTAAACAAAGGTGAAAGGATAATAATAATGAGGACAATGATGGTGATAATAATGATAATGATTATGATAATGGAGATCCGAAGAATAATCAAACCCAGAGAATAAGGAAAGTGGATCAACCTAAGTAAGAGTCGAAGAAAGGAGTGAGAATAAAACAAAGATGAATAAGATAATGATTGAAACTGGAGAAGACAAAAAGGTGATTAACCAGAATAATGGTTAGAACTGGAGAAGGCAAAAAGATGAAATTGTGATAAAGGAATAAGACAGAAGGAATTAAGGGTATAAGGTTGAGGAATATGAAGGATAAGTTAAATCTTTTAGAAGAAGGGGAGTAAGCTAACTTTGAGGATAACCTCCCCGAAGAATGATAAGTGAAGAAAAGATGTGGGAGATGAAGTTAAACCAAGCTAAGATGGAGTCAGCTTGGCGTGGGCAAGATAAAGAAGTAATGGAGAATAGAGAAAGGTGTTGCCCACGATAAATAAACCATGGTATCGAAAGACAAAGGAGAGATATCGACAGATTAAGAGTCGAAGATGGCTAAGATAAAGGAAACCCACATGTGAAAAGCAAGAGATGTGGGAACTGAGACAGAAAAAGGTAATAAGAGAGAACCCCAAGTACTCAATGGAAGGAGTACAGGAATAAGGAAAGAACTGATCAAGCTCATAAACTTCTATGAGCACAGCCAGTATGAAGAGCAGAAAGGGAATTCTAATACCCAAGAAAATCAAAGGTGTTAAAAGAAAAGAGGAATAAGGATGAGAATGATGAAGAAGTCATAGAAGAAAGCAAAGAAAGGGAAGAATGAAGCCAAGGTAAAGGAAACCTGGGATAAGAAGTGAAAGATCACGTAAATCAAGGTAAAAGAAGTGTGAAGAAGAGAAATGACATGGAGATAACCCTAAGGAAAAGAGTATGGAGATGATAAGAGCAGCAGAATGATGCCAAAGAATGGCAATGGACCCAAGATAAAGGTACAGCATGGGTTTGAAGTGCACGATTTGCCTAGTTCCGTATTTACGTGAAGGCAAGAGAAGGGTGGACCCCACAATGGACATGGGTGGATGGAATGAAAAAAAAGGTTAGAGATGGGGATATGGAAACCCCAAAAAATACTGTTGGTGAAAGAAGGAAAAGAGATCAACCATTAGCAAGGAAGCTAATGTGAAGGAAAGAAGTCGAAAGGAAGAGAAACATGTGGCACCTCCTGAAGTGAACACTCCAAGGGAGTGACAGATGAGAGAGAGAGCCTAAGAGGCTAGAGAAATGGCATGGATGGGTATGAGGTTAAGGCTCAAATGTGATTGACTTGGGAGCCATGTGAGGTGTCCCTATGAGAAGAAGGATCAGAGATCGAGATCTTGAGGATCTCTGTGATGACCACTTGAAAGGACCGGCCCAATGTGTGATTGGGGTGTGCATGAGACCACCCAAAGTTCTCCATCCCAGAGAGGATGAGAGATGAGATGTGATGGGCAGTCAGAAGAGTGGGTCAGATTGTGAGAGCCGAGAGGGCATGATCTCTGATTCCTCTGTTATGATGTGGCCAAGTGTGGGCCAGGGTGTACAAGAGCTCGACTCATACCCCATGAGATCTGAATGGAAGAAGATCAGAGAAGAAAGAGAATGGGACTAAGAGACGAAACGAAGAGGCAAGACCAAGATAGGGTGGGAAAGACAATTAACTCACCGCATCCTCGCTGTGAAGGCGAGGGAGTTAAGCTAAGGTCTTTCCCGATAGCTTGGTTACAAAAATGAATACAAGACCACGAAATGACGAGTAACGTGTCGGAGGATGGCCTTAAGGTGAGAAGCAGTGGCAAGAAAAGGAGGAGAAACTCCTAAGAAGAGTAAGAGGTGTGAAACCTCAGAGGTAAAAAGAGAGTAGTCTCGACAAGAGAGACTTGAAGGATGAGACAAGGACGAAATGAAAAGATCGAGTAAACGCAATTAAAGTGAAGAAAGTCTAACCCGCAAATGGATAAAGGTAGGCTATATTAAGGGAAGATGAGGTTCAAACTCAAGAGTTGAAGAGTGATGAAACCACTCTTGAGGGAGAGAATGATCAGAGTGCGCAGCGGAAGCGTGGTGAACTTCAGCTGCGAATAATGATGCTAACACTATTCGAAAACGAAAGGAGGGCTTCGAAAGGAAGCCAGGCCTCCCCAAAGCTATCTCGTTTAATTTCGAGAATGAAATTTTTAGAAGGAGGGGAGAGTTGACACACCCGGACCTAGCACGACTTTTCTGTATGAATGAAATAGTACAAGATGACGTAATAATTAAACAATGGGTCGGTCCAGTTGTGTCAAGTCAGAAGAGAAGTTAAAATTAGGATAAGACGGAGTTTGAAGATAAAGTAATTAACTGTGCATGGAAATTAGTAAATGCCAAAAAGACCTCCAAATAAGTCCCTAGAAATTTATTATGGGCCCCGTTGGCACAAGAAAGCAAAGGATTTAACCAACGGGTGAAAATGAAAGAAAGTTGAAAAAGGGGAAAAAGTTTGACTCGGGGCCCGAGTAGACCCGGCGTCGGGCTCCCCTATAAATAGGGGAGGGGCCGAACCTTTCTTTCATTTTTTCTTTTCTTTTTCTTTCTTTTTCTTCTTTTTCTCTCTGGAGCCGAAACGAAGGCATTTTGGACAATTGGCAAATCGGGACAGTCTGGCCGTCAGATCAAGGTGAGTTTCCAGTATGTTGTTCTTCTCACCTCGATCTACGTTATGTTAAGTTTACACGCACATCCATGCATTGGTTTAGCCTAGATCTTAGTTTTCAGCTTTTAACCGGATTAAAACTTTAAACTCAAATAAGTGGATTTCGGGCCGGTGGATTAAGGTGAGTTTTTAGTATGTTATAGTACTCACCTTAATCTACGTCATACTCCGTTTTTACGTATTTCTGTGCACCGGGTGAGAATAAATCGGAAGTTTAGTCAATTTAGGCTAAATCTCGGTCTACGGGAAAATTGGACCGGTGTTTCTCGTTTCTGCCTCGGCGGATCCGTCATGGATGCCATGAGGATTGCCTCTCTAAGTTTGTTCTTCGAAAGGAGGAGAAACGAGTGCGAAAACCAGGGGAAGAGACCGACCGAGAGACAGGCCGATCGAGTCCATGTTTAGATATTTTTATATAATATTATTATATTAAAAGATATTTATATATTATATTAATATATTTATATATCTATATATTATATCATTATAATGTATAAATATCTCATAGGTGGGCTTTTTGAGCCCGATTTCGAGTAGAACTTGGACCAACTTGTGTGGGGCCCATCCTAGTCCGGGTGTGGGGCCCACAGGCCCCCCGGGGGCATTTTAGTAATTTTTCGTCGAGTGTTCAATTTTAGCCCCAAAACCTCCCGGACACTTTTCTAAGTGCCGGGTCCAGCCCGAGTGGGTGGCCCATGGACCCGAGGGGCATTTTCGTAATTTTTCACCAAGTGTCCAATTTTTACTCCGGAACCTCCTGGACACTTTTCTAAGCCCTAAATCACATTCAAACCCAATCTTAGGTCATGTTAAAGCCTGATAGGTGCATTCATAAATTTAATTATGAATGCTAACGTATTTCCGTATACTAGGGCTCCGGGTGAATCGAATGCGGTGATGCTCCGAAGGTTGAGCTACATGGAGCGCTTGGGAGTATACGAATCTCCCAACATTGTGAGTGACTTTGTTTTCAGTGCTTAGCCACTAGGGACAAAATGTTTTTAAAATGTTTTCAAAATATAAATTATTTAAAAAGGGTTTTACAACTGTTTTGGGATAAGGGTAATCCATGACACACACTTTTTATTTTGTGATACACCCACTTAGAGGGTGGGATGATTTTAAAAATCTAAAAGCTTGTGTGTGTTTAAATGTTTTAAACATATATGTTGTGGATATATATTTATATATATGATGAATATATGGATGGGATGCGAGACAAGAGATAAGTAATTGAGTGGCTCCTCGGGCTCCAATATATGCGGGAGCGTGGACCGAGTTGGAGAAAGCATGTTAGATTCTCAGTCGTGGACCGCCTGTCGAGGGGTACGGTAAGACGAGACCCTGGGAGAGGCGCGTAGGGAAGCTCGCCAGGGCTCCAGAGCTGTGTTCCACCACAGCTGGCTACCACCGAGGGAACGGGCTAGAGAAAGAGAAATTATGAAAATGTATTTTAAGAAAAAAAGAGATAGCCCTCGGTGTAGTAAGGCATACGACCGGCCAGTCTTGCCTTCAGTGTATTAAAGAGATGCCAGTACATTTGTGATAAATATATTTATTTATTTGAAGAGTTTTAAAAGAGGGTTCTCTGCTAGAGAATCAGAAGAGAGTTTTTTTTTTAAAAAGAAATTTTATTTATTTATTTATTATTTGATTCTGGATTACCCCTGTTTTCCCTAACCCTGATGGAGATTCATTGAACCTTTGTCACTCACCTGTATCTAATATGGATGGATGCAGCTTTGCGTACGGAATCAGCTAATAGAAAGGAGGCTTACTAGGAGACGTCGGTGGCTTAGGCTTAACAGTTTCCGTTGCGTAGGTATTCTTTAAATTTAATCCACTGGTACTACCTTAAAGATTATTATTTTATTAAAAAGATTTTTAATTAAAGTTTTAGTTGTTTTACAGCGATGGTGTCCATTTCAATGCCTTACGGTGCTTCTGGTGTGTGACCGGTTGGCACGTACTTCGAGGCAGCGCGATGGTTGCCACATGGCTGACCCGGGCGGGTCTAGGTGTGACAATTTCTATAATCCCACAAAGAACAAAGTGTTAGTTGCTCGAACTGGTGTTTTTCTAGAAAGAGAATTGATTACTAGAAAAAATAGTAGGAGCAAGATTGATCTTGAGGAAGTTCAAGATCAACAACAAAATATTGAAGAAGTTCAAGTTCAACAAGAAGACATTGAACCTCAGATGGAATCTGAGCAGAGTCCACAAGTTGTTGTGGAATAAGAACATGCTCAAGAAACATAACCGCTACATAGGTCCTCTAGAGCACACTGTTTGCCTGTGAGATATGCCTTACTCATAACTCATCATGGTGATGTTCTACTCATGGATCAAGATGAGCCCATTACCTACCAAGAAGTGGTATCGGGTCCAGAATCCGAGAAATGGCTTTAGGCTACGAAATCCAAAATGGAATCCAGGTATGCTAACCAAGTTTGGACTATGGTTGACCCACTTGAAAGGGTAAAACCCATAGGGTGCAAGTGGGTTTTAGAGAAGAAAACTGACATGGATGGAAATGTACATACCTATAAAAGGCGATTGGTTACTAAAGGTTTTCGACAAATTCATGGTGTTGACTATGATGAGATCTTTTCACCAGTTGTGATGTTTAAATCCATTTAGATTTTGCTTGCGATAGCTACATTCCATGCTTATAAAATCTGCCAAATGGATGTCAAAATTGCTTTCCTCAATGGAAATCTTCAAGAGGATGTGTACATGACATAACCAAAAGGTTTTGTCACTCCAGAAAATGCTGGGAAGGTTTGTTAGCTACAACGATCCATCTATGGATTGAAGCAAGCTTCTCGGAGCAGGAATCTTCGTTCCAATGATGCAATTAAAGAGTTTAGTTTCATCAAAAATGAAGATGAGCCTTGTGTTTACAAGAAGGTTAGTGGAAGCATAGTTGTCCTCCTAGTGTTGTATGTAGATGACATACTTCTCATTGGGAATGACATCCCTACTCTATAGTCTGTAAAGACTTGGTTGAGGAAATGTTTCTCAATGAAGGACTTAAGTGAAGCCACCTATATATTAGGTGCTAATATCTATAAAGATAGATCTAGAAAGTTAATTGGCCTAAGTTAGAGTACATACATAGACAAAGTGCTAAAATGGTTTAGCATATAGGATTCTAAGAAAGGATTCTCGTCTATGACACATGGCATTATTCTTTTGAAAGATCAGTGTCCTATGACACAAAATGAGAGAGAACGTATGAGTAAGATTCCATATGCATCTATCATTGGATCTATCATGTATGCTAACTCATCCAGATGTCTCGTACACTTTAAGCATGACGAGCAGGTACCAAGCTAATCCACATGAGTGTCACTGGATTGCTGTCAAGAATATCCTTATGTACTTGAGAAGAACTAAGGATACTTTCTTGATATATGGAAGTGAAGAGGAACTCATTATGAGAGGTTACACAGATGCGAGTTTCCAAACTGATAAAAATGATTCTCGATCACAATCTGGGTATGTGTTTTGCCTAAATGGTGGTGCTGTAACCTGGAAAAGTTTGAAGCAAGACACAGTAGCCGATTCTACAATAGAGGCTAAGGATATAGCTGCTTGCGAAGCAGCCAAAGAGGCTGTTTCGATCAAGAAGTTCAGCATTGAACTTGGGGTTGTACCTAGCATTGCAAATCCTATAGAGCTCTATTGTGATAACAGTGGGGCTATTGCACAAGCTAAAGAACCCAGATCTCACCAACGATGCAAACATATACTTTGGCACTTCCATCTCATCTGAGAAATCATTGATAGGGGATATGTGAATATATACAAAGTACCGACTGATGATAACATCATTGATCCATTGACGCAGCCTCCGATGTAGCAGAAGCATGATCGTCACTAGCTCAGTTGGTATTAGATACATGAGCGATTGGATGTAGGATTGTTGGTGTATACATTAATACCTCTTATATGATGATGGTTTTTATATACAATTTATCATGCTAGTATTGTATTTTATTAAATGGCAATTTCATTATTATTGTTATTCGATACCTGCGTAATATAAATAATCATAATAATGTCCCTAGTCAAGTATTATTATGAATTGGGATAACAATAATGCATGAAGACTAGTATGTGTGACTGATGACAAGAAGTTGTTATGGATATAAGATGTCAAGTCAGCACATAGGTACATGTTAAAGAACTTATGTATTGGACCGACCCGGAATGAGAACGTTGTATGGATTGTTATATGAATGTCATAAGTGGTTCTCTGAGTGATAATGGTGTAAGTGATCCTTAGACTTCAGATCACCGTAGATTCCTACATAACAAGTTGTGTACTTTAATATGGTCAACCGTCACTCGCAACTGGGTGGACTATAAAGGCCGTAATTAGGTATGCAATAAATCATGCAGAGGAATATGCGTGATCAAGATAGAATTTGTCTCTCTTATAGAGTAAGAGTGATATCTAGGGCCCCTTGATTGAGTGAGACTAAAATGCATGGCCGTGCTCAAATAAATTGATATAAGATATCAATTGGATTTGTTTTGAATAGTCTACTCAGGAATCAAGAAACGTATAGATTGAACTATACAAGTATGACACATTCCATGACTTGTGTTCAATCAAGATATTATGGACAAAGGGATTAAACTACACAGTAACATTAATCACGGATAAGGTTATATCGAATCATCATATTCTTGTGACTTAGATAGCAATGATGTGACGCCTCGACCCGCTAGAGCCGGCCACGTGGCAACTGCCGCGCTACCTCGAAGTACGTGCTGGCCAGTCACGCACCTGAGGCACCGCAAGGCATAAATGGACATCATCGCTGTCAAATAAAACTAAAACTTTGATTAGAAAACATTTAATAAAATAATTAATTTTACAAGTAATGACAATGGACTAATTAAGAGAATACCTACACAGCGGAAACTTTTAAGCCTAAGCCACTGACGCCTCCTAGTGAGCCTCCATTCTATGCTGACTCCGTACGCGGATTTGCATCCATCCTCATTGGATACAGGTGAGTGACAAAGATTCTAAGAATCTCCATCTGGGTTAGTGCAAATAAGGGAAATCCAAAATAAACTAATAATAAAATAAATATTTTTCTTTTGAAAACTCTTTTATGGTTCTCCTGCTGAAAACCCTCTTTTAAAACTCTTAAATAATATATATATATATCTCTCAAATGGGCTAGCACCTCTTTTATACTGGAGGCTCGACCCGTCGGTCGTCTCATGCTTCACTGCACCGAGGGCTATCTCTTTTCTTTCTAAACATTTAACATTTTCTCTTTCTCTAGCCCTTTCCCTCGGTGGTGCCTCGCTATGGTGGAACACAGCGAACTAGAGCCTGGCGAGCTTCCCTACGTGCCTCTCCTAACCAGGTCTCATCTCACCGTGCCCCTCAATAGGCGGTCCATGGCTGAGAATCTACCATGCTTTCTCCAACTCGTCCACGCTCCCACATATTGGAGCCCGAGGAGTATCCCTCTCAAACACTCATCTCGCAAGGGTGTCGCACCCTTAAAACTCATAATAATAATATTTCTTAATTATATATATATGTATAAAACATACATTTTTAAAATATATAAACACACACACATAAATTTTTATATTTCTTTTTAAAACATCCCACTCACTGTGTGGGTATATCAGAAACAAGCGTGTGTGTGTGGATTTTCCGTATCCCAACACCTTTTTGAAAACATTTATGTTTTTAAAATCTTTTTAAAACCTTTTTCCCCAGCGGCTAAATAGAGAAGTCTAGGTCACTCACAGTATTGGGAGGTTCGTATACTCCCAAGTGCTCCATGTAGTTCAACCTCCGGAGCATCGCCGCATTTGATTCACCCGGAGCCCTAGTACACGGAAATATACATTAGCATTCATAATTAAATTTATGAATGCACCTATGAGGCTTTAACATGACCTAAGGGTGGGCTTGAATGTGATTTGGGGCTTAAAAAAGAGTCTGGGAGGTTCCGGGGTAAAAATTGGACACTTGGTGAAAATTTACGAAAATGCCCCTGGGGTGCATGGGCCTCCCACTCAGGCCCAGCCCGGCCCGAATCTGGGCCAGGCAGGCCCCCCATGTGGCAGGGTCAGGCCCAGCCTGTTTCTGGGCCCAAAAGGCCCCTTCCATGTAAGTTGGGCCGAGCCCAACTCGGATTGGGCCTAACAAGGCCCAACCGCCGGATTTGGGCCAAAAGGCCCAGTCTGGCGAAGGACAGGCCCAAGTGCCGAGCAGGACCTGGGCTGCAGGTCTCTCTCGCACTGGAGAGACTCAGCTCCCGCGCTAAAGTCACTTGCAAGCCTCGGGATCCGAGGCTTTTCCTCGGTTCTCGAGCCCCTCGATCCACCGTTCGACGTGAAATTTGAGATGGAGATTCCTCTCACCTCCCACGACGAGTTTACCGGAGCAGAAACGAGAATCACAAGCTCAAAGTTCCTAGATCTCAAATCTAAACTTAAAATCTAATTAAAAGCTGAAACTAACTTTGAACTTGGATCTCTCCTAGACCAATGCATAGAGATGCGTGAAAACTTAATAAAACGAAGATAGGGGAGCCCGACACCGGGTCTACTCGGGCCCCGGACCAGACTTTCTCTTCTCTTTTAAACCTCTCAAAACTTTGATCCTTGGCCTGATCCACCGACCAATTCACCAATGGACGTCCAATCCATTGGCTATGGACTTAAAGAAGTGGTGTGTTTATAAACGGGTATAACTTCCACACTCTTCAACGTGGAGCTGGCAAAGCCACAATGAATTAGGGTGTTTGTGTTCGAGGCACAAATACGGACGATCCTTCCACCAGTTATTATGGCCTCCTGAAAGATGTTTTGGTCCTTGAGTATAATTCTTCAGACAACATGGCCATAGTTGTTTTGTTCGAGTGTAATTGGTTTGACCCTATCAATGGAATGAAGGTTCATCAAGATTACAAGTTGGTTGATGTCCATTGGCAAAAGATGTATCAGAAATATGATCCATTTGTTTTAGCACAACAAGCCATTCAAGTTTACTTCTGTGATTATCCGGGAGCTATCAGAGACAGAGCTAATTGGTTGGCCGTCTGTGAGACAAAATCGAGGAGAGTTGTTCAGAATGTTACTGAAGAAGTTAAGGATGATGCTCCATACCAAAATGAAGAGATTGTGCAAACCCCAGCTGTTACCACTAATACAGATGCAATACAATTGTTTGACATGGCTGGTATCAACTTAGCTGTTGACTTAGGGGAGCTTCAACCAATCGCGGAATTGGACGACTCGGAGGATGAGTTCGATTCAGCAGAATCAACAAGGTGCTCCGATGACACTGATGATGATGCTGGATATAATCCAAATGAATTTTAACTTGCTTTGTACCAGGATTGTTGTCACGCCCCGGTACTCTCCTCGGGCACGGGACAACCGCCGTGTTGCCTCAGGATGCGTGCCAACCAATGCACACACCCGAAACCCCACAAGGCTCTTAGATATACTTCTTTTTCCATCAATTTAAACAAGTTTGATAACAATATAATTTTAATACTTGAAAAATAAATCTTAACAAAGGTTTAATCATAAAAGTGAGAGAAAATATTATAAGTAAGTGCAATAGTTGACCAAAGTCAACTTTCGGTCAAACTAGTTTAATATAACATTTAAATAAAACTATATAATCAAAATATAGTTATAAACATGTTTAAAACATTCATTACAAAGTATTAAGTTCTTTTAGTCTCCATAGATCCGCCTAAAGTATGAAACGTGCATCGAAGGAACCTACGCTTGCAAAAGTGGTTCCGGCGGGAGGAATAGACCGTTACGGACTTAAGAAAACCCAACTAGTCAGGTTGAAACAATCTAGCACCTGAAAAATGAGCAACTAGCATGAGTATATAAATACTCAGTGAGTGACAGAGACATTAAGCTCGGTGTGTGGATTTGAGAGTGGCAAGTTCAAAAACAATTTACCAAACTAAGCAATTTCCAAGGAAACAAAGCATTTCATCAAATACAGCGTGTTTATAAAGTAGATCGTCTCGTAAGCATCAACATTTACAAAATAGACCCAATTTTCCAAGATGGGTTTGGCCAAAAATACACCCCCAATCTCCAAACCTTGGCCGAGGTCGAGAAGGGAACCACCAAGGGATTTTGGCACATCACAATTATATCAAAAACCAAAATTTACCCCTTCCTTGGTGTTGGCCTTAGACAACTCAATGTGGTGAGTCAAAGAGAGTCTAACAACAAACATTTAAGTCATAAGAGTCACCCTCTCCCATCAACTCTATATGACAAACG
This sequence comes from Microcos paniculata, assembly GCA_030664755.1. Taxonomy (NCBI): domain Eukaryota; kingdom Viridiplantae; phylum Streptophyta; class Magnoliopsida; order Malvales; family Malvaceae; genus Microcos; species Microcos paniculata. Next base: position 10,627,014 of record CP131463.1, read on the forward strand.
TCAATATAATACATCATACCACAATTTATGCCATTCTCCTCAATGGACCATAAATTGGCAACCATGGTTGAGTTTGGGAGTCTAAGTCCCTAGGTGCACAAGCACCCTAATCTCACCAATACACAATTCAAGTATATACCATAGTTTATAAAACCATTTACAAATAATATGGTCAATAACAAAAGTATCTCAAGCAAAATATGGCATATAAGATCATTCGGGTCACATTTCTACCAAACATGCTTAACAAAACCATTTCAAGAACAAGCCACACTCTAAAATATCTCAACATATTCATATATCAAATTCAATTTCAAAACCAAGTAGAGAAATCAAAATAGTTGCCACAACACATCTCAAGAGGCATATCACTCACAAAAGTGGGAGAGTCGTATACTCCCAAGGTTAGTCCAATGCTTGTGTGTCACTCGAACCGGGATTACCTTCTCCTAGAGAACAAAGGCAAGGAACCATGGAAACACAAAAATTATACCCAATTCAATGTTAAAAGATGAGTAATGCATGATGAAAATGCATGTCAATGCATTTACGGCCAAATCGTGCCATCCGATTGGCAACGCACTCCGTTGAGCCACTTGAGCTCAATTCCTTCCAAATTTTGTCAACTTAGGTGTCTAATACCCAAATCTTGATTCAATATTTATTTGAGATGTTTATCCATCTCTAAAGGTCTCTTATATGTGATTAATCAAGGTTTTGGGAGGTCCAGAGAAGTCAGAAATCGAATTAGAAGCAAAACGGAACAAAACAAACCAAAATGGAACAAGGCATGTTCCATAAATTCCAGGGAGGATCCGGGCCAGGGTCCCTGGTGCACCTGGCCCGGAATTGCCCTGTAACGTGAGTCCTCTTGTTTCAGAGAGGATCCGGGCCAGGGTCTCTAGAGCACCTGGGCCGGAATCCTTCTGCACATAGCTCGGGTTTTAAGCTATTTTCATGCCATTTCCAATCTAAACAACTTCCAACCAATTCTAATTCAATCTAACACAATAATCAACTCAAAACATCATCAAAACATGTTTATAACATCACCCAATGCATCAACAACATCAATTTAGCTCAAATTCAACTCAAGATGCACCAAGAAAACCCATTTTCACTCTCTAACTTCTAACATGCATATCTTTCTCAATTCAAAACCAATTAACATGATTCCAAGGGCATCTTGAAGCTAAAATGGAGTAGATTAACATACCTTAAACCCACTTTCCAACACTTGTTTGATCTACCACGAAATCCCTCTTCCTTTTTAGCTCAACTTGCCAAAATCACCTCAAAACTCAAGTTTCTTCCTTCCCTCCTTGGCTCCAACGAAAATGACTACACTTAGAGTGGTTTTAATGAGTTTGATTCATAGATTACAAGAAGACTTAATTGGGATTTAAGGAGAGGTTGGTTTAAAGGATTGGGTTAGGGTTTTGTTGTCTTCAAAGTGAGAGGAAAAGATGAGAAGTATTTTCAAAATAAAGCTTCCTTTCTCTTCTTCTTCTTTTTCTCCTTTTCTCTTTCCCAATTTACCATCCAATTTAATCTCCAAATGACAACCTTGCCCTTCAATGACCACATATTCACAATTCTACTTATTTCTCTATTAAATTCTAATTTTACATAAATCCACATAACTCCTTAGACCACTTAATGGGTAATTAAGGCTTAATCTCCAATCTTGCAATAATATTATCATTAATCCTTATGACCTCAAGGTAAAATATACAATTCTCATAATTAATCAAAATATCCAAAGTGATTTAGTTCACCTCAACAAAAATTAAGATTCAATTCAAGAAATAATCTCTATTGCACCAAAAATTCACAATAAAAATTCAAGTTTAAAAATTTGGAAAGAAAATTTTCCGGTATTACAATTGTAATGAACAGATGCCATTATAGGTATTTCGCCAACTACATTAGCAACATGTTAAGTTATGTACAAGTTCATGCAATCTGGGAGTGATGTTATTATAATTATATAGTGCGAAGGGAATAAACTAATACCCACCTCGAGGTAATTCTACAAAGATTTCATAAAAACTAATTAGGGACGGATGTAGGGACGGAAAATAGGAAATCTGTCCCCAAATCCGTCCCTGATATAAGTCATTTCATATAACGCTTAGCAACGGTTTTAGCAACGGCAATACGTAAAACCGTCCCTAATTCCGTTGGAACGCTTGTTTGACCTTTGAATATTAGCAACGGATTTAGGGACGGAAATAGTCTAATCCCTCCCTAAATCCGTCCCTAAATAAAGGGTTTAACCCTAAACCGAAACCCTAAATTAGTATTTCCGTCCCTAATTCCATCCCTATTTATTAATGTTAGGGTTTAAGGACTTTTTGGTACCTCAAACCCTACGGTTTAAATGTATACCATCCCTAACAACAATATCCGTCCCTAAAACCGTTGCAAACACAATTTCCGTTGCTATAACTGTTGCAACTCATCAATCTCATATAATATCGATAGAAGGCCTAAACCGGCTCATTCGTCTTTCAATTTACCATTCACCAACTATAAGCTATCATAGGTATGTAGATGAGAGTATCAGAAAGTTGGATCACTTATCGGAAGGCTCTACAGACTTTAAATTTGTTTGGAACGAAGAGTACTCGATATGTTAGTAACATAAGTATAGTATTTAACAAATACGTTTGTATATTTCATATAAAACCGATGTGGTTTACAGTTTACACATAGGTTGTGGTTTATTTTGACCAAATTGCATATATAATTGAAAGTAATTGTCTACGTTCTTCAATTAATTGGAAATCGGTGAAAATAACTGATTTTTAAAAGTAGGGACAGATAAAACCGTCACTATATCCATCCTTATCTGAAATATCCGTTTCTTTTTCCGTCCCTATTCGCTAACTCAGCCTATTATTAATAATCAAGTAGGAACGGACTTAGGGACGGAAATTTAGAATTCCGTCCCTAAAACCGTTCCTAAAAGAAATAATATCGCGCGTGATTTAACCCGCCAAACTTTTTTTATTTAATATAGGGACGGATTTAGGGACGGAATTCTAAATTTCTGTCCCTAAGTCCGTTCCAAAGCGAAAATAATTAGCGCGTTTGTTCCCGCCAATTATTTTGGGTTTCCACTAGGGACGGAAGTTGGGACGGAATTTTTGAAATTTAAAATTCAGTCCCAAAGGCCGTCCCTAAATGGAGCTCTTTTATCCTCAATTTTTTTAAATATAAGACGTTTAGGGATGGAATTAGGGACGGAATTTTGCATCTCCGTCCCTAAATCCGTCCCAAAACTGACCCACTTTTGAACGGCTTTCTGTATTCCAGCTGTATGTTAGGGACGGATTTTGAGATGGATTTTTGAATTTTTACTTATTTAGGGACGGAATCAGGGACGGATATTTCAAGTGTCGTCCTTAAATCCGTCCCTAGGTGCAACGGCCTTTCAGTATTTAGTTGTGGACAGCTGTTATTTAGGGACGGATTTAGGGACGGATTTGAGTTTTTTTTATTCTTTTAGGGACAAATTTAGGGACGGATTTAGCAAAATCCACAGCTAAATCCGTCCCTAAATCCGCTCCAAATCATTAAATAAAGTCGGGCTCGACCCTTTCCCCCCCCATTTCTTTCTTCTTCTTTCTTCTTTCTTCTTCTTCTCTCCTTCTCCTCCCCCACCTCGCGAACCAGACGCCGTGCGCAGCGCCGTCCTGACCACCGCCGACCGCCTTCTGCTCCGTCACAAGCGGCGATTCTCCTCCTTTGCTTGCCGGCGACGCTATCCCGGGTAAATCCCGACCCAATTCCGTACAATGACGGTATAAATTCAATTCATTTCCTTAATTTAGTTTTTTCTTTGTTAATTTTTAATGTTTGTTTTGGTGGTTGTTAATTTGTTTGAAACGTTTAGAGTTATTGTGTTTGTTATAAATTCAATAATGTGTTTGTTACCATGTTGAATAACTTTAAAGATTAATTAGTATTATTAGTTTGAATATATATTAATTACTTTAATTAGTATTATTAGTTAAAATATTTCATAGTTTGGTAATTAGTATTATTATTTTAACTATATAATAAATAGTAATAATACTAATGACTCTAATTAGTATTATTAGTTTGAATATATAATAATTACAAATTACTCTAATTAGTATTATTCGTATAAATATATAATAATTAGTACTAATTACTCTAATTAGTTTAACTAAATAATCCTTTGTAATACTATTAATTACTCTAATTACTTAACTTGGTTTAACTAATAAATAATTTGTAATATTACTAATTACTCTAATTAGTACCATTAATTTATAGATATAATACTTAGTAATTATACTAATTAGTCTAATTAGTCAAATTAGTTTAAATATTAACTCATTAGTAGTTAATTTAATAAGTTTAAATATTAAATATTAATTAAAATCTAATAACTTTGTTAATTAGTGCAGTAAGTATAATTACTTAAATAATGTCAAACATAAAATACTAATATATCTAATTAGTTTCAATAATAGTTCGATTAGAACAACGTTTAACTATAGTAATGCATTAATAGTATAATAATTATTTAAAATTTGTTTCACTAATTTCTTTAATTACTTTAACTAGTTGTTCATTGCTAAATAGTTTAATAATTATATAACCGCGAAATACTAATTTCTTTAATTAGTTTAATAATTAGTCAAATTAGTAAATAGTTTCATAATGTCAAACATTAAATACTACTTAGTTGAATTACTTTAAATATTAAATCATTAGTAATTAGTTTAATCGGTTTAAATATTAAATATTCAAGTCTAATAAGTTTGTTAGTTTTTAATTAGTTTAAGGAATTTAATAAGTTGAATAAGTTTAAAAGGATATTTGGTGAATTAGGTTACAAATATTTAAATCATAATTATATTTACTTAATAATACTATTCAATAATCATTTTAATTAAATAATTTATTTAATTAAATTAGTTACTTAGTTGTAATTATAAAATTTGTTAATTTTAAAACTAATACATAATTGTAATAAATTAGTTTATTATTAATGATAAGCCACGATTTTGTAGAGTTCACAGCACGATGATCATCCCTCGAGTTTCGGTCGAGGACGAGGTCGAGGTCGAGGTCGAGGCCGAGGCCGAGGTTGATCAGCCAGTTCTGGTCGAGGGGGCTCCGGGACTCAGTCACACCATTCAGGATCAGGATCTCCCTCAGTCGGTCATCCTGCTTCGCGATTACCCCCACCTCCACCCACCGTTCTACCTCAGGAGACGTTCCCATCCCCACCTGTTCCGGCTTCGCAGCATACACAGGTGCTTTTCAATATTTATTCACCAAAATTGATTAACTGTTATGAATGTTCTTATATATAATTAATTAAACTAACAATTTTGTTATAATATTTCGTACTTAGCCGACGTCTGGATCAGCTGTTCGATCTCATTCCCCATCACTTCTGTTGCTTTCGGATATTGGTCTACACTCCTCCATCCCTACATCTAGCCATTCTCCTCCAGCACAGAGTTCTGGTGCATCTCCATCTCCATCTCCACCGCCAGTTCAGGAGGTGACAGTCGGAGGATTGACATACCGCCTTGTGCCGCCAGCACAGACGCCTGCTTCCCAGCGAGCCTCCTCTTCCCACACTGCCCCGTCGTCTTTCCAGCCTACACCTGCCTCCCGGCCCTCCCAGCCATCCCAGTCCACCCAGCCCTCCCAGTCCTTCCAATCCGCCCAGCCCACCCAGCCTTCTCAGCCTGATGTGTCCGGCCCATCTCATCTAGATCCCCCGAAACCAATGACAGTGGCCTAGATTTACAAGTAAAATCTTAATTTTTTTTATTTTATAATCATTCTTAATTATATTTACTTGTTTTTCTTACTAACTACCTTTGATAATGGAATTTTGAAGGGATGAGAAGACAAACAAGAGGGCAAAGACAGAGATCAAGCATATCATCCACGGACATTGGATCGAGCCGTGGTTGTCCTGGATGAAGGTTCCACACGAGACGCGCACCCGTATGTTCGATTTATGGATGGTAAGTCATAACCTACATTAATTATTTGTTTATTCATATAATTTAATTATTACATTATTATTATTTGACTATTTTATTTAATAATTATTATTACCATTGCTTAATTTGTTTAATTCAATAATGACATTATTATTTGCGCGCTTTCATTATTTCTTTTTCATTACAAAGGCGTTACTTGTTCCCCGCCGAGGAGCGTAAGGCGGCACGGGCCTTCTTCGATGTCACAGCCGGCAAATTCATCAGGCATGAGTTCAGTCGGGCTCGGAGCATACGTAGGGTGCCTACTTGGACTTCAGACCATGTCTGGGACCGCCTCTGCGTACAGTGGGATGCCGACCCTACTTTCAAGCATCACAGCGAGGTGAACAAGAAAAATCGCAGAACTGAGCAGGTGATTGTATATAGAGGTGGAAGTAGGGGCACTGCATTCCACTGGTCCGATTTGGTAATAATTAATTCCATATTTTATTTTGCTTAAGTTTTTTTTTCAAAAAATATTTTTCTTATAATTATTTAACACATTTTTCACTTTTGTAGGTTAAGGAGGCGGGTGGTGATCCCAGTCCTAACAGATTATTCGGCAAGCTGTACAAGACCAAGGCGGGTGCTTATCCCGAGGGTCGTGCCAAGACCATTGCTGTAAGTTTAAGTACTTAAATATATAATTATTTAAGTTAAAGTTTAAGTAATTATAACTCATTATATATAATCATCTTAAGTAATTACTTATAGAATTGTAACGTTCATTTAGTTTATTGTTATATAATTATTCAATTTAAAATAACAATATTCGATTAATATTATACTTCACACACCTGCTAATTTAATTTATATTCTTTTTTTTAGGAGGATTATGATCGAGCGATTGCGGAGGCACGTGCACGAGCTGCCGATGACTCGGAGGTCAACCCACATACGGTCTTTCAGGGGGTAGCGGGTGGTGATCGCGGTCGAATGCTAGGGTACGGCGACTTAGTTCACCACTCTCAGTTTCAGGCTGACTCTTCTTCCATCCCATCTCAGTCGCAAGAGAATATTTCCTTGCGACAACAGATGGCCGACTTAAGCTCCAATGTCGACAGGAGGCTACAGGAGGCTGCGTAGGAGTCTGCTCGATTGTTGGCGGAGGCTGCACAGGAGTCTGCTCGACAGTTGGCAGAGAGAGATAGAGTGTGGGAGCAGCGCTTACAGCAGATGCAGCAGATGATAGGGCGTTTTCCTCCGCCTCCGGGAGCTTCGCATCCGACAGACGAGCCACCTCCGTACGCTCAGGCTAGGACCGGAGAGTCCATCTCGCAAGTACAGCATCAGCCCCAGGACGTCCATCATGCGGCCCATCAGAGCGAGGCCGAGGCCCAGGGTGAGGGCGAGGGCGATGTCGAGGCCGAGGATGACTTCGATGAGATTGCCTCCCACTTAGGTGATTTTTAGATTTATTTTTGTACATTTCATGTATACAACATTTACAGTAAATATATAAAATTATAATTTATTATTCATTTTTATCTATTTTAATATTATTTTATATAGTAATAATAATAATATTATTACTCAATATTAATAACAATAATAATAATAATACGATTAAATATTATTATTATTATTATTATTATTACTAATTCATAAAAAATCAATAATAAACCATCACTCAATATATAAATATTATTTTAAAAAAATTAATTTTTTTACATTTTCCGTCCCTAAAACCGTCGCTAAAGGATAAAAATAAACCCTAAACCCTACAATCCGTCCCAAAATCCGTCCCTATATATAAAATCCGTCCCTAAAACCGTCCCTAAACAAAAAATCCGTCCCTAAAACCCTCCCCCAATAAAATCTGTCCCTAAACCCCTCCCAAAATCAGTTTTTAAAACCTTTCAACAATTACAGTTTCTTACGGAAAAAACCGTTTCAAATTCCGTTGCTATATCCGTCCCTAATTTCGTTGCAGTAATTCCCTTTCCGTCTCAAAATCCATTTCAAATGTCATTACCTTTTCTCGTGTCTTCCACCGAATTTAGGGACGGATTTTATGTCCGTCCCTAAATATTTAGGGACGGATTTTATTATCCGTCCCTAAATATTACGAACGCGCGTATAGGGACTGATTTATTTCCATCCCTATTTTCGTTTCTATGGACTGTTTTTCTAGTAGTGTCAAGTGATAGTAATATTTATGGAAATCTTACACATTTATATAACAATATAATATGTCCCGTCCCGACCAGCAGGCTCGGCCACATGACAACCACCGCACTGCCTTGAAGTATGTGTCACACGTCCACGTATCCGAAACAATGCCAGGCATTGAATATCAAGTATAAATATAAATATCAAATACCGCTTACAAAACAATATTTTAATATTCAAAATGTATATTTAAACAAAATATAAATATAATAAATAAAGTCCCCCCGAATAAAATGTCAAAACCAGTTATGCCTACAAGTGTACGGAGTGAAACGATAAATCACATTGCAGCGGAATTTAAAATACACGCGGATCACTAATGCTATGGACAGAACACCTACGCAAGCTGGAAGCCTATCCGCATGCTTTTCGAGGTAACTACTCCTCAATGAGCAACAATGCCTAAAAAATGTAAAGAACCACAGGGTGAGTCAACGAACTCAATGATGTGATTTGAAAACAATGTAAAGAACCAAAGATGGTGGGGAATATAATCATACTAAAACCAATTTATAAATCATCATTTTCATTTCAAAACAATTCCCACCAATAAAATCATTTTCATAAAAATGATTTTTGTTAGGACAGTTGAAATAGACTTGAGCCTTATCCATCAATGAGCTTAAACTATTGGGAGAATTTCTCATCATTTATTTCTTTATATAAAAATAATAATATGCATCTCAATGCTATGCTCTTTTTCTCCCAATGTTGTCGTTTGTTGCATCAAGCAAGTACACTACCCTCCTAGTGAGTTATCCTACGCGCCTCTCAACTCCAGGGGCACGATGCACCTGTGCCTCTCTTAAATAAACAGCCCACAGGCTACAATAGCTAGCAAAGCCACTCATCGATAGTCCCTCATGGACTCATAATAATAATTAAAACATTTCATAAAACGCTTTTCGTGTATATATATATATATATATAAACATATAACATAGAGTCCCATCCCTCAAATCAGTGTATGCTTGTGAGGTGGTACAATATATCCCAAAACATATATCATTTAATTAAAACAATAAAACAAGTTGCCATCAATGTCACTAAACATTTAGGCCAAACCACTCATAGATTGGGAGAGTAGTATACTCCTGCGCTAACCATCCACTACACAGCAGAAGCCCTCGCCACAATCCATCGTCGGTGCTCCTAATTTCATAAATCTTTCATTAAAATCATTTTCAAATCAAAAGCATACTCATGTAGACTCAGAGTAGCCTAACACAAACCTCTGATAGACTCAAGAATAGCTGAAGACTAAGCTGAGATCGTAAACTATCAAAATTGGAAAAGGTCAACAAAAAGTCAATCGATGGTCAACACTGTAACTCACTTTTTTCTTGACCAATTGACTCTGTTCTTGAGTCAAATGAAATTTTACTAAGTTTTCTACAACTTGTAAGTTTATGACTTAGCCTAATTCGATCATTCACTAATTTGAATTTAGCTCGGGATCTAATGTCGCTCGAAAAATGAGAATTTTGGTGACACTTGATAAAATTATATTTTTTCTCTATCTTAGGGTCAGAATTAGGAGAAGGCTATTTCAGAAACAATTGTGAAGGACTCAAAAATCTTTCAAAAAAGCTAATACTGGCCGATTTTTCTTGATTATGGCACTGAATATGGTTGGGTCCGGCATAGGATTTGTTTGAAACCAACTTGCTCTTCTTTGCTTGACTCCTACGCAGGAGACAATCATGTCCCGCACGAGAGTCACCCTCTGCTACCAAAAATGGTAGCCTTTTGCCCACTTCAATGCCATTGAACTCAAATCTTTACACTTCTAACTTCATTTGCGGCCTCCTAAGGCCCAAATACACTATATACTCCTTCCACAACACCATATAATCACAATTAAAGCTTAAATCTACCAATTAACCTCAAAATACCCATTTTGTTTTCAAATTTCAGGATATCTTCAACCATCTAACTAATTTGTACAAATTTTATATCAATAGAAAGCTTATGGAGAGAAGAACAACATACCTAAGTGGCTCAAACCGATTTGAGCCTTTTTTTCTAAATCTCCAAAAAGGTTCGAAACTTCCTTTGCCTATTGAGTTTTAATCCTTACTCCTCTCCATGAATGAGCTCCATCATCTTGTAGAGCTTGAGGAATAATATGATTTTGGTTATTTGTTTGCTTAGGCTTCCTTTGTTAACTCTACAGCTTTTGGCAGTGGTAGTGAGATTAACAGCTGTAAACAGCTGTGGTGGTGAGATTAATAGCTGTGAACAGCTATGGTGGTGAGATTAACAATTGTGGCTGTGAGAAGAAAAGCAGCAGTGAAAAAATATATATTTACTAAAACAACAATGGCGGTGAGATGAGAATGAAAAATGACCAAAATGGGTATTAATTAAAAAAATCTAAGGAGATAAGTGTAAAAAAAAAGATGAGATTTATCTGGGAAAAACGTTGCGGTGGAAATGAAGAATTTCCACTACAGCATTTTGTTGCTTTTGCTATGGTGCGGGTAGGGGGCTGCCACATAGGCAACCTCTACCACACCACACATTCACTTAAGGCCCCTTTGATGGCAATGTAGCACGTTTAGCCTCTAAACGTGTCTACACCGGTCTCCCAAAGGGAGCCTTAATTTGGTTAAGAAATGAGAAAGATATGGGAGGAAGAAGATTTGAAGCTTTAAGGTGCAAAAATGGAGTCTGGGGGAGAAAGAGGGAACGGGGAAGAGAAGAGAATAAAGGGGTGGCAGTGCTAGTTGCAGTCCACTCCCACTCTCTCTTTTACATTTTCCCATTTTGGGAAAATTACAACTAATCCCCTAACTTTTCAAAATTATAAATTTACCCCCAAGGTTTTACGAAATTTTCACTTTAGACCCCAATTCCATCTTTAAATCTTTTCAACTTTATCCTTGATACTCCACCATCCAATCATGCACGGAATAACTTGTACTTAAAAGATGGAGGTACTAGTTGTACAGAGAAACGTGCCACAATTAAATGGATTGTGAAAGTTGAAGTATGTTATGACATGGCGAGATCTTGACTGCGTGACAAGAGCAGTGGTTGAAGTTGGTAAAGGATGGTGATTTCATAATTGATTACCACCTAAACAAGTAAATGTGGTGGCTTGATTGCTCAATTCATTATTCCATTGTTGTTGATTGAGCAAATAAGAAGATTTCAGAAAAAGATGCTAAATAGGTGATACAGGATGAAAAGTGGTGAAAGAAGATAAACAAATGGAATGTGAAGATTTGAACTCGTAAAGTGTAAAGTGAACAATATTGGAGTATTATTCTACTGAACTAGAGTTTTATGTTCCAAATGATGTGGAATTTCAGAATGTAAATTGTGGCGTAATTTGATTTCTCCACTTTTGCCACGTGTTATGGTAACATGAAAGAATAATGGTACATTAGAGGTGTTGTTGGTGGTTGCTATTAAAGGAGAGTAAATGAGTAAATGAGTAAATGAGTAAATGAGTAAACAATTAATGGGTTGACATGGTAAAGATCGATCCGGAGAAGCCTATCACCACACTGTAATTGTTGTGTGATTCTTAAGTGAGAGAAAGGAAATGTATTGCCATGGAATCTTGTGATTTGTGTTACCTTATGTTTGGAGGTTGTAGTGCGATTTGGGTGATTCGATGAATTCACCAAATCAGCGCGTATTGTGTATAGTCTGGATGACGTACACTTTTGAGCGGTTTACTCAGTTAAGGGTTAATAAAATAAAGATGTTAATGGTGTTATATATGTACTGGTGATTTTAGATCGAGGTTTGAGCTTGCATCTCGATTTTGAACAAATTGTTGGTGGTAATAGGAGGAGAAATTAAAATTTCAATGTTATATTCTATCCCTGGAGTGATGGACCAGTGGAGAGAATTATTTAACTCTTGAAGATTGAGTTATGCATTGTACTATCAACTCTTGAAGGAGTTGAGATGTACTTGTGTTGGCAAAGTTGTCAATAGTAACAATTGTCGGATTGACATTAGGTGAGTACCATGTGAGGTACTGTATGTGGAGCATGGTAAAATTTCAAAATTTGTTGAAATGGAAGTAGAGTGATGTGCTATGGATAAATTGTTGCTCTAGGTCAAGATTGGTATGGGAAAGAGTATTAATCCACTTTGTTTGGATGAAGTGGAAGGAAGACAGATGCTCAATAGTGAGATTTGTCAAAATCAATATGGGAAAGTAAAAAAAAAACAATTGTGATCGATTGAAGATAGTCTGAAGATGATAATGGCAATAAAGGTGATAATTGAAGAACGAGGTTAAAAATTTTGATGTGAGAGGTTGAGTTATCTCGAAGGAGAAAAGTGAAACTAGAAACAAGCTTATGAAGTGAAATGATGGTCGATTTGGATCAATGAGAACGATCTTTGTGGAGTGAATAAAAGGATATATTGGTGAAAGTATTGTGGAAAAGTGAAAGTATTGTGGAAAAGTTGTTGAACTTGTTTTGATTTGGAGATGGGATGAGACAAAACAATCCTTATTCAGTTTCTGCTAAGTCCTTGGAATTTCGATGACGAAATTTTTGTAAGGAGGGGAGAGTTGTGGACTCCAACCCAAATCAAGTTTAATATTTAGTCCAAGTTATGGAATTTGATTGGATGGTGGAGTGTCAAGGATAAATTTGAAAAGATTTAAAGATGGAATTGGGGACTAAAGTAAAAATTTAGTAAAACCTTTGGGGTAAATTTATAATTTTAAAAAGTTTTGGGACTTAGTCACAATTTTTCCAAAATGGAAAATATAAGTGGATTGCAACCAGCACCCTCACCCCCTTATTCTCTTCACTTCCTTGTTTCCCTTTTCCTCCCCTACCCCCTTCCCCCCCCCCGCAAACTCCATTTTTGCACTTTAAAGCTTCAAATTTTCTTCTTCTCATATCTTCCTCATTTCTCAACCAAATTAAGCAAGCAAATAACCAAAATCATACTACTCTTCAAACTCTACAAGATGATGGAGCTCATTCATGAAGAGGAGCAAGGATTAGAGCTCAATGGGCAAAGGAAATTTCGGACCTTTTTAAAGATTTGGAGAAAACGGGCTCAAATCGGTTTGAGCCACTTAGATATGTTGTTCTTCTCTCCATAAGCTTTCTATTGATAAAACATTTGTGCAAATTAGTTGGATGGTTGAAGAGATCTTGAATTTTGAAGATAAAATGAGTATTTTTTAGGTTAATTGGTATATTTAAGCTTTAAGATGCAAAAATGGAGTTTGGGGGGAGAAAGAGGGAAATAGGGAAGATAAGAGAATAAGGGGGTGGGGGTGCCGACTGCAGCCTACTCCCACTCTCCCTTTTAAATTTTCCCATTTTGGGAAAATTGCAACTAAGTCCCCCAACTTTTCAAAATTATAAATTTTCCACTAAGGTTTTACAAAATTTTCACTTTAGTCCCTAATTCCATCTTTAAATCTTTTCAACTTTATCTTTGATACTCCACCATCCAATCAAATTTCATAATTTGGGACTAAATATGAAGCTTGACTTGGGTTGGAGTCCACATCATCAGTGAGTGATAGTAACAATTTCATCAAACAATTTCAATAGCGAAACGTAAACTTCTCATCAAATTAAACATGTATCTAACATGAACTAGGACATAGTTCATAAATCATAAAATATGTTTCAAGAAACAACTTCACAAAGTGTGGTTATCAAACAAAAAATAATGACCCAATACATTTCCAAAACATGGGCAGTCATCGGAAAACATAGTCCCGCCAAGGGTTTTTCACATTATTTTTCTCATCACAAAACCCCCTACCTTGGCATTGGCCCAACCATTGCAATGAGGTGAGGCATTGCTAGACCTTTACGAGTCTTATCCGGTCTTTCTCTATGCCTACCAAACTAAGATCAAATCCGAAGACCATACGTTACTCCCGTCGGAGTTGAAACAAAACGTAGGTCTAAGTGCATAGGACTCGTCTGCACAATCACATAATGGGCCTTACTCGCCTAGTCTCACTATTTCATAAAACCACACACATATGCCTTAAGATCATAAATATAAAAAAGATATGCTATCAAGCAAGTCAATAGGGCCTAGGCCAAAACCAAATCCAACACATCATGTGCAATCAACTAGGCATAGTGTAAAAATATGGGTCATTCATCAATAAACATACTTGGTAAATCATCAACAAGTATCCACACTCAAAACAAAGTTTTCATATCATTTCAAACACATGACTTAGAAAACTAAAGCATTTATATCATCAAAATATCGAGTTACTATCCACTCACAACTTTGGAAGGGTAAACATTCCCATAAGTCCACATTTTTGCGCCTTGCCCTTCATCAAGGTACCACCTCCTAAAAGGCAAGCCAAGACATTATAAAGAACATGTTAAGACACTTAACAAACTCATTATAACATTCTAAGGCTATATGTTATGCATCTCTACGCTTTTACACTTAAAGTGCACTACCCAATTGGCAACGTGCTCCGTTGAGCCACTTTGAGCTTAACACTTCACCAAAGTTTGTCAAATTGGGGCCTAAAAGCCCAAATATTAATCCAAGATTGATTTAGGATATTTATACCACTTATTTAAGTCTTTATGGAAGTATTTTTAATGACCCGGGGTGCTCGAAGAAGACAAAAATCGATTCAAGTTCGAAATGGAGCAAAACGAAGCAAAACAGGGTAACCAACATTGGCTGGCCACAGATCAGTGGCCTTCCTTTTCTAGTCATGGCCGGTGGCCCGCTCCCCTCGGGTTCTCACCCTTTTCCATACATTTTTCACCCATTTTTCACTCCAAACACTTTCAAACTCCATTCTAATTCAATCAACATAGTATTCAACTCAAAACATCATCAAAAAATGTTTATAAAATCACTTAATGCATCAACAACATCAATTAATCTTAAACTCAATTCAAAATGCACCTAAAAACCCATTTTCAGCTTCTAACTTCTAACATGGATAACTTATTCATTGCAAAACCAATCAACATGATTGCAAGGGAATTTGGAAGCTAAAATGGAATAGAATAATATACCTCAAGCTTATTTTCCAAAGCTTGACATATCTATCACGAGATTTTACCCCTTTTTAAGCCCAATTTGCCAAAACACCTCCAACTTAGTTGTTCTTTCTTCCAATGCCCAACCAACGAAATTGCAAGCTTCATGGATGATTTTGATTCCTTAAATTCTTGATTTCCATGAAGACTTGATGACGATTTAGTGAGATTTTCATTTGGGTAAGCTTAGAGTTATTTTGCTTATCAATTTTGAAGGGAAGGAGAAAGACGAAGATGAAAGGAAATGAGGAGAAAATCCTCTTCTTCCAATTTAACTCATTTGGGTTTCCAAAATTGCCCTTCACTTGTCCTTCTAAATGTCCACTTTATCCCCTAAAGCACATATATATTCAATCTAGCCATTTTCTCCAATTTACCATAATTTCCATAACTCCAATTGACTTTCTATTCCACTTAAATCTTTATTCCCATCAAATCTTCAATTCACAATAGTAATTACTAGAGTTGGCAAAACCTAACCCGAGAACAGGTACCCGACTCAACCCACCCCAACTCGAACCCGGAATTACCTGAACTCGAAAATGACCCGAACCCTGAATGACCCGAACCCGAAGTGACCCGAACCCGATTAACCCGATAAGTTAACCCAAAATGACCCAAACTTAAAAGAAAGTGTCTTTAAAATTTTTTTAAAATAGTAATTCAATTAAAAATAAAAGTATAATAATATAAAATATTAGCATTTCAAATTATTTTCAGTTTTTTACCAAAGATCTATGTCTATAATATATATAAAAGTACGAATGTTTTAAAACTTTGAATAACCTAAAATACCCTTTTCTTTCTCTATATTTCAAGAATGCCATTGATATTACTGAGTTAAATTAAAACTCTTTATTTATCTTGTATTAATTTTTTTATATTTATTAAATGATTATAGTAATTAACTAACTTTGCTTTCATCATAATTAACGAATTACTATATTATCTTAAAGAAAATATTTTAATTATTATTCAATTTTATGTATATAGCTTAATTTGAAGTTTATTCTTTAGTTTAATTATCACTCACCTTAATTTAATTTGTTTTTCTAAATTTTTTATTATTTTTTTCTTTTTTTGTTAATATTAATAACTCATTGTATTACGTGCAGAGCACGTGACAGAGTAATTAGTTAAGTCAAGTATTTGTATATATCATGCATTAATATTTTGTTAGTATTTATTTTACCAAAACTTAATTATTAATTATGATTAAAATTTAAGAACAAAAAAGAATTTATTTTCCTTGTTATAAATAGAATTAGATTAAACTTTTATGTAACTATTTAAATATCTATACTTTAATATTTTATAGTTAATATAAAGATATATCAAATATCATATAATATTTTAATTAATATTAAATATTTATAATTTAACTAATTTTATATTAATATTATATCATATTTAACAATATTAACCTATGGATTTAGTTACAACCCAAGCAAATTAAATTATATTTCAATTGAATATTTTTTAAAGATTTATTATGTGAAATTTGAGTAAAAACAAATTGATATTTACAATAATATCGACTTGTTTATTGCTGAAAAAAGAAATTCAAAATTAATATAATTTTTAGATTTTATTATGTCTCATATAAAATTAAGAATTAATAATTATAATTTTCATTTGTACATATTGCAAATTGGAGGATTAAAACTAACTTCAATTATCACTTAGAAAATTTCATTTAAAATTGAATATTTGAATTTTTACCCAATCAATTAAAATAAATTGCTAAAGACTAAGAGTTAAAAATCTAGTAAGTAATAACTTTATTTTTCAATAAATCCCGAATCTATGTAAAAAAGAAAAAGAAGTTAATATCCTGTAATAAAATCCGAAATGATACAAAATAGAAATCGAGACGTCAAATGTGGAAAAAAAAACCTCAAAAATCCATGTTGAATTTAAAATAATTTAAACCCGAAAATCGAATGTCAAATCCGAACTAATATGACTCAAATAAAAAACGACCTGAACCCGAAAACCCAAGTATGAAACCTGGAATGACCCGAACCCAAATGACCCTGACCCAAACCCAACCCAGATTTGAACCCGATATGACCTAACATTTAGACGACCCGAACCCAACCTGGATCCGAACCCGAAGTGACCCGAACCCGAAGTGACCCGAATTTCTCTTTACCCGAAACTGACCCAACCTGAATGACCTGAACTCGAACCCAACCTAACTTACCCATCTACCACTTCTAGTAATTACCTTGTGACTCCAAATTAATTCATGGATCAATTTAATATTTCTATTAACTCCTTTCCATCATCGAATCATAATTTCATAATAAATCTTTTTTTTCAATTTAACCTCAATTTTCTTTAGTACTAACAACTCCTAAGATTACTTAAGAAATAATCAAACTTTATCCTCACTTTCTCAATAAATTGTAATAATCATTCTTTATGACTCCAGGGTGAAATTTGAATTTCCACACTTAATTATAATTCTCCAAATCGACTCGTTATACCTCAATATCTCAAGACTTTGATTAAAAAAAATTAACTTCAATCACTTCAATTTTCAAGTTGAACAAAAGTTCGAATTGATAACCAAATTTTTTGTATTACAAATTCAATAAAAAATCAAATATCGCGTATATCCAAAATGGTTTAGAAAACATTTATGTTTAACTTTGAAAACTTTTCTAAAAACACTTTTTCCAAAACTTTTTAGTTCAAACAACAACAATAATAATAAATGTAATAATAATAATAATAATAATAATAATAATAATACTCTATAGGTTGCTCGTGGAAACACACAGAGGCTCGACCTTACTTATAGGTCGATCCCTCATATCGTTGAGAGCTATCTCATTTCTTTTCTTTCAAAACCTTTTCTTATACATGTGTGTGTGTGCATATATCTTTCTAAGCCCATTCCCTACTCTCCGTGGGTGGAGTACAACTTCATATTTGCCCTGGCGAGTGTCCCTCCTTACCTCTCTACTCCAAGGTCTATATGATCAATGTGCCCCTCAAAATGCGGGCCATGGCTATTTGTCGAATGCATGCTATACTCGGTCCACACGCTCTTATAGAGCACCGAGTCTCATCTTGTTATCTTTGGGACTCCGACATTCATACATACAACACTCATTGAGTCCCTCTGCTTTTATTTATTGTCAATTTCAGTCCAATCTCTAATGATATTAAATATTCACTGTTAACTATACTGACGTAGTGTTGATTATGATGATATATGCTTTTAAAAAACATTAAAAATTTTTCATGTGACTTTTTTTTATCACATGACATATCTTTCAACTCAAATAGATCATTTTTTGTTTTCATTTTGAATGTGGAATTCCATATTTTTTGTGAGAGATTTCATAGTCACGACCAAAAAATATTTAATGTGATAAAACATGTCACATACAAATTTTTTGATTTTTTTTATAGTTATACTTCGCCAAAGTTAATGCTATATCAATAAAGTTAACGCCATGTTAGCATAGTTAACGGTAAAAATTTAACACTATTAGTGACTCGACTAAAATTGATAATAAATAAAAGTAGATGGACTCAATTTGATCAAATCCAAGTAAAGGGACTAAATCTACACTTTTCGTATAATAAAGAGACTAAATATATAATTTGACCGAAAAATTGTAACATTTATTGAGTAGATTTTAATTTAAATATGTAGTTCTAATTGTGCCACTTATGGTATTAGTTTCGTTGAAACTCCAATAAAACGGGTTCCATAGCATCATTATTCCAAGCTATATGTTTTTTAGTCACTATTTTAATGTTAAAACAGTTAATTTAAAAGTTTAAAAGAATTAAGAGCATGCATCTGAATTCTAATTGGAGTGTTAGGTGCATCCTGAGATCTCGAGTCTCAGGTTCAAGTCCCACTATGTATAAATTATATATAATTTTTGTCGAATTTAATATTAATTTAGTTAGTTTCTTTATTAGTTTGTATTGATTTAATTTATTTTTTTGTCTCAATGATATTTATGCATATCATATTTATATGATATAATGAAATATTTATGCATGTCAGATTTATATGATAAAATGAAAATTTATTATATGATCTACTAAATAAATTAGAAATATTATTAAATATAATGAAAAGAAAAAGAAGATGCACTTTAGATTTTGAGAAATACGAAAGAAAAAAAAATGGAAAAAGACAAAAGGGCTAATGGGTCCACAAGGCATAAACATGTGGGATGGTCTGCAACAATGGCAACCTGAGCTGCTGAGCACATGCATTGCACTATTAAAATTTCAAAAAAGGCACAACAACAACCAAGTGCCGAAATGCCATTATGCCAAGCGTTACTGTGATATTCGCGCACACCTGATTTGATTGTTTGTTTACAGTTTTTACACCTTTTTTTTCCTTCACATTTCTAAAGTGGGGCCAACCCGTAACTGCCATCTCGATCTCTCTTGCCTCCGCAATTATTGTCAGAATCGGATCGAATCAATCTATTTGAAATAAATTGGATTATATATAGTGCAGTCTGATTAGAGCGTAATTTATAGGAGTTGAAATTTTTTGGTTAAATATGACCTTAGACTATTCGAAGGTACATTTATTCCTTGATTTTTCAATTTAATACGTTTAACTTTATTTTTTATGTGAATCACAAGAATCCGTATTTGTTTAATAATGTTATAGAATTAATCATGTTTAAGTTAGGTTGATTTATTATTGAGATAAAACTGTCTCAATAATAATTTTATCTATTTATAAAACTCGAACTTAATATCTTACTTACAAAAAAGTGCCAAATCGTTTAAATCATTTAATTGTTGATCGTTCAACTTCATTTGCTTTGCTATAATCCTCCCCACCACTAACGTCTATTGGTTTAAGTAAAATGATTAAGGTCAAATTATGAAATTGATCATTTCATTATACAGAAAATGTAAATTTGATTATTGTCAAATTTAAGTCTAAACAATAACGGTGTTAAATTTTCATCGTTAACTATACTGACGTTATACTGACCATGATGATATGTACTTGTTTTGCCACGTGGCTTTTTTTGGGTCATTTTTATTGCTTTTTCATGATTGATGGTTAATTTCATTATTTTTAGTAAAAGATTTCATTATTACAATCAAAAGATATTTTCTAAAAATTTTATAATATTTTCTAGAAATATACACATTAGTAAAGTCAATGTCACGTTAGCATAGTTAACGGTGAAAGTTTAACTTGAACTTAATTTGACAATAAATGATAATAGAGAGATTCAATTTAATTAAATTAAAATAGAGAGATCAAATTCACTTTTTTTTATAATAGAGAGACTAACTATATAATTTGACCAATGATTAATATAATTTAAGAAATGTCTCAATTTCGAATATTATAAATAGAGAAAATAAATTTTTAAGAGTTTTTATTCATTTGGAATCCAAATGTAACTTGATTCCAAATTAATCGAGAGATTTACATGAAAAAAATAAATAACCGTTCCACCTCTTTGCTAATGAATCCTTTGACTTTATTCTACTATAACTTTAATTTGCTTTCGAGTGGCCTTTCCTGTCACGCCCCGATCCACCCGAGTCAGCCACGTGGCAACCGTCGCGCTATCTCGAAGTACGTGCCGACCGGTCACGCACCAGAAACACCACAAGGCATTGAAATGGATATCATTGCTGCAAAACAAAACTAAAATTTTAATTAGAAATCATTTAATAAAATATTTAATTTATAAGCAATACCAGTGGACTAATTTAAAAGAATACCTACACAGCGGAAACCACTAAACCTAAGCCACCGACGTCTCCTAGTGCGCCTCCTCTCTATAGCTGAATCTGTATGCCAATCTGCATCCATCCACATTGGATACAGGTGAGTGACAGAGGTTCTAAGAATCTCCATCTGGGTTAGAGGGGACAAGGGAAATCCAAAATAAAATGAAATAAAATAAAATAATAATAAAATAAAATAAATATTTTTCTTTTGAAAAATATTTTCTGGTTCTCCAGCTGAGAACCCTCTTTTAAAAACACTTTAAATAAATAAAGAAATATATATATATATATATATATATCAAATGGGCTGGCATCTCTATTATATTGGAGGCGCGACTCGTCAGTCGTCTTATGCCTCACTGCACCGAGGGCTATCTCTTTTCTTATTTAATAATATTTTCTCTTTTCTATTTCTCTAGCCCTTTCCCTCAGTGGTACCTCGCCGTGGTGGAACACAGCGAACTGGAGCTCTGGCGAGTTTTCCTACGCGCCTCTCCCAACCAGGCTCGACTCACCGTGCCCCTCGATAGGCGGTCCATGGCTGAGTATCATGCATGCTCTCAAACTCGGTCCACGCTCCCGCAAATTGGAGCCCAGAGGAACCCTCTCAATCACTCATCTCTCAAGGACATCGTACCCGCAATAATCATAAAATAATATTTCAAGAATATATATATATATATATAACATACATATTTAAAATATATATAAACACACACACATAAGTATTTATATTTCTTTTTAAAACATCCCACTCACTGTGTGGGTATATCACAAACAAGTGTGTGCGTGTGGATTTCCCATATCCCAAAACCTTTTTGAAAAACATTTATGTTTTAAAAAAACCATTTTTAAAACCTTTTCCCCCAGTGGCTAAACAAAGAAGTTTAAGTCACTCACAGTGATGGGAGATTCGTATACTCCCAAGCGCTCCATGTAGTTTTAACCTCCGGAGCATCGCTGCACTCGATTCAACCGGAGCCCTAATACATGGAAATATAAATTAGCATTCATAATTAAATTTATGAATGCACCTATGAGACCTATAACTGGGTTTGAATGTGATTCGGGGCTTAGAAAAGTGTCCGGAAAGTTCTGGGGTAAAAATTGGACACTTGGTGAAAAATTATGAAAATGCCCCTGGGGACCCGTGGGCCCCACACTCGGGATAGGCTCGTAGGGCCCAGCCTGGCCCGGAACCGGGCCAGGCAGGACTGCCCCTGAAGTTGGGTCAGGCCCAGCCTGAAATTTGGGCCGGAGGGCCCAAATCCTTGGATTGGGCCCAAAATGGCCCATGCGCACAGATTGGGCTAAAAGGCCTAGTCCGGCGCCGAACAGCCCAGGTCCCGCTCGGGACCTGGCCTACAGGTCTCTCCCGTGCGGGAGAGACTCGGCTCCCGCGTGAGAGCCATCCGCCAGCCTCGAGATCCGAGGCTTTTCCTCGATTCCCGAGCCCCTCGGTCCACCGTTCGATGTGAAATTCGAGATGGAGGTTCTTCTCACCTCCCACTACGCGTTTACCGAAGCAGAAACAAGAATCATAAGGTCAAAGTTCCTAAATTTCAAATGTAAACTTAAAATCTAACTAAAAGCTGAACCTAACTTTAAGCTTGAATTTCTCCTAGACCAATGCATGGATAAGCGTGAAAACTTAATGAAACGTAGTTCAAGGAGTTAAGAACAACTCACCAAGATCTCGCCTTGAACTTGTGGTCGGTTTGTCCAGATCGGCCAAAAGTCCAAAATTGCTCCAAAGGAGCAGTTGAGAGAAAAGAGAAAGGAGAGAAGAGAGAAAAGAGAGAAAATGAGGTGGAGAGCTCATCTCCCCCCTATTTATAGGGGAGCCCGGCACCGGGTCTACTCGGGCCCCGGGCCAGACTTTCTCTTCTCTTTTAAACCTCTCAAAACTTTGATTATTGGCCCGATCCACTGACCAATTCACCAATGAACTTCCAATCCATTGGCTATGGACTTAAAGAAGTCCACTTAGAGATTCCATGCATGGTCACCAATCTCATCTCCCAACAACGTCTTGTCTTAAGCTATCTTCTCTTCAAACTTGACACAGCCGGACCGACATATTGTTTAATTATTACGTCATCTTGTACTATTCGGTTCGTACGAAAAGGTCGTGCTAGGTCCGGGTGTGTCATTTCCACTTGAACTTTCTTCCTTTTACCACTTTTTATTCTCTGAATTTCCATTTATGTCTTTTTTTTTCTTTCAATTGTTAACTCTCAAGACATGAAATTATATTTATCTTACTAAAAACTTAAAATTTAATATAAATTATACCAGTATCATTTTTCTTCTATATGTGGCCCCGAAGCAACTTTCTAACATAATTGTTCCCCACCTGGATCCGTGCGTGCATGCAAGTGAAATGTATATGTTTTGGATCAGTGAACTACTCTCCAATAAATAAGCTCCATGCATGCAATCATAAATTCTATTAATTTGTACTCTCTCTATCCCAAAATTTTAGTCCACTTGCCTTTTGCATAAATTTTAAGAGTAAATGATAAAATTACTTAACTATTCTTGATGTTTGTGAGTGTTTTTTGGGTATCATGAAATGATGTGACATAAAGTAAAGAAATGAACGATAAAATTAAGAATTTAAGTAAAATTTTATTGTTTAATTATGATAAGGGACAAATAAATTAAGACATCTATAAAGGAAATGTGAACAAATAAAATGAGATGGATGGAGAATAATTTGTCCTAGTTTGAAGTTTCAATGTCTCTTCCTCTTCTAAGGTTTAACTTAATCTAATGGAGGACAGCAGAGATACCACCTCCACCGGATGATTATAATTCTTGAGTAATGATGTCAATTCTTGCCAAATGCTTAAGCCCAAGCCGGTCTTGAAGCTTTCTATTCTGGATATCGTGCGAATGATATGTTCTCCTAAAGCCAATTAATGTTGAAAAGTGCTGGCTATCAAATGCTTGTGAAGAGTTATAAAGAATATATCTATACTAAGAATTTCCTAATTATAGGATTGTTTGGTTTTCGACTTTAGTGAGAATGGTGTATTAGACTAATGATATTGGCTGATTCAAGTGATTTGACATATATTTCTTGTATCTTCTTTGAGAAAACCATCACTAAAAGAGTTTTATTTCATATCATATCGACCTGATTCGAGTATAATTAGTCATAAACCGTTAAAACCGAAAAAGAATTGTGTCTTAGATGAACAACTATTTCTTAAATTACAAAATTTAATTCCGCTGATAATTTTTGTAGAGGACGATGGCACGCATTGGACTGGGATCTTTCAGCTACGGCTACACTTTAATTTTATGTGAGAAAAGAAAAATAAAAAGATATTTCCTCTATCCCTATTTAACTGTTTCTTTTTGGCCAATTTATCATAACTTTGACTATAATTTATGATAAAATTATAAAGTTGTAAATTTTTTGAAAATAAAATTTGAAAAGTACAAATTTTAAACTTTTCAAAATATATTTTTTGAAAAATTTAATTCTATACATATATATATATATATATTATAATTAATGATCAAAGTCGTGATAAGTTGACAAAAAAGAACAGTTAATTAGATAAGAGTTAATTAGATACAGATAGAGTAGTACTTATTAAAACTGGAAAAGAATAGGGCAGAAATAGGAAGTCTCCAAAGTTAGTGAAA
This sequence comes from Microcos paniculata, assembly GCA_030664755.1. Lineage (NCBI taxonomy): Eukaryota > Viridiplantae > Streptophyta > Magnoliopsida > Malvales > Malvaceae > Microcos > Microcos paniculata. The sequence continues at coordinate 10,651,678 of CP131463.1, forward strand.
TATAATTGAAATGAGGAAGAAGGGGGGCGACCATCAAGCCAAAACATGTGGCGGCATTAAAGTCCCGGCGTGAGGTTGGGAATTATGGAGATCGCAGCCATGAACTGGGTGCAGCATTTACGATCAGAGTTCGGCTTCGGGGAAATGGGTGTCCGTTGTGAATTAGTTGCTGGTCGTTAACGTGGCAAATCTGGAATAAAGGCTACGCTGACCAAACTTGCAAGTTCCAGCAGTCCAGTCCACCTCCCCCTTGATTAGCTGTCTTAAATAATTCATTCTGGTCTTTGCAATGTACCACCGGACCTATACAGCTTTTGGTTCTACTATTCGTATTGCAACATTCATGGTTATAATAATGGCTCGACGATAAAATTTACATTCAAATTATGTCAAAAGTATCAAATAAGTTTTAAACTTTTATAATTTGATTCAACCTAAAAAATTGCTCTCTCTCTCTCTCTCAACCCAAAAACCTTGAAAATCCTCCCTCGCATTCAACCCTTGTTTCCCTTCCTTACTCCATGGTTCCAGTTTGATTCTTAAAGACTTTAACTCTGCAAATAAGCAAACTATACGATCAAGCTATTTTATCTGCTGTCAATTGAAATACTAGATTCAGGATTATTAATTGTTTTCTGAAAGGCAATGAGAAATTTTAGAAAAAACTCTAAAGATGGGAAATAACAAAACCAATTCTGATAACACAGGGGCAGGAACTGGTTCTTAAATCAGCAAAACTCAACGCAACAAACAAAACCCAGCGAACTACAACATTAATACAAGACCATAAATAAATCAGAAATCCGTTGAAAACAGGAAAGACCGCTAAGAATATCTCAGCCCTTTTCAAAACAGCAACGTTGAAGCCTAAAAAGTAGTCTTCTCAATCTCTGCCAAGGCAAGAACCAGACCAGAAATCAATTCAAAAGCACAAGCAGAGAGAGTGAAAACGTAGACACAAATCCCAGTCGATTCACCGTCCACTTCTTGACTCCGCTCCTCCTCAACTAGGGGTGTAATCGATCGAGTTCGAGCCGAGTAGTGGGGCACTCGAGCTCGAGCTCGACTCAAAACTCGTTGCTCGATACTCGACTCGAACTCGATCGAGTCTCACTTTTGAAGCTCGAGCTCGACTCGAGGTATGAATCGAGCTACTCGAGCTCGCTCGACTAAGCTCGTTAACAAATTAAAAAAAATCAATTTTCACATGCTCAATCCCTCAACAAATACCAAACATCCACACCTAATTTGTCAAATAAATTGAAAATTGAAAATAACTGATGACTGACATTTTTCTTTTGAAAGCCAAAGGAAGGACACACAAATCATGTTCTAACAAGAGCCGGAGTAAACCCAAAAGCTAAAAACATCACAATAGAAACCAACCCAGCAAACTTCAAAGTGTAATTAGTAACAAACAAAAAGAAGAATCAAATCAGAAAAATCTCAAGGCCCTTGTCAAAAACCAGCTCAAAACAACCTCTACTAAGAAAATACTCATGAATCCCCTCTATTCCAAAATACAGTTCAAATCTCCTCTGTCCAAATGCCAAAAAGAAAAAAAAAAGTTAGAAAAAGAACGATAATCCTAAGTATTAACAATAAATGGAAGTTGATATTGAATTACATAGCTTACCTACCTGAATCGAAGCTCAAATCTCAGAATGAGAAAGAGAAAAAGGGAGCAAAAACCATCTCAAATCAGATTGGGTGAGCCTTCAAACTAGCGTGAGAGGATAAATAAACATAAAGGACTTTGTCAGAGGGAAGATCAGCAGCAGCAGGATGGGTACTTTGTCAGAGGGAAGATCGGCAGCAGCAGGTTGGGTACATGAATGGAGGTGGGAGCAGCATGAGTACCGTTGGGAATATGGGTGGGGTGGCGCTGTTGGGGTTTACAGAGAGGAGTCGCCGAAGTCAAGAAAAGGGGAGAAAAGTTTTAGGGATTGAAGAGATTAAGGGTTATTAGTTTTAAGAGGGTTAAAACTGTAATTTACATTAAATATAATAAAAATATATATATAATTTACTAGTACTCGATTAGGCTCGCGAGTATTCGAGCCGCATATAAAACTGCTCGAACTCGGCTCGATCGCTACTCGAGTAGCTCGAGCTCGAGCTCGGCTCGACAATAATCGAGCCGAGTTCGAGTTTCCTTCGAGTCGAGTCCGAGCAGCTTGCGAGTATTGATGTATCATTTATACCCCTATCCTCAACCACCACCACTTCCTCAACCTTGAGTCCAACTCTCTCCCTCTGACTCTACAAACAGCTCTCAGAAGAATGGCCTCTGATCTTCCCAAAGCCATTTTAAACGGTGTCGATTTACCTACAGAGGCAAGATCTTCATTTTCATCTTCATCAACGGCCAAAAAATAATATTTTGATCCCTTTTTTTATTCAAATTCAAATACACATTTCACCAACAAATCCAAAACAAAGATTTAGATTCAAGTTTTGTTTCGATTTTATGAGATTGTTATGTGATTCCATTCTCACAAGAAGTAACAAAAAAAAAGGAAAAAAGAGAAGCAAACCCATTTTCATTGATGCATAAGAAGAAAGAAAAAAAAAGAAAGGCAGAACCTTTTTCATGATTTACTTTAGGTTTTTCGTTTTATTTTTTCATCACAAATCGGTTTTTTTTATTTAAAAGATTTTTCATTTGATGGGCCCCAAACATGACGTGGAAATGCCACATCTGATTGGGGTCCCTTGTGAAATGGCCTGTCAGCGCTTGGATCTGGATTAACAGAGCCGTTAATTATTTCATCCAAAAAAGGTTAATTTATCCCAAAATAAGGAGAAATTATTAGGTACGCCGGGTGTACCACAACATCTATGGATTCGACAAATTAAATTGTGACAACTCAAAGATTTTGATATATTTACTAAGACCCTATCACAATTATAGTCTAAATTTAAGGACTTACCCTTTAAATTCTCCTTCTTTGTAATGTGGAGCTAAACCTTTGTCAAATTAATACCTTAATTGTGGAGACCTGGCCCAACCTGCGAGGTATTGTTCGCTTTAACCTGAAGCCTCAAGGTTTTGTTCCACTCAAAAGGCGCCTCACAGGTAGCAGATGGGTCTCACTATATATATCACATTGAAATCTCATATTCTAACGATGTGGATTGGGGTATTACAATCACACCCCCTTAAAGGCTTGATGTCTCCGGTAAGCCCAACACACACAAATCCAGGACCACACCAAGCGTTGGGATTCTAGAGGTGGCTCCCACCGCACTCACACGATGCGATGTAGCACTTAGTTCTCAGCCTGCCTGGTGCCTGCTCTGATACCAATTGTGGAGACCTGGCCCAACCTGCGAGGTATTGAAGACCAGACCCAACCTGCGAGGTATTGTTCGCTTTAGCCCGAAGCCTCACGGTTTTGTCCCACTCAAAAGGCGTCTCGCAGTATTAGACTTAGGTCTCACGATATACATCACATCCAAATCCTATATCCTAACGATGTGGGATTGGGGTATTACATTAATTTTAGAAAATTTTTTGAGTTGGCACAAATTTATTGGTTAGGTCTATAGGTGATGTGGTACACCCGGCCTACCTAATAATTTCTCCAAAATAAGAGTTTAAAGGTGTAAATGTCTCAAATAAAAGTTAAATGACCAATTTGTCCCAACTGATGTAGTTAAGGGGCCACTTTATGTATTCAACCATATTTTTAACCTTTGATCTCATGTAGATGTGTCAAATCGGGTTGATCGGGTAGGTTTCGGATTTGGGTCAATTAGGTCAGGTCAGTTTGGGTCAAAAGAGATTTTCGGGTCATTTTGGGTTTCGGGTCTCGGGTCTTTCGGGTTCTGGTTTTCGGGTTTTGTCATCGATTTTATCGGGTTTCGGATCATTCGAATTTTGGATTCGAGTTTTTCGGGTTTGACCATCACGTCTTTTGAGTTACAGTTATTTTGGGTTTTATGTCATTTGGATTTGATTTTTTCGAATTTAACTCTTGAGTCATTCGGGTTCCCGATTATTTTAAATTAAATTAAAGTTTCGATTTTACAAATTAATACTTAAGAGAGATTTTATCAAAAATATTATTTATTAAATTTTTTATAAATTGTAATTAAATTAATTAAATTGTAATGTTATAAATGTATTAATTAAATTAGTAATATTTATAACTTTTTTTAAAATTATTCTGTAAATTATCTATAGTTTTAAATAAAATAAATATTTAAGTTTTTATTTTTTACTAATTCATTTCTAAATTATAATTGCTATATAATAAATTAATGATTCATGATATCATTAATATATAATTATGAATTGTCCGTCATATAATCACAAACTAAGGAACCAGAATTTTGATATATAATTACAAATTAAGGACTCAAAATTTTGGCATACAATTACAAAATTTACCAGTTTTCCCTTAAAGAATTGAAAATTTAAAAGCTTTTGTTTGGTCTATTAATAGAATAGTCGAAAAGGAATAGCTAATTGGCCATCTGAACTGTCATACAGCTATAGCCACCATGAACCACTAATCTTAGTATCTTATTATCTTAGTGCTAATGACTTTGTTTTGTTCTTTCCTTTCTAAGACTTGTATATAGACTATACTTTATAGTGATTAGTGATTACCATCACCCACTTCTGCATAATACAACAACTTTCATACACACTACATTCGGCATTCTCATTAAATTATTTGTTTTGACGAGAACTAAATTATAAGAAGAAAATATATGACAACATATTGAAATTTTAATTTCAAATTTTCAATGCTTAGATGCTTTTTGTTGGATAGATAATTCACTAAATTTGATATGAACATTAGTAATTTATTAATACTACTATAATTTATAAAATTTCTTAGTTAGAATGAAAAATTGTCATTCACGTGAAGAAGTTTATTTCTTGATTTGATCAGTAATGATGAAAATCAACATGATCTTTTGTAAATTCTCAAATTTTCCTTAATAATGTTCATAATTAATATTATTAAATTTAAGTAATAATATTCTATAAATTCATATAAATCAATCATAATAATAAAATTTAAAAATTTAATTATGAAAAATATTTTTTTAAGTTCACTTTGGTCAAAATTTTATCAATTATTTATTTTTATTTTCTTTATCAAATTTATTTATTAAATTTGAAGCTCAGGAAGTATATAAAATTACTTCATCTGTCCCTATTTGTCTGTCACAATTAACCGTTTCATACAAGGCAAAAAAAGTAGTTATGGTGTAAAATTTCATATATATTTACATTGACTTTCTTATTTTATCCCTATCTCTCTTTCTCTTTAATTCTCTCTCCTATTTAAGAAAAGTATTCATTTAAGAGAGAAAGAAAGTAGTTTGAAAATGTAATTTTGGAAAATTAGTAATTAATGTTGGGATATAGACAGATAAAAAAGGATAAATAAAGCTTCAAGAAAGGGGCAGATAAATAGGGACAGAGAGAGTATTTCATTAGTTTGTCAAGTTCTTTTGGGTTAGATTCTCAGGTTTTTCGGGTTAGGTTCTTAGGTCTATCGGGTTTTGGGTCTATCGAGTTTCAGGTTTATTGGGTTCCGGGTCTATCGGGTTTTGGGTCTATCAGGTTTCAGATCGGTCAGGTTCGGGTTGTTTACTTTTTTTGTCAAACTAGGTCGGGTTAGTTTCGGGTTCGGGTCGATGGTGTCGAGTTTTCAGGTCCGGGTCAGCTTTTGACAACTCTAATCTCATGTCTATCAATCAAAGGCTCACAATAAGCCTCGTCATTCTTTCTATTGAACCCAAATATGCATCGTTTTATTGGTTTTAACACTATCTCCCACCGTTTCCTTTTTCCCAATTGCACTTGTTGTTGTCTTCTCTAGCCTTGCTTGCTTTAGTTGCGAATCTTGTTTTGGTCGACCCTTTGGCTATGTTAGCTTCTTGCTTCAATATAGTCTGAAACTCTCTTTTCCCTCTGCAACTTGTAAAACAAAACGAAAACTGACACACTCGGACCTAATACGACTATTCCGTACAAATAGAATAGTGTAAGACGGCGTATTAAGTGAACAATACATCAGTCCGGATGTGTCTAATTAAAAAGAGAAGTTAAGCTTAGGATAAGACGGAGTTGGAAGATAAAGTAATTAACCGTGCATGGAAATTAGTAAATGCCAAAAAGACCTCTAATTAAGTCCCTAGAAATTTATTATTGGCCCCGTTGGCATAAGAAATCAAAAGATTTAGCCAACGGGTAAAAATGGAAGAAAGTTGAAAAATGAGAAAAAGTTTGACCCGAGGCCTGAATAGACCCGGTGTCGGGCTCCTCTATAAATAGAGGAAAGCCGAAGCTTTTCCTCATTTCTCTTTTTTCTTTTTTCTTTTTTCTTTCTTTTTCTCTTTTTTCTCTCTGGAGCCAAACGGAGGCATTTTGTTCTTTTAGCAGATCCGTACAAACCGGCATGCGAAACAAGGTGAGTTTCTAATACGTCATTCTAATCACCTCGGTCTACATTATATTAAGTTTGCATGTATTTCCATGCATCGGTTTAGCGTAGATATGAGTTTTTAGTTTTTGGCCGGTTTAATTTTAAAACTCAGATCTACGGATATTGGGCAGGCAAAAGAAGGTGAGTTTTTAGTATGTTATCATACTCACCTTAATCTACGTCCAACTCCGTTTTTACACATTTCCCTGCACCGGGTGAGAGTAAATCTGAGATATTGTCAATTTAAGCCAAATCTCAGTTTTACAGAAATTGGACCGGTGTTTCTCGTTTCTGCCTCGGTGAATCCGCATGGGTGCCATGAGAATCGCCTGTCTAAATTTGTATGTCGGAAGGAGGAGAAACAAGTGCAAAAATCGGGGGAGGGACCAGCCGAGGAACAGGCCGACCGAGTCCCTACTTAGATATTTTTATATTATATTAATATATTTTAGATATTTATATATTATATTAATATATCTTAGATATTTATATATTACATCATTATAATATATAAATATCTCACGGGAGGGCTTTTTGGGCCCAATTTCGGGTAGAACTTGGCCCAACCCGCGTGGGGCCCAGTCCAGTTCGGGTGTGGGGCCCACGGGCCCCGGGGGCATTTTGGTAATTTTCGTCAAGAGTCCAATTTTGACCCAGAAACCTCCCGGACACTTTTCGAAGCCCCGAATCACATTCAAGCCCAGTCTTAGGTCATGTTAGAGCCTCATAGGTGCATTCATAGTTTAATTATGAATGCTAACATATTTCTGTGTACTAGGGCTCCGAGTGAATCGAGTGCGGCGATGCTCCGGAGGTTAAGCTACATGGAGCGCTTGGGAGCATACGAATCTTCTAATACTATGAGTGGCCTAGACTTCTTTGTTTAGCCACTGGGAACAAAAGTTTTAAAAACATAAATGTTTTCAAAGGTTTTGGGATACGGGAAATCCACACACACACACTGCGTATGACATACCCACATAGACAGTGGGATGTTTTCAAAGAAAATATAAAGACTTATGTGTGTGTGTTTATATGTTTTAAATATATGTTTTGAATACATATATATATATATATATATATGATAAATGGCTCCTCAGGGCTCCAATATATGTGGGAGCGTGGACCGAGTTGGAGTACCATGCATGAGATTTAGCCGTGGACCGCCTATTGAGGGGCATGGTGAGTCGAGACTCTGGGAGAGGCGCATATGTAAGCTTGCCAGGTCTCGAGGTAGCTGTGTTCCACCACAGCGACGGGCACCATCGAGGGAACGAGCTAGAGAAAGAGAAAATGTGAAATGTTTTAGAAAGAAAGGAGATAGCCTTCGGTGTAGTGAGGCATATGGTCGACAGGTCGAGCCTTCAGTATGAAAGAGATGCCAGCCCATTTGAGAGATATATATATATATATATTTATTTTAAGAGATTTAAAAGAGGGTTCTCGGTTGGAGAACCAGAAAAAACATTTGAAAAGAAAAATATTTATTTTATTATTATTTTAAATTGGATTACCCTTGTTTTCCCTAACCCCGATGGAGATTCATTGAACCTCTGTCACTCACATGTATCCAATGTGAATGGATGTAGATCCGCGTATGGGGTTAGCAAATAGAATGGAGGCTCACTAGGAGACGTTGGTGGCTTAGGCTTAGTAGTTTTCGCTGTATAGGTATTCTCTAAATTAGTCCACTGGTAATACCTTTAAATATTATTATTTTATTAAATGATTTTTAATTAAAGTTTTAGATGCTTTGCTGTGATGGTATCCATTTCAATGCCTTGCGGTGCTTCTGGTGTGTGACCGGCCGGAACGTACTTAGAGGCAGCGCGACGGTTGCCACGTGGCGAACTCGGGCGAGTCGGGGCGTGACAACTTTAATGGTATCATAGCGTTTAAACGATTCTAACTGTTTTCAAAAGCTATTAAGTGTTTTGAAAGTGTTTTCAAACGTTTCCAAGCGTTTTCGAAGCCAGTGGATTAGATAGGTTTAAAACTCAAGAGTTCTAGTACGTAGCTACTCGAAAACGTCGCAAATACCTAAACCTACTCTTAGAATACCTTCCTTAGCAGCGAGCCATCGGATAGTGTTCTCGAGTGTGGTCTTTAAGTGAGAAGACATAACGACCACTTTCTTTCTCGAGATTTGTGAAAGTAAAACACGCTTTTCGAGAAACTTCCCAAAATCAATTCTTCAGCTTTTAATGTTCCTTCCTATTCGACAGCTAAACCATGCAAGGGATGGTATTTCCCTTGAGGTGACGAGATAAGCGATATCTCGTCCAACTTTTCGAAATTGCCTAATCAGAGGCTTACCAGTGAAGAATTGGTTCGATGTCCAACCTTTGAGGTTGTGGACATCGAGACTCGCTAGTAAAGCAGCAAGTTTGAAATTTAAATTAGATGCGTTCCCCCATTCTTTACACTAGTGACGTGTAAGAGTTGGGAGGAGGCGAAGTGGCTAGAACAAGGCAATAGGCCAAGATGAGCCTAACGTGCATGAATGTTAACCCACTTCTCTCGTTCTCTGCACCATTGTGTGTAGCCTAGGAGAGAGAGTTGGGTTAGGATGAAAGAAATCGAAGGAGTCAATCACGGAAGTCGTGGTTGACCCAAAACCTCATGACGTAAGATGAAGCATTCGAGTAAAGAGATGAAGAATCAAGGAGGACCTCACAAGGCAACAAATGGAAGAATGAAAGGTGAGGCCAAGGAAGAGATAGCCAAGTGAAGGAATCACCAAGGAGCCCATGTGGAGCAATAATACCCTTGACGCCTAGGGTTCGAGGAGTGCTGCAGTGCACTGGTAGCCGAACGCATAGGCCTTGGGGTAGCATGTGACGTAGTTGGGCCCGACCCAACACTGTGGTGAGCCTGGTGGGATGAGCCCATAAGTTGGCAAGTTTGGTGGGATAAGTCCACAAATTGCTTGGATAATGCTCTGAGGAGTGGGCATGAGGTGAAAGAGGAGTTACAGCAAGGACTAGCTGACTTCTTTTGTACTTACACAATGGTATGTAAGTGGTCAAAGAAAGGGGATATGGTCGACGAAAGAGGGCCACTTGAAGCAAATTGAGAAGAAGCCTCCAAGGAAATTAGAAAAGATCGAGTGAGTACAGATCACGAGAGGTGAGATATGGGAGAATCACTTGAGGATGAGAAAATGATTGATAAGAGAAAACCCTAAAGGATTTGAGGATGACAAAAAAAAGGAAGAGTAAGGGAAGAGAAACAACAGAAAAGCCATTCTTGGGAAACGATGAAGAGGAATTAGGCAAGGATAATAAGACGGATAATGAGAAAAGAACGAAAAGTGATCACATCCAGATGGTTAACGAGTAGTACGTCAGTTACCTCTTGTTTGACCATTGGATACTAATGTTAAGAAAGGATATAGGAGAGATAAGAGCAAGGAAATGAAAATGGAGGAAATGGAATAAGGGGAAAGATAGGCTGAAACCTCCATTTTTAAGTGGATTAAGGGTGATGAACCCCTTATTAATTGATTGTTAATGAGGGTAAGAAGGATAAGACCCTTAAGGGATAATGGGAAAGGACTGTGTCATGGTCCAGATCAATGGGAAGTAAGCAAGCAGAGAGAGAGAGTAATGCACGGCAATGATGAGAATGCTTGCATGAGTGCTAATAGAAGGCACGAAGAGAATTTTCTTCAAAGCTGTGAAGACATCATCAGAAGGAACTGGTGAGAAAGAAGAAGGGGAAATGGAAAGGAAAAGAAAGGAAAACCCTTAAACAAAGGATAAAGAGATGTCGTGATGTAGTGCGGAAGCTTTCTTAATAAAGAAAGAAAGCATAAAACCCTTGATAAAAGGAAATTCTAGGCTAATAAGAGTTGAATAAGACCTAGAAGAAAGAGAAAACTTATTTCAGTTGGTGAACTAAGTATAGGCTAAGTAGGAATAGAGCCTTAAAAGAAGAAAAGTATAACCTATCACTAGAAAACTTTAAACCTAAATTAGTGATAATCTCATAATGAATCATAGGTTAATAACTCCAAATGGTTGACTACGATTAGTAAAAGATTAAGACTAGAAAATTAGGTTTCGACACAAAACCTAGGTAGATAACTTAGAGATAGGTTAAAGAAATGAATAAAATGGGATTAAAAAGGCCTAGAAAGAGGATCAAGAAAGATCTAGTGATGTGAATCGAATAAAAAACTTAGAAACGAATGTTAGTTAAAAAAAGTCGAGCATAATGAACCCTAAATTTGAATCAAGCCAAGGCACTACATCATAAAATGAATAAGTCAAAAAAGAGAATGAATAAACAAGAATGAATGGAGGCCAGAGCTGCTAAGCAAAAGAGGTTAAGGATGTGAATTGGTAAAAAGAGAGAGAAGGAAAACCCCCGATTACTTAAGTTATAAATAAAGAGACAAGAAGATTAGATAGAAAGAAGAATTGGAGAAAACATAAGAGAAGGAGTACTCGTCGGAAATGAGTAAATGGAGATGATTATATCCTAATGGATGACATCAGTAAAAAATGAATGGAAGAGAAGAAAAGAGAAATAAAGAAGTGAGGATACCAAATTATGGTAGAGAAACAAAGGTGAAAGGATGATGAAGGCGAGAATAATGATGATGATGGAAAACTTTAAGGATAATCAAACACGAAGAAAGAGGAAAGTGGATCAACTTAGAGAAAAGTTGAAGAAAGAGTGAGGATAAACCAGAATAATGGTTGGAACTGGAGAAGACAAAAAGGTGTATGCATGATAAGAAAGTGGGATAGAAGGAATAAAGAATAAGGAAGTTAAGGAATATGGAAGATAAGTTGAATTTTTAGAAGGAGGGGAGTAAACCAATTTTGAGGATAACCTCCCCGGAGAATGTTAAGTGAAGAAAGGATGTGGGAGATGAAATTAAACTAAGCTAAAATAGAGTTAGCTTGGCACGAACAAGATTGTGGACTAAGAAGTATAATGAAAGGTGTTGTCCACAATAATTAAACTATGGTATTGAAGACTAGGAAGGGATATCAAGGAATTAAGAGCCCAAGATGTTTGAGATAAAGAAAAACCTACATGAGAAAAGCAAGAGATGCGAGAACTGGGTCAGAAAAGATGACAGAGAGAACCCTGAGTACTCAATGGAAGGAGTACAGGGATAAGGAAAAAAAAACTGATCAAGCTCATGAACTTTTATGAGCACAGCTAGTATAAGGAGAAGAAAGGAAATTCTAACCCCAAGAGAGACAAGGGTGTTAGAAGAAATGAGGAATAAGGATGAAGAGGATGAAGCAAACCAGAGAATAAAGCAAAGAAAAGAAAGAATGAAGCCAAGGTAAAGGAAACATTGGATAAGGCGTGAAAGATCACGTAAATCAAGGTTGAGTATGAAGAAGAGAAATGATATGGAGATTACCCTAAAGAAAAGGGTATGGAGATGACAGGAGTTTCTGGATGATGCCAAGAGATGGCAATGGACTAGAGAGAAGATCAAGTTAAGTGAAAGGAAGGGAAACCTCAAGAGAAAATGCGAAGATGTAAAAGCTACAAAAAAATGCTGCACAAGTGTGATGCGCGTGAGTTACGCTGTTTCGCATTGACGAGAAGGCAAGAGAAATGTGGACCCCACAATGGACTGTGAGTGAGTGAAAGGAGGAAAATAAATCAACCATTAGCAATAGAGCTAATGTGAAGAACGGAGATTAGAAGGAAAAGAAACACGCGACACCTCCTGAAGTGGGTACCTTAAGAAAATAAAAGTTAAGGAAACCCCAAATGACACTGTTAATGAAAGGAAGGAAAAAGGAAGGCATAGTGAAGAGAAACACGAAGACAAAGAGCACGCAGGGATCATGACATGGTGTGATCGACTATGTCCTGTAATGACGGGGATGTCAGTGGGGAAAGAGAACCCTTTTTGAGAGGTCTAAGAGGCCTAAAAGACAAATGAAAGCCTAAGAGGCAAGAGAAATGATATGGATGGGTATGAGGTCGAGGCTCAGGTATGAGTAACTTGGGAGCCATGTGAGATGTCCCATGTGAGGAAGGATCAGAGATCGAGATCTTGAGGATCTCTGTAATGAACACTCGAGAGGACCGGCCTAGTGTGTGTGATTAGGGTGTGCATGAGGCCACCCAGAGTTCTCCATCCCAGAGTGGATGAGAGATGAGATGGGCCGTGGGCCCTATATGTGATGTGATGGGCCAAGGGCCTTATGTGTGATTGTGATGGGCAGTCAGAGAGTGGGTCAGATTGTGAGAGTCGAGAGGGCATGATCTCTGATTCCTCTATTGTGATATGGCCGAGAGTGGGCCAGTGTGTACAGGAGCCCGACTCATACACCATGAGTTTTGAAAGGAAGAAGATTGGAAAGAGAAAGAATGGAAGTAAGAAACGAAATAAAGAAACAAAACCAATGTAGGGGGGAGACAATTAATTCACCATATCCTCGCCGCGAAGGCGAAGGAGTTAAGCTAAGGTCTTTCCCAATAGCTTGGTTACAAAGACGAGTACAAGACCATGAAAAGACAAGAAACGCGTCAGAGAATGGCCTCAAAGTGAGAGACAGTGGCACAGAGAAAGGAGAACAGACTCCTAAAAAGAGTACGAGGTATGAAACCTCAGAAGTAATAAGAGGATAGTCTCGTTGAGAGAGACTTTAAGAAAGGACAAGGACAAGGACATGGTGAAAGGATCGAGTAAGCATAGTTGAAGCAGAGGAAGAACCTCCAAGTGTTATGACCAAAGTGAAGTGAGCCTAACCCATGAATAGGTAAGGGTAGGCTATGTTAAGGAAAAGATGAGGTTCAAACTCAAGAGTAGAAGAGTGATGAAGCCACTCTTGAGAAAGAGAATGATCAGAGTGCACAGCGGAAGCGTGGTGGACTTCAGCAGCGAATAGTGATGCGAACACTATTCGAAAACGAAAGGAAGGCTTAGAATGGAAGCCAAACCTCCCTAAGCTACCTCATTTAATTTTGAGGATGAAATTTTTAGAAGGAGGGAGAGTTGACACACCTGGACCTAATACAACTCTTTTGTATAAATGGAATAGTGTAAGAAGGCGTATTAAGTGAACAATACGTCGGCCCAGATGTGTCTAATTAAGAGGAGAAGTTAAGCTTAGGATAAGACGGAGTTAGAAGATAAAGTAATTAACAGTACATGGAAATTAGTAAATGCCAAAAAGATCTCCAATTAAGTCCCTAGAAATTTATTATGGGCCCTGTTGGCATAAGAAATCAAAGGATTTAACCAACGGGTGAAAATGGAAGAAAGTTGAAAAAGAGGAAAAAGTTTGACCCGGGGCCGAGTAGACCCGGTGTCGGGCTCCTCTATAAATAGAGGGAAGCCGAAGCTTTTCCTCATTTATCTTTTTTCTTTTTTATTTCTTTTTCTCTTTTTTCTCCCTGGAGCGAAACGGAGGTATTTTGTACTTTTGGCATATCCGGACAAACCAGCCGGTAAAATAACATTAGTTTCTAATACGTCATTCTATTCACCTCGATCTACGTTATATTAAGTTTCCACGTATTTTCATGCATCGGTTTAACGTAGATCTGTGTTTTTAGTTTTTGGCCAGTTTAATTTTAAAACTCAAATCTACGGATATTGGGCCGCGAAACCAGGTAAGTTTTTAGTATGTTATCATACTCATCTTAATCTATGTCCTACTTTGTTTTCACGTATTTCCATGCACCGGGTGAGAGTAAATATGAGATTTGGTTAATTTAAGCCAAATCTCAGTTTTACGAAAATTGGACCTGTGTTTCTCGTTTCTGCCTCGGCGAATCCACTATGGGTGCCATGAAGATCGCCTGTCTAAGTTTGTACGTCGAAAGGAGGAGAAAAGAGCGCGAAAACCGGGGGAGGGACCGGCCGAGGAACAGGCCGACCGAGTCCCTGTTTAGATGTTTTTATATTATATTAATATATTTTAGATATTTATATATTATATTAATATATCTTAGATATTTATATATTATATCATTATAATATATAAATATCTCGCGGGAGGGCTTTTTGGGCCCAATTTTGAGTAGAACTTGGCCCAACCCGCATGGGGCCCAGTCTAGTCCTGGTGTGGGGCCCATGGGCCCGGGGGCATTTGGGTAATTTTTCGTTAAGAGTCTGATTTTGACCCCGAAACCTCCCGGACACTTTTCGAAGCCCTGAATCATATTCGAGCCCAATCTTAGGTCATGTTAGAGCCTTATTGGTGCATTAATAGTTTAATTATGAATGCTAATATATTTCCGTGTACTAGGGCTCCGAGTGAATCGAATACGGCGATGCTTCGGAGGTTAAGCTATATGGAGCGCTTGGGAGTATACGAATCTCCCAATACTGTGAGTGGCCTAGACTTCTTTGTTTAGCCACTGGGAACAAAGGTTTTAAAAACATAAATATTTTCAAAGGTTTTGGGATACGGGAAATCCACACACATGTGACATACCCACAGAGACAGTGGGATGTTTTCAAAGAAAATATAAAGACTTATGTGTGTGTGTTTATATGTTTTAAATATATATGTTTTGAATACATATATATATATATGATAAATGTATGGATCGGACGCGAGATGCACATTTGAATAGGCTCCTCAGGGCTCCAATATATGTGGGAGCGTGGACCGAGTTGGAGTAGCATGTATGAGACTCAGTCTTGGACCACCTATTGAGGGGCACGATGAGTCGAGACTCTGGGAGAGGCACGTAGGGAAGCTCGCCAGGTCTCGAGGTAGCTGTGTTCCAACACAGCGACAAGCACCACCGAGGGAACGGGCTAGAGAAAGAGAAAATGTGAAATGTTTTAGAAAGAAAGAAGATAGCCTTCGGTGCAGTGAGGCATACGATCGACGGGTTGAGCCTTCAGTATGAAAGAGATGCCAGACCATTTGAGATATATATATATATATTTTAAGATATTTAAAAGAGCGTTCTCGGTTGGAGAACCAGAAAAGAGTTTTGAAAAGAAAAATATTTATTTTATTATTATTTTAAATTGGATTACCCCTGTTTTCCCTAACCCCGATGGAGATTCATTGAATCTCTGTCACTCACCTATATTCAATGTGGATGGATGCAGATCCGTGTACGGGGTCAGTAAATAGAATGGAGGCTCACTAGGAGGCGTCAGTGGCTTAGGCTTAGTAGTTTCCGCTGCATAGGTATTCTCTAAATTAGTCCACTGGTATTACCTTTAAAGATTATTAAATGATTTTTAATTAAAGTTTTAGTTGCTTTGCAATGATGGTATCCATTTCAATGCCTTGCGGTGCTTCTGATGTGTGACCGACCGGTACGTACTTCGAGGCAGCGCGGTGGTTGCCACGTGGTCGACTCGGGCTGGGCGGGTCGGGGCGTGACATAAACCATCCCTAAACTAGTAAGCGAGGCTTTAATGGACCTAAATTTAGATTTGAATGATTTAAAATGTTTTACTATTTAAATTATCTTTCAACTACCAAAGGTTTGATTCCTTGAATTTAAACTGATTTATGATGGTTATTTATGATCTAGACATGGATTGACCTACCTTAAAATTTTTGCTATCAAATGTTTATATTATGTGGTGAAATTAATGGAAATTGATATATTTGGAATTGATTCCAATAATAGGCTAGTTGGCCAAATGGTATACGATTGAATTATGTTGTTTTACATTACGATTTTGGTGGATGAGCTGTTAGTCAGTACAGTGGCACTTCTCAAGGTCTGACCTTGTGGAGGTGGCGTGAGAAAGCAGTTAACTCCCACATAGGATGGAGTGATACAAGGGTTAATTGTGTACACTGATATTGATTATGTGATCTTCGTGGGAGTACATCGGACATAGCCACGGACCACCCGTGATGAAGGCCCGTGCCAACATCGAGGTTGGGCATTTTGATAAACCTTAATAAAACTTACGATCCCTCGATGGACTCAGATTCCATCTTTGGCTGGATGTGAGTTTGAGTACAGTTTTGGCGAGCCCAAAATAAATTTTCTCACATTTTTTGTTTTTATTTACTACTTCATTTTGGAAATTTTGCAAATATTTATTCTGATTTTCTTACTTTTAAGATAAACAAACTCATACTTTCGGACAAGGTGATAGTTCAAACATTTTATGAATCGTTATATTTTCAATTTAATTTCTACAATATATGCATTTATACCTTACCTAATTAGATTTGTATTCTTGGTCTAGTCTCAATTATTGAGTATAATTTATATACTCACTCTTTTCTTTTTAAAAATTGTTTTCAGACTAGTAGGACGCATATAAAGAGTAAATCGCAAAGAAGCACGGCTCACTTTCGGACAGTGGATAGTAAGTTAATACAACTTATCTATTACTAATATCGGATCCACCGACATGATTTAGAGTCTGTTTTTAAACCTAGTCTATAAAAATTGTGGAACTATTATATAATGTGCAAGTATCAATTTTGTTTTGTAAAAGTTATCTTAAAACTTTGGTGTGAATGAGTATGTAGAAAAACAAATGTATAGGTTTTATAAATTAACGGCTATTATTTA
Source organism: Microcos paniculata (assembly GCA_030664755.1). Lineage (NCBI taxonomy): Eukaryota > Viridiplantae > Streptophyta > Magnoliopsida > Malvales > Malvaceae > Microcos > Microcos paniculata. The sequence goes on from CP131463.1 coordinate 10,668,630, forward strand.
AATTTTGTACTGTATATACGTTTTGAAACTGCTCTACTCATCTATAATCTATAATATATATAAAAATATGAATGGTGTAAAACTTTTGAATCACCTAAAATACCTTTTTTTTTCTAAATATTTCAGAATTGCCATTGATATTATTGATTTAAATTGAAACTCTTTATTTATCTTTTACTAAATATTTTTTATATATTTATTAAATGATGTTAGTAATTAACTAATTTTATTTTCATCATAATTAAATTATTACTATATTATATTAAAGAAAATATTTTAATTATTATTCAATTTTATGTAGTTTAATTTGAAGTTTACTCATCTATAGTTTAGTTATTATTCACTTTAATATAGTTTATTTTTTTACGTTTATTATTATTTTTTATTTTTTGTTATTATTATTAACGTATTGTATCACGTGCGTAAATGATTAGTTATTTACAAATATTACAATTATTTTACTAATTGGGTTTAAAGTACTGTAAGCCTTGCGAGTTTCGAGTTATAGGTGAAATGCACCGCTTAAAATTCGTAGCATGCGATGGTTGTCACATTTTCGACATTTAGATTAGGATGTGACAGCAATGCCATGTCATTTTCTAATTATACAAGGCTTTCTTTATTTTCCACATCATCATTAGTGAGTCTCATATCGAGAAAAGTTAGAAAAAAAAAACAAAAACAAACCCTTTGAATAAAAAATAACACTTGAATAACCAAAACCAAAATCAATGCAAATCACTTTTAGAATCAAAATCCCAAAAATGAACACTTGAAGAACCAAAACCCAGGCAAGGTACTGGTGCATTTTATAATAAAATCAATCAGAAAAGTGTAAAAGCACTACCATGCATAGAAATCCATGTACATCCACCGAACTTATGTAATTTGCGGATTGCCGTGAACCTGCGAAAGGGCCAACTTCAATATGTTTGCAAGTACATTTTCTCAAATTTGTCCAAATGTTCTAGACATTATAGGAAAATTACAATTTTTTTAAAAAAAAACCCTAAAATCATAAAGCAACGATTTGCACAAATGTTTGAGTAGGTAATATAAGTCATCTCTTTACCTATATATATATATATATATATATATATATAAAAGTCATCCCGATTGCACGCCCAAAAGTGCACTGCTATAATGGAAGCCATTTTTCTTATTTCTTTTCGCAGAAAAAATTAATCCTCGATTGCTGAAAGTCTCGGATTAAAGACAGCAAATAAAAAATCAGAGAGAGCGAGAAAGAACCAAAGAACACACCTTGGAAGTAATTGATTCGAACAAACGCAATACCCCTTACTTGATCATGTTCGGATTAATGCTATTTAGATGACCAAGTTTTCTTCAATTCAGACCTCGATTTCTCATTTCCTAAGGAAACCCAAGAAACCAAATACGCCATTCTTCTTGTTTCTTTGGTTGCGGCTGCAAAAGCTGCGATCTCTAGTAGGAAATAGGTGATGTTTGTTTTTCTTCTTTACTGTAAAAGTCAAAAGTGATAAGTTTCAAAATTTAAGTAAAAGAGATTGGGGAAAAGGAGATTAGAGGTTTTCAAAGCTTGATGCAAATCGTGAGAAACGAGATTGAAGAGAGGAAGAAGATATATTTGAAAGCCATGATCACATGTGATAGTGAAATCATCCAGATCAGAGGAATGGGGAAATCCTTGGATGTTCAACGATGTTTTATGTAGCTTTTGATGGAATTAGTAAAAGAAAAAATGAAAGTATTTGAGGTAGCGAAAAGATGACCGATATTTTAGAGATGAAGTAGTGAAGGCTTATAGAGCTATTGAGCTTTATCGACAAGGCTTTTTCCATAGGCTTTTTCCATCTTGAAGAATTAGAGAGAGAAAATGAGTTTTGGTTATTTAGTGAGAGAAAGAGGAAAATAAAAATGAAATAAACAACAAAAATTTAATGGGTAAATATATTTCAAGTCCACCTAGAAATAAAATGTCCAAATTAGTGTCACCTCATAATCTTAACGGTAAAGTTAACATCTTCCATCCAAATTGGCCTGAGCTGGCCTAAAATAAAAGGTTAGGGGTTTATTTGGTTAAAAAAAAAGGTTAGAGGTATATTTGGATTCCTTTTGAAAGGTTAGGGGCCAATTTGATATTTAAGCCATTCTAGTTTGTTGTATCCCAACTTCTAATTTTTTCAATTGAATAAAATTGCTCAATTAAAGACAATAGTTTCGATAGTTTTGAGGGTGGTAGATCGAGATCCATGAACATTCTTTGGTGTTCATAAAAAACCAAAGTCCATGGGAACAAGAAGAAATTGGAGAAGAAATAATTGGGTAGAAGATAGTGTGAGAACAAAAAAAGCGATGCATATTTAGTGAAAAAAAAAAGAAGAAGATGTGCCTCATTATGTGTAATGCCTAGCCTCTCATTAGCTTAAATTGGAATCATAGACTAATGTAATGAAAATTTTCATACTTGATGTGCATGCAAATATGTCTTTAGTAAAAATAAGAATATTTTCTACTTAGTAAAATTTTCCTTACTTTGAAGAACTAGACTTCTTTACACCTATAACAAGTTTTGACCAAGGAGGTAAAACTCAACCTTTTTGTACTATTTTTCAAAAATTCCGTATGTCCCACCAAGTGTGTATGTATCCTTCCAAACTATGTATTTTTCTCCTTAACATGTCTAAGACTTTTCAAAGTTGTTACGGTATTTTTCTAAACATTTTAAGTTGACGAAAATATTGCCGAACAAACATGTCGCAGTATCCAATGGCATTTTCATAAATATTTACAAAATTACAAATTGAATTTTTCTTCATTGATAATGATTTTCGTATAGTATTGGAGGGTCCTATACTATTATGCACTATTGAAACTTGAAAACTATCTAGTTGCTACTAAAAACTTATATGTATAATTGTCATTTTACCCTTGAGAAACTTTGAAATGCATTTTAACACCATAGGATGCATATATTTAAATTGTTTAATTAGCTAGTTATTTTTGCCTAGTTGACATTCCTTTTATGAAGTGACCTAGTACCAAATTATTTTTATAAAATTCCTAGTTTGTTAGTTTATTTTATGGGACCTAATGATAATTAAGAAAATTCAAGGAGGATATATGTTAGTTCAAGGAGGATATCTGTTTATAAAGTGACCTAGTTCCAAATTATTTTTATAAAATTCCTAGTTTATTAGTTTCTTTTATGGGACCTAATGGTAATTAAGAAAATTCATAAAAGATATTCTTGTCATCCAAAAAGTCCTGATTTTTCTAGAGAAATCAAGGTTCTTCAAAGAAGTTTTTTTTGCTTTCTGCGTCCTTTCTCCCTTTTGGCCAAACCACCCCCCATCTTATTTCTTCTCCATTTTTCTCCACCAAATTCTAGACTTCTGGTGAACGTGTCGTAGCGCTATCAAATTTATAACCTCACTAACTGACAAACCCGGACCTAGCACGACTTTTTCGTACGAACGGAATAGTGCAAGATGACGCAAAAATTAAACAATATGTCGATCCGGCTGTGTCAAGTCTGAAGAGAAGTCAAACTTAAGGTAAGCCGTAGTTGGAAGATGAAATGGGTGACCATGCATGGAAATACTAATGTGGACTTCTTTAAGTCCATAGCCAATGGATTGGACGTCCATCGGTGAATTGGTTGGTGGATCGGGCCAAGGATTAAAGTTTTGAGAGGTTTAAAAGAGAAGAGAAAGTCTGACCCGGGGCCTGAGTAGACCCGATGTCGGCCTCCCCTATGCCTCTCCCCCTCATTTTCTCTCTTTCTCTCTTCTCTCCTTTCTCTTTTCTCCCAACTGCTCTTTTAGGGCAATTTTGGACTTTTGGCTAATCCAGACAAACCGACCGCAAGTTCAAGGCGAGATCTTGGTAAGTTGTTCTTAACTCCTTGAATTACGTTTCATTAAGTTTTCACGCTTATCCATGCATTGGTCTAGGAGAGATCCAAGCTCAAAGTTAGGTTCAGCTTTTTAGTTAGATTTTAAGTTTAGATTTGAGATCTAGGAACTTTGAGCTTGTGATTCTCGTTTCTGCTCCGGTAAACGTGTTGTGGGAGGTGAGAGGAACCTCCATTTCGAATTTCAAGTGAAACGGTGGACTGAGGGGCTCGGCAACCGAGGAAAAGCCTCGGATCCCAAGGCTAGTGTGCGGCTCCCGCGCTAGAGCCGTATCTCTCCCATGCGGGAAAGACCGCCTGGCCGAGTCCCGCGCGGGACTTGGGTTTGGCCCACCCTCGAGGGTGGGCCTTCTCCTGGCCCAATCCATGGCTAGGTCAGGCCCAGCCACACGGGAGGGCTTGTATGGCCCAGAATCCGGGCTACGGGTCCAGCACGAGTGTGGGGCCCACGGGTCCCCAGGGGCATTTTCGTAATTTTGTTTTAAGTGTCCAATTTTCACCCCGAAACCTTCCGGACACTTTTCTAAGCCCCAAATCATATCCAAACCCAATCGTAGGTCATATTAGAGCCTCGTTGGTGCATTCATAATTTTAATTATGAATGCTAACATACCTTTCTATGTATTAGGGCTCCGGATAATCGAGTGCGGCGTTGCGTCGGAGGTTAAGCTACATGGAGCGTTTGAGAGTATACGAATCTCCCATCACTGTGAGTGACTTAGACTTCTCTGTCTAGCCACTGGGGAAAAAGGTTTTAAAAATGATTTTAAAAACATAAATGTTTTCAAAAAGGTTTTGGATTACGGGAAATCCACACACACACTTGTTTGTGATATACCCACAGAATGAGTGGGATGTTTTAAAAAGAATTGTAAAGACTTACGTGTGTGTGTTTATATATTTTAAATATGTATGTTAGATATTTATATATATAATTATGAAATATTATTATTATAAGTTTTAAGGGTGCGACACCCTTGCAAGATGAGTGATTGAGAGAGATGCTCCTCGGGCTCCAATTTGCGGGAGCGTGGATGAGTTGGAGGAAAGCATGCTAGATTCTCAGCCGTGGCCCGCCTATTGAGGGGCACGGTGAGAGGAAACCTGGTTTGGAAAGGCGCGTAGGGAAGCTTGCCAGGCTCCAGTTCGCTGTGTTCCACCACAGCGAGGCACCACCGAGGGAAAGGACTAGAGAGATAGAAAAGAGAAAATATTATTGAATAAGAAAAGAGATAGTCCTCGGTGCAGTGAGGCATATGATGACCGACAGGTCGAGCCTCCAGTATAAAAGAGATGCCAGCACATTTGAGATATATAAATTTATTTTATTTAAGATGTTTCTAAAAGAGGGTTCTCAGCAGGAGAACCAGAAAAGAGTTTTCAAAAGAAAAATATTTATTTTATTATTATTTTATTTTATTTTATTTTATTTTGGATTTCCCTTATCTGCTCTAACCCAGATGGAGATTCCTAGAACCTCTGTCACTCACCTGTATCCAATGTGGATGGATGCAGATTCGCATACAGAGTTTGCTATAGAAAGGAGGCTCACTAGGAAACGTCGGTGGCTTAGGCTTAGAAGTTTCCGCTGTATAGGTATTCTCTCATTAGTCCACTGGCATTACTTTTAAAGTTAACTATTTTATTAAATATTTCCTAATTAAAGTTTTAGTTTTATTTGTCAGCGATGATGCCCATTTATGCCTTGCGGTGCCCTAGGTGCGTGACTGGCCAGCACGTACTTCGAGACAGCACGGCGATTGCCACGTGGCCGGGTCGGGCGGGTCGGGGCGTGACACTAACTCTGTAGAAGGGCAAGTAAGGGTCGCTCCCATGAGGAGCTAACTTGATTAATCGTTACTTTCATAAACCAAATAAACAAACAAAGTAAAGAATGAGGGGGTTTTTTGTAAGATTAAAAACAACAAGTAAGATAAACAAACAAAAGTGATAAATTAACTAAATCAATGAAAAGGTAAACTTTCAACCTAAAGCATGATTTATACTCGGAATCAGAAATTGATCATCGACTTCTAAAATAAGATTAACCCTCTAATTAATTGGCATAGCCAATGTTACAGTAGCTTCACATTAACCTAATTGATTCTCAAATAAATCAACCTAAAACCTGCTTTGAAATTAATTCATATCCTCTTAGACTAATCCAAGAGCCCAGCAAGCTAGATTCAAGTCAAGAAGATTAAGTACCAAATCAATATTAGCTAATAGTAAATAAGGAAATACCCAGCATACTTCGCTGGACTTACTCCTGTAATTTCCATGAACACAAACTTGTACTCATTTGTTACTATCGATTAGAGTAAACTACTATTAGGATTAGAATTATCCTAATTCTAACAGGCAAACACATACAAGAATCGATCATTCATAACTAATCAATACCAAATATGTAATTGCAAGGTCGTAAACAAGATTACAACCTCCGAATAATAGAAAATTACAGAATAATTAAAGAGAAAAGTCTCATAATCAAAACCGAGTATCGAATGAAAACTCTAGATCAGAGAAGATAAAATTTAATTACTAATGGTCGAGAGAAAACACGAAATTCTTTCTAGGTTTTGGAAAAATTGCTCTCTCCCTTTGCTCTTCCTCCTACGCTCCATAAAAACTAAGATCTAAGAAACCTAAAAATCTCCTTGGGCCATCAAAATCCGAGCCTAAACAAGCTAAAAGATTACAAATTTAATGTAGGTTTTCCAAAGCCTTTCTTCTTCTTTTCAATGTTTTGGAAAATTTTCCTTAACGAGCTCAAGCCTTATTCCGACTGGATGTGGGTTTGAATCTAGTTTTTGGCAAGCCTAAGTAAAATAAAATAAAATCAATTTCCTTGATTTTATTACTTATTTTCATTCTTTATTGAGCTACTGATTTTTTGAGCTCGACTTAAATTTTCTCTTTTTTTCTGGAATAAATAAATATTTACGTACGGACAAAACGACAATTAAATTTTTTTCATGAATTGTTGGACATTTCTAGTTCATAACTTCAAAAACGTATGTATTTTCATTTCATTTGTTTAAAACTAGTCTAGTTTCACTCACTGAGTATAATCCCATATACTCACCCCTCTTTTTACTTATTTTCAGGTCAGTAGACAATGCATATAGGATAGGCCGCTAAAAACCATGACTCGACTTTAGACATTCTTTAGTAAGTCGGCACGACTTATATGTTGTTATTATCGGATCCACTGGAAAAATTTTGGGTTGTTTCATAACCTCTTATCAGTCTATATTTTCTACCTTTGATAACTATTTTATAATTGTAGAAATTGCTCATCTCTTTTGTTTGTAGAAATAACCTATAAACACTTTCCAATTTTTATCACTTTTGATATAAATGAATGAATACTCACATATGTGTAAACTTTTTAAATGATTTTATTATCTAGATTTTGAGCTATATGTATATTTTAAACTGCACTCCTCATTTCATGTGAACAACTAAAATTGTTTCACTAAATGGGTTCGAAATACTATAAACTTTGCGAGCTTCAAGTTATGGGTAAAGTGCAGTGTTCACAATTTGTAGCATGCTGCGAATGTCACATTCTCGGCCTTCGAATTAGGATACAACATTATGAGCCTTAGATTAACTAGCATAAAATCAATGAACCTCTCCACAGATTTCATTAGTGGAGAGGATCTTCTCCCTCTGGGCTAAAGCATTTTAAAGGCATAAAGGAAAAAGTGAGTACTCTTTGAAAAATAAAGACCGGCACGTTGGTGGGAAAGAAACTGTCTGAAGCTACCAAAAAAAGCACCAGAGCTCATGGGAGAAGAGAAGAAAAACATACTTTTTAGACGTTGGAGTAAAATTCAAACATATTAATGTAGCTTTCTTATTGATTGCAATTATAAATTCAAACACTCTATTTTTATTTTTCTCTGTTTTCAAGCTTTGCTTTTTTAGTTTATTTTGGTTCCCCAGTATTCTTGTTACTTTGTTTAATGTTGGTTTTGTTAATCTTAAGCTTATTTCATTTCACTTGTTATCCACCTAAAGTCAAACTCACTGAAATCTAATTTTCCCTCATCTGCATGAAGAGCCAGGGTGAGAACCCTCTAATAATCTGTGCAATGTAGTCTGTGATGGGGATGGTCGCTCAACACTCTACTTTTATTTTTCTCTATTTTTAAGCTTTTCTTTTTTAGTTTATTTTGGTTCCCCAACATTCTTGTTACTTTGTTTAATGTTGGTTTTGTTAATCTTAAGCTTATATCATTTCACTTGTTATCCACTTGAAGTCAAACTTACTAAAATCTAATTTTCCCTCCTCTGCATGAAGAGATAGGGTGAGAACCCGCCAATCGTTTGTGTGACGTAGTCTGATAGCCTAGTTACCTTCGAACACCCATTGAGCTTTGTTAAACTTTCATGAGTGGAATGTTTTGTGACCATAAAAAATATATGGAGTCAACAAACCCCAACCATTAAAAGATCTTCTCTTCTTCAACAATATCTCAACCATTAGAGTTGACTGAATCTGTTGTGCATAAGTGGCATTTGGAATCATAATCATATGCTCTTGCACATCTAATCTCAAACCTTGAGTGAAAATGTGGTACATACATCTTCCTTGGTGATGGAATGAATGTCTTGAGAGCTTCCTCAACTCATACTCATATTGCTTTGATGAACATATTTCCTTGTTGCATACTATAATATTGAGCACGTTGGTAATTGCACTTCTCTTGGGGAAGGTCCTCATTGTTGAACTGTTTCAGGAAGTCTTCCCAAGTCAGTCGAGTACTGGTTCTAGTTGTAACATTATCCTACCAAACTCTTGCAATTTCAATCACAAACTTGGTAATTATTTTATATTTTTCAACATAAGTTAAACTTCAAATCCTATAAGATTTCAATAACACAAAGTAACCATTCCTCAGCATCAATGTCAAGATCATTGTTGGTAAAGTCTTTCTAACCTAGTTGCCATGCATCTAGAAAGTTTCAACTTTCTAGTTGAACTAGAACTTTTGCCAGTGGAATTCGAACTGGTAGCACCACAAAAAGATTGAGGCGATGGAGAAATTATTTGGTAAGCAGGGTGTACCACATCATCCATAGGCCCGACCAATTAAATTGTGACAACTCAAAGATTTTGATACATTTACTAAAACCCTACCATAATTATAGCCTAAATTTAAGGACTTACCCATTAAATTCTCATTCTTTGTAACGTGTGGCTAAACCTTTGTCAAATTAGTGCCTTAATTTTAGAAAACTTTTTGAGTTGGCACAAATTTATTAGTTGGGCCTATGGATGACGTGGTACACCCGGCCTACCTAATAATTTCTTGAGGCGATGGCACATTATATGAAGGAGGAGGATAGTATCGAGGAGATGGCAGAGGCGGAGTTACTTTTCCAGCTTTTGCTAGCCCTCTAGTTTATATGTATCACCATATAAATTCTACCATGATGCATAAGCTAATAAATGGAATTTGCAAGTGTACAGACTTAGTGTAGTAAACAAAACTTCAGAGAATTCCAAGAGTTAATCTTAGGGAGAACCAAATAATTGCTTGAAAACTAATTTTATTGAGTTCTTTGAATGATTGAGTGAATGAACTAAAATTAAATATAACTAATTAAAAGTAATCAAATCTAAATTATAGAGGATAAATTCAGTAGAAAAGATAAGGTTTAGGCTTTTTCCTAGGTTTCTAATTAACTAGCATGAAAAGATGTTTCGTGTCTAAATAATCACTAACCTAATTAAGGATTCTCTCAAAGTCACCAAATTTTTCCTAATCAAGTGATTATCACCTTTCAGTGCATATCTTAATTAGCTAAGAACATTAAGATCCATGGATTAATTGTCATGCCTCGACCCACAAGCTCGGCCACGTGTCAAATGTTGTACTACCTCGAAGTACGTGCTGGCTAGCAAAAGGTTTCGAAGGTAGCACAAGGCATATATTAGATCCATCGCCAAATACAAATATCAAATATCAAATTTAATTCCATTTCAGTATATACAAATATCTCTCATACAACAGACTTTCAAAATTTCATCATTTAAGGTCATCAAAGCCATCACATAGGCTAAAAATATCGCCAAGTAAATAAAGCACATGAAGTATCAGAATATTTTAAAATGTTTGGAAGCATGTACAAAACAAATACGGTAGAAACCCAAAACCAAAATTGGATCACCGGACTAAGAAATGAAAGTTCACTTATTGGCTGAAAATTTGTAGTTCACAATAGCTATAGTTAGGTTGCTCCTTTCGAGTGTTAATCTCCTGAAACCAGTTAAACCATGGTGGTGTGTATAACGACTCAGTGATGTAGTTTGGAAACAATGTAAAAGATAAAGATGGTTGGACATATAATAATACCAAAAATCCAATTCATAAATCCTTAATTATCAATTAAAACATTGCCTACCAAATAAATAATTTACTTGGAAATCATACATAACTAGTAGGGCGATAATAAATAGAATAAGTCCCATCTGTCGATGAACTCAAACCGTTGGGAGCAATCATCATATCATTGTATAAAATATTAATGTAAAATTATAAAGCCCACTCTCCCAACGTTGCCCTTCATTACCTTAAAGCAACTACAATACCAACTGGTGAGTCACCCTCATCATCTCTTAACTCCTGGGGTAGTGCACTTGGGTCTCCCCGATTGAGAGTGGTCCACAAGTCACTAAACAACTAGCAAATAGCTCTTCATGGGCAATCCCTCATGGACTAGCATCAAATCTTAATTTGGCAGGTCACATACGGACCATAATCATGCCACGATTAGGTTTATACAAACATACCTCAACTTTCATCACGCCTCAGTCGAGTTTACACAAAATCATTTAAAACATTTCATATCATTATCATATACATATATATGTAATTAATATAACTGCCCATAGAAAGGTACATGTTTGTACAGTGGCATACTATATCCCAAATCAATAAAACATTTAATTTAAAACAATTTAATATATTTACCATCAATGTCACTAAACATTGAAGCCAAACCACTCACAGTCTAGGAGAGTAGTATACTCCCGCACTAATCCAACTACATTACTGGAGTATTACTATGATCTGGTGCCGTCGATGCTCGTAAATTCGATTTAAAATCCCATTAAAATCATTTTCAAAATAAAAATATGCTCATGTAGACTCTCTATGGCCTAAACATGCTTCTTTCGGACTTAAAAAAGGTTTAGGCCTAACTCGAAGTCAAAAATAGCAAAAATTAAAAAGTTAACCAAAACTCAACAGAGGTTAGAGATGGTCAACAACATGATCTGTGGACGTTTCATGTTGCATCCATCGACGTGTTGCCTTGAACCATAGTTCAAAGGTCCCTATCACACCATCCGTCAGTGGATTGCAACTCTAGGCCCGAGTTTGCCTTGCCTAAGCCCATCCATCGATGGATGCATTGCAAACATCGCCCATGGTAGTTGTTTGGTCACGATGCTCCACTACACCTAACTTAATTTCTCACTTTTAACTTCCTAAGTCGCAAATACTTAGCATACTTCCTCCATAACACCAGACAATAACAATTTAACTAAAATCTAACAATTTAGCTCATAAATACCCATTTTCCTCCAATTGGGAGATCTTAACATTCAACCAACCAAATTGCATGAAACTTGCTTCGTTTAAGTGAAGGGAAACCGAGAACAAATGAACATAGCAAAAAAATAGAATTTTGGTTCCCATCAGGATCTATGCAGAGGAGATCCCAATCAGTGATAGAAATATTACCTTATTTATGCAATGAAATCACAAACTGAAGCTAGATCGAATCAATCTGCAGCAAAACCTCCTTAGGATCTCGCCTCTACGGTATCTACACGATCAAGCAGCAACCAATCTTTGTCTCATGAAAAGCAAGAATAGGGAGTTTTTTTTTTTTGTTTTAATAGCAAAGGCACTAAATTATGCATGTCTCACACACTCCTTTTATATTTAGGTTAAAACTCTTTTAACCTAATTAGATTTGGATTATACTTTTAATCCATTTAGACTTTGGGCTAATCCGTACTTAGGCCCAAGTGATTTGTCTTTGGGCATAACCCAACAATCTCCCACTTACACTAAGATGAATTACCCATTGTCTAAATTTATAAACTCCATTGTGCATTCTATCTTTGTGTGCGACCCTATAGGTTCTTGTAACATTAGTAGTGACACTAAAACTATTTTAACATCACAAGCAATGAGTGGTGTCTAGCAATATATCTGTCGAGACGTTTTACCGCTCTGACGATAAATGGCATGGCGTAAAAAATGCTCGGGACTAAACAGTTTAAAAACAAATGGAGTCGCCACTAACCTTTTATTTTAATAGGTGTGGTTAGTCACCTACTTGTTTAACTCAACGTAAATCTAGAAAGATTACATCAAGCTAAGGAAAGAAACTGGTCTACGAAAAAGATTTTAGGTTCGTGAGTCGGTTACGCTTGGGGAAGGATTAGCACCCCCAAGACGCCCGGAAATCGGTACCACAAAAGTCTTGAAATATTTTACTTGGAGAATAATAATAAAACGTGTTTAAAATCAACTTAAGAAAAACATAATTTCAAATGTCGGAATAAATATTCCTTTTAATGTAGGATGAGCATCCCATTATAAAAGCTAAATTTGAAATTTAAATACTTAATGTCGGAATGAACATTCCTTTTGATGTGAAAATCCATAGCCCAATTTCGAATTTGAAGAAATTTCCTACTTAGAATGGAGATTCAATTTCTAACTAGGAACAAATATTCTTCAAAAATCAAAGTCAAATTTAAAAATGAGGATAAATATCCTTTTGAAAAACAAAGGTTTAATCTTAATTTTAGAAAGTCTCAATTATGAGAATATTAATTGAAACCTTCTAGAAAACATTTTAAAAAAATGTTGGGATAAACATCCTCAAATTCACACTTTGAGATTTACATTAAGAGACTTTAATTATGATTACTTAAATTAAAATCTCTTAGAAAGATTTAATTTAAAAAATGTCGGAATAAATATTCCTTTTAATTTGATGAAGGGAATAATTTGACAAAAAGTTAGTTTGATAAGAAAACTTTAGTAGATTTAATAAATTAAGACCTTTCAAAAAATGAATGTCCTTTTTATCAAATAAAACTGATTTTTTAAAAAAAGAATTTTAAAGGTTTAAAGAGTAAACATTCCTTTTATTGGAGCTAAAAATGTCCTTTAATAAAAACAAAGTTTGCTTGAAAGGTCTTAATTAATTAAATTTACCAAAGTCCTCCCAAAAAGATATTTTGAAAAATTTTTAAAAAAAAGGCCAAAAGAAAATAAACAATTCCTTTTATTAGAAAGAAATAAAAATAAATAAAATAAGAAAAGAAATTTTGAAAATGGTTTTTTAATAAAACTTGGATTAATTCGAGAGGCCTTAAATAAACCCAGAAAATATGTTTTGAAATTAATGTTGGAATAAACATTCCTTTTAATTTAATTGGGCCTCTTAAGCAAGAGATTTTCTTAAAATAAAATGAAGATAAAACATAAAAGTAAAAATAAAATAAATAAAAATAAAAGATTTTGGAATTAACATTCCTTTTTGTAAAAAGAAAATTTTCGGAGTTCATTCGCAAATGTTAAGAAATTAAAGAAAATCATAAACATGATGCATGCTTTTTATGAAAATTACATGAAAAACATATTTTTTAATTTTGAAGGGATGAAAAATTCTCCCGGCCCGATCGGACTCCCGATTAGACACTGAGAAAACATCTCATCGGAGAAAACCTTTAGATACCTCAGACTCCCGAGGCATTCTCCGGTCACCCCATGCATATGAATTTTTGAAAATTAATGTTCTAAACTTAATTATGCATGAATGGGACAAAGGAATAAGGGTTAGCACATATACACAATTAATTGCACAATATAATATGATAAATAAATAAAACATGAGAATTTAAATTTAATTTTACAAGATCAAATTGCACGACAACTAATTTAACACATATAAGCAAGTTTAATTTAAGCAAACACATATACAAGGTCAAATATATAATTTTATACAAAATTCAACTCATAATTAAACAAATATATAAGCAAGGGCAAAAGGGTAATTTCACATATAAGATTCAATCTTTAATTAATCAAACATACATACAAAGGCAAAAAGACAACTTAATACAAGATACAATTACTAAATAAGCAAAAACACATGCAAGGGCAAAAGGGTAATTTTACATGCAAGATTAAATTTTTAATTAAAAAGCATACATAAAAGGGCAAAACAGTAATTTAACATATGATATAATTACTAATTAAGCTAACATATCCATAAGGGCAAAGAGGTCATTTTATATGCAAGCATAAATTTTTATGTTAGACAAAACACATATTTAAGGGCAAAAAGATAATTTCTATGATAAAAAATTAAAATCTTAAACTAAACATGTATTTATATAAGTTTAACAATTCATTTTTTTAAAATCAGAGATTATTTCTATTTAAATAAATAAAAATAATAAAAAATAAAATAAACTTAAAGATTCAATTTTTATTAACCAAGCTTTCATTTTTAATCAGACAAAAATATCCACAAGCAAAAAGGTGTAATTTTTAATCCTAGACTTAACATTTAACTAAGCAAACAAGTTAATCAACTTAAAGTTATGATCTTTATAATCAAGATTATATATTTTTTAATCAAACAAGAATGTGAATATAAATTCAAAAATACAATCTTTTTAATCAAGATTAAGACTTTCAACTAAACAAACACATGAAATGAGTAAAGCAAGTTTTTTTTAAAAAAAATAAACAAGAATACAAAATAATGAAAGTTAGGGACTTTTTTACATAATCATATAAGTAATTAAGAGAAACGGCACATTAACAAAAAATAACATAAAATAAATAAGCAAGTAAAAATAAATCATCTTGAATGTATTAGAAGCATATATTAAACTAAGCAAATTATTTAACAATATACAAAAGCTCTATAAATCATAAACATCATCATAAAAAGGAAAGTTAGCAAATTTAACAAGACAAAACAAGAATATTGTATTAAAAGTAAAAAAAGAAATGATCTTGAAAATCAAACTAAGAACTTACCTAAAAGATGAAGTTTTATACCAAAACTAAAAAAAAGATAATAATGGCTTTGTGGAGAAGAGAATGGCAAGATTGATAATCAAGAAGCCTTTTTTCTCTATTTTTCTCTAGCCAAACCGTTTAAAATAAATCGAGAAGGAGAAGAAAAAATTTCTTTTGGACTGTCTTTCTCTCTTTCTCTCTTCTCCTCTCTCTATTTTTTTGTGCTTTTCTTCTACTCTGTTTTTTGTTGAAAGAAGGTTCCAGCTCTCTTTCTTGAAGAAAATGCTGAAGCTTTCTTTAAAAAAAAATAAAATAAATGCTCCTCCGTGCTCTTCTCTCTTTTCTTTTGAAGAGAAAATGTTCTAGCCTTCCCCCCCCCCCCCTGCTCTCCCCGTTTCCTTCCTCTGTTTATAGCCGAATGGGATCCAACTTGATGATTTTTTTATTAATTGTGAAAGATGATAAACTATAATTGAGGATGGGTTGGCAATAATGGTGGATGGGCTACCGAGAGGTGCAGCTAGCTGTTATGGGTAGCATTGGTAGCATCCGAGATATGCAGCTGGTGTTTATGGGCTGCACTGCTAGTTGGATGAGTAGACAACGGGCTGTCGATTGTTGGTGTCCTCGAGATATCCAACTTGATATCTGAGTTGTTTTCACTTCTGTTACTGCAAGAACCTTCAGTTTCTTTATTGAGGTTGATTGACTCAGTTGGTTCTTTGCTTTTCAGTGCCATTATCTCTGCATGAAGCTTTTGATTCTGAGCTTGGAGTGCTTCATTATCTGCTCTGATTGCATCATACTGTCTTTTAAGGAGATCATAGTCTTTCTCAAGTTGCTTGGTTTTCCACCTAGCTATTCTGTTTTGGAACCAAATAGCAATCTGCCTTGGCTGCAAACCAAGAGCCCTAGCCAGCTGCATTTTCCTCTCAGGTTCAAGCTTGTTACCCAACTCAAAGTTCTTCTCAAGCGTTTTAACCTGTTCCATGTTAAGCCTTCTCTTCTTCTCTCCTGCCTGTGAACCATCATCTGATAAATCATCTTCTCCATTTGCTTCTTCACACACATCTATCCCTGAAAATGACATTGATCTCTTCCCTAGAAATGATGCCACACCATGAAAATCTTGGGGTGTGCATGAAGGAAGCATTTGATTGATAGAAGTAGCGGGTTGATGGTCCGCTGTGCGTGACGTCCTCGTCCTGGCCGTGAATAGGGGCAGCTATGGCCAAGGTGGCTGCTGTGGGACGGTGGCGAGCTGCTGTTGTGAGTGTTGGTGTAGAAGTTGTCAATCGTTGCTCATCTGTTAAGTAGAAGTTGTCAATCGCTGTATGGATCATGGCTTCCTTAACATCCTTCTATTAACTCACTATAGCAGAATCAGTGCTTGTCAGTGGTGAAAATGGAAGGCTTGGCATAGTGTTGGAGTCGAGGAGGAGAAGGCTGGTGCTGGAGCAGCGGTGGCGGTCGTGTGGCTGTCGTGGTGGAAATATTCTCTCTCGTTGCTCTTTGCATTTGCATGCGTTATTAAATGCCGCCTATCAAGGTTGGCTTGAAGCTCAGCATTTGCTTCTGGAGCAGGAATTGCACGAACAGCTCGATCACGTGGACGAGCTTTCTTCACTCCATCTGCATTAGCTCTTCCAGCAGCCCGCAATCTTCTAGCTTCTTCATCTCGTAGTTTAGCATCCATCTCCTTGCTGGGAGGGTATTTTGGAAGGATCACAAGCATAAGGCTTGGTCGTAGATTTGGCCGTGACGACCGCCTTTTGGCTCTTGCCTTAGTTGCTGTTGCTGCAGCTGCTTGGTTTAGCCTCTCCGCTGCCGGGTATTGCATGGCGGAGTCCATGTCCTCCTCCATAAGCTTGGTCACTTGATGCTCCGTCACCGTTAGGCTGTCATTAGCGGAGTGAGTATTAGGTTAAAAGATTTGATATGAAACTTGAGTAATCTCATCTTTAAAGCTTAGGATTATTAGTATCAGTGAGGATGTTGGGTCCTCACTTGATTGGTTAATACAATTGTCGAGACGTTTTACCGCTCCGACGATAAATGATATGGTGTGAAAATGTTCGGGACTAAACAGTTGAAAAACAATTGGAGTTGCCACTAACCTTTTATTTGAATAGGTGTGGTTAGTCACCTACTTGTTTAACCCAACGTAAATCTAGAAAGATTACGTCAAGTTAAGGAAAGAAACTGGATTCCGAAAAAAAATTTTAGGTTCGGGAGTCGGTTACGCTTGAGGAAGGATTAGCACCCCTGAGACGCCCGAAAATCGGTACCACGAAAGTCTTGAAAATATTTTACTTGGAAAATAGTAATAAAATGTGTTTAAAATTTTAAGAAAACATAATTTTAAATGTTGGAATAAATATTCCTTTTAATGTAGGATAAACATCCCTTTATAAAAAACTAAGTTCGAAATTTAAAGGTTTAATGTTGGAATGAACATTCCTTTTAATGCGAAAATCCATAGCCCAATTTTGAAATTGAAGAAATTTTCTACTTAGAATGGAGATTCAATTTCTAAATAGGAATAAATATTCTTCTAAAATCAAAGTCAAATTTGAAAATGGGGATAAAAATCCCATTTATGAAAAACAAAGATTTAATTTAGTTTTAGAAGGTCTCAATTATGAGCATATTAATTGAAACCTTCTAGAAAACATTTTGCAAAAAAGATTTGGATAAACATCTTCAAACTCATGTTTTGAAATTCACGTTAAGAGACTTTAATTATGATTAATTAAATTAAAATCTCATAGAAAGATTTAATTTTAAAACAAATGTTGGAATAAATATTCCTCTTAATTTAATGAAGGGAATGATTTAACAAAAATTAGTTTAATCGGAAAACCTTAGTGGATTTAATAAATTAAGACCTTTCAAAAAGGTTTTAAAGATAACTGTTCTTTTTATTGAATAAGACTAATTTTGAAAAAGAATTTTAAAGATTTAAGGAATAAACATTCTTTTTATTGGAGTTAAAAAATACCTTTTAATAAAAATGAAGTTTTTACTTGAAAGGTCTTAATTAATTAAGCCTACAAAAGTCTTCCTAAGAAAAATACTTTGAAAAATTAAATTAAAAAAAATAAAGAAAGAAAATGAATATTCCCTTTCATTGGAAAGAAAAAAAAATAAGAAAATAAATTTTGAAAGTAGTTTTTTAATAAAACTTGGATTAATTTGAGAGGCCTTAACTATAATTGAGTAATTAAGATCTCTAAAAAAACTTTTAAAATGTGTTTTGAAATTAATGTTGGAATGAACATTCCTTTTAATTTAATTGGGCCTCTTAAACGAGAGATTTTCTTAAAATAAAATGAAAACAAAACATAAGAGTAAAAGAAGAAAAGGTTTTGGAATAAACATTCCTTTTATAAAAGAAAGTAATAATAAATTTTAGTTCACTTGCCAATTTTAAGAAATTAAGGAAATCATAAACATGATGTATGTTTTTTATGAAAATTAAATGAGAAAAATATATTTTTTAATTTTAAAGGGATGAGAAATTTCCCTGGGCCCGATTGGACTCCCGATTAGACACCGAGAAAACTTCTCATCAGAGAAAACCTTCGGAAACCTCGGACTCCCGAGACACCCTCCGGTCACCCCATGCATATGAATTTTTGAAAATCAATGTTCTAAACTTAATTATGCATGAATGGGATAAAGAAACAAGGGTTAATACATATATACACAATTAATTGCACAACATAATATGATAAATAAATAGAACATGGGAATTTAATTTTAATTTTACAAGATCAAATTGCATGACAATGAATTTAACACATATAAGCAAGCTTAATTTACAAGGTCAAGTATACAATTTTATACAAAATTCAACTCATAATTAAACAAATATATAAGCAACGGCAAAAGGATAATTTCACATACAAGATTCAATTTTTAATTAATCAAACATTCATACAAGGGCAAAAAGGTGACTTAATACAAGATACAATTACTAAATAAGCAAAAATACATGCAAGGGAAAAAGGGTAATTTTACATGCAAAATTAGATTTTTAATTAGGAAAGCATGCATAAAAGGCAAAACAGTAATTTAACACAAGAAATATTTACTAAATAAGCTAACATATCCATAAAGGCAAAAATGTAATTTCACATACAAGCCTAAATTTTTGTATTAAACAAAACACATATTCGGGGGTAAAAAAGTAATTTCTATGATCAAAAATTAAATCTTAAACTAAACATACATTTTTACAAGTTTAAAATTTCAAATTTTAAAATCAAAGGTTATTTCTATTTAAATAAAATAAAAAAATAAACTTAAAGATTTAATTTTTATTAATCAAGCTTTCATTTTTAATGAAGCAAAAATACCCACAAACAAAAAGGTAAAATTTTTATAATCCTAGACTTAACATTTCACTAAGCAAACAAGTTTATCAACTTAAAGTTGTGATCTTTATAACCAAGATTAGATTTTTAATCAAACAAGAATGAATATAACCTCAAAAATGTAATCTTTTTAATCAAGATTAAAACTTTCAACTAAACAATCATATGGAACAAGCAAAGCAAGTTTCAAAAATAATAAACAAGAATATAAAACAAGGAAAGTTAAGATCTTTTTGCATAATCATGTAAATAATTAAGAGAAAGAACATATAAAAAAAACAAGACAAAAAAATGAAATAAAATAAATGAACAAATAAAAAGGCATCATCTTGAATATATTAAAACATATACTAAACTAATCAAATTACTTAAAAAGATATTAAGGTTAAATAAATTGTAAACACCAATGAAAGGGACAAAAGCTAGCATTTTTATAGATTAAATAATCATAATGGAATAAGAATATCATATTCAAAGTGAAAAGCAATAATTTTTACACAAAGAAAGAATTTTTACCAAAAAGATGAGACTTTGTCTATAAAAATATCCAAAAGAAATATGATGAAAATTATATTTCTATCCTTTTCCCTTTTTAAAAAATAGTTAACTGTTCAAAGAAACAAGAATGGCCTAAACTTGAGAAACCCCAACGACATTATTCTTTTCTCTTTTTCCAGCCAACCCATCGAAAAAAGAGAGCCGAAAGCTGCTCTTTCCATTCCTGATTTTTAAAAGCCAGCCCCCTTTTCAAAGACAAGAAAAATGAAAAAATCCTCCCTCGTTTGCTGAGAAAATCGGCTCTTATATCCTCTCTTTCTTTCTCTCATCCAACGGTTCTACCTCCCTTTCTCTTTCTCATCTGATGGCCCTTAATTTTTTTATGTGAACTCCTTTCTTTGCCCCTTACTTCTCTTTTTCTATTGTTGTTCTTTGCTGGCTTTATTTTTGTGGTACTTGCGAGGTATCTTCTTTCGGGGAGCAGCTGGCTGGTCAAAGTCACGTTGGGGCATGCCAGTATTAGGATTGTTCAAGCACTCGTGACCTTGTCCATTACCAAAATTTCATCATGAGCTCGAAGAGCAAGAACGGCCCTCCTCCTAGGATTATTTCCCTCATGAGGTTTATTAGCACTCCCTATAATGTTGCTCCAGTTACTGTCATCACTAAGACCACTGCTATCACTTGCTTGGTCAACACTAGTCCTTGCACTCCCACTGCTCTCACTTCCGCTGCTACTGTTCGAGCTTGAAGTCTGTTCTTCTTTCTCTGGTGCATTCACTTGAGCCCTAAGAGCTTCAGCTGCATTACGTCCCATTTTCTGCTCTTCATCATCAGCAATCTCATCATCCATGTCAACTTGATGCGGTAAATTGATATCAATACCAATACCAGCGAGTGAAGCCTTTTCAGAGGCATTTGTCTGGCTTATTTGTCCCTAAACCATCATCATCATCTCCATCATTGACTATATCCACATGTTCTTCTGATTCATAATTTCTTGGATCAGGCGATGCAGTTGATTGATTAGCAACTGAAGATGGGTACTCTGCATTGTTCTCCTTTCTAGAGTCTCCGCTCTCAAAGTCACCAATGTCAATGCCTTCCACCTGAAGTGGCAATGATGGAACAGAGCCTTGGTTCAAAGAGTCGGGCTTTGCTCCTTTAGCAAGTGGAGGTGAATAGGACTCTGCAGCAGGGCCAACGGGAGGAGCCACGACTGTGGCAGCAGCCGTGGAATCACCAGGCTGCCTTACATACCTTAATCTTTTCACTGCTCGGTGTAATCGCTGGTACGACTTGCAGCTACTGCTGTTCTTGTTGTTGTTGTGAGTGTCGGTTTGTTGAGAGGAAAATCAGCGAAAAAGATAAACTAGCAGCTATGGTTTTGAACTCATAATCATATAGTATGTCGGTGTCAGAAATAGTCATGGGCATTTCGAAAGGTAGCAAGGCAAAGTTGAATGGTAAATGGGGAAGTGGTGGCAGATCAGCAAATGATTTTTTCACAGAAAGCTCAGGAGGTTTTGCATGCTTAAAAAGGAGTGATTTAATAACTTCTTTGCTATTGGCCTCTTTGTTTGATCTTTCACTAAGCACATCGTAATCATTTCTTTAAAAGACTTCGAAAACTTCTTATCACGATCATAATCTAGTCCCCGAGTAGTATTTTGTATGGTTATCAGGAGAATCTTCATTGATGGATATTTTGAAAAAGGTGCAGGACCATGAGCCAAAGCCAAGAACGTGGCTTTTGATATATATATATATATATATATACATATAAATATATATATATATATACATATATATATATAAATATTCATTCATACATATATTTATATATATGTATATATTTATACATATATGTATATATATATATACATATATACATATATACATATACATATACATATATATATATATTTATATATATATATATACACACACATTTGCATGATAACCGAGTTGACTCAATTCTTTGGCTTGCTCATGATGACCAAGTTGACTCGGTTCTTTGGCTTTCCTTTTCGGTTTTAGTTCAAAATTACCTGTAAGTTAATAAGATAAAATTAAAATAGAATAAAAATAAAAGTAAGGATAAAGAATGAAATAATCTTAAGAAGGTAACAAATGAAAATTTAGCAATGACCAATTAATTAATTAATTAATCAGTTAATTAATTAATTAAAATTTAAAAATAAGTGTCTACAACAATTGTGATTTAAACTCATCTTTTGGTGAATCGATGATCAATTAGTTTGTAAGCATCCCATAACACTAGGTTGGAGGTTTTTAATTCGATATTTTGTTTAGTTTAATTGCAATTTTCCTTTTGGGTATTATTTCATAACCCCTTATTTTATTCTTTTTGTTTGTTTAGTTTGTAAAAGTAATGGTAAATCTATGTGGCTCTCTATGGGATCGACCCTTGCTTCCCTAGCTACATGTTAGCATAGTAAGGTTTATTTTTTATAGTAATGTGACAAGCTCATCAAGATGCTCTTGGGATGTTTTGTCTTACATTTTTAAGCTTGTGAACTTATTTATGTAGTGAGAGACCCAAAACTAGTTGCTCTTTAGCTACTGGAGAAGACTAGTTGTTATTTTGTCTTTTTCTACGGAGGAATTTGAAGTCTGAAATTCCCCTGGTTCTCATGACAAACCTCATCAAAATTTTCATGTCTCTGATGATATCCTTCCTTGAAGCTCGAAGTCATGACAAACTTCACATCCACTAGTTAAGCCCATTCTTCATCAAAGACTCGTCTATCGTAGCATTAGCATTAGGACTAGAGTAGCTGTTGTTGAGACTAATGTTCAAACCAATCAGTCCAAGGTCTTAATGATCACGGAATGTTGAAGCCTTTCTTCAATCTTGTTCATTGTAGTTACCATTCACGTGCTATCGTTGAAGTCTAGCTTGTTTTCATGTAGCCTCCTTCATGATAGATCTTCTTTTAAACTTTTTTATTGCACTTAGTGATGCATTGATACCACATAATAGACACAATATTATACTTACTTTATGTGCTTATTTCCTATAATTAATGTGTTTATCTTACTTTAATACCACTTATATAAGCATGGTTTTCTATTTGTAGGTTCTAAAAGAGCTTTGAGTGGCGAAATAAGCATTTAAAGATGAAAAGAGTCAAATTGGAAGCAAAGGAAAGAAAGGAAATTGAAATGTCAAAGTGAAGATGCAGGTAGATTGGAGACACCTGAAAGATGGCTAATTTTCACCACTTTAAAGGCCTCATTTGCATTTGTGATCTTATGAAAGTTGTAGAAGACATCCTAAGCTTTCTAGAATGGCTAAGAATGCCCCAATCAGAGTTTGTTTGACCCTTTAAATGATCATTCTACGGAGACATACAACATCAGGCAGGATAACCATTGGTCTGGTGCCAATCATGGTCACTGCAGGCACTAAGACCACGTCCAAAGCATGACTGACGCCAATAAAGAGCATGATTGGTGCCAAGCCTAGTCATGGAAGGCCTATAAAGGATCAAATTCTACTACTAGCACTAATAGAAGTTGGTTTGGCGCCATGAGCACTTTGACTTCCATTTTCCATGCTTCAATGAACTTAATCAAGGAGAGAAGGCTAGATTGGCACCAAGCAAGGGTCCTTATGGTGCCAACAGATTCCAAGCCACCAAGTACACTAGCGCCAAGCGTGGTTACACCTGGCTCCAAAAGAAGATGCCAAGGCCAAAATGAGTTAACTCGACGTGACTTAACAAGAAATGTCTGCAGTGTCCCTCTCACCCCTTTGTCATGAACTAGGTCATTAAGGGTAGTAATGTAACTTGGCCATATAAATACTTTGTCTTTTCTAGAGTACGGATAGATTAGACAGATTGGAGAATTCGGCAAAAAAGTTGAGCCTTGGTCTCACATTCTGTAGAGAGAATTTTCTCTCAACTCCTTTAATATTTTTCAATTCAAACACTTGTTTTTCTTTACTTTAACCTTTCCTTTTACTTAATTATGATCTCCTCTTAATTAATGAGTGGGTAGATGATGAGCTTGTCACAGTGTTATGAAAAATAAACCTTACTACTCTAACATGTAGCTAGGGAAGTAAGCGTCGATCCTACAGAGAACCACATCGATTTACCATTACTTTTACAAAGGAAACAAACAAAAAGAATAAAGAAGGGGTTATGAGATAACAAGCAAAGGTTAGTAATGTAACTTGGCCATATAAATACTTTGTCTTTTCTAGAGTATGGATAGATTAGACAGATTGGAGAATTCGGCAAAAAAGTTGAGCCTTGGTCTCACATTCTGTAGAGAGAATTTTCTCTCAACTCCTTTAATATTTTTCAATCCAAACACTTATTTTTCTTTACTTTAACCTTTCCTTTTAATTAATTATGATCTCCCCTTAATTAATGAGTGGGTAGATGATGAGCTTGTCACAATAAACCTTACTACTTTAACATGTAGCTAGGGAAGTAAGCGTCGATCCTACAGAGAACCATATCGATTTACCATTACTTTTACAAAGGAAATGTTAGAGCTTAATTTGTATAAATATTTGCATAATATTTGGATGGAATTAGACACTTTGGAGCTATAAGATTGACTAATTAAAGTGTTTTTCCATTTGTAGGTGATAATGAAAGATTGTGCAAATATGATTTTAAATGGTCAAATTTAGTGCCAAAAGTGAAGAAAAGAGGCAGCTTAGAGGCATGAGAATGGACACTGAACGACCTCAACAATTGAACCTTTGAAGCTGAGTTTCGCAGCAGGGGTCGTTAGGCGACCTTGACAGGGCCGCTGGGTGGCCTGGTCTGGCAGCAGTAACTGAAAATCCGAAAATTTAGGGAGCAGTTGAGCCACGCCTTGTTGCTGCTATATTTGACTTTGGCAACTAATGAGAAGACTTCCCACATGCTTTTGATTTAGTAAAAGGCAGGAAAAGACTCTTGTACCCTTAATCAAGCTTAGAATAGAAATTTATATTAGGATAATTTGAGTAATTTCACTAGTTGAGCTTTGCCTATAAATAAGCTCATCCTTGTTCATTTTGGGAGAATTCAGTTAGTTAGTTTTCAAAGGAGAGAGAGAACGAATTGTATTCATTTTCTTTGAATTTCAAGTTTGAGGATGAAGCTTTCTTCCATGGAGGTTTCTTCCCCAATTATGTGTAACTAACTTCAACATTCAATCTAGCTTTCAATTATCAAATTCTCTTCAATCCTTGGTAAGATCTGAACTTAAATGACTTCAATTGATTTGTATTCATCTTCTTTCTATGCATATTGATCTCTCCTTGAGAGAAGATCAAGTAATTCTATGTTTTTCTTAAGTGATGATGGCCACATTGCTTGGGCAAGCTTAGATTACTAGTCAATTGGACAAATCTCTGTCGTGATCACAGGATTTAGCCATTAAAGTGACAAATCAAGTTCTCTTCGAGCTTGAGGAAGAAGGAGTTCGAAATTAAATCTAAGACGCTGAGTCTAGGTTGTTTCGGTTGGCTAAGATCACTTAGATCTTCATGCTCTTTTGTATTTCTTGCATATTCGCTGAGAAGTGGAAGATTTATGGAAGAAGAAGTTAGGAAACAGCCTGAGCTAGCCTAACTTTAGGATTAAAGAAGTGATAGGACTAGGAACAAGCCGGAGCTAGCCTAGTTACGCCAACTATAATTTGATTGAAGGTGTCTTTGATCAATGATCCATAGATTGAAGGGAAGAGATGATTGATTGCTAGGTTGAAGCTTTAATTAGATTGATTTCGTGTTAATTGATATTTTAGTTCTTGATTGCTTAGCTTGCTGTTCACAACTTTAATTTTCTGCATTTATTGGATTTACATTGCTCAATTCACTCACAAACCCCCAATTTACTAGCATTTCTATTTTATTGCTTGTGTTGTGCTTAATTGTTTGTTTAGTGTGAAGATAGAAGAAGAGAAAAGAAGTAAAGTTTGCTCCCTGTGGATCGATCCTCACTGCCACTAAGACTAGCTATTTGTGAGGTTATTTGTTGAGAGTTTCACGACAAAATTCTGCTTCAACAGGAAACAAACAAAAAGAATAAAGACGGGGTTATGAGATAACAAGCAAAGGGAAAATTGCAATTAAACTAAACAAAGTATAGAATTAAAGACCTCCAATCTAATGTTTAGGGATGCTTACAAACTAATTAATCATTTGTTCACCAAAAGATGAGTTTAAATCACAATTGTATTAACCAATCAAGTGAGAACCCAACATCCTCACTGATTCTAATAATCCTAAGCCTTAGAGGTGAGATTACTTAAGTTTCATATCAAATCTTTCAACCTAACACTAACCCAAAGCCCCAGCAACCTAAATTAAAGTGCTCAGAAGCATTAACAACAAAGATTATATAAGTTAATCACTATCAAAGATTCACCCAGCATGAATCTTTTAAATAATCCCTTTGAATTCCCCTTAAGTAAGGCATCCTATTTAGTTCCACTATACCTCAATTAAACCCTAAATAGCACAAATGAAAAGGATATTGGTGAGTCAATTGCATAAACAATTGATTATGGCTCTTAACCAAAAGTATAAGCAATAGACAAGTAAATAAACAAGCATATTTACCATAAAATAGAGAAATCAAAGAACAATTGTAAAATAAACTAGGTAAGAGTAAAAAACCTCACAAATAGTTGAAGAGCATCCTCTAGAACATTAGATTAGAGAAATGATGTTTAAACTTTCATAAAACAATAAAACAAGAATTCTAAAAATTATCTAGGATTTAAAAAGTAAGAGCTCCAAAATCTAGGAGCTAAAAAACTAGGGCTTTTCCTAAGCAATTAGTATTTATAATCTCTAAAAGAATCTAGGAGATCTTTTTCTTATTCTTCAATCTGTTTCCTTCATTAATTGATTCTTGATGACCAAGTTTCAATTAATCTTCATCTTCCTCCGGAATATTCCTTGCTTTTGGGCTTCAATTGATGAGTATTGATGATTAAGAATGATCAAGTGTCAACCAAAGGATGTCTAAGGACAAAAGGGTGCAAAAATAGGTCGGATTAGTGGTAAACTTGATGAGATCCGGCACCGGCTTGGCCAGTAGCTGATACTCGGCTATGAGTAGAGTTTTTACTTCATTTGGTGCAACCACAGAAGGTGGCCGGTGCCGGCTAGCCTCAACCAGGAAAGATGGTGCTTAGTAAAATAGACATTTAGAGGGTCAAAGGAACTCGAATTTTGACATTCTTTAGTTTTTAGAAAGGTGAAGATGTCCTGTACAACTTTGATAATGAACACAAAGACAACCAGGGTTTTTAAAATGGTGCAATTTAGCCATTTTTCAGATCTATCCAAACTACCAAAATCTTCAACTTTGAACTTTTTGCACATGTCTTCCGACTTGGATTGTTTTTGCTTGTTTTCACTTCAAATTCATTATTCTCACTGAATTGACACCTAAGACATGAAAAGAAGCGAATCAGCCAAGAATTAGATAGTTGGTTGCATATAATCAAAATGATTACCAATTAAAATATCACCAAAAATGTAACTAACAAATTCCTCCCACACTTAATCATTTGCTTGTCCTCAAGCAACGAATAAGGAGTAGCTCTAATAAACATTCTGAAATCTCAAGCAGAGCATATAGCAAACAAATTCAAGTAAGAAAATCATAATCAGTTGGAAAGAAAGAAGAAAAAAGCACTAGAAAGCTTAACTTTTCCCCCACACTTAGCCTTTACTCGCCCTCGAGTAAGTCTAAGGTACCTTATTACTAAACAAAACCATATTTATTCCATTTTTGTAAGTGTACGGTGGCACTTAGGAAGTGACACAAGCCTTTAAACTCCTAAATGTCCCTAGAGGAGGAGTTATAATCTCCTGAAGGTTTGACAGAACAATACCTACAAACATTGTTAGTTGGACAACAATACTCAAAATATAAGAAAGAATGATACATAAGTTAAATGAATGATCATACATATAGATGTAAAGAAGCATAGGAAAGAATAAATAAGATTGAAAGGATTAGCAAGTTTAATTAGAATCAAACATACACCAATCTCTAAACAAATATACATGAATAAGGCAATACCTTGCTGGTTTTAACTCTCATCGCCTCAAGTGTTTAAAGCATAGGTTACACACAAACTTCAAATAAATGCATGTTTACCATAAGTTTGGAAATACACCTATGTTGGTCCCTTGGATTAGTGCTAGAGGGGAGTGGATAGCACTTAAGAATTCTTTTCTTAATGGAGTAACTACTATTGGAAATTTGGAGTTGAGATGGGTAAAGGTTGGGGA
This sequence comes from Microcos paniculata, assembly GCA_030664755.1. Classification (NCBI taxonomy): domain Eukaryota; kingdom Viridiplantae; phylum Streptophyta; class Magnoliopsida; order Malvales; family Malvaceae; genus Microcos; species Microcos paniculata. The sequence continues at coordinate 10,696,770 of CP131463.1, forward strand.
TTGTTTTGGATAGTAGGTTGAGTTCTTTGCAAAGCTAAGAGAGTGAAGAAGAATAACATTTCTATTTAGAGTGGTTTGGTGCTCCTCACCTACATCCATTACCTTGATCTTCACAATCAAGGATTTTCATCCTCCTCTTCACTAGGACAGTGGAATTCTAGCTTTCACAAAGCTTTTACAAAGAAAGCTATTCCCAAACTCAATTACAAATCAACCAAGGACCTCTTTGTTATTGCAACCCCTTAGAGTGAATCTCTCATCTCTAAGAATACAATAAATCAGAAATTGTGTACAAAGAGTGATCTCTAACAAGACCTGAGATGTATAAGACTTTAAGCACAAAGAAATTTCTCTCACAGAATGTGAAAGTGTAAGAATAATGAGAGAAAATAAAAAACAAAGAATATACAAGATGAGTGTAGTAAATGCTCTTTAATTTTATCCAATTCCTTTTTTTTTAAGCATCTAAGACCCCTTTAAATAGTTAAGGAGTTAATTTTGTCCGTTGGGGCATTTCATGAAGAGAGAGGTATATTTGTAGCTTTGAAAAAAACTAGCTGTTATATTGTTCTGACACCATTGAATTGGTTGAGGCCAAGGTTGAATCGGTTTAATCTTTCTAATTCTACATCTTGAAGTTCTTGTTTCTTCTGTTGAATCAATTCACTTATCTCCTCAATTGGTTCACTTTCATTAGTTGCCTTTTCTTTAGGAAGTTGAATCGATTAAGTATAAGACTCAATCGTTTCAATCTTTCTAGCTTCAGGCTTTCTAGTCTTCATTAGTTCTTCCTTAATCAGTTGAGCTCCGCCGTGAATCGGTTGAAAATCTTTGACTTCCAACTGCTTATTCTTTCCATCATTTACTCAATCGATTAAGTTTGTCTCTGAATCGATTCAATATCCCAGGTTGGCTTGTTTTGCTTCCTTTAAGCTTGGTTCAATCTATTGGGGCAGAACCTCAATCAGTTCAACCTTCAACACTTAGCATTTCTCTATTTCACCCTACACACTTAACTTAGATATATCAAATACCTTTAATTGGATTGTTTTGTACTCATAAAAAACGTATGGAGTTCAACAACCTAATCTCCACTACCCCATATGCATGTAATGCAAGAATGAAAAAAAATCTTTTCACCAAGGTTGTAATGGGGCCATAGGGTAAGTGAGTTAAGAAAGAAAATGAGCAAAGGAATTCAATCAAAGTTCAAGACTTAGTAAAGCAAAGAATAAAATATGGGTAGATTTGACATGTAATAGCCCAACTCTTTGAACAATTCATCACTTCGGCAAATTCAACTTCCTTTTCAATTGTCTTTCTTTTTTAACACTAGGAATCATTCCTAATCTTTTTGTAGTGTCTTTTTTTTTTCTACTAAATGCTTTTGCATTCACTTTTTCTTTTTTTTTTTGACACTTTCTTTTCTTTTCAATTTCACTTGACAAAATTCCCTCCTTTTTTTTTCTAGACATGTATCAATGGCATGGTTTCCCCACACTTCTTCCTTGTTTACCTTTCAAAGAACAAAACATATGTAAGTAAGCTCTCCTAAATCAAGAATGAGGGTAGAGAATACTTATTTTTCTTTTAGGTTCAATGATTCTTTAGGAAAAGGTTAAGTAAAGAAAAAGGTAAATAATATTCATAGAAGGCTCAAAAGGGTTAACTACAATTGTTTTCTATGAGGGATGGCTACATTTTGCTCAAACTCAATCCTATAGACCTTATCATTCAATGCATACATACAAAACATGTAATCTTGAAAAGGTGCATAAGCAAATTCTAGAAACATATAAGTATTGAAGCAAAAAATTCACTCAAGAAAGAAAAGAGATTGAGTGCAATCTTATTAGGCTCAAAATATCTCACAAGGTACACTCAATTATTACCTTATCCATCTAAAAATACTTTATAGAAATCTACACGGATGAAACTATTGAACAAGTAATCATTCCTACTAATCAATCCTAGGCATTTTCATCCATAGGCAAACTTTCATATTAACAAAGGCATCAATTTTTTCATGTAATTCAAGCATTGTTATCACTCTATCTTAATCCTAAATTAATTAATCCTAACTAACCCCAAATTCTCAAGTAATAGCAATTACAAACCCCCACACTTAAACTAAACATTGTTCTTAATGTTTGAACATCATATAAGCCATAAAAACATAAGCAAACAAGTAAGAACATAGGGACTTGAATGAGCTCGGAACATAAAAGATAATGCTAAAGACTAAGATAGGTGGGTGGGTATAGATGATATATATGTGATGCACTTCCCTGAATGAGCTTGATCACCATTACTTAGAAAAGTTAGAGTGAGTCCTACAAAGATAAACCAAAAGAAACAAATGAAACAGAAAACAAGTAAAACTAAAACACTAACTAATATATGCAATGCATGAAAGATAAATATCAAGGTGGGAAATCATTATGATGGAAAGAATTGCATGAGAAGGGTGTAAAACTTTGGGAAAAGGGATTGGTCACACCCGACGGCCGGGAAAGTGGACAAGTGGCATCGGTTTAAAGTGAAGTTAGGAGGATTTCTCCTTTGATAATAGTCCGCAGTTGGTTGGTGGAGGAGTCGGCACCGACTTACATCAGGATGAGAGGTTAGGGCAAGCTGGTGTGACCAGCTTGTGGAGGAGCCAGTGGCTGGGTCTTCACGAGGTTTCTCCACCTTTTTTCTTTTTCAATTCAAGCTTTTAAGCCTCCTAAACTAATGTAGGCATACTTTCATCAATCCAAAATCCTCAATTCGCACAAGAAACATACCCGAAACACCTTAAAATTCGACGATCTTCATAAACTTCTTATCAATGAAGAAAATCTTTGCTCTTAAGAGAATCGCCACTAAGAATTATGCAAGAATGGGATATGACTAATGTAATCAATTAAGCAAGTGACATGTATAATCTATAAATTAATGTACCGAATGCTCAAGTAAGGCTAAGAAAACTCCCCCAAGTGAATTGATACAAGTTCCAAAGCCTTTGCATGTCTTCTCCTTACTTAATTACCTAAAAAATCATCACATGAACTTATTATCAATGAAACCTAAAACTAAGAAAACATAAATTAAAAGAACCAAGGTTAGAAACATTGGGTTGCCTCCCAACTAGCGCTTTGTTTAATGTCTGAGTTAGTCAATCCCTGTCTATGTCAAGGGGGATCCTGCCACCTTAAAGTAAAAAGAAGTAAGAAAAAAATAGGAAAAATAGAAACAATCAATTAAAAAGATATACAGAGACAAAAAGAAAAGAGCTCTAACTGAGTTACTTAAAACACCATGAAACGCAAGTGTAGCCAATGCCATTGTAGATGCCGTAATTGATTGATGCAAAAAAAGTCTATGGATACCCAATTTTAACATTGCTCCTCACTTGGCTGAAGGATGGTTCCTTGACAAATGTGCAAATGTATAGAAGGACGAGAATTTGGTGCTTCATCACCCAGTTTTTAAACTTTCTCAAGAAAACTTCAATTCCTAAAAAGTCAAGGTCCTTATGAATTACAATCTTGACAATGGGGCTGCTGTTCATAATGTTTTTGTCCACCACAATTGCTTCCTCACACACCATAGTTGAGTGTTCGTGCTTAGGGGAGGTCGATGGTTGTTGGAAAGAACTCAAGTAAGCATCCTTCTCCATGATTGGTGTGAATGGTGGTGGTATGTCATCAACAAGTGCTTTGTATTATTCAAAAGTGGCTACCTTCTCATTACTATCAATGTCCTCTTCTCGACAATAATAAGTTGATGAACATTCTTCATCATTAGGCTCAGTAAAGTCCAATTCATTCCCTAATTGTGCAGTGTCCTCCCTTGAATTCAATGCCAAACCAGATGCACAATGAAGCGTAGAAATTTCAATATCAACACATGAATTCAAAGGGTTAGAATTTACCTATTCTTGGTGATAGGAATGATCTTCAACAATTGGCTCTTAATAGACCCAGCAAGTGTAGGTTCATCATAGTTTTCCTCATCCAACTCCCAATATGTATAGTCTTTCCATTAGGAGAGCTTGCTAGATCACTAACTCATTAAGAGAGCTTGCTAGATCATTGAGTTGGCTTCTTGTCTCATCAAATTGCATGTGAATTCACTAAAATTGCTTTTGAATAGCCTTTTGAAATCTTAACTCATAAGTAGCAATCTTGTTGACTATATCCTCAGGATAACTTAGAGAAGATGGTGTGATTTGGGAGTCTTCGAAATAAACACTTGAAGTTGGGGCTTGAGAAGGTTAAGGGTACAATGGTGCATATTCATTCCAATTCTTATTCATTTCTTCCTTGAATTGTTGGGCAGAATCAAGACAAGCTTGGACTAATTTCTCTAAGGAAAAAAGAGAATTGTATGGCACAAGTGGACTTGGCTCCATCCATTGATATTGTTCTCGAAGTGCTATCCATCTTGCTGCCATTCTTTGTTGGAGAAGACCTTCAAGTTGCTAAAATTGAAAAGTTAAATTATGTACAAAAGCTTCAATTTGAGGTTGATGATGACTTTGAAGCATTAGTTGAACTTGTTGAGCATAAGGCATCCTTTGGTACACCCATTGTTCGTTTGATGTACCCCATGGATATGGATTATATGACCAAGACATTAAAGCTTGTTGAATCTAACCAAATCTGAAAATTTGAAGGCTCAAGTTCCTACCCAAATCCTTGTACAATCAAAGAAAGAAAAGCACAAGAATAAAAAAGAACAAAAACTAAACACCTAGGGAAATTCTAATTAAGTAAAAACAGAAAAAGAAAAGAAGAAAAATCAATAGAAAGCAAAAGAAACACTTAAAACAAAAAGAAAGTAATGATAAATGCCAAAGCTCCCTGGCAACAGTGCCAAAATTTGATGAGCTTATCGCAGTGCTATTAAAAATAAACCTTACCACTCTAACATGTAGGTGGAGAAGCAGGGGTCGATCCCACAGAGAGGCACATTGATTTACCATTACTTTCACAAAGGAAACAAACAAAAAGAATAAAAAGAAGGTTATGAGATAACAAGCAAAAGGAAAATTGCAATTAAATTAAACAGACTATAGAATTAAAGACCTCCAACCTAGTGTTTAGGGATACTTACAAACTAATTGATCATTGTTTCACCAGAAGATGAGTTTAAATCACAGTTGTATTAATCAATCAAGTGAGAACCTAGCATCCTTATTGTTTCTAATAATCTTAAGCCTTAGAGATGAGATTACTCAAGTTTCATATCAAATGTTTCAACCTAACACTAACCTGAAGCCTTAGCAGCCTGAATTTAAGTGCTCGAAAGCATTAAGAACAAGATTATATAGGTTAATTACTATCAGAGATTCACCCAGCATGAATCTTTTAAATAATCCCTTTGAATTCCCCTTGAATAAGGTGTCCTACTTAAGTTCCACTAATATCTCAATTAAACCTTAAATAGCACGGATGAAAAGCAGATTGGTGAGTCAATTGCATAAACAAGTGATTATGGACTTTTAACCAAAAGCATAAGCAATAGACAAGTAAACAAACAAGCATATTTACTATAAAATAGAGAAATCAAATAACAATTGTAAAATAAACTAGTTAAGAATAAGAAAACTCACAAATAGTTGAAGAGCATCTTCTAGAGCATTAGATTGGAGAAAAGATGTTTAAACTTTCATAGAACAATAAAACAAGAATTCTAAAAATTATCTAGGAGCTAAAAACTAAGAGCTCCAAAAGCTAGGAGCTAAAAAACTAGGGTTTTTCCTAAACAATGAGTATTTATTATCTGTTAAAGAATCTAGTAGATCTCTTTCTTGTGCTTCAATCCTTTTCCTTCATTAATTGATTCTTGATGTCCAAATTTCAATTAATCTTCATCTTTCTCTTTAATCTTTCTTCTTTTCGACTTCAATGGATGAGTTTTGATGATCAAGAATGATCAAGTGTCAACCAAAAGATGTCTAAGGGGCAAAGGGTGCAAAAATAGCTCAGATTAGTGGTAAACTCAATAGAACCCGACGCCAACTTGGCCAGCAGCCGGTGCCCAGCTGTGAGTAATTTTTTACTTCATTTGGTGTAGCCATAGCCGGTGGCCAGCTGAAAGGTGAGTCAACGCCAACTAGCCTCGATCAGGAAAGATGGTGCTCAGTGAAATAGACATTTGGAGGGTCAAACAAACTCATATTTTGACATTCTTCAGCATTCCGAAAGGCCTAAGATGTCCTCTACAACTTTGATAAGAACACAAGGACAACCAGAGTCTCTAAAATCATGTAAGTTAACCATATTTCAGATCTATCCAAACTGCCAGGATCTTCCACTTTGAACTTTTTGCGCTTGTCTTCCTACTTGGATTGTTTTTGCTTCTTTTCACTTCATATTCATCATTCACACTCAATTGACACTTAAGACATGAAAAGAAATGAATTAGCCGAGAATTACATAGTTAGTTGCAAATAATCAAAATAATTACCAATTAAAATATCACAAAAAATGCAAGTAACAGTAGATCATTAATATTCCAATTTGAGATTCAATCTATCTGTTGACTCTTTTGTAGTGAGGTTCTTGCTATTAATTAACAATTTTATTTGTTAGGTATTCATTAGATTTTTGTGCTTGTTGACTGCTTAGCATGATTTGATAGATTTGCTGGCCACTTATCTTAATAGTTGTGTTATTGCTTGCTAAATCTATATTGTTAAATCTTTAGTTAGTGATTTAGATTATTGGGTAGCAATTGGTTGGATTAAGACCAAGCCAAGAGATCTAATGATGCAATTTAAATGATTTACGCAAAGTATAATTGTTAATTGTTGTTGGCTAAAATCCATCTAGTGTTCATTGCTATGTCTACTCTTAAATCTGAACTGTCAAGGATACGGGTTAGCGCTAGATAGATGGGACTATCTCGGAAAGCGATAGCTACCAGGTTAGTCTAGGATTAAGGATAGATAGGGGTTAAGGGCAAGCGACAGTACTCTTAGCCTATGCCGACTATTCAACAAATGAATTATATGCTTTTGTGAACCTGGGATCTATATTGGCATGTTAGGAGCTAGATTAGTCTCAGATTACAAGATTACTTGTTAACTTCTTTGTTCTCTATTCATGTTCACTTTGCTTCCTTTACTTTAATGTTAGTTTAGTGTTAGATTATTTCTAAACTCCCCTTTACTTTATTTGTTAATTGTATTATTTATGGTTTTTTGAAAGTAGTTAACTCTATTTCTCTATGGGATTCGACCCGTACTTATCCTAGCTACCTAGTGGGGGTTTACAGTTTTATTCTTTTAGTGGTGTTGACGACACATCCATCAAAAGTTTTGGTGCTTTTGCTGGGGAACTTGTTTGTTTAACTACTTTCCCTTGTCCTTTTATTTTTGTTATTATATTAGTTTAGATTGATTCTTGTTATTTACTTACTATTTTGTTACTTACGATGCCTTTTTGTTCACAAATTGCATTCCGTTATCTTGTTAGTTTACTTGTTTAGCTATTGTTTCTTGTTATCTTACTTGTTTCTTTAGCTTAGCACTAGTTTAGTTTCCTAGCATTTACTTTTCTTCGTTTATTTATCTTTGTTTTCTTTGATTCCTTTCTTATATTTTCCATCAATTTGTAGGACTCTGACATCAATACGAGTTGCCCACCCACTCCACACTTTAGCAACATGCAAAAGAACTCCATGTCATCACACCCCAACTCGAAGGTCAAAAATATGACAACCACCACTTGCTACGAATTGTGAATGGCGCGCTTCGCCCACAACTTGAAACTTGCAAGGCTTACAGTACTTTGAACCCAAATTGTAAATTAATGAAAACTCTTGTATATGATAAGTAAAGTAATTTAAGAACATACATGTAGTACAAAATTTAAATAATAGCAATTAATTTATAAAACCCATACCTTTACTTTTCTACATACTAATTTATACTGAGATAGGAAATATCAATAAGTTAAATTTTACAAAACATGAGTGATATATGCACAGTTTATATGTCACACCTTAACCCGAAGGTCAAGAATATGACAACCGCCGCGGGCTATGAATTGTGAATGCCCCGTTTCGCCCACAACTCGAAGCTCACAAGGCTCATAGTATTTCGAACCCAATTTGCACAATAATTCTAATTCTTATACGAAATAAGCAAAGCAATTTCAAAACGCATATACAGTATGAAATTTAAATAGTAGCAGTTAGTTTATAAAACTTATACTTTTATTGTTCTATATGCCCATTTATACTAAAATAAGAAGTAGCTGTAAATAAGTGTTTACAAACATAAATAATATTTACACGTCTTATATTAGTTTCAAAACAGACTCAAAATCTGGCCGGTGGATCCAATATTAGTAGTAGATAAGTCATGTTGACGTACTATCCACTATCCGGAACGAAGTTACACATTCGCTCCTTATGTATACCTACTGATCTGAAAACAATTTTAAAAAGAAGAAAAAGGGAGGAGTATATAGATTATACTCAATGAGTGAAACTAGACCAATGTTAAAATTTTAAATAGGGAAATTGTAAATACATGCATGGTAGAATTTAAATTGAAGGTCATAACAATTTGTAAAATTTAAGATAAACATTCAAAATTTTTATGATGTAATAGTAACTAAAAATAAGCAATCAAGATATGGGAAAACATATTTTTCGGGCTCGCCAAAGCTGTACTCAAATTCACATCCGGCCAAGATGGAATTTGAGTCCGTCGAGAGATTGTAAGTTTTGTTTAAGTTTATCAAAATGCCCAACCTCGACGTTGGCATGCACCTTCACCACGGGTGGTACATAGCTATGTCCACTGTACTCCCACAGGGATTAAAAAATCACATAATAGTGCGCACAATCAATCCCCTGTATCACTCCATCTCATGTGGTAGTTAACCGCTTGCTCGTACCGTCTCCACAAAGTCGAACCATGAGAAGCGCCATTGCAGTGACCAACATCTCATCCATCATAATCATGTCATAAAGTAGCACAATTTAATCATACACTATTTGGCTAATTGGCCTATCATCGAAATCCGGTCTAATAGCATCAATTTTCATTAATTTCATCACATGTCTAAACATTTAATTGCAAAAATCATAGATTAAACTTTTAAAAATCATGGATGTGATTAATTCATATTAAAATCATAAATATTCAAGATTTATAAATAAGAAGCAATCATCATAACTCAATTTAAATTAAAAATCAAACCATTGTATTCAGAAACAACTTAAATATCAAAACACTTATTTAGGTCCGTAAAGTCTCACTCACAAGTTTGGAGAGGGTTTACACTCTCCCTTATCAACACAACCCTTATCCTTAGAGAAGGATTCACCACCTATAGGTTATATTTGAACAATGTGTCAACACATGACAATGGAAATAGAATTATTAGATAAAGGCTAAAAGCTCAATTCGGTCCCTAATCTTTGCGTGATTGCTCGATTTGATGCTCAAGCTTTCAAAGTGTTTAAATAAGTGCCTAACGTTTACAAAAGTGTTCAATTAAGGGTCCGATTGTAATTTTTTTGGTGTGTGATACACACTCGCCGTTAAAGATTTAATAGTTGCAGTTAAACTACTTTCTTCTTCCTCATCTCTCTACTCTTTTAACGTCTCTCACTCCAACCCAAAATCTGGCCATGTCACCACCGCCACTTCAACCAAGATTCAGCCATGTCACCACCATCATCACCACCAACAAACCCCATATCTCGTAAAAAAAATTCACCTTTTTTTTTCTCCAAACTCTTATTTTCATATATTTATAAGAGAAATTATTTTAAAAAAATTGAAAACCAATGACTTAGCTGCAGAACACGATTTTGGGGAAAAAATTGCAGTCCAAGATCACTAGAAAAACAAACACAAAAATATGCAGAGTAGAGTTAGAGCAGGAAGTAATGTTATAATTAATCGAAACAAGTTTTTTTTTTTATGTTTTGCAAATTTATATAAAATCTCTATTTTTTATAAATTATTTTTTCTCCCACCACCATAACTGAAAATCTCTTCGTCTCTCACCAATCTTCCTTCAATTTGAAGACACACTCTTCTCTTCTTCTTGTCACAATTTCATACTTTTTTTTTTTTAAGACACCCCAATCCAGCAACACGAGCAAGACGTAAAGCCAAGTAGACAACAAAGACAACAACCACACTCCACAACAACCAACCCATAACAAAGAGAAAAATTCCCAGAAGGAAACCAAGCAAAAAACACCAAAACACCAACCAAGAAAAAGTGTTGGGACCTCCCTCACTCATGGAAGCATTCAATCAAACCTTGCCACAATTCATACTTAATTACACCAAAAAAACCTTTTAGATTTTCTTAGATCTAGCACAAAAACCCAGGGAAAGCTACTGCCAGTGGTGAGTAGAAAAAGAATCAGAAAAAAAAAAGAAGAGGGATTTGAGGATTTGTTGTTCTTGTCCTCAATCACTTTATTTTGGTTGAGTTTTGGGTGCTTCTTGAAGATCTGGTTCAAAGAGGAAAGAGGGATTTGAGGCAAAGTTAGAGGAAGTCTTTGAAGAACTTTATGGGCATCGAAAAGAGTGGTTCTAGTCATCGGTAATGGAGGTGAAGAGGAGAGGGAGAAAATGTAATGGAGGTGGAGGGAAGAAGGAGAAAAGCGTGGTAAAAAAATATTAAATTTAATTAACCTTTTTTATTTTTTTAATATAAATAAAGAATACTTTTTGAAAAACTATTTTTGGATTAATTATAAGAAAAATAAATGTCACGTGTCCATATCATAAAGCTTCACGCGCTTTTAGTCATGTGTGTAAGGCATACATTGTTAAATCTAACCGCAGGTCCTTAATTGGACAAAATTGTAAATGTTCAGCACTTATTTAAACACTTTGAAAGCTTGAGCACCAAATCGAGCAATTACGCAAAGGTTAGGGACCAAATTGAGCTTTTAGCCTTAGATAAACATGCAAAAATGCATATTTTCCTAATTATTAATTTGGGTTCAAAAAGTGACTTTATGTCCTAGGGTTTAAATAAATGGAGTTAGGGCATGACCAAGTTTGTTTTACCTAGCAAAACTTGTTTGTTGACTTAATTTGGCATAATTATGTATAATAAAATTGTTGGATGATTTTGCCCCTATAAGTGAAATATTCTGCCTATGAGTTTAATGTGGAGAAAGGTTTGGTCATTTTATTTCTTTATTTAGACATATTACTAATGTACAATAACTATGAGGGAATTAAATTTGTAAACTTACATTAAGGTTTGAAGCAAAATATTTAAATTTTCCATAAACTTGAAATGATCATTTTCCCCCATAATTTTCCTATGATTGGTCTAATTATCTATACTAATTTCTCATTTCATTTAGCACTTAAACAATTCTTGAATTTCATCTAATTTGTCACACCCCGACCCGCCCGAGTCTGCCACGTGACAACCGCCGCTCTGCCTCGAAGTACGTGCTGGCCAGTCACGCACTTGAAGCACCGCAAGGCATAGAAATGGATACCATCGCTGTGAAATAAAACTAAAATATAATTAGAATCATTTAAATAAATATTTAACTCATAAAGTGTACCAGTGGATTAATTTAAAAGAATACCTACACAGCGAAAACTACTAAGCCTAAGCCACCGACGTCTTCTAGTGAGTCTCCTTTCTAGAGTTGACTCCGTACGCAAATCTGCATCCATCCACATTGGATACAGAGTGACAGAGGTTCAATGAATCTCCATCGGGGTTAGGGAAGACAAGGGAAATCCAAAATAAAATAATAATAAAATAAATATTTTCTTTTCAAAACTCTTTTTTGGCTCTCCAATAGAGAACCCTCTTTCAAAACTTTTTAAATAAATATATATATATCACGAATGGGCTGGCATCTCTTTATATTGGAGGCTCGACCAGTCAGTCGTCTTATGCCTCACTGCACCAAGGGCTATCTCTTTTCTTGTTCAATAATATTTTCTCTTTTCTATCTTTCTAGCCCTTTCCCTCAGTAGTGCCTCGCTGTGGTGGAACACAGCGAACTGGAGCCTAGTGAGCTTCCCTACGTGCCTCTCCTAACCAGGGCTCATCTCACCATGCCCCTTAATAAGCGGTCCACGGCTGAGAATCTAGCATGCTTTCTCCAACTCGTCCACGCTCCCGCATATTGGAGCCCGAGGAGTATCCCTTTCAATCACTCATCTCGCAAGGGTATCGCACCCTTAATAATCATAATAATAATATTTCATAATTATATATATATGTATAAAACATTTATATTTAAAACATATAATCACACACACATAAGTTTTTATATTCCTTTTTAAAACATCCCACTCACTGTGTGGGTATATCATCATGCAAATGTGTGTGTATGTGGATTTCCCGTATTCCAAAACTTTTAAAAACATTTACGTTTTTAAAACCATTTTTAAAACCTTTGTTCCCAGTGGCTAATCAAAGAAGTCCAGGCCACTCACAGTATTGGGAGATTCGTATACTCCCAAGCGCTCCATGTAGCTTTAACCTCCGGAGCATCGCCACACTCGATTCACCCGAAGCCCTAGTACACGGAAATATACATTAGCATTCATAATTAAATTTATGAATGCACCTATAAGGCTCTAACATGACCTATGATTGGGCTTGAATATGATTCGGGGCTTAGAAAAGTGTCCGGGAGGTTCTGGGGTAAAAATCGGACACTTGGTGAAAACTTATGAAAATGCCCTTGGGGGTCCATGGGCCCCAACGGGCCCAACCCGGCCTGGTTCTAGGCTAGGCAGGCCTCCCATGTAGCTGGGTCAGGCTCGACTTGTTTCTGGGCCCAAAAGGCCCTTCCCTTATGAGTTGGGCTGAGCCCAACTCGGTTTGGGCCTAATCGGTCGTTTTGGGCCAAAAGGCCCAGTCCGGCGCTGGACTAGCCCAAGTCCCGCGCAGGACCTAGGCTGCGGCTCTCTCCAGTGCAGGAGGGACTCGGTTCCCGCGCGGGAGCTGTCCGGCAGCCTCGGGATCCGAGGCTTTTCCTCGGTTCTCGAGCCCCTCGGTCCACCGTTCGACGTGAAATTCGAGATGGAGGTTCCTCTCTCACCTCCCATAACACGTTTACCGGAGTAGAAACGAGAAACACAAGCTCAAAGTTCCTAGATCTCGAATCTAAACTTAAAATCTAACTAAAAGCTAAACCTAACTTTGAGCTTGGATCTCTCCTAGACCAATGCATGGAGATGCATGAAAACTTAGAAAAACGTAGATCAAGGAATTAAGAATAACTTACCAAGAACTCACATTGATCCTGCGGTCGGTTTGTCTGAATTGGCCAAAAGTCCAAAATTGCTCCAAAAGAGTAGTTGAGAGAAAATAGAAAGGAGAGAAGAGAGAAAGAGAGAAAATGAGGGGAAGAGGCTCGGCCTCCCCCTATTTATAGAGGAGCCTGACATTGGGTCTACTCGGGTCCCGGGTCAGACTTTCTCTTCTCTTTTAAACCTCTCAAAACTTTGATCCTTAGCCCGATCCATCGACCAATTCACCAATAGACTTCCAATCCATTGGCTATGGACTTAAAGAAGTCCACTTTAGTGATTCCATGCATGGTCACCACCTCATCATCCAACTCCGTCTCATCTTAAGCTTGACTTCTCTTCTGACTTGACACAGCCGGACTGACATATTGTTTAATTATTACGTCATCTTGCACTATTCCGTTCGTACTGAAAAGTCGTGCTAGGTCCGGGTGTGTCATAATTACACTTTTATATCCTATTTGTCCAAAAGTTCATATTATGGCATAGAGTGATTTTACTCTACCTCTACCAATTTCACAATTTTTCTTACCAATGTCTTGGTTTATATTTCTTCCTAATTTCATCAATTTATTACTCATGAAATCAAATATTTAGGTTCTTTAGCAAAATACTATAATTTCCTCTAGGTGATATTTTGCTACATAAATTTGTCTAGTTTAGTAATGGTCTATTTAAGAAGTTTTTCATTAAATTAAACATTCCTAACTTAAATTAGACATCTAAAAATATATATTACTAATTCATATATTCATCTTATTAATTAAAGCATTCTAGGGTTTTGAAATTTCAAGACGTTAACATGCATGAATAAAACTTATAACATAAAAGCTTTTAAGGAAAATTGACATACCTAGTTGAAAGAATGGAGAAAAGGAAGAAAACTCCTTGAAGAAATGAAATTTATCTAGTTTGAAGAAAATTGAAAATCAACTCTTGAAATTCTTGAATAAGGTGTTTAATTTCTAGATTTGATGAAGTTTTTCTTGATTAAGAAAGTTAAAGAAGAAGTTCGGAAAGAAAGGTGAATTTGGAAATTGATGGAGTATGGAGAAGTTTGGAGTTAATGAAAGAAAATGGAGGAAAAAGATGAAAATGGGGGAGTTTGGCTTTGCATGGGAAAAAGGAAAAGCAAAAAAAATCTTGTCTTCTCTAGAAAAATCAAGACCTTTTTGAAATGACAAAAATGCCTCAATCAATTTTATTAATTCTTAATATATCCCCTGAAAGAAATTTTCAAATTAGGAAATTTATGAAATTAATTTAGAACTAAGTCACTTCATAAAAAGGAAAGTCAACTAGCTAAAATAACTATTTAGTTTGACTACCTAAAGAAATTCACTCTAGGAAGTTAAAACAGATTGTTAACTTTTTCAAGGGTAAAATAGTAATTATCTATTAGACTTTTATGCAGCAACTAAGCAGTTCTCAAGTATTAGGAGTATATAATAATGTGGAGTTTTCCAATATTGTAGGAAAAATCATTTTCAATGATTAAAAATTCAATTTATAATTTTTCATTTCTTTTATGAAAATGCCATCGGATATGGTGACATTTTCTTCTGCAATATTTTTCTTCAACGAGGATGTTCAAAAAAAATGATGTGATAGTTTTGAATATTCTAAGACACACTAAAGAAGATAACTGGCTGATTTAAAAAGTCATTTATGCCCTCAGTGAGGTGTACGAAATTTTTAAAAAATAATATAAAAGGTTGACTTTTACTTCCTAGGTCAAAATTTGTTTTAGGTGTTTGAAAGCCTAATTCTTCAAAATGAGAAAAATTTCACTAGGTAAAAGTTATTCTTCTTCTTACTAAGAATACCTCTACATACATACTAAGTATAAAAGCTCTCATTACCTAAGTCTACGGCTCCAAACTAGGCCATTTTAGGACTAGGCATTACATTATAATAGTCCAAAATAGACTCAAATTGTGACCGGTGGATCCGAATTTTAGCAGTAGATAAGTCATATTGACTTACTATCCACTGTCCAGATTGGATTCATGCTTCCTTGCACTTTCCTCCTTAAAGATGTTCTACTGGTATGAAAACAATTATAGAAAGAAGAAAAATGGGTGAGTATATAGATTATACTCAATGAGTGAAACTAGACCAAGGTAAACGATCTTTAGGTTTCAAATAGGTACGAAAAGTACGTACGCTAAATGTTCGGGTTTCACAATGTAAAGGTGCAATTTAGATAACGTGTTATACCACATCATCATTGTAAGAGTCAAGCTCCTAGAGCACTCTCCAAGCAAGCCTGGGCCTTATCCATGGCCTTATCAACTTATAGGCCTCACCTACCAGCCCAAATAGTTAAAAGGCATGCTCTTAGGAGCAATAAAATCCTTAGGGCCATGGTTCAAGGAATGGTGTAACATGTTGGTACTTGATCATCGCGAGCCAAGTGACAATTCCTTAGGTGTGTGGGCTAGGCCAAATACCATTTGCAAGCCTGGTGAGTAAGGCCCAGAGGTTAACAAGGCTGTGGACAAAGCCCAAGCTTGCCTGGAATGTGATCGGGGAGCATGACTCTTACAAAAAAGGCGCAACTCATATTGTTAAGAGGCGTGCTCTTAGAAGCAACAAAACCCTTGAGGCCAGGGCTCGAGGAATGCTGCAGGCACATTGGTACTCGATCACTGTGGGCCAAGAGACAATACCTAGGTGTGTGGATTAGGTCCAACACCATTTGTAAGCCTACTAAATAGGTTGGCAGCCGTGGCTGGGCCCAGGCTTGCTTGCTTGGAGAGTGCTTCGAAAGCACGTCTCTTACAAGCATGCCACATGACAAATGGATGGTGTGATCATGTTACATTAGCAAATTATGATTTTATATGAGTTTGGTGACCAAAATATTGAATTTTACAAAGATAAGTGATCAAATCGCATGTTTTTATAAATTGAGTAATCAAAACAGAAAATTCATAAAAGTTAAGTGACTAAACTTGTAATTTACCCTAATATGGGTAAGTTATATAGTATTTTTTTTAAATTCATATTTAAACAAAATTAAAATACATTGTAATTAATATTTTGAAAAAAACCATAAATACCTTTATTAGGACTTTACTATGAATAAAATGAATATAACATATCATCAATATACTAAAATAAAGAAACAAAAATTAATTTCATCAAATAAATCTTATGTGAGGATATACATGTGATGAGAAATCATTAGACAAACTAACCTATCAACACTTACAATCAACAAATATATAATTGAATTCCAATACATTAATGGATGAAACCCAAACCAACAAATAACATATAAATTGGACTGTCACGTCCCGACACCGTAATCGAGCACATAACAACTACCATGAATCCTTGAAGTGCATTCTACTGCGTTGGAATGCACTCCAAAATTTTGTAAGGCTAAAATGGTAATTTTACATTTTATTTTCACGCAGCAACTAGGCAGTTTTCAAGTTTCAACAGTTAATAAGAACATAAAATCATTTAGTGCATAAATATAACGGCAATTCATGAGGTAAAAATTCGAGTCGCAAACTTGCGCATATTTACAGAAATGCCATCAGGTTTTACGACATATTTTTCTACAATATTTTTCCAACTCTATAGTACTCAGAAAATTAACACAACAGTTTCAAATGTTCTAGGACGCACTATAGAAGATAACTGGATAGCTTAATAGTCATATATACTCTCGGTGGAACCTACGTGAATTTTTGAAAATTACTACACAAAAGTTGACTTTTTACCTCCTTGGTCAAACTCTTCCTAGGTATGGGACCTTTATGCCACCGCAATCTTCCTACCAAAGCGGAGAACCTCTATTGCCTGAAAATGGTTTTATTAAAAACACGGATGAGTACTACGTACTCAGTGAGTGGATAACCAGTAAAAATATTTATAGAAATATTGAAGTGCACCACAAATAAGAGTAAATTCAACTACTTTAATAATTCAAATATTCAAATGATATAAAAGAACCAATAGGAAATGAGGTTTCCAAAAAGTAGGCCCATGGGTCAAAGATACTGTCCGTCAATTTCTCTACCCAAGCTGTCACCTTGACCCAAGGTCGACACTGAGTGACTGAGTTCCATCCTGCCTGACAGTGCCGCAGAATGAACTCACAAATGCCTTGTGGGTTACCCTCCGCGCCTCCCATCCAAGGCTAAACTACAATCACCCGCGCCCCTCAAAAAGCAGTCCACGAGCTACTTAGTTACTGCAGTAACAATAAATTCCCCTTGTGGTGCTGTCGCGAGCAACAAGCTTATGATCCAGATGACCTTTCCACAATATCATTTCATCATATAAGACACTAGCATCAACATTTTCCAAAACACAAGTTTCTTTCTCAATCCATAAATTAAGAAATACTTTCGTCTTAACACAGTAGGATTTTATAAAATCTCATAAACCATTCATCAATACTTTAATTTGAGAAATCCAAGTAAACAGAAGCATTAAATCCAAAAATATTAAATCAAGTATAAAAGAAATTTTGAGTTAGTCATCCACTCACTGTTCTTGGCGATTGATTTGTTCTTGATCTTTGCCAGCAGTTTGCTTTCCTATAATTTGTGCAGTGCCTATACACAACATTGAATGTTGGATATATTCCAATGTTCAAGTATGGATCACTAACATTACATAATTTCTAACCTATATGCATGAATGCATGAAATGCAAGACTACTTTCTAAACTTTTGATTTCTCCCTTTTTCCCCATCTAATTTACACATTCTTCCTTCATTAATTCCCATTCAGTTTCATAAATCTCCAACACAATTTTACTTCAAATTTTCGGTAAATATCCCTTATTTCATTGAATTGGTATTTGTTCATCTCTAAAATTTTCATCTTCATATTTACACTTAAACTACTTCAAAAATATAATTAAACTAATTAAATCTTGCAAATTGAGAATAATAATATTTTCCTTTAGTATTTTCGGCATCCATATTTTTATATTATAAATTCCTTCTCTAAATCATTCAAAAATCAAATTCTAGCAATTTAATTCTTCCACACTAATTTAATTCAACTTATGAGCTCACTCTTTTTAACACGTATATTTCATGAATCAAAATTTCATAACATAATCATCTTTTTCTTCCTAAATTTCACATACAAAATTCACATTTTATGCCAAATTAACCAAATATCTGTAATAAGCATGCCAAAATCTACAACATAACTCAAAATTAAGCATGCTTACCTTATGATTTTTGCAACTCCAACATGAACCCTAATTTTTCTCCTTCAAATTACTTTCAACCAAGCTCAAATTTCCCAAAATTGGTAGAGGGCTATTGATGGGCTTGTTGAGAGCTTCAATTTGACTATAAACTTGAAGGGGTTTTGATGGATTAAACTAGGAGAAATCAAGGTGAGAGAAAATTTGGTAGAAATGGAGAAAAGTTGGAGAAAATGAGAGAAAATGGTAGAAGTCTCTTGAATTTTCAAGAGACATGGCCGGCCATGGCCAATTTATATGGCTATTGCACATGACCAAATAAAATCTTAGGGTAAAATGACTATTTTGCCCCTATGGATAATTTTACCCCTGAAAAATTTAAAAATTCCACTTATGTTCCTAGTCCGTCCTAGACCCCGTACACTGTCCCAAATTATTTTTCAAGCCCTATTGAGTTATTTTACGCGTAGCATAATTTTTAAATTTCTCTCCGTTTGTAAAATATACTAGTTTGAACTTTTACCGCATTTTTCACAAAATTTCCTAACTACCCATCTTATACTATAATATTTTTCATACTCTGGATTATGAAATACATGATACTATCTACTAACATGAAATTCATGAAGCGGGTAACTGTAAAATTGCGAAGCAAGTGTTACATGGACAAAATCTAATACAATGAGATTTGAAGCTGAGACCTTAAGTAGGTTTCAAACAACATCTGCCTACCCCTTAAATAGGATACATGGTTATAAATATAGACAATATAATTTCTGTATGCATTTTACTATTTTACAACTTTTTTTTTTCACAAAATTTTTATTTTTCTGAATATAATTGAGAAAAGTTTGGATAATCTAAATGCTCCATCAATTGAGCTCCTTAGAGTCCGTTTGATACTTTACACTGAATTACTTTGCATGTAAAGTAATTCTCTGTAAAGTTTGGGTTACAATCATTTTGCATGTAAAATAAGTTTTTAGTGTTTGATTTAGCGCATGAAATTTTAATTAAATTAACGTGAAAAGTTTTTTGCAATGTTTGGTTAAAATACACTTTTCCTGTAAAGTTTATTTAAATATCAAATTTATCATTTTATTTTATATCTTTTTTAAAAAATAAGGGATAATAAAATAATTTAAATGTGATGCAAAATACTTCACACTTCTTCTCTATGCAAATACTTCACCTCTTCAAATGCAAAGTAAGTGATTGTAATTAATCATTTAATTAAATCAAATGTGGTAAAGTTCTTCTAGCTCTTAACTTTGAATGTAAAGTGATTAAATTGCATCAAATGAAACAGTCTGTTAATTATATGGGATTTTTTTTTGGGTAGCGTCTGAGAATTTTTATTTTAACCAATATTTGTCATGTTTTTTTCCTAACCCAAAACAGAAGCGGGGCATCCTTTGAGTATATGTAGTGTAATATATATACGATTTAGAAGGGCAACTGGAAATTGGCTTAAAGGAAAGTGAAATGATGAAAGTGGGGAACTGGTTGAGGTTAGGGGCATTGGTGGCTGCAGTAGCAATAGCGAAGCAATACGGAGGGAAATTGGGTTTGGAATTGGACAGAGACGCCGCTCTTCGCTTCTTCCAGCAATGGTCGGATCGTCTGGGAGTTTGGGCCATGCCTCTTTACGTCGCCCTTCACACCCTAACTCTCTCCCTCTGCTTGCCCTACGCCGTCTTCTTCGAGGCTGGCGCTTCTTTGCTCTTCGGCTTTTTCCCTGCTGTCCTCTGCGTCTTCTGTGCTAAGATTCTTGGGGCTTCCCTTTCTTTCTGGTTTGGCAGGTTCGTCTCTTTATCTTTTTTCCCACTGCAAATCTTATGCTTTCCCTGATTTCAATTTTTTTTTCTTTTTATTTATGATTATGATGAATTTGACCAATCTAATATCAATCTTAATTCCCAGTGCAAACTGGATTTTTCTTAGATTCCTAGCAAATCCTATTCCCCTAACTTAAACTTCAAATAAAGAACTAATAAACTTAAACCTGAAAGAAAAAGCATATTAAGAAAATAAGCAAAATACCCTCTGAAGTGCTGTTAGTTGGAGAATAAGCAAAAAAATAACTTAAAAAATAAAATGGCTGCACAAGTAAGGCATAAAAATACAACCTTACGTATTTTAGTCACTTAGTTGGTATTATTATTTCTCCTTGTTGCAGAAAACTTGCCTCAAGTTTTGAAATGTTGGTGTAAGAGAAATTCCAAGTGAATCAAAATAAAATCTTACCGTTGTTCTGTTTCTGATTCTTTTTTACAACTTTTTAAGTACCAAAGAAATAACAAGATTTTCTTTTGTTGGTGTGTGTGTGTGTAAGAATGAACTTTGGGTTGGTTAAAGTTCCCTCCATAATTCATGGACCACATACTAAAGTTTGTGATTTGGCCAGGAAAGGAAGTCAATTTACTGAAAAGGTTGATACCTTCAGCCGAAAGAAAAATTACTATTACCACTATCATTCCATATCTTTTAACATTTATATGAGGCGATTTGTAATTTCCTCAACCAAAAAAAAAAAAAAAGAAAGAAAGGAAGAAAAGATGTTTTTATAGTGTTTGGAATCTGCCTATCTCTTCCCTTTAAAGAGTCAATATCATTTTAGAGCTCTCTCCTATGGTACCATTTGTGGGTGCTTTCAATTTTTTTTTTTTTTTTGCAATAGTCTTGAGATGATTATACCGACTAGCTTAGTATATTTTTCCTACCAAAAAGTTTACTTAATGAGATTATGGGAATTCCTATCTGCTTTAAAACTTATTTCTTGAAAGCTTTAAAGCCATAGTCTTGAAAGACTTAGCTGTTAACCAAGTTCATGTTTTCTTCACTGAAACTCAGGGGGATGAATTTTAACTGCCTTTAGCTTCACTAATCAACAAAGGAATTTAAACAAGTAAATTTTTTTGGACTCCTTCAAACAAGTAAATCTGAAACTTTTATCTTGATTTCTCCATTCATATCTTTTGGTTCTTGGATTCTTTCAACCACTGGATGATCTTGAGCACCGATAGGGTTCTGCCCTCTAGGAAAGGTTTGATTTGCTTTTGTCTAAGCTAGTTGCTTAACTTGGAGGATTTTTATAATGTCTCTTCAATCTTGGACACCAATGTTGTGTTTAAGTGAAGCTGTATCCGCTCTCAATTGTGACAGAATTCTTTTGTTTCT
Source organism: Microcos paniculata (assembly GCA_030664755.1). Classification (NCBI taxonomy): domain Eukaryota; kingdom Viridiplantae; phylum Streptophyta; class Magnoliopsida; order Malvales; family Malvaceae; genus Microcos; species Microcos paniculata. Next base: position 10,718,402 of record CP131463.1, read on the forward strand.
TCATTATCTTGATAAAGCCTTTAAATTTGGTTTGCGCCTATCACTTTTGAATCAGAGCAACAACCGCTTGATCTTTAACTTTAAGCTATAATACGAAGCTGATGAGCTAGGTGGTTGGATTTATGTTCGTTTCTTGATTGTTTTTTGACATTCATTTCGATGTGGAATTCTTGATAAAGCACAGAGAAAACTGAATAAGGAAAATAGAAGAGTATTAAGCTTTAGAGGAGGGTTCAATCACTCTTTGTGGTTGAGTGCATCAAACAACCACAAAGAGCAATAAAGTTGGAAATTCTCTGATAATGTTCTATTTTTTCTAGAAACTGTACATTTGCATTTCACAGACTCGTAGCAACCTAATATCTGTAAAAATTAGCACCCCTGGTCCAATAGGAACTTTAACAAGCATTTAGGTTCCAAATAGCAAACTAACAAACTTAAAATAGATCAAAACAAACCTGATGTCATCAGAAGAATCAAACCAGATCCTGGACTCTAATGTGAATGCAAAATAATATATGTAAAAAAGGCCCACTGGTTCTTATTTTGGAAAATAAGCAAAACACTGGTTGATGTAGATTATCCTAATAATCTCAAAATCCCAAGTCTATGAACATTACTCAATTATGCTGATTAGATGCAACATATAAAGTCCATGACTCAATTAGCCTGTCTCAATTCTTCACCAACAAGTCATTCAACTGAATACTGAATTCCTACTTTGATGGATTAGAGGGGTTTTTTCTTTCCTCCTGATTCCAAATATATATAAACAATAGGATTTGGGTTTAGGGTTATGACAGAAACTATTAGTTGAGGATAGGGTTTAATAATCAATAAGGGATAGGGTTGAAACTTAGTCTCAAAAGAAGGCTATTATCGTGCTGAATGGTTGCTTAAACTTCTTGGCAGCATTGAAACTAGATTAGAGTGTTTATGGGTGATATTTTTGTGCTACAAATATTAACCTGAAAACATGTAGCAATAGAGAAGAAGGGTGAAGATGGGAAAATTAAATCACTCAATCACTAATTGTCTAAAACTCTCAGTAGCTTATTTTTCATTAAAAATGAATTCTACTCCAGAGCTTGCATGGCCAAGGTATATAACACTGCAAACTCTAACTTTTATTTTGTGGTCCAAGATTCATATGATAGTTTCAAATAGAAAGAAGACTCAATTGATATAAACTAAAGAGCACATCAGAATGCTAACAATGCAAAACAAACCCAAACTAAACCCTAATGGAGCATGACTACGGCCCATTATTTGAAGCTAGAAAATTACCAAATATGCCCTTGTACACCACAACTTAATTATCTACCTAGGACATCTTTCCTTGAACATAAAGGACTTATTCTTAATGGAGGATCCATGATCTAAGCATATAGCTTCCAAGGAGGAAGAAATATCTAACCAACCTATTGATGTCCAATAGAATGATCCAGTAGAAAAAGCATAAGACTTAATGAGTATAGAAGAGATAGAATAGATTTGATAACCCAACTATTTATCTATAAGACGCATAATTTTAGGTCTCAGAAACAACTACTTAAGCTATCTGTGAAGCTTTCCATCTTAGTAGATGTCTCAAATTAAGGCTTAGGTATCAGAACCAACCTTAGTGTGTCAAGTATACTCCTTTGGACGCAACTGCTAATGTGCTTCATGATCCCTCCCTGGTTTACAGAAACTTAACAAGTATTGAGTTAAAAGGCATAGAATAATGCTCTAGATTGAGGCAATAGATTTTTCCTCTCTATATTCAATCGCAATATGAATGTCCTTGTCTGTTAAGTAACTTTTTGAAGCTGCTCTCCTTCTACAAGAAACCAACATCCTCACATCATCATCAATCTCTTCTTTTGAGAAAGTCTTGTTATAGTGAGATTATTAGATGCTTCATCATCATAGTCATGAGCCCATGACATAAGTTTTGGGCTTTGCATATTATCCACTCAACGTTGTTCCAATGTGCATATAGGTCATTCAACTTTTATTGGCTTTTATCAACCTTTTAAACAATTAAATTTTATTTGCTTAAGACCAAACTAGTGGAGAAAATGACATATTTGCTACTTTTTTCTTGAAAAATTACAAATAAGTTGGTCCAAAAATCAAAGTCTTTTTAAAAAATTTTAACTCAATTTTCTGTCCATTTTAAAGAGAAAAAGAGAGGAGGCAGATATATAAGACCGACCCTCTGCAATCAAACCATCAGTCAATTTCTAAGTTATATGGATTGAAGTAGAAGTGTCCAATACATGTGTTTATGAAAGGATATGAATTGTTTGCTCAAACTTTTGGACTCTTGGTTTCTGTCAAAATGCATCTATAGAGTATGTATTATAAAAGCTTCATGAAAATATATAAATAAATAAATTGTACATAAATAAAATTTCTTCTATACTTTATCTTATAGAAAACAAAAGTTAAATTTTGTTTAATATCTTTTTTTACTTGTAATTCATTTTTCGACTAATATTAGTAATTAGTTTATTAAACAATTTTTGGTGAAAAATACAAATGAAACACTTTTGTTTATAATAACTCAGACTTTCAAATTTTCCCATCCATTAATATGGTGGTATTTGCGCGGTTGTGTTCAATAAGAACGTAGGAGAAAATTAGGGCCTTTTTTTAAAGCAACTTGGACTTAATATTTCTACGCCCACAGAGCTTTTATATTTCTCATATTTTGTTTAAGTTATTAAAACAGAAAGTATTCCATTAATATTTGACAGAAAGTTTATTTAGAAGACTAATATTAATATAAAAAAGAATTAGAAGTAAAAAAAGATATTAAAAGAAATTTTATATTTGTTTTCTTATAGGAGAAAGTGTAGAAGAAGATTTATGTATATAATTAAGTTATCTATGTATATATTTTCATGACTTTTATGAGATGTATCCGCTTACACGTATCCTACTTTTAGGCACTTTTTGGCTGAATCTGTGAGTCCAATAGTTTGTGCAAATGATGAGTTAAGCCATTAGATACATAAACCATGTTGGGTACTTGTACTTGAGTCCATGTAACCTAGTTGTCTATTGACATCAAATTTGGTTGGTTGGCCATGGATTTAGCCAACACTATATCTAGATGGCTGGATGGATATGGTCAGCACTAGATCTAGAGGGGGTTGGTCTGAAACATAAATGCATGCCATTCACTGCTCATCTTCTTATTCTCTGTCTACCTGTAATTCCCTTTTGATCCCGTGTTTCTGTCGAAGCAAAATCTCCGCTGACCATAAAGGACCACAAACTCGTCCTTGTGAGTTGAACAAAAGTGCTTGTAAAATCCGCAAGTCATATGTTTGGTTGTTGAACACTTTGACTGAAAGCCAGCCAAAGACACTCTATAACCTAGGTTTTAAGATCATAAATGCCACTCAGTCATAGAAATATTTCTGCAAAAAAGAAACCTCTGTTTCTGGGTTTCAGATTCACGGCTAGATTTATGAAAATCTATCTGGAACTAGTCTGAAGAATCAAGCTGCATTTTCTGTCATCTTTTCTTTTCTTGTTTTGGATTTTTTGTTTTCATGGGTGGGTTTAGGGTTGCTTTTCTCTTTCCTTTTGTTAAGGTTTTCAAGTGCCAAAATGGAAATGATTTGTCCCTATTTTCATTTTCTGCTTGTATGGTTTTATCCCTAAACTTTAATTTATGTATTTATTTACTTTTTGAAAATGAATTTTGTTTTCCTAACTTACTCTACCATCTCTTTTTATAGCATCTGTCTTTAAGTTCATTTTTCACGAAGTTTGAACAGGTTGGAAGAATGATTAGTGATGGGGGAATAGGCAGAACGATAAGGGGTCTTAGTCCTTTTACTAGAAGAGGAGACTTTTAAGGTTGTTAATTAAAAAATCATAACAAATTTTGAACTTAAAAAGTAAAAACAGGAATCTTTTCTTGTTTCAACATTTTTTAATTTATTGAATGCAACCTCAATACCAACTCAGTGATCTATGAAGCTTTATTCGGGTTAACACCTAATCTCTGTAGTTGACCAGAAGTTCCATACTTGATTAGATTGGACCTAATAATTGTTGGAAGGCTTAAATTTACATATGAGACAAGTGAAATGGCTAACTCGTGCTTTGTCCGTATAGAGTTAAACCTTATAAGCTAGTCAAGGAGTTAATCATTTGGGCTAATTTTATGTTGTGTCAATGAGATTGCCTTCCCCTTGTTACTCACTTTGATCTATGAAAGCGGTATCATAGTTAAAATCTAATTTCCTTGGTTGCCCAAAAGTCTCTCACTTTTGATTGATTGAACCAAACAAAAGTTGGATTGCTTAAATGGACATTTGAGGTCATTTCAATGGCTAAATCGTACTTAATCGTTATAGGTAAATCAAGGACTTAACCGTTTGGGCTAATTTTATGTAGTGTCAACGACATTGCCTTTCCCTCATTAAATACACTATCCAGGATGCATAAAATATTTTCTTTGTCTACTCTATCGAAATATCTCTCTTACTGTTCTTGCTTCTGGCATTCTCATTATGTCTATCAAAAATTTTATGAATCTCGATTTCCAACTATTCTGCATTGTGTTCCTTGACATATTCCCTATTAATAAAATATTTGTCTTTCAAAGCTAGTTAGTTTACATTTTCTTTTGTTGGGTAGAGATTGTTTTCTTCTCTTTACTTGTTTGACCCAAGAAATGTATAATCTTTTACATTGGCAAATCTTCCTTTTTAAATTTCCCGAGTAGCATTCAATTGAATGGCTGAACATGAACAAATCAAGTGCCATCCTCTTGTTGATAATAGATGCATAAAAGTGATTCTTCAATCATGTAGCTAACCTAGAGAAAGTTCTTGAGGTTAAAGACAGGCCCAATGAAAAACTCCCCTATAGAGTTATTATTCCTTGAGTACTACTTGCAATGAATAGAAATGCTGAATCATGCTCTTCAGTTTATTAGTAATGCCCTTTTTGTTTTAAAAAAATTGAAGTTGCCAACTTTTGTGGTAATGGTAAAACTCAACAGATTACCTTATCAAAAGCTTCTTCTGTGTGATGCTCTGATGCTACTCTAAGTTCATTATCATGATTGCTGGCTGCAAATATCTTGAATATTTCTTTCTAACTTAGTACTTGTCTAGAAGTATTGGCATGTTTGTTACACCGGATTAGATTGCATAGGATGAGTGGGGAAATTACATGTGATTTGTAGTGTGATTGTATAATATTTAAATAGATTTGTATTGTGGAGAGGATTATTCATAGGATGAGACAATCCTATCTATTTCTGGAGGATTAAGTCATCCTGTGAAATGGTACTCACGATACAAATTTATGTCAATTTATGTCAATACTATAAAACCACACTACAAATTACATGTAATTTTTCATCTCATTCTATCCAATCCAATCCAGTGTAACAAAGATACCCTATGTAATTTATTTTCATTTCTTCTACCCGTTTTAACTAGAGGAGGTCTAAAACTGAGGATCTAATGGCATTTCATGTTATGACCATATCAACAATCAGGCGAGTTAGCTACCTAGTAGATATCTTGTTAAGACCATACCTGCTTAGTCAGTTTTAGGATTTTGGATCTGGTGCTATATTTGTTCTCTTACTTTTTGAGATCTATGTTTCTATTGTTCTCTTTCTTCTGGTATTCTTAGTTACCTTTTAAGAACCATTTTGGTATTGTGGAATTTTTAGATTGGTTTTCAGAAGTTCAGGTTCTGCAATGGACTGGGTCAAGAGAAACAAATACTTTCATCTCATTTCCCGAGGAGTTGAACGTGACGGTTGGAGATTTGTTCTTCTTGCACGCTTCTCTCCCATACCCTCCTATGTCATCAACTATGCTTTAGCTGCCACAAAAGTTGGATTTGTAGTTGATTTTCTGCTCCCTACTGTTATTGGCTGTCTTCCAATGATCCTGCAAAACACTTCCATTGGAAGCCTTGCCGGTGCTGCTGTCGCTTCAACATCTCACTCTGGGAAATCATTGGTTTGGTCTTATAGTTTGCCTTTACTTGGGATTGTATCAAGCATTCTTATTTCTTTGAAGGTTAAACAATATTCTACTGATATTACCTTGGCTGAATCTTCTTCTGGTGATCATGGTAATAGCTGTAATAACTTCGACTCATCTCAAACCTCTAATATGGTAGAGAAGGAAGCAATGACCTGTAGAAAAGCCAATATTAGATAGTAGAAATCACATGATATATATTTTTCTTAATTCGTTAGGCAAGAACCATTCTTCTTTTGGTCTTTTGGCAATATTCAGCGTTCACAAATGGCAAGGCAGCTTCTCCTTAGAATTGTGTGATGTCCTCTTTAAGGTTCATGGTGTTGTACGTTTGTCTTTTCTTTTCTTTTCTTCAACCTTAAATTGAAAGATTCTGTAGCACTACTAGATCTTTGAGAAGTTTGATAACAGATTCGGAAGTAACACATCCGTGAGGGAGCGCAATTAGTGCGTGGCTTCTTACATTTTCTTGATTTTAGCACCTCAAAATTGTTATAACATTGAGATTTTAGTTGTCTATCAGAAACAAATTGTATTAAAATCTTTATATTCAAAATTTGAAAATGTATAAAATAGTGTAGTTTACCGAAGTAAAAGTAGAATATAAACGCATTTTGTAATTTATTATTATTAAACTGAGTTTTGCTTAAAAAAAAAAGGGAAAACTCTTGCATGTGAATAATTATTTCTTTTTTTACGGTGGTAGAGAAAGCGACTTACCTAGGGACTTCTAGATACGTCATCAGGCATGCCGCATGTCATACATTCTTGTACAAAAAAGTGACAGTTTAGAGTGTTGCCTTGGTGTCCTCCAATGGTGAAAAGCCTAACTAAAAGAGCACCAATTTTGAATTGATAGACTTTTGGCCGCCAAGAGAGAAATCTTGGCCTGGGGTTCTACCTGAAGTTACAAACAGCTTTGTTTAAATCATCTAGTGCTACACAAATATGCCAAGAAACCTTAGAATGAAAGAAAATATTTCAAATGAAGTAATCAAGAGCTTGAATCTATCGCACGACAGATAAGTCGAATGGGAAACCAAGTGTTCAAGTGTTGGAGAATTTGCCAAGTTGGTGTTGGCAACTGAGAAAGCGATTTGTTTTACAAATACAAAGACCAATTTATAACTGGGAAGCACCTTGACTTTTTTCTTACACTCAACTCACCATTTATATTTACTCAATTACTCCAACTTACCACCCACAGCACACTATTAGCTTGCTACCAACTCACTCACTCACTCACTCACTTATTATGTAATATCGGAAGCTTTAATTTCAATTTGAAAATTTGATTTGACTTGGAAATAGTGGTGTAGTAGATATCTAAATTTTGATTTGAATTTAGTTATTGATGTATAATAAATTGTTTTGGAGATTCTGACTGATTATGAAAATCTTACTGGTGGAACCTCTAAGTTGATTGTATGAATTATGGAGTCCTTAAGAAAAATTATAAATTTAACTTTGGAGTTACAAAGTATAATAATAGCAAGATTGTGAAATTGAGGATTTAAGCAATTATTGTCAATTAAGTGGTTTAGGGAGTTATTTGGAATTATGCAAATTATAATAAATTGGAGAAATAAGTAGAATTGTGAATATGTAGTCATTGAAGGGCAAGTTGGTCATTTGAAGATTTAGTTGGATGGTAATTTGGAAAAAAAAGGGCGGCCGGGGTGGGGGGGGGGGGGGGAGGGTAGGAGGGGTCTTTATTTTCTCTCATCTCCTCATCTTTTCCTCTCTCTTGAAAACAAGCAAAACCGTAACCAAATTCCCTCAAATCAAATCCTCTTTCAATCCTAATTAGATCTTCATTAAATCCATGAATCAAACTCAACAAAATCACTCTTAGTGTTAAGAATTTCGTTAAAGCCAAGGAGGAAGGAAAGAAGTTAAGTTTTGGAGATGTTCTTCTCATTTTGAGCTCAAAAAGGAGAAGAAATTCGTGGTAGATCCATCAAGTTTTGGAACCTAAGTTTGAAATATGTTAATCTACTCCATTCTAGCTTCAAGATGTCTTTGGAATCATGTTAATTGGATTTGAAATGAATGAGTTATGCATTTTAGAAGTTAGAAGAGAAAAATGGATATTTTGAGTGCAATTTGGTTGAAGTGAGTTGAATTGATGTTGTAGATGCCTTAATTGATGTTCTAAGCATGTTTTGATGATGTTTTATGGTGAATGTTGTGTTGAAATGAATTGGAAATGGTTTGGGAATGTTTAAGGTTGAACCTTGGCCTAAATGGTCATAAAACCCAAAATATGCAGGGTGATTTCAGCCCAGGTGCTCTAGAGACCCCGGCCCGGATCCTCTCTAAAATGGGAGGAATCATGAAACAAGGTAATTCCGGGTCAGGTACATCAAAGACCCTGGCCTGGATCCTCGCTGGAAATATTGGAATATGCCTTGTTCCATTTTGGTTAGTTTTGCTCTGTTTTGCTTCCGACTCGATTTTCGACTTCTCTGAGTCTTTCGAAACCTTAATTAATCATAAGTAAGACACCTTTTGAGATGGATAAACATCTCAAATGAATCTTTGATTAAGATTTGGCGTTAAATCCCTAAACTGACAAAATTTGATAAAAGGTTGTGCTCAAAGTGGCTCAACGGAATACATTGCCAATCGGGTAGCACGATTTGGTCGTAATACATTGGCATGCATTCTCATCATGCATTACTTATATTTTAACATTGAATTGTGTATAATGTTTGTGTATTCATGGATCATTGCCTTTGTTCTCTAGGAGAAGGCAATCCAGTTCGAGTGAAGCACAAGCATTGGACTAGCCTTGGAAGTATATGACTCTCCCACTTTTGTGAGTAATACGCCTCTTGAGATGTGTAGTGGCAATTGTTTTGATTTCTTTACTTGGTTTTGATAATGATTTTGATATGTGAATTAAAGACAATGAGTTTTAGAGTGTGGCTTGTTCTTGAAATGGTTTTGTAAGCATGTTTGGTAAAAATGTGACCCAAGTGATATTATATGCCATGTTTTACTTGTGATGCTTTTGTTATCAACCATGACACTTGTAAATGGTTTTATGAACTATGGCATGTACTTAATTTTGTATTGGTGAGGTTGGTGTGCTTGTCCACCTAGGGAATTGGATTCCCAAACTCAACCATGGTTGCCAATCTAGGGTCTATTAAGGAGAATGGCATAGATTGTGGTATATTGCATTATGTTGATGATTGTCATGTAGAGTTGGTGGGAGACAGTGACTCTTATAACTTAAATATTTGTTGTTGGACCCTCTTTGCATCACCACATTGAGTTGTCCAAGGCCAACACCAAAGAATGGGTAAACTTTGGTTTTGATATGATTGTTATGTGCCAAAACCCCTTGATAGTTCCCTTCTCAACCTCGGCCGAGGTTTGGAGATTGGTCATATTTGAAAAATCGGGTTTATTTTGTTAATGTTGATACTTATGAGATGATATGCTTTCCAAACATGCTTTAAGTGATGAAATGAATAAATTTCTTGGAAACTTGCCTAGTTTTGATAAATTGTTTTGAACTTGCCACTCTCAAACCCACACACCGAGCTTAATGTCTTTGTCACTCACTGAGTATTAATATACTCATGCTAGTTGCTCATTTTTCAGATGTTAGAGCTGTCCAACTTGGCTAGTTGGGTTTCCTTGAATCCGTAGCAGTCTATTCCTTTTGTCGGAACCCCTTGGACAAGTGTAGGTTCCTCCGATGAACATTTCTTGTTTTAGGTGGATCCATGGAGACCGAGGGAACTTAATATTTGTAAAGAATGCTTTAAACATGTTTATAATTACATTTTAGATATATGGTTTTATTTAAATACTTTTCCCAATACGGTTTGACCAAAAGTTGACTTTGGTAAACTTTTACACTTGTTTATGATTTTTTTTATGATTAAATCCTTTTTAAAATTTATCCTCTATAAATTAAAATTATTTTGTTATTAAATGTGTTTCAAATGATTAAAAAGAATGATATCTTAGAGCCTTGTGGGTTTTGGGCACGTGCATTGGTTGGCACTTATCTCAAGGCAACACGGCGGTTGTCCCATGCCCGAGGAGAGTACCTAGGCATGACATAGTACTACTACTCACGTATGTCACACTTTACTTACTTGCACTACACCGTGACACAAGCACTACTCCTATTAATTAGACATGGTGGAATGAACTTGAATCTAAAAACCCACTCAAGCCCTCATGAATCCAAATCCAATCAAACTTGATTTGACAAAAAATAAATCATTGATCCAAATCCATGGAACCCAAAATTACCCATGTTGTAACGTGTGGGTCCAGTAACCCTATTGTCCGGCAATAAAGAAAAGAAGTTACCACTAATCTTTTTTCCTAGGTGTGATTAGCCATCTATGTGAATATACCTATCCTAATGTAGTCATAGTATCATGGATACACTAAGTTAGGTAGGTTTTGATCTATGAAATTGAGTTAAGTTTGGAGGTTCAGGTACACATGAGGAAGGATTAGCACCCTTACAACGTCCATCGAAACGATAGTGGCATCTTATTCTAATCTAATCCTAGGTCTTATCAAAACAAGGTTGTGATTGATTTTAAAAATAACCAAATCCTCTCCAATTATTATTCATTTAAAAAAAATCTTAATTATTAGAAATATTAAGCTCATACATGATGCATGTAATGCAAAATTATTTAATTTTAATTAAAAATGTGAATAGATTTTTATTAGAAATACCCTCCAAACTGCTTCAACTTATCCAATTAAGTTTAAAGAGAACCTCTCTCTAAGAACCATTCCAAGACGCCTTACCCAATTAAGTTTAAAGAGAACTCCTCTCAAAAGGACAATTCCAAGAAGCACCTACATGACTTCAAAGAAAGACTCCCTCATTGTGTCCCTTTTTATCAAATAATTTTTATCCCGAATGCAATGACAAGTATAGCATGGAATGCTAGCATAATAATTCAAACTTAATTAAAATTAATAGTTAAAGAAATTTTTTCTTAGAGTCCCATCCAAACCGCTTCCCCTTACCTGATTGAATTTTAAAGAGACACTACCCTTAAGGACCCTTCCAAGAGATAGATACACGATTTCAAAGAAGGACCCCCTTACTAGGTCTTTTCCAGTTTCCAATTATAGACCAATGCCATGACAAATAATACATAAAATAGGTATTTTAATATATATATATATATATATGTTTATATATATATATTATTTAACGACATGTCAAGCACGACACTAGTACAATATTAATTACCAATTAATAATACAGTATCCAAATAGGCAATAAATAAAGTATCTAAAGTCAAATTAATGAAATATTACCAAAAGCCCAAAATATAGAAACATGTAAAAACAGCACAATAAATTTTGATGAATCCAATTAAAAGATCAAGCATATGACCTAAAATAATAAAGAATAAATATCATATATACCTAAGACCCAAGTTAATGCAAAATGAAAATCCAAGGGAATTGAAGGCCTACGTCAAACAAGGTGCCAAGTTAGTTGTATCCAAGCATTAAAAGCACCATCTACTTTTCTTCCTTTGACTAGAAAAAATATCAATTTCCTTTTGGCTTTCCAGCAAGCAAAGGACATGGTGGATGCCTGCTTTCTTTCTTGCTTTCTTTATCCCATCTCACTATCTTTTCAAAGACGTTCTGTCCCAAACCCTTAATCGAGTTGTGGCAATTGACGGCTTCAAGTTGCTAGGCAGAAGCCACTTAAACGACAAACCCCGTATCTCTTCTATTGGTCCCTTAATTTAGTGTTAGAGGCATGGGTAAATAGCACTTAATACTTCTTTTCTTGATAGAGCAACTTCAATTGGAACTTTGGAGTTGAGGTGGGTAAAGTTTGGGATTGTATTGGATAAAAGGATGAGAAAAAAAGAATGAACACTTTTATTTATAGTGGTTAGGTGATCCTCACCTACATCTACTACCTTGATTTTCTCAATCAAGGATTTTCAACCTCCTCTTCACTAGGATAGTGGAATTCTAGCTTCCATAAAGCTTTTACAAAGAGAGCTCTTCCTAAGCTCAAATACACATCAACCAAGGATTTCCTCCTGTTGATTCAATCACCTTAGAGTGATTTCCTCACCTCTAAGAATACAAGAAGACATAAATTTGATGTACAAGAGTGTTCTCTACAAAGACCTAGGATGTACAAGACTTAAGGTCAAAGAATTTCTTTCACAAGAAGTAAAAAGTGAAAGAACAAATAGAAAAATTAAGGCTAAGAGAATATACAAGATGAGTGTAGTAAATGCTCTTCAATTCTATTCAATTTCTTGTTTTTCTTCAGCATTTAAGACTCCTTTAAATAGCTAAAGTCTTAATTTTGGCCGTTGGGGCATTTAGTGAAAAGAGAGGCGCACTCGTAGCTTTGAAAAAACTAGCCGTTATACTGTTCCGGTGGCATTAAATGGGTTCAATCTTTTCAATCTTTCTGACTCTAACTTTTGATGTTCTTGATTCTTTCATTGAATCGATTCACCTATCTCCTCAATCGGTTCAATTTCTTCAGCTGCCATTTTCTTCAGGGAGTTTAATCGGTTGAACTAAAGTCTCAATTGGTTTAGTCTTTTTAGACTTTAACTTTCTACCTTTCTTTAGTTCAACTCCAATCGGTTGAGCTTTAGTGTGAATCGATTGAAAATCTCTGACTTCCAACTTCTTCTTCTTGCAACATACACTCAATCAGTTAAGCTTCAGTGTAAATCGGTTGAAAATCTCTAACTTCAAACTTCTTCTTCTTTTAGCATACACTCAATCGATTGAGTTTCTTGCTCAATAGGTTGAACATCTCGGGTTTGTTCAATTTAGCTTCATTTCAACTTGGTTCAATCGATTGGGCTAGAACCTCAATCGAATGAACTTTTAACACTTAGCAATTTTCTATTTTGATTTTAAGAACCTACATACTTAACTTAGATTCATCAAATACATTTGATTGGGTTGTTTTGTACTCATCAAAAACACATGGAGTTCAACAATCTCCCCTTTTTTGATGATGATGAAACATCCCTTTAAATTGAAATCTTAAAGAGATTATCTAAGCAGAAAAACAAATGTGCATATGCTAAGATTTAAGTAAAAGCTCCCTCTGAATTTATGCTCTTTTCAACCTACACATTGTATATTCAAACACAAATACATGCAGTTCAAAAGATAATCAAATATATCTACATGTAGACAACACAGTCAAGATATAAAACCTGAACTTAACATCATATATATATATATATATATATAACTTCAAGTAATTGCAATTCAAGGTTCCAAATATCACAAAATTTCCATAGTTGGGTCTCCAAACAGTAAACCAAAGCAAAAACATTGCTCAAAATAACACAAGCTCCCCCTAAGTTTATACAGCAGAAAATATTAAGTATGTTCAATCTCTCCCCTTTTTTGACATCATCAAAAAGAGAAAGCTAATAAAAGTCTCATCAAGGTCAAGGTTTTGGTTTCCTTTGCTTTCCTTCTGATATTAGAGAGTAAGAGTCGAAGCTTTAGGTTATTATGGTTCAGGCGATGAAGGAGTAGATGGGGTAGGCTCGGATGGTGTGGTTATGGTGGAAATGATGGTGTCCACTGTCTGAGTGGCTGTTGCCATTTCTTCCTCGCCCACTTGCTCATTTAGATTTTCTTCTTATTGTTCCTTTTTTCAGTCTCTTGCTCAGGCATATTTTCTTGCCCTTGCTGGTCCGAGTTAGCTTATTACTCATCCGTATGGTCTAAGTCACCAATATCAAAGAATTGATCTTTAGTCTGCCTACTGATCTCCTCCACCTTTTTCTCCAAACCATCTAGCCTAGTCAAAACTATTTGCTTGAACTCCCGTAGCTCCTCTCCCATTGTAGTTTCCAGTCTCAAAATAGCATCCAAAATTAGACCAATCCGGTCATCTTGTGGTGTTGCTTGAGGTTGTTCTTGTGTTTCTTCTGGGGCTTGCTCTTGGGGTGCTTCTTCTTCTTCTCTTTGGTCATTTTTTGGTTCTCTAAGCATTGTTTTGATGGTCTTTACTATTTGCTTTATCCAAGTGTCTCCATACAATATATAATGCATTTTATGAAGACTGGAGGAGTTGAAAGGAATATGAGAACTCATTTTCAAGTCATTATGATATCTTTGAGCCTAAATCCCTTTCTTTTTCAGCAACTTGGTGGTGATGTTCCCATAAGCTAGCTTGGCTATCTTGCTCCATGCTATTTCTTTCATTCTCTCAATTAAGAACCGAGCTTTATTGATTTCTCCACTGTGCATGGCCAAAAACATTAGCAAAACATCATTATGAGTGACAGAGCTGAAGCTATCAAACCTCCCATAGAGAATGGTGCAAATGAACACATGCAACAATCTAAGCTCTAAGGTTTTGATCTTCAAGACAAAGTTCTCGAGACTAAAACTCTTTTCTAGACCTGTAATCTCTTTCGAAGGTAGTAAACATTTGAACATAGAAGGTCTAAAATAAGCACCACTTGCAAATTCTGTCTTAAGTAGATCACCGAAGTCCTTTGGAGTCACCACAAACTCCTTACCACATACACAGGCATGAATGCCCTCAGTGTTGATCTCTATGCCTTTGCCTAATTCCTCTTAGTTCTTAGGAATACTTGAGTAAAATTCCCTAACCGTCAATTGTCACACCCCGACCTGAAGATTGGGAATGTGACAACCGTCATGTGCCACAAATTGAAAATGGCGCGCTTCGCCCGCAACTCGAAGCTCGCAAGGCTTATAGTATCTCGAACCTATTCTGTAAAACAATTGTAGTTTTTCGTATGTAAATAGAAAATGCACTTTTAAATGTACTTACAACTTAGATTTTAAATGCTGACGGTCACTTTATAAAGTTTACACACACTTGTGTGTTTATATATGTATTAAGAATAGTAAAAATTAGAAATTATTTATAAACTATTTTTAAAACAATAAGCAATTTTAAAATTGGAAAATATATACAAATAAAGATTTAGAAATAACCCAAAATTGTGCCAGTGGATCCAACAATATCGATATGTAAATCATGATGACATACATGAGGGGGTTCGGTGTCAGGAAACGATCTCTACTAAACTGCCCTCTAGTCAACCACTACAGGCTTAAAAAATACACAATGAAGGAAGGGATGAGTATATGGGGATATACTCAGTGAGTGAGACTAGACCAACATTAAAATTTTAATTAAGAAAAATATAAATAAACGTATTGTAGAATTTAAATTGGAAATTGTAACAATTCGTAAAATGTTTGGATAGTCACCTTATCTAAAAACATGAATTTGTTCATCGCAAAGTAAGGAAAATTTAGGATAAACATTCAGAAATTTAAATAATGTGATAGTAAATAAAACAAGCAATCAAGCTATGAGAAAATGTATTTTGGACTTGCCAAAACTGTACTCAAACTCACATCTCGCCAAGATGGAATCTGAGTCTATCGAGGGATCGTAAGTTTTATTTAGGTTCATCAAAACGCCCAACTTTGATGTTGGCATGGGCCTTCACCATAGGTGGTGGGTGGCTATGTCCGCTGTACTCCCACAGGGATTAAATAATCATAGCAATAGTGTTCACAATCAATCACTGTATCACTCCGTCCCATTTAGGAGTCATCTGCTTACTCATGCCACCTCCATAAGGTCGGACCGTGAGAAGCGCCACTGCAGTGACTAACATTTCATCCACCAAAATCAGGACATAAAATAGTGTAATCATGTTATATCATTTGGCCATCTGGCCCATTAGCTAAATCAACTGTAAACATATCAATTTTAACCAATTTCATAGGTAAAATCAATTGTTAATTTAAATTCATGAAAATTAAGCCTTTATATTTGAAAAAAAATTTAAATAGTAAAATAACTTTAATTCATTTAAATTTGAATTTAGGTCTAATAAGTCCCATTCACCGATTTTGAGAGGGTAAGCACTCCCACTAATCCACTTACTCTTTATCCTTGGAGGAAGGCTCATTACTTTACGGATTTCATCATGAACACAAAACCTTTTTATTGAAATTTCGTTACAACCAAGCTTCAATATGTTGAAATTAAAAGAGGGCTATTGTTGGGCTCGTCGGAAGCCTTGATTTGAGTGTAATATTATCGGGGTTTCCTAATTTAAGCAAGGTAGAATTAAAATGGAAAATTATGGGATGAAGAGAGCTTGAAGATGGTTTGGGAATTGATGGAATAAATAGAATGAGAATTTACATAATTTTAGCCAATTCAAACCTATTTTGCGTAGCCATTTTTGTTCAAAAAGAAGTGTTGGACACTTGTCTCCATCATAAATTTCTTTACAAAAATATCATGCCACATGTCACCTTGTCTTTCAATCTCTAGAATTATCATCCTTTAAACTACCATTTTGCCCCTGTACAACTTCAAAATTCTATCCATGCCCCCAAGTCACCTAGAGAAGTCCACTCTATTCCACATGACTCCACATGTCTACAATATGCTAGAACAATCTAGAGTAGAATTCATTTTTCAGTGTCTTTAACAGTCTCTTTAGACAATTTTGAACTGATCTATTGGCATATTATCACTTCTCTCTACTACCACCAAAAACAAACTTCTTTCCATCAGTTTCTTGGTTCGCATCTCTTTCTAATTTCACCAAACTACCATTTATGAAATAAAATGCCATGGTCATTAGGCAAAATACCACACTTCTCCTAGAAGTGCAATATGCCTCCTCAATATGTGGCTAATATCGTGCCACATGTCACAATCATGCGAGGCGAAGTGTCACTACCATATGGCACTAAGTGTCACTATGCTATGATGCCAAGTGGCAAAACCTAGCCACATGCTCCTAGTTTTTGGATATTTCTCACCTTTATGGATAATCCTTATTCATTTTCTCTAGATAACGCTTATCCATTTCTATCTAGAAAATGCTTATCCATAATGTTCTAGAGAGTTCTACACCATCCCACATGTATCCACAAGGTTCTAAGGTTTTCTAGAACCCTCTAGCCAATTCTAGGCCAAGCTGCCCGCACTCGTGGTAGTGTATCCATGCGTATATGCCCATACTCCCTTTGTTAAAGCTTGTTCTTAATATGGAGAAGTCTAAATCTTCAAAATGAGGAGAGTTTTACTAGGTAAAAGTTTTCTCATTTTTCCTAGGAACACATTTGTGTACATATAAAGCATAAAAATTTTTCATCACATAAGTTTGTTGCTCTAATTCAAGCCAACTAGAGCTTGGGCATTACATCAACTCACTGTATTCTCTATCTTGAAAATTACTCAATCCAAGCCATTTAGAATCCACAAACAACTTCCTAAGATTATCATGAAAGGTATAGTTTTCAAATTCTTTCCAATCTATCTCTCTACCACATATGACATCCTACGTAGAAATGATGTCATCAAATTTCTTCTTATGGATTGCATTTCTAAAATATCTAATGAGATTACCTCCTTCTTGAATTCAAACACCACCACTTGGAGGATTCCTGCTTGCAACTCCCTTTCCTTTGCTTGATTTTTTCCCCATGTGCTTCACTTTTTTGCTTGGACCCTCTCCTTGTTGTTGAATTGCTCTCTTGGGTGCCATTTGTGAAGTTTAGGTTTTGGGAATTGGGAATTTGTTGATTTTGGGATTCAAAGATACTAATTCTGTGTTTTGAGGATGAATTGGAGGTTGGGTTTGGTAAAAGATACTAAGTCTTGATGAGTTTTTGAGATGGAAACTGAAGGATTTCAAAAATAAATCGATTCAAATTGATTTTGAATATATGAGAACAATCGGATTATATATAGGCATGACGAGTTCAATCGGTTGAGTGAAGCACTCAATTGATTGAACAGGTTCGAACTTTTGCTTCTAGGCCTTATTCAATCGGTTCAGTTACAGGCTAAATCGATTGAATATTTCTATATAAAATGCTTTTAAAAGCCTTTTTGAAGTTGAATCGATTGAAGCTCTTGAGAATCGATTGAATTCAAACCCATTAGATTTTCAAAGTATCAAAATTTTTCAAATCGGTTATGTCATGCCCCAGCCCATAAATTGAGCACTTGACAACCACTACGTTGCACCAAAATACGAGTTTGCAGAGCTGTACTTCGATACCATGCAAGACATTAAATGATATAGTGATTAAAAATATCTTAAAACTAATTTGGAGACTTATTTAAACGAGTAAAACAATTTGTAATTAAAGTTTCAATAAGATTTTACAATCTAATAGAGTTGACCGAAGTCAACTGAAAGTCAAATTTTGGTTTAATCTACATGGGATTTTTATATTAATAGTTCAGATCGATGTCCCAGAATTACATCCCAGTTCTAAACAAGCTTGAAAGAGGCAATGGGAAATAAATTAAATTTTTAATGTTACATCTCATCGCCAGACTGATGGGCAATTTCAGAGAACAATTCAATTTGGGAAGCTATTGTTGAAATGGCTAGCAAGTGGTATGCCTACGGAGCTTGGGACTTTAAAATCGAGAAGGGAGTCATCAATAATCTTTATTTTAGGTGTGATTGGGCACCTATTATGACTCGATTTAACTTAGTATAAATCTAGATGGATTACCCTAAGTCAAACAGGTTGTGATCTACGACAAATAGATTTTTGGATTTGGGAGTTGGTTACGTAGGGGGAAAGATTAGCATGACCGTAATGTCTAGAAATCGGTACTGCAAAGTCTTTCTAATATTTTATTTTTGGGGTTAATAATAAAATACGAATTCCAATTAAAACCATCTTCTTGAAAATGGAAATTTTGAATATTGAAATATGTATATTCTAATATATGGGATGAATATCCCAATACGAAAAACTTAATTTAAAATTGAAGATTTAATGTTGAAATAAACATTCCTTTTAATATATGGAATAAACATTCCAGAGAAAATTTAATCAAAAATTTTAAGGTCGGAATAAATATTTCTTTTAATGTGGTATAACCATTACCGAGAAAATGAAAGCAAAAGGAAATTTTCATATGTTGGAGTAAACACTCCTTTTAATGTAAGGTCAAGAGTCCAATTTAGAATTTAAATAAACCTCCCAGTTGAGATGAGAATTTGATTTTCAAATAAGAAATAAATATTCTTTTTTTTTAACCAGAGCTTAGTCTAAAATAGGGATAAACATCCCTTTTGTTAAAAGATCAACAGTCCAATTTAGAATTTAAATATACCTCCTAGCTGAGATGAGAATTTGATTTTCAAATAGGAAATAAATATTATTATTTTTAACCAGAGCTTAGTCTAAATTAGGGATAAACATCCCTTTTGTAAAAATGTCAAGAGTCCAATTTAGAATTTAAATATACCTCCCAGTTGAGATGAGAATTCGATTTTCAAATAGGAAATAATCTGTCTAATAATCCGTCCCAATTTTCGTCCCAAACTAAAAAGGGCAATAAAAAGCGGGAAAAATCGTGCCTTTTTTGTTTACTTTTAGGGATGAAAATTGGGACAGATTATTAATAATCCGTCCCAAATTCCATCCCTAAGTATACGACCGTAAATGTTAAGCGGATAATTAAGCGCCAATTTAGGGACAGAATTTGGGACAGGTTGTTAAGTGGGAAAATTAAGTATACGACCGTAAATGTTAAGCAGGAAAATTAAGCGTACGAAAATAGAGACAAATTTTTAGTTTAAACAGATTTCGTCCCTAACTTTAAACCGATTTTTAGTTTGGTTGATTTTAGGGTTTAGGCTAACATTATACCAAGCACTACAATGATATATGACATTCTTGCTCGAAAGACACGTTAACAACAATCCATCTTGCAAGTGATAGAGTTTTTCATTATTTCTATAACCGAGTTTATCAAATACTATTGTTATACTATTAACGCAATTAGTACTCTTAGTCTGATTTATGTTTAAAGCCAACGTCCGAGTCAGATAAGCAATCCAAATGTTGGATATTTCATTCTTCTTCACTATTATAGTTTAGGGTTGTTCAAACACAAATTGAACATCAATGAGCCAATTTTAATTTGGAAATCGATAGTGTACTGGCAAGATGTATTGGGGATGGAATATTATTTTGGAATGGTTTTAAGGACGGTTTTAATTTATAACATAGGATTTGAGCACCTAAAAAGTCCTTAAACCCTAAGATCAACGTTGTAACAGATTTAAGGATGGAATTTAAGGATTCTGTGGCCAAATCCATCCCTAGGGTTCCATTCTAAAACCAAAACTTCAAATTCAATGTGGTGGAGACTAAGTTTTTTTGGGACAAAAATAGGGACGAAATTGGCAATTTTCCTTGCAAAATCCATCCCTATTCTTCCATTCTCAAACCAAAATTTTAAATTGAATGATATGGAGCCTGAAGGTTTTTGGGACGAAAATAGGGACAGAATGTGATACTTCCCTTGCAAAATCCATCCCTATTCTTCCATTCTCAAACCGAACTTTCAAATTCAATGATATAGAACCTGAAGTATTTTGGGATGGAAATAAGAACGGAATTGTATATTTCCCTTCCAAAATCCGTCGCAATTCTTCCATTCTCAAACCAAATTTTCAAGTTCAATGATATGGAACCTAATCCGATGAGATAAATATTTAAAACGACATTACTTAAATAGTTGAGTTCCTAGAATGAATGGATCATCCATAGTTACAAGAATTTCCTTTATGTTCCTTTATAGTTAGTCCATAACCAAAAGAGCAAATATCAATATTATAAAGGCATCTAATTTTCACTACAACCCCGTTACAAAGCAAGTTAAAATTTATTTGGATTATATCCATCATTATCATCAGTGTCATCAGAACAACTTGTAGATTCAGCTGAATCGAACTTATCCTCCGACTCTTCGACCTCCTCTATTGGTTAAAGCTCCCCTAGGTCCACAGCAAGGTTGATAGCAGCCATGTTAAAAAATTGTATTGCATCTATATTATTGGTAACAGATGGGGTTTGGATAATTTCTTGGGTTTGGTATGGAGCATCGTCCTCAACCTCTTCATTAACATTCTGAACAACCCTCCTCGATTTTGTTTCACATACGGCTAACCAATTTTCTTTGTCTCTAATAGCACCGGGATAATCACAGAAGTAAACTTGAATGGCTTGTTATTCTAATACCAATGGATTATATTTTTGGTACATCTTTTGTCGATGAATGCAAAACCAACTTGTAATCTTGATGAACCTTTATTCCGTTGATAGGGTCAAACCAATCACACTCGAACAAAACAACTGTGCCCATGCTTTCTGAAGAATTGTACTCAAGAACCAAAACATGTTTAAGTAGTCCATAACAGCTGTTGCAATGATCATCCGAGTTGGACCCTTGAACACAAACACCCTAATTCATTATTGCCTTTCTGGCTCCACATTGAACCGTATGGAAGTTATACCCATTTATAAAGACATCAGGCCAAGAGGTTGCCTTCCTTGAAGGTGGCCACAAAAGTAGCATAAGGATTGGCAAATCATTAATATACTTTGCTCTAATAGCCGGTATATCAAGCTGTAAGTGACAAACGCAAAGTTAGAATAATCTAACTATTGAATCTCTAAAAAACTTAAAGGAAAAGCTAAATATACTTACATATTGCTCGAACCAATTGACAAAATAAGCCTCAATCAAATCATCAATGGTACGCTGATCATATCCATCATTATGATAATACTGGATAAAAGCCCTGCGATAAAACATTGCAATATAAGTGTAACCAACTATATATGATTTTATAAACATAGTTAAAATTATGGAAGGTTTTAACTTACTAAAGGATAGGTTGCACTTCTGGACAATTTCGTAAGACATAAGTATGTGCTACGCGTTGTTCTCTCTCACCAAGCCATTTAGTTTTCTTTTTACTTTAAAATCGAGTTGGATAGTTAAAAATTGAGTACAGATTGAGAGACTCATTGGCTAACCCTTCATTGTTGCGCCTGGGTCTCCTCATGTGACAGTAGATGTCAAAATGAAAGTAATTTAGTGCGAAGTAATTAAATTCTTGTGCAATGTAAGCTTCATAACTTGAGCCCTCAACGTGAGCCTTATTACGAATTATCTTTTTCAACCGATGAAGGAACCTATATGTAAATTTAAACAATAAATCTATATTATGATGAGCACTTAGACATAGTTAAACATAATTCAATCGAATTAAATTATCAAATGTTATAGTCGATGTTGTTTATTTACTTTTCAAAGGGATACATCCATCTGAATTGAACCGGACCTCCAACCGATGCTTCATATGGCAAGTGAACAACTACGTGGTCCATTAAATCGAAAATGGCTGGAGGGAAGACATTCTCCAAGTTACAAAGTATGACCGGAACCTTCTGAACTAAATCCCAAACTTCATTAATGTCTAGCATAATTGAACATATGCATCAAAAATAGGCTAAGTTCTGTCATAGGGTTCCACACACTAGGAGCAACATCTCTCTGAATGCAATTGGAAGTAGTCTCTGCATAAAGACATGACAATCGTGACTCTTCATGTTGGAAACTTTCTCTTCATTCATTTCAATGCATCTCCCAAGATTTGATGCATACCCATCTGGAAGCTTCAAATTCCTCAACCATCTCATAATGGTTATCTTCTGTAGTTTGGACAAATTATAAATAGCTTTAGGTTTGGTGCATTGCTCACTTTCAGGATCCACTACAATTGAACTTCAAGAGAATAGAACACTGATAGATTTTCTTGCATTCAAAGTGTCCTTTGATTTGCCTTTCAAATCCATGATTAGTTCCAAGCAGTGTATCAAAAACATTCTTCTCAATATGCATAACATTAAGATTATGACGAATGGAGTTTATTTTCCAGTAAGGAAGATCTCAGAAAATACTCCTTTTTGTCCATTTGTGATGAGTGCCATAATATTCAGGCATATTAATCCCATCCTCCATTACGGTTTGAAAATTCGAAACGTGTGCATATATTTCTTCCCCTATCAACCTTGGTGTTACAGCCATCCTCTCAACCCGATCACGTCGAAAAAACTTCTTATCCTTCCTGTATGAATGATCCGAGTCAAGGAAAGCCCTGTGACAATCAAAATAAGTCGCCTTTCTACTATGTGGAAGCACGAAAGCTCTGTTCTTGTGCATGCATATAGGGCATCCAAGCACTCTAGCAGTGCTCCACCGGGACAACATGCCATAAGTGGGGAAGTCATTAATGGTCCACATAAGAGCAGCCATCATGCGAAAATGCTCATTCCTATAAGCATCATACATCGAAATCCCATCTTCCCACAATTGCTTCAACTCAACAATTAGAGGTTACAAGAAAACATCAATGTTTTTCTTCTGATTTTTTAGACCGGGATAGATCAATGTTAAGAACATGTAAGGGCTCTTCTTGCACGTACCTGGAGGAAGGTTGTAAGGAATTACAGCAACTGTCCAACAAGAATAAGTCGTTTTGAACTGCCCCATGTGATGCAAAACCATAAGCATATAATCCTAATCTAACATTTTGAGCCTCAGAACCAAAATCAGGATACGTTTTGTTGAAATGTTTCTATGCCTCGGCATCGGATGGATGGCACATAATGTAGCGCCTAGTCCTAGAATGGCCTAGTTTAGAGCCATAGGCTTAGGTAATGAGATTTTTCATACTTAGTACATATGTGGAGGTATTCTTAGTAACAACAAGAACAACTTTTACCTAGTAAAACTTTTCTCATTTTGAAAAATTAGACCTCCAAACACCTAAGGCAAATTTTGACCTAGGAAGAAAAAAGTTAACTTTATATATTATTTTTCAAAAATTCCGTATACCTCACTGAGGGCATAAATAACTTTTCAAACCACCCAGTTATCTTCTTTAGTGTGTCTTAGAATATTTGAAGCCATCACAGCATTTTTCTGAACATCCTCATTGAAGGAAAATATTGCACACGGAAATGTCGCAATATCTGATGGTATTTTCGTAAATAAATGGAAAGTGATTTTTAATCACTAAAAATGATTTTTCCTACAGTATGAAAGGATGCCATATTGTTATACACTGTTACTAGTCTAGAACTGCCTAGTTGCTATGTGAAAATCTAAAGTTCAATAACCATTTTACCCTTGAGAAACATTGAAAGATATTTTAACACCAAAGGTTGTACACCTTTAACAAGTTGTAATACCCACTCCATGAATTTTATTTTATCAGATAGTGCCATGCATTTCATGATATAGATTACAGAGAATATTATGGTGTAAAGTGAATAATTAGGAATTTCAGTGAAAATGCTGGAGAAGTTCGAACCAGTATAGCTTAACGGTAAGGAATTTAAAAATTCTGTGGCACATAAAATAGCTTGATAGGGCTTGAAAAATAATTTAGAACGGTGTATAAGGTTTGAGATTGACTGAGGACATAAATGGAATTTTCAAAGATTTTGGGGGTGAAATCATGTTCGTGGGGGCAAATTGGTCACATGTCCGTGAGGGCAAATTGGTCATTTTATTAAAAGATTTTTCTTGTCATGTGCATGGCACATGACTAATGGCATATAAAAGAAAGGTTGGCTGGCCATACTCTTGAAATTTCAAGAGAATTCTTGAATTTTCTCCATTTTCACCAAAAATTTCTTTCTACTTTGATTTCTCCTAGTTTAATCCACCAAATCCCCACAAGTTCATAGTCAAATTGAAGCTCTCAATAAACCCATCAATAGCTCTCTATCAATTTTGGAGAATTTGAGCTTGATTGGAAGTAATTTGGAGAAGAAGAATTAGGGTTTATGTTGGAGTTGGAAAATCATAATGTAAGTATACATAATTTTGAATTATGTTGAAGATTTTGGCATGCTCATCATGGATATTGGGTTAATTTTGCATGAAATGTGAATTATGTACATGAAACAAAGGAAGGAAGAAATTGTTATATAATGGATTTTAGATTTATGAAATTTATGTGCCAAGAGAATTTACAAGTTAAATTAGAGTAATATGAGAAGCTAAGATTTGCTAGAAATTGATCTTGGAAAGTGTTAAATGGGTAAGGTGCAATATAGAATGATTGAGCCGAAATTCCTAGGGAAAAATGCAAGATTTCAATTTTGCAAGAATTTAATTAATTTAATTGTATTCTTGGAATAATTTGGGTCCAAATGTGGAGAATTGAATTATTAGAATTTGATTTTTGGATGGATTGAAGAAGGAATTGACAATGTGAAAGTATGGGTGCCGAAACTTTCTAAGAGAAAATGCAAGGTATTCATTTTGCAAAACCAAATTAGTTTAATTGTGTTTTTGGAATAAATTAGGTGTAAATATAGAAATGGAAATTGTGGAGATGAATAAATATCGATTTGGTGAAATTGGGGATGTCAGCCGAAACTTTGAGGTGTTATTGGTATTAGTAATTTATGGATTTGAATGGAGATTGATGAAGGAAGAGTATGTAGATTTGTTAGTGAAAGAGGAGAAATCAAGAGGACTTAGAAATTAGTCTCACATTTCATGCAAGATATACATCCTTGTACACTCACCCAATACTCACTTCCATCGTTAAATATGGATGCGTTGTCTGATAATAAATATTCAGGTGGTGAGCCTTCTTTCAAAGACAAGTAGTGCGTGGAATAGTGGGAGTGTATACCCTCCCCAAACCTGTGAGTGGAACTTTACAGACCTAAATAAATATTTTGCTATTTAAGTTGTTTTCAAATATAATGGTTTGAATTTTTATTTAAATTGAGTTATGATGATTGTTATTTATTTATAAATCTTGAGTATTTATGACTTTAATATGAATTAATCCCATCTATGATTTTTAAAAGTTTAATCTATAATTTTTACAATTAAATGCTTAGACATGTGATGAAATTTATGAAAATTAATGATACTAGACTGCATTTCAATAATGGGCTAGTTGGCCAAATGACATACGATTGAATTAATTATATTGTTTTACATTATGACTGTGGTGGATGAGGTGTTGGTCACTGTAGTGGTGCCTCTCATAGTCTGACCTTATGTAGGTAGCGTGAGTAGGCTTTCACTCCCACTTGGGGTGGATGATACAGGGGTTTTACGTGCACTAAGATAGTGATTATGCGACCCCAGTGGGAGTACTATGGATATAGCCACGTACCACCCTTGATGAAGGCCCATGCCAATGCCAAGTAGAGGGTTTTTTATCTCTTAAATAAAGAAATTAAAGAAAAACCTCAACGGGTTTAGATCTCATCTTGGCGGGGTGAGGTTTAAGCAATGTATTTTGGCGAGCCCTTTAAAATCCTCAAATCAAATTTTTAGTCAAAGTTTTATAAAATATAGAAATTGAAACCTTATATCACACCCTGACCTGGAGGGTTGGCCACGTGGCATCCGTCGCGTTATCTTGAAGTACGTACTGATCGGTCATACACCTAAAGCATCACAAGGCCTAGAAATGGATATCATCGCTGCAAACAATACTAAAAATTTAATTAGAAATCGTTTAATAAAATAATTAACTATAAAGAAAGTACCAGTGGATTTATTTAAAAGAAAACCTACGTAGCAGAAACTACTACTCTTAAGCCACCGATGTCTTCTAGTGAGCCTCTGGCCTGTCTGCTATCCTCGAACGTGGATCTGCATCCATCCACATTGGATACAGATGAATGACAGAGGTTTAATGAATCTCCATCAAGGGTTAGGGAAACAGAGGTAATCCAAAACATAATAATAAAATAAATTATTTTCTTTTCATTACCTCCTTTCAAATTCTCCAAGTGAGAATTTGATTTAAAATCGTTAAAATAAATATATAAATAAGATGGGCTGGCCTCAAACATATTGAAGGCTCGACTGGCCGGTCGTATGCCTTATTGCACCGAGGGCTATCTCTTTTCTTTTCTAAAACATTTTCTTTCTTTAGCCCGTTCCCTCAGTGGTGTCAATCACTGTGGGTAGAACACAGCTACATCGAGCCCTGGTGTGTTTACCTACGTACCTCTCCCAGGGTCTCACACTCACCGTGCCATTCAATAGGCGGTCCACGGCTACTTGGTTGCATGCATGTCTCGCTCGATCTGCTCGATCCGCTCGCTCCCTCTCATCGGAGCATCGAGATCCACTTAATCGTTCATCTCGCCTCTCCTCATAATCAAATATCATACATATATATGCATAAAACATATATATATATTTAAAACATATAAATGCAAACATAACACACACACATAAATCTTTATACTTTCTTTCAAAACGTCCCATTGTCTATGTGGTTATATCAACAAACAAGTGTGTGTATGTGTGGATTTCCTGTATCCCAAAACATTTGAAAATCATTCATATTTTGAAAACCTTTTTAAAACCTTTGGCCCTAGTGGCTAAGCAAAGAAATCTAAGCTACTAGCAGTGTTGGGAGGTTCGTATACTCCCAAAGATCCACGTAGATAAGTCTTCGGCTGGAACATCGTTGCACTCGATCGTCTAGAACCCCAATCACACGAAAATTCGTGTTAGCAACATAGTCAAACTATGAATACACCTATGAGGCTCTAGCATGACCTAAGACAATGTTTGGATGTGTTTCGGGGCTTAGAATTGTGTCCGGGAAGGTCTGGCATTAAAGTCGGACATTTGGGGTAAAATTACCAAAATGCCCCTTAGGCAATTGGCAACTCCCACGCAGGACTTGGCTTTAGGCCACTCCCATATGTGAATGGATTGGTTCTCACGCTAGAATGGCCACTCTTGCGCAGGAGAAAAGCCAAAATGGCTCGGGATTTGAGCCTTAGCCTTGAATGTCATGCCGTCCGACGTCCTTTCGACGTACAAACTTGGATAAGGGATCCTCATGCCTCCACGATAGATTTACCCAAAGAAAAACTAGAATCACAAGCTCAAAGTTTCTATATCTCAAATCTAATCTAAAATCTAGCTAAAAAGCTAAACCTAACTTTGAGCTTAGATTTCTTCTAGATAAATGCATGGAAATGCGTGAAAACATAGAAAAACATAGATTAAGGTGAGTAGAATAATATACCAAGATCTCACCTTAATCCTTCGGTCAGTTTGTCCGGATCGGCCAAAAGTCCGAAATTGCTCTGAGAGAGCAAATGAGAGGAGAGGAAGTGAGGGACAAAGGAAATGACAGAGGGAGAGCTCAACTCCCCAATTTATAGGCAAGCCTAACACTGGGCCTACTTGGACCCAGGGCCAGACATTATTCCCTTTTTCCAACCTCTCATAATCTCGATCCTTGGCCTACTCCATTGACCGCTACACCAATGGATATCCATTCCATTGGTGATGGACTTAAAGAAGTCCAGTTAATGCTTCCATGCATGGTTGCTTATCTCATCTTCCAACTCCGTCTTATCCTAATTTTCACTTCTCTTCTTAATCAAACACATCCGGATCGACATATTATTGAGTTAATATGCCGTCTTGTACTATTCTATTTGTACAAAAAAGTTGGATTAGGTCTGAGTGTGTCACCTTATGCCAAAGGATTTTTCTTAGTTTTCTCAAAATTTTTTAAAAAATATTTTATCATGAAACTGTATAATTGCATAATAGTTTATGGTCTCGTCTCACTCACTGGGTATAGAAAATATACTCATCCCCTTTTTCTTAAAAATTTATTTTTCAGGACAACTAACCGTGCGAAGAAGGTAGATCGCTAAGTGTCAAGACTCGACTCTGAACATTCCATAGTAAGTCTATATGACTTATGTATTCTTACTATTGGATCCACTGGCATAATTTGTCTACTGCTAAATCATTATTTACCTACATTTTTCAACTTAAAGGACTGTTTTCACTTAAATTTTGGACTGCATAAATGTTTTAAGATCTTATTTTCATTTTGCATGACAAGCTAAAATTGATTTACTAAATAGGTTCAAGATGCTATGAGCCTTGTGAGCTTCGAGTTGTGGATGAAGTGCGTCATTCACAATTTGTGGCATGCGACGGTTGTCATATTCTTGACCTTCGAATCGGGGTGTGACATATAACCCCATCTGTAGATTCATGTGTAGCATGCCATGTCATCTGTTTAGCTATAGCCAATGTACGGTACAACCGCTGTAACCGAGGAGTCATGGCAAGTATCTCAAAATAGCTGTCGAAATTCTTTTACGAGTTCTATCTCTACGTTGACTAATGTCTTTGAATCTATGTTCACCACAAAACTTACAACAATTCGAGTTTGAATGTTCCTTCCAGTACAACATGCACCCATTCTTGCAAGCATAAATCTTTACCATTGGTAAACCCAATTCATTGATGGTTTTCCTATGTTGATAATAGTTTGGAGGAAAATTATTTTCTGTTGGCAATACTTTCCTAATGGCATCACAAAAGTAATCAAATACACCTTCAGACAAATTAAACTCCGACTTTCCATTTAACAACATTGAAACAAAAGACAATTGTGACTCACTAGATCCATCAAACAAAGGCCGATCGATCAAATCACTGGTCGTCTAACTGTGTCACATGCTGCTCTGCGAAAGGATCTTGCTCATATCCATACTCATCTACTGCTTCTCCACTGGGTCTGGCTTCATCTTCATTATGATGGATAAAACTCGACCGTGTAGCATCAAATACCATATGCTGATCCCATGTCATGTTACATAGTAACCCCAGTGCGCCATCTCATCCGATAATGACGCTTGTTCTTACTGCTGCTCATTATTTTCAACCCTACATAGTGGTTTATCGTGACTAATCCAGTTCCAATATTGCTCTGTAAATCCACGAAGTATTAAATGATGTGCAACCATCACTGGTAAAAAGAACCGCATATTATTGCACTCACTACAGGGATAACGAATTTTTTCCCCAACTTTCTAGGAACCATTTTGACTTGATGTCCAACTAATGAATTCTTCAACACCAGCTATAAACTGGTCAGTCGTACCCTTTTGTCCTAGTTCCTTTTGATGATACATCAACTGTCAACTGCGAATGAACTCATCATTTTTCTTGTAAAATATTTTAATTTAGTTTGATTAATATCCCCAAACCTTAAATAATCACCACTGATTAAAACTAAATCGATCATGAAATCAATTATTTATAAAGTTTTTTTACATTTATCAACTCAATTACATCTAGTAAATTAAGGCGAACATCAATTAAATTCCAAACGGTATAAAACAAAATACTTAATATAAGTAATTTCAATCTTAAAAAACTTAACAAATGCATCTAGATCAACATCAAACTCCAAAACAATTATAAAAACCGAAATATACATCATCTTATAATTAATATTACTACGTTCAAATTAATACGAACAATACTCATCAACAAAATAAATATTAGAATCCAACCCAATCACAAATAACTCAATATTATGTCATATAATTTTATATACTTTATATTAATCACATAAATAACCATTACAACAAACTAAAACCCTAAACATTAAAAAAAATCTAACAATTTTACACTAATATAAGCAAAAAAGTCACCAAAACAAACATTAAAGTTCAACAAAAATCATCTAAACCCAAATATTATCTAAGCGCTCAAGTTAGAACATATGTTAATCATTAAAATAAAATCATATATACAAAGAGTTTCGAAGATATTACCTTGATTTCCATTGAAATCCACAAAAAATTGAAGTTTTCTTATGTTTTGTTTTTAAGGAAAATGAGAGAGAATGAAGGAGAAAGGATGAGGAAGATGGAGGGGAAGGCGGAGAAAGTTAGCAGAACCCTAAAAACATGCCCTAGCAGAATCCTAAAAAGCATGCCCAATCAAAATGCAATGTTTTGGCTAGCAAATTCATTTTTTTCTTGCTGTAACTTTAGAATGGATTTAGGGACGGAAAATCCCTAAATCCATCCCTAATACTGTCCCAAATTCGAACCAGATTTTAATAAATTTGCCACAAATTTTCGTCCTTAATTCCATCCATAAATCCATCGCTAATTTTGTCCCAAAGCCAAGCCAGATTCTGATGGATTTGGACCGACATTTTTGTCCCTAATTCCGTTGCAAAATACTTTCGTTGCTATCTCTGTACCGAATTTTCAAGGGAAATAGCGACAGTTTTTTTGTCCGTCACTAATTTTTCCATCATTCTGTGTTGTATCAGATTTTGGGACGGAATTTTTTTATGTTCCTAATTTCCGTTGCTATTCAACCTTTTTCTTGTAGTGGATAACTAATACTCTAAATAAAAAGTTTATTAGTATTATTAACTAAATAAAAATTATAGTATTATTACATATTCATGATTAATAATTGAAGTTTGAATTCATTGTTAATATTTTAATTTTATAAATTTTAATAAAATTAAATTGTGTGAGTTCTGTTGTTAAGTTGATAGTATTAATGACTATGTTTAGTATTTACTTGAATTACTTGCTGATATTTCAATATTATGAATTCATGATAATATTTAAAGTTAACTTATTTTTGGTAGAATTTTTGTTTTTATTTACATTTTAAATGTTATAAAATTATAAATATATAATGTTAAAATGATATGATCATATGACCTACAAAAATATTCCCTCCGTCCCCTTATATTTATCCTTCATTAACTTTCACAAAGTTTAAGAAAAAATAGTTGAATTATATTGAATTATTTTTTTATCATTAATATTTGTGTGTGTTTTTGAGGTTGTGTAGTGATATGATAGTAATAAAAGAAAAAAAAAAGAGTGATAAAACTAAGAATTAAAGTTTATTGGTTATTTATGGTAATGGACAAACAAATTGGGACGTTCAAAAAATGAAAAATGACAAACAAAATGGGATAGAGGGAGTATTACTATAGATTAAGGTATAAATATTGAAATAGTTTACGTATAGATTTAATCAATATATAAATAAAATTTTCTTAATTTTCACTCTTGTTCAAATGTTTATAAAATTATTAAAATTTTTAAACTACTATTTTGAAAATATTACAAGAGAGTTAATTTAAGATCAAGTTATTTCGGTTTATACTTTTGTTCAAATTATTTAGATTGGGGTCATTTCAAATTTAGATCATTTGATTTGGGTTTGGCTGGATAGGTTCAATTTTATTGACCTTCTTTTTTTTTTAATATATATATATATATATATAATCAAATCAGATTAAGGTTTCATTTAATTTAAGTCGTGTTGGGTTGAATTCTCTGGAACAATTTTGCCCGACTGCAACCACTAGTTATGTACGACCAATTTAAAAAAAAAGAAAAAAGAAAACACTACTCATGAAAGTGTTAGATAGAGGGAGACAAATTGAATAGTGAGGATTCATAGCTAGGGTTAGATAGAGGGAGACAAATTGAGTACTGAGGATTCATAGCTAGGTTCGTACTAAAAAAACAACACGTTTTTCTGGATAAAAATCTCCGATCTCAACCCACAATAAATCATTCCATCTTGTTCTCTCTCTGGCTCTCGCACCGTTGAGTTTGTGGCTTCTGTTTGCGCTTAGCTGTAGACGCTAACAAATCCTAGTTCTTCCACTATTGAGGCTTCATGAAAAGCAAAAAGAACAAAAATTAAACCCGCTGGAGAGCCTCGGAAAAGAGCAATTTGGCGTAATAATTGCGTAATTTCTCTCTCTGGGTCTTAATGCAAGCAAATCAACAAGCGGATCTAGTCATCCACAGTAAATAGAAAGTGAAGGATGTTGTATTTGTAAATTTATTTCTTCTGATTACATTAATAAATATATATATATATATATATTTAGGTATTTAAGAGGAGAAGTAAGTAGGGTTTGATATGTTTTGCCATGACCATGAGGGAGTGTGGGTTTCGGTATGAACAGTTGACAAGTTTGCCTCTCCATAAAGGGCCAAAGCCAAACCCCTTTTACAACTTTTGGTAAAACAGGATCCTCAAAAGTGGCTTTGAAGACATGGCCTCTCCTTCCCATTCCGCAAAAACGAACGAGGATTGCAACCACCCCCAAGGCAAAGAGAAAGACTGGCTTGAGTTAGGGTTAGGGTTTAGCATTGCATGCAGGAAAGAAGAAGTAGATGAAGACGAACATCAACCAAACCCAGTTTCAGTCGCCTCTGCTTCTTCTCAGCTCCAGCAAGCCAACCAGAATCCATCTCATGGTTGTTGTAGCGTAGGGTTGGAGCTAGGGTTAAGTCTAGGAATAGATTTAGAGTCGAGGAGGAGGCCAGGCATAGAGTTGGCTCCGCCGCCTGCAAGTAATTATGACCAAAGCTTATGGCGGAATCAAGATGATGATGAAGAAGATCATTATTATTACGATAACGATATGGCTTGGTGGCCTTCGTGCGACATGAATTATTCAGGTAGGAGCTTCCTTGATGACTGGCAAATGCCGGTTCCCAATAATCCACATGATTACTTCTTCACAAGAGCAGCAACAAGACCCCACTCTGGCTTGTGGTTTACCCTTCAGTCTTACACCAACCGGTGAGCCATTTTTCAATCTAACCATCATTACCACACACGCACGCTCTCCCTTTTCTTTAGCTTATTATTTTTGTTTTGGCCATCAAATGTTTACTAGTTTTCTTCTTCTCCTCCATCATTATCCTCATTTTCTTTTCTATTACTTCATCTTTCTGATCTCTCTCTCCATATACACTCTTAATTTTCTCTTTCTACTCCATTACTCACCATTTTCCATTGCTTTCATGTCTCTCTGTTTAGGTGGTGAGTTATAGTTTCTAGATGCAAAGAGCACATCATTTGATTAATTTTTTTTTTCATTTGTTTAATGTCAATATTCATCTAGATTTCGCTCATAAGGATTCTTTAATTTACTTTAAAATCAATTGAGGTGCGAAAATATAGTACAAATTTGTTGTACAGTTTGTTCAGATTACCACTTTTTTTTTTTTTTTGTATAGCAGGAATGGAGAAGCACTGCCACAAATTCCAAAGGCGTACATTAGAGTGAAGTAAGTGGTGGTGCACGTTAGCATTACAAAAGAGTTTGATCATATCTCTGTCATGTTTTTCCTATCTTTCAACTAGCTAATGATGATGTTCAATGAAATGAGTGAGAAAAAGCTGATGTTGCTTTTCTTTTTGGGTTTTGTTGTCTTTTTGTTTTACCTTTCTTTTCTTTTCTTTTTTCTTTTTCTTCTTCCGAAAATAAAATAAAAAAAAAAACCAAAAACCAAGGGACGAGAACGTGACGGTTTTCATGGTTAAAAAGTACCTGGTTAGAAAGCTTGGTCTCTCCAACGAAGCAGAGGTAATGTATCTTTTTCTTCTTTTTTAGTTTTTATTTTATTTGATTTTCTTTCCCATTTTTGTCATTATCTTTAGAAGCAACAATGAAATTAGCATGCATGAAAATTGAAAATGATTGTAGGGTTGAAGTGACAAGCTCTTTTATTATACATGCAGTGCAGGTAATAATTCATGATAATAATTTCAATGGCAAATCTTATTAGATCTACTCTTTGCCTATGGATTTGATCGATCAGTTAGGGTTTTAACATATAGGCCCGCCTTTCACTTGCATGTGTTCTTTTTTTTTTTTTTATTACCCTTTATATATATATATATATATTATATTTATACAAAAGAGAGACAGACGAGCAAAACAATATTTTAATTAATTGAAGCTGTTTAATATAAACTTCAAAACTAAATTAACAAACTTTTCTTTTCATGGCTTGATGCATCATATATATGGCCCTTTAAGAATTCTATTATGTTTGATTAAGTTGTAGAGAATAAGACCCGCCTATAATCTTAACAACTTCGAAATATTAATATTTCTTCATTCAAGCCATTTTTTCTCGCCAATTTTTATGCAAAGAATACCATACAATAAGGTATACATTGAAAATGCGTTACTATATATGTCACACTATATATGTAATTGAAAATCATACTGTTAATTTTCAATAATGAAATGAACACTCATCTGGTAATTTTAATTTGGACATATTTCAAAATTTTGAAGAATTTTATAATGAAAATACTATATATAGAATGCATCAATTCAAAATGGTAACATTTATTGAATTGTTGGGATAAAGAACTTTTAGAATGAAATTTGATATATATTCAAATTTTTAATGAAACAAAAAAAATAATTATAGAAAAATAAAAATATTAATTATGAAAAAAATACAATATGAGTGTAATTGGATTTAAAATTATTTAGATATTAGTATTAACATGAAAAAAATGAAAATATATATTTTAAAATTCAATTGTTTTCATTAAAGTTAAAGAAAAAAAAATAAAAACTTAAAGTAAAGAAAAAGAAACTTAAGAAATTTTAAGAAACTTAAACCCAAATAGCTCCCACATTCCTCCTTCAAAGTTTAAGAAATTTTCATATGCCCAAATATTGTTTTCTCAAACAAGATTATATAATTTAGAATTTTGAATCTCCTTTCCATGCAAAGAAATCCCTTCCTATCAAGCACCCTTATTATACTCGTTAGACAATAATAGGATTAATTGGTGAATGAAAGGTTTCAAATTCGATATTTTTTACATGAATTCCTCAATCTCTAACCAATTCGATTGAAAGAAGAATTCGATAGGATTAATTATCTTATCATGTTCGGTTTATTATTTTAATTTAATTTATATACACGCAAAGGCAAATCTCGATCAATTCTAGACCATATGAAATTCGAACATATTTTCGTGGGTGTTTTCTACTACTCTAGGATTTCATATATGATCAGTTAATGTACATTAAATGATGTACAATGACATGTCATTGTTTGTAAATTCAAATACAGTTGGCAAATGTTTGCATTTTGCTACGTAATAGGTGTCAAATTAATATAATTAATCAATTTAATGCCATTATTTTGTCCATTTTGTTCCACCTTGTATTACATGTAAACAAATACTAAATAAAAACATAATTTAGAAATTATGTTTGGAAAAAAATAGAATTTATATTTTTTTAAACTGTTATCAATGTTTTCTATTATGAGCTGAAACAACTTCATTATTTTACGTTTTTAACATTTGAGTTACGTTGAATTAAACAAAAGTTTTAAATGAGATAATTATTTTGTACATCATTATTTCTATAATAATAAATCTAATATCAAGTTAGCAACATCTTTTTTTATAATTATTGTGAACGGCCGTACGTAACAATATTAGGAAAGATAATTTGATATTCATATATAGTGTGGTTTAAATTAATTTCATAATCTGATAAGAAAATAGTTTCATAATCCAATTTAAATACTTAACTTTAAAAAGGTTTAAAATAAATTATTTATATGTTAATAAATAAAAATATAGTATAAATAATATATATATATAAATATAAATCATAGTATTTGTAAATTTTTTGAAGTTTTATTTAAGAAATAAAGTTTATCTTTCATTCATTTATCCATTCTCTAATTTAAATAGATCGATCAAAAGATCGATCTATTTGGTGCCGTTTGGTCATTTGAGTACACATTTAGACTTGGTATCAATGGAAAAAAAAAAAGAAAAAACAAGAAGTAAAAAAATGGGATAGAAAATATTCTTCTTTTTCTTTATTTTGTATGTATTTTGTTAAGTGCATAAAATTGTTATTTTATTTCCTTTCATTAGAGATGGCGGGCGGGCTAGGCTGACACGGCCCAAAAAGTTAGGCTGTCCGTAAAAATATGGGCTGGATAGTGTTAGCCCAAAAAAAATATGGGTCGTGCTGTGCCAGCCTATATTTTTTGAAGGTTAAGTCCAACCTAGCCTATAGTCCATATAAATCGTGCCGTGCCAACACATTGGCCATAATAGGCTGGCACATGGGCCAATGATTTTTATTAAATGTTAATTTTGTTAATCTTTTTTGTTTTTACTCTATTTTATTTTTTTAATACTGATGATTAAATTGGATTAAGAGTGAAAAATTTTAACACAAATTTACGTGGTTTGGCTTACAATTTCTACGTCTAAGAGGAACATTATTCACTATAAATAATAAAATTTACAAATACTAATTTAGATTATAAACTAAAGAAAATCTATCACCTAAAAAAAAGAAAAAAAAAAGAAAATCAAATTTATTCATTTCCGTCTGAAGATTCCTCTTGGTTTTGTATATTTTGTAAGCGAGATTCTACATCCAACCAATCTTTTAAACACACATTTCAAGGGTCTTTAGTGCCAATCTACACTAAAATAAGACTCCAAAGGGACAATGGATATCGGAGATGTTAGTAGGTCATGGGCCATGATGGAAAGCACAGGCCATAATTTAGATTATAAACTAAAGAAAATCTATCACCTAAAAAAAAGAAAAAAAAAAGAAAATCAAATTTATTCATTTCCGTCTGAAGATTCCTCTTGGTTTTGTATATTTTGTAAGCGAGATTCTACATCCAACCAATCTTTTAAACACACATTTCAAGGGTCTTTAGTGCCAATCTACACTAAAATAAGACTCCAAAGGGACAATGGATATCGGAGATGTTAGTAGGTCATGGGCCATGATGGAAAGCACAGGCCATAATTTTGCATTACTTTTCCACAATGCCAAAATAATATCAAAATTTTCTAATTCTTGATCATCAAAATTTATAACTCGGTTTAAATATATTTGAAGCTCGGTATATGAAGATAAAGAAGATGATGATATTACTATTTCATTTAATTTTTACCACTATAATTTATTTTTTTTCATTTTTAAATAAAAATGAATAATTATATAATTGATATATTATAAATTTACATAAAAAATGGGCTGGCCCAAATAAGCACAGAAGTCGTGCCGTGTTGGCATATGGGCTGTGCCGTGCTAGGCTATTTTGGTGGATCGTGCGTGCCAGCCCATGTGCCACCAAAAGGCTGCCTAGCCCGTCCATGACTAATGGACTGTGTTGACACTTGGCACGGTCCACTAAAAAATAATATGGATCGTGCCAGCAATACCCATATTGGGTTAGGTCGTGCTGGGCTTCGTGTTGCCCGCCCATTTTGCCATCTCTATCTTTCATTGCTTGGTGGAATCAAAAAAAGAAAGAAAGAAAGAAAGAAAGAAAGAAAAAAAGAAAGAAAGAAATGAAAATGATACTCCCTTTGTTCCAAATTTTGATTGTCCACTTGGAAAATAGCTCAAAGTTTTAGGAAAAATAGTATTTTGATAGTTACTTTCCAAGTTTATCCTTTAAAACTGGAGAAAGTGATGGGTCCCATTGATAGTGGATGTTTAAATGAAGGATAAGGTTTTAAAAGTTCTTTCGATTTTAGGAAAGTAGATATTATTTTGAAACATTCTAAAACAGTAAGGTGGACATTTAATTTGGAATAGAGGGAGCATCATTTACGTCCTTATAATTTAAGATAATAAGCGAATAAATTTTAAAAAGGGATATGTCCTGCAAGATAGGAAGAAAAATTATGTATAATTTATATAAGATTGAATTTTCAAATGGATTGTTCTTAAAATGACTTAATTCTCTGAAAATGAAGAAGATAAACTTATCCTATATAAATAATCTTCTTCACAATACTAATCTATGTAAATGATACAATTATATTACAAAACATATATAATTTTTTCTCCTTATTTATCCTATCCGTTACACCAAACTTGATCACATCATTCCATTTTCTCCTCACTATTCTTTCCAATTTTAGAGTGATTTGTTTTTATACTTGTGGAGAAATAATACTCCCTCCATCCCCATTTTTTTGTTTCTTATTGACTTTCACAAAGTTTAACAAAAAGTAGTTAAATTATGTTAAATTATTTTGTTATCTTTAATATTTGTTAGTGTTTTTAGGTTTTTTATAATGACGTGATAGTAATAAAAGAGAATGAAAGAAAATGACGGGTAAAATGGAAAATTAAAATTTATTGCTTGTTTATTTATAATAAGGGACAAACAAATTGAGAATTTTCAAAAAAAAAAGATGAACAAACAAAATGGAATGGAGGGAGTATCAATTTCTCCTATCTTCTTTCCTCCCTAATTTCTTCCCAACAAGCCGTACCCTGTCTTTTTTTTTTTTTTTGTCATTTTTCTATCCTCACCTGCCCATCTTTCCAATTTTGTTCGCCACTTTAGTTAGGATTTTACAAAATGCTAATACATATTGATGCATATATTTACAAAACATCAATATAAAAGATAAAAGCATTTTTTTAAATTCCAAAGGAAAAGTTAATATATATTCAATGAAAAAAGTTCATTTGGGGATACAGATTAGTTGATCCACAAGTTTGGGAGAGCTTTCCCCATTCAGGATTCGGTGCTGGGGAGCTTCCCCATTTGGGATTCGATGTGGCTCAAACATGATTAACTATAGATAGTTAAAACGGATACGAATACATATAATTATACTAAAACAAATTAAAAAAGTTCAACAAGAAGATAAATAGACCACAATATAAGAGAAATTAGAAATAATCACACAGAGGCTGAGTGCAATATGACGCCCCATTTTTTCCGAGCCATCTAGAAACCCATTTTGCTGTAGTGCCGTAGGAAAATTGAGATGGATTCCTAGCCTTCACAAAATAAATCCCTATTTTTTGGTACAAATCTATTACTATGTAATCATATTAGATCCCAACTAATCTTAATGAAGCCACTTCGGATTCTAGATGGGGAAGTTTTCCAAGTCTAATTTCTTTTATAATACTTGGCCATTAAGTCCCTTCAACTCAACCCAACAAACAGTAGTTAATATTAAATCCCTGTATTTGTAAGTGTATTCATATACATACCAATATAAATCTCTAAGTTAGTAGATAATTAATATTCATTTTAACAAATATAAAAGATAATTAATACTTATATTCAGTAATTTTTAGCTATTTATAGTCTTTTATGGTTTATCAAAAATCATGGTCTTAACCACAGAAGTCCCTTTGATCAACAAACGGGCAAGGAAAATACTAGTTTAATTTGACATGCTCCCATTTATTTGCCTTGCATGGTAGGACAAAAATTAACCTAGTGTAGAAGCAATAGCAATAGCTGATATGAGAGTTTCTTCTCGGGTAGTTTTGGGGTAATTTTTCCTTTGTTCTCTTTTTTTTTTTTTTTAACTTATTAATTTGAAGGAAGAAAGGATCCAAATACCCTACCATTTGGTGCACCAATCATTGAGCAAAATTAATGCTTGGCCGCAAGTAGAGTTTTGTTTGCACCATTGATTCTGACATATCATAGATTTGTGGCAGGTTGATATATCATGTATGGGACAGAAGTTGTTGCAAACACAGACATTAAAGCAAGTAAGAGATTGTGTTTGGTTGCCTAGATTAGTGGAATCCGTAAACCCAACCACTGTTTCATTCCAGAATTATTCACACCAAAGTTGTGTAAATGATCATTTGATGTCTCTACAATATGGAAGGCGATGTGCTTTGAATTGACTTACTACCCTTCATGATTAATTGAAAACAAGATGTAAATCTCGCATGTCAGCTTGTTCAAATGTATATAAAACTATAATTACTTTCAAATTCGCACTTTGAAAGTTTTGGTTTTCTGTGTACATTGATGTTTAAGTTATTGATTAGATATATTTTGTTTGCCATTTCATCGTTCTTTCTCGAAAGGAACTCTGTAACTATTAGTAGTATTGACTTAATAATGTTCTACCGTTTTCAAATAAAGGAAAATACGTTAAAAAAACTAAGGTAATAATTTTGGTAGACAACATGAATATTAAAATCAAAGCAAACATAAATTACTAAATTCAATAAGAGTGAGAGCGTTGCGCAAATTTGATAGCCAACATGCAAGGTTCGTTGGATTAATTTGAGCTTACAACACACATAGACAATCCTTTATTACAATCATGGAAGCTAAAACAAGGATGAAAAGCCAAGAGGGATGATTAAGCTTTTGTGCTAAAGACAAGAGAAGGATTGAACAACAAGAAATACAAAAGAGAGCCAGGCAGCAAAAAGGGAACAAAACCATCACAGAAGAACTGGCCATGGCTCAGCAAACCAGAAAAATGAAGCATATAGCAACACCATAGAGGCCATCAACACATCGCATCGCAGCATCACCACCCAAAAAGAAAAAATGAAAACAAAACAAACACCCAAAAAACTTTTGATTTTCTGGTTCTAAACGAACCAAACATCTTTTGGATTTTCTAAGCTAACGTTGCTTCTGGATCTCTGCGTTTTTTACAGTTTAGATCTTCCACATACTT
Organism: Microcos paniculata; assembly: GCA_030664755.1. Lineage (NCBI taxonomy): Eukaryota > Viridiplantae > Streptophyta > Magnoliopsida > Malvales > Malvaceae > Microcos > Microcos paniculata. Next base: position 10,759,436 of record CP131463.1, read on the forward strand.
CGACAAGGGCGTTTCATTTCATCTCCGATCAGGTTTTCCTTTCACATTATACTTATTTAAGGTTTTTTTTTTCTCTTGAATATGGGAAATGCTAATGAAGTTGGTAATAACTTGAGGTGATTTGTGATTGTTCAATGTATTTAGTTGAATTTAATCTTTTACTGTTATTGAAGCTGAAACTGTTGAGAAGTTTCATAGTCTTTGGCCTTTTCCTGTTCTCTTGTGCCTCTAATACTTCTAGATTAGAGATTATGGCTTACTATAGGGTATAGATTACTAGATTACGTTATGTTAATCTCAAGCCTCGTGTTTTTGGAGTGTAAAGTGACCTAGTTTTCCCATTTTTATGGAATTTTTAGCGTCGAAATTGGGATCATGACCATAGATGCATGATTATTGATTACTCCTCACTCATCAGTTCATCAAAAATGATTAAGGTGCAAATCTGCCTAACTTAATTAAGGTGAAAAATGATTTGTTTAACGTTGAGACTCACTGGAAAGCTCTCTAAATCCCTTCCTGCCAGCACATGCCCTAGAGCCTTTGTCACAGTTGCAAGACCCCTTCTTCAGGCATGTTAATTTCTGGTTAATTTTTGTTTTTTCCGAAATATGTGTATGTTCTTTCAAGTGTGTGCATGTTTGGCACCTGTTACATCCATTAATGGACATTGGTCCCAAGTTTTGAATCCTAATTTTGATGGTTCGTTTAGGATTTTGGTCAACAATTCACTACTAGAAAAACAGTCCATAGGAACGGAAATAGGGACGGAATTTGATGAAAAATCCGTCCCTAAAAGCCTTTCCAACGGATTTTGGGACGGAAGACAAATCCGTCCCTAAATTCGGTGGAAGACATGAGACAAGGTAATGACATTTGAAACGGATTTTACGACGGATAGGCAGCTATTGCAGCGGAATTAGGGACGGAAATAGCAACGGAATTTGGAACGGTTTTTTCCGTACCTAAAGGTAATAGCTGAAAGGTTTTATGAACTGATTTTGGGACAGATTTAGGGACGGATTCAAGATTTAGGGACGGATTTTAGGGTTTCAAGTTTATTTTTTATCCTTTAGGGACGGTTTTAGGGACGGAAAATGTAAAAAAAATTATTTTTTTGAAATAATATTTTATATATTTAGTGGCGGGGTATTAATTTTTTATGAATTAGTAGTAATAATAATAATAAATAATATTATTAATATTTTTGTTATATTTAATAATATAATAATAATAATAATATTTAATCGTATTATTATTATTAGTGCTATTAATATTTAGTAATATTATTATTATTATTATTACTATATAAAATAATATTAAAATAGACGAAAATGAATAATAAATTATAATTTTATATATTTACTGTAAATGTTATATACATGAAATGTACAAAAATAAATCTAAAAATCACCTAAATGGGAGGCAATCTCATCGAAGTCATCCTCGGCCTCGACATGGCCCTCGCCTTCGCCCTCGCCCTTGCCCTCGCCCTCGCCCCGGGCCTCAGCATCGCCCTGATGGGCCGCATGATGGACGTCCTGGGGCTGAGGCTGTACCTGCGAGATGGACTCTCCGGTCCTAGCCTGAGCGTACGGAGGTGGCTCGTCTGTCGAATGCGAAGCTCCGGGAGGCGGAGGAAAACGGCCTATCAGCTGCTGCATCTGCTGTAATCACTGCTCCCACACTCTATCTCTCTCAGCCAACTGTCGAGCAGACTCCTGTGCAGCCTCCGCCAACAATCGAGCAGACTCCTGCACAGCCTCCTGTAGCCTCCTGTCGACATCGGAGCGTAAGTCGGCCATCTGTTGTCGCAAGGAAATATTCTCTTGCGACTGAGATGGGATGGAAGAAGAGTCGGCCTGAAACTGGGGGTGGTGAACTAAGTCCCATACCCTAGCATCCGACCGCGTTCGCCACCCGCTACCCCCTGAAAGACCTTATGCGGGTTGACCTCCGAGTCATCGGCAGCTCGTGCACGTGCCTCCGCAATCGCTCGATCATAATCCTCCTAAAAGAAAGAATATAAATTAAATTATCAGGTGTGTGAAGTATAAGATTAATCGAATATTCTTATTTTAAATTGAATAATTATATAAGAATAAACTAAATTAACGTTACAATTGTATAAGTAATTACTTAAGATGATTATATATAATGAGTTATAATTACTTAAACTTTAACTTCAATAATTATATATTTAAGTACTTAAACTTACAGCAATGGTCTTGGCACGACCCTCGGGATAATCACCAGCCTTGGTCTTGTATAGCTTGCCGAATAATCTGTTAGGACCGGGATCACCACCCGCCTCCTTAACCTACAAATGCAAAAAATGTGTTAAATAATTATAAGAAAAATATGTATGAAATAAAAAACTAAAGCAAAATAAAATATGGATTTAATTATTACCAAATCGGACCAGTGGAATGTGGTGCCCCTACTACCACCTCTATAGACAATCGCCTGCTCAGTGCTGCGATTCTTCTTGTTCACCTCACTGTGAAGCTTGAAAGTAGGGTCGGCATCCCACTGTGCACAGAGGCAGTCCCAGACATGGTCTGAAGTCCAAGTAGGTGCCCTACGTATCTGCCGAGCCCGGCTGAACTCATGCCTGATGAATTTTCCGGCTGTGGCATCAAAGAAGGCCCGTGCCGCCTTCCGCTCCTCGGCGGGGAACAAGTAATGCCTCTGTAATTTGAAAGAAATAATGAAAGTGCGCAAATAATAATGTCATAATTCAATTAAACAAATTAAGCAATGGTAATAATAATTATTAAATAAAATATTCAAATAATAATAATGTAATAATTAAATTATATGAATAAACAAATAATTAATGTAGGTTATGACTTACCATCCATAAATCAAACATACGGGTGTGCGTCTCGTGCGGAACCTTCATCCAGGATAACCACGGCTCGATCCAATGTCCGTATATGATATGCTTGATCTCTGTCTTCGCCCTCTTGTTTGTCTTCTCATCCCTTCAAAATTCCATTATCAAAGGTAGTTAGTAAGAAAAACAAGTAAATATAATTATGAATCATTATAAAATTAAAAAAAGTTAAGATTTTACTTGTAAATCTGGGCCACTGTCATCGGTGTCGGGGGATCTAGCTGAGATGGGCCAGACACATCAGGCTGAGATGGCTGGGCGGCCTGGGCTGGCTGGGGGGACTGGGAGGGCTGGGAGGCAGGTGTAGGCATGAAAGACGACGGGGCAGTGTGGGAAGAGGAGGCTCGCTGGGAAGCAGTCGTCTGTGCTGGCGGCACAAGGCGGTATGTCAATCCGCCGACTGTCACCTCCTGAACTGGCGGTGGAGATGGAGATGGAGATGCACCATAATTCTGTGCTGGAGGAGCATGGCTAGATGTAGGGATGGAGGAGTGGAGACCAATATCCGGAAGCAACGGAAGTGATGGGGAATGAGATCGAACCGCTGATGCAGACGTCGGCTAAGTACGAAATATTATAACAAACTTGTTAGTTTAATTAATTATATATAACAACATTCATGACAGTTAATCAATTTTGGTGAATAAATATTGAAAAGCACCTGTGTATGCTGCGAAGCTGGAACAGGTGGGGATGGGAACGTCTCCTGAGGTAGAACGGTGGGTGGAGGTGGTGGTAATCGCGAAGCAGGATGACCGACTGAGGGAGATCCTGATCCGGAATGGTGTGACTGAGTCCCGGAGCTCCCTCGACCAGAACTGGCCGATCGACCTCGGCCTCGACCTCGGCCTCGACCTCGACCTCGTCCTCGACCGGAACTCGAGGGGTGATCATCGTGCTGTGAACTCTACAAAATTGTGGCTTATCATTAATAATAAACTAGTTTATTTCAATTTTGTATTAGTTTTAAAATTAACAAATTTTATAATTACAACTAAGTAAGTAATTTAATTAAATAAATTATTTAATTAAAATGATTATAGAATAGTATTATTAAGTAAATATAATTATATTTAGTTTATTCATTGATTTAGGGAAGTAATTAATATTATGATTTAAATATTTGTAATCTAATTTACCAAATATACTTTTAAACTTATTCAACTTATTAAAGTAAGTAAATTAATTAAAAACTAACAAACTTATTAGACTTAAATACTTAATATTTAAACCGAGTTAACGAATTACTTATGATTTAATATTTAAAGTAATTCAAGTAAGTAGTATTAAACCCTTAAACTGTTTACTAATTAAATCCATATTGTTAAACTAATTAAAGAAATTAGTATTTAATGGTTATATATTTATTAAACTATTTAGTAATGAACAACAAGTTAAAGTAATTAAAGAAATTAGTATTTAATTTTTAAATAATTATTATACTATTAACGCATTACTATAATTAAACGTTGTTCTAATTATTGTAATATTGAACAGTTTTAAAGATATATTACTATTTTATGTTTGACATTATTTAAGTAATTATACTAACTACAGTAATTAAACAAGTAATTATATTTTAATCAATATTTAATATTTAAACTTATTAAATTAACTACTATGAGTTAATATTTAAACTTATTTGAGTAATTAGACTAATTAGTATAATTACTAAATATTATATCTATAAATTAATGGTACTAATTAGAGTAATTAGTAACATTACAAATTATGACATTAGTTACACTAATTTAAGTAATTAGAGTAATTATTAGTATTACAAAGTATTCTTTACTTAAACTAATTAAACTAATTAGAGTAATTAGTATGATTACTAATTATTAGATATTTATACAAATATTACTAATTAGAGTAATTAGTAATTATTATATATTCAAACTAATAATACTAATTGAACCATTAGTATTAATTATTACTATTTATTATATTTATAAACTAATAATACTAATTACCAAACTATCAAATATTTTAACTAATAATACTAATTAGAGTAATGAGTATTTTTATTACTAATTATTATATATTTACAAATAATACTAATTAGAGTAATTATAATGAGAACAAAATAATGAACACCAAAACAATTAAACAATGAGAACAAAATTAAAATTAGACCAAAATTAACAAAACTAAGAGAAAACTTAAATTATACCGTCATTGGACGGAATTGGACCGGATTTGAACCGGGAAAACGTCGCCGGCAATCACAGGCAGAGAACCGCCTTTGGTGACCGACCAAATGGCGGCCGAAGGCGAGGAGGAGGGCGCTGCAAACGGCGGCTCGCGGGGTGGGGGGGGGGGGAGGAAGGAAGAAGAAGAAAGAAAGAAGAAGAAGAAGAAGAAAGAAATGGGGGGAAAGGATCGTCGGCCCGATTATATTAAATGAATTGGAGCGGATTTAGGAACGGATATTTAGGGACGGACTTAGCAACGGATATTTGTAAATCCGTCCCTAATTCCGTCCCCAAATTAAAAATAATAATAATCCGTCCCTAAATCCGTCCCTACCTAACAGCTGTCAACAACTGAAGCTTGAAAGGGCGTAGGATTTAGGGACGGAGTTAGGGACGGATTATTTAAAAACCGTCCCTACATCCGTCCCTAAATTAATGAAAATTACCAAATCCGTCCCTAAATCCGTCCCTAAAGTACAGCTGGAATCCAGAGAGCCGTCCAAAAGTGGTTGAGTATTGGAATGGAGTTAGGGACGGATTTAGAAATTCCGTCCCTAAACGATCGATATTTAAAAAATTTAATTCGAAAAAGTGCTCAATTTAGGGACGGATTTTGGGACGGAATTTTAAATTTCAAAAAATCCGTCCCAAATTCCGTCCCTAATGAAAAGCCAAAATTATTGGCGGGAACAAACGCGCCAATTATTTTTGATTAGGGACGGAATTTAAATTATCCGTCCCAAAATCCGTCCCTAATCTAAGTAAAAAAAAATTGGCGGGTTAAATCACGCGCCATATTATTTATTATAGGGACGGTTTTGGGGACGGATTATTTAAATTCCGTCCCTAATTCCGTCCCTATTAGGTTATAAATAAAATGATAAATTGTCGTATAGGGATGGATTTAGGGAGGGATGGACAATATAAAGACGGATATAGTGACAGTTTTATCCGTCCCAAGTATTAAAAATCGGTTTTTTTGGCCGATTTCGAATTAAATGAAGAACGGGGACAGTTACTTTCAATTATATATGCAATTTGGTCGAAATAACCCACTACCTATGTGTAAACTTTAAACCACATAGGTTTTATATGAAATATACAAACGTATTTGTTAAGTACTATAGTTATGTTACTAACACATCGAGTACTCTTCGTTCCAAACAAATTTAAAGCTTGTAGAGGATTTCGATAAGCGATCCAACTTTCTAATACTCTCATCTACATACCTCTGATAGCTTATAGTTGGTGAATGGTAAATTGAAAGACGAATGAGCCGGTTTAGTCCTTCTATCGATATAATACGAGATTGATGAGTTGCAACGGTTATAGCAACGGAAATTGCGTTAGCAACGGATTTAGGGACGGTATACAATTAAACCGTCGGGTTTGAGGTGCCAAAAAGTTCTTAAACCCTAAGATCAATAAATAGGGGCGGAATTAGGGACGGAAATTCTAATTCAGGGTTTCGGATTTAGGGTTTAAACCCTTTATTTAGGGACGGATGCTAAAAATCCGTCCCTAAGTCCGTTCCTAGTATTCAAATGGTCAAACAAGGTTTCAACGGAATTAGGGACGGTTTTAGGTATTTCCGTTGGTAAAACCGTTGCTGAGCGTTATATGAAATGACTTATTTTAGACACGGATATAGGGACGGAAAATGCAAAATCTGTCCCTATATCCGTCCCTAATTTGTTTTCATGAAATCTTTGTAGAATTACGTCGAGGTGGGTATTAGTTTATTCCCTTCGCACCATATAATTATAATAACATCACTGCCATATTAAGAATTATGTTTAAAGTAATTGGGGAATTAGTAAAGGTTGAGGATTGCATGAACTTGTACATAACTTAACACTTAACATATTGCTAATGCAATTGGCGAAATATAATTATGGCATCTGTTAATTACAATCCTGGTACAAAGCAAGTTAAAATTCATTTGGATTATATCCAACATCATCATCAGTGTCATCGGAGCAACTTGTTGATTCTGCTGAATCGAACTCATCCTCCGAGTCGTCCAATTCCGCGATTGGTTGAAGCTCCCTTAAGTCAACAGCTAAGTTGATACCAGCCATGTCAAACAATTGTATTGCATCTGTATTAGTGGTAACAGCTGGGGTTTGCACGATCTCTTCATTTTGGTATGGAGCATCATCTTCAACTTCTTCAGTAACATTATGAACAACTCTCCTCGATTTTGTCTCACAGACGGCAACCAATTAGCTCTGTCTCTGCTAGCTCCCGGATAATCACAGAAGTAAACTTGAATGGCTTGTTGTGCTAAAACAAATGGATCATATTTCTGATACATCTTTTGCCGATGGACATCAACCAACTTGTAATCTTGATGAACCTTCATTCCGTTGATAGGGTCAAACCAATCACACTCGAACAAAACAACTATGGCCATATTGTCTGAAGAATTATACTCAAGGACCAAAACATCTTTCAGGAGGCCATAATAACTGGTGGAAGGATCGTCCGTATTTGTGCCTCGAACACAAACACCCCAATTCATTGTTGCTTTGCCAGCTCCACGTTGAAGAGTGTGGAAGTTATACCCGTTCATAAACACACCGGGCCAAGAGGTTGCCTTCCTTGAAGGTGGCCAAGCAAGTAGCATAAGCACCGGCAAATCATCAATATGCTTTGCTCGATTAACCGGTGCATCAAGCTGTATGTGATAACCCAGGAGTTAGAATAATCAAACTAATACCCTTAAATCTTTATAACTCTCTAAACAGTTTAATTATCAAAATCGAACTATACTAACATATCGCTTGAACCAATCGGCGAAATGGGCGTCAATCGAATCATCAATGGTACGCTGATCGAATCCATCATTTTGATAATATTGGACAAAGGAGCTGGGGTAAAAACAAATCGGTATAAGTGAAATAAACTACATATAAAGAAATAAACGATTTCGTTGTGAAAAATTGCAATTAACTTACTTAAGGATGGGTTGCACCTCCGGAAAATTTCGCAAAACATATGTATGCGCTATACGTTGTTCTTTCTCACCAAGCCATTTCGTTTTCTCCTTACCCTGAAATCGGGTTGGATAGTTAAAAATGGAGAACGGTTTGAGAGACTCATTGGCTAATCCTTCATCATTGCGCTTGGGTCACTTCGTGTGACAATACACGTCCGAATGAAAGTAATTTTGCGTGAAGTAATTAAATTCCTGTGCAATGTAAGCTTCGCAAATTGATCCTTCAACCTGAGGCTTGTTACGAATTGTCTTCTTTAGTTGGTGAAGGAACCTATATGAATTCAATTAAACAAATATGTATTAGGATGCACGTATACACATCGTTCAACAAAATTATGAACACTCAAATTATCAGGTGTCCTCAAAATAAAGAAGTTGTTAGTTTACCTTTCAAAGGGATACACCCATCGGAGTTGAACCGGCCCTCCAACTAATGCTTCGTACGGCAAGTGAACAACCACGTGTTCCATTGAATCGAACATGGCTGGAGGGAAGACCTTCTCCAAGTTACAAAGAATGATCGGAATTTTCTTGTTCAAATCTCGAACCTTATTAATGTCCAGCATACTCGAACATATGCACCGAAAAAAGAGGCTAAGTTCGGTCACAGGGTTCCACACACTAGGAGGCAACATCTCTCTGAATGCAATCGGAAGTAGTCTCTGCATAAAGACATGGCAATCGTGACTCTTCATGCCGGAAACCTTCTCTTTATTCATGTCAATACATCTCCCAATATTTGAGGCATACCCATCAGGAAACTTCAAATTCCCCAACCATCTCAGAATAGTTGTCTTCTATGTTTTGGACAAATTATAGATAGCTTTAGGTTTGGTGCGTTGCTCGCTTTCAGGATTAACTGCAATTGAACTTCGAAAGCATATAGCACTGATGTCTTTTCTGGCATTTAAAGTGTCCTTTGATTTACCTTTCAAGTCCATGACAGTTCCGAACACTGCATCAAAAACATTCTTCTCAATATGCATAACATCAAGGTTATGGCGGATCAAGTTTGTTTTCCGATAAGGAAGATTCCAAAAAATACTCATCTTAGTCCATTTGTGATGGGTGCCATAATATTCAGGCATATTAATTGGCTCATCCATAGCTGTGGGCAAATGCCAAACGTGTCCATATATTTCTTCCCCTGTCAACCTTGGTGGTGCAGCCATCCTCTCAACTCGACCACGGCGGAAAGACTTCTTATCCTTCCTATACGGATGATCCGAGTCAAGGAAACACCTGTGGCAATCAAAATAAGTCGCCTTCCTACTATGTGGAAGCACGAATGCTCTACTATCCTGCATACATACAGGACATCCTAGTACTCCAGCGGTGCTCCACCCGAATAGCATGCCATAAGCGGGGAAGTCATTAATGGTCCACATAAGAGCAGCCCTCATGCGAAAATGCTCATTCCTCGAAGCATCGTATGTCGAGATCCCATCTTCCCACAATTGCTTCAATTCATCAATCAGAGGTTGCAAGAATACGTCTATGTTTTTCTTCGGGTTTTTTGGACCCGGACAGATTAATGTTAAGAACATGTAAGGGCTCTTCATGCACGTACCCGGAGGAAGGTTGTAAGGAGTTACAATAACTGGCCAGCAAGAATAGGTCCTTCCGAATTGCCCATGCGGTGCAAAACCATATGCGCATAATCCCAATCTAACATTTCGAGCTTCTGAACCAAAATCAGGATATGTCCTGTCGAAATGCTTCCATGCCTCGGCATCGGATGGATGGCACATAACCCCATCTTGAGCTTCATGTGTAGCATGCCACGTCATTTATTCAGCTATGCCTGCAGTATGGTACAACCGTTGCAATCGGGGAGTCAGTGGCAAGTATCTCAAAATGGCTGTCGAAATTCTTTTACGAGTTCTATCCCCACGTCGACTTGTGTCCTTGAATCTAGGTTCACCACAAAACCGACAGCAATCAGAGTTTGAATGTTCCTTCCAGTACAACATGCACCCATTCTTGCACGCATGAATCTTTACCACAGATAAACCTAATTCATTGATGGTTTTCCTATGTTGATAATAGTTTAGAGGAAAGTTATTTTCCTCCGGCAATACTTTCCTGATGGCATCACAAAAATAATTGAATGCACATTCGAACAAGTTAAACTCCGACTTCCCATTTAACAAGGTGGAAGCAAAAGACAACTGTGACTCACTAGACCCCTCAAACAAAGGCCGATCCGCATTTTGCACGATGTCAAACCACTTGTCGTCCAACTGTGTCACAGGTTGCTCTCTGAATGGATCTTGCTCATATCCATACTGGTTTGCTGCTTCTCCACTGGGTCTGGGCTCGTCTTCATTATTTTGGGCAAAGCTCGATCGTGCAGCATCAAAAACCGTACGCTGATCCCATGTCATGTCATCATAGCAACCCCAATGTGACATCTCATCCGGTAATGACACTTGTTCGTGTTGCTGCTGCTCGTTATTTTCAATACTACACAATAGCTCTCCGTGACTAACCCAATTCCAATAATGCTCCTTAAATCCACGTAGTATTAAATGTTGTGCAACCCTCATTGGTAAAAAGAAGTGCACTTAGTGCAGGGACAACGAATTTTCTCTCCATTTTTCCAAGACGCGTGTTGACTTGATGCCCAACTAATGAATTCTCCAACACCAGCTATAAACTCGTCGGTTACACCCTTCTTTAGTGGTTCCTTCCGATGATACATCCATTGTCGACTGCATATCAACTCTTCCATTTCTCCTGTCAAATATTGCACAAATTTAGTTCGATTACTATCCTCGAACCCTATTCGATACTGTTAACAACTGCAATGAAAATCTACAATGAATTATGAAATATATGAAGAAGTTCCTTTTACATTTTTCAACTCAATTATATTTGGTCATTTTGAGCGAAATAAAAACTACATTGCACACAATATAAAACAAGATACTTAATGTAAGCTCTTGCAATTAAATAATACTCAACAAATGCAATAAAAGTAATTCCATTCAATCAAAGTTCTACAATTACAATAATCGAAATGTGAATCGTATTAATATCAAATACTAAGTTACAATTAATAAAAACAATTATACACAACGAAATAAATATTACACCTAAACCCAATCACAAATAAACTGATAATTATGTAATTCAATTTTAATTAGTTTATGTAACGTACATAATAAAATTAATAAGCATCACAATAAACCTAAACCCTCATCAATTAACATTTAAAGAAATCTGACAATTTTACAACCCTCATCAATTAACATTCAAAGAAATCTAACACTTTTACACTAATATATATGGAAAAAATCACCAAAACTCAACATTCAAATTTAAAAATAATCATCAAAATCTGAATATTATCTAATTCCTTAATTTATAACATATGTTAATCATCAAAATAAAGTCATATACAAAGAGATTTGAAGATATTACCTTGATTTCCACCAAATCAACACAAAACTTGACTTTTACTACTATTTTCTTATGGGAAAATTGAGAGAATGAAGAAGAAAGAAGTAAGAAGATGGGTAGGGAGGCGGAGAAAATGAGGGTTCTGCTAAGTGCAGAACCCTAAAAACATGGCCAGTCAAAACGCACCGTTTTGGCTGGCCAAATATAATTTTTTCCTTGGCTGACATTTGGAACGGAATTAGGGACGGATTTTTAAAATCCGTCCCTAAAACTGTCCCAAAAATAAGGCAGATATTCATCAATTTATTTCACCATAACCGTCGCTAAATACGTCCCTAAAACCATCCCTAAAACCGTCCCAAAATTATTCCATTGTTTTTGCTCTAATTTCCGTCCCTAATTCGGTCCCTAACTTATTCCCTCCCTAAATCCGTCCCTAATTTTCCAACGGATTTTGGTACGGATTATTTTTCCGTCCCTATTTCTCCGCTCTACTCTTTAGCGACGGATTTAGGGACGGATTTTTTTTCCCGTTGCAAATTCCGTTGGTAAATTAGGGACGGAAAAATCCGTCCCTGTTTTCCGTGGCTATTTAGCCTTTTTCTTGTAGTGATTTGTAAGTAAAAGGTATTTGACGTGCAACCAAGTGCTTGTTCCTTGTATTAGAGAAAGAAAAGGTTAACTCCTGATTTAATAGTTAATCTGTAATTTTATTAATTAAATTGGTTAAAATTCTCTAATATGATTTTATGTTAATTTTTTGCTGCAATTTGTAACGGTTTCATTGATTTTGAAGTTCTAACAAGGGTAATTTGTATAAAAATCTTAGTGCCAGAAGGATGTAGAGAGTTCTAAAAACGTGAAAGAAGATAAGGAATCCGTTAAAAAAGCTACGGCGGCTTAATATACAAAATAGCCCTCGAACTTACACAAAGCTATTGTTTTGGCCCTTTAACTATTATTTTGGCTTGAACTTTTATTTTGTATACAATTTATCCCTTGGTGCTGACATGGCCCAATGAGAAAATTTCACGTGTCATATGAAAATTCCACATGTCAATATATGATTAGGCCATGTTAGCATCAAGGGTTATATTGTGGACAAAAATAAAAGTTCGAGGGCCAAAAATTCCCAAATAAAAGTTGAAGGGCCAAAATGACAACTTTGTACAAGTTCGAGGACTATTTTGTGTATTGAGCCAAAAAGCTACCGATTCTGTTTCTGAAAAATGTAAGACTCAAAACTATAGTGTTTCCTTTAAGTATTTGATCCAAATATACATCTTATTATTTAAATAATGGGGTCCAAATTTCCTTTCTCTGAACTTATGTTTATATGGAATAGAAATCAAATCACTATAAATCTTCAATGCCTTAATTTTATTTTTCCTGATGTGTGCTTTGTCACGTTTTAATTTGCAAATTGCAACTGGTAATTCCACTTTTGGGTGAGACACTAAAAGGAAAGAACACAAGTGGGTGCCACTCAATAGATGCTAGGCCAACCCTCAGTTGTTATAATCAAAGGCTTGTCATTGCTTCGTACTATACATTTTCCAAAGTAGGATAGTAGAAAGCGGTCCTAGATTCTATCAAATAGAAATATTAGAGAGAGGTAGAAATAGAACAGAATATAATAGAGGAAGGGAAGAATAGAGAGAGATAGAGAAACAGGGAAGAGAATTAAAGGAAGAGAGAAGTCAAAGAGGAGAAGTCGAGAGAGAGCAAAGAGAGAATTAGACAATTGAGAGATCATTTTTCTTTTTGTTTCTTTTTCACTGCCAAGTTGCTTACTTATATTACAAACATAATGGTTTTCCTACTTGGATCGGATGAGCCAAATCTTGGCTTGGACCCATCTGAATAAAATTAAGAAACTTTTATTTGCTATAATTCATCATTCCTAAGCTATTCATCTCATAAGAAACTCTTGACGAGTTGGAGTTCTTTTACTCGTAACATTGCCTTCCCCTTCACGCCAACCTTGTCCTTAAGGTTGAATGCATGATAGCTAGAACTCATATCTTGCCATTCCCAAGCAGTTTCATCCCTTGGTAAGTGCTTCCACTTGATCAACCCTTGAATACCTATGGCTTTATTGCATCTTGTTGGTGTACAAGACAAGAAAAAAATGACAAACTTAAGTTATTGTGTGGACCACAATTGTAAGAACTTCTCATAAATCAAAACCATTAAAGCCTCGAATGAGATTGCTGATGCCACTCCTTTAAGAGCCCCATAGACTGCATAATTTCCAGGACACAAGTAATTGCTATATGAAATTTATCAGCTACATCAACTTGTTGGCTGTCAAGTTCACAGAACTACTAGAACTTCCCTATTTCCAGTCTTAAATCTTCACGTATTGCTCCTCCTGTTAGTGTGACCAACTTAAGGTCATGCTTAAAGCTACAGACCCTAGAGAATTCAAGTGTATTATATTCTCCAAAGTAGAGGCCACATCTCACAACAAATGTTGCAATCTGTCCTATTATAAGTTAAGTGTCTTGAAACAAATTGAATCCCATGCATAAGGAAACAATTTTACCTAGTTGAATGGCAGAATGTTGTCCAAAACCATATGGATAAATTTCCATAAGACTATTTCCTTGTAGATCTAGGGCATGAAACATCTCAAAAACTTCAACACATGCTGTGAAGATTCTGTGCCCATCAACTCGTGTCTTCATAACTAGGGAGAAATAAGTTGAAATCGACAATGCTTTTGTAAAGATACCTGGCTCAGGAATTTGATCGAACACTTTGAGCGCACAATTGTTGGCAGTGATTTCTTTGTAAAAAAAATATCCTTCCAGCTAGAATCCGATGAAGACTGCAAGAAGAAGTTCCAACGTGATCTCTTACTTCCACTTATGAAACCTTTCATCCAGTTTCTCAAACCCGTTGAATGCCAAGCCACCATTCAATGTTTGGAATATTTCTTTAAGCTCAAAACATTGTCCCACTTCCCAATCGATATGGAGAATTGAGTCTTCTAATTTGAAGACTTCAAGAGGTCCGATTAGGGGAACTTCTAAAGGATTCAGAGTTGGAGGAGGCTTGCGAGGATTGAGAATAGAGGTGTCAACTTTGGTGTCCATGGTGGTAAACCCATCGTCAATAGGAAGTTGGACACCCTCAGTCTCTTCACACTTGGCTTGTTCATATTCATGTTCTTTAATGGCAAAATAAGCCTTCAAAAACTCCTACACGGCCTGCTTGATACCAGAAAGGCATCGGTCAAAAGGATCGTCCAATTTGCTATACATGGAGGGGTTAAGTAAGCCAATGCAAGCAACAACTGTTAGAAACTTGATTCTATCAGATAGAAATATTAGAGAAAGGTGGAAATAGAACAGAATATAGTAAAGGAAGGGAAGAATAGAAACAAGGATAGAGAAATAGGGAAGAGAATTAAAAGAAGAGAGAATTAGAAAATTATGAGAGAGATCATTTTTCTTCTTGTTTCTTTTTCACTGCTAAGTTGCTTACTTATATTATGAACATAACGGTATTCAAACTTGGATCGGATGAGCCAAATATTGGCTTGGATCCATCTAAACAAAATTAAGAAACTTTCATTTACTATAATTCATCATTCCTAAGCTATTCATCCCATAAGAAACTTTGACCAGTTAAAGTTCTTTTGCTCGTAACATGCTACTAGTTGGTTGTTTTTTTTGCTAAATCTATGTGCTTATAATAGTTAATGTAACATCCTATTTCTTTGGTGCTTTTTATTATTTGTTCCCTTGTTTCTTGTTGCTTGTCGTCAGCTTCCCTCATTTCCTTTTTTGGCAAATGTTTTGGGCTTTTTTGATAGATGACATTCAATTTAAGAAAAAGAGACAATGCAATTACTAAGGATGTGAATTGAAAAATGGCATGACTTGTAATGAAAATCAATTTAAATGGCATTTCTTTGTTGTTTCTACTCAGGCCATTTGGGTTTTGGACCACAATTTTTTTCTGACAATCTAGCTTTATCCTCTAACTGAAGGAATTTAACATATTAATTAGTGTTTTAGTAGCTTCAATCAGCTTGTAAAGTTTCTTATTTGGCCAACAATTGCAATTTTTGAAGGTAGCCCTTGAAGCTGCAACCATGTTTATTCCATTTATTGTACTTGATGTTGGTGATATGCTTTTGGGCTCAATTTCAGCAAGAGGTTATACAAATGGCCAATTTTTCTCTTTCTAGGGTTGCAAAACAGACAGTTTTGACAATTGTTGGTATTGGTAATCTCTCTGTTTTCTGTTTTCATTACCTTATCATTAAAAGTGAGTTCAAATATAAATGTATTCTCTTTATCCTTCTAATATATTGGCACTTTCATCCATTTTTGACATATGCCTACATGTCTGGATGTCATTTATATAAAAACTGAGTTGCAGGTGTGTCAATGGCATCACTTGCTAAGCTGTCATTCAATTGGACATGTTTCATTAGTGCAATGATTTCCAACATCTCCTTCACTTATAGGAGTATCTATTTTAAGAAAGGCATGGTGACTTTCTTTGACACTCTTGAATCTCGACCTTCTTTTTCTCGAAAGATTTAAATAGAGCTCACCTCTTTATACCTTTACAATTTTTAGCTTTGAGTCTATGAGACCTTTTTTTTCTCCTAATAAACATTACATAATGCTTTTTGGTTTTTCATATGCAGACCACTATAGATAATGCAGATGTCTATGCTTATATTTGTGTCGTTGCTCGCTTCATCTGCATTACCCAATCCATCATTGTAAGTAATCAAGTGTTACCATGGCACCTCGAGATTTTTGGATAATTTTTTTTTGTTTTTGCTCTGGCCTAGATGGTTATTTACATATGTATTTCACTACAAGGTCAGGGATTCAAATCAAACCCTTACCATAAGATGAGAAGCCTTAGCAACTTGGCCATCAGGCCAGGGGTGCTTCTCAGATTTTTGGATAATTATATAAAACAAAATAAACTCAAGTCTTTTAAACCTTTCCATATTTTCCATACCTATTTGTTGCAGTTTGAGGGTCCTCAACTAATCAAGCATGGGCTTAATAATGCTATGCTAAAGTTGGTTTGACTAAATTCCTTTCCGATCTCTTTTTGGTGGCAATGTTTTACCATCTTTATAATTAGGTGCAATTTTCCCTTTTTGGGCAATTATAATGGTGGTTTGCTTATATAATCTGTCTGAGATGGTCTTAAGATTATAATAAAGCTAGTGAATCAAATTTTGACCATTTTTGGTATTTAGTTTGCTACCAACACTCTAGAACAAGTGGCACAACTTATCCATGCAGTTGGCATTGTGCTAAAATGTGTGTTTGTCATTGGCTTCGCAATTCTAGTCTTTGGTAAGATTACATCTCAAATTCTTTTGAATTTTATACTCATTTACTGTGTGTTCATGCATTTCCACCTTTTTGAGTGAGGTGATTGCAATTCCATTCTTTTAAATTCTAGGAATGTATGTAACATATAGCTGTTTAGATGGCTATTTAGGATGCTAATGAAAATATGTTCTAACTTCAGAGCTTAGGTCTTTGTGTCTCTCTGTAGAGTTAGTTTTCTTCATCTATGTTGCTCATATTCTAAACTTTCTTTAGAGTGATATCTCTATTTTTCTTTTCACTTTTAGTTCTTACTATTGAGTCAAGATAAGTTAATAGTATGCAAAAATAGAAATTGATGTTATTGGGTCAAGACAAGATGACTTTGCTGACTTTATAATCGTAGGTGTCAGATGCATCAGGCTCATTGGAGCCACGACATGCGAAAAAGAAGCATGGAGCATCAAGTTCATTGAATTATCAAGTTCATTGAATTACCAAGTTCATTAAGTTTCCATTATTGTGAGATTTTCAGTTTTGCGACAAATTAAAAAACAAATTTGTAGATTTTAATCTTTTGTAATGAATTTGGTGACTTTTAAGTTTTGTAATGTACATTCAATAGCATATATTAATTAACCAAATTACATTTTGTTCGCTTTCTTTACAAATTGAAATTTACATGGTAATTTTAAATGTTGATCTTGATATCTTCTTGAAATTAAAAAAAAAGGCTAATGGTTTTTACTGGCTGTTAGAAATGCCAAGGAAGCCTTCTATGCAAATGCAACAAGTTACATATATCTAATGATTTTTAATGGTTGTTTAAATTGCCTTTGAAAATATTCAGTTTTTACCGGCTATTAAAAACGCCAATAAAAATCATGCCGGAAAAATTAGTAACTTTATCAATATCAGGTGGTCTGACCGTCGGTCAACTTTCATTGACATTAACCTAGTTGCCGGTCAACCGACGGTCAAAGAACTGTCGGTGAAAGTTTTATCGACTATTTTTGAGATTTTTTTCGGCACTTTTAAATGCCAATAAAAATCACTTTTTCTTTGTAGTGGCAAAATCAATATGGCTTCTCTGACTGCACAAACCTCTACTTCATTCAATTCCTCAACCCCAATGGATTAGAAAAACTCCATCTAGGTTCTACCCCTTTCATCTTGTAGAATACCTCCAATCCCAATTGATCTTGACTTACCTCTAAGCTCTTCCATCCACATTAAATTTGAGGAGGCCACTCTCAAGTTTAGTCCAAGACGAATTTCTAGCCATCTTAAGAGTCCCCTGCTTTATCTTGACATCATACGGATACCTATACAAGTCCAAGAAAGAAAAATCCAACTCAGGCCAAGTAGCTTTAATCCACCATGAAAGCCAAGTCTTGAAGAAACGAACTAGCTGGGAAAAACTAAGACCTTCTTGTTGACAAGCATCTCATTTATTTGAAGTCAAATCGACCAAACAATAATGAAAAACATCGTCCACCAAATTTTAGCATTCCCATTATTGCTACAAGCAAACTGCCATATGCCATAAAAAAGGAAAAAGTATCTTCTACAAAACACACCCATATTTAGCGCACTGACACTGATGAGATGTGTTCGCAATGTTACCAAATTAATAACCTCACTAACTTTGTAAAAGAGCAAGTAAGGTCGATCCCACAGAGAGCTCATTTGATTAATTGCTAGTGTTATAAACTAAACAAACAAAGGAAATAAAAAAGAGGGAGTTTTGTTGTCACATCTTGACCTGCAGGCTTAGACATGAGATAGTTGTCGCGTTATCTCGAAATACATGTATCTAGTCACAAACTAGAGATAATGTAAGACATAGTAAATAAAGCATAAAACAAATACCAGATACCATTAAATAAAAATAAAATAAAAATGATATTTTAATAATTAAAATAATGCCTTTAAATATAACAATATAATATATGAGAAAATCCCCCAAGGTGGAAATATCAAAACACCAAGTGTTAACAAATGTGCGAAAGTATATAAAATGAAGTATAGTAGAATTTAAAATATACCAGTGGATCATCCAACACTAGGAAGAAGTACAACTATTAGGGTTGAAGGCATGGTCCGCACAAACTATTTTTTGACCACTACCCAATGAGCTTTAATTTCCTGAAAAAGAACTAAACCACGTTGGTGAATATAACAACTCATTATGTGATTTAGAAACAATGTAAAATACAAAAATGGTTAGGGATTGTCGTGCCTCGACCCAGAGGGTCGGCCATGTGGCAACCACCGCGTTACCTTGAAGTATAGGTCGGCCACCACGTAACCCGAAGCATTGCAAGGCATATAATTAGATATCATTGCTACAAAACAATTTAAAACTTAACTTTAATTAGAAATAATATTTTAATATAAAACCATTTAATAAAATAATTTACATGAAAATAAAGCACCAGTGGAATGACTTAAAGGAATACCTAAGTTGAGGAAATCGAAGAATTCCTATGGGCCGCTAACGCATCTATTGATCCTCACATACGGAAGTTGCATCCAATAAAGTTGGCTACAAGTGAGTGACAGAGGTTCAATGAATGTCCATTAGGGGTTAGGGAAACAGGAATAATCCAAAAGAAGTTATAAAATAATTTACTTTATTTTTAAAAATCCTTTTCCTAAAACCTTTTTATAAAACTAATAATTAAATATATAAAATTAAATAAAATAACTTTTCAAATGGGCTGGCCTTAAAGCACTGAAGGCTTGACCTCGTATGGTCATAAGCCTTACTGTGTTAAGGCTATCTCTTTTAACATAAAACCTTTATCTCGTTTCTATCTCTAGCATGTTCCCTCGATGGTACCATTCGCTATGGGTGGAGCACAGCTACAATAACACTGGCGAGTGTCCCTGCACGCCTCTCCACTCTAGGGTTCCAATCACCGTGCCTTTCAGAAGGCAGTCCATAGCTACCTAGTTGGACACATGCTCTGCTCTGACCCACTCCTTCATGGAGCACCGAGAACCATTGAATCACTCATCTCACATATCATCATCATCAACAATATGTAAAAATATAAATATAAATAAACATTTATAATTCCTTAAAATCATCTCGCCCAATGAATTGGTGTATAACAAAATAAAAGTTTGTGTGGTGGATTACCCGTATCCTAAAACATTTGTAAAGCATTCGAAAATCATTTTAAATTAATTTAAAACATTTTGAAAATGTTTAACCCTAATGCATGGCTAGACAATGAAATCTAAGCCACTCACAGTACTGGCGGATTCTTTGGGAAAGGCTTATATTTCATTGCTTACCCATTAGGGTTAATCATTACCTACGCAAGTTGCCGCAATGATAAATCTCTAGAGTGTCGCCGGACTTGATTGCTTGAAAACCTTAATATGAGAAGAAAATAGTTAGAAACCTAATTTGAACTCTCGTAATTGATTTTTTGGCTCTTATATTTTAAAACCTAAGGTTTGGAAGTGTTCTAGGGGTTAGAAAAGTGTTCGAGGAGGTTTCGTGTCAAAAAGGGGCTCAAAACACAAAATTATGAAAATTCCCCTCGAGGACCGAAAAGGTCCCACACTAGACTTGGTCGGGGTGGCCATTTTGGCCATCCAAAATGACTCCCGTTTGGGATTGGTTCACTCTTGCACAGGAGATGCCATCAAAAACCTGAAAATGGGTTGCTCCACCACTTTCTGACCCCATTTCTCCTCCGTTTCTCCATGGATCAACCTACAAATTGAAATATAACATCCTAGTAACATCTAAAACAAGATTACTGAGACCAATCTCGGAATCACTGGCTAAAAATCTACAATTTTCTAACCTAACTCAGTTTAACAACTAAAAACTAACACCTAACTTTGAGCTAGCATAACTTTTGATCTAAGGCATGGATTGAGGCAAGGTTAGAGGCACTGGAAAGCCTAAGGAGTCTACTACAACATATTAAAACTCATCTTGATTCATCATTTGGATTGTGAGATATGATCAGATCTTTTTCGGCGGTGATAGTGACTACTTTGAGCTCCTTTTTACATTTTTCTTTTTGCCATTTGACTTTCGGCTGAAGGGGGTTGGAGATTTATTTAGAGGTGTTTAGGAGGTGGTTTAGGTGGTGGTTTGGGTGGAAGAGGAGGAAGAGGAAGAAGGAAGAAGAAAAGAAAAGGGGAGGAGAAGAATGGGGGGTTTGGCTTGCCAAACCCTATAAAATATTAGGTCAGGTGTCAGATCCAACCCAGTTTGGCACCAAACTCAGTTCTCTCTTCTCAAATTTGCTTCTTGTTCCTTCTTTTGCTTTGTAGCTTGATTTTTGACCCATCTAAGCAACTCCGGAAGCTAATTAAGGTTTCTTGGAGTGTAATTAGGGTCAAAGGAGGTTCAAAGAAAAATTTCATACACTCCAATTCTCCATACAACTTAGAAATTTAATAATTAAAGAACTTGATGCATAAGGACTAGGTTTGAACGTGTCAATTATCCCATCCTTTAAAGAATTTTGCCCTTAAAATTCACAACGTTGTCACAGAAGGGTTGAGTTCTATTCCCAAGACTTCCACTACCTCCAAGTTATGCCAAAACTACTCTTCACCGTTGATCATTCAAAGTATATTCCTAACCCTTTAGGTCATCATTCTTCAAGAACAACTCTTTCCCTTATTTTGTTCTTGAGTTTGAACTTCATATTCTTCTTATTGTACTTATCATTTTACAACCCATTGATTAGGGTTTACTTTGTTTCACTGCCTTCTTCCATTTTTCAAATCGATGAGAGACATTTGGACTTCATTCTTTCTTGAGGCTTTTTAATTCGAGGTACCCCATTGTCAAACAAGTAGCACATGATCCATAACTCGTTAACCATGTGAGTATGTGTGTCTCCGTCCTCTATTTTCCATCATTTATGCACTCTCATCCTTTTTTGGTCTCTTGCTCTTGTAGGAATTTTGCACATTTCTTATTTAATAATCGGTACTCCTTTTTCGCGTTGACACTATCCTTAATTCTATGATCACACTTTATTGCATCTTCTATCACCAAGAGATCTCTTGTACTCATCCGTGTAGCCAAGTTCATTGGGGAAGATTTCAAATTTACTCCTTTTACCTTCAATGCAAAAGTGTGCGACAATTAAATTTGACTTCCCCATTTGCTACCCATTTCATCTTTTAGCTCCCTTATTTACCTTGGCTTTCACTCTAATCACGTGACATATAGTCGAGCTCTAGTACACACGCTGGCCCACTCTCAGCTAAACCAGATTAGAGGAAATCAGAAATCTTGCCTTTTGGACTCTCATACCCTAACTCACTCTCTGATCAACTATCTAAATCTTTTAATCATGGCCTTGGCCAATCTCATCTCTCTCCCATCTCTTTTTAGATGGAGAACTCTATAAGGCCTCATGCTCTCCCCACTATATATATATACTCAAAGTTGGTCCAGCAGAGTAGTCGTCTCAGAGATCCTGAGGATCTCAATCTCTAATCCTCTCTTTAAGGGATGCCTCACATGGCTCCAAAGTTACATGTTAATGAGCTTTGACTACATGTCTACCTCAAGTTCCACATCCTCTCTTTATTTACTCGTGGCGTTTCTTTGGATAGCATGCATGCAAAGCCATTCACTCATTTTTCCATCTATTTTGACACTCCCAGACCTAATCCAACTTTTTCGTACAAAAGGAATAGTATAAAATGGCATATTAAGTTGATAATGCATCGGTCCGGATGTGTCTAATTAAGAAGAGAAGTGAAAAATTAGGATAAGCCGGAGTTGGAAGATGAGATAAGTAACCATTCACGAAAGTACTATTTGGACTTCTTTAAGTCCATAGTCGATGGATTAGATATCCATTGGTGGATTGGTCGGTAGATCAGACCAAGGATCTAGATTATGAAAGATGGAAAAGAGGGAATTAAGTCTGGCTTGGGATCAGAGTAGGAATGGTGTCGTCTCTCATTTTTCTTCTCCATCTCTTCCTCTCCTCTCATTGGCTCTTTCAGAGCAATTTTGGACTTCTGGCCGATTCGGACAAATCGATCGAAGGATCAAGGTGAGTTTCTAATATATTATTCTACTCACCTTAATCTATGTTTTATTAAGTTTTCACATATTTCCAAGCTTTGGTCTAGGAGGGATCCAAGCTCAAAATTAGGTTTAGCTTTTTAGTTAGATTTTAGCTTAGATTTGAGATCTAGGAACTTTGAGCATGTGATTCTCGTTTTTCTTTCGATAAATGTGTCGTGGACGGCGTGAGGATAGTCTGTGTAAGTTTACACATCGAAAGGAGGTCAAATGGCATAGAATTTGAGGCTAAAGCTCGAATCCGGAGCTTTTTGGCTCGCCTCCCGCGTGGGAGGTGAGTCACTCCGGCACAGGAGTGGCCATTCCCATACGGGAGCCGACCCACTCTTGCACGGGAGTGGCCTAAAAACCCAAGTCCCGCGCGGGACTGCGCCAATTGCCCTTAGGGGCATTTTCCTAATTTTTTGTCGAGTGTCCAATTTTGACCCCAAACCTTCTCGGACACTTTTCTAAGCCCCGAAACACATCCAGACACCTTCTTAGGTCATGCAAGAGCCTCGTAGTTGCATTCATAGTTTGATTATGAATGCTAACACATACTTCCGTGTGATTAGGGTTCCTGATGATTGAGTGCGGCGATGCTCTGGAGACTTATTTGTGTGGATCTTTCGGGAGTATACGAATCTCCCTACATTGTGGGTGGCTTAGATTTCTTTGCTTAGCCACTAGGGCCAAAGGTTTTAAAAAGGGTTTTAGAAATATAAATGATTTTCAAATGTTTTGGGATATGAGGAATCCACATGCACTCACGCTTTCTTGGTGATTTACCCACGTAAAGAATGGGACATTTTCAAAGAAAAGTATAAAGATTTATGTGTGTGTGCTTATATTTATGTTTATATGTTTTAAATATACATATTTTATACATATATATATATATATGATATTTGATGCGGATGGGAGTGACACGAGAGATTGAGAGGTCTTCAGTGCTCTGATATGAGGGAGCGTATGGACCGAGTGAGAGGCATGTCAGAGACCAAGTAGTCGTGGATCGCCTTTCGAGGGGCATGGTGAGTGCGAGACCCTAGGAGAGGTGCGTAGTGTAACTCGCCAGGGCTTGATGTAGCTGTGTTCCACCATAACGATTGGCACCACTGAGGGAACGAACTAAAGAAAGAGAAAATGTAAAAATGTTTTAGAAAAAAAAGAGATGGCCCTTGGTGTAGTGAGGCATATGACCAACGGGTCGAGCCTTCACTATGATAGAGGCCATCCCATTTTATTTAAGTATTTATTTAAATGGTTTTAAAGCAAATTCTCATTTGGAGAATTTGGAAAGAGATTTTGAAAAGAAAAGTATTTATTTTATTATTATGTTTTAGATTTCCCCTATTTCCCTAACCCCTAATAGAGATTTATTAAACCTCTGTCATTCACCTATATCCAATGTGGATGGATGCAGATTCGCGTACAAGGATGGCAGATAGATCTAAGGCTCATTAGGAGACGTCGGTGGCTTAGGAGTAGTAGTTTCCGCTGTGTAGGTATTCTTCTAAATTAGTCCACTAGTGTATCTTTTAAAGTTAATTATTTTATTAAATGATTTCTAATTATATTTTAGTATTGTTTTGCAACGATGATATCCATTTCTATGCCTTGCGGTGCTTCAGGTGCCTGACTGGCCAACACGTACTTCGAGGCAGAGCAGCTGTTGCCACGTGGTTGACCCTCGGGGTCAAGGCATGACAATTTGATTTGTATCAAAGCAATTAAAAGATTCTAACTATTTTCAAAAGTTATGAAACGTTTTCAAAGCATTTTCAAATGTTTTTGGTGGATTACTTATGTTTAAAACTCCCGAGTTCGAGTACGTGATTACTTGAGCATGTTATGAATACCTAAACCTACTCTTAGAATACCCTCTTTAACAGCGAGCCACGATATAGAGTATCCAAGTGTGGTCTTTAGGTGAGATGACACCACGACCACCTTCTTCTCGAGATTTGTGAAAACAATGTGAGCTTTCTGAGAAATCCCCTAAGACCAATCTTTCAGGTTCTAATGTCCTTCCTACTCGATAGCCAGACCAAACAAGGGATACTAAATCCCTTGAGATGACGAGATAGGCAATATCTTGTCCAACTTCCCAAGATAGCCTATTCAGAGGCACACCAGTGAGGATACTTGGTTTGATGTCTAACCTTCAAGGTAGTGGACATTAAGACTTGCTAGTCAATAAGCGAGCGTTAAACTCTTTTTCATTCATTAATTTGGGACTTAAGATCACTCCTCTTTCTCCTACTTTAATGCTGGGAGGCCTAAGTTAGCTCAATTTTGCCTTGCAGGTGTACTTAAAAGGAAAAATGAAGTTTGAACTAAAAAAGGACAATTTCCATGCTTAATTGAACAAACATGCAGAGTCGTCGACGGGTAACCACACAGACGTCAACGGGTAACCACGCAGATGTCGACGACTGCTCGAGCAATGGACACGGGATCACTTGCACTTGCAGAGACGTCAACGGGCAACTCATTAGATGTCGACGGACAAGCTACTCGATGACCATGATTCTGGAATCCAAAGCAACCATCCACGGATTGAAGTTGGACGTCCACGGCTAGAAATTCCAGGGAGTTCCCAATGCCAGACGTCTACGTCCCTAAGTCTATCCGTCGACGGGTAGAAATTTCTGACTTCGAATACATAAAGGCTAAACACGTAGACGTCGACATCTAAAGATTGGCACGCCGACGGATCAATCGAGCTGTGAAAAATATGAAGAAAACAAGCGTATACATCGACGGGCAAACATGTAGACGTCGACGGCTAACAGAGTCAAAATGTCGGCAGACCCACTTAAATGCTTTCATTCCAATATCAAATCCTTGAAAAACATATCCCGGGAATTCAGTGGAAAAGAGGCATAATAAAATCCCCAACTTCCTCAGACTTTATCTCCCTTTTTCCTTAGTGGCCTCTACTTTATTTTATTTTATTCTTAGGATTTCTTATCTTATCTCTAAGGAATTATTGAGAACAAGTGGGCTATGGAGCTTATATCAGAGGGAGAAGAGGCAGCGAAAGGAGAGTTTTTTAGTTTTTAATTTGTGTTTTTGTAGGGTTCTTTTCTTCTTGTAATTTCGTTTAGGAAAACTCTATAACTCCAATCTATTATAAGATTCAATCACTTTGATCTTCATTTGTGAGGTTCTTGTTCTTAATGCTTTCTTGTTCATTGATTGTTCTTCCATCTCTTGTGCTTAAAAGATGATGATCATGTTTATTATCTTGTCCTTTGAATTGCTTAGTTAATTAGTTGCAAATGATTGATTGAGTAGCTCATGAGCATGCTAATCTTTGAACTACAATGCTAGAGTTTGGTGATTTCTTAGAATTTGAGTAGCAAGAGGATGTTTTTACATTCAAAGAGATTTGAAGATGCAATTGGAATAATGAATGCTGGGTTTGTTATTGATTGTTGTTAGCTTTTATCTTTTCATAGCTTATTGCTCTTCTAGGCTTGAATTTGGATTGCTAGGATTCAAGTTAGCCATAAGAAGAAGGATTAATAATGAACTTAGATTCAAGGTTAATCAACATTAGGAAAGATCCATGGATTTGAAGCTGGTTTCAAATCCATGGGGTTAACCAATTGATGAGAAGAATGTTTGATTAGTGAATCAATGATCAAGTGCTAGGTTAAAAGATTGATCATATAATAGATTGGAGGCTTTGTTTTATAATGTATTGTATTATTATTGTCATTCTTGATAAATCCTTACATATTATTTTCAACACCAATACAAAATCCCCCTTTAAATTCTTATTTAGTTTGATTTATGCTTAGTAAGTATTGTGAAATTAAATAGCCTTTCCTCGTGGGATCGATCCTTGCTTACCTTGCTGCATAGTAGATTAGTAAGGTTAATTTTGTTGTGTTACGACGCGCATCAGCGAGTTTGACATCTAACCCAACCCAAATGTGACTTTCCCTATTATCTACACTTGTAAAGTGTAGAAGTTGGGAAGAAGCGAAGCAACAAGAGCATTGCAATGAGCAAAGATGGACCTGACGTGCATGAAGACTAAACCAACTTCTTTCGTTCTCTACATCATTAATGTGTAGACTATGAGAGAAAGCTGGGTTAGGAGGGAAAAAGTCGATGGGATACGAGATCATGGAGGACAAGGTTGACAAAACCTCAGGACGTTAAATAAAGCATCCGAGCGAAGAGATGAAGGAACAAAAGGAGTTCATTAAACAATAAATGGAAGGATGAAAAGTGAAGCCATGGAAGAGCTAGCTGAGTGTAGAGGTAGGTAACGGACTCACACGGTGCGAACTAACTCCTTTCACACTTTACACCAATTGCGTGTAGACTTGGAGAGGCGTGCTCTTAGGAGCAACATAACTCTTGGTAAGCAAGGTTCGAGGAGCGCTGTAGTGCACTGGCACTCGAACACCTGGACCTTGGGGCATTACCTGAGGTGGTTAGGCTCGACCCAACATTATGGTAAACGTGAAGGATTGAGCCCATAGGATGGCAAGTCTGGAGGGATGAGCCCACAGATTGCCTAGAGAATGCTCTTAGGAGTGTGCAGGAAAAGAGAGAGGGTGCAACGAAGGCTAGCCCACTTCTCTCATTCCTACACCATTTGCGGATAAATAGTGAAAGAAAGGAAGGTAGAGGTGGACGAAAGAGAGACCACCCTGAGTCAAGAGGATTGGCACCCGAGGACTCCAAGATGTGAGATGAACAACCACAGAGGAGGACGATGGAGGTGGAGAGTAACTCGAGCCCCTCTAACAAACCATCTTGGCATTTGCCACCTTCTACACTATAGGTGTAGATTTTTGGGAAAGGGTCACTTGAGGAAGGATCGCCCAAGGATTTGGGAAGAGATCGAATAAGTCAAAGATCACCAGAAGTGACTTAATGAGGAGTCACTTGAGGATGTGACAAGGATTGGTAAAAGGAAACCCTAAAAAAACTCGAGGATGGCAAAAATGATAATAAGAAAGAAGAACAAGAGAGAAGCCATCCTTGAGAAATAATGAGGAGGAGTAAGGCAAAGATGGCAAAACGAAAAATAAGGAATAGAAAGAGACCTTATATCCATATGATAGATGCATAGTGGACCCCACATTGTGCATTCAGCCTTGGATCCCAATGCTAAGGGAAACTAAGAGGCAGAATGAGGAAAGGGTGAAAAGAAAGCACATCCAAATGGTTGATGAGTAGTACATCCATCATTACTTGTGTGACCATTGGATACCAATGTCATGAGGAAAGAAGCAGGGAAGGAGGAAATGGAATGAAGAAAGGGATAAGCTAGAAGCCTCCATTTCTAAGGGGTTAAAGATAGAGAACCTTTATTACTTGGTAAACAATAAGAGTAAGAAGGAGGAGACCCCCAAAGGACAGTAAGAAATGACCATAACAAGGTCAATAGGAAGTGAGCAAGCAGAAAGAATGGAATGCACGGCAATGATGGAAATGCTTGCATGCGTGCAAATGAAGAGCACGAAGGAAATTCTCCCCAGAGTTGGAAGATGACATCACCAGAAGGAATTGGTGAGAAAGAAGAAGTGGAACAGCAAGGAAAAGCAAACCCTTAAGCAAATGATATAAGAGATGTCCTGATGTAGTGCGGAAGCTTTCTTAATAAAGAAAGAGAGCATAAAATGTTAGGTAAATGAAAATTCTAGGCTAATCAGAGATGAATAAGGCCTAGGAAGGAAAAGAGAAGCTTAGTTCAGTTGATGAACTAGCTAGGTATAGGCTAACTAGGAATAGAGCCTTAAATGAGAAAAGTATAAAACACCTTAGAAAACCTTAACCTTAACTAGCAATAATGTCATAACGAACTATATAGGTTAATAAAACCAACACGACTAGGTAGAACTAGTAAAGAGTAAGAGTATGAAATTAGAATTTAAGGTAAAACCTATGGAGATAACCTAGGGATAGGTTAAAGAAAGTGAAAAAGAAGGATTAAAAAAAGGCCTAGAAAGAGGGTTAAGAAAGACCTAGTAATGCAACTCAGATAAAAGACTTAGAAACGGATATTAGCTAAAGAAAGTCGAGCATAATGAACCCTAAACTTGAGTCAAGCCAAGGCACTACGTCATACTACGAATAAGTTAAAGGGGGAAAAAGTAAAAAAGAATGATTGGAGGCCAGAACTTCTGTGATAGAAAGGGGTTAAGAGTGTGAAAGGAAAGAAAACCCCTAACTATTTAAGTTAGAAAGAAGAGATAAGAAGGTCGAATAGAAAGAAAAAAATTGGAGAAGATATAAAAGAAGAAAGCACTCGAGGGGAACGAGTGAACAGAAGTACTTGTATCCTAAAAAATGACGGGTAGTAAGTTTTTCATTACTTAACTACCCTTTAGATACAAGTAAACAAAGAATAAAGGAAACGAAAAGAGAGATAGAGGAATGAAGGTACCAAAGTATGGAAAAGCAAACAAAGTGAAAGGAGGATGAAAGTGATAATAATAATGATGATGATGATGGAAGTTATAAGGAGATTCAAATACAGTGAAAGAGGAAAATGGATCGACTTAGGTAAGAGTCGAAGAAGGAGTGAGGATAAAATAAGGATAAATAAGATGATGATTGGAATTGCAGAAGACAAAAAGGTGAAAGGATGATAAAAGAGTGAGATAGAAGGAATTAAGAGTAAGGAGTTAAGGAATATGAAAGATAAGTTGAAAATTTTGAAGGAAGGGAGTAGGCTAACCTTACGAGATTACTTCCCCTCAAAGAATAATAAGTGAAGAAAGGATGTGGGAGATGAAGTTTGAGCCAAGGTGAATTAGAAGTAACAAAGTGCGGACAAGATTATAATTAAGGGAATGGATGATAGAGAAAGATGTTGTTTGTGACAAAGAAACCTTAGAGTGGACGACAAAGAAAAGATATCAAAGAATCAAGAGCTGAGGACGGCTAAGATAAAGAAGACCCATATGTAAGAAGTAAGAGATGCATGAGCTAAGGCAGAAAGGATAACAAGGACAACCCCGAGTACTTAAAGGAAGAAGTACGGGGATAAGGAAAGGGACTAGCCAAGCTCATAAACTTTTATGAGCACAACCAGTATAATAAGAAGAAAGAAAATTCTAACACTTAAATGAAGTAAAGGTGTTAGAAGAAAATAGAAGTAAGGATGAGGACGATAAAGAAAGTAAGAAGAGAAAGCAAGGTAAGAAAGAAATGAAGCTCAAGCAAAAGAAACCTTGGATAAGTCATCAAAGATCACGAAAACCAAGACAAGAGAGATTTAGCAGCGAGCCCAAAACCCTAATGGAATGGGTATGGGGATAATGATAGCTGTAGAATGATGCCAAGGAATGGCAACGGACCCAAAATAAGGGCAAATCAAGTGAAGGGACAAAAAACCCTAAAAGAGAGAAATACAAAGATGTAAAAGTTATAAAGGATGCCGTATGAATATAACGTGCGTGATTTGCCTAGTCCTGTATTGATGGAAATGCAAGAAAAATGAGGACCCCACATGGACTATGTACGAATGAAAAGAAAGAAAAGGATTGAGAAGGGGATAAGGGTCCCCCAAAAAGAACTGTTGATGAAAAGAGAAAAAGAAATTGATCTTAGCAAAGAAGTTGAGGAAACTAAAGGAGGTCATAGGAAAGAGAAATGCGTGGTATGACACACCCGGACCTAATGCAACTTTTCCGTACAAACAGAATAGTGTAAAACGGCGTATTAAGTAGATAATACATCTGTCCGGATGTGTCTAACTAAGAAGAGAAGTTAAGCTTAAGATAAGACGTAGTTGGAAGATGAGACAGGTGACCATGGATGCAAATACTAAAGTGGACTCCCTTAAGTCCATAGCCAATGGATTGGACATCCATTGGTAAATTGGTTAGTGGATCGATCCATGAATTGAAATTATGAGAGGTTTCAAAGAGGGGAAAAAGTCTGGCCCGGGGTCCGAGTATACTCGGTGTCGAGCTAGTATTTAAATAGGGGGAGATGAGCTTTCCCCTCTTATTTTCTCTTCTCCCTCTCTTCTCTCCTCTCATTTGCTCTACCGGAGCAGTTTTGAACTTTTGGCCGATCCGGACAAGTCGACCGAAGGATCAAAGTAACATTCTAGTATGCTATTCTTAACTCCTTGATCTACGTTTTTCTAAGTTTTCACACATTTCCATGCATTGGTCTAGGAGAGATCCAAGCTTAAAGATAGTTTAGCTTTTTAGTTAAATGTATAGCTTAGATTCGAGATCTAGGAACTTTGAGCTTGTGATTTTCGTTTCTACTTCAGTAAACGTGTCGCGGGAGGCGAGAGGAACATCCATATCGAATTTCACATTAAACGGTGGATCGAGAGGCTCAGAAACCGAGGAAAAGCCTCGGTTCCCGAGGCCCTAGACTTGCTCCTGCGTGGGAGCCGAGTTTCTCCCACACGGGAGAAATTTGCTGGCTGAGCCCCGCCCGGGATTGGCCTTTTTGGCCCAACCGCGAGGGTAGGCCTTTGGGCCCAAAACCCGTGGGGCAAAGGGCTTTTCGGCCTAGATTCAGGTCGGGCCTGACCCAGCCACATGGGAGGGCTTCCTAGCCTAGACTCGGGCCTGGCTAGTCCCGGCGGCCCATGGGCATTTTCGTAATTTTTCTTAAAGTGTCCAATTTTTACCTTGGAACCTCCCAGACACTTTTCTATGCCTCGACACACTTCCAAACATCTTCTTAGGTTATGCTAGAGCCTCGTAGGTGCATTCATAAATTTAATTATGAGTGCTAATGATATTTCCGTGTATTAGGGCTCCGGTTAAGTCGAATACGGCGATGCGCCAGAGGTTAAAGTTATGTGGAACGTTTGGGAGTATACGAATCTCCCAACACTGTGGTGGCCTTGTTTTTAGTGCTTAGCCTGTAGGAACAAATGTTTTTAAATGTTTTAAAAATATAAATTGTTTTAAAAGTTTTTACAACTATTTTGGGATAAGGATATTCCACGACACGTACTTTTTATTTTGTGATACACCCACTTAGAGGGTGGGATGATTTTAAAATATAAACACTTGTGTGTGTGTTTATATGTATGTTTTATGTTTTAAATATATATATATATGCTATATACATATGATATACTATTTTAAGTTTATTGAGGGTGGGAAACCCCTGGAAGAAAAGTGATTGAGTAAGCTCCTCGGGGCTCCAATATGCACTAAAGTGTGGACCGAGTTGCAGAGTAAGCATGCCTGATTCTCAGCCGTGGATCACCTATCGAGGGGCACGGTGAGACGAGACCCTGGGAAAGGCGCGTAAGGAAGCTCACCAGGGCTCTAGATAGCTGTGTTCCACCACAGTGATGGGCACCACCGAGGGAATGGGTTAGAGAAAGAGAAATTGTGAAAGTGTGTTTAAAGTGAAAAGAGATAGCCCTCGGTGCAATAAGGCATACGACCGGCCAATCATGCCTTCAGTGTATTTAATGCCAGCCCATTTTAGTTATAAATTATTTTAAAGGTTTAATCAAATTCTCACTTGGAAATTTTGAAAGGAAGTGTTAAAAATAAAGTTTTTATTTATTTTATTTATTTCTATTATTATATTTTGGATCACCCATATTTTCGCTAACCCTGATGGAGATTCATTGAACCTCTGTCACTCACCTGTATTCCACATGGATGGATGCAAATCAGTGTACGGGGTCAGCAGATAGATCGGAGCCTCACTAGGAGATATCGGTTGCTTAGGCTTAGCATTTTCCATTGTGTAGGTATTCTTTTAATTCAATCCACTGGTGTTGCTTTTAAGTTTATTATTTTATTAAAAGATTTTTAATTAAAGTTTTAGTTGTTTTGCAGTAATGATATCCATTTCAATGCCTTATGGTGCTTCTGGTGTGTGACCAGCAACACGTACTTCGAGGCAGCATGGAGGTTGCCATGTGGCCGACCCGAGTGGGTCGGGGCGTGACATGGTACCTCCTAAGTAAACACTCCAAGGGAGCAAAAGTCAAAAGAAAGCCCTAAGAGGCCAGAGGGATGGCATAGATGGGTATGAAGTCGCAACTCAAGTGTGGATAAATTGGGAGCCATGTGAGGTGTCCCCATGGGAGGAAAGATCAGAGATCGAGATCTTAAAGATCTTTGTAATGACCACTCGAGAGGACTGACCTAGAGTGTGATTGGGGAGAGCATGAGGTCGTCCAGAGTTCTCCATCCTAGAGAGGTTGATAGATGAGATGGACCGAGGGCCTTATTTGAGATAGAGATGGGCGGTTAGAAAGTGAGTCTAATTATGAGAGCCGAAAGGGCATGATCTCTGATTCCTCTGAGATGATGTGGCTAAAAGTGGGCCAGAGTGTACAAGAGCCCGGCTCAAATGCCATGAGATTAGAATGGAAGAAGATTAGAAAGAAAGAGAATAGAATCAAGAAACGAAGTAAAGAAGCAAGACCAAGGTAAGGGAGAGACAATTAACTCACCGTACACCTCAGCTTGGAGGCGAAGGAGTTAACTTAAGGTCTTCTCCAACATCTTGGTTACAAAGATGAGTACAATACTTCAAGAAAACAAGGAATGCGTCTGAGAACAGCCTCGGAGTGTGAGGCAATGACAAGGAAAGAAGAAGAGAATTCTAAGAAGAATAAGAGTTGTGAAACCTCAGAAGTAATAAGAGGATAGTCTCGTTAGGAGAGACTTTAAAGAAAGGATAAGGGCAAAGTGAGAGGATCGAGTAAGCACAGCTAGAGTGGAGGAAGAACCTCCAAGTGGCAAAATTGGAGTGGAGCGAGCTTGATCCACAAATAGGTAAGGATGAGCTCTGCGAGGGAAAAGATGAAATTCAAACTTAAAAACAAAGAGCGATGAAGCCGTTCTTGAGTGAGAAGGATCGAATGAGATTAAGACACAATTTGGTTGATGTCAACAACGAGTAGTCCTACGAACACTATTCAAAAATAAAAGAAAGGCTTGAAATATAAGCCAAATTTTCCCCTAGCTACCTCAATGATTTTGATGACGAAATTTTTTGAAGGAAGGGAGAGTTGACACACCCAGACCTAATCCAACTTTACCGTACAAAAGGAATAGTATAAAACGGCGTATTAAGTTGATAATACATCATTCCGAATGTGTCTAATTAACAAGAGAAGTGAAAAATTACGATAAGACGGAGTTGGAAGATGAGATAAGTAACCATGCATGGAAGCACTATTTGGACTTCTTTAAGTCCATAACTGATGGAGTAGATATCCATTGGTGGATTGGTCGGTAGATCGGGCCAAGGATCGAGATTATGAGAGGTGGAAAAGAGGGAATTAAGTCTGGCCTGGGATCCGAGTAGGCCCAGTGTCAGCCTTGCCTATAAATAGGGGGAGTTAGGCTCTCTCCCTCTCATTTTTCTTCTCCTCTCTTCTTGTCCTCTCATTGGCTCTTTCGAAGCAATTTTGGATTTTTGGCTTATGCAGACAAATCGATCGAAGGATCAAAGTGAGTTTCTAATTTGTTATTCTATCACCTTAATACGTTTTATTAAGTTTTCACGTATTTCTATGCATTGGTCTAGAAGGGATCCAAGCTCAAAGTTAGGTTTAGCTTTTTAGTTAGATTTTAGCTTAGATTTGAGACCTAGGAAGAGGGATGGGAGTGGTTCAAATATCTACTTAATTTTCGCTATCCATAACCGAAACCGTTTAACATTTTACTATCCAAAATCGTTTAAAAGCCGCTTAATTTTTAAACCTACTATCCAAATTCGCACCGTTTAAGTTAAGCGGATAAGCGGATATCTATCTAAAAACCGATTTCGAGTTCTAAATCACTAATTTTTTAAGTTAGAATTTAAAAAAATATTATGAAATTCAAGTACTTCAATATGTAATTAAATCAAATGGTAATTTATACAAAGTTTAAAAAAAAGTTTATAGATTCCAAAAAGGAGGAAGAAACTAGGATTTCATATCATTATATTTTAGTATTATATTTTAATTTAATTTTTACTTTCTAATAAACAATTTTGGAATGAGTGAGTTTTAATGGACAAATGAACTATGAATTAACGGATTTTAAAAGGCTTTTAGGTAGATATTCACTATCCAAACTTATTTAACTTAAACGGTTTCGGATAGCGGATATTCGAGGCCTTAAAACTGAAACCGCTTCAAATCCATGACGAATAGTGATTTCACTATCCAAAACCGCTCCAAAACTGTTTATTAAACGGTTTATGGTTTTAAACAATTTTAAACGGGGCAGATATCTACTTAATATCCATCCATTGCCATCACTACCTAGGAACTTTGAGCATGAGATTCTCATTTTTCTTTTGGTAAATGTGTCATGGATGGTGTGAGGATCGTCTGTCTAAGTTTGTGCATCGAAAGGTGGCCGGATGGCACAGAATTCGAGGCCAAGGCTCGAATCCTGAGCCTTTTAGCTCGCCTCTCGCGCGGGAGGCGAGTCACTCCCAGGCGGGAGTGGTCAATCCCGCGTGGGAGCCAATGCGAGAGTGGCCATTCCCGTATAGGAGCCAACCCACTCCCGCGCAGGATTGAGCCAATTGCCCTTAGGGGCATTTTCGTAATTTTTTGTTAAGTGTCCGATTTTGACTCCAAACCTTCCCGGATACTTTTCTAAACCTCGAAACACATCCAGACACCCTCTTAAGTCATTCTAGAGCCTTGTAGGTGCATTCATAGTTTGATTATGAATGCTAGCACATACTTCTGTGTGATTAAGGTTCCGGATAATCGAGTGCGGCGATGCTCCAGAGACTTATCTGCGTGGATCCTTTGGGAGTATACGAATCTCCCAATACTGTGAGTGGCTTTGATTTCTTTGCTTAGCCACTGAGACCAAAGGTTTTAAAAAGGATTTTAGAAATATAAATTATTTTTAAACGTTTTTGGATACAGGGAATCCACACGCACACACGCTTGCTTGGTGATATACCCACGTAGAAAGTAGGACGTTTTCAAAGAAAAGTATAAAGACTTATGTGTGTGTACTTATATTTATGTTTATATGTTTTAAATATATATGTTGTATACATATATATATATGTATATATGATATTTGATGCGGATGGGAGTGATACGAGTGATTGAGAGGTACTTGGTGCTCCGATATAGGGGAGCATGTGGACTGAGTGAGAGTAATGCCAGAGACCAAGTAGCCATGGACCGCCTTTCGAATGGCAAGGTGAGTGCGAGACCCTGGGAGAGGCATGTAGGGTGACTCACCAGGGCTCGATGTAGCTGTGTTCCACCACAGCGATTCGCACCGCTAAGGGAACGGGCCAGAGAAAGAGAAAATGTGAAAATGTTTTAGAAAGAAAAGAGAAAGCCCTCAGTGCTATGAGGCATAGGACCGACGGGTCTAGCCTTCAGTATGATAGAGGCTAGCCCATTTTATTTATGTATTTATTTAAATAGTTTTAAAGCAAATTCAATTTGGAAAGAGATTTTAAAGAGAAATATATTTATTTATTATTACGTTTTGGATTTCCCCTGTTTTCGTAACCCTGATAGAGATTCATTGAACCTCTGTCACTCACATGCATCTAATGTGGATGGATGCAGATCCGCGTACGAGGATGGCAGATAGATCTGAGGTTCATTAGGAGGCATCGATGGCTTAGAAGTAGTAGTTTTGGCTGTATAGGTATTCTTTTAAATTAGTCCACAAGTGTATCTTTTAAAGTTAATAATTTTATTAAATGATTTCTAATTATATTTTAGTATTGTTTTGCAGTGATGACATCCATTTCTATACCTTACGGTGCTTCAGGTGTGTGACTGGTCAACATGTACTTCGAGGCAGCGTGGCTGTTGTCACATGGCCGACCCTCCAGGTCGAGGCATGACATATTTGGTTTCTTTTCTCCCTTTCATCAACAATCATGCCCAGGTCTAGCTCTTTATCTATTCTCGTTCTCGTCCATCTTACTTCTAACTAGTTAAGTTCGTCGTAGTTGACTGGTGTCATTGGTGATCTTCATGTCCTTGTGCTTCTTCTATAGAGTGCGGAGCCTATCATCATCGTTCTTCTTCTGTCTTTCTTTTTGTAGCTCATGCTTTTTTGTTCACAGGTTGCCCCTGTCTACCGTCCATCTTTCCTCATTCCCATTTGCGAAAACTCTTACTTTCATTCAAGACACTCAACGCGCTTCTCCAACTCCAAGGCATACTCACACATGCCGCTTTCAATAGACGGATCATAGGCTACAATTCTGTGTAAATTTCATATATAAGGGCATCTTCGTAAAATTTACCCTTTGAGGGTAAATTGGGTATTTTTTACTA
Source organism: Microcos paniculata (assembly GCA_030664755.1). Classification (NCBI taxonomy): domain Eukaryota; kingdom Viridiplantae; phylum Streptophyta; class Magnoliopsida; order Malvales; family Malvaceae; genus Microcos; species Microcos paniculata. The sequence goes on from CP131463.1 coordinate 10,796,572, forward strand.
CAAGGGTAAAATAGAAATTTCACTCTAACTCATACAGTTATTAGTATTGTGAAATAGCGTGGAATTAGGAAAAATTATTATAATTATAAAGACAATAAAAGTAACTAGTTAAATTACTTAATACTCGATACATCTATACCATCTATACTATTAAATTAAAGTTGCGCCTAATAGAGCTCCAAGTAGAGTGTCTCATATCAATTTTTAATTTTTTTGGTTTTTTTTAAATGTCAATTGTTAATTATTGGTTTTTTTTAAATGAAATGGTTATTATTATCATTTGAAGTCATTAAATTCATTCAATGTATTTATAATTAATTTTTTGAATTACTTCTATTGATTGAAAAATGGAAATGATAGGACATTTAAAAAAAAATAAAAGAAGACGATGGAGTGAATTAATTTATATTTTTTTAATGTTCAATAAATTTTTCTTCTTTCATTCCATCTTTTTTTTTTATAAAAAAATCTTTAATATGAATTTATTATTTTGAGAGGATAAAATGAAATGGTAAGAAATTAAAAAACTAATTAACTTAATTCTTATTCTTAAATTTAGGTGATGAAGCTGAAAAATAAGTCAATAAAAACTTTTCTTATAATTTTACTTTTACTTTTTTGGGGTTTTTTTTCCTTCTTTATTTTTGATGTTACTAATTATATTAATTCAAAAAAGAAAAATACAAGACAAAAGAGAAATAACAAGTCAAAGTTTGATATATATATATATATATATATTATTTCTTATTTTCTTATCAATTAAATTTATTTATGTACTTTTTTCCCTAAAAAGGGAAATTAAAGGACACTTTAAAAAAATAAAAGAAGATGATGAAGTTAGTTAATTTGTATTTTTTTAATGTTCAATGAATTTTTCTTCTATCTTTCCTTTTTTTAATAAAAAAACCCTTAATTTGGATTCATTATTTTGCATGCATAAATGAAAGGGTTAGAAATTAAAAAACCAATTAATTTAATTACTTTTAAATTAAAAAAGTAAGGTGATGAAACTAAAAAATAAGTTAGTGAAATTTTTTTCCATATAATTTTATTTTTACTTTTTCGGGATTTTTTTGCTTCCTCTTTACTTTTCAATGTTACTAATTATATTAATAAAAAAAAGAAGAGGAGAGAAATAACAAATCAAAGTTTGATTTATATTTATTTCCTATTTAGTTAGTAACTGAATTCATTTGTGTATTTTTTTTCTTATATTTATTATTTGTTATTATCTGCTTAAATAATAATATTATAATACATATTATGCTTATTTGTTATTATCTATCAATTTCATCTATTATATTATGCTTATTTTTGTAACTCAAAACGAAACGAGTTTATTTCTGCAATTACTATTCTATGTACAATGAAAAAAATAAATTAGTTTAATTTCATATATTGCATTATATTTATTTTTGTAACCTAAAGCAACGCGAGGGAGTTATCTTCTAGTGCATATTTATAACAAAGCCCCTAATATGATTATGCCAATTCGGACACTAAAGTAAATTAAAAATTAATTGTGCTTATTTCATTGATCTATTAATTAATAAAATTATTTGAATAAAACATTTATGCTTCTATTCAGATTTAGACCCATGGAATAATTAAATTAACTAAGCTTTAGAAAAGAAATTTGTTGCACTTATAAAATACCATTGGGTTAACTAAGCTAATTTAGTATTTAAACAAAACTTTGGGCTTAATATCTTATAACTATATTGGGCCATTGTTTAAAATTCCCTTTCTCTTTTCTGTTGGGTCTTAGAGCCCATTTCTAAACTAACTAAATAAGACCCAAAGTATAACTTAATTAAGGTCCAAATGCTTTTTAGCCAAAGTCCAAACGAGCCACTTCATCTTCCAATTTTTTTGTTGGCTATATAGCAGCAGCCAGCAGCACAATGGCAAGTGTGTCGTTGCACTCCTGGTTAGCGTGCATGCACGGCCTCCATGGTCAACCACTGCTTAACTCCTCTCTCTCCGTTTTGAACTTAATAACTCAATAACAATTCATCATTTAACCATAAAATCCAACTTAAAATACAAAAATATGCCAAAAATGTTAAAAGATTCACATACTCTTCAATAATCCGTGAATTCTACATGCAATTGCATAACTTTAAAGCTCTTGAAGAGTTTAAGAACTTACCCAAATGATTTAGCTTGAAAATAGCAAGTTTCCTATCCATAATTTCCAACACCCAAAACTTTCTCTTCCAAAGCAATCCCAAACCAGTCACTTTCTCCAACAACGAATTCCAACGTAGCGTAAAGCTCAAAAAATATTTCAATTTAGAGTTTTTATTTGCTTTGACATTCCCGAACCCAGTCCGCACGTGTCAAGTTATTAAATTGTATAAAGTTGTGTGGTTAAGAAATCAAATTGGACCTTCCTTAAACATTTTGAACTTCCTTTAGCTCAATTCCTAGCTCAAAAATCCTAATATTTAATTTCGGAGTCAGTGGGGCCTGCTTGGGCACGAAAATCGAAGTAAGTGTGGCCATGTTGACTTCATTGAGTCCGGTGCTAGACATGGTTGGGTGCCGCTCCGGGCCCAATAAGATATACATAGGGTCTCGGCCACCCGAGTCCCCCATTTGTTGCACCATTTCACTTCTCTTCTTCTTTCTTCAAATTCTCTCAACTCTCCATCAAAATCAACACTTCAAATCCCCTTCAAACTCTCTCATAATCATCACCATCTACTTCGTTGGCCTCCAAGAAGATTAAAAATACCAAATTCTCTAAGTTCTCTTTGGCTGAGCTTTTGGTATGTTGTTCTAGACTCATCAAGCTTTAATTTGATTGTGTATATGCTTGATTTCGTTGAGTGAGTTGAGAGAAATGATGAATTGAAGATTGAATTTCTATTTTGCTCAAGAACACTTGGCCTCTTAACTTTTAATTTGAAATTCAAGGATGACTAGTTGTTTAATTCCATTTTTGAAGCTGTGATCCTTTAGTTAGGATGTTAAACTGCTTGTGTTTCAATTCTTGTCCAATTTGGTGAAGAATCAAGCTCAAACCGAGCTTGATTAGTGCAATGGCCAAAGCTCGGCCTTGCACTGGAGGCACTCCCATGCAAGACTTATTGAGTCCCATGTGGGACTCAGCCAAATTTGGGAGTTTCTCCACCCCAGCGCCATAGGGCACTGTAGTTGGGGGCAATTTGGTAATTTTCCAACCCTAGACCCTGACTAACTTTAATTGCCTTCCAGACTTGTCCAATTTAGTTCCTAGACCCTAGAAACCTTAATTAGGTTTTATTGTATGATCTAATTGTTAGTCGAATGCCTTTATTAATCAAATTAGATTTTAATTTGACTATTTAGGTACGTGATTGTATGAGATCGAACCGGTAGCATTTGAGTGAGGGCATTCAAGGGGTAAAATTTGGGAGTATACAAACCCCCTTACTAGTGAGTGGCTTGGATTATAGTGGTTGAGCATTGAGGGTCAAACGATTTTCTATCTGCTTTATTAATAGTTTTTATTAAATGTTTATAACATTTTGGGGTATGAATTGTCCACCCTTACACACGAGTTTAGAAATGGATTTAAGGGTGGGATTTTCAAAAGAGTATATGAATTGTTATTATTATGATTATTGATGATATGACACCCTTGGGAGATGAGTGACGTGTGGGTTCCTCGGTGTTCCAATATGCGGGAGCGTGGACCAAATTTGATAGCATGCATGAGATGCAACCGTGGACTGCCTGTTGAGGGGCACGGTGAGCGGAGACCCTGAGAGAGGCACGTAGGAAAGCTCGTCGGGGATTGTGGTAGCTGTGTTCCACCACAGCGAAGGCAAACGTCAAGGGAATGGGCCAGAGAATATAAGAAAAGGAATTGAGATATGAGTTAGCCCTTGACGATCTAGTGGGCCACCCAAATGCATGGGTGTACATTTAGGACAATTTCAAATGCCAGCCCATTTATAATATATGTTATTTGTTTTGGAGTGGGATTTCATATTATTTTACTAAATGGTTTAATAAATAAGTTTTGGATTATTTCATATCCCCAGCTTGAGGTGATCGGTCATTATAACCGGGTCCCTCACTCGGTACATAGATATTTGTACTCACACCATTCACCTTTTGTTGTCAGGTCATCAGGCTACGGACGACAGGCGTCCTGGTGGACAGTGATCCGGTATATCACATGTGGACACGATTTTGTAGGTTCCACCTAGTCCCTTTATGAATCTTGGCTCAGAATAGTAGTGCATATTATTATATTAATATTTTCTTTCGCTACATATTTACACCGTAAAACATGCCACTTAGATTATATAAATATTTTAATGATATTTTCTCTATTATTATTTCTTATATGTTTCTTATGTTGCTCGAACACCCCTTCATTTATGCGTTGTACCATCTTGGATAGCCTGATTTTCGAGGCACACATCTCAAGGTGGTAGGACTGTTGTCACATGACCGGACCCGCGGGTCGGGGCATGACATGCTCAATTTGGTTAAGGTTTGAAGTTATGGTTGAGAGAAGATTAGGGGCTTTAATGGTATTCTTTTAGGGAGAGGAAATTGTTCAGCAAAATAAGGGAAGAAGCATACTCAGCAGGTTGCTGCTATTATAGATTTTTTCATTTTGGGAAAATTACCCTTTAGTCCTTCAATATTTCAAAAATTTTCAATCCACCATTCATGTTTATTATTATTTCCTCAATCAAGTCCTTAAATTAACACATTACTAAGTTTAATTACTCCCACTAAGTCCACTATTAAAACTCTATCATACAATTTACCACTTATATTTGGTTTTATCGAGGTAAGGGTCCACATTTGTAAAATTAAAGACAGGAACTAACACAAACAAGTAAAAGCACTAAACTAACAAAATAAAGGCAAAAATAAACCTCCAACCTAGAGACTTATGAATATTTGGATTTAAAACAATTAATCCTTAACTATAAGACATATAATTTACTCTTCAATCAACCAACATAGTCAATGTTATAGTGGCTTCACATTAACCTAATTAATTCTAAGGCAAATTAACTAGTACTCAACTTCCAATCAATGCTCTCCCTTTTTGAACTAATCCAGACCCTAACATCCCAAATTCAAGTTAAAAAGAGGATAAAACACTAAATTGATATTAGCTAACAATGAATAATGGAATACCAACATATACCCATTCAATTCACATTTGCAATTCTTATGTGTGTAGTCAATACACTCACTTGTTACCTTTGGTTAGGTTAAACTATGATTAGGATTAGAAGTACCCTAGATCTAACAAGTAATAACTTAATTTCATTAATTATTCATGGCTAATCAAACCAAACATGTAATTGTAATATTATAAAAATTTATAACCTTTAATAAATAGAGAACAACAAGATAATTAAAGAGAATGATCATTCATTAAAAACAAAGTCTCACAAAAAAACAAAGTCTCACAATCTTTAACCAAGCATCCAATCGAACCCGAAATTGGAGAAGAAGAAGTTTAGTCTCTAATGGTAGAAAGGAAGCACAAAATTCTATCTCAATTTTGGAGAAAGTTGTCTCTCTTTTTCTCTATCCTTTTTTCTCTGACTAAAACGGGCTATAAAAGGTTTATTGTTAATACTTAACTATGCTTAGGTTAATTCTAAGATTACAAGACCAAGTGGAGGCTGCAAAAGACATTTCTTCATTCCTTCAGTGTAAAGGGCTTGTAATTTCGTCATCTTTGATCTTTATTAACCTTCCAAGGGTAAAGGATTGGACCAAATGTGCAATGAGTAATGTCTGGACTTTGATCTATGCAAAGCACCCTAGCCCGCAAGGGTAACATACCGGTGACCAGGTTCAATTCAAGTTCTTAGGACAAGGGAAGAGTCGGACCATATCGACGACCAAGTTAACCACACTGGTGGCCGAGTTAGTCTTTCTAGTTGCTTAACTTGCTAGCATGGCATACCATTGACCAGGTTAGCCTACTTTTGTAGCTTTTCATGTTTTCTTCTTTGCTTGCACCTTGATTAATTTGCCTCTCTTTTGGTCCAAACCGAGACTTCTTCCTCTAAAGGTACCTATATCATAAAACACCTTTAGTTAGGATTGTTTATGATGGATAAACGCTTAAATCATAAGGAATCAAATAACAAAATTATGAATAAATAAGCAATTATCTAATTTCCCCACACTTGGATCTTGTTATTCCTATAGCAAGCCTAGTGTAAGTTATTACTAAACTAACCCTAAACTAATTTATTATCCACTATCGTGGGAGAACATGGTAACTCTTAGCCTAAGCTACAAGCTAATATTAAACCCTTAGGTGTCCTTAGTAGGAAGAGTTATGGTCTCTTAAGGACTTACCAAAAATGATACCCACAAAGATTTTTATTTGGACAACAATCACTCAAAACACAATAAAAAAAGATGCACAAATTAAATGAAATATCATACATATAGATCTAAGGAAGCATAGGAAAGGCTAAATAAGACCGAAAAGATTAGCAAGTTCAATTAGAATCAAGCATACATAAATCTCTAAAAAAATATACTGTTGAATTCTATGTGTTTTTTATGAGTACAAAACAACTTAATCAAGTATATTTGATGTATCCAAGTTAAGTGTGCAGGTTCTTAAAATCAAAATAAAGAAATGCTGGGTGTTAAAGGTTCAACCGATTGAGGTACTAGCCTAATCGATTGAACCAAGTTGAAAAGAATCTAATTTGAACAAACCCAAGATGTTCCACCGATTGAGTACACTAAATTTTAGTTTTCTTGTATTCTTAGAGGTGAGAAAATCACTCTAAGGGGATTGAATCAATAAAGAAGTTCTTGGTTGATTTTTAATTGAGCTAAGGAAGAGTTCTCTTTGTAAAGGCTTAGTGGAAGCTAGAATTCCACTCTCTTAGCAAAGAAGAAGGTTGAAAAAGCTTTGTAAAGGACTCAACCTATTATCAAAAACAATCCCAAACACTACCCGTCAACTCAAAAATTCCACAACTAGCTTCTCCATTAAAGAAAAACCTTTAAAGTGCTTGTCACCCCCCTCTAGCACTAATCTAAGAGACTAACAATTGGTATCAGAGCCTAACCCAATTAGAAGGCTTCATCCTTGGGGAAGATTCAAAATGGCATTATCTAGCAATCCTACAGTAGAACGGCAATACACCAATAGGCCATCACTTTTTGATGAAACCAATTACCAATATTGACGCACAAATATATCCATCTTCATAAGAGCTAGTGATTATGAAAATGTTGGATGTTATTGAAGAAGGTCCATATGTGCCAATGAAGGAGGTAGATGGCATTAAAGTGCCAAAAGAAAGAAGAGAATGGAGTGAAGCCGAAATCAAATAGGTGCAAATCAACTATAAGGTAATCAATACTCTACATTATAGACTTAATGCAACTAAATTCAATATAGTGTCCACATGTACAAGTGCCAAGGAAATTTGAAAGAAGTTGAAAATTACTCATGAAGGTACTTCTCAAGTGAAGAAGTCCAAAATTACACTTTTTATTCATAACTATGAAGTATTCAAGATGCAACCGGATGAAAGCAGCATAACAATGTTTGATAGATTCAATGGCATTGCTAATCAATTAAAGCATCTTGGAAAGGAGCTTTTAAAGCATAAACTTGTGAAGCGTTTACTTAGGAGTTTGCCTAAAGCTTGGAAGCCCAAAATGACTGCCATTAGAGAAGGATCTCAACACCATCTTCTTTGACAACCTTTGTGGTTCTCTTCTCACTTATTAGTAAAAGACAAAAGAAGATGAAGAGAACAAGAAAAAAGGATGCCAAAGAAAAGAAAAGAAACTTGGCATTAAAAGTGAGATTTTTTGAAGAAGAGCTTGATTGTGCTAGTAGTGAAGATGATGATGAGGAACTTGCCATGCTTACTAGAAGATTCAAAAGACTAATGGGTCAAAGAGGCAAGAGGCAAAGAAAAAGATTCTTTAAGAAGGATCAAGGAACTTCTTGGAGAAAAGAAAATAATGAGGCTAATAAGGGCGATAAATTAGTGTGCTTTGAATACAAGAAGACAGGCCATTTCAAAGCGGATTGTCCTTAACACAAAGAAAGACATTCTAAGAAATATAAGAAGCAAAAGAAGGCAGTGGTGGCTTCTACATGGTCTGATAGTGATTCTTCCATAATAGATAGTGACAATAATGAAATTGATAGGAAAACTAGCTGATCGGGATTTTTTTGCAAGTGTACGAATTCAAGTAATAAAGTAATAAAGCTTGAAGTATTCCAAGATATCGATCCTCGAGGATAATTTAATTCCTAAGTTCTAATTCTAATAAAGTTTGAATGAAAAAGTTTGGATTGGATAAAATCACTAACGCAATCAATTAAGAAGATGAGAAATAAAGTTTGAATGAGAAATCAATAACTAAATAATTAAGGGAAATCAATCAAAGAGTTTGAGAGTTTAGGCTTTTCTTCTAGTTATTTAATCCAATTATGTATGAATTTAATTATCAGGGTTAAAATAACAATCTCTAATCTACTTAAGAGTCCTCTCAGATCATCCTAAGCTTTCTTAACTAAGTGATTACCACCTCTCAGTGCATAACCTAATTAGCTAAGAACATTAAGATCCTTGGATTATAATCAAATTAGTTTTTCCTTGACCTAACTCAATTATTGTTATCACAATAAATTGAATTACTCTCGTATCTAATTAAATTATGTCTATTTTCCTAGAGCTTGAAATATACTTCACCCCTCGGTACTTCATACAATTCCAAAGAACTATTCTATGTTGGCCAGACATAAAACAGAATTAAGAACAAAGAAAATAGATATAACCCCTGAATAATGAATTCATACAATTATCGAATTAAAGTCCCTAGAAGATCTACCCAAATCCCCAGCAAATAAATTAGCTACTCATACTTTGAAAAGAAAACTTCATCATTAAATTAAAAGAATATCTCAAGTTTAAAGCAGAAAATAAATTTGCCAAATTGAAGAATAGACTTGACTTGGCTGCAACTCTTCTCTGAAGAATTTTGCTCAGACGTCGTTCTATAAAACCCTAAAACTAAAGTATTTATACTAGAGTGTTTACAAAGAATTAGGAGTTTAAGTTGAATTGAGCTAAACAGCTCAAAACTGGCGCCGTTTCTAGTATGTTACAATGCCGGTTCACATCGTGCAAAACTTAGGCCGACTTTGTTCTTCTTCATTTCCGGTGCCAGGGCATAGCAGATGTGGCACTGTTTCAGACTGTAGTAACTAGGACCTCATAGCTCAACTCCAGGGTCGTTTCATGCATGAATCACCACCCGTTTCTTGTCTGCCTCTATTTGTCTTAGCTTTTCGAACTTCTTTCACTCTAAGCTGCACTTCAATTATCCTTGTTAATCTTTTTAACTCCAAATCTCCTTGATTTGACCTCAATTCTCCATGAAGCTTTCCTACATTCAACAAGATAAAAAGAAGAGTAAAAGATAAAGAATAAGCTATAATATCAATAAAAATTATCCAAATATGCTTATAAAATAGCTCATAGTTTAGGTGTAAAATACACCTATCAAATTCCCCCACACTTAACCAATTGCTTGTCCTCAAGTAATATTGATCACTCTAGTACACTAATCTAAACCTAGAGCATAAAACAATTCCACTTTCGTAGGTGTACAGTGACATTTAGCATATGCCACAAGCCTTTAAACCCCTATGTGTCTGATAAACACTTATTTAAGCTATGATTTATCTCTTATATCTTGTTGTATAAGTGTTTATTATTACTAACTAAGCTGTTTTGAGTGATTTCATGTCATTAGAAGCTAAAAAGAAGCTTTGGAAGAAAAGGAGTTTAAATCTGGAAAATTTGAGATTTTCCTGTGCAGATAGTTTGCAAAGATGACCAGATTTGACATCCTTAAAGTCCTTTTCTGAGTTCGAGTTCCAACAAAGTTGTAGAGGACTTCTTGAGCTTTCCAGAATACTAAAGATCACCAAAATCGGAGTTCATTTGGGCCTTCAAAACGTCAAAATACAGAAGCATCCAGAAAACCCTGCGGAAATCCGAGATTGCTTTTCTATTTTGGGCTTTGGAGCAATTTTGGGTTGAAGATGGACAAGTGCACGCCTAAGCCTTATTTGGGGCTGTTTTGGACATGTTATTGAAGATATTTAACCTAGGCCAAAGCCTTGGATTGATGCGATTTAGCCCTTGAAGAGAAGTCCTAATTGGAGTAGGAAAACACTTTAATGAGGCATGTGCATGGCATGTGGTGTGTGCTATTTTTTCTCCTATTTGAAGAAGGACTTCTATTTCTTGTAGAACACTTAATCCATCTGATAACTTATTAGGTTAAAGGTTCCTAGGTCTCTATTTAAAGGCCTTAGCCTCCCTATGTAAAAAAGAGAGCTTTTGCTAGGAATTTTATTTTTCTCTTTTGTGCTGCAATTTACAGAATGCTCTTCTAATTTTCTCAATTCAGTTGAAGGTTGCTTGACTCTTGGATGCAAGGATTGTGAGGCTTGAGTTTTATTTCTATCTCTTATGCAAATATCTTTTGATTCTCTATGCTTATTTCATGATTTTCTTGCTTAGTTACCTAGGATGCGCAACTGGTTAATTTTGCATGATTTTCTATTGCTAGAATTTGAGCTTCTTATCCGTAATTTTAAGTTAGCTTAATTCAAAGTAGTAAATCAAGTGATATTGCATAGTTTTTCAATATTGTTTGAGAGAATTAAAGGGAGTAATTAAGAGAGTAGGCTATATGACTTGATTAGTTATTATTGGCTAAGATCTTTCTCGAGTTTATTGCTTTTGTCTTAATTAAATCTGGGGAAGCTATAGGTACCTAGGTTATTTTGATAAAAAGGGCTTGATTGGGAAGCTATAGGTACTGATTTAAGCTAGGCATAAGGAAAGATAGGGGTTAAAGGGAAGCTATAGGTACTTTCAACCTACGCCAATTGTTTGCATGTTTGATTATCTTTTGTGCCTATGATCAATTCAAATTCCAAGAGTAAGTATTCCTTGAACTGAAATATTCTCTATTGATTTCTCCTTATTTTTATTATTTGCATTGTTCTTAGTTATAATTTGCAAACTTAAATTCTTCAATTCTTTACTTTTATTGCATCTTCAAATTAGATTTTCTAAAACAATCTTTGTGGGATACGACTTGTGCTTATCACTATCTACTTAGTTTTAGCATAGAATTTTATTTGATATTAACGACGTACCAGTGTCCCTAGTAGAGGAGTTATAGTCTCTTGAGGGTTTACCTGGACGATATCCACAAACATGTTCAAAAAGCATTGGTTAGCTCAAATTAGCAATATTATATATAAAATTCAAAGTAACCAAATTAAATTGCCACAAACAAGCACATAATAATTCATAAATAAATCACTTCACAATCTAAATATTGCAAACACTAGTCAACCTCATTCACTAGGATTAAACACTTCAAATTGACTAATCTCTCATAAGTGGTCACTCAATCTCTCAAGTGTTTAGCAATTTTTTAGTGAGTTACTCTTATCATCTTCTCATGAAATTGGACTTACCATAGGCTTGAAAAACATCTAATCTCCACTACTCCTAGATATACATACAAGCAACAATCATAAAGTTTTATTATCCAAGGTTGTAATGTTGCCAAAGTGACAAGAAAGGTTTACAAAGAAAAGGATAAAGGGAAAACAAAATAATTCAAAACTAGTAGAGTAAAGAAATCAAGAATATCTAGAATATCTTGATCAAAAATCACTCCAACCAACTTCTTAATATTTTGCAAAAATTGTCATCCTCTTCCTTCATTCTTTTAAGCTCAAGAATTTCTTGCCAATCAATTTTCCACAATATTGTTATTTTTAAGGCAAAATTTCAAACTTGGTGCCTTTCTTTTCATCTTTTTTAATTGGTAAGAATTCTCTCTTTTCTCCCCCACACTTATTCTTTTATAACCAACCAAAAAGAACAACATATAAAAACAAGTAATTATCTACTAATCATGAATTTCAAAGGGTTCAAACTTGTTTTTCTCAATTTAGGCTCAAGGTTCTTTATATAAGCTATGAAAGAAAAAGCTAAAGATTTCACAATTAGACTCAAATGGGCTCACTAATGGATAAATGCATAAAAGGTTGGCTTTTTGGTTTAAACGAAATCCTAAAGGCCTTAATCTTAATGCTTGCACATATATCAGAACATTTAATCTCAAAAAGATGAATTTCAAGTTCTAGAAATCCAAAATCATAGAAAGTATAAATATCAACAAGAAAATATGGCATGAAAGCTCAAATCCTCACTATGTAACTCAAGTCAATTCAAAGCATTCTTTCCTAGCAAATTCAATCTCCTAGCATTTACAAAATCTAAATCATAAAATAATCACTTAATCATATTATGTACCCAAAAATTCAACACCAAGAAAATTATATACTCATATTATCTATTCAAAGCAAACAATAAAATCGGAAAAATAGAGTTAGAAAAATTTTGTGACAAAAGAATTTCAAAAATCAAATAATAACAAAAAATGAAAAATTTCAAAAATTTCAAAGCCATCCCCCCCACACTTAGAACAATATTGTCCCCAATATGATACAAAAATATAAAGAGGAGAAAGGAAATCGAAAACTTCCTGAAGGAAAGGAAAAATCGATGACGAGTCTACTCTCAAAAATCGCAAAACCTAAGTGTGAGAACAAAAGAAAAATAATGTTAGGAAAGACAAATTAATACACAAATTAAAACAATTAGAAAATCAAATTCAAGGAGGAGGAAAAGAAGAAAGATGATTTATAATTGTCTGTTGGCGATGAATTTCTTGAACAAGATAAGTATTGCGCAATTGGGCCTTGTCTAATCGCCTTTTGACAAATTGATTTTCTTCTCTCAAAGCAGTCATGGAACTTTGCAATTTTTGAAATTCCTCTCGCATGCAAGCAACAAGAATATGCAAGTCTTGAATTGAATCGGTTTGCAAAATTTTGTCTTCTTTCTCCATTGGTTCTTCCTCTTGTTCATCATCTGAAACTTCCATGGTAAGGATGACAGTATCCACATCTACTTGTTCCAAAGTAACTTTCTCATTAAAAGTTTGTTGTTTAGGAGCAGGCACTAAAGTAGACAGAATTTCTTTTAAATTAGGTGCCATGGAAGAAGCAAAAAGAAGAAAACAGTGAACTGAGTTTTGAAAGTAGGGTTGTAGGATAAAAGCTTTGTGAATACAAAAGAAATTTTATATTAACTTTTTAATCCTACTTCCCAAGCAATAAGGAATTTGACTAAAAGCCTAAAACAACCAATCTGAAAAATTGAATCCATCCTTGAAAGAATCCTAGTTCAAACTAAGTTAGGAAAAAGAAATAAAATAAAATAAAATAAACTACAACAAAAGCAAAAAATTCAACACAAAGAACAACCCTTAATGAATATTGAATTCAACTCACAATTACTTTGGCGGCTGAAATTTCTAACAAAAATAACAAAAAAAAATAAAAGTTAAAAATATAAAGGATAAAACAACAAAATTATCAATGACCATTAAAATCTCTACAAATAAGCATAAAAGAAATAATTCAACAGTACATGGGACCGCAACAGCAACTAATAAATATAAGATGCATGAAAGTCTGAAATATGCATGCAACCTACATAACTAAAATGCACAGCCAACAATAGCCATTGTCACTGTGGTGGTTAAGGTGGAAAACCATGCTGAGCCAAATATCGCCAAAGTGTATCCCACTGAGCTTCTTGAGCTTGATGATTAGCTATAATCAAAGCTCTCTGATCATGAATTTCAGTCTGAATATTCTCAATAGCTTTGGCAATTCTTCTATTGAAACCTCTACCCAAAGGAATAGAAGTAGCAGCTTGAGTTTGTGTAGATGGTCCAGCCTCAGTCTCCGCTTCCACGGCTTCTTCGTCATCCTTATCCAACTTGTCATCTTCAGTAGCCCCTGTCTTTTTGTTTTTCTGCCACACACCCTTCTTTCTTTCATAGCCTAAAGAAACCATACGTTTCTTGTCAATAAAATGTTGAGTGCCAGTAGTTACCATCACAGTTTGAGAAATATCAACCCCTAAGCCTCTAAGAAGGTGACTAATCAGCACTGGAAACACAAAGTGTTTTGTTCTATGTTCAGACCTCACAACAGTACTTATTGCTTCAATCATCAATGAAGAAATTCTAATAGGCTCAACATTCAAATCATGGTATAATAAATCCAATAAATACATGTCTTGAGTCCTTACCTAATTTTTCCACTGGATTCTGGAACCACATCGTGAGCAAAAATGTAAATAATAAGCCTCTGCGGAATGGTGAGATCCTTAGCCAAAGCCTTAAAGAGTGGCTGTTGATCTTCTCTGGATCCTTTTTTCTCATAAAGAGGGATTTTGAATCTATGTGCAGCCAACTGTTTATTCCACTCCTTGTGATCGGATGGAACTCCACCAGCTAGAGAAAGTCTCCTGCCCCCATGAGGAAGCGACAGATAATCTTTTATTCAGTTTTTATGATGACTGCTTCTCTACCTCTCACAACAGATACAAGTTTAGTCGGTCCCTTATTCTTCTTATCCCTTATATTTGCATAAAATTCTCTAACCAGCTCTGAGAAGTATTCTCCTCCTAAAGTCAGCAGACCTTGCCAATGCAATTTTCCAAGCCTCTCAGCCAACTGAAACTCGACTTCAATTTCTTCATGCACAGCTTTTTCTATGACAAAGTCTCTGCCCTTCATTTTATCATACCATTCGGCATTTTCTGCTGAAGAAAACTGACCATTAATCATAGGAATTAATTGCTCTGGTGCTGGTGGAGGAACCGGAGATTGTGGCTGATGAGAGGAAGAAGCACCTCTCTCATGTCTTGTAGCAGCACTCTTTATTCTTGGTGCCACAGCAGTTTGCAAAAACACAGAACAGCAAAAGAAAACAGTGTCTAAACCAACCAAACTTAGAAACAACAAAACTACTGCATAAAAATTAGACCCAATCGGTTCAACACAAGTCAATGTGTCTTCAAATCAAGCTTTGGTACAAACACAGCAGTCTATTCAATCCACAAAATTCAGTTGCTTCTACTCACAATAGGCATAGAATCCAAACAACTATCGTTTTAAACTTTTGACCCGAAAATAAAAAGTGAAAACAAGAATACAACCTTATTTGCTGAGTTGAAATCAATGGAAACTTGCTATTCTTCTTCTAGATTGCAACGCGAAAATGTGAGATGGAGTTCGGTTTCGTGCAAATGACAGCAAGGTTTAGAGTTTTAAACCATGGGTCAAGTGTTTTAGGTGTTGTGTTGTTGTTGTTGGCTTAGAGGAAGGTTAGAGAGTGATTAACAATGGAGGAAAAGAAAAATGAAAGTTGAGAGGTTGAAGATAAAGGTGGGGCTGTTAAAAAAAAAAGGAAAAATGTTAAGTTTTTCGAAGAATGGGGTCAGTTAGGTTTTTGACTTGGTCAAATTAAGCAAAACGCCACCGTTTCACTAAGGCAAACTGTCAAAAAAACATTGTTGCAATTCACAAATGATGCCATTTCTAATCACATGAGACGCCGCTTCACCTTACGAAAATTTGCTTCTAATCTGATCGTGCATAAGCGGCATCGCTTCACTACATAAACGGCACCGTTTCAATCCTGAAGCTTTAGCAAAACTACTTTTCTCTTCCAGATCAAGTCTGGCCCTGCTTCATACATGATACAGCCCCTCTTTCTTATTTCTGCTTGGTATCATATAATATACGGCGCCGTTTCAGAGCCGTAAGTGTGAATATTCACGTTTCGGATTTTCTCTCTCCTCATCCCTCTATTCCACTCCATATTTGGCTCTCCTTCAGTTTTGAACTTCAAAAGTACTTACCAATCTCAATGATTTAGGGCTTTTAATGAATGCAATGCACGAATGCCTTCTAAAATTGAAAAATTCACATGCAAAGAAATTAAAAACTAACAAAGAATCAATTTAAAATAGAAAATTTAGAAATTGAAAAATTGAACTTACTCCCCCCCTCTACACTTAACATACATTGGCCTCAATATATATTAAAAAGTGGGAACTCACAAAATGAACTTTTTTTTTTCAGAGTTTAACCTACAAGAAAAAAGAAGAATATAAGAATAAAGTTACAAAATTTTCAAAATAAAATAAAATAAAATAAAATAAAATAAAAGAGTTAGAAAATATTGGGTTGCTTCCTAATAAGCACTTGTTTATAGTCATTAGCTTGACTATATTCAAAGAAGACTTAGGCATCAAATGTAATCGTGTGAACTTGCTCCACACGATTTCCTCCATAGTAATGCTTTAGACGTTGACCATTCACCACAAAGCGTTCTCCTTTTCCATTCGCCACTTCAATTACTCCATTGTAATACACCTTCGCAATTGTAAAAGGTCCATACTATCTCGATCGTAACTTACCTGGAAATAGATTCAAACGAGAGTTAAATAATAAAACTTTCTAACCTAATTTAAACTCTCTTTTGAGGATAAGTCGATCATGAAAAGCCTTGGTCTGTTCTTTATAAATTCGTGCATTCTCGAAAGATTATCTCCTCATATCATCAAGTTCATTAAGTTGAAGAAACCTCTTTTCACCAGCAGCTTTGTAGTTAAAATTCAACTCCTTGACTGCCCAATAGGCTTTGTGTTCTATGTCGATAGGTAAATGACAAGATTTTCCAAACACGAGCCTGAATGGAGACATCCCCAAAGATGTCTTGTATACTGTTCGATATGCCCAAAGAGTAGTATCCAATTTCAAAGACCAGTCATTCCGAGATTTGTTTACCGTTTTAGCTAGGATAGACTTTAATTCTTGATTGGAAATTTCCACTTGACCACTAGTTTGTGGATGATAAGTGGTTCCAGTCTTGAAAAGACATCCATGCTTCTTAAGAAAACCTCGAAATTGAGATTTTGGAAGTGCACTCCATTATCAGTGATAAATGCTCTCGGAACTCCAAATCTAGAAAAGATGTTCTTCTTGACAAACTTCACCACATCCGAAGCTTTGTTGTTTGGCAATGCTGAGGCTTCAACCCATTTGGAGACATAATCGACAGCCACCCAAATCTAATCCCCTAACATCAAAGATCTCAACTTCAATGATTCCTTGTTGAGGCATCTCATGATGTCTTCCAATTTTCCAGTTCGTTGGCATGGATCACACTCCATAATGAAAGATTTAGCATCCTTGAATAGGGTAGGCCAAAAGAAGCCACATTGAAGAACTTTAGCAGTAGTTCTATCGAGTCCATGGTGTCTTCCATAAGGCAAAGAATGACATTGATAAAGTATAGCACGCATTTCATATTCTGGTACACATCGACGAATAACTCCATCACCACATCTGCGGAACATTAATGGGTCATCCTAATAATATGAGCAGATTTCGGCAAGGAATTTATTCTTTTAAGTAAAAGAAATATCGTTGAGAATGATACCAGCCACCAAATAATTCACATAATCAGCATACCAAGGAGAAAATTCTTGAACCTTCCAAAGCTTCTCATCAGGAAACATGTCATTGATTGGTTCATCGTGAGTTTTGATTTTAGGTGCCTCCAATCTAGACAAGTGATTAGCCATAATGTTTTCTGACCCCTTCTTATCTTTTTTTTTTTCCAAATCGAACTCTTGCAAAAGAAGTATCCAACGCATCAATCTAGGCTTAGAATCCTTTTTGGCAAATAAATATTTGAGAGCTGAGTGATTTGTAAAAATGATCACTTTAGAAGTAACTAAGTAGGAACAAAATTTGTTAAAAGCAAAGACAATAGCCAAAAGTTCTTTTTTAGTTGTCGCATAATTGACTAGAGCTTCGGTGAGAACTTTGTTGGCATATTAAATGAAATGCAATTTCTTATTTGTCTTTGGCCTAAAACAACTCCTATAGCATAGTCACTAGCATCGCACATAATCTCAAAAGGTAATGTCCAATCGGGGGCAGCCATGATTGGGGTAGAAATCAGCTCCTTTTTAATCCTATTAAAAGCATCCAAACAATCATTAGTAAAGTTAAAGGGAACATCTTTTTGAAGTAATTCACACATAGGCTTAGTGATTTTAGAAAAATCCTTTATGAAGCGCCTATAGAATCCAACATGTCCCAAGAAGCTTCCCACAGCTTTGACTGATGTAGGATGAGGCAATCTTTCAATGACCTCAACCTTTGCTTTTTCAACTTCTATGCCTTTTTGAGAAATCTTATGGCCAAAAACTATTCCTTCTTGAACCATAAAATGGCACTTTTCCAAATTGAGCATCAAATTGGTTTCCTTAAATCTTTTTAGAACCTATGCCAAATTCAAAAGAAATTCATCAAAAGATTGACCAAAAACAAAAAAAATTGTACATAAATACCTCAATTGTTTTCTCCACCATGTCAGAGAAAATGGCCATCATGCAACGTTGAAAAGTGGTTGGGGCGTTGCATAAACCAAAGGACATTCTTCTAAAAGCAAAGGTCCCATAAGGACAAGTGAAAGTTGTCTTCTCTTGATCTTCAGGAGTAATCGGTATTTGGTTATATCCAAAACAACCATCGAGGAAACAATAGAATGCATGACCAGCTAGCCTTTCAAGCATTTGATCAACAAAAGGAAGAGGAAAGTGATCCTTCCTAGTTGCTACATTTAGTTTATGGTACTCTATTCAAACTCGCCATCCAGTCATCGTTCTTGTAGGAATCAACTCATTTTTGTCATTGGCAATCACGGTCATTCCTCCTTTCTTAGGCACAACCTGTATAGGACAAACCCAGGAACTATCAGAAATTGCGTAAATAATACCAGCATCTAAAAGTTTAAGAACCTTATTCCTACCTACTTCTTTCATGTTAGGATTCAAACGACATTGATTTTCTACAGAAGATTTAATATTTTCTTCCATCAGAATTTTGTGTGTGCAAATGGATGGACTAATCCCTCGAATATCGACAATTGGCCAGGCAATTGCCAAACGATGTTCACGAAGAACTCACACAATCTTTTCTTATTCAAGTTCATTCAAAGCAGAAGATATACTCACGGGAAAAGTGTTAGATACACCAAGAAAAGCATATTTAAAATGAGATGGCAAAGGTTTGAGCTCTAATTTTGGTGGCTCTTGGATTGAAGGTAAAGGTTTAGGTTTTCCTTCTCCTAATTTTTCAAAAACTTTTGATGGTCGAACCCTAAAAGTTTCACCTTCTATCCTATGAGCACATGCCATAATGTCTTCCTCATTCTCATCTTCACCTAGAGCAATACAAGATTCTAAAGAATCATTATAAGCTATTCTAGGTAATGAATCTTGGACTATTGAATCTATAATATCAATCCTATAACAGTGGTCATCTAAGGTTGGTCCTTTGAAAGCCTTAAAGACTTTAAACTCCTCAGTTTCATTGCCAATCCTGAAAGTCATTTTTTCAACTGGAACATCAATCAATGCTCCACCAGTGGGCATAAAAGGTCTCCCTAATATAATAGGTACATCAACATCATATTCCATATCCATAATCAAAAAGTCAGCAGGGAAAATTAATTTCCCAACTTTAACCAACAAATCTTCAACTATTCCTATTGGATATCAAATAGACTGATCAACTAATAGTAGAGCCACTGTAGTTGGTTTCATCTCTCCAATTCCAAGTTTCCTGAACAAAGATAGAGGAATTAAATTAATGCTTGCACCCAAGTCACAAAGATAATGATAAATATTAAAAAAACCAAAATCACATGGGATGATGAAACTCCTTGGATCTTTTAACTTAGGAGTAGTTTCCTTTGAAGGATTGCACTACGTTCCTAGTTCAAAGGTACTGTGGCAAATTCTTCAAGCTTATTCTTGTTAGAAATCAGATCTTTTAAGAATTTAGCATAAGTAGGCATATTAGCAAAAGCCTCGGCAAAAGGGATGTTGATTTCGAAATTTCGAAAAATATCCAGGAACCTCTTGAATTGACTTTTATCCTTCCTTTTCCTCAACCTCTGAGGAAATGGAATTGGGGGAACATAAGGTTGATCAAAGGGTTGTGGAGGCAGGAGAGCACTGGCCTCGTTTATGCTAACTTTCAGCGCCGTTTCTGAGCTAGGAGAAGAAATTGGAGAACTCGATGCTGATACGGCGCTGTTTGTTATGGTAACTGGCATCGTTTCTGAACTGGCAGAAACTTCATTTTTCCTTCGAGTAGAAACGGCCCCGTTTCTGTTCGAGTGCGGTGCCGTTTCAAGTCTGCTATCACAATCTTCGTTTTCTAGTTCTTCATTCTCTTGAATTGCCACTTTACCACTTTTTGCAGGATCTTCAAACACATTACCACTGCAAAGTGTGATAGACATCACACCTTCCCTTGGATTTACTTCCGTATTACTGGGAAGTTGACCATACCCACATTGAGTAATAGTTTTTACAATTTGGCCCACTTGAAGTTCAAGGTTCTTAATGACTGTTGAATGAGAATCTACAATTTTGTTCAACTTGTCTACTTTATGAAGCTTCTGAAGTTGTGAACCAACTTGAGTCATAAAGGTTTGAAACTTGTATTCAATTCCATTGTTTTGCATAGTCGGTTAAGATTGTTGAGGGCAGGTTTTTATAGAACAACTTGAGATCTGTTAGCATTACCTTGGTTCGCCCATGAGAAATTTGGATTACTTCCCCAACCTGGATTATAAGTAGGCGCAAAAGGATCATTCTTGCCACTTTGTTGTCCTCCATAAGAACCCATGTTGTTCACGTTCTCCGAACACTCTTCTTCTTCATCACAAGGATATACACTCATGCAAAATTTTGAAGAATGGCCATGCATACCACAATGGTAACATGCCTCCGATTTCTTTGGCTTTTTGTCTAGAATGACCTTCATCATTTCATCCATTTTGGTTACTAAAGCATCCAATTGACTCTGATTTTGAGGTTGAGAAGTGCTTGATCTGGATTTCTTCTTCAGCATTCTTTGTTGAGAACATGCAGCCAAAGATTCAAAAACATTCTCCAATTGTTTTGTAGTCCTAGTAGCAATATATCCTCCAGTGGCATTGTCTACAGCAGTTTGGTATTCTACTTCCAACCCTTCATAGAAGAACTGATAGAGAAGGTTAATAGGATAACCATGATGCGGGCATTGAAACACCAATCCCTTAAATTTGTCCCAAGCATCATGAAAGGTCTCATTCTCGTCTTGCACAAAGTCTTGGATCTTCTTTCTTAACTCACTGGTCTTATTAGGAGGACAGAACTTTCGAAGAAAAGCATCAGTTGCTTTTTCCCAGGAATCAAGAGAATTTTTTTGCAAAGTTGACAACCAATTCTTGCTGCTCTTTTCAAGCAATAAGGAAAACATCTTATCTTCAATTCTTCTATCGAAATATTGGTAAGTGGAAGTGTAGCCACTATGTCATGCAATTCATGGAGAAAGTTAATGGCATTTTTGGAAGAGAGCCCATGAAAGTGCGGAAGAATGTTTAGCACAGTATGCTTCAGTACATAGTTCTTTGCTCTATCAGTTAGCTGAAAACAAGTTGGATTGTTCCCCATCTTAGGTCACTGAATGTCAGCCATTGGATGAGCAGGTTGAATTTGATTTTGTTGATCCACTAGTAGATTATTGTTACCACCATTACCTTGGTTACCAGCATTATCTTGGTTAATGGGAACATCATTAGCTCTGCCGTCAGCCATTGCCTATTCACTAAGAACTCTTCTCTCTACTTCTTGAAGTCTTTTAAATTTAGCTCTAAGTTTCCTTGTTGAATTTTTGGATCAGGGTTAAAAGCAACTTTTGGATTTAATCCTTCAGTTCTTCGAGTCATGCACTACCTGAAAAACACAAAAAGAAAAGATAAAGAAATAAAAACAAAATTAAAATTGAAATTACTAGAATTTAAAAGATTAACAATTAAAATTAAATCCCCGGCAACGGCGCCAAAAACTTGATAGGGATTTTTTCGCAAGTGTACGAATTCAAGTAATAAAGCTTAAAGTATTCCAAGATATCGATCCCACGAGGATAATTTAATTGCTAAGTTCTAATTCTAATAAAGTTTGAATGAAAAAGTTTGGATTGGATAAAATCACTAACGCAATCAATTAAAAAGATGAGAAACAAAGTTTGAATGAGAAATCAATAACTAAATAATTAAGAGAAAATCAATCAAAGAGTTTGAGGGTTTGGGTTTTTTTTTCTAGTTATTTAATCTAATTATGTATGAATTTAATTATCAAGGTTAGAATAACAATCTCTAATCTACTTAAGAGTCCTCTCAGATCATCCTAAGCTTTCCTAACTAAGTGATTACCACCTCTCAGTGCATAACCTAATTAGCTAAGAACATCAAGATCCTTGGATTATAATCAAATTAGTTTTTCCTTGACCTAATTCAATTATGGTTATCACAATAAACTGAATTACTCTCCTATCCAATTAAATTGTGTCTATTTTCCTAGAGCTCGAAATATACTTCACACCTCGGTACTTCATACAATTCCAAAGAACTATTCTATGTTGGCCAGACATAAAACAGAATTAAGAACAAAGAAAATAGATATAACCCCTGAATAATCAATTCATATAATTATCGAATTAAAGTCCCTAGAAGATCTACCCAAATCCCCAGCAAATAAATTAGCTACTCATACTTTGAAAAGAAAACTTCATCATTAAATTAAAAGAATATCTAAAGTTTAGAGAAGAAAATAAATTTGCCAAATTGAAGAATCGACTTGACTTGGCTACAACTCTTCTCTGAAGAATTTTGCTCAGACGTCCTTCTGTAAAACCCTAAAACTAAAGTATTTATACTAGAGTGTTTACAAAGAATTAGGAGTTTAAGTTGAATTAAGCTAAATAGCTCAGAACCGGTGCCGTTTCTAGTATGTTATGGCGTCGGTTCACTTCATGCAAAACTCAGGCCGACTTTGGTCTTCTTCACTTTCAGCGCCAGGGCATAGCAGATGCAGCGCCGTTTCAGACTGTAGTAACTAGGACCTCATTGCTCAACTATGGAGCTGTTTCATGCATGAATCACCACCGTTTCTTGTCTGCCTCTATTTGTCTTAGCTTTTCGAACTTCTTTCAGTCTAAGTTGCACTTCAATCATCCTTGTTTATCTTTTTAACTCTAAATCTCCTTGATTCAACCTCAATTCTCCATGAAGCTTCCCTACATTCAAAAAGATAAAAGTGAGAGTAAAAGATAAAGAATAAGCTATAATATCAATAAAAATTATCCAAATATGCTTATAAAATAACGCATAGTTTAGGTGTAAAATACACCTATCACCAGCCTTTGCTTGATGGCTAAAGAAGACTCCATAGAGGTAATCTCTAAACTTCCTAATGGTTGTATGAATAATTTTGATGATGATTATGATGAGCATGATGATGATGATATGAATAATGAATATGAAAGCTTATGTGATGAATTTGAAAAGCTTGTATTGAAATATAAGGTATTGAAAAAGAAAGCAAACTCATTAAGTAATGAACTTCATAAAATCAAACTTGATTTCCATGATGTGTTCGAGTAAAGAAATCTATTACAAATTAAGTAAGAGCATGCAAATAATGATTATGATTCCTTAATGCATGACTATGAGGCTAAGAATTCAAGTTTGCAAAAGACTATTGATGATTTGATTATCATGGTTGCTAGTTTGCAATAAAAGAATGAAAAGGTTAAAGAAAATGAATATATTACATGTGAATCTAGTAAAAATTGGCTTAGGGTACTAAAAGGCTCTCATGTGCTAACTAACCCCCAAGGACCCATCAAAATATGGGTACCTAAGAACAAAAATTGAAAAGTTGTTTTGTAGGTTGAGCATAAGCATAAGGAAATATGTTTGAAGACTCAACTAAAGGAGAAGCAACCATGGATCCTTGACAATGGTTGCTTGAAGCGCATGATGGGAAATAAAGCCTTATTCCAAAAGCTTAATGGTAGGAATAAAGGAAGTGTTTCTTTTGGCGACAACTCCAAAGGGATCATCCAAGAAGTTGGAACAATAGGTAACTTATAAGAAGCTATATCAAGCATGCCTTATTTGTTAATGGTCTTCTTGTTGAGCATTAGTCAATTTTGTGATAGAGGATATAGAGTATGTTTTGACTCCCAAGTATGCTATATGATTGACATCAATACTGGTAAAATCATTTTCGTTGGAAAACATTTTGAAATCATTTATGTGATTTATCTTGATGATCTTAATGATTGCATAAATGAAACTTGTTTTATGGCAAAAGATATATGTGATAGTTGGTTATGACATAGAAGATTATGACATGCAAGCATGAACACTATTTCAAAACTTTTAAGAAAAGACTTTGCCACTGGACCACCAAAACTTGATTTCAAAAGTGACCATGTTTGTGAGGCATGCCAATTTGGAAAACAAACTAGAAGTTCTTTTAAATCAAAACAAGAGATTTCCATTTCTAGACCACTCGAACTATCACATGTGGATTTGTTTGGGCTAATTAATGTTACAAGTTTAGGAGGAAAATCGCATGGCTTTATTATTGTCGATGACTGTTCTAGCCGTAAACACAACATGTTATATTCTTAACAGGGTTCCCATTAGGAGAAAGATTTCAAAAACTCCATATGAGCTTTATAAGGGGAAAAAACCAAACATTTCATACCTAAGGAGATTTGATTGCAAATGTTTTGTTTTAAACAATGGAAAACACCACATGGGAAAATTTGATGCTAAAAGTGATGAAGCTATTTCTCTTGGTTACTCTTTGAACTCTAAAGCATATAAGGTATTGAATAGGAGAGCATTAGTTGTAAAAAAAGTCTATCCATGTTTTTTTTGATGAATCTAACAACGCGTCAAGGAAGGTAGTACATGTTGATCATGATGATATAGGTGAGTTAGATTCAAATATGGAGAAAATAAAGATCCAAGAAGAGCCATCAGAAGAATCTACCACCTTGGAGAGAAATGAAGGTCAACCACCTCTTGAAGATTTACAAAGGAGATAAGGACTTTATGAAGATCTACCTAAAGGATAGAAGTATGCCAAAAGTCATCCAAAAGAGCAAATACTCGGTGATCCCTCTAAAAAGGTGAAAACAAGGAGATAACTTATGGAGACTTGTGAGCATGTGGCATTCATTTCACAAGTGGAGCTAAAAACCTTTGAGGAAGCTAAAAATGACAAGAGTTGGATGATATCCATGCAAGAGGAGCTAGGTGTCACGGACAAGCCTTGCTTTCGATATCTAGCTTGACCGTGTAGCACTTGAATGTGCTCTCATGATCAAGTCAGCCTAGAGTTGCTTGATTTTGCACAAACACACAACAAGTGGTTAGCATCCCTAGCCATAAAGATAGCCTGTAAGGCATAAGCAAACTAGCACAGTGACTGCCCACCTAGAAAAGGGTAAAATGAGTTAGGGCATTAGCATTAAGCAACACAATCAAGCAGGCATAACAACATGGCAACATAAAAATGAAGCATTCATATTATTGAGCCAATAAAACAAGCAATAAGGCAACATTGATTACACTAATCCACATGCATCACCACACCATTTACGAGCCAAGAAGGCAGCCCTAGGTGATCGGTGATGCATTCTTAAGCCAAGGAGTGAACCCACCCGTCGGGTCTACGGGCTCCCCTTCGTAAAGAGGTAACAGGATTTTATAGCAACTTTATGAACAACCGTTGACATGTTCGAAATGACGATGGTTTTTCTAGATTACAAAGGTCTACCCATCATCTATCCTCTACCAAGCCGTGGCCTTATACAAGGTTGGTTATGGCTTGGGACTATAGATAGTGTGGCCATGACATTTTCCCCCATTTAATCGGTCGACGCCCTCATCGACTTGGTGGCTATGAATTCTTCAATCTGTTGCTGGAAGGCTTGTAGGTTGGTGACTTTTTCCCAACTAACTTCTTCAGAACCTAATCCCTCCCATTTTACAGGGTACTCAATAGTGGGTTTCCTCCTATGCCAAATGGTCTTATCAGTTAGGATTTCTTCTACTCGTCGGTCAGATGGCGGCTTGATACAAATTGGGCTCTAGTAGATTGACTCCAACTCGGGTCACTTGAATCAGTATGGAAAGGCTTCAAATTGCTAACATGGAACACCGAGTGCACTTTCATCCAAACGGGTGGTTCTATCTTGTAAGAAATATTCCCCACTTTAGCCTCAATGGCGACGAGACCCTCGTACCTCCACATAAGTTTGCGATCTCTTTTTTGAAGGAAACGGAGCTATTCGGATTGAGCTTCACTAGCACCAAGTTTCCAATATTGAATTGTCGAGCCCTTCGGCCTTTGTCCACCCACTTCTTCATTCATTTTGAGGCTTTCTCCAAGTAAGCTCGAGCAATTTCTATGTTTTGCTTCCGATCCTTGGCAAAGCTAAAGGCACATGGACTCCTCCCTTGATAGGCCTTGACCACCGTATAGGGCAATTGGGGTTATTGTCTTGTCACGATTTCAAAAGGAGTTTTATTAGTAGATGAACTCTTTTGAGAGTTAAAACACAATTAGGCTATATTAAATGGAGGTGGCCAATTTCTCTGGTTGGCCTGCACAAAATGCCTCAAGCATTCCTCCAATAACCTATTAAGTCGCTTAATCTATCCATCTGTTTATGGGTGGTAGCTTGAAGTGATGTTGAGTTCTGACCCCAATGTCTTGAAAAGTTCTCTCCAAAAGGCCCTTGTGAACATGGTGTCCCTATCACTAATTATACTTTGTGGCACACCCCAATACTTCATTACATACTTGAAGATCAATTGAGCTGTGTTCTCTGCATTACAATGTTTAGAAGTCGGGATAAAGGTAGCGTACTTGGAAAAGCTATCCATTACCACCAGAATAGCATCAAGGTTCCCCACTTTAGGGAGATTGGTTATGAAGTCTAATGAAATGCTTTCCCAAGGTCTCACAGGTGCGGCTAAAGGCTCTAACAACCCAGCTTGCTTCTGCTTCTCAATCGTATGCTATTGGTAAATAAGGCACATCTTGGTGTAGTCTCTCACATATTCCCCTATATGGGGCCAACAGTAGCTCTGTTGTAACAAGGTGAATGTGCATCTCCAACCTGGGTGTCCCACCCATGGAGTGTCAAGGCATTCTCTCATCAACTTTCATCTAAGTTCCCCGATTCAAGGGAGGTACATTTATGGCCTCTTTGTCATGAGTAGTTCACCTTCAACCCAAAAGAACTTTGATTATCCCTTCTCCGCTAGTTTTATCATGGAAGTGGCTTGAGGGTCTTTAAATTCCTTTTGATCAATTCATTGATGTCAGTTGCCACCCTATTAACAGCCATGGGAGCAACCAATCGAAGAGTGGCCAACTCTGCCTCTCGGTTCAGTGCATTGGCCACTTGATTGGTCTTCCCCGATTTGTACTCAAAAGTGAAGTCGAACTTGCTAAGAACTTCTGCCATCGGGCTTGCTTTGTTATGAGCTAAGGTTGGGTGAAGAAATGACTAACTTTCATGTTATCCATCTTCACTATAAACTTAGATCCCAATAAGTAGTGCTGCAACACTCTCAAATGATTGACCATCGTAAGAAGCTCCTTCTCTTCAGCTGTATACCTCATCTCTGCTTTATACAGTTTTCTACTCTCAAATGCCACGAGGTGTCTTTCTTGAAGTAATATCCCAGCCAAGGCAAAGTTGGATGCATCTGTCTGAACTTCAAAGGGCTTCCCGATGTCGGGTAAAGCTAACATAGGGTCTTTCATCATGGCCTCTTTTAGATCTTCGAATGCCGCTTAACACCTACTATTCCAATACCAAGCATGTCCCTTCTTCAATAGTTCAATGAAAGCCATAACTCGTTTGGAATAGCCCTCGATGAACCATTTATAATAATTGGCTAGCCCGAAGAAAGAACGTAGTTCGCTAACATTCTTAGGGATCGCCCATTCCTTGATGGCTTTCACTTTTGCCATGTCCATTCTAATGTGGCCTTGCTTCACCATGTGGCCAAGGAAATGAATTATAGTTTGTGCACAAGCACACTTCTCCCGCTTTACATATAATTGATTGGCCTGAAGTCTCTCGAACACTTACCTCAGGTGCTCTTCGCATTCCTCCAAAGTAGAACTATACACTACTATGTCATCTAGGTAGATGACCATAAATTTATCTAGGAAATCATGGAACACCTGATTCATCAAGGTATAAAAAGTAGTAGGAGCATTAGTTAAACCAAAGGGTATTGCAAGAAATTCAAATGCTCCATACCGGGTTACATATGTAGTTTTAGGCTCATCGCCCTTGGCCACTCGAACTTGATGGTACCCCGATCTCAGATGAAATTTTGACAAATACTTGGCCTGGCTCAACTGATCAAACAAGTCAGAGATGAAAGGAATGGGGTATTTGTTCCTCATGGTCACCTTATTTAGAGCTCAATAGTCTACACACAATCTCAAGCTTCCGTCTTGTTTCTTCTGAAATAACATTGGGGCTTCAAATAGAGCTTTAGATGGCCTAATAAAAATCCACCTGCAATAACTCATCTAATTGCTTTCTTAACTTAGCTAACTCAAGATGAGCCATTCTATAAGGCCTCTTAGCCGGCGGCTTCACACTGGGAAATAGTTCAATCTCATGGCCCATAGCTCTCTGTGGGGTAAAGTCTTGGGCAACTGATCGGGCATCATATCCTCAAACTCCTTCAATACCGATTGTACACCCATGGGGATAGCCTCATGTCCTTTTTCCCCCATGTAGATAGTCACGGCTATATATGACGGCTCTCCTCTCTTGACACCCTTCTTGAACTGTAGAGCTGAAAGCATCTTCTTTCCATTCTTCGGGAGGATACTCGCTGGCACCACACAAGGATGGTCCCCCAACAATAGTAAGCAACTTGCGACAGGAATCGGGGTCGCTCGAGCCATCATCATTAAATCCAAGCCAATACAACATCAAATTCATCCATAGGGGAAACAGTGAAATCTACACTTCCCACCCATGGCCCAAGCTTGGTCATCTCCTTCTTAGCATTCCCATGGATAGACAAGGCTGCCGAGTTAACTACTTTCATCTGCCCACACTCTCGAACAACCTTTAAGTCACATCTCTTGGCCTCCTCTGGGGTGATGAATGTATCAATAGCTCTCGTATCAATCATGGCCCTGATGGCCTTCCCATTCAACATCACATCTACATACATTAGGCCCCTCGTTGGTTCTATCTGAGCTTGAGCCAACTAAGCATGAAGGGCACTAAGAAATCTTATGGATCCCATCCTAGCTGGATCTTCCTCCATTTCTTCACTAGCAGCCCCAGATGGGGGTGCCTCTGGAGGATATGTTTGTACTACATTCAAGGCCCCTCGTTGTGGACAATCAAAGATCTTATGTGGACCATTACAACGAAAACAAGCAAATGGTGTTCTTGGCCTGAAGTTGGAGCCCCTGTGCTCTTGGATTGTGGGGAGTCTCAGCTCATGGTTCTCTGTGGGGGGTCTCTGTGTCACATCCTGACCTGAAGGTCCAAAATATGAAATTGCCGCATGCTACGAATTATGAATGGTGCAATTAGTCCACAATTCGGAGCTCGCAAGGCTCATAGTATTTCAGACCCAATTTATTCGAAAATCATGAATTTTACATGTGATGAGTAAGATAGCTTCAAAACATAAATACAGTACAAAATCTAAATAATATCAGTTAGTTTATGAAACTCATACCTTTATTATTCTACGTGCTCATTTATACCAAGATAAGTAATATTAATAGGTTAATTTTTCACAAAACATAAGCGATAATTACACAAGTTATAATAGTTTCAATAGACTTAAAATATGGCCGGTGGATCCGTCTTTTAGTAGTAAATAAGTCGGGCTAACTTACTTCCCATTACCCAGTATAAAGTCACGATATCTAGTGCTTTGTTCCTTACGAATGCCCTACTGATCTGGAAACAATTTTAAAAGAAGAAAAAAAGGGTGAGTATATAGATTATACTCAGTAAGCGAAACTAGACCAACATTTGAAATCTTAAATAGGAAAGAAAATGTAAATACAAGCACAGTTGAATTTAAATTTGAGGTCGTAACAATTTGTAAAATCTAAGATAAACATTCAAAATTTCCATTATTCAATAGTGACTAAAATAAGCAATCAAGATATGGAAAAACATATCTTTCGGGCTCGCCAAAGCTATACTTAAATTCACATCCGGCCAAGTTGGAATTTGAGTCCGTCAGGGGATCGTAAATTTCATTTAGGTTTATCAAAATGACCTAACCTTGACGTTGGCATGGGCCTTCACCACAGGTGGTACGTGGCTATGTCCGTTGTACTCCTACAGGGATTAAATAATCAGATAATAGTGTGCACAGTCAATCCCCTATATCACTCTGTCCGATGTGGGAGTCAATCGCTTGCTCACGCCACCTCCACAAGGTCAGACCATGAGAAGTGCCACTATAGTGACAAACATCTCATCCACCATAATCGTGTCATAAAGTAGCATAATTTAATCATACAATATTTGGTCAACTGGCTTATCATCGAAATCCAATTCAATAGCTTCAATTTTCATAAATTTCATCACATGTCTAAACTTTTAAATTGCAAAACTCATATATTACTTTTAAAATCATAAATATTCAAAATTTATAAATAAATAGCAATCATCTTAACTCAATTTAAATTAAAAGTCAAACCATTATATTTAAAAACAACTTACATTGCAAAACATTTATTTAGGTCCGTAAAGTCTCACTCACAAGTTTGGGAAGGGTTTACACTCCCCTTATTCACACAACCCTTATCCTTAGAGAAAGATTCACCACCTATAGGTTATATTTGAATAATGTGTCAACACATGACAATGGAAATAGAATTATTAAGTAAACATGCAAAAATGCATATTTTTCTAATTATTAATTTGGGTTTAATAAATGGAGCTAGGGCATGAGCAAGTTTGTTTCATCTAGCAAGACTTATTTGTTGGCTTAATTTGGCGTAATTATGTATACTAAAATTTTGGACGATTTTGCCCCTATAAGTGAAATATTCAGCCTATGAGTTTGATGTGGAGAAAAGTTGGTCACTTTAGTTCTTTAAGGTTAAGACATATCATTAATGTATACTAACCATGAGGAAATTAAATTTGTAATCTTGCATTGAGATTTGGAATAAATTCTTAAATTTTCCTTCAATTTGGGATGACCATTTTTCCTCAAAATCTTTTCATAATTTATCTAACTATTTATATTAATTTCTCATTTTTATTTATAACTTATACAATCATAAGTCTTGAATTTTATTTAATTGAGTTTTCTGTACTCTACTTGTCTAATGTGACCATATTATGGCGTCAAATGGATTTATTTTATAACTATCAATTATTCAAATTTTTTCTTATCAATGCCTTAGCTCATATTCCTTCCTACTTCTTCCAATTTGGTATTTATGAAGTAAAATATTAAAGTTGTATAACAATATACCATATTTCTTCTAAGTAGTATTTGACATGAATTTATTTAGCTTAGCAATAATTCTATTTAAGAAGTTTCTCATTAAATTAGCTATTTCTAATTTCAAATAAACATCTAAGAATACAATTTACTAACTAACATCTTAACTTCATTAGATAAAATATCCTAGGGTTTTTGGAGTCATAAATTATACTAATATGCATGAATTTGCATTAATAAAATTCACAAAATAAAAGCTTTAAAAGAGAGTTTACGTACCTAGTTGAAAGTAGAGAGAAAAGAGAAGAAAAGCTCCTTGAAATCCTTAAAGAGATGAAGTTGAATTTGTTTGAAAAAACTTGAAAACCAACCTTGAAACTTTTTGATGAAGTGTTTAATTTTTCGGTTTGATGGAGATTTACTTAGTTAGAAATACGTGATGGAAGTCTATGATGGAGAAAATGGAGTTGGGAGCTGAAGAAAGCAAGGAGAAAGTTAAGGTTGATGGAAGAAAGAAGGAGGAAAAGGTTGGCGGACGTAGGTTCGGCCAAGTGAGGAAGGGGGAAGACCAAAAAATCTTGTTTTAAAAAAAATCTTGTTTTCTCTATAAAAATCAAGACTTCTTGAAATGACAAAAATGCCCCCCATAAATTTTATAATTTCCTTCTATGTCCCATAAACGTAATTAGCAAATTAGGAAATTTAAAAAATTAATTTGGAATTTCGTCACCTCATAAAAGTAAGATCAACTAGTAAAAAATAACTAACTAACTAAACAATTTAGGAGAAATGTATCCTATAGTGTTAAAATGTACTTCAAGTTTTTCAAGGGTAAAATAGTAATTATACATCAGATTTTTACACATAAACTAGGCAATTCTCAAGTATTAACAGTGTATAACAACATGGAGTCCTCTAATACTATGGGGAAAATCATTTTCAATGATTAAAAATTAAATTTATAATTTTCTCTTTATCTACGAAAATGCCATCGATATTGCGACATTTTCTTCTGCAATATTTTCCTTCAATGAGGATGTTCAGAAAAATGCTGTGATAGTTTCAAATATTATAAGACACACCAAAGAATATAACTGGGTGGTTTGAAAAGTCATTTATACCCACAGTGAGGTGTATGGAATTTTTGAAAAATAATACAAAAAGTTGACTGTTTCTTCCTAGGTCAAAATTTGCTCTAGATATTTTAAAGCTTAGTTCTTCGAAATGGGAAAAATTTTACTAGGTAAAAATTATTCTTATTATCACTAAGGATACATCCATATACACACTAAGTATAAAAACCTTCATTACATAAGTCTACGGCTCTAAACTAGACAAATATGAATCTAGGCGTTACACTCTGCTCATGGTTCTTCTATCCCATCCCTCGCTTGATGGGTTGCCCATCCTAGACATTTTTCCCACACCACCACTAGAGCTACCACCATTGGGAGGTGGGTTCTTTTGCTTTTGGCTACCATCATTGTACTCATTAAGGTGCTCCGTGGCTGTCATGGCCGTGGCCAAGTATAGAACCATATACCAATTCAGTTCATTTCTAACCCATGGTTTTAGACCCTCGAGAAAATAGAAGATCTCGTTTTTCTCTGACATGTCCCTGATATCTAGCATCAAAGTGGAAAACTCTCTTACACAGTCTTGCACTAATCCGGTTTGGCTCGAGCCATGTACTCCACATTCTTGGGGAAGAACTGGCTTTTCAGTTCTTGCTTAAGCTCGGCCCAAGTCTTGATAGGGCAGACATCATTCACAAACTTATAGCGCCATCACAACTTGGCATCTCCAGCTAGGTACATTGTGGCCATGGACACCTTGTCATCCTCCGACTCAATGTGCACAGCTCGGAAATATTGTTCCATATCAAACAAGAAGTTCTCTAACTCCTTGGCATCTTGTGGCTCCTTGAATCGTTCTGGCTTGGGTACCTTAACTCTCTTAGCTTTATCCATCGAGCTGGACCCCGACCTACCCGCGGCCAAAGTCACCATATTCAACTTCACTTTGAGCTCCGCAAGCTTGGTTTGAATCCCTTATAGGGCATCCCTGGTCTCCTCTACCAGGTTAGCCACGGACTCAGGCAACTCATTCTGGGTTGCCTCAATGGCCTTTAATTTGTCATGTGAGACCATCTGAGCTTTGATGGTGGCCACTACAACCTCAAGCTCTTCAAGCCTCTCTTGTTCATCTAACCCACTAGTTATCACGATGATGGTTATGTTGGAAAACTACCAGCGATCAACCGTGCTCTAATACCATGTGTCACGAATAAGCCTTACTCTCGATATCTAGCTTGACCATGTGGCACTTGAATAGGCTCTCCCGTTCAAGTCAGCCTAGAGTTGCTTGATTCTGCATAAACACCTAACAAGTGGTTATCACGATGATGGTTGTGTTGGAAAACTAGCAGCGATCAACCGTGCTTTGATACCATGTGTCACGAACAAGCCTTACTCTCGATATCTAGCTTGACCATGTGGCACTTGAATGGGCTCTCCCGATCAAGTCAACTTAGAGTTGCTTGATTCTGCACAAGCACATAACAAGTGGTTAGCATCCCTAGCCACAAAGATAGCCCGTAGGGCATAAGAAAACTAGCATAGTGACCCCTACGTCTAGAAAAGGGGAAACTGAGTTAGGGCATTAGTATCAAGCAACACGATCAAGTAGGCACAACAACATGGCAGCATAACAATGAAGCATTCATATTATTAAGCCAACAAAACAAGCAACAAGGCAACATCGATTACACTAAGCCACATGCATCACCACACCGCTTGCGGGCTAGGAGGGTAGCCCTAGGTGATCGATGGTGCATTCCTAAGCCAGGGAACCAACCCACCCGTTGGATCTCCAGACTTGCCCTTCCCCCATAAAGAGCTAACGGGATTTTATAGCTTCTTTACAAACAATCGTTGACATGTTCGAAATCGGGACTAGCTTTCCTAGATTACAAAGATCTACCCATCATCTAGCCTCAACCCAGCCATGGCCCTATACAAGGTTGGCCATGGCTTGGCCCTATACATGGTGTGGCCATGGCACTAGGCCAATTTGAAATGAGCAAGGTTTGGACCTTAGTTCCTAGGCCAACTAACCATTTGAATATTGGCACAAAATGGGTATTTAGAAACAAGATAGATGAGTTAGGTAATGTGGTAAGAAACAAGGTAAGACTTGTTGCCAAGGCATACAATCAAAAGGAAGGTATTGATTTCGATGAAACCTTTACACCAATGGCTAGATTAGAGGCTATTAGATTATTACTTGCATATGCATGTTACACGAATTTCAAACTTGTTGAAATGGATGTAAAAATTGCATTTTTAAATGGTTTTATTCAAGAAGAGGTTTATGTAGAACAACCTCTTGGTTTTGATATTCATGTTAAGCCCAACCATGTTTATAAATTGCAAAAGGCTTTATATGGGCTGAAGCTAGCTCCTAGAGCTTTGTATGAAAGGCTTTCAAAATTCTTAATTGAAAAAGATTTTAAAAGAAGAAGTGTAGATACCATCTTTTTACAAAAAGTAGTAAAAATGATCATCTTATTGTACAAATATATGTTGATGACATTATATTTGGTGCTACTAATGAAAAGTTGTGTGAGTATTTTGCTAAAGAAATGCAGGGAGAATTTGAAATAAGCATGATAGGAGAATTAAACTTCTTCTTTGGTCTACAAATAAAGCAAAGCGAGGATGGCATTTTAATCAACCAAGCCAAGTACAAAAAGGATATGTTAAAGAGATTTGGGATGATGGATATAAAGGGAATTGGAACCCCCATGAGCCCTTCAACTAAGCTTGACAAATATGAAAAGGGTAAGAGGTTGATCAAAAGCTTTATAGAGGTATGATTGGATCTCTTCTTTATTTGACTGCTAGTAGGCCTGATATTATGCTAAGTATATGCCATGTGCTAGATTTCAACCATGCCCTAAGGAATCATGCTTGACTGCTGTTAAAAGGATTTTTAGATACCTTTTGAATACTCAAACCTAGGTTTATGGTATCCTATAGGTAGTTCTTTTGATCTCTTAGGCTATTTCGACTCTGATTTTGCTAGTTGTAAAGTTGATAGGAAAAGAACTAGTAGCACTTGTCAATTTTTAGGAAATACACTTGTGTCTTGGTCTAGTAAGAAACAAAACTCTACAACATTATCTACTGCTGAAGCTGAATACATATCTTTAGGTAACTGCTGTGCATAAATTTTATGGATTAAGCAACAACTTAGTGATTATGGCATGTCAATCAAGCAAATTTCTATTCTTTGTGCTAATACAAGTGCTTAAATATCACCAAGAACTTGGTTCAGCAATTTAGGACTAAGCACATTGAGATTAGACATCACTTCATTAGAGATCATGTGCTCAAAAGGAAATATTAAGGTAGAATTTGTTGATACCTTGCACCCATTAGCTGATATATTTACAAAACCATTGAATGAGGATCAATTTTGCAAAATTAGGAGAGAGCTTGCTATGACTAGAATGCATGAACTTAGATTATAATTGTCTGTTTGAAAATGCATATTTGATATACTCTTAGTTTGTTCTTATGTGCTTTCATTGCATAAAACTTGACTTTGTCTATATATGTACTTCACGTGTCCATAATTCAAAAGTTCCATGTCTTAGAAATCGATTCTCTAAAGTGTTGAATCAGTTGAGCATTTAGCTCAATCGGTTTTTCATATGCTTTGAAAGTCACTTTTTGAAATTCTTCAAAGTTTAATTGATTCACTCTTACAGTGAACTGATTCAATTTTTCTGTGAAAATAACTTTTGAGCTTTGAACATTTTGAATCGATTCTACAAAATCATAATGCTTCAAATTCAAATTTGTTTTAAATTCAATCGATTCTCAAAAGCTTTAATCAATTCAACTGTATAAAAGGCCTTTAAAAGAATTTCACATAGAAATATTCAATTGTCAGCCCATAACTGAATCGATTAAACAACCTCTGGAATCAAAACATAGAACTTGCTCAATTGATTGAGAAAAATGCTCAGTCGATTGAACGTGTCAGGCCTATATATAACTCGGCGTTCTCACATGTTCAAAATCATTTTGAATCGATTCATTTTCAAAATATTTTTATTTCCCTCTTAAATACTCATCAAGAAATCCTATCTTTTACCAAACCCAACCTCCAATTTGTCTCCAAAACCTAAAATCTATACCTTTGCACCCCTAATCAACAAAATTCTCAATTTCTAAAACCAAACTTCAAAAATGGCACCCAAGAGAGCAATTCAACAACAAGGAGAGAGCCCAAGCAAGAAAGTGAAGCACATGGGCAAGAAGATGAGCAAAGGAAAGGGAGTCGCAAGTGGGAATCCTCTTAGTGGTAGAGTTCGAATTCAAGAAGGACATAATCTCATTAGATACTTTAGAAATGCTATTCATAAGAAGAAATTTGATGAGATTATTTCTATAAAGGAGGTTATATGTGGTAGAGAGATAGATTGGAAAAAATTTGAGAACTATATCTTCCATGATAGTCTTAGGAAACTATTTGTTGATGCCAAATGGTTTGGCTTGAGTAATTTTCAGGATAGAGAATATAGTGAATTGATGGTTAAGGAACTTTACTCAAGTATTCCTAAGAATCAAAAGGGATTAGATGAGGGTATAGAGATAAACACCGAGGGCATTCATGCTTTCATTTGTGGTATGGAGTTTGTGATAACTCCTAAGGACCTTAGAGATTTTAAGATTGAATTTGCAAATGGAGCATATTCTATACCTTCTGAGTTCACTTGTAGGTTGCCTTGGAAAGAGATTACAGGTCTAGATGAGATTTTTGGTCTTAAGAACTCAGTCTTGAAGATCAAAACCTTAGAGCTTAGATTGTTACATGTGTTTATTTGCACCACGCTCTATAGGTGGCCTAGCAGCTTTAGCACAGTCACTCAGAATGATGTGTGGCTGATGTTTTTAGCCATGCATGGTGCTGAATTCAGTATAGCTAGCTTCTTGTTTGAGAGAATGAAAGAAATTGCTTGGAGTAAAAGAGCTAAGCTACCCTATGGAAACATCATCACCAAGTTGTTGAAGAATAACACTACAAGAAAACAGTTCAACATCGACAGAATTTTCCAACGAAAATATTTCTCTCGGTAACTACTTTTTTTTTAAAGGCCAAGAGAATTAATTTTATTCCATGAGGATAAAGCAACACAAGAATCCATATAAGGGAAGGACACTACCACTTAACAAGCAAGAAGACTCCAACGCTATATTAGAGCACAGCACCGAGGGTTCAATAAAAAATCAAAAGAAACTCCAATTCTCACACAAAACCTGTTTTGCACTCGAAAACTTCCTTGGATCATGATCTATCGACAATTCACCAATGCCCCTTTAATTTCTTCAATCTTGAACACTCGCCATATAGAAGGAGACTTGATTCACAAACCCATCAGGCATCAGAAAAAGATCACGAACAACCCAGGAGCTCAAAAGATGGCTAAAAGATCTGAAATTCTATCAACCCCTGCCTTTGCTAACTCATCCGCAAGTCCATTAGCGCTTCTTAGGATGTTCAAAACCTTCCACGAGATCAATTTCCTTTTCAAATTTTCCAACTGAAGCAAGTTTTTTCTGAACTTCCAAGGGGCCTTATCGGGTTCAAGCACCCATTTAGCAGCATTAACGGAATCAGTTTCAACTTCTAAGGAATAAGTATCAGCCCACCTTGACGTGGCAAAAATGAGAAAAGCCTCCTTAACTGCAAGAAGCTCTGCTTCATTAGAATCCATGATCCCCAAAGACTTTGAAAACACAGCCAAAACGTCTCCCGTATGATTTCTCAAGATGCCTCCAATACCAACTGGACCAGGTTTACCTCTGACTGAACCGTCAACGTTGAATTTCAAACAACCTTCATCAGGATGACTCCATTCACACATAATACCGTCAGACTTTTGTTTCTTCAAAATAAAAATTACATGAGGATATCGCATAATATCCTGAATTGCCTGGGGTTGATTTGGCCACTTGGCTTTGATCCACAAGCCCAACCTCAATTTGATGGAGTCAATAAGTTGGATAACATTGAAAATCGTACCTTGGAATATATCTCATTTCTGCACAACCAAATAAACCAAATGATAGCAAAAAAAAGCATCTTCCAAATGTTTTTGTTACATTCTACAACAGGACTATCATTCCATGAAAGAATAAAAGTTACTGGATTGCCTGGTATTACCCAGGGCATACCCCAAGTTGCAAAAAAAATGAGTCCAAATGAGCCAAGAATAGTTGCAGGTGAAGAGTAAATGACTAACAGATTCATCAACCTTTGAACAAAACACATACTTAACATCATCCCAACTCATAATGCCCCTTATTGCTAATTCAATTTTAATAGCAAGTCTACCTTTCATAACCTACCAAACGAATGTATCAACCTTTGGAGGTGCAAGACCTAACCAAACCATCTTCCAATGCCCCTCTGCCGCAAAGCCATCACCCAAAACGGCTTTACAAAAAGAAGACGCAGAGTAGTTACCAGATGGAGTATGTCTCCAAACTAACTTATCTTTAAAGTTAGGATTTGGATAATATTCCATGACAATCTCAAGCATTCCATTCCATTGATGTAACTCCCAATCGAATAGTCTTCTTCTAAGGTCAATTCTCCATTCCCATGTATTATTACTCCAACTTCCAAACTCTTTGACCTTACCAATCTTGTTAACATCCAAGGCGTAAATTCGTGGAAAAGAATTTTTCAAAGTAATTCCCTCGATCCAAGGCTCACTCCAAAAGCTAACCAAACAACCATTACCAATACAAATGCTTGAGCCCTCCATGACAAAAGTGTGGTACTTGGAACTAACATCCAACGGACTAGTGATATCTTTCCAAATCCGAGAAAAGTTTCTATCATTGTTAACACTTGGCATAATGTCCAACTCATTAAAATTATTTTTCTCAACTACAACCTTCCTTCAAAGACCATCATGTTCATCACTATATCTCTAGAGGCTTTTATTAAGCAATGCTCTGTTTTTATCCTGCAAATTCACCAGGCCAAGCCCACCATACTCTTTTGGCAAACAAACAGAACTCCAATCCACATAGTGGATTTTCCTATTACCATCTGCTCCACCCCATAGAAACCTTCTTTGGATCTTGTCAATTTCTTCTCTAACTCCACATGGCATCTGGAATAGAGACATATAAAACAAAGGAAAACTAGCAAAAACTGATTTAATTAGAGTAATTCTCCCCTAAAATGACAAGTATTGTGCATGCCAATAAGACAATTTAGCATGAAACTTCTCAATAACCAGCTTCCAAATCTATTTCCTTCTAGGATTTTCTCCAAGAGGCAAACCGAGATATCTACAAGGCATTTTCTCAATTTTACAACCAAGTTCAGCCGCCCAAGCTTCAACCTCATTGCTTGTGACTCATATCCCACATATCTACTTTTTGTAAAATTTTTCTTCAACCCAGAGATAAGCCGAAAGCATTTAAGAACTCTTTTAACATTCAAAATTTGAGACAAAGAGTGACAACAAAAGATGAGGGTGTCATCGACGTATTGGAGATGAGTAATCATATAATTATTTTCTCCAACAATTACTCCTTTAAACAAATCCACCGAAGCTACCTTAGTGAGCAAAACACTCAACACTCTACCATAATATTGAACAACAAGGGGGACATCGGACATCCTTGCCGTAGACCTCTCCTCGTAGAAAATTGCTTGGTCGGACTTCCATTCACCATAACTGAGATAGAAGCTATAGAAATACAACTCACCACCCATTGAATCCAGCTTTTACCAAACCCTATTTTCTCCATTGAAAAGCGTAAAAAATCCCAATCAACACTATCATAGGCCTTCTCAAAATCAACCTTAAGCAACACAACTCCCCTCCTTTTCTTTCTCAAGTCATCAATCACCTCATTGGCAATCAAGGCACAGTTAAGAATTTGTCGACCTTTCAAAAGGCAAACTGATGATCACCTATAACTTCAAAAATCACCTTACTCAGCCTTGAAGCAAGAACCTTCACAAGAATTTTATAAATGCTACCAAGCAAACTAATTGGACGATACTCATTGAGGTTAGAGGGATTAGCACATTCGGGCACAAAGGTAATAAAAGAGGTATTCATCCTATGATAAATCTGACATGTTCGATAAAAATTATCAAAGACAGCCATAATATCACCTTTATTCAACTTCCATTGCTTTTTAAAAAAATTTAAATTGTAACCATCTAGTCCCGGTGCTCGATTACCATCGCTGGCTTCAATTGCTTCCCATACCTCCTTTTTCGAGAAAGGCATCTCCAACCTTCTACTGCTTTCTTCTCGAAGTGTTCGAAACTCACATTCAATATCATCCACCTTAATAGCTGTTTTCTTATTATATAGCATCTCAAAATGACTTGCAATGCATTCCTTAATTTCATCAGGCTTATCCATAACCCTTCCTAGCATATTCAGGCAATTAATCCTATTCACCCTACTTCTGGCTGAAGCAATTTGATGAAAAAATTTGGAATTTCTATCACCATGCTGGGGCCACCTCAATCTTGATTTTTGTTGCCACCTTTGCTCTTCAACACGATATAACTGCCATAATTCCCCTTTGAGTTTAGTGACTTCTTGTCTATAGTTGTCATTACCACAATCTTCCTGACACAAAACTTATAACTTTTGAATTTCAGCTTCAATTCTATGAATGTCATCACTAACAGCCCCAAACTTCTTACTCGACCATTCCTTAATGGCAGGTTTAATACATCTAAGTTTAAACCAGATATCATGGTTACTATCCACATTATTCACCCATGCACTATCAATAACCATTTGAAAGTCACTTTCCTCTAACCAATGATTGAAAATTTTACAGGGTTTAGGGCCCCAATCAACCTTACAAGTCTCAAGAACAACTGGGTTATGATCAGACAAGGATCGAGGAAGAATCTTTTGAGTTAGATTGGGATAATTATCAAAGAGAGAAGGAGCAAGAAGAAATTTATCTAATCTGTTAAAAGTCGGAACACTTCTATTACCAAAACAAGTGAACTTCCCTCCTTCCAACGGCATATCCACCAACCCCATATCATTGATGAAGTCTTTAAAATCATCCATGGCAGCAAAATTACAAGACACCCCAATTCCTTCATCCTGGCTCTTTACAACATTGAAATCACCCCCCAAACACCAAGGGAAATCGTGAATTAACCATTTCTGACACCTCATGAAAAATTTTTTTCCTATCACCATCATCATTCGGAGCATAGGCATTAGTAAAAACACATTTCAACTGGGCATTTTTAATCTTATCCACCAATAAGACGAATCTATCCGTACTGAAAGTAGATTCTAACTGAAAAAAATCTTCATTCCATAGAGTTATCAATCCACCAGATGCACCTATAGAGTTGGAGAAAGCACCTTTGAAACTACCCTTTCCCCATAGTTGCTTCATGATTTTCCCATTTACATTTTAAATTTTGGTTTCTTGGATAAAAACCATATCTGGACACTCCTTATTTATCAAACTCCTGACAGCTCTTTATTTCTCTTTTCTACATAAACCCCTTAAATTCCATGTAATGAACTTCATTTAAATCAATAAACAGAAGTAGGCAAACAAGAAAAAATCAACAAACTGCAAGCTTTTCTTCTATACGCTCCAGGGCCTTAGTAGCTTCCACAACATTGTTACCAAATTTCAAACCAATCATCTGACCAACTTCCCAAGTCGCATTCACTTATTTTAAAATAGCAACGTTTCTTTGCTCAATATCTTCATCTGAAATGGAACCATCTGACTCCACCCTCTATTCTCCAGATAAGATTTCTCTCATACTTCTCCTCAATATCTTTTTTTTTTGTAACCCAAGTTCGATTTGTGCTATGTCTTAACTTTCACCCTTTAACAATAGCCCATCTCTCGCAAGGCCCATCCGAGTTTTCATTATTCAATTCATCCTGACTTGAGCCATTTGGACCCATACACAAACTTGGGCCATTAAAAGTTTCAGGAACAATTTCCTCCTCACAAAGTGAATTTTCCAGAGAGTAGTCCAGTGATTGACCAGAGTTTTCATGCGTATCTAACTGTTCTACATTAATGTCCCCTACTCCAAGGCCACCCGACCCCTGTTCCATACAACCTCTTCCTCCTTCCCTAGAAGAATTCTATTTACCTCGTGTTCCACTAGTATCAACCAAAGCTAGCTCATTATTCAAATTTTCCTCACGTAACGAAGCATCATTCCTTTTATCTCCCGATTCATTAACATCTTCTTCATTATCAAAAACTAAAGCTGAAGAGTAATTATTGCTCCGAGAACTACTCGTTATGTTGTCAGAAAGATCATCTAAAGCTATCATCGGAATTCACCTTGGCAACGACGATTCATCAACCACCGTAACCGAAATGGAAAAAACCCCATCCCTTGATCTACCTACAAGCACAGAGGGGATTTTAGCTTCGCTTGTTTCCTCCAACTCCAACCATGTAGCCTCAAAAGACTTCCTTAATCTCATTCCCTCTTCCAGCCTGATGAACGTTCCCCACCCATTAATAAGAGCCTAGAAAAACTTAATGTGCCAAAGCTGCAATGGGATCTCTTCAAGTTTCACCCACATGCGATACCTCATATCCTCATACTTTTTAGTCTCCCATGGAATGATATTACTGAACCACACATCAAACATCTCAATATAATCCCGAAGAAACAGAACCATATCATCCTTACTTTGGAAAGTAATCAAAACTTTCAACTCATTCAGGGTCCTCATCACCACATAATGCCCTTTGATGTCAAAGAATCCCTGATTAAATTAAGACAAAGTAAACTCCTAAATTGACCGACTGCACTTCTATCTAACCATTCCATTTCTGCAGCTAGAATCTCAATATCAAGATCAAGGACCTTTGTAGATTGATGAAACGATATGGATTCCTCCTGCGAAGAATAATCGCTATTGTCACTGCTTTCAGATACAGATGATGACCGTACTTCACAACCCACATCATGTTTGGCCTGACCCTTAACTTGGCTACTAATATCATGAGAGCGTCGTCGTACCACCCTCCCTTGAAGACGACCATCATTAGGAATGTTGGTTTTAACCACTTCCTTATAGGTTCTACCATCCCTTACAGCCGAGAGAAAGGCATCATTCCACCTTCTTTCCTTTAGTGAATCTCCACTAACGCTTCTAGTCTGTAAACGTCTGTCCCTTGCCTGCCTAACTGTGATAGAGTGACTCCCCAGTCGCCTACCGTTCCCTTGCCCGATAGCCTTTTCCTTATCTGCCATTGTCCAATACCTAACAAAAGCAAACTTTGTTCAATGATCATTTCTCCTCTGGTTTTGAGGGACATACACGTCCACCACTCTACCATACAAATTGCACGCATCCCATAGGATCTTCCTTGTGACTCTCCTATCGATGTTGTTTATGAACACCGAATGAAGTCTCAATCTCCAGCTAAAGTTCCCCCTAGATTGTGTACCTTTGCCTCTAAGATTCCTGAATCTTATAATAGATTGGAGTAATAGAGTTTAGCTACACGAAAATTATAAGAAGAAAAGAACCCAGCCAAAACAAAAACTAAAAAAAACTGTACTGAGTTAAGTTACTTGCTCTCTTTTACAAGCTCAGCAAAAGTACTCTCTCATTCCTAGAGTCTCTCTCTATCTAAGAGACAAGAAAAGAAATCCTAAGAATAAAATCAAATAAAGTGGAGACTACAAAGGAAAGAGGGA
This sequence comes from Microcos paniculata, assembly GCA_030664755.1. NCBI lineage: Eukaryota > Viridiplantae > Streptophyta > Magnoliopsida > Malvales > Malvaceae > Microcos > Microcos paniculata. The sequence continues at coordinate 10,840,745 of CP131463.1, forward strand.
GACAAAGTCTGAGGAAGTTGGAGATTTTCCCATGCCTCTTCTCAACTGAATCCACGGGACCTGTTCCCCAAAGATTGATGTTGAAATGAAAGCACTCAAGTGGACCTACCACCGTTTTAACCCGCTTGGCCGTCGACGTCTGGATGGTTGCCCGTCGGCAGATAGGCTTGTTTTCTTCATATTTTCCCCAGCTCGACTGATTCGTCGACGTGCATATATTTAGACGTCGATGGATGCGTGATCAGCCTTTTTATACTTGAAGTCAGAGATTTCTACACGTCGACGGCTATGCTGAGGGACGTCGACGTCTGGAAATGAGAACTCCTTGGAAGTTATGGCCGTGGACGTCCACCTTCAATCCGCGGACGGTTGCTTTGGATTCCAGAATCATAGTCATTGAGTAGCTTGTCCGTCGACGTCTAAAGAGTTACCTGTCGACGGTTATACAGGTGCAGGTGATGCCGTGTCCATTACTCGAGCAGCCGTCGACCTCTACGTGGTTACCCGTCGACGGCTCTGCAGGTTTGTTCAATAAAGCAAGGAAATTGTCCCTTTTTAGTTCAAACTTCATTCTTCCTCTTAAGTACACCTACAAGGAAAAATTGAGCTAACTTAGGCCTTCCAGCATTAAAATAGGAGAAAGAGGAGTGATCTTAAGTCCCAAATTAAGGAATAAAAAGGAGTTTAACAATTCCTTTAGAAATTCTTGACGTTTCTGCTACCTCGTCCTGAAGCCATTTCTCCACCACTGTTTAATTTTTAATTACTTTTCCAGCAAAAAGACAAGAGTGTCAAAGAAAATATATGAGATTGGCTATTTACAATACCAACAAACTTAGCGATGGATATATTGAAAAATTTCATCGATAACTCAATGGTGCCAAATAAATTAGTCTGGCGTGTAAGTTACCAACGAAATTTCTATCGATATTGTCGTCGAAAAGGTTTCAACCTATCTATGTTAGACTTTATTTAAACCGTATGAACAAATTCACACACAAAAATCTAACATCTTTATTTAAAAAAACTTAAAACTTGATGCGAAAAATTAAGAATTGCAAATCATACCTCCAACCATTGAAAAGCAGCTTTCCTTTTGCTTGGATATTTCTAGTCTCTCACAAAATTTTAGAAAATCTTTAGATGGTGTCAAGAAATTTTGTACGTCTGTTGAGACTAGGGACCCAAGTGGTTATTTATATTTGCAGTAGTTCTGCCATCAAGGACTCTTTTTCAAAACCAAAAACTGACGTGACGTGATGAGATTATGGGAAAAGATATGGGCCACTTATCAGATAATGGGTGGGTAATTACTTAAAATTTTTTCTTACCCAAAAATAGTAAAATAGAATAAGTAGTTTATTTTATTCAAGACTCCAAATTGAATAAAACTCTACATTCTCCCACTTGGCCCATATATTTTTACAAAATCCATGAATCTTTTAAACTCAATAAAGAAACGAAATACATGGATCATGGCGACAAGTCCTCTAATAGTGAGTATTATCTTCCATGTATCACTATGCATTTTGTCACTCCAATGTCAGTCAACTTTATGAATAAACCTTATGTTTATTTCAAGGTCCAACCGTAATTGTTGTCTTTCAAACCAAATGCGTACACCATAATGAAAAAAACAACCAAACAAATGAGTTTCAACATAGAAAATTAGGACTTATTTCATAAAATAGAACCAAGTCCTAATCGCATTATAAGATCCTTAAAACATATCAGTGGCATGCCTTTTGTTAAAGGGTCAGCTAGCATCAATTCAGTGCTAATGTGCTCAATGACCCTTTGTTTTCCTTGATGCGCTCCCTTATGGCTAAATACTTAATGTCGATGTGTTTACTTCGACTACCACTTTTGTTGTTCTTAGCCAAGAAAACAATAGCTGAATTGTCGCAATACATCTTTAATGGCCTAGAAATAGAATCCACAATTCGAAGCCCAGATATGAAACTCTTTAGCCATACACCATGTGAGGTAGCCTCAAAACAAGAAACGAACTCAGCCTCCATGGTAGAAGTGGCAGTCAATGTCTGCTTTACACTTCTCCAAGAAACGGCTCCGCTAGCAAGCATAAATAGATATCCTGATGTTAATTGTCATGAATCAACACATCTAGCAAAGTCCGAATCTGAGTAACCAACTATCTCCAAATTGTCGGTTCTCCTATACATAAGCATGGAGTCTTTGGTCCCTTTAAGGTACCTTAGCACCTTTTTCGCAGCTCTCCAGTGGTCCAAACCTGGATTACTCTGATATCTTCCCAACATTCCAACAGCAAAAGCAATGTCAGGTCTTGTACAAACCTGAGCATACATGATGCTTCCGACAGCAGAAGCATATGGAATGTTTTTCATTTGTTCCTTTTCAAGCTCATTTTTCGGGCACTGATTCAAATTGAATCTATCACCCTTCACAATAGGTGCTACACTTGGTGAACAATCTTTCATACGAAATCTCTCTAACACTTTATTGATATAGGTTTCTTGAGATAGACCCAAAATGTCTCTAGATCTATCTCTATGGATCTTAATGCCAATGACATAAGATGCTTCACCCATATCTTTCATATCAAAACTCTTAGAGAGAAACTGTTTCACCTCATATAGCAACCCTTTATCATTTGTTGCTAACAAAATGTCATCCACATATAGAATAAGGAAACAGATCTTGGTCCCACTAACCTTTTGGTATATGCATTGATCCATGATATTTTCTTCAAAACCAAATGAAGAGATTACATCATGAAATTTCAAGTACCACTGACGGGAGGCTTGTTTCAATCCATATATGGATTTCTTGAGCTTGCATACTAAATGCTCACCATTATTAGAGGAGAATCTTTCTGGCTGTTTCATATAAACCTCTTCCTCTAGATTTCCATTGAGGAATGTCGTTTTCACATCCATTTGTTGCAATTCTAAATCAAAGTGTGCAACTAACGCCAAAATGATACGAAGAGAATCTTTCTTAGATACAGGAGAAAATGTCTCCGTGTAATCAATTCCTTCTTGTTGAGTGAATCCTTTAGCAACAAGTCTAGCTTTATATCTTTCAATGTTGCCTTTTAAGTCTCTTTTTGTCTTAAAGACCCACTTACATCCGATAGCTTTTGCACCATCAGGCAACTTGACAAGATCCCAGACTCTATTAGATGCCATAGAATTCATCTCATCTATCATAGCATTATGCCACAAATCAGATTCTTTGCAACTCATGGCTTGTGAAAATGTTTCAGGATAATTTTCGGCTCCAACATTATAGTCAGCCTCTTGTAGATACACAACATAATCACTAGGGATTGCTGGTTTCCTTTCTCTAGTTGATCTTCTTAATGTTGTATCATCTTCTTGCTGAGTTACAGGTTGTACAACTGGTTGTTCAACAATTTTAGGTATTTGTTGAACAATTGGATCAACTGGATTATCAATAGTTTGTGGATTTTCAATGGTTGGTTGTTCAACACCCAATTGAACTTGAGGGGTATTATGAACGATAACCAATTTGTCACTTGAAATGGAAGTTTGTGCATCACAATAATCCTTCTTAAAAATGAAGTTTTGAGATTGATTACTCCCACTAATCAAGTCATTTCAAGAAATTTTGCATTTCTTGATTCCACAATCCTAGTGCTGTGAGATGGACAATAAAATCTGTAACCTTTGGACTTTTCAGCATATCCAATGAAATGCCCACTTATAGTCCTTGGGTCCAGTTTCTTTTCTTGTGGGTTATAAACTCTCACTTCAGACGGGCATCCCTAAATGCGTATATGCCGCAAACTCGGTTTTCAACCTTTCCATAATTCAAAAGGAGTTTTTGGGACAGCCTTAGTTGGAACCCGGTTTAATATATACACAACCGTTTTAAGAGCTTCAGTCCACAAGGATTTGGGAAGCTTAGAACTACTAAGCATACTCCGCACCATGTCCATTAATGTTCTATTTCTTCTTTCGGCTACACCATTTTGGTCTGGAGACCCAGGCATGGTGTATTGGGCAACTATCCCATGCTTTTGAAGAAATTTCGCAAATGGACCAAGCGCTTGTCCATCGTCAATGTATCTACCATAGTATTCTCCACCTCTATCTGATCTCACGATCTTAATCTGCTTTCCGCATTGTTTCTCCACTTCTGCTTTGAACACTTTAAAAGCATCCAATGCTTCATTTTTATTATGAAGCAAGTAGAGATACATGAATCGTGAATAATCATCTATAAAGGAGATGAAGTATTTCTGACCATACGAGTCCATATCTGGACTACAAATGTCTGTATGTATGATCTCTAATATGTCTAAACTCCTCTTGGCACCTTTCTTTGACTTGTTAGTCTGCTTTCCCTTTATGTAGTCTACACAAGTGTCAAAATCAGTGCAGTCTAGAGTACTAAGTACTCCATCATTCACCAATCTTTTAATCCTTTCAATGGATATATGGCATAATCTACGGTGCCCCAACATAGAGGATTCCTCATTCATAACACATCTTTTAACACCACTATGAACATGCAACATATTTTGAAAAACATCATTTTGCAATTTGATTTGATAAAGCCCATCAACAATTGTACCAGTTCCAATAAGTTCAGATTTAAAATATAATTTCAAAGAAATATCCATACCAAACGAATAACCCAAAGGTGTAAGTCTTGCAACTAAAATCAAATTCCTAGAAAAACTTGGTACATAAAATGTTCTTTCCAAATTTAAAGCAAAACCAGAACTTAAAATTAATTGGCATGTTCCCACTGCTTCCACAAGTGATGACATCTTGTTCCCTGAATAGATTTACTGCTCACTTCCCACCGACTTCCTTTTGTTTAGAAAGCCCTGCAAGGTGTTTGCAACATGGATTGTAGAACAAGAATCAATCCACCAAGTGTTATGACAAACATCAACCAAATTAGATTCATAACAAACAAATGAGATTGGGGTACCTTTCTTCTCAAGCCAAGCTTTGTATTTGACACAATCCTTCTTCATATGCCTTTTCTTTTTACAGAAAAAGCATTTGAATTCCTTTTTTATGTCAATCTGAGCAGGTATCTTACCTTTTCCATTTTGTTTGGCTTGCCCCTTGTTCTTTCCTTGTGTTACCATATGTGCACTTTCTCCCATTTCCATAGTCAACCTTCCTTCCTCTTGTACACACATGGTCAGAAGTTCATTAATTGACCACTTATCCTTATGTGTGTTGTAAGAGATTTTAAAAGGTCCATACTGAGGTGGAAGGGAGTTCAGTATGAAATGCACAAGGAAAGAATCAGACATCTCAACCTCAAGAGACTTTAATTGAGCCGCAATGTCTCTCATTTGCATGATGTGCTCACGCACACCTCTTACATTAGTGAGCTTCATTGACGATAACTTGGCCATTAGGGTGTTGGCAAGGGCCTTATCTGAAGACTCAAATTGTTCATCAATAGCCTTCAGTAAATCTTTGACATTGTTACACTCCTTAATTGAACCACGGATGCTAGCATTAATTTTTGTCTTTATGAACATCATGCTGAGGCGATTAGATCGCTCCCAACGTTCATGAAGAGCGATTTCAGCCGGAGTGCTAGCATCAGTAAGAGCAGGCGGTTCATTTTTCCTTATAGCATAATCAATGTCCATGCACCCCAAATGAAGAAGAATTCTTTCTTTCCATATCTTATAGTTATCGCCATTCAAATTAGGAATATCACATTTTATCTCAGAGATACTCACAGTTTGTATAACTGCATAAAATAATAAAACATGCTTATTTCACAAAATTGAGGCAAATAAACAAATCATTCTTTACCAATGTAAAAACATGCATAAATATTTCAAATTTATGAACCATGTAACAAATAAAAACTGCCTGTGGGCTAAGTTAATATTTAAATATTCATAAGTATTCTTTATGAAGAAACTAACAAATTATATTCCTTTCTTAATTTCTGTGGGTAAATTAAGAAAATAACTTGTCATTTCATCTCTGATTAATCATAAAAATATAATAAAAATTCCTGTGGGATAAGATTTACTATATTTAATATGAATAATCACAATGAATGTCATTTTTCTATATATGTGGTCAAAAACACTTAGCGTGTTATTAAAGTGGACAAAACGCCACAAAAGATCAAATGATAAAGTAAACAAGGAGTCTTGAAATAATTGCAGGCACAACATGACCCCATCGTCCAATTATTATTATTATTATTATTATTTTACTTTCGGCTGAAAAGGACTAAAAGACTTAAATGGCCGACAAAAGAAAAAGTTTACTCACATGCCGAGTACTATAGCTTTATAAAAGGGTGTTCACATGATGAATATATAACAATCTTTACTTTCTTCTTGTTAGAATTACTATTAATGCACTTTTCACAACATAATGTGTAATTTAATATAATTAAAGGTGCTGTGGCTAATCTTTAATTTACACTAACCACATGACATTTCTTTCATATTAATATTTCAGGAATGTCTTTAGTCTACTGGATATTACAAACTAGGTAACATAATAGACAGATTCATGTAACAAAAGGAAAACAGATTCCCAATTTTTTTTATCTCATTAATAGAGAAAAACCAAGAAAGAAAAACCAATCAAGACAGAGGATAAATCGCTCCGATACTAACTGTTAGACTTTCTTTAAACTGTATAAACAAATTCACACAGAAAAATCTAACATCTTTATTTAAAAAAACTTAAAACTTGATGCAAAAAAATTAAGAATTGAAAATCATATATCCAGCCATTGAAAATCAGCTTTTATTTTGCTTGGATACTTCTAGTCTCTCACAAAAACTTTAGAAAATCTTTAGATGGTGTCAAGAAATTTTGTACGTCTGTTGAGACTAGGGACCCAAGTGGTTATTTATATTTGCAGTAGTCCTGCCATCAAGGACTCTTTTTCAAAACAAAAAACTGACGTGACGTGATGAGATCATGGGAAAAGATATGGGCTACTTATCAGATAATGGGCGGGTAATTACTGAAAAATTTTTCTTACCCAAAAATAGTAAAATAGAATAAGTAGTTTATTTTATTCAAGACTCCAAATTGAATAAAACTCTACAATCTACACCGACAGAATTTTATAGATATTGATATTTTATAGAATTAACAACCATAAAAAAAAAGAAGGCAAAGAAGTGGAATTTTATTTTTAATAAAAAATGTGACCAACAGAAATCTGTTGGTAAATATATTTCTTATTTCTGTCGGTAGAGGGGCAGACTTATTAGACATAACTAACCTAAAATCCCTAAGTCCTAAAATCCCCAAACCCTGAATTAATTTCTTCTCTCGATGTCCCTTTTCTTGCTTTACTCTTATAGGCCAAATCCCGAAGACCGTCTTTCTCCCTTATTCTCGCTGCTATCTCCTTTTCCACGACATGCATAGCTCAAAATCCCCATTGTCACTGCTATCTCGTTTCTCCTCTCCTATAGCTTTGTCCTTCCCACCATTCACCAAATTTGTAATTTTCTTATACAAACCTCCTTCCTTGCCTAGCATTGGATCTTTAAACGACGACACCTAAAACTTAGCAGGTTTAAATCTAATCCTTCCTCTTGCTGCTCTTACTGCAAGAGCTCTTAATTTCAATTTAATACAATTTTTTTATCTTCTAATTTTTTATTTGGAAGATTTGTATCTAACCTTAAAAGAAGATATCATCATTATTCCAATATAATAGTAGACATGTACAAAAATTGAATTCAAGCATCAGTGCGACCTTATTTACAAACACATTCCTCATAGCTTTCTGGTATTAAGTTTAAATGATATTCTGTGAAGTGCTAAGAGAAATTGATGGTTTTGTATACTTTTTTTGGTGTACAGATGGTATTATATATTATGAAGAAGAAAACTGATTTGGGTTGGTAGCTTGTAATCTAAACTCTAAGGATAGAAATGCAACAGAAAGGTTTTAGAGGGGACCCTTATTGAGGGATACAAAACATTGTGTCAATGTGAGGTGAAAGAAATGGTTTATGTTATGCAAGACGATGTGCTGTTGTTTTCCTTTGGTCTATCTTAACAAAAAGAAACATTTTAAAACATTTTAAAAAATAGAGGAAAAAGTTAAGCCAGAAAACATTAATTATCTCTTGTCTTATAATTCTTATATTAGACTTGATTTGCCCTGAAACCGCAGGCTGTGGAGGAGTGGAGAGGATCTAGCTGGCCATACGTGCCTCGTTTGCACGAAGTAAATATTCTTTCCAGTTTTGCTTGGCTTATATATAATAATAATAGAAAAGAATAAAAGGTGAGTTTAAAAGTTGCAGGAGCTAATAGTAATAGTAAATAATAAGCAATGTGCTGCAAAAGTATATACCATTTTTTTTATTCATGAATCTGTCATTACATTAATTGTTTCTTATATGTAATAGGTTTACCAATTACCATGTTATAGACAAATTGGCTACAGATCAAAGTGGGTTACAACGTTGTAAGATTTTGGTAATTCCCTAGTTGCACTTCTCATTACGTTCAAAGCATATGAACTAAAATATTATGTCTGCTTAACTAATTTTATGTCTTCTTTTACAGGTGATCCCACTACTAGAAAAAAGGTCCATAGAAATGGTAATAGGGACGGAATATGATGGAAAAATCCGTCCCTAAAGCTCTTCCAACGGATTTAGGGACGGAATTTTTTCCGTCCCTATAAGGGCGTCCCTAATATTAAGGGACGGATAATAAAATCCGTCCCTTAATCTTTAGGGACGGAAACAAAATCCGTCCCTAAATCCGGGGGAAGTTACGAGACAATGTAATGACATCTGAAACGGATTTTGCGACGGATATTGAAACTTTGCAGCGGAATTAGGGACGGATATTGAAACGGAATTAGCAACGGTTCTTCCCGCACGAAAGTGTAATCGCTGAAAGTTTTATAAACTGCTGTTGGAAGGGATTTAGGGACGGATTTTTAAATAGGGAGGGATTTAGGGACGGTTTTAGGGACGGATATTTATTGTTTTGTTTTTTAGGGATGGATTTAGGGACGGATTTCAGGGTTTAGGGTTTAATGTTTATTCGTTAGGGACGGATTTAGGGACGGAATCTGTAAAAAAAATTAATTTTTTTAAAATAATATTTTATATATTTAGTGGTGGTTTATTATTAATTTCTTATGAAGCAATAATAATAATAATAATAATAATATTATGATAATATTTAATAATATTATTATATTATTATAATAATAATATTTAATCGTATTAGTAATATTATTATTATAATTATTATTACTATATAAATAATATTAAAATAGACCAAAATTAAAATTAAATTCTAATTTTATATATTTACTGTAAATGTTGTATACATGAAATATACAAAAATAAATCTAAAAATCACCTAAATGTGAGGCAATCTCATCGAAATCATCCTCGGCATGGGCATCGCCCTCGCGCTCGCCCTCGCCCTCGCCCTGGCCCTGGCCCTCGCCCTGATGGGCCGCATGATGGACGTCCTGGGGCTGATGCTGTACCTGCGAGATGGACTCTCCGGTCCTAGCCTGAGCGTACGAAGGTGGCTCGTCTGTCGGATGCGGAGCTCCTGGAGGCGGAGGAAAACGGCCCATCATCTGCTGCATCTGCTGTAAGCGCTGCTCCCACACTCTATCTCTCTCTGCCACTTGTCGAGCAGTCTCCTGTGCAGCCTCCGCCAACAAGCGAGCAGACTCCTGTGCAGACTCCTCTAGCCTCCTCTCGACATCGGAGCGCAAGTCGGCCATCTGTTGTCGCAAGGAAATATTCTCTTGCGACTGAGATGGGATGGAAGAAGAGTCAGCCTGAAACTGGGGGTGGTGAACTAAGTCGCCGTACCCTAGCATCCGACCGCGCTCGCCACCCGTTACCCCCTGAAAGACCGTATGCGGGTGGACCTCTGAGTCATCGGCAGCTCGTGCACGTGCCTCCGCAATCGCTCTGTCATAATCCTCCTAAAAAAAGAATATAAATTAATTTATGCATGTGTGTGAAGTATAATATTAATAGAATATTCTTATTGTAAATTGAATAATTATATAACAATAAACTAAATAAACGTTACAATTCTATAAGTAATTAATTAATTAAGATGATTATATAATGAGTTATAATTACTTAAACTTTAAATTCAATAATTATATATTTAAGTACTTAAACTTACAGCAATGGTCTTCGCACGACCCTCGGGATAATCACCCGCCTTGGTCTTGTACAGCTTGCCGAATAATCTGGCATGACCGGGATCACCACCCGCCTCCTTAACCTACAAAAGCGAAAATAAGTGTTAAATAATTATAAGGAAAATATTTATGAATTAAAAAACTTAAGAGAAATAAAATATGGATTTAATTATTACCATATCGGACCAGTGGAATGCAGTACCCCTACTACCACTTCTATATACAATCGCCTGCTCAGTGCTGCGATTCTTCTTATTCACCTCGCTGTGTCGCCTGAAAGTAGGGTCGGCATCCCACTGTGCACAGAGGCGGTCCCAGACATGGTCTGAAGTCCAAGTAGGCGCCCTACGTATGCTCCGAGCCCGGCTGAACTCATGCCTGATGAATTTGCCTGCTGTGACATCGAAGAAGGCCCGTGCCGCCTTACGCTCCTCGGCGGGGAACAAGTAACGCCTCTGTAATGAGAAAGAAATATAATTAAAGCGCGCAAATAATAATGTCATAATTCAATTAAACAAATTAAGCAATGGTAATAATAATTATTAAATAAAATAGTCAAATAATAATAATGTAATAATTAAATTATATGAATAAATAAATAATTGTGGCTTTGACTTACCATCCATAAATCGAACATACGGGTGCGCGTCTCGTGCGGAACCTTCATCCAGGACAACCACGGCTCGATCCAATGTCCGTAGATGATATGCTTGATCTCTGTCTTCGCCCTCTTGTTTGTCTTCTCATCCCTTCAAAATTCCATTATCAAAGGTAGTTAGTAAGAAAAACTAGTAAATATAATTAGGAATCATTATAAAATTAAAAAAAGTTAAGATTTTACTCGTAAATCTGGGCCACTGTCATCAGTGTCAGGGGATCTAGCTGAGATGGGCCAGACACATCAGGCTGAGATGGCTGGGCGGGCTGGGCTGGCTAGGGGGACTGGGAGGGCTGGGCGGGCTGGGAGGGCTGGGAGGCAGGTGTAGGCATGAAAGACGATGGGGCCGTGTGGGAAGAGGAGGCTCGCTGGGAAGCAGGCGTCTGTGCTGGCGGCACAAGGCGGTATGTCAATCCTCCGACTGTCACCTCCTGAACTGGCGGTGGAGATGGAGATGGAGATGCACCATAACTCTGTGCTGGAGGAGCATGGCTAGATGTAGGGATGGAGGAGTGTAGACCAATATCCGGAAGCAGCGGAAGTGATGGGGAATGAGATCGAACCGCTGATCCAGACGTCGGCTAAGTACGAAATATTATAACAAACTTTTAGTTTAATTAATTATATATAAGAACATTCATGACAGTTAATAATTTTTTTGCTAAATAAATATTGAAAAGCACCTGTGTATGCTGCGGATCCGGAACAGGTGGGGATGGCAACGTCTCCTGAGGTAGAACGGTGGGTGGAGGTGGTGGTGGTAATCGCGAAGCAGGATGACCGACTGAGGGAGATCCTGATCCGGAATGGTGTGACTGAGTCCCGGAGCCCCCTCGACCAGAACTGGCCGATCGACCTCAGCCTCGACCTCGACCTCGTCCTCGACCGGAACTCGAGGGATGATCATCGTGCTGTGAACTCTACAAAATTGTGGCTTATCATTAATAATAAACTAGTTTATTACAATTATGTATTAGTTTTAAAATTAACAAATTTTATAATTACAACTAAGTAAGTAATTTAATTATTATTGAATAGTATTATTTAATTAAAATGATTAAGTAAATATAATTATTTAATTATTCAACCGATTAAACTAATTACTAATGATTTAATATTTAAAGTAATTCAACTAAGTAGTATTTAATGGTTGACATTATTAAACTATTTACTAATTTGAGTAATTATTAAACTAATTAAAGAAATTAGTATTTAATGGTTAAATAATTATTAAACTATTTATTAATGAACAACTAGTTAAAGTAATTAAAGAAATTAGTATTTATTTTTTAAATAATTATTATACTATTAATGCATTACTATAGTTAAACGTTGTTCTAATGAGTTTATATTGAAACTAATTAGATATATAATTACTTTATGTTTGACATTATTAAAGTAATTATACTTACTATAATTATATTAACAAAGTGATTAGATTTTAATTAATATTTAATATTAAAACTTATTAAATTAACTACTAATGAGTTAATATTTAAACTAATTTGACTAATTACACTAATTAGTTTAATTACTAAGTATTATATCTATAAATTAATGGTACTAATTAGAGTAATTAGTAATATTACTAATTATTTATTAGTTAAAGCAAGTTAAGTAATTAGAGTAATTAATAGTATTACAAAGTATTATTTAGTTAAACTAATTAGAGTAATTAGTATTATTACTAATTATTATATATTTATACAAATAATACTAATTAGAGTAATTTGTAATTATTATATATTCAAACTAATAATACTAATTAGAGTAATTAGTATTATTACTATTTATTATATATTTAAAATAATTTTACTAATTACCAAACTATGAAATAATCTAACTAATAATACTAATTATTGTAATTAGTATTTTTAGTAATTAATATATATTTAAACTAATAATACCAATTAATCTTTAAAGTTATTCAACATGTTAACAAACACCTTATTGACATCATATAACTCTAAATGTATCAAACATTGCATCAAACACCAAAACAAACTTTAAAAATTAACAACAAGAAAACTAAATTAAAGAAATTAGTTGAATTTATACCGTCATTGTACGGAATTTGATCGGGCTTGAAGCGGGATAGCGTCGCCGGCAATCAGAGGAGCAGAACCGCCGCCTGTGACGGAGCAAATGGCTGCCGGCGGTGGACAGGGAGCGCTGCGCACGGCGACTGGTTCGCGGGGTGGGGGAGGAGGAGAAGGAGAGAAGAAGAAGAAAGAAGAAAGAAGAAGAAAGAAATGGGGGGAAAGGGTCAGGCGCGATTTTATTTAATGAATTGGAGCGGATTTAGGAACGGATTTTTAGGGACGGATTTAGCTGCGGATAGTGCTAAATCCGTCCCTAAAAGATTAAAAAAAACCTCAATCCGTCCCTAAATCCGTCCCTAACTAACAACTGTCCACAACTAAAGACTGAAAGGTCGTTGCACCTAGGGACGGATTTAGGGACGATAATTCGGATATCCGTCCCTGATTCCATCCCTAAATAAGTAAAAATTCAAAAATCCGTCCCAAAACCCGTTCCTAAAATTAAGCTGGAATACAGAAAGCCGTTCAACACTGGGTCAGTTTTGTGACGGATTTAGGGACGGAAATGCAAAATACCGTCGCTAAATCCGTCCCCAAGCGGCTGATATTTACAAAAATATAGGATAAAAGAGCTCCATTTAGGGACGGTATTTGGGATGGAATTTTAAATTTCTAAATTTCTTCCTAATTTCCGTCGCTAGTGAAAACCCAAAATAATTGGCGGGAACAAACGCGCCAATTATTTTCGCTTAGGAACGGACTTAGGGACGGAAATTTAGAATTCCGTCCCTAAATCCGTCCCTAAATTAAATAAGAAACGTTTGGCGGTTTAAATGACGCGCCATATTATTTCTTATTGGAACGGTTTTAGGGACGGAATTCTAAATTTCCGTCCCTAAGTCCGTTCCTACATGATTATTAATAATAGGCTGAGTTAGCGAATAAGGACGGTAATTGTGACGGATATTTCAGATAAGGACGGATATAGTGACGGTTTTATCTGTCCCTACTTTTAAAAATCGGTTTTTTTCACCGATTTCCAATTAAATGAAGGACGTAGACAATTACTTTCAATTGTATATGCAATTTGGTCAAAATAACCCACTACCTAAGGGTAAACTTTAAACCACATTGAGGTTATATGAAATATACAAACGTATTTGTTAAATACTATACTTATGTTACTAACATATCGAGTACTCTTCGTTCCAAACAAATTATACACATTGTAGAGGCTTCCGATAAGTGATCCAACTTTCTGATACTCTCATCTACATACCTCTGATAGCTTATAGTTGGTGAATGGTAAATTGAAAGACGAATGAGCCGGTTTAGGCCTTCTATCGATATTATACGAGATTGATGAGTTCCAACGGTGATAGCAACGGAAATTGTGTTTGCAAGGGTTTTAGGGACGGATATCGTTGTTAGGGACGGTATACAATTAAACCGTAGGGTTTGGGGTGCAAAAAAGTCCTTAAACCCTAACATCAATACATAGGGACGGAATTAGGGACGGAAATACTAATTTAGGGTTTAAACCCTTTATTTTGGGACGGATTTAGGGAGGGATTAGACTATTTCCGTCCCTAAATCCGTTGCTAATATGCAAAGCTCATACAAGCGTTCCAACAGAATTAGGGACGGTTTTGTATTGCCGTTGCTAAAAACCATTGCTAAGACCGTCCCTGAAATGACTTATGTCAGGGACGGGTTTGGGGACGGATTTGGAATTTTCCGTCCCTAAATCCGTCCCTAATTGGTTTCTATGAAATCTTTGTAGAATTACCTCAAGGTGGGTATTAGTTTATTCCCTTCGCACTATATAATTATAATAACATCACTTTCAGATTGCATGAACTTGTACATAACTTAACATGTTGCTAATGCAGTTGGTGGAATACCTATAATGGCATATGTTCATTACAATCCTGGTACAAAGCAAGTTAAAATTCATTTGGATTATATCCAGCATCATCATCAGTGTCATCGGACCAACTTGTTGATTTTGCTGAATCGAACTCATCCTCCGAGTCGTCCAATTCCGCGATTGGTTGAAGCTCCCCTAAGTCAACAGCTAAGTTGATACCAGCCATGTCAAACAATTGTATTGCATCTGTATTAGTGGTAACAGCTGGGGTTTGCACGATCTCTTCATTTTGGTATGGAGCATCATCCTCAACTTCTTCAGTAACATTCTGAACAACTCTCCTCGATTTAGTCTCACAGACGGCCAACCAATTAGCTCTGTCTCTGATAGCTCCCGGATAATCACAGAAGTAAACTTGAATGGCTTGTTGTGCTAACACAAATGGATCATATTTCTGATACATCTTTTGCCGATGGACATCAACCAACTTGTAATCTTGATGAACCTTCATTCCGTGGATAGGGTCAAACCAATCACACTCGAACAAAACAACTATGGCCATGCTGTCTGAAGAATTATACTCAAGGACCAAAACATCTTTCAGGAGGCCATAATAACTGGTGGAAGGATCGTCCGTATTTGTGCCTCGAACACAAACACCCCAATTCATTGTGGCTTTGCCAGCTCCACGTTGAAGAGTGTGGAAGTTATACCCGTTTATAAACACACCGGGCCAAGAGGTTGCCTTCCTTGAAGGTGGACAAGCAAGTAGCATAAGCACCGGCAAGTCATCAATATGCTTTGCTCGATTAACCGGTGCATCAAGCTGTATGTGATAACCCAAGAGTTAGAATAATCAAACTAATACCCTTAAATCTCTAAAAATCTCTAAACAGTTTAATTATCAAAATCGAACTATACTAACATATTGCTTGAACCAATCGGCGAAATGGGCCTCAATTGAATCATCAATGGTACGCTGATCGAATCCATCATTCCGATAATATTGGACAAAGGAGCTGGGGTAAAAACAAATCGGTATAAGTGAAACAAACAACATATAATGAAATAAACGATTTCCTTGGGAAAAACTACTATTAACTTACTTAAGGATGGGTTGCACCTCCGGACAATTTCGCAAAACATACGTATGCGCTACACGTTGTTCTTTCTCACCAAGCCACTTCGTTTTCTCCTTACCCTGAAATCGGGTTGGATAGTTAAAAATGGAGAACGGTTTGAGAGACTCATTGGCTAATCCTTCATCATTGCGCCTGGGTTGCTTACTGTGACAATACACGTCATAATTAAAGTAATTTTGTGCGAAGTAGTTAAATTCCTGTGCAATGTAAGCTTCGCAAATTGATCCTTCAACGTGAGCCTTGTTACGAATTGTCTTCTTTAGTTGGTGAAGGAACCTATATGAATTCAATTAAACAAATATGTATTAGGATGCACGTATACACATTGTTCAAAGAAATCCTGAACACTCAAATTATCAGGTGTCCTCAAAATAAAAAAGTTGTTAGTTTACCTTTCAAAGGGATACATCCATCGGAATTGAACCGGCCCTCCAACTAATGCTTCGTATGGCAAGTGAACAACCACGTGTTCCATTGAATCGAACATGGCTGGAGGGAAGACCTTCTCCAAGTTACAAAGAATGACCGGAACTTTCTCGTTCAAATCTCGAACCTTATTAATGTCCAGCATACTCGAACATATGCACCGAAAAAAGAGGCTAAGTTCGGTCACAGGGTTCCACACAATAGGAGGCAACATCTCTCTGAATGCAATTGGAAGCAGTCTCTGCATAAAGACATGGCAATCGTGACTCTTCATGCCGGAAACCTTCTCTTCATTCATCTCAATACATCTCCCAATATTTGAGGCATACCCATCGTGACACACCCGGACCTAGCACGACCTTCTCGTACGAACAGAATAGTACAAGATGACGCGAAAATTTAACAATAAGTCGGTCCGGCTGTGTCAAGTTTGAAGAGAAGATAAGCTTAAGACGAGACGTAGTTGGAAGATAAGATTGGTGACCATGCATGGAATCTCTAAGTGGACTCCTTGAAGTCCATAGCCAATGGATTGGAGGTCCATTGGTGAATTGGTCGGTGAATCGGGCCAATAATCAAAGTTTTGAGAGATTTTAAGAGAATAGAAAGTTTAGCCCGGGGCCCGAGTACACCCGGTGCCGGGCTCCCCTATAAATAGGGGGAGATGAGCCCTCCCCCTCATTTTCTCTCTTCTCTCCTTTCTCTTTTCTCTCAACTGCTCTCGGGGAGCAATTTTGGACTTTTGGCCGATCCGGACAAACCGACCTCCAGTTCAGGGCGAGATCTTGGTGAGTGGTTCTTAACTCCATGAACTACCTTTCATTAAGTTTGTACGCTTATCCATGCATTGGTCTAGGAGAAATCCAAGCTCAAAGTTAGATTCAGCTTTTAGTTAGCTTTTAAGTTTAGATTTGAGATTTAGGGACTTTGAGCTTGTAATTCTCGTTTCTGCTTCGGTAAACGTGTCGTGGGGGGTGTGAGGAACCTCCATCTCGAATTTCACATGAAACGGTGGACCGAGGGGCTTGGGATTCGAGGAAATGCTCGGATCCCGAGAAGGGCCGAGCGGCTTCCGCGTGGGAGCCGCGTCTCTCCCGCGCGGGAGAGACCGCCTGGCCGAGTCCCGCGCGGGTGGGCCTTTGCCGGCCAAACCCGTGGCTGGGCCCACGGGTCCCAGGGGCATTTTCGTAATCTTTCACCAAGTGTCCAATTTTTACCCCGGAACCTCCCGGACACTTTTCCAAGCCCCGAATCACTTCCAAACATCGTCTTAGGTCATATTAGAGCCTCATAGGTGCATTCATAAATTTAATTATGAATGCTAACGTATATTTCCGTGTACTAGGGCTCCGGTTGGATCGAGTGGGGCGATGCTCCGAAGGTTGAGCTACATGGAGCGCTTGGGAGTATACGATTCTCCCACTACTGTGAGTGGCTTAGACTTCTCTGTTTAGCCACCGGGAAAGGGGATTTAGAAAATGATTTTTAAAACATAGATATTTTTCAAAAAGGTTTTGGGAGATGGGAAATCCACATACACACACTTGTTTGTGATATACCCACACAGTGAGTGGGGTGTTTTAAAAGGAGCATAAAACTTACGTGTGTGTGATTTATATATTAAATATAAATGTTTTATACGTATATATATAATTTTTGAAATATTATTATTATCGTTATTGAGGGTACGATACCCTTGGGAGATGAGTGTTTGAGAGGGTTCCTCGGAGCTCCAATTTGCGGGAGCGTGGACCGAGTCTGAGAGCATGCATGATACTCAGCCGTGGACCGCCTATCGAGGGGCACGGTGAGTCGAGCCTGGTTGGGAGAGGCGCGTAGGGAAACTCGCCAGAGCTCCAGTTCGCTGTGTTCCACCACAGCGAGGCACCACCGAGGGAAAGGGCTAGAGAGTTAGAAAAGAAAATATATATATATTATTATGAGAAAAGAGATAGCCCTCGGTGCAGTGAGGCATAAGACGACCGGCGGGTCGCACCTCCAGTATGATAGAGATTCCAGCCCATTTTATATATGTATATATATATATATTTATTTATAGTGATTTTAAAGGAGGGTTCTCAGCAAGAGAACCAGAAAAGAATTTTAAAAGAAAAATATTTGTTTTATTATTATTTTATTTTATTTTATTTTATTTCATTTTGGATATCCCATATCCGCTCCAACCCAGGTGGAGATTCTTAGAATCTCTGTCACTCACCTGTATCCAATATGGATGGATGCAGATCCACGATCGGAGTCAGCGAAAGAAAAGAGGCTCTCTAGGAGGCGTCGGTGGCTTAGGCTTAGAAGTTTCCGCTGTGTAGGTATTTTCTCAATTAGTCCACTGGCGCTACTTTTAAAATTATTATTTTATTAAACATTTTCTAAATAAAATTTTAGTTTTATTTGACTGCGATGATGCCCATTTATGCCTTGCGGTGCCTCAGGTGCGTGACTGGCCAGCACGTACTTCGAGGCAACGCGACGGTTGCCACGTGGCCGGCCCCGGGCGGGTCGGGGGGTGACAACTTTAATGGTATCAGAGCATTTAAAAGATTCTGATTATTTTCAAAACTATAAAAGTATTTTTCAAAAGTGTTTTCAAATTGTTTTCAAGTGTTTTGAAAGCCAGTGGATTAAGTAGGTTTAGAATTTCAGTGTTCGAGTGTGTAGTTACTCGAAAGCGTCGTAAATAATCATACCTACTCTTAGAATACCTTCTTTAGTAGCAAGCCACCAAATAGAGTTCTCGAGTGTGGTCTTAAGTGAAAAGACATCACGACCACCTTTTTCCTCGAGATTCGTGCAAGCAAGGCATGCTTTCCAAGAAACCCCCCAAACTTAAATTTCAACTTTCAATGTTCCCTCTACTCGATAGCCAATTGTGCAAGGGATGGTATTTTCCTTGAGATGACGAGATAGATAATGTTTCGTCCAATTTTCTAACGAAGCCTAGTTAGAGGCTTACCAGTGGTGAAACTGGTTCGATGCCCACAACCTTCGATGTTCAATCTTGAAGTTGTGAACATCGAGACTCGCTAGTAAAGCAGCGAGTGTCAAACGTAAATTAGATGCGATGTCCCAATTCTTTACACTAGTGACGTGTAAAACTTGGGAGGAAATGATGCGACGAGAACGAGGCATGGGTCAAGCTAGAGTATAACGTGCGTGAACGCTAACCTCACTTCTCTTGTTTTCTATACCATTGGTGTGTAGCCTAGAAAAGAGACTTGGGTTAGGATGAAAGAAATCGGAGGAGTCAGTCACGGAAGATGTGGTTGACCAAAAACCCCAGGACATGAGATGAAGCATCCGAGTGACCAGATGAAGGATCGAGAAAGACCCCACAAAGCATCAAATGGAGATGAAGAGAAACGATTGCTGAAGTGTCTACAGGTTGGCAAGTCTGGTGGGATAAGCCCACAGATTGTCTGGACGATGCTCCGTGGAGTGAGCATGAGGTGAGAGAAGTGGCAGCAAGGGCTAGCCAACTTCATTTGTTCTTACACAATGGTGTGTAAGTGATATGCGAGTGGATAAAGGAGACCCCACTCGGAATCAATTGTGAGGAAGTGTCCAAGGAAATTGAAAGAGGACAAGGAGCCCAAGATTTCGAGATATGACATATGGAGAACCCCTTGAGGATAAGAAGAGGATTGATAAGAGAAAACCCTAAAGGATTCAAGGATGACATGATGGAGAATGAGGAAAGAATGAGAAGAGATCACATCCAAGTGGTCAACGAGTAGTACATCTGTTATTACTTGTTCGACCATCGGATACCAATGTTAAGAAGGATAATGAACAAAAGAGAAAGGAAATGAAGATGGAGAAAATGGAAATAAGAGAAAGATAAGTGGTAAACCTCCACTCTTAAGGGAATTAAAGGTGATGAACCTCTCATTAATTGATGCTTAAGGAAAGTAAGGAGGAGGAGACCCCCAAAGGATAATAAGAAATGATTCAGAACAAGGTGAATGGGAAGAAAGTAAGCGAAGAGAGAGTGTAACGCACGGTAATGATGGGAATGCCTGTGTATGTGTGTGTAAATGAAGAATATGAAGAGAATTCCCTCCAGTATGGTGAAGATATCATCAGATGGAATTGGTGAGAAAGAAGAAAAAGAAAGGAGAAGAAACGAGAACCCTTAGACAAAGGATTAAGAAAGGTCGTGATGTAGTGCGGAGGCTTTCTTAATGGAGAAAGAAAACATGAAAACCCTAGGTAAAAGAAGATCCTAGGTTAATAAAAGAAGAACAAGGTTTAAGAAGAAAGAGAGACTTAGTTCAGTTGATGAACTAAGTTTTGTTAACTAGGAGTAGAGCCTTAAAAGAAGAAAAGCATAACATATCACTAGAAAACTATAACTTTAAAAAGCGATAATTTCATAATCAACCATAGGTTAATAGCTCCAAATGACTGACCAGGATTAGTAAAAGAATAAGACTAAGAAACTAGGGTTAGAGACAAAACCTAGATGAGTAACTTAGAGATAGACTAAAGAAGAATATGAAAAGGAGAATAAAAGAAACTTTGAAAGAGGATTAAGAAAGATATAGTGAAGGAAAGTGAGTAAAAGACTTAGAAATGGATATTAGTTAAAGAGAGCCGTGCATAATGAACCCCGAACTCGAGTCAAGTCAAGGCACTACATCCTAAAGCGAATAAATCAAGGAAAGGAGAGAATAAACAAGGATTGATGGAGGTCAGAACCAAGAAAGAGAAAAAGGGGTTAAGGAGATATATTGGTGAAAGTAAGAAGAAACACCCGACCATTTGATTTTGGAACGAGAGAGCAAAAGATTGAGAATGTGAATTGATGAGAAGAAGGGAAAGGAAAACCCCTAATTAATTAGATGATAAAGGAAGAGATGAAGAGGTTGGATAGAAAGAAAAATTGGAGAAAGCATAAGAGAAGAAGCACTCGTAGGAAACGAGTAAATGGAGAGATGGTACTTTAATGGACGACGGGTAAGATGATATCAATAGAGAATGAATGGAAGAGAAGAATAGAGAAATAAAGAGGTTAGGATATGTAAGGATATGGAGTCATGATAGGGTAACAAAAGTGAAAAGATGATAATAATAAGGATAATGACGATGATAACAATAGTAATGATAATGGTAATGGGGATTGAAGGATAATCAAACACGGAGAATAAGAAAGGTGGATCAACCTAAGTAAAAGTCGAAGTAAGGAATGAGGATAAAACAAGGATAAATAAGGTGACAATTAAAACTGGAGAAGACAAAAAGGTGATTAAGTATAAACCAGGATAATGGTTGGAACCGAAGGAGGTGAAAAGGATAAGGACCAAGAAATAAAGTGAGATAGAAGGAATTAAGGGAATAAGGTGGAGAAATATGAAAAAAATAAGTCAAATCTTTTAGAAGAGGGGGAGTAAGCTAACCTTGAGGATGAACTCCTCGAAGAATGATAAGGGAAGAAAGGATGTGGGAGATGAAGTCAAACCAAGCTAAGATAGAATTAGCTTGGCATGGGCAAGATAGTGAGGCTATGGAGGATAGAGAAAGGTATTGCCCACGATAAATGAACCATGACATCGAAAGACAAAGAAGAGATATCAATGGATTAAGAGCCGAAGATGGCTAAGATAAAGGAAATCCACACGTGGAAAGCAAGAGATGAGGGAACTGAAACAGAAAAGATGACAAGGAAGAACCCCGGGTACTCAATGGAAGGAGTACGAGAATAAGGAAAGAAATTGATTAAGCTCATCAATTTCTATGAGCGCAGCCAATATGAAGAGCAGTAGAAAGAGAATTCTAACACCTAAGAGAATCAAAGGTGT
Source organism: Microcos paniculata (assembly GCA_030664755.1). Taxonomy (NCBI): domain Eukaryota; kingdom Viridiplantae; phylum Streptophyta; class Magnoliopsida; order Malvales; family Malvaceae; genus Microcos; species Microcos paniculata. The sequence continues at coordinate 10,862,872 of CP131463.1, forward strand.
TAGATGGAAAAAGAGAATAAGGATAAGAAAGATAAAGAACGTTAGAGAAGAAAGCGAAGAGGGAATAATGAGGCCAAGGTAAAGGAAACCTTAGGTACGACGTGAGAGATCACGCGAATTGAGGTACAAGGATATGCAAAAGAGAATGGATGCGGATGTGACCTTAAGAATAAAGGATATGGAGGTTTGAAGGACTGCAAACGATGCCAAGAAGCGGCAACTGACCCAAGAGAAGAACAGAAACGAGTAAGGGACGAGATACCTTAAGAGAGAAGAATACAAAGATAATGAAGCTACAAAGGATACCGCACGGGTTTGACATGTGTGTTTGGCCTAGTCTCGTAGTGATGAGAAGGCAAGAGAAATGTGGACCCCACTATGGATGTGGGCGGATGGAAAGGAAGAAATGGAAAGAGATGGGGATGAGGAAACCCCAGAAAATATTATTGACGAGAAGAAAGGAAAGAGGATGGAAAGAAGATAAATACGCAGTACCTCCCGAGGTGGGTACCTCAAGAAAATAAAATTTAAGGAATGCCGAAGAGGCAAGAGAAACGGTATGAATGGGTATGAGGTCGAGGCTCAAGTCTGATGGATTTGGGAGCCATGTGTGAGGCGTCCCTATGTGAGAAAGGGTCAGAGATCGAGATCTTGAGGATCTCCATATTGACCACTCGAGAGGACCGGCCCAGTGTGTGATTTGGGGTGTGCATGAGGCCACCCAGAGTTATCCATCCCTGAGAGGATGAGAGATGAGATGAGATGGGCCATGGGCCCTGTATGTGATGTTATGGGCCGAGGGCCCTGTGTGTTCTTATGATGGGCGGTCAGAGAGTGGGTCAGCTTGTGAGAGCCGAGGGGGCAAGATCTCTGATTCCACTGTTATGATGTGGCCAAGTGTGGGCCAGTGTGTACTAGAGCTCGACTCATACGCCGTGAGTTTCGATAAAAGAAGATCAGAGAAGGAAGGGAATAAAAGTAAGAGATGAAACGAGGAAGCGAAACCAAGATAGAGGGAAAGACGATTAACTCACCGCATCCTCGCCATGGTGGCGAGGGAGTTAAGCAAAGATCTTTCCCGATAGCTTGGTTACAAAGACGAGTACAAGACCACGAAACGACGAGGAACACGTCAGATGATGGCCTCGAAGTAAGAGGCAATAGCAATGGAAAGGAGAAGGAACTCCTAAAGAGAATAAGAGGTATGGAACCTCAAAGGTAATAAAAGGATAGTCTCATCGAGAGAGACTTGAAGGATGAGACAAGGACAAAGCGGGAGGATCAAGCAATCACAGCTACGGCAAAGGAAGAACCTCCAAAGGTCATAATTAAAGTCAAGAGAGCCTAACCCACGAATAGGTAAGGGTAGGCTATGTTAAGGAAAAGATGAGGTTCAAACTCAAGAGTAGAAGGGCAATGGAGCCACTCTTGAGAGAGAGAATAATCAGAGTGCGCAGCGAAAGCGTGGTAAACTTCAATGGTGAATAGTGATGTGACACTATTCGAAAATGAAAGAAAGACGTGGAACGAAAGTCGAACCTCCCCAAGGCAACTTATTTAATTTCGAGGACGAAATTTTTAGAAGGAGGGGAGAGTTGACACACCCGGACCTAGCACGACCTTCTCGTACGAACGGAATAGTACAAGATGACGCGAAAATTTAACAATAAGTCGGTCCGGCTGTGTCAAGTTTGAAGAGAAGATAAGCTTAAGACGAGACGTAGTTGGAAGATAAGATTGGTGACCATGCATGGAATCTCTAAGTGGACTCCTTGAAGTCCATAGCCAATGGATTGGAGGTCCATTGGTGAATTGGTCGGTGAATCGGGCCAATAATCAAAGTTTTGAGAGATTTTAAGAGAATAGAAAGTTTGGCCCGGGGCCCGAGTACACCCGGTGCCGGGCTCCCCTATAAATAGGGGGAGATGAGCCCTCCCCCTCATTTTCTCTCTTTTCTCTCTTCTCTCCTTTCTCTTTTCTCTCAACTGCTCTCGGGGAGCAATTTTGGACTTTTGGCCGATCCGGACAAACCGACCGCCAGTTCAGGGCGAGATCTTGGTGAGTGGTTCTTAACTCCTTGAACTACCTTTCATTAAGTTTGTACGCTTATCCATGCATTGGTCTAGGAGAAATCCAAGCTCAAAGTTAGGTTCAGCTTTTAATTAGCTTTTAAGTTTAGATTTGAGATTTAGGGACTTTGAGCTTGTAATTCTCGTTTCTGCTCAGGTAAACGTGTCGTGGGAGGTGTGAGGAACCTCCATCTCGAATTTCACGTGAAACGGTGGACCGAGGGGCTCGGGATCCGAGGAAATGCTCAGATCCCGAGAAGGGCCGAGCGGCTCCCGCGCGGGAGCCGCGTCTCTCCCGCGCGGGAGAGACCGCCTGGCCGAGTCCCGCGCGGGTTGGCCTTTGCCGGCCCAACCCGTGGCTGGGTCGGACCCAGCCACGCGGGAGGGCCTTCTTGGCCCAGAATCTGGGCCGGGCTGGGCCCACGGGTCCCAGGGGCATTTTCGTAATCTTTCACCAAGTGTCCAATTTTTACCCCGGAACCTCCCGGACACTTTTCCAAGCCCCGAATCACTTCCAAACATCGTCTTAGGTCATATTAGAGCCTCATAGGTGCATTCATAAATTTAATTATGAATGCTAACGTATATTTCTGTGTACTAGGGCTCCGGTTGGATCGAGTGGGGCGATGCTCCGGAGGTTGAGCTACATGGAGCGCTTGGGAGTATACGATTCTCCAACTACTGTGAGTGGCTTAGACTTCTCTGTTTAGCCACCGGGAAAGGGGATTTAGAAAATGATTTTTAAAACATAGATATTTTTCAAAAAGGTTTTGGGAGATGGGAAATCCACATACACACACTTGTTTGTGATATACCCACACAGTGAGTGGGGTGTTTTAAAAGGAGTATAAAACTTACGTGTGTGTGATTTATATATTAAATATAAATGTTTTATACGTATATATATAATTTTTGAAATATTATTATTATCGTTATTGAGGGTACGATACCCTTGGGAGATGAGTGTTTGAGAGGATTCCTCGGAGCTCCAATTTGCGAGAGCGTGGACCGAGTCTGAGAGCATGCATGATACTCAGCCGTGGACCGCCTATCGAGGGGCACGGTGAGTCGAGCCTGGTTGGGAGAGGCGCGTAGGGAAACTCGCCAGAGCTCCAGTTCGCTGTGTTCCACCACAGCGAGGCACCACCGAGGGAAAGGGCTAGAAAGTTAGAAAAGAAAAAATATATATATTATTATGAGAAAAAAGATAGCCCTCGGTGTAGTGAGGCATAAGACGACCGGCGGGTCGCACCTCCAGTATGATAGAGATGCCAGCCCATTTTATATATGTATATATATATATTTATTTATAGTGATTTTAAAGGAGGGTTCTCAGCAAGAGAACCAGAAAAGAATTTTAAAAGAAAAATATTTGTTTTATTATTATTTTATTTTATTTTATTTTATTTCATTTTGGATTTCCCATATCCGCTCCAACCCAGGTGGAGATTCTTAGAATCTCTGTCACTCACCTGTATCCAATATGGATGGATGCAGATCTGCGATCGGAGTCAGCGAAAGAAAAGAGGCTCGCTAGGAGGCGTCGGTGGCTTAGGCTTAGAAGTTTCCGCTGTGTAGGTATTTTCTCAATTAGTCCACTGGCGCTACTTTTAAAATTATTATTTTATTAAACATTCTCTAAATAAAATTTTAGTTTTATTTGACAGCGATGATGCCCATTTATGCCTTACGGTGCCTCAGATGCGTGACTGGCCAGCACGTACTTCGAGGCAACGCGGCGGTTGCCACGTGGCCGGCCCGGGGCGGGTCGGGGCATGACACATCGGGAAACTTCAAATTCCTCAACCATCTCAGAATAGTTGTCTTCTGTGTTTTGGACAAATTATAGACAGCTTTAGGTTTGGTGCGTTGCTCGCTTTCAGGATCAACTGCAATTGAACTTCGAAAGCATGTAGCACTGATGTCTTTTCTGGCATTTAAAGTGTCCTTTGATTTGCCTTTCAAGTCCATGACAGTTCCGAACACTGCATCAAAAACATTCTTCTCAATATGCATAACATCAAGGTTATGGCGGATCAAGTTTGTTTTCCAATAAGGAAGATTCCAAAAAATACTCCTCTTAGTCCATTTGTGATGGGTGCCATAATATTCAGGCATATTAATCGGCTCATCCATAGTTGTGGGCATATGCCAAACGTGTCCATATATTTCTTCCCCTGTCAACCTTGGTGGTGCAGCCATCCGCTCAACTCGACCACGGCGGAAAGACTTCTTATCCTTCCTGTACGGATGATCCGAGTCAAGGAAGCACCTGTGGCAATCAAAATAAGTCGCCTTCCTACTATGTGGAAGCACGAATGCTCTGCTCTCCTGCATACATACAGGACATCCTAGTACTCCAGCGGTGCTCCACCCGGATAGCATGCCATAAGCGGGGAAGTCATTAATGGTCCACATAAGAGCAGCCCTCATGCGAAAATGCTCATTTCTCGAAGCATCGTATGTCGAGATCCCATCTTCCCACAATTGCTTCAATTCATCAATCAGAGGTTGCAAGAATACGTCTATGTTTTTCTTCGGGTTTTTTGGACCCAGACAGATCAATGTTAAGAACATGTAAGGGCTCTTCATGCACGTACCCGGATGAAGGTTGTAAGGAGTTACAATAACTGGCCAGCAAGAATAGGTCCTTCCGAATTGCCCATGCGGTGCAAAACCATCTGCGCATAATCCCAATCTAACATTTCGAGCTTCTGAACCAAAATCAGGATATGTCCTGTCGAAATGCTTCCATGCCTCGGCATCGGATGGATGGCACATAACCCCATCTTGAGCTTCATGTGTAGCATGCCACGTCATTTGTTCAGCTATGCCTGCGGTATGGTACAACCGTTGCAGTCGGGGACTCAGTGGCAAGTATCTCAAAATGGCTGTCGGAATTCTTTTACGAGTTCTATCCCCACGTTGACTTGTGTCCTTGAATCTAGGTTCACCACAAAACCGACAGAAATAAGAGTTTGAATGTTCCTTCCAGTACAACATGCACCCATTCTTGCACGCATGAATCTTTACCACAGGTAAACCTAATTCATTGATGGTTTTCCTATGTTGATAATAGTTTGGAGGAAAGTTGTTTTCCTCCGGCAATACTTTCCTGATGGCATCACAAAAATAATTGAATGCACCTTCGGACAAGTTAAACTCCGACTTCCCATTTAACAAAGTGGAAGCAAAAGACAACTGTGACTCACTAGACCCCTCAAACAAAGGCCGATCCGCATTTTGCACGATGTCAAACCACTTGTCGTCCAACTGTGTCACAGGTTGCTCTGTGAATGGATCTTGCTCATATCCATACTGGTTTGCTGCTTCTCCACTGGGTCCGGGCTCGTCTTCATTATTTTGGGCAAAGCTCGATCGTGCAGCATCAAAAACCATACGCTGATCCCATGTCATGTCATCATAGCAACCCCAATGTGACATCTCATCCGGTAATGATACTTGTTCGTGCTGCTGCTGCTCGTTATTTTCAATACTACACAATGGTTCTCCGTGACTAACCCAATTCCAATAATGCTCCTTAAATCCATGTAGTATTAAATGTTGTGCAACCCTCATTGGTAAAAAGAAGTGCATATTATTGCACTTAGTGCAGGGACAACGAATTTTTTCCCCATTTTTCTAAGACGCGTCTTGACTTGATGCCCAACTAATGAATTCTCCAACACCAGCTATAAACTCGTCGGTTACACCCTTCTGTCCTGGTTCCTTCCGATGATACATCCATTGTCGACTGCATATCAACTCTTCCATTTCTCCTGTCAAATATCCCACAAATTTAGTTCGATTATTATCCTCGAACCCTATTCGATACTGTTAACAACTGCAACGAAAATCTACAATGAATTATGAAATATATGAAGAAGTTCCTTTTACATTTTTCAACTCAATTATATTTGGTCATTTAAGCGAAATAAAAACTACATTGCACACAATATAAAACAAGATACTTAATGTAAGTTCTTGCAATTAAATAATACTCAACAAATGCAATAAAAGTAATTCCGTTCAATCAAAGTTCTACAATTACAATAATCGAAATGTGAATCGTATTAATATCAAATACTAAGTTACAATTAATAAAAACAATTATACACAACGAAATAAATATTACACCTAAACCAAATCACAAATAAACTCACAATTATGTAATTCAATTTTAATTAGTTTATGTAACGTATACATAATTAAATTAATAAGCATCATAATAAACCTAAACCCTCATCAATTAACATTCACAGAAATCTAACAATTTTACAACCCTCATCAATTAACATTCAAAGAAATCTAACACTTTTACACTAACATATGGAAAAAATCACCAAAACTTAACATTCAAATTTACAAATAATCATCAAAATCTGAATATTATCTAATTCCTTAATTTATAACATATGTTAATCATCAAAATAAAATCATATACAAAGAGATTTGAAGAGATTACCTTGATTTCCACCAAATCAACACAAAACTTGACTTTTACTACTATTTTCTTATGGGAAAATTGAGAGAATCAAGAAGAAAGAACAAAGAAGATGAGGAGGGAGGCGGAGAAAATGAGGGTTCTGCTAAGTGCAGAACCCTAAAAACATGGCCAGTCAAAACGCACCGTTTTGGCTGGCCAAATATAATTTTTTTCGTTGCTGACATTTGGGACGGAATTAGGGACGGATTTTTAAAATCCGTCCCTAAAACCGTCCCACAGATATTCATCAATTTATCTCACCATAACCGTCGCTAAATACGTCCCTAAAACCGTCTCTAAAACCGTCCCAAAATTATTCCATTGTTTTTGCTCTAATTTCCGTCCCGAATTCCGTCCCTAACTTATTCCCTCCCTAAAACCGTCCCTAATTTTCCAACGGATTTTGGTACGGATTATTTTACCGTCCCTATTTCTCCGTTCTACTCTTTAGCAACGGATTTAGGGACGGTTGTTTTTTTCCGTTGCAAATTCCGTTGGTAATTTAGGGACAGAAAAATCCGTCGCTGTTTTCCGTGGCTATTTCGCCTTTTTCTTGTAGTGTCCGAGTTAATGCCAGAGGCACTAGCTTTTTCCAGACTATGACTTAGCTGTTTTAAAGGTATTTCGCAGGAATGCTACATGTTGGCCTTTGTGTTAAAAAGCTATTAATTAATGAAGAAATGCAAAGATTACTTATGTCAATTATAGTTTATTTATCAAGCCGACTTGAATCTGTTGTAATATTCTACTTCTATTATTGCTTGACTTAGTAGTATAGATAGCATTTACTATTTAGGGATGATATCAAAGATGGTGTTGCACATATAATTTGGAATATTTAATGGCGTCCATGTCTTTTTTTTTAATATTTGAAATTATTTCTTCTTAATTTGTATATTTTTCTACTTATGATTTTTGATTGCTTTGGATTTATTAAATCTTTTTCTGGATTCATTGGCGTCTACGCCTGTGTCACTCTTTTTTTAGTAGAGAAAAAGATTGACCAACTACAAATAATTTATGGTAAAATATACTATATAGTTATTGATGTAGCGGAAGGGGTTAAGACAATAGGCTCAACAATTAGGGCTAAATTAGGGTAGATTGTAGATGGAACAGAAAATAATTTGGGTAAAAATACCTCTAAATAATTCTGAAATAATAATAAGAGAACTAAGTCTAATGCTTGCCTACTAATGCCTATTTATAAGGGCTTAAAACAGTATCCCCTAAAGAGTTTAACCTAATTTAGAAAACTTAAAACACAAGAAATCTTAAAAGACTTGATAACCAAGTAATAAGAGACTTCATAAAACTGATAAATAAATTAAAAATAATTAAGGAAATTATGCGCTGCATCATTCTCCCCGGGTTTGAAAAAAACTCGACTCCGACGAGTAGGCTTTGGCAGACTCCTCATAAGTTTCTGGATCAATTTGTTTCAGTTCCTCTTCGGCAATCCAAGTACTCTCAGTTGCTGGTTTCCCTATCCACTTCACCAAAAATCTTCTGTATAAGTTTCCTCGCCTAGATCGAATCTCCTTAACATCCAAAATATCTTCAATAACATCTGTTTTTCCCACTGGTAGCTGTTGAATTTGTTCCTTAATACTAGATGCAAACCCATCAAATCCATCAAAAGGATACAAATCTGAAACATTAAATATAGGACTGATCTACAAATCTGATGGCAATTCAATTATATAGGCATTGGAACCAATTTTCTTCAGAACCTTGCACGGCCCAAACTTCTTAGACTTGAGCTTGTGATAAGAACCTTTAGGAAATCTCTCTTGCCTCAAATGCACTAGAACTTGATCACCTTCTTCAAATTCTTGCTGTCGACGATGTTGGTTGGCAGCAGAAGAATAAGCTTCATTGCTGGCTTTTAAAGCAGCTTTTACCTTTTCATGAACTCTGCGAATTTGCTCAGCAAATGCTTCTCCTCTATCACTTACTCTAGCTTCTTGTGGTAAAGGCTCCAAATCAAGGATATGTTGCGGTTTCAAACCATAAGCAGCTTCAAATCGCATCTTCTTGATACTTCGATTCACTAAGTTGTTATAGGCAAATTCAGCTTGTGGAATGACTAAATCCCATGTTTTTGGATTATTTCCAGCAAGACATCTCAACATATTGCCCAAGCTTCTGTTCACAACTTCTGTTTGACCATCTGTTTGTGGATGGCAAGTGCTAGAATACTTCAATTCTGTCCCAAATTTCCTCCACAAAGTTCTCCAAAAATGCCCCATAAATTTCACATCTCTATCAGAAACAATAGAAGTAGGAACACCATGTAATCTCACAACTTCAGAAAAAAATAATTTAGCAATATGAATTGCATCAGAATCTTGAAATAGGGAATAAAATGTGCCATCTTTGAAAACCGATCCACCACAACAAAGATAGAATCAAAATTCTTGGTTGTTTTTGGTAGGCCTAAAATAAAATCCATACTTAAATGAGTCCATGGAGTTTCTGGTTCTGGTAAAGGTGTATACAAACCTGTATTTTGAACACTTCCTTTGCCAAATAAACATGCTGGACACTTTTGCACCAATCTCTCCACATCTCGACGCATCTTTGGCCAAAAATATCGTTCAACCACCATTGCTAAAGTTTTGTCTCTGCCAAAATGTCCTCCTAAGCCATTTCCATGAAGTTCTCTAATAATCTGCTCCCTTAATGATCCTTCCAGAATGCACAATTGATTACCTTTGAATAAATAATCATCATGCAATCTATAAGGTAAATTTTCAGCTTGTGGTGAACTGCTCAAATCAGTTATTATTTTGCTGAAATAAGGGTCAGCACTGTACTGATTTTTTTATTCCTCAAATCCAGTAATTTGAATGCTCAAGATTGACAAAAGTAAAGTTTTTCGACTAAGTGCATCAGCCACTGTGTTGGACTGTCTAGACTTGAACTTCAATGTAAAATTAAATTCATCAAGAAAAGAACTCCACCTTGCATGTTTGTCATTCAGCTTTTTCTGAGACTTTAAATACCTCAAAGCTTGATGGTCAGAATAAACAACAAATTCCCGATAAGCCAAATAGTGCTGCCAATGACGAATAGCCCTCACCAAAGCATAAAATTCTAGGTCGTAGGTTGAATAACGACGTCTAGAATCAGACAACTTTTCACTAAAAAATTCCATAGGCTTTCCATCTTGACTAAGTACTGCTCCAATTCCTGTGTGAGATGCATCACACTCAACAACAAACAATTTGTCAAAGTCTAGTAATGCAAGGATAGGGGATTCGGTCAACAAACTCTTAATCTTTTCAAAAGCACCTTGAGCTGAATGTGTCCATTCAAATTCACCTTTCTTCAAAGTTTCAGTAATAGGACTCATAATAGAACTGAAATTTTGAATAAATCTTCTATAAAAGGATGCTAAACCATGAAAACTTCGCACATCTTTGATAGATTTAGGTTCTGGCCACTTGGTTATTGCTCGTACCTTTTCTGGATTTCAATCCTTCTTTCGACACAATGAAGCCAAGAAATACAACTTCAGATTGCAAAAAACTGCACTTTTTTAAGTTTACATAAAGCTGCTCCTGTTGAATAACTTCAAAAACTTGTCGCAAATGTGTCAAGTGCTCTTCCTTTGTGCGGCTATAAATTAAAATGTCATCAAAGTAAACCACAACAAAAGAATTTAAGAAGGGCTTCAATACCTCTGTCATAACTCGCATGAATGTGCTAGGAGCATTAGATAGCCCAAAAGGCATCACCAACCATTCAAATAACCCATCCGGTGTCTTAAAAGCTGTCTTCCATTCATCTCCATTTCTCATTCTGATTTGGTGATATCCACTCTTCAAATCAATTTTTGAGAACACCTTGGAACCAGCCAATTGATCCAGCATCTCCCCTAATCGTGGAATAGGAAAACGATACTTAACTGTGATATTATTTATAGCACAGCTATCCACACACATTCTCCATGAACCATCTTTCTTCAGAGCTAATAAGGCTGGACAAGCACAAGGACTTTTACTTTCTTGCACCAAGCCTTTCTCTAATAGCTCTTGAACTTGCCTCTGAATTTCAGCTCGCTGTGTAGAAGGCATTCTATATGCTGGCAGATTTGGTAAAGATGCTCCAGGTACCAAATCTATAGCATGTTGGATACTTCTTAAAGGAGGTAAATTTTTAGGACCACCTTTATCAGTCAACTCACCAAATTCCTCCAAAATTTGTTGTATTTCAGTAGGAAACTGTTGTGATTTCAACTTCTGATCACTCTCTGAAATCCTTTTAACCAAAGCATACATGACTCCCATCTCACTGCTTTCAGCTTCAAACTTTTCAGCAGCCAAATACCCACTGACTTTTCTGATTTTACTGTTGTCAGAAAGATTCTCAGCAGTGACTTGCTTCACTTCTTCTTGTAAGGGATACAAGGTATACTTCTTGCTGTCCTTAGTGAAAGAATAGGTGTTAGGCTTCGTTTTATGAACCATATCATGATCAAACAGCCACAGTCTTCCAATCAAAATATGACCAACATCCATTGGCACAACATCACATAAAGCTTCATCTTCAAGTTTACCTCCCATAGTAAATTTCACCAAACATTGAGAGTAACTGGCACCTCATGTCCTTTCTTTAGCCATCCAATTTTATAAGGATGAGGATGTTTGGTTGTTGGCAGCTTTAGTTTCTCAACAGCCTCTTTAGAAATAATATTCTCCATACTTCCTCCATCAATGACAAGATCACACACCTTTCCTTCACAAACAACACGAGTGCGAAAAATACTATGCCTTCTGCAATCTTCTTCATCCTCCTTAGCTGTTGTTGTCATTACTCTACGTACTACCAATGATTCTCCATAGGAAGGATAAACATCAACTCCTCTATTTCCTCTTCATCAAATTCTGGTTCTAATTCTTCCTCAAATTCAGCAAAATTCACCTTTCGTTCTGGACATGTGAAAGAGGTATGTCCCGTTTCTCCACAAGTGTAGCACCGAATATGGGACTTGCTGCCTCCTTTATTTGTAGAAGCACCAGAATTGTCTTTCTTTTCAAAAGGCACTATACTCTTGCTTTTATCACTACTTTCAGCCTTACTTGCACTCCCATTGCTTTTACTAGTTGTGGCAGCCCCTCTATTATTCCTTTGAAAGCTTCGTCCACTTCCAGAATTACCTAGCCAATTACTGCTGTAAACTGATTTTCTAGCACCATAGCGTGAAACTCTTTTTTCAGCGAATAGTGCATATTGACGAGCATCTTCCAGATTTGATAGACGGACAACTCCCATCTCATCTCGAATGGACAGATTTAGACCAGCAAGATATCGAGCAGTAAGTTGCTCATTAGTTTCAGATAATCCCACACGAATTGATAAGTTGTTGAACTCTGATGTGTACTCTTCAACAGACATGGTATTCTGCTTCAAACAATGGAATTTCTTATACAATTCCATCACATAGTCCGCTGGTAAAAACTGTTTTCGTAGTTTGCCCTTCATGTGCTCCCAAGTACTTATTTTAGGTTTGCCTTGTCGAGCTCGCTGCTCTTCAACTCTCTTCCACCATTGAAGTGCAATTGCTTTCAACTTCAACTTCACAAATAAGACTTTTCTTTGTTCTGCCATAGTCTTCCATTCAAAATAATTTTCTAAGCTTGCTTCCCAATCCAGATAATCTTCAGCATGTAATCTTCCATGAAAATCGGCTACTTCAATTTTTACTCCTCCATTCAAATCAAGGGCATGCAACAATTTATCCTCCAATCGACCTCTTACCGTTTGATCAACGGCTCCAGCTTCATGAAAAGGATTAACTTCGTCAATTTCTTCTTCATCCTCAGGATCTTCTATATCAAAAGGGTTGTGGTCACCTTCCGGAATCTCCATTCGGGCTTCCACGGGTTCCTGACACCGTAAGGCTTGTACAGCCCGGGTCAAATCTTCAATCATTCGTCGCATCTCAGCCATCTCGTTTTGTTGGGGCTGATTGCCTCTACCTCTACCTCTGCCATGGCCAGCCATAATTTTCTAGGGAAAATTTTAGAAAAACAGGAACGTTTCCTTTGGCTGCTGATACCAATTGATGTAGCGGAAGGGGTTAAGACAATAGGGCTCAACAATTAGGGCTAAATTAGGGTAGATTGTAGATGGAACAGAAAATAATTTGGGTAAAAATACCTCTGAATAATTCTGAAATAATAATAAGAGAACTAAGTCTAATGCTTGCCTACTAATGCCTATTTATAAGGGCTTCAAACAGTATCCCCTAAAGAGTTTAACCTAATTTAGAAAACTTAAAACACAAGAAACCTTAAAAGACTTGATAACCAAGTAATAAGAGACTTCATAAAACTGATAAATAAATTAAAAATAATTAAGGAAATTATGCGCTGCATCAGTTATGAACCTAGACTATCTAATCTAATACTAATCTAAAGGTTAGGGAGTGTAAGTGTTATAGTCCTTAAAGGTTTAGAATACTAATCATATTATAATCCTAATGAGTCAATAAATCAACATCAAGAGGATGTTGGATGTAATTCTTCAGGTTTTATAAGGTCATAAATAAGACATTAGATTAGAGACTTAGATACGAGTTAAAAAATTGCAAAAGACTCCACGTTCCACTTCTTAGAAGCTAACCAAGGAAGTTACAAATCCTGTGGTGTCTCTCTCTTTCTCGCTCTTACTCCCTATTTTATAAGGTTTGCTTGCGCAAGTCACAATAGATTATTGAAAGCAATGCATATTCTCCCAAACATTTATTGTAACAATTTCTACCTTGAACCAAAATTGAATTTGAAGGAACTGAATGTTTAAATTTCCTTAAAAACCAGCAACCATAGTATTAGACTAGGTCCATTACATTTAGCTAACTAGAAATTGTAAATTGGTTACTTTTTAATCCAACATTTATTCTAATCCAACTTTGAATCCAATTTAGTTTTTAATTTTGTTTAAAGATAGCGCTAATAAGAAACTCAGTTTCAATAGAATAATCTTTTAAACCATACTTATGTTTGTGATTCAAATATATGATTAGACTAAAAAAAAATTCTTTTCCTTTTTTTTTGTGTGTGTTAGAGCTGTATTGTTTTCTTGGTTGAAAAAAGGAAAGCAAGCAGGCTTTTGCTTTGTCAAGTAGTTGCTAGCTCTAATCTTGAGAAACAGAGAAAATGCTTCAATCCCCATGGAATAGTCCATAAATCAACAAATTTGAGATCAGTTTCGCCTACACATAATTGCTAATTCTTCTTCTTTGGGTTAAGCCTGAAATTCCTAGAAGAAAAATCTATATTAGCCTTCTTTGCTTTAAGAATTTGAATTGTTTGCAGAACCCAGATGTAACGGGACATATATAAGAAGAACGAATATAGTTCAAGAAAACCCAAAAGAAACGAAATAAAAGAATTGTCCGTGATACAAAAGTTCAAGTCTTGATTCTTGAATCAAAATTCAGTAAATCTAAAATGTCTGAGATTTTTCAAGCCTGCAAATTGCTGTCATATTTTTTATTGAAATGAAATTATAGCATGTGTTCAAATGATTGTTCTGTCTCATGTTTTGTACCACAAGATTCTCAACTTGATCTAATTGCATCAAAATCTTGACTGAGATAGGACTAAAATATTTTATTATCAATAGTACGAATGAATTTTCCATTTAAAAGGTGCTTCCTCCATCCCAGCATGGACAAGTTTTAATTTTTCCTACTTACAAAAAAGCAACCCATTGCTTTCATTAACGTGATCGATGATGGTAACGCAGAAGGACACCATGAAGCCCCTTTATTTAATATATATAATTAATTTTATTAGTAATATACATAAAGGCACAAGAAAGAGGGGAAAATATCTGTTTTTTTGGTGGAAGAGTTCTTTTGTTGTTTTAAGAAAAATATAGCTCATGAAATTTTAAACTACTGTGCTAGTTTATATCTTTTTTGTAATTTCAGTTTAGGAAAATGGTAAACTTGCTTGTTTTGAGAGTTTATGGTGTCCTTTGCATTTTAGGAATTTATATATATATATATATATATATATATATTCATAATGCTAGAAGGCTTGCTTTCCCTTGCTCATTTTATCTAAATGCATCATTAAAGCCAAGAACTATTGACAAATTCATGATACAATAAGATTGAAAACATGCATGTATTATTGAAACAAAATCCTTAGAAACCAGGGCAAACATATGTCACATAATTGTCATACAACCCTACTTATGTATGGCAGGATTAAGCTAGTTAATGCTACTTTAAAAAAATCTGTGCAGCTTCGTTTTTTGAAAAAAAAAATTGTATAATCCCTTGAGATGAGTTCAAAGTTTGTTACTGATAGAATTAGCATTACCGACTCGATGTTGATCAACAAAATTTTATTAGCTGAATCTCCGTCAGTCTGACTTTATACCGATAAAATATCCAGTTTTACCAACGAAATTGTCTGTCGGTGATGAGCATTTCCCTTGTAATGTAAAGTAATTTGGGGTCAGAGATATTAGAATAACTTGAAAATGAGTTCTTACATTCCTTTCAACTCCTCTAGTCTTCAAAAGTGCATTGCGTTAGGTGGTGACACATGAATAAAGCAAATTGTGAAGACCACCAAAACAGTGCTTAGAAATCCAAAAACATCATCACCAAGTTGCTAAAGAATAAAGGGATTTAGGGTCAAAGATATCAGAATTATTTGAAAATGAATTCTCACATTCTTTTCAACTCCACCAGTCTTCAAAAGATGCATTATCTGTTGGATGGCAACACATGGATAAAGCAAATTGTGAAGACCACCAAAATAATGCTTAGAGATCCAGAAAATGAACCAAGGGAAAAGGATGAAGCACCCCAAGAGGAAACACAAGAACAAGCTCAAGCAACACCATAAAATGATCAAAGACACTTAAGCAACAACCAAGGGCATCCACAACAATGGCATTGGTCACACTAGCATATCATGGTGTTTTAAGCTACTCATTTGGTTGTTTCCTTCTCTTATCCTTACATATCCTTGTGCTTCATTGTCCATATGTTTTTTAGTTTCAATCTTACCTTCCTTTTGCTATTAGGTGGTAGGATCCACCTTGACAAGGCTAATTGATAAACACATCTAGCCAAAGATATTAAATATAGGTGCTAGTTGGGAGGCAACTGTCGAGACGTTTTACCGCTCCGACGATAAATGATATGGCGTGAAAAATGCTCGGGACTGAACAGTCCAAAAAACAAATGGAGTCGCCACTAACCTTTTATTTTTAATAGGTGTGGTTAGCCACCTATTGGTTTAACTTAACATAAATCTAGAAAGATTACGTCAAGTTAAGGAAAGAAACTGTCTACGAAAAAGATTTTAGGTTCAGGAGTCGATTACGCTTGGGGAAGGATTAGCACCCCCAAGACGCCCGAAAATCGGTACCACAAAAGTCTTAAAAATATTTTACTTGGAAAATGATAATAAAATGTGTTTAAAATCATTTTAAGAAAAACATAATTTTAAATGTCGAAATAAATATTCCTTTTAATGTAGGATAAACATCCCATTATAAAAACTAAACTCGAAATTTAAAGACTTAATGTTGGAATAAACATTCCTTTTAATGTGAAAATCCATAGCCCAATTTTGAATTTTGAAGAAATTTCCTACTTAGAATGGAGATTCAATTTCTAAATAGGAATAAATATTCTTCTAAAATCAAAGTCAAATTTAAAAATGAGGATAAATATCCTTTTATGAAAAACAAAGGTTTAATTTTAATTTTAGAAAATATTTTATTAAAAGGTTGGGATAAACATCCTCAAATTTATATTTTGAAGTTCATTTTAAGAGACTTTAATTATGATTACTTAAATTAAAATCTCTTAGAAAGACTTAATTTTAAAACAATGTCGGAATAAATATTCCTTTTAATTTGATGAAGGGAATAGTTTGACAAAAATTTAGTTTAATAAAAAAAATATAAATATTCCTTTTCAAAGAAATAAAAATAAGAAAAAAGATATTTGAAAAAAAAGTGGTTTTTTAACAAAACTTGGATTAATTTGAAAGGCCTTAACTATAATTGAGTAGTTAAGATCTCTCAAAAATTTTCTAAAACATATTTTGAAATTAATGTTGGAATAAACATTCCTTTTAATTTAATTGGGCCTTTTAAACAAGGGATTTTCTTGAAATAAAACAAAAAAAAAGTAAAAGAAGAAAAGGTTTTGGAATAAACATTCCTTTTATAAAAGAAAGTAATAATAAAATTTTTGAGTTCATTTGCCAATTTTAAGAAATTAAAGAAATCATAAACATGATGTATGATTTTTATGAAAATTAAATGAGAAAAACATATTTTTTAATTTTGAAGGGATGAAAAATTTTCCCGGGCCCGATCGGACTCCCGATTAGACACCGAAAAAACTTCTCATTGGGAAAACCTTTGAAAACCTCGGACTCCCGAGGCATCCTCCGATTCCCCCATGCATATGAATTTTTTTTAAAAAAAAGGATGTCTTAATTGACTAAATATATGGTATGGACAAAGATAAACAAAGGTTAATATATACAAACATAATCGATAATTGACAAAAATTACATGGAAACATTCAATTACAAAAAAAAGCGACATAAATACAATTGGGATCATGTAAACACAATTAGATGAATAAGATATCTACATGTGATATGTGTGCCAGTGGACATGTTTACAATAGGACATATGAGCATGGGATGAGACATAAATAATATCATGTAGACACAAGATTTATGGAAAATGAATATGAATGTGATAAGTTAGACAAATATAAGCAAGCGTAAATCTACATAGATATTAATAGATGCGGGTGATGCCATGATATTAAAATCATAAATTAACATAAATTCTAGTCACAAAGATATGGATATTTACATATTATCAAGGAGTATATGACACGCGGATATATGAAATAAAAATATACATATAATGAAGCATACGAAATATGAATCATTGGTAGTAAAAAAAAAAAAGGCTTAAAAACATGAACCATAAATTAACTCACCTTGACGTAAACAAGAACACATGATTATAGCTCTATGATTACGCACATATAATGAACCAAACGAGAAAGCAAACTGACCTATATATGAATAAAGAAACTAAAAGAATCCTATTAAATTTCTGAAATTAGACATGGATTAACAAAATAATGAGCAAGAAACTATGATTAAAATTAAAAGAGTGATCAAATCTCGGGCTGAAGGAAGATTACCCAATGTAAGATGAAGCCTTTTCCTGCTAGTGGGCTACCAATGGAACAAGACTCGGCGGGTTCAAGATGATGAAGCCCGAAATGAAGCTTTAAGGAAACGGGATGGGAGCAGATGCAGGCTAAGTTGGCTCGATGATAAGTTCCACGTTCATAAGATTGGTCGAGGTTGACTTTATTTTTTTTTTGGAAGGTCGTTGCTTATCCCGGCTGCTGGAGCTCTCTCCCTATACAGCTATGGCTGACTGTTGAAGCTAACTCCCTCTACTTCTCTTTTTTTCTTTTTTTTGAACTCCAAAACCGAATAACAAATAAGCTTTTTTTTTCTCTCCCGTCATTTGCTGAAGATGGTTCCTTTTATATTCCCCTTTTTTTCTCTCATCAACGAACTCTCATCCTTTCTTATCTTCTCATCTGATCGTTGGTTTCTTCTTGGCCTGTACTCTTTGTTTTTATCCTTTCTTCCCTTGCTCCTATCGGTTGCTGATTTCTTCTTTTTTTTTTTTGCTATCCTATTGGCTGCCCATGTTCGTTGTCCTCTGCATGGGGTACAAGTTGGTCAGTGATAGAATGGCGCAGCTGGCTATTATCACATGTTAGGGTCGAATTGACTATATCCGAGAGGTGCAGCTGGCGTTGTGGGCTGCACTGACGTGGTCACATGTTGGCTTGCATAGGGGCGTGGTTGTTTTATTGCTGTAACTATTGCTGGCTGTTTTGTTCATGCTGTGAATGCACGGTGGCTATTGTTGATGGAGCTTGTGGGGTTGGCAGCAGCTCTAAGAGAAATGTTCTTGGCTTCGAAGAGTGAGGTGGGCGTGGAAGGAGACGAGAGAGTTGGGAGTAGCCATGGATAAGTCGCAGAGGTTGGAGATGGAGGAGTTGAAGTTGGCGGTGGAGCAGTGGTGGCGTGGCTCTTGGCGGGAGCGGCCTGGAACAATAGCTCGCATGGGAGAAGGGTCGTGTGACTACTTTGTTGTTGCTGTGGCAACTGTGGACTCGAGCTATTGTTGCTGTAGTGGCTGCTACCGTGGCTGTCGCTTTCGTTGCTCAAGTAAAGCATAATGGTGATGGTTGCTGGAACTGCATGGGAGGAAGATCGTGTGGTTGCTTTGCTGCTGCAACTGTTGTTGGCTTATTAGCCAAACTTTCCGAGCTATGTTTAGGCCTTTGCTGGCTGGAACTCGGACCCATTGGAAGAGGAGGAAAAGAAGATTCTTGCAACGGTGCACCCCTAGAACCTGCCCCCAATGCTTGAAGGTATCTCAATGAAGATTCAAAATCTGTTATAGATAATGATTCAAAAGGCTGAACAAGTGGATCAACATCATTTGAATCTCCATGATCAGAGACTACCTGTGCAGTAGATGATGCTAGCGCATCACTGGCTGTTACCAAACTCGCCTTAATTGCCATGGAAAGTTGATAGTCATTATCAGATGTCTCCCGCCGAAATGAACGTCCCCTTCCACAACGATTATCTTCATTACTTCGATGATATCGAAAGCTTGTTGGTATTTGCAAAGCAGCATTACGCTGTGCACGAGACATGCGACCTCCAAGTTCCATCGTATTATGCCTCTTTAGTTCAGCTTCAGATTCAAAGACAGTAAACTTTTTGGCAAGGCAAGCCTCATCCTCACATAAGAAATGATCTCGGCGGAAGTGAATCGCAAGGTCACCATAATTCTTGTAATATTCATATTGTCCTGGATGCTGCCTTTGGCATATATGACATGTATAATGCTCTGTGGACATGTGTGAGTATAACTCATTATCCCCATAGAATGGAGTCTTGCAGAATTCACATATTGGATGCCCCATGAAGCCACCCCTCTCACTCTCAGTTCCATCCACCTCAGAGTCACCCGTGCTTATATGTTGATGTAATTGAGCTCTGCTATATAGCTTTTGTTCACAAATAAATACCTTTCGTCCTTCCAAACATAGGGTGCACATAACCAATCTATGTCGATGAAACAAATGAGCCTTCAACTGTTCAATGTTCCTAAACGTTCCCCGCCACTTGGCCACATCAGTGGATTGCTCCTCCATCTTGTCACATACACTACAAGAAAGCCTGCACATTGCCTTGATCATCCTGTAGTGATCAACATCATCAAAAGACGCTTGCGTATCCTCATAATACCAATACGACCCCACCCGTCCTTCTCTTACTTCAGATGGCAATACCGAACAGTCATTGATCATCATCGTGTAATCCCCTAAAGCCTTGGTGACAAAGATGAAGTCGGACTCGGTCTTGCAGATGCAGCAGCGGTGATCGTTGCAGATGAAGCGAAGACGAGCGACGGTGACCACAGTCGCCGCAGGCAACCCATTCCAAATTGTCAGCGCAAACTGCACAGCTGTCGTCCATCTATGTTTCTTGATTATATATATAAGTATATATACACATATAAATATATATAGATATATATAAATATTTATATACACATGGATATTTATATATAAATATACATATGTATGTAAATATAAATATATAAATACATAAATATATATATATATATATATATCTACATATATATATTTACATCATAACTTTTGAATCGATTCGGTCGATCTTTAGCTTGCTTGGCTTTGCATGGAAACCAAGTTGACTCACTTTGTTTTTCTATCTTGATTTAAAATTACCTGCAAAGTAATAAAATAAGATCAAAATAAAATAAAATAATAATAATAATAATAGTAAATGACTAAAATAAGCTAAACTTAAAAGGGTAAGCAAAATAGAAACTTTGAAAAACGAATCAATCAATTAATTTATTAAAATTAACTAGTTGATTAAAGTTAAAAATAAGTGTCTACAACAACCCAATAGTTTCATCATGTTCTTATTTTCCATTTGTTTTACTTGTTTTCTTATATGTGTCATTTCTTTTGTAGGTTTCAAATAAGATGACAATAGGCTATGGAGATCATCTAGATCATCTACTTCACCAAACTTTTGAAGAGTAACTCTTGACCCTTACATTCTAATCATTTTGTCCATTCTTTTATTGTTTCACTCCATTTATTCATTGGGGGTAATATGTTTGATAAGTGTGGGGGAGGTGAATTCCATGTCAATTGTCTCTTGCTCATGCATTTCATGTTTTAGTATGTCATGAGCATTGCACTTTAGCATTCTCTAATTTCCTTTCGTTTAATTTTTTAGACGATATGTTTCTATTTTTGTTAACATTGGACTTATGGTATGTCTTCTCCTTTCTTATCGTATATGGCACTTTATCTTAGAGCTAATCAATGCCAAACTCAAGGTATCTCTCTTAAGCATTCTATCATACATTACTTGAGTTTGCCTTTATTTTGCACATTGAGGACAATGTGTCTTTCAAGTGTGGGGGGATGAATGCATGGCATTTCCAATTTTCTATTTTCATAATTGTTTTTGTTTCTCTTCAATTAAAAAAAATTTCAGAGTTTTTGATGAATTCCTTGAATAATGATACTTGAATTTCATGATAGATTGATATGCTTATAAATTTGTTGATTTGTTAGGAAATAAAAGTGCTTAGTTTGATTGATATAATTGGATAATTACTTTTCCACTTAGTCATTAAGTGTATTGACTTTTCTATTGTGTATAGAATTGAATAAGGTAATGATTTTGTGTGCAAACTTGAGAGATTACTTTGAGCCTAATGAGATTGCACCCAATCTCTTTTCCTTGTGAGTGAATTAATAGCTTCAATGCATATATTGTTTCTAGAACTTGCTTTTACATTTTTTCAAGACTACATGAATGTATGTTTGCATTGGAAATGACAAAGGCACTTAGGAATGAGTTTGATTCTTAAAGATCAACCATGGCAAAACCAATTTAGAAACTTTTTGAGCTTAAATGGATAAATTGGCTTTATTTCTTTCATAAGCCACATTGACCAAAGCACCTAAACCTTAAAAGAAAAACCAAGTTTTGTCCCCATCTCTTGAGTGGCAGAATTGAAGGCTTGAGTTTCACATTTTTTTTCTTGGTGATTGGTTGACAAGAAATAAGTGTGGGGGAAAACCTCCATCCATTGGTGTGGTCAAAATAATAAAAAGGAAAAGAAGAATGGAAGATGTTCCAAGAGAATTGAAAACTGAAAAATGTGTGTACCAAAGTGAAAATCGAAAATGGAATGGAAGGCACAATCAAAGGAAAAATGAACATCTCCTTGCATAAAATGAAGGAAAAAGAACCATAGCCAATGGTGAAAGCTAAAAGATTGAAAATATTGATCAAACCAAGTGAAGGGTTACTACTTGAGCCATTTGCCCTTGAGAATCAAGTTGAATTTTTACTATTTGAGAGATGATTTTGAAACCTTTTCCTTTCCTTGGTAGCTCACTTACCTTGGTCCCTACAACAGAATGAAAGACCTTTCGATTCATGCATTTATGCATCTTTGAGTAGTGGAGATTAAGTGCATTTGCAAGCATATGGTAAACTTGTATGTATGTGAAGTATGTGTGGTCCTAAATTGTAAACTCATAAGGGAGGAAGGAGTGCGAAAACAAGGAAAAGTTACCGTGTTCATGCATATGTGCATTTGAAAATTGATACACGCTTATTACTTCTTGGACTTGTAATTTTCTAAATTTTCATTGATCTTACTAAGCATGTTTATATTTTTATCCAAGTTGACATTTTGATTTGTGTATCCATCTTTAGTGTGATTTAAGTGTTGCTGTCTAGAGAAAGTTTTCTTAGGTAGATTTCATTTGTTTAAAAAGTTGTTTTAGCTTAGATTTTGTTTTCTACTCTTAGGTTTGTTTAGGGACAAACAAAGTCTAAGTGTGGGGGAATTTGTTAGAGCATAATTTGTATATATATTTGCAAAATATTTCGATGGAATTAGACACCTTGGAGTCATACGTTTGACTAACTAAGATGTTTTTCCATTTGTAGGTGACAAGAGGAGATTGTGCAAATACGCTTTAAAATGGTCATTTTTAGTGTCAAAGTGAAGAAAAGAAGTCATTGAGAGGCCATGAGATTGGACGTTGGATGACCTAGAAATTATGCTTTAAAAGTGAAGTCTACGACAAGGGTCGTTGGGTGACCCTGACAGGGTCGCTAAGTGGCATGCTCTGGCAGAATTAACCGAAATTCCAAGATTCAAGCAATCAGTTGAGCAACGCCCTTCTTCAGCTAGATTTGACTTTGACAGCTAATTAGAAGATTCCACACGTGCTTTTGACTCAGTCAAAAGCAGGAAAAGACTCTTTTACCCTTAAATAACCTTGAGATGGAAATTTACACTAGGATAATTTAGTAATTTCATAGGTTGAGCTTTGTCTATAAATAAGCTCATTCTTGCTCGTTTCAGTAGACTTGGAAGTTAGTTAGTTACAGAGCACGAAATTGTAGTGGATTTTCTCTGATTTCAAAGCATGTAGAGAGAGAATGAAGCTTTCCTTCATAGAGGTTTCTTCCACAACAAAATGTAACTAAATTTCTTCATTCAATCTAGCTTTCAATTGTCAATTTCTCTTCAATCATGGTAAGATCTGAACTTAAACAACTTTAATTGAATTGTATTCATCTTCTTTCTATGCAAATTGATCTTGATTTGCTAGAAGATCAAGTAATTCTAGGGATTTCTAAGGAATGATGGCCACATTGCTTGGGCTTACCTAGATTACTAGTCAATTGGCTAAATTACTATCGCGATCATAGGATCTAGTTCAAGAAGTGGCAATCAAGCTCTATTCGAGCTTGAGGAAGAAAATATCAAAGTTAAACCTAAGTCACTGAGTCTAGGTTGCTTTGGATGGCTAAGATCACTTAGATCTTCATGCTCTCTTGTGATTCTTTTACATTCGCTGAGAAGTGAGGGATTTGTAGGAGAAGAAGTTAGGAAAAAGCCAGAACTAGCCTAACTTTATACTTAAGAAGTGATAGGACTAGGAACAAGCGGGAGCTAGCCTAGTTACGCCATCTATAACTCAATTGGAGGTTATTTTGATCAATGATCCATAGGTTGAAAGGAGAGATGCAATTGATTGCTAGGTT
The DNA here is from genome assembly GCA_030664755.1 of Microcos paniculata. Classification (NCBI taxonomy): domain Eukaryota; kingdom Viridiplantae; phylum Streptophyta; class Magnoliopsida; order Malvales; family Malvaceae; genus Microcos; species Microcos paniculata. The sequence continues at coordinate 10,886,664 of CP131463.1, forward strand.
GAAGACTTTATTTGTTTGATTTCTTGTTATTTGTTACCTTAGTACTTTGATTACTTAGATTCCTATTTGCAACTTCATTTCTCTGTTTTCTCAATTTTAATTACTTCATTCTTGCTCACAAAACCCCCAATTTACTCTTGTTACTAGTTTAGTGCTTGTGTATTGTTCTTACTTGTTTGTTAAGTGTAAAGGTAGAAGAAGAGAAAAGAGTGGACACTGCTCCTTGTGGGATTGATCCTCACTTCCACTAATACTAATCTTTAAGTGAGGTTATTTGTTTGGAATTGTCACGACAACAAATTTCAACAATATACAAGAGAGTGTATTTAATGCTCTTTAATTTTTGCTCATTTATTGTGGTTCTTTAGCATTCAAGGCCTCTTTAAATAGCTAGACTCTTAATTATGGCTGTTGGTGCATTTAATAAGGATAAAGGCAAACTTGCAACTTTGAAAAAACTAGCAGTTATGCTATTCTGGTAGCTTTCAATCGATTGGATTTTTGTTGAATCGATTCAACTACCTTCATGAATCCTTGATTTAATCAATTGAACTTTTCTGATGTCTTCTTGAAGTTCTTGTTTCAACATTGAATTAATTCAGTTTCCTACTAAATCGATTGAGTTTTCTCGACTACCCTTTGACTTCTCTCTTCAAGAGGATATTTAATCGGTTAGCTGATGGTTAAACTAATTGAATTTCTCTGACTTTCAACTTCTTATATTCTTCAATTCTAAGTTAATCGGTTAAGCTTATGAATGAATCAGTTGAAAGGTTTTGGCTTCTCTAATTTTCTTCTTTTTATCAAGTTCAATCGATTGAGCAAAAGTCTCAATTGGTTAAACATCCAATTCTTAGCATTTTTAGATTTGTAACTTTAAAGTCCTTCACAATTAACTTAGATACATCAAATACCTTAATTGGGTTGTTTTATGGTCATTAAAAACACATGGAGTACGACATTATCCTCAATGTTTGAACAGCATATTGGCCACAAAAAAACATAATCAAGCAAGTAAGAACATAGGGACTTGAATACATTCAAAGCACAAAAACATTTGCTATAAAGAATAAGGGTAGGTGGGTGGGTGTATATGATGTCTTCCTGAATAAGTTCGATCACCATTACTTGGAAAAAGTTGGAGTGGGTTCCTATAAAAATAGACAAAAGAACCAAATGAAAAAGTAAACAAGTAAAACTGAAGTCAAACTTAAAATAAACTAAAGAAAAGTAAAGCTTAGTTTATAGTCGTTAGCTTAGACTTTTCTTTTTTGAACACTTTTTCAAGGTACATCATTCCAATGCAAAACAAAAAGTAAGTAAGAAAAATGAAAACAAGTATAAAAGCAATGAAAGAAAAGAACAAGAAAGAGTAAAAGAAAGATATCACTAAGTGTGTGACATAAAACACCATGAAATGCCAAGGTAGACAAAGCCATTGTTATAGTTGTTCTTAGTGTATGCTTGAGTGTCTTAGAGCACATGAATTTGGCCTTGGTCCACATTTGATTAAAGGCTAGCTCCTTCACATACTTATAAGCTTTAGACTCTTCAAAAAATGCACCTTTAAATACCCATAATTTAGATTTGGTAATGAATGCTTCAACTCCTAAGAAATAAGGATCACCATATGTCAAATCTTGGACAAGAGAGCTTCTATCCACATGGTTATTGGTTACCATGATTACATCCTCACACAATGGTGGCGTCATCACATAAAATTGTTGCATGCTCATGCTCTTATGGTGTAGCTTTTCTTGATTCCATGTCTAAACTAGTTGAAAATGGATGAACATTAGCATCTGAATTCAAATTCAAAAGATAAGAGTTTACCTCTTCTTGGTTAGGGCTAGAATTCAAGCATAATGTATCTTTCTCATCAAAACCCAATAGCCATGAGCCATCGTCTCTTCCTTAGGAACTATTAATTCATTAACAGAGGTCGCCAAATATTCAATTCGGTTCCTCATCTCATCCATTGTTGGAATTAATCTTAAGTTTCCTCTTGAAATGTCAAGATACTCTTAGCAATTTTTTTAACCATATCTTCGAGATGGCTTATGAAAGATGGTGTGGAATAATCATCATTAAATGGGCAGCTAATGGATAGCTCTCTTAAGAACTCATTGTTGATGAAGAATATGTTTGCCATTCTGGTGTTAGCATTTAGAGGAATTGATCCTCCACTATTTATTGTGTGCTTGCATACTTTTCATATTCTCCTCCGCTTCTTCTCTGAATTGTTAAGTGGAAAGACCATAAGCTTAGACTAGCTGACACATCTGGACCTAATTCGACTTTTTCGTATGAACGGAATAGTGTAAGATGGCATATTAAATGGATAATACATCTGTTTGGATGTGTCTGGTTAAATAGAGATGTGAAAATTAGGATAAGACGGTGTTGGAAGAAAAAGTAATTAACCGTGCATGGAAATTAGCGAATGCCAAAAAGACCTTCTATTAAGTCCCTAACAACTAATTATGAGCCCCGTTGGTACAAGAAATCAAACGATCTAACCAACAGGTGAAAAATGGAAGAAATTAGAAAAAAGGAAAAAAGTTTGACCTAGGGCCCGAGTAGACCCGGTGTTAGGCTCTTTCATAAATAGGGGAAAGCCGAAGCTTTTCCTTATTTCTCTTTTTCTTTTTTTCTTTCTTTTTTCTCTTTTTCTCTTTTTCTCTCTGGAGCTAAACAGAGGCATTTTGCACTTTCGGTAGATCCGGACATTCCGCAATCAGATCAAGGTGAGTTTTAATATGTCATTCTACTCACCTCGATCTACGTTATATTAAATTTTCATGCATTTCCATGCATCAGTTTAGGGTAGATCTGTTTAAAGTTTTTATCCAATTTAAATTTAAATCTCATATCTACGGATATTGGGAAGCGACATAAGGTGAGTTTTCAGTATATTATCATTATCATACTCACTTTAATCTACGTCATACTTCGTTTTCACGTATTTTCGTGCTTCAATTTAGAGTAGATCTGAGTTTGGTCAATTTAAGTTTAGATCTCAGATCTACGGAGATTGGATTGATGTTTCTCATTTTTATTTCGGTGAATCTATCATGGATGCCATGAGGATCGCCTGTTTAAGTTTGTACGTCGAAAGGAGGAGAAACGGGTGCAAAAAACGAGGAAGGGATCGACCGAGTCCCTGTCTAGATATTTATATATATATTAATATTATATTAATATAATATATATATATATATATATATTGCGGGAGTGGTATTTTAGGCCCAATTTCGCATGGGACTTGCCCGCGTTGGTGGCCTTTTAGGCCCAAGCCCACACAGAGCCCGGCCCAGTCCCGGCATTTTGGTCATTTTTCGTCAAGTGTCGTGGTGAAGCTTGTTGGGGCACTTCCAAATAAACCTTACTAAACGAACATATAACTAGGAAAGTAAGGATCGATCCCACAGGGAGCTCGTTATACTTCTCTCTACTCTTATTCACTACAATCGAACAACAAACAAAGGAACAATGGCTCATAAAACAGAAACTAGAAATCAACTAAACAAACTGAGATGTAAACTAGAATTTAAAGGTAGAGTGGCTTGGAATTCAATCTCAAAACTAAGAAACCAAACTGATAACAAGATCTACAACAAGTGATTAAAAGGAAACTAGAGTAATTGAGCTCCCATCTAGCAAGTAATCATAATCAACTTCAACTAATGGATCATTGATCCTTGATCTTTAATCTAATCATCCAATCCTATTATAGTTAGCATAGCCTAAGGTACTCCAGTTTCGTCTAAGCCCAATCACTCCTTAATCGTTGAAGTTAGCAAGCCCGGTCACTCAATCTAACTCTCTTCCCTCGTAATCAACCTATTCCTTAGCGGTTATAAGTTTAAATCATAAGACAGCATTACGATCTAGAGAAATATTAGCTAACTAGAGCCATGTGAGCTCAGCGCATCTCCATGTAACTCTCCCCATCAATTTCCCAAAATCTAATCTAAGATTTGGTTGCTACTTGGTTCTAAGCAAAATCTACAATTACTGATAGCAAATTGCCTAGAATAGCTAGTGAATTTAAGAAGCCCAAGCAATACGGCCGTCATTACTCATGAATTCCCCAAAATCACTTGATCTCTAACACTTCCAAGATCAATTAGCTTAGGAAATTAAAGAATACAATATAATTGAAAGCTTTAAGTTCAAGATTTTACCATTGATTGGAGAAGATTTACAATTACAAGCTAAATCGGATTAGAAATACTTAGCTTCTCATGGAAGATGGAGAAGTCTCCATTGAAATTAGAAGAATTGCTTCAAAATCTCTAGAGAACCCAACTTTACACGTTTTGAAACTAACTCAAAAATTGCTCTTCTAAGAAGAACTAAGGCTATTTATAATCTAACTAAGAATTGTCAATTTCCTAATCTATCCTTTCCTAAAACATGATTACAAAGTTAAGTGAGGGTAAAAGTGTCTTTTCTAACTCCTTAGCCCAGTTAATTGGCGTATGGGAGAAGTCTCGTGGCTTTAACTGAGTCAAATTCAAGTTTGAATTTTCTGTTGTAACCGTTCCTGCAAAAATCGCATCTGACTAAACCATGTCAGAACTCGGCCACTGAGAGGCTCTCGTGTAGCCTCTAAATGGCTAGGTTTCTATGCTTCCTGACTTCTGAACACGTGAATAGCCATTGAGAGGCCGCGTCAGAGACTCTTAGTGGCTCGAACTTTTTTTCTTTGTTTTAATCCCAAATTGGACTCTTTTAACATGTATTTGTAATTTCTCCATTATTTCACCTACAATTGGAAAACACCTCAATTAGTAATTAATTAAAGTACTTAGGTGTCTATTTCATCCAAATTATAATGCAAATACATGAACAAATTAAGCTCTAACATGTCCAATTTTAACCCCGGAACTTTTCAGACACTTTTGTAAGCCCTGAATCACATTCAAGTCAGTCTTAGGTCATGCCAGAGCCTCATAGGTGCATTCATACTTGTTTATGAATGCTAACACACTTTTCTGTGTAGTAGGGCTCTAGATGATCGAATGTGGCGATGCTTCAGAGGTTAAGCTATGTGGAACGCTTGAGACTATACGAACCTCCCAATACTGTGAGTAACTTAGATTTCAGTGCCTAGCCACTAGGGCAAAATGTTTTCAAAAGATAAATTGATTTTCAAAGGTTTTACAAATGCTTTGGGATAAGGGTAATATGCCACACACACTTTTGTTTTGTGATACACCCACTTAGAGGGTGGGATGATTTTAAAGAAAACATAAGGCTTGTGTGTGTGTACATTATGTGTTTTATGTATTAAAATATATTTATGATATATATATGGATGGGATACGAGATGAGCGACTAAGTGTGTTCCTCGGTGCTCCAATATGCAGGAGCATGGACTGAGTTTAAGAGCATGCATGAGACTCAGTCGTGGACCGCCTATCGAGGGGCACGGTGGGCAGAGACCCTGGGAGAGGTGCGTAGGGAAGCTCGCCAGGGCTTAAGGTAGCTATGTTCTACCACAGCGATGGGCACCACCGAGGGAACGGGCTAGAGAAAGGGAAGAACAGGAAATGGATTTAAAGAGAAAAGAGATAGCCCTCGGTGCAGTAAGGCATACGACCGGCCAGTCGTGCCTGCAGTGTATTAGATGCCAGCCCTTTTAGTATATTTTTATTTTAAAGGTTTTAAATCTAACTCTCAATTGGAGAATTATAAAAGAGATTTTGAAAACAAGTTTATTATTTTATTTTTATTATATTTTGGATTACCCCTGTTTTCCCTAACCCGATGGAGATTCATTGAACCTCTGCCACTCACCTGTATCCAATGTGGATGGATGACGATCCGTGTATGGGGTCAGTAGTTAGAACAGAGGCTCACTAGGAGATGTCGGTGGCTTAGGCTTAGCAGTTTCCGCTGCATAGGTATTCCTTTAAATTAGTCCACTGGTAAATGCTTTTAAAGTTAATTTATTTTATTAAATGATTTTAATTAAAGTTTTATTTGTTTGGCAGCGATGATATCTATTTCAATGCCTTGCGGTGCTTCTGGTGCGTGACGGGCTGTCACGTACTTCAAGGCAGCACGGTGGTTGTCACGTGGCCGACCTGGGCGTGTCGGGGCGTGACACTAGCTCTTCCAAAGAAGAGAATAAACTTTGTAGCCCAAGTGGAAGGTACAAAAAGCTTTAAGGAATGGGCCGAATGTGTTGCTCATATGGCAGCCATGAGTTCTCCCATTGTTGGTTATATGCATTCCTTTGACGTAGAAAATGCTACAAAGACAATCTGAAAATTGATTGAGCAAAGGGTGGAGTAGGTGGGTAACCCCAATTAATGCAAAGGTACTCTTGCAAAATGAAACAAAGAAAAACAAAAGAATCAAAGCGAAGAAAGCAAAACAAGAAAATAAACTAATGAAAAAGCTAGAACAAAACTAAACTAAGTAAATAAATAAGATCTAATCTAATAAAAACAAGGGAAAAATAAAGGTAAAAAACAAAAACAACAAAAAGTAACAATCAATATTATAGCTTTCTGGCAACAGCACCAAAATTTAATAAGTTTGTTACAGCTAGGGATGTAAATGATACAGCTATACTCGTAAGTTACTCGGGCTCGACTTGAAACAAAACTTGAACTTAGCTCACGGAGTTGAACGATGAGGCATTAAATAATGCATTAATTGACTAAGAAGAATTAAGGTACCAAAACCCTAATTTAGGTCCGGATATTCATGGAATGTGTATATGACCTAATCAGACTTAAATCAATAAAGAAATTAGGCATAGTAATAAGTTAGAGGAAGTGTGTTGAAGTTTAGGAAAGAGATTAGATTGAAAGAAGTTAGAAGAAAGCCAAGATGGGTGGCCTAGGTTAAGGCAACTCAACCGCCAGTATGCCTACCCAGTGACCAGTGTGCTACCCAGTGATCGGTGTGCCCTGTATAAAAAGGGTACCTGGCCACTCACTTTCATTTTCTTCTCTCTCTCATTTCTTCTTTCTTTCACTTTTCTTTTCTTCTAGCTCTTCCACCCAAACCACCACCTCAACCACCATTCAAACAATTCCTTAAACACTTTTAAACAATCACCTACTCCTTAAGCAAGAAATCGAAGAGGAAAACTGAATCAGAGTTTAGAGGAGCTGTTAGAGCTATCAAAAAATGCAGTCGGATCTCCTCATACTGACAGTAGATAGGGCTATATTTTTAATATGTTACTCTACACTCTTCAAGTTTAAGACACCCTAACCTTGCACCAATCCATGCATTAAATTGAAAGTTATGCTAGCTTAAATTTAGGTGTTAGTTTTAAGAGTTAAACGGAGCTAGATTAGAAATTAGTATAGTTTGACTTGGTGAATTGGATTTTGAGCTAGATAGGTTTATTGTAGGTGTTCAGGAGGTTATGTGTATGAATTTGTGACAGGATTGGTGAGAATTAAAGTGAGAATTGAGTTTGGACCAAAATGGAAGTGTGGTCGCTCAGAGAAGCTCCTAGTGGCTGATCACCAGTATGGGTACCCAGCCACCGGGTCACTAGCAGCCCAAAAGGAAGGCTTGGCATGAGTCACACCGGCTAGTTGGTCACCAAGTTGGGTGTTGACAAAAAGTCAACACTTTTTCAAAGTGAGCCGTTTTGCCATGTGTTTGACTCCTAAGCACTTCCTGGGAACCAAAAGTTTCTAAACCTCATCTTAAGGCAAAGTAAAGCCTCATAGATACATTTTGAATTTGAATTAGGTTTCTAACACGTTTATTCATGTATTAGGGCTTTTGGTGACCAAGTGTGGCGACGTTCCAGAGATCGATCGTTGTGGAGTTCTTGGGAGTATACGAACCTTTAGTACTATGAGTGGTTTTGTTTCAATGTTTAGCCATCGAGGGCTAAACATTTTTATTATTTTATAAAATGTTTTATTACATTTTGGGATTTGGGTATTCCCTTACATGTACACACTTTATTGCATGCCATGTCGGGTGGGATGTTTTAAATAAATTAAAATGATTGAAAGTACGAATGCTTGTATGTATGTGTACATTTGTATGTTTGATGTGTGTGTGTGTGTGTGTGTGTGTGTGTGTGTTTGATATGTAGAGAGTGAACCCTATGAGGGTAAGATTTTATTAAAGGACGGAGTCCCAGAGAGGACATTGGACTCGGAGATCTTCAAGAGCAAGTGGACCGAGTGCAAAGCATGCTGACCACTAAGATAGGTAACCGTGGACTACCTAAGGGAAGGGCATGGTGATCTGGGAGTCGTTGGCATGAGGGTGGCATTAGGAGAAACACACTAGAGCATATATATAAGTAATGTAGCTATGAGTCACCACAGCGAATGGTACCATCGAGGGAACGAGCTTAGAGAGAGATATATATATATTATATTAATAATTTTTTTCAGAAGAAAGAAGATAGCGTTCAATGATCTAAGGCTAACGACTTATTAAAGAGGTCAAGCCTCGGAGCGTGTTTTCACGGTCAACCCATAGTTTAGGTTATTTTTATTAATATTGTTGTTGATGTTGTTTTATTATTTGAATTAGAAGCTTTTAGAGAAAATGTTTTCAAAAACATTTTTAAAATAAAATATAAATGTTCTCAAACTTGTCTTGGTTATATCTGACTCTGCAAATCCTATTTGACTTTGCATTAAATTGAGCCTATTCATTGAGTACACCGAGGTTTACTCACCACACATTGCTTCTCCCGTTTTACAAGTTAGATGTCTGGAGTCTCACTAGTAGGTGTTGGTGGTGTAATGCCTAGCCTTAAATTTGCCTAGTTTGGAGCTGTAGGCTAATGTGATGAGAGTTTTTATACTTAGCACATGTATAGATATATTCTTAGTAAGAATAAGAATAATTTTTATCTAGTGAAAATTTTCCTATTTTGAAGAATTAGGCTCCTAAACATCTAGGACAAAATTTGACCTATGAGATAAAAGTCAACCTTTTGTATTATTTTTCTAAAATTCTATACATCCCATCGAGAGCATATATGACTTTTTCAACCACCCAGTTATCTTCTTTAGTGTGTCTAAAATATCCGAAGCTATCACATTAATTTTCTAAACATCCTAAGTTGGAGACAAAAAATTACAGAAAAGAATGTCGCAATGCCCGATGGCATTTTCGTTAATATTAGCAAAGTTACAAATTGAATTTTTCTTCATTGATGATGATTTTTCCTATAGTATTGGAGGATCTCACACTGTTATACATGGTTGAAACTTGAAAACTGCCTCGGTGCTATCTAAAAATCTAATGTATAATTACCATTTTACCCTGAAAAACTTAACAATGTATTCTAACTTCCTAGAGTGCATTCTCTTAGATAGTTAAATTGGATAGTTATTTTAACTAGTTGACCTTCCTTTTTATGAAGTAACCTAGTTCCATATTAATTCCATAAAATTCCTAATTTGATAATTTCTTTCATGGGACATAGAAGGAATTTATAAAATTAATGGAGGACATTTTCGTCATTTAAAGAAAAGTCTTGATTTTTCTAGAGAAGACAAGATTTTTCAAACAAGATACTTTGCGCCCCCCCCCCCCCCCCCCTTTTCATAATGATTGGCCGAACCTACCTTCTCCATTTTCTTCATCCAGCTTCCAATTCCCTCTCTAATCTTCAACTCTCAAATTCATTCTTTTTCCCAAATTTCTCCATCAAGCTCTCTTAACCAAGAAAATCCTCACTAAACCCATAAATTAAACACTTTGTCCAAGAATTTCAAGAGTTGATATTCAAGTTTCTTCAAGCTAGATTAATTTCACTTCTTCAAGGAATTTTCTTCCTTTTTCTTCATCTTTTCAACTAGGTATGTAAATTTCCCTTAAAAGCTTTTGTATTATAAGTTTTATTCATGCGAATTCATGCAGATTAATATGTTTTGAAACTTCAAAACCCTAGGATGTTCTTTATTAATAAGATGAAAATATAAGTTAGTAATTTATATTTTTAAGTGCTTATTTGAAATTAGGAATGTCTAATTTGATGAAAAGACTTCTTAAACTAGATAAATTTATATAGTAAAATACCACTTAAAGGAAGTATGGTGTTTTGCTAAAGAACCTTAATACTTTATTTCATGGATAATAGATTGATGAAATTAGGAAGAAATATGAACCAAGACATTGATGAGAAAAATTGTAATTTTGATAATTGTAAAATAAATCTACCTAATGCCATAATATGATCACCTTAGACAAGTAAGGTACAAAAGTTCAATTAGACGAAATTCAAGACTTGTATAAGTCCTAAATGAAATGATAAATTAATATAGATAGTTAAACTAATCATAGGAAAGTTATGGAGGAAAATGTTAATCCAAGTTTATGGAAAATTTAAGAATTTTGCTTCAAGCCTTAATGTAAGTTTACAAATTTAGTTCCCCCATAGTTAGTGTGAGTTAGTAATATGTCTAAACCTTAAAGAAACAAAATGGCCGAACTTTTCTCCACCTTAAACACATAGGCCAAATTTTCCTCTTCTAGGGGCAAAATCATTTAAAATTTTTATTATACATAATTATGCCAAATTAACTCAACAAACAAGTTTTGTTAAGTGAAACAAACTTTGTCATACCTAACTCCATTTATTTAAACCCTAGAACACAAAGTCAACTTTTAGAACCCAAATTAGTAATTAGAAAATGTGCATTCTTGCATGCTCACCTAATAATTCTTTTTCCATTGTCATGTTTGACACATTGTTCAAATATAACCATATAGGTGATAAATCCTTCTCTAAGGACAAGAAATGTGTGAAATAGGGGGAGTGTAAACCCTCCCCAAACTCGTGTGTGAGATTTCACGGACCTAAATTCTAGTTTGAATGAGCAAAAATATTTTACTATTTAAAATTGCTTTTAATACAATGGCTTGATTTTTAATTTAAATCAATTTGTGATGATTGATATTTGTTTATGAATTTTGAATATTTATGATTTTGACGTGAATTAACCTACCCTATGATTTAGTAATTAAATGTTTACACATTTGGTGAAGTTAATGGAAATTGATAGTATTGAACTTGATTTCGATGATGGGCCAGTTGGCCGAATAGTATATGGTTAAATTATGTTGTTTTACGTTATGATTATGGTGGATGAAATGTTAATCACTGTAGTGGCGTTTTTCACGGTCCGACCTTGTGGAGGTGGCGTGAGTAAACGGTTAACTCCCACATGGGATCGATGGTACAGAGGTTGATTGTGCACAATGATATTTGATTATTTAATCCCTATGGGAGTACAGTGGACATAGCCACGTACCACCCGTGGTGAAGGCCCATGCAAACGTCGAGGTTAGGCATTTTGATGAACCTTACTGAAACTTATGATCCCTCGGCGGACTCATACTCTATCTTGGTCAGATATGAGTTTGAGTATAGTTTTGGCGAGCCCAAAATATATTTTCTCACAGCTCAATTGCTTGTTTTTAGTTACTATTACATTATAGAAAATTCTGAATGTTTACCATAAATTTTCCTTACTTTACGATAAATAAATTCATGTTTTTAGATAAGGTGACGATTCAAACATTTTATAAATTGTTACACTTTCAAATTTAAATTCTACAATGCATGTATATATATTTTTCCCAAATTAAAATTTTGATGTTGATCTAGTTTCACTCATTGAGTATAATTTACATACTCATTATTTTATTTTCTAAAATTTATTTAGACCAGTAGGGTGTCTATAAAGAGCAAATCGCTAGGGGGCGTGACTCCATCCTGGATAGTGGATAGTAAGTCAACATGACTTATCTACTACTAAAATCAGATCCACCGGCCAAATTTTGAGTCTGTTTTGAAACTATTATAAAATGTGCAAATATCACTTATATTTTATAAAAGTTTCCCTATTAATATTTCCTATCTTTGTATAAATGAGCACGTAGAAAACAAAGGTATGAGTTTTATAAACTAACTACTACTATTTAAATTTTATACTACATATGTGTTTTGAAATTACCTTGCTTATAATGCATGAGAATTACAATTATTGTACAAATTGGGTTCAAAGTGCTATAAGCCTTGCAAGCTCCGAGTTGTGGGCGAAGCACGCCGTTCATAATTCATAGCATGCAACGATTTTCATATTCTCGACCTTCGGCGTTGGGTGTGATAGGTGGCTTAGGAGTTATTAGTTCTGCTGCATAGGTATTCTTCTAGGTTACTCCACTATACTCAATTTTAATTATTTTGTTTTATTAAATGATTTTATTAATATTATAAATGTTTCTAACTAAATTGATTTTAGGTTGTTTTGTAGTAATGATATCCACTCATGCCTTATTTGCATCAGAGTGCGTAGCTATAGACATGTACTTTGAGGTAATATGACAATTGCCACGTGGTCGACCTCTAAGTCAGGGTGTGACAATTCTAGGGGTATCAGAGCTTATAAATTAATTTAAAATGTTTTAAAAAATAGTGTATAACTTAGGTCGAAAGTTTCCTAGTTCAGGTGATTATCAGAATTCACCCGAATGTCTTATAAAACACTCAAGTCTATTCTCATAATACCTTTTTAGTAGTATACTATTATATAGGATATTTGAGTGTGGTTTGTGGCTAAAGTGTCACCGTGACCACCATTTATTTCAAGACTCTTGATAGCCATAGAAGCCCTTCGAAGGAAAACTACAAGATTAGCCTTCCTACTTACCAATACCCCTTTTTTCTAATTAGATTAAACCCCGAATACAACCATTGAGAGACGAGATACAATTAATCATCTTGTACAATACCCCGATTCATTAAAATCCAATATCCACTGGTGAAGAAATTAGTTCGACTCCATAGTGAATCAAACCAACTCCTCTCATTCTATACATACTCATGTGTGGGTTTTGAGAGAAAGTCCAACAAGGTCAAACAAAACGAAGGCCACTTGGAAACGTAAATGACCAGTGCTCGAGGATTCCAAGGGACAAGATGAACAATCGAGAAAAAAAAGAGTGGAAGGCTTTGTAAAGAGACTAGTTCGACCCCCTAACATGTCAACCCAACTTCTCCCATTTTCTACATTACTCATGTGTAAACCTTGGGAAAGAATTACCCAAAGGCATAAAGGAGATCAAAGGATAGACACTTGAAAAAGAAGAAGAGAGATGGAAAGAGAAAAAGATACAAGCTTAATGTTAGAGAGTTAGTCTATGAGAAAAAGATTGGAGATGGGACAGTTAGAAACGAGGAGGATTTAGCAATCAGATCAAAGAGGTGATGATGGTAGGGAATAATAAGAAAGGATATTAAAAGGAGAGTCAACTTAAGACAATAATGAAGATTTGATAAGTAAGAGATAACTAAGAGAAACTAGTGGAATTAAGAAAGAAAGGTAGTTAGTAAATGGATTGGCTAGGACAAGGAGAAGGGTAGGAAAGGAGACCCCATACCCATGTGGTTGACGAGTAAGAGACCTCACTACTTGATCAATCACCAGACAACATAATGAGGAGATATAAGGAAGCAATAGAGATGGAACCATTGTAAGATCAATGGGAAGTGAGCAAGCAAGAAGTGAGGAATGTATGGAAAAGCTGAAAGCAGTTACATAGATACATGCATAAGGCATGAGGAGAAACTTCCTTCCTAACCATAGTGGAGACATCACTAGAAGTGATGGTAGGAAGGAAGAAGTGAAGAATTAAATGAAGAATAATAATTGAGCAAGGACACCTTAAGCCATCATGATGTAGAACAAAAGCTATAATGATAAAAAAAAAACTTAAAATAGAAGATAGATTGGAACTTTAGGCTAACCATAAGTGAAGAAATTTAGAAATTTAGAACAATGACATACCTAGCAGGAGATAGATCGAAATTATAAACTAATTAGAAGTAGAAATGACACGCCCGGACCTTGTCCGCACGTGTCAAGTTGTATAATTATGTATTGTTGACATGTTAAAATACCAAATTTGATTTCCATGGATGTTTCAAACTTTATCTAGCTCAATTTCAAGCTTAAAACCCCTAAAATTGAAGTCCGGGGATGTGGGCCCCACTTGAAATCGAGACCCGAGGCATTTGGGGCTGAGTTGACCGGAGTCAACTGTGAAAACCTTGGCTCCGGCGCCGGAGTTGGTCGGGTCCGGCGCCGGACCCGTCATTTTATTTAAGGGTCTCGGTTGGCCGAGACCCTCATTTCTTCACCTCTTCAAGTTCTTCATTTTCCTCCGATCTCTCCCTCAATTCTCTCTGAACCAAGCTTTCAATCCCTCTCCAAAAACTTCATCAATCATCAATATCAACTTCTTTTGCATCCTTGAAGATCAAAACACCAAGATTTCTAAGGAAATCATCAAATCTAGAAAACTGGAAATTTGGCGACAGTTTGTTCATCAGCCGATATCTTTTGATTCAACCGTGCGTTTTGGCTGAGAATTTGGTATGTTGTTCTAAACTCATCAAGCTTTAATTTGATAGTTTATACACTTGATTTCATGGTTTGTGCTAAGAGAATTTGATGATCGAAGTTAAGATTTCTGTTTTGTCCGAGTAAAGTCAACTCTTAATGTTTTGATTCAAAATTCGAGCATGATTTGTTGTTTGATTCCGTTCTTGAAGTTGTAAATTCATAGCTCATGTGTTTAACTTACTGTGTTTCAATTTTGGTGCGGATTGGTGTTGAATCGAACTCAAACCGAGCATAAATTGATGAAAGGCCGAAACTGGCCATTTTCTGGGCTAGGTCCGGCGCCGGACCTGGCAGGTCCCGCGTCGGAGACGGCCAAAATCCGGGATTTCTCCCGAATTTGGCTCACTCCCGCCCGGGAGTGAGCAAACTATCGGCAAGGGGTTCTGTAGCACCAGGGGTATTTTGGTAATTTTGCAACCCTAGACCCCATTTGACCCCAATTGACTCCAATTAACTCCAATTGACTTCCGGACTTGTCAATTTTAGTCCGAGACCTTTAATTGGTGTTGTTTTATGAATTAATCATTGGTTGAATATTTTATTAATCAAATTAGATTTTAATTTGATTATTTAGGTACGTGATCGTACGAGTTTTGGACCGGTTGCAATTTGAGCTAAGGCATTCGTAGGTAATCAGGGAGTATACAACTCTCCTCACTTGTGAGTGGCTTGGATTATATTGGTTGACCATTGAGGGTTAACCGTTTACAAATTTATTTACAAATGCTTTATTAAATTGTTTATTTATGTTTTGGGGTATGAATTGTCCACCCTCACACACTGAGTTTATAAATGATTTAAAGGGTGGGAATTTCAATAAATCATATACATATTGATATTATTATTGTTTATTGTATGGGGAATGGTACCCCGAGAGATGAGAGTTTGAGCGATTTTTCCTCGGAGCTCCAATATGCGGGAGCGTGGACCGAGGGAGAGGCATGCTTACGAGGTTCCCGTGGACCGCCTTTTTAAAGGGGCACGGTGAATATATATGAGGTTCTCGTGTACCGCTTTCTTTTTGAAAGGGCACGGAGAATATTCTGGCCTGGAGTAGAGAGGCGCGGAGGAAAGCTCGCCAGGTCAGAGATAGCTGTGTTCCACCACAGTGAGGCAAACGTCAAGGGAATGGGCCAAAGAGTAAAGTAAAAATGTTTTAAAAGTATAAAGTAACCCTTGACGGTCCAGTGGATACCCAGTGCACGGGTATACCTTATTGGGACGATTTCAGATGCCAGCCCATTTGAATATATGTATTGTTATTGATTTGATATTTGATTTGGTTGGGATTTCATATGTTTCAGTAAATGATTTATTAAATTAATATTTGGATTATTTCATATCCCCAAGCCTGAGGTGATCGGTCTTTATAACCGAGTCTCTCACTGGGTACAAGTTTATGTACTCACCCCATTCACTTTTGTTCTCAGATCATCAGACTTTGGACGGTGGACGTCCTGGTGGCCAGTGATCCCAGTTTGTCTCTGTGGACACGATTATGTAGGTGCCACCTCATTTCACTTTGTGTATCTTGGCTCGGATTATTATTACATCTTACATATATATATTTGTGTATTTATAAATAATACTTTCCGCTGCATTTGAATTCCGTAAGATGTGATATTTTATTTTTTTAAAATATTTTGAACTATGTTATCTATGATATTTCATATGTTTTCATATATTGCTCGAGTATCCTTTATTTTTAAGCCTTGTGCCATCTTGGTTGCCCGCCTGACGAGGCACGCATCTCGAGGTGGTACGGCGGTTGTCGCGTGGCCGAGCCTGCGGGTCGGGGCGTGACAAGAAATTTAAAAAGAGAAAATAACAAATTTTAGGATTCTTAATCCTCTAGAAAACTTCAACCTAAACTGATTAAAATTCCATAATAAATCATTGGCTAATAACCTTGGAATAACTAGTTATAGTAATTAAAAGATAAAAACAAATTTTTAATAAGGAAACTTAATGAATAAGATTTAGATTTAGGATTTAAGATTTAGATTTAGGATTTAAGATTTAGCCAAGATAATCGACTAAGGAAAAAGTAAAGATAAATGAATAAAAGACTTATGAACCAAGATAGTTAACTAAGGAAAGCTAAAATAAACCTAAAGCTTGAATTAGGCCAATACACTACATCATGTTGGTTGCAAGAAAGGAAAAGAGCAAGTACCAATAATTGGAGGTGCAAGGTACATAGATAAAATGGCCAAAGATGTGGCTTGGCTAAAGGAGTGGAAGACCCTGATGATTCAAGAAAGTAGAAAATATAAGAAATTGGATAGAAAGAAATATTCAAAGGGAGACGGAGATGAAAGCACCCCAAAGAATGGGCGGATAAAGACATAAGAATTTTGGTGAGGTGATAGGTAGTAGGCTCTTCACTATCCATCCACCTGCCATATACAATTAAAGAATAAGTGCAGAAAAAGGAAGAATGAAGTGGTAAACATGTTAAAATATGGAGAAACGTTAGTGAACAATTTACTGGCATAGGAGAGAGCCACTAAGTTTGAAGAGAATAAGACGATAAAGGTACACGAGAATGATAGTTGGAACCAGAGGCAATGGAGAATGTGAGATAGAAGGAATTAACGACCAATTAGTCAAAGAGAAAAGGATGAGTTAAAGATTTAGAAGGAGGGGAGCAACTTAACCCTATGGGATAACTCATTCCCAAAGAAAGCTAAATAAAGAAAACATAAGGAAAATCAATTCAGATGAAAGTAGAGTAGACATAGCTAATATAGGAGTATAAGCGACAATAAAATAGCTTATGGATGGCTTCAACAATAGCATGAGTAAGGAACAAGGTGTGAAGAATCAGTTGGAGCATCTTGCGAAGTAGAAGAAAAGGAATAATAGAAGAATTGGAAAGGATTAAGCTTAGAGATGAAGTTGAAACATGCAGGTAGTAGAAAGAGGAAAGGCATGATGGAATAGAAGATGAAGCACATACAAAAGCAAGAATATATGTAGAAAGGAAGAAGTAAAGTTAAAAGTTAGGTGGAAAAGACCCACAAGATGGAAATAAAAGATGCAGGAGCTAAGGTGGGAAAGCAATAATGACATACCTCACATACTTAATGAACAGAGTACAAGGACAAGGAAAGTACTAGGTAGGCTCATAGACTACTATGAACACAACCAGCAAAAAGAAGCTTGAATGGAATAAAGGTAGGAATAGGGACGGGAAGATGGAAGGCTAGAAACTATATGGTGAGTAGACGAAGAAAGGAAATTCTAAATACCCGAATGAATACGAGTATGCGAAGGAAAGTAAAAAAAAGTGACAAAGAAAGTTCAAGAAGTAACAAAGGAGATGAAGTTACGTGGCACCTTTGGAGATAAGATTTTCAGAGAAGTACCACAAAATAGTTAAGAAAGATGCGGTACAAGATGTACATATAGTCAAGGCTCATGTATACGTGACTTGGGGGCCATGTGAGTTTTATCCCATACAAAGAGAGGATTAAAGATCAAGATTTGGAGGATCTCTACTATGACTACTTTACTGGACCAACTTAGAGTACATAGTGGGGACAGCATAAGGCCTCCCAAAGTTTAACCACCAGGGGATGGCATATGAGATTGGTCGATGGCCGTGATTAAGATAGAGACGGTCGATCAGAAAGTGACTCAAAGTATGAGGGCCACGATGAAAGATTTCAAATTTCCTCTGATCTAGTTTGGCCAAGAGTGGGCCAGTGTGTACTAGAGCTCAATGTATATATCAAATGATTAGAAAAGAGAATAAAAAGAAAGAGAAGAAAATCGAGAAACGAAATGGGTAGCATGGTATGGAGAGTTAAGTTAACTTGCCGCACGCCTTTGCCTTAAAAATGAAAAGGTTAAATTTTGAATCTCCCCCAATATCATGGCTACAAGGATGAATTTAAGAGATCCCATAGAGATAGAGGGATGTGTCGAAGGGTAGCCACTGGTTTATTAGCAATGTTAGGAAAGGAAGTAGTAATGATCACTAAAGAGAAATAAGGATTTAAGCCCCAGGAATAAATGAAAAGTCATTTTATAGATGAGATTTTCTAGGAGAAATCAAAGAATAATGTCGGTAAATATCTAATGGAAAAGGCATTTTGCCATGTTTTCAATCCAGGTTGACCCTTAAGTGTTTCCCAAGAACCGAAATATTTCCAAGCCTCATCTTAGGGCATAGTAGAGTCTTATAGTTGCATCTTAAATTTGAAGTAGATTTCTAACACGTTTATCAGTGTATTAGGCTTTCCAGACTATCAAGAGCGGTGATGCTCTAGAGATCGATCATTGTGGAGTTCTTGGGAGTATACAAACCTTTCAATACTATGAATGGCTTTGTTTCAGTGTTTCACCATCTAAGGCAAAATGCTTTTATTATTTTATAAAATGTTTTATTGCATTTTTGGTATTCGGGCATTACCAAAAAACTTTTTGTTACAAATTGGACTTTTGTTCAACTTGAAATTTTGATACGATTGAAGTTGATCATTAATCGAAGTCTTGATATATTGAGGTGTAACGAATTGATTTGGAGATTTATAATTAAGTATGGAAATTCAAAGTTTTAGAATTCTTAATTTGATCTAAGAATCTTTTTGGAGTCCATTGGACTTGTGAAATTGAGGTTATAAGTTGATCAATATGAATTATGGGGTCATTAAGAAAAATTTCAAATTTCACTTTGGAGTCATAAAGAATGATTATTACATTATTAAGAAATTGAGGATTAAGCTTAATCATTACATAAGTGACCTTGGGAGTTGTTAGGTATTAATGAAAATTGAGATTAAATAAAGGAAGACAATCTATTATGAAATTATGATTTGATAATGGAAAGGAATTAATGGAAATATTAAGTTGATCCGTGAATTTATTTGGAGTTAGAAAGTTTATTATTTTTGTGAATTGAAGATTTAATGGAAATTAAGACTTAAGTGAAATTAGGAGTCATTTGGTATTATGGAAATTATTGTAAATTGGAAAAAATGGATAGATTGAAGATATATGTGCTTTGGGGGACAAGGTTGACATTTGAAAGGGTAGGTGAAGGGCAATTTTGGGAACTCAAGGGAAGAAAGTGGAAGAAGAGGGCTTCTCTCTCATTTTTCCCTCGCATTCTTCTTCCTTCTCTTCTCTCAAGTGAAGAGCAAAGCAAACCCTAGACTTACCAAATGAATATTCCATTGAATCGTTATCAAATTTTCATGCAATCCATGAATTAAAGTCATTATAATCATTCTTGGTACTACATATTTCGTTGAAGACAATTGGAATAAGGAAAACCAAAATTTAAAGGTGCTTTTGGAATGTTTGAGCTACAAAAGGGAGAGAATTTCATGTGAGATCCATCAAGCTTTGGAAAATAATTTTGAGGTATATTATTCTACTCCATTTAAGCTTCAAAATACTTTTGGAATTATTTGATTGGTTTTGAAATGAGCAAGATATGCATTTTAGAAGTTCGAAGGTGAAAATGGGTCATTTGAGTGCATCTCAATTGAATTTGATTTAGATTGATGTTTTTGATGCATTAAATGATGTTCTAAACATTTTTTGAGGATTTTTTATGTAAATTTGATGATGGATCAAGTTGGAAGGAAAAAACCTTCCCTCATGTTTGTCCTATTTTGGTCTCGTTTCACTCCAGCTCGATTTTTGACTTCTCTTGACCTCCCAGAACCTTAATTAAGCATGTGTAAAAGATTGTTTAAGGTGGATAAATCTCTTAAATGAATCTTGAATTGAGAGTTGTTATTTAGGCTACAATTTGGCCAAAATTTAAGAAGTGTTGAGCTCAAAGTGGCTCAACCCAGCACATCGCCAATCGGGTAGCGTACTTCAGGAATAAATGCTTGGAGATGCATAGCATATAGCTCTAGAATGTTATCTTACGTGTGTTAACAATCTTACCAGGTTGTTTTTATTGCCTTGACTTACCTTTTAGGTGGTGGTATCTCAGTCAAAGGTAAAGTGCAAGCGTGTGTACTTATGCGAGTGTTTACCCTCCCAAAATTGTGAATGGATAGTACCTCACTATTTTGATGATATAAAATGCTATTATTTTCTAATCATGTGTTTGAAATGATATGAAAACCTTGTTTTGAGTGTGCATACTTATTAATGGCTTGTTAAGCATGTTTCTTGATAAATGACTCGTGTTTACACTATACCTAATTGTTTGCACATGTTATGCTGGATTTGATTTTGGGCTAGGCCCTCTTAACTTGCTTGATAGAATTTATCTGTGTTTATAACTTAAGGCATATGTGTAACTTGAGTTCGATCTTAGTGGATTGGGCAAATGAAGCCATCTTACTATATTATTTTATGCAGACTAGTTTATGCACTTGCCCTATGTCTTTTTGGCCAACACAGGGTTTTGTTAATTTGGTTGAGAGCTTAGTTCGGTAGCTACGGAAGAAGATCGAATAAACTCTATTGAGCCTAGCAATGTCCACCACATTGCAAAAGTTCGGTCAGCACTAAGGTAGGGGATTTTTATGACGAGTAAATCATGTGATTAAAACCCTTGGCGGATTTGTATTTTCAAGGATACCCATGTTAGTTTGGTTTGATTTTGGTTTGACAATCACACCATGTGATATTATTTCTACATTGAAAAGTATTTTATACATATGAGCTATGCTTTGGTTCATACTTGATACAAGTTTGATTTAACTAAATATATTATTGGCTTATTGAAAATGCTTTTGAAATTGTATCCACACTTCTGCAGAATGTGTAAGCCTTTCATAATAGTTACTATCACTCATTTAGTACATGTTAGTACTCACCACTCGTTTTCATTTACATGTTTTGCAATCTCTTAGTTTGGTTGTACGTTCATGCCTTGAGTTGTACGTGGTGGATTTGGTTGGTTTGTATGGAGCCTCTTTTAGAGATAGCCCAGGTAGTTGAGCTTTAGCTAAGAGTTAGTAAGGGATCCCATTGGAAAAAGGAAAGAAAAATGAGACTTGTTTCCAAATTTGTAAAATTGTTCTAATTTTGACTTTCGATTGACTTTGATCAACGCTTAAGAGATTTTGTTAAATTTCTTGAAACTTTATCTACAATTGTTTTATCCAATTAAATGAGTCTCTAATTTAGCTTAAAAGTGTTTTTGAAAATGCCATACATGGTATCAAATTGTGGGATTGCATACTCATAATTTGGTGCAACGCAATGGCTGTCACGTGCTCAACTCCCAGGTTAGGACATGACAACGCCGGGCAGGATGTTTTAAATAAATTAAGATGATTGAAAAGTATGTATGCTTGTATGTATGTGTATGTTTGTATGCATGTATGTTCTGTGTGAATATATATATATATGTTTGATATGTGGAGAATGAGCCTTATGAGGGTAAGATTTTATCAAAAGATAGAATCCCAAAAAGAACATAATGCTCGGAATTCTTCAAGAGCAGGTGGACCGAGTACAGAGCATGTTGACGAGTGAGATAGGTAGCCATGGACTGCTTGAGAAAGGGGCATGATGATTCGAGAGTCCTCACACAAGGGTGGCCTTATGAGAAACCCATCAGGGCATGTATATTTTTACATATATATATATATATATATATTTAAGAGATATAGCTATGAAGCACCACAGCGAATGGCACCATCGAGGGAACAGACTCATATGTGTGTGTGTGTGTATGTGTGTACTAAAAAGGTTTTCAAAGGAAAAGAGATAGCCCTCGATAATCGAGGCTAATGATTGATTAAAAAAGTCAAGGCTCAAAGTGTGTTTTCATAGCCAACCCATAATTTAGGCTATTATTATTGTTGTTGTTGATGTTATTTTATTATTATTTTAATTAGAAGGTTCAAGGGAAAATATTTCAAAAGCCTTTTTAAAATAAAATATAAATGTTTTCAAACTTGTTTTGGTTATACCCCGACTCCATAAACCCTATTTGACTTTGCATTGAAACGAGGCTACTCACTAAGTACCCCAAGGTTTACTCACCACATGTTGCTTCTTCTGTTTTATAGGTTAGATGTTCGAAGGCTCATTAAGAGGTGTTGGTTAAGAGTTATTAGTTTTGCTTCATAGGTATTCCTCTGAGTTAGTCCACTAGAACTCATTTTTAATTAAATTGTTTTATTAAATGATTTTGTTAATATTATAAATGTTTTCTAATTAAATTGATTTTAAATTATTTTGCAGCGATGATATCCATTCATGCCTTGCATTGCATTAGGGTACATGGCTGTAGACATGTCCTTCGAGGTAGTACGGCGGTTGCCACATGGCCGGCCTTTAGGTTAGGACATGACATTAGCCCTCTTAAAACTACTAACCCCTCAATCTCTTCCAAACCTAACTTTTAATACCTCCCTTTCTCTCTTAACTCTCTCGATCCTCTTTGTAACGTAACAGTACCACCTCCCACCCATATTCCACATGATGCTCCGGATGCCCCCTCCACCCATAAACCCAACGACTTTTTTGTCAATCTTCCCTCTGCCAAAGTTGACATGCCCAGACCTAGTTTGCACGTGTCAAGTTTTCTATTTAATATAATTCTCTACGTGGTGTGGAGAATTAAAGAATTTGGATAATGCTTTGAATTTCCTTTAGTTCAATTTACATGATTAGAAACCCTAATCTAGAGTCTAGAGTCACTTAGCTGCATTAGGGGTCAAAAACCGAAGCAAAAGGATAGAACAAATGAGAAGTCGGAAAACAAAAGCTAGGTCTAGCACTAGACCTAACCATGTCCGACGCCAGACTTAATTCTTTTATATAGGGGGTCTGTTGTTGAACCCCTTCCCCATTTACACATTTTCCTCTCGTCTTTCCTTCTTCTATTTGCTGCTCACTTCTCTTCCTTTTCCACCATCCTTACCACCTCTAGACACCTCAACCAACATCCTAAATAACTCCTTTAACTTCCTCCAAATCCAATAACTCCAAAATTACCAAAAATCTTTAAAATCTTCAAAAGAGGCAACTTAGGGCTATTGTGTTCTTCAAGCTCAATCTTCCAATCCAACCATTGGATTTGGTTGATTTCTTTGTATGCTATTTTACACTCTTAAAGGTTCATTTTGACTACTTGCTTGCTTGATTTTGTTTATTGTGTTAGGAGAAATTGTGAATTGAAAATCAAAATTTCCTTCACTTAAGCCCATTTCCAAGCCCTAACTTTTAATTCAAAAATCTTGAATTTTTGACCATAGAATTTAGTTCCTGAAGCTATAATCATGTAGTTTAAGTGTTGAAGTATGTGTGTATTGATTTGTTCATTGATTAGAGTTGAATTAAGGAAAAACCGAGCTTGAGAAGGAGGAGGAAAACTCTCAACCTCCATCAGAGGTGAGTCTGGCATTGGGGTCAATCAAATATGGCTCTGGAGTCAAACTGTTTGGGAGATTTTTTCTCCCCAACTAAGTCCCGTACAAGACTCACTCTTGTCCCGCGCCAAACCCGTCTTGTAATACGTCATGCCCCAACCCACCTGGGTCGGCCACATGGCAACCGTCACGCTACCTCGAAGTACGTGCCGGTCGGTCACACACCAAAAGCACCGCAAGGCATTGAAATGGATACCATCGCTGCAAAACAATTAAAACTTTAATTAAAAATCATTTAATAAAATAATAAACTTTAAAAGTAATCACCAGTGAACTGATTTAAAGGAATACCTACGCAGCGGAAACACTAAGCCTAAGCCACTGACGTCTCCTAGTGAGCCTCCATTCTATTTGCTGACCTCGTACGCAGATTTGCATCCATCCATATTAGATACAGGTGAGTGATAGAGGTTCTAAGAGTCTCTATCGGGGTTAGGGAAAAACAGGGGAAATTCAAAAGATAATAATAAAATAAATATTTTTCTTTAAAAATCTCTTTCTGGCTCTCTAGCCGAGAACTCTCTTTTAAAAACACTTTAAATAAATAAACATATATACATAAAATGGGCTGGCATCTCTATCATACTGAAGGCGCGACCCGTCAGTGGTGCCCATTGTTGTGGTGGAACACAGCGCTCTGGAGCCCTGGCGAGCTTCCCTACGCGCCTCTCCCAAGGTTTCAACTCAACGTGTCCCTCGATAGGCGGTCCACGGCTGAGTATCATGCATGGTTTGCAACTCGGTCCACGCTCCCGCATATATTGGAGCACCGAGGAGCCCACTCAATCACTCATCTTCCAGGGGTATCGTACCCTCAATAATCGTAATAATAATATTTCATATACATACATATGTATAAAATATATACATTTAAAATATATAAACACACACACATAAGTCTTTATATTTTCTTTGAAAACATCCCACTGTCTACGTGGGTATATCACAAGCAACTCTGTGTGTGTGGATTTCCTGTATCCTAAAA
Source organism: Microcos paniculata (assembly GCA_030664755.1). Taxonomy (NCBI): domain Eukaryota; kingdom Viridiplantae; phylum Streptophyta; class Magnoliopsida; order Malvales; family Malvaceae; genus Microcos; species Microcos paniculata. The sequence goes on from CP131463.1 coordinate 10,911,437, forward strand.
CCTTTGAAAACATTTATTTTTTAAAACCTTTTTTTAAAACTTTGTGCCCAGTGGCTAAACAAAAAAGTCTAGGCCACTCACAGTGATGGGAGGTTCGTATACTCCCAAGCGCTCCATGTAGCTTAACCTCCGGAGCATCGCCGCACTTGATTCAACCGAAGCCCTAGTACACAAAAATACGTTAGCATTCATAATCAAAGTATGAATGCACATATGAGGCTTTAGTATGACCTAAGACTAGTCTTGAATATGATTCGGGGCTCAGAAAAGTGTCCGAGAGGTTTCGGGATCAAATTCGGACACTTGAAGAAAAATTACTAAAATGCCCCTGGGGGCCCATAGGCTGTCCATGCGGGCTGCGCCCAGCATGGGCCCAACCAGGCCCTAGTCTGGGCCAGGCAGGCCCCCTCCCACTCGGACTAGGCAGCGCCTGGCCCAAGCCCTGCGTGGGGAAGTATGCTACTGCCTACTCCCGCGAGGCCTTGGCCAAGTCCAGCGCGGGACTTGGCCAAATGGGTCACTCCCGAGTGGGAACCGAGTGCTGACCTCAGTTTTCGGGCCCTTCAGTCCATTGTTCAACGTAAAACTTGAGATGTACATTCCTCATACCTCCCACGATGTGTTTACCGAAGCAGAAACTAGAATCACAAGCTCAAAGTTCCTAGATCTCGAATCTAGACTTATAATCTAACTAAAAAGCTAAACTTAACTTTAAGCTTGGATCTCTCCTAGACCAATGCATGGAAATGCGTGAAAACTTAGAAAAATGTAGATCAAGGCATTAAGAATAGCATACTAAAATCTTACCTTGATTCTTTGATCAATTTGTCCGGATTGGCCAAAAGTCCAAAGTTACTCCAAGAGAGCCGTTGAGTGAAAAGAGAAATGAGAGAAGAGAGAGAGAGAGAGAAAATGGGGAGAGAAGCTCGGCCTCCCCCTATTTATAAGGGAGTCCGGCACCGGGTCTACTCGGGCCCCGGGCCAGACTTTCTCTTCCCTTTTTAACCTCTCATAATCTTGATCCTTGCCAAATCCACCGACCAAATCACCAATGGATATCCAATCCATTGGCTATAGACTTAAGAAGTCCACTTTAGTGTTTCCATGCATGGTCACCTGACTCATATTCCAACTACGTCTTATCTTCCAACTACGTCTTATCTTAAGCTTAACTTCTCTTCTTAATTAGACATATCCGGACCGACATATTGTTGACTTAATACGCCGTCTTATACATTTCCTTTTGTACGGAAAAGTCCAATTAGGTCCGAGTGTGTCATAATAAGGGTAATTTGGTCATTTCACCTTCTCGAACCCCAAATGACCTAAATTGATTTCTAGAATTATCCAATTTTATTCTGAAACCCTAGAAATCCTGATTAGGGCATCCATTAACTTTCAATTAGGTTCGAAATACCTAAATTGATTGAATTGGATTTCAATTTGATTATTTAGGTACGAGTTCGAGCATGAATGAGAAAGAGAGCCTGAGCCTTGGCATTCAAGGGATTTTTTCGAAGTATACGAACCTCCCTAACTAGCGAGTGGCTTGGTTATAGTGGTGGAACACCAAAGGTCGACCGATTTTGGGTTGTATTATTTAAATTATTTTATTAAATGTTTTATAATTGTTTTAGGATATGGATAGATCACCCTTACATACAAGATTTCAAATATTGGTTTGATAGGTAGGATTAAATATAAGACTTAATTTATGAAATTTTATTGATATTATTATGTGAGATGAGAGATTGACTCAGTGCTTCGATGGGAGCAAGTGGACCGAGCAAAGCGTGCATCCAAGTAAGTAACTGAGGACCACCTTATGAGGGGCACGGTTGTAAGGGGACCTTGGGACAGAGAGTAATGGAAGGAAACTCGCCAAGGCTACGTGTAGCTGTGTCCACCCACGGCAAAGGCAACTTCAAGGGAACGGGCTTGAGAACGATTTATGGTCTACGTGAGATATGAGTTAAAGCCCTTAATGGTCTAGTTACCCACCTAGGTGCCTGAGTATGCATTTGGAGGATTTCAAATGCCAGCCCATTTATGATTTATCTAATTTGATTTGGTTTTGGGATTTCATTGTTTTAATTAAATTATTATTTTATTAAATTATTATTTTGGATTTATTCATATCTCAAGCTTGAGGTGATTGGTCATTATGATCGAGTCCCTCATTCGGTACATCTATTGTACTTACCACCTTCCTCTCACTTTTGTAGGTCATCCAACTTCCAATGCTCGATGTCATTCTGGACAGTGATCCCTGGTGCCCCCACTAGACGACCTCGATTTTGTAGGTTCCACTTGTTACTTGTAGCTCCTTGGTATTCGGAATAGTATTGTATGTCATATATTCTATATTCAAATTTCTACTGCACACTTGCATCGTAAAACATGCTACCTTTAAATACATATAATTATTATGTTCTTACATTTTTATATTTTCTCTATTTCCTTTTGTGTGTGTGTGTGTGTGTATGTGTTTGCTATTTCATAATATCACTCTAGTTACATTTTCTTTTCTGCCTTGTACCATCTCAGATAGCCTGTCTTTCAAGGCATGTATCTCGAGGTGGTACGACGATTTTCACATGGTCAAGCCTTCTGGTCGATGTGTGACAAAAGCCCTTTACCTTAGTTTATCTTCACACACTAGTTTGATGGCTCACCTAGTTTGATTTGAGTTAGGTTTTTGCTCCATCTTTCTTTGTCTCATTCTGAGTTTTGAGCTACACTTTAAGAATTTTATGGCATTTTTAATTCTTTATCATCTGTTGCTAAGTAATTTCTCTTTCTAAATTTTGATGATCTCACTTTAGAAGTATTGTGTTAGTTATCTGGACATATATCTTCTTCTAAGTGTTGATTTCTTTATTTTATTTTATTTTTGTCAATTTGATCTTATGAAGCAATTTTTTTGCTAAAAATATTGTTTTATAAGAAATAGTAGGCATCAGTGGAAGTAATTGATGAGCTCAAATGAGTTTTTCAATATTTTGACTCTTCAAACTCTTGCGAAGCTGGAAAAGGACCAATGCTTGAAGATAGGTTGAAGTTGGCTTAATTGTATTTTTCTCATATATATTTGACATGTCGATGTGTAAGTTAGGATTTCTTGTATTGCTAGTATTCTCTTCTATTTATGGAACTATTGTTTGCTAGTAATGTGTATTGCAAATAATGCTATTGTTTTATATTGTATTTGGTTATGTTAATTGTGGATTTTTCCTGTTTTTACCTTACTTTTTTTCTCTAGAAAATTGTATGCTTAAGGTTTATTAATATTATTTTTGCCAATTTATTATAATTGACAGTATTTACAAAATACTAATTTATTAGATTTAATTGATGAAAAAGAAAAAAAAACCTTAATTATAAATTAATTATGCTAAAACTGAGTACTTTTAGTGGTTATCGAGCTTAATCGAGCGAGTTCGAGTACCTCAACTTATATAGCGAGTCAAGTTCAAGCAACAAAAATGAAACTCAATCAAGCTCAAGCCAAGTTTCAAGCAGCGAGTTTTCAGTCGAGCTCGAGCTCAAGTAGCCCACTACTCAACTCGAACTCGATCAATTACACCCCTAGTCGCAGTGCTACCAAATTAATAACCTCACTAACTCTAAGTAAGGGTCGATCCCACAGAGAGCTCACTTTATTAATCGTTACTTTCAGAAATTAAACAAACAAGGAGGAGTTTTGTAAGATTAAAAATAACAACTAACACAAACAAGCAAAAGCGATAAACCAACAAAATTAGGGGAAAAATAAACCTCCAACCTAGATAATGATGGATACTTGGATTTAAATGATTGATCCTCGACTATTAGATATATCTACTCTTCAATAATGAAACTCAATCAAGCTCGAGCCAAGTTTCAAGCAATGAGTTTTTAGTCGAGCTCGAGCTCAAGTACTCCACTACTCAACTCGAACTTGATCGATTCCACCCCTAGTCGCAGTGCTACCAAATTAATAACCTAACTAACTCTAAGGGTCAATCCCACGGAGAGCTCACTTGATTAATCGTTACTTTCATAAACTAAACAAACAAGGAGGAGTTTTGTAAGATTAAAAATAACAACTAACACAAACAAGCAAAAGCAATAAACTAACAAAATCAAGGGAAAAATAAACCTCCAACCTAGAGAATGATGGATACTTGGATTTAAATGATTGATCCTCGACTATTAGATATATCTACTCTTCAATCATCCAGCGTAGTTAATGTTACAGTAGCTTCATATTAACCCAATCAATTCTAAGGCAAATTAACTAGAACCCAGCTTTCCAATCGTTTCTCTCCCTTCTTGAACTAACCCAAGACCTTAGTAGTCCCAAATTCAAGTTAAGAAGAGGATAAAACACTAAATTGATATTAGCTAACAATGAATAATGGAATACTCGGCATACCCATTCAATTCACATTTGCAATTATTGTGAGTGCAGCCAATACATTCACTTGTTACCTTTGATTAGGGCAAACTACGATTACAATTATAAGTACACTAGATCTAACAAGCAACAACATAATTTCATTGAATATCCATGACTAATCAAATCAAACATGCAATTGTAAGATTATAAACACAATTATAACCTTTGTTAAACAGAGAACAACAAGATAATTAAAGAGAATTATCATTCATTAAGAATAAAGTCTCACAATCTTTAACCAAGCATCTAATCAAAACTTAAATTATAGAAGAAAAAGTTTAGCTACTAATGGTAGAAAGAAAAAGGAAATTCTATCTCAATTTTGGAGAAAAATTTTCTTTCTTTTTCTATAGCCTCTTCTCTTTGACTAAAAAGGGTTATAACAGGTTTATTGTAGATGTTTAACTATCCTTATGTTAATTCTAAGATTACAAGACAAAGTGGAGGCTACAAAAGACTTTCATTCATTCTTTAGATGTAAAGGGCTTGTAATTTCTTCATCTCAGATATCTATTAACATTTAAAGCCCAAAGGATTGTCTTAAGTGTGCAATAAGTAATGTCTAGACTTTGATTTCTGCAAAGCACACCGGCCCGCAAGGGTAGCATACCCGTTGACTAGGTTGAATTGAAGTTTGTTAGATAAGGGAAGAGTCAGGCCACATTGGCAATCAGGTTAACCATACTAGTAGCCAAGTTTAGTCTTTTTGGCTGTTCAACTCCAAGCCTGGCCAGCAATAGGCTAGGCACAATGTTACCTGGGCTAGCCTACTTCTATGGCTTTTCATGTTTTCTTCTTTGTTTGCACTTTGATTAATATGCCTTTCTTTTAATCCAAATTGAGACTTCTTCCTCCAGAGGAACCTATATCATAAAATACTTTTAATTACGAATGTTTATGATGGATAAGCGCTTGAATCATAAATAACAAAATTATAAACAAAGAAGCACTTATGAAATATCCATATCTACTATAGACATTGATTTTCGGCTACCAATATAATTGCACATAAAGTTGACCTGGGATATGTGGTAGGGTCTCATATCAGCCTCACTCTCAAGATGTGTAAGAAAATTGGCTTGGTGGCTCAAACTAGGAGGCAGTCAGGAGGCTACTTATGACCTTTTCTTAGGCGAAAGTGATACTTCCTACCCTTTTCCTTAAACTTTCCAGTTAAAAAATCCCTTAATCAAAGAGTTAACAATTCTTGATTGACTCCACACTATCCTAATCACTCTTTTATAAGTATTCATAAATTACGAACTTGACAAAATTACCTTATGAACACATCCTTCGCAAGCATAAAAAAGGATTCCTAAAGACAGAAGAAAAAACCTTGAAAATATCTGAAAACAATTCTAGTAAACCCTAGCCCTACTATCTCTCTTTTATCAAAATATCCAATTTCCCAATCATTTTTTCACCCACTGTTAAATGCTAAAATAAAAATATTTTCTTATACCAATTCTTATAGATTTATGCACTTAACTATATAAATCAAGCTTACTTAGCTTTGTTTCACTTTGTAGGTTTCAATTGAGTAAATTAAGTGCAAATGATAGAATTGAAGTGCAAAAGAGCAAAAACAAATCAATTGGGAAAATAAGATGTAAAGAATTCAAAGTTGAAAATCTTGACAGATTGGATAGATTTAAAAGATGGTTAAGTTTCACTATCTTAGAGACTCTAACTATATCTATTGTTACATGAAAGTTGTAGAGGACATCTTGGGCTTTTCGAAATACTATAGAATGTCAAAATTGATGTTCGTTTGACCCTTTAAATGCCTATTTTACTGAGGGCACAGCAGGTCTGCACTAATTTGGCATCAAGTCAAGCAGACAGAAAATGTGATTGGTGATCCAACATCAGATGTGCACAAACCTAGTGCCTAATCTACTCGAGCTCACTTTGGCACTAGAAAATTACGTGTTTTGGCCCTTTAACTTTATTCGTTCAAGCTACATAAGACTCTATTCACCCAATGACATCGAGACATGTGTGTAAGGCTATGAGAGAGCTTGGAAAAAGGCAAAACAACCGACATTTACCTTTGTAATACTTGTAATAGCTTAGGGGTAATTTTTTATGTACAATAAATCTTTTCTTAACCCTATTTAGTAAGAGAAAGGGCTAGAGAGGGGATATGTCTTGGCAAGTTTTAGATTAGTCTTAGGTTTTCCTCAGATCAAGTTTGTGAATTTTCTCTCTTAATTGCATGTTTGATTTCCTTTTTTTTTTTCAATTAGATAGTTGTTTCACTTCAATCTATTGTATGAATTGATTCTTTGGTTGGTAATTGTGAGACTCTTACGGTCCATTGTTTTTTCACCCATTGATTGTTCTTCAATTCCTTGTTCCTAAAAGATGATGATTGTGTTTGTGACCTTGTCTATTGAATTACTTGATTGATTAGTTGCAAATGATTGATTAGGTGATTCAATTGCTTGCTAATCTTTAAGCACCTAACCTTAATTTAGATGGTTCTTAGATCTTAAGTAGTAATTGGGTGCATTGGCTACATCTAAGGGGAATTAGGGATTCAAATTGAATGATATATGCTAAGTATATTATTATTTGTTGCTAGCCATATCTTTCTATTGATTAATGCTCTTCTATGCTTGAATGTATATTGTTATTTGTTGCTAGCCATACCTTTCTATTGATTAATGCTCTTTTATGCTTGAATTCGAATTATTGGGATTTAGGTTAGTAATAGAGGAAATGGTTAACAATGAACTTAAGTAATTGTTAATCTATGCTTAAGGAAAGATAAGTTGGTGTAAAGCTAGATTTGCATCGACTGAGTTAGTAGATTAATGGACAAAATCTCCATTTAATGGGTTTATGATCTATTGTTATATTAAGGAATTAGTTCTGCAATAGGTTAAAGGTTTTGATTACAATTTGTTTCTTGTTTTTGCTAGTAGATATTTTATTTTTTTGCTTTAATCGGTCATACAACCCTCATCTTATTTAATTTCTTGTTGATTGCTTTTGAAAGTGTCGATAAGATGGTTAAGGTCCTTGTGGGATTTGACCTCTACTTCTATAACTACAAGTTAGAATATTAAGGTTATTTGTTATTGCGCTACAACATGCATCACCTCCTACCACCACACTCATTACTCAAGATTTAGTCCGATCTTACCTTTTGGCGCCTTTTGCACATCCCCTCTAATCGTCTGTGACGTTTCCTCATTTTCTTACAATAGAACCCTCCGCATTTTGGAAACTTATTAAGAAGAAGAGATCATAGAGAATTTTCGGCATTAGAATCCCATGAGCGACAATGAGTGGAAATAATCCCACCAGAAACAACCCTTAAGCCTCGCCAACTTATGTTGATGAATTGATGAAATGATTCAGGCCTTCCACCAGATGATTTAGGCATCCAATGACGGGATGGTTACCTTGGAAGACAAGTTATCTCATATCTCCATTGTTAGAGTAGAACATGGTGTAACGGAACATGATATAATGGATCATAAAGTAGTAAGGCATGGTAAAAATAGTAGAAGCGACAAAGCAAATAACCTTAGTTTTGCCTAAAACAAGAGGAGACAATGTATCTACAGCCAATTAACCCTATATCAGCAAATCTATGAAGCTCCCATATCCTGTAAACATTGTAGTCAAGCCTTACTAAAGTTTTACACCAATCCTATGTTTAATCAATTTGATGGCAAGACAGGCAATGCTAAGGAACATGTGATGAACTTTGTGGAGACTTTGGGAATCAATGGATTAGATGATGAGTTGAAACTAAAGGAGTTCTCTAAGTCACTCGTCGGTAAAGCTTATATTTGGCATGTGAACCTAGTTCTTAGGTCTATTAAATCAAGGGGTCAAATGTGCATGCAGTTTGGAGAAACGTTTTTCTCCATTCAGGAACAAGTGACATTGATCAACTAGGAAAGATAGGACTAGAAATCTAGGAAGGATCTCATGGAATACATTTAACGCTTCAGAGAAGGGTTTTGGACATCTACAAAGCACATGATGAAAGGAAGCTTGTGAAGGTGTGCATCCAAGGCATGCACTATTAGTCTATAGTACATTTAGAAATCTCTCTCTCTCTTTTTTGCAATGACAATAGAAGCTGCGCACAGAAAAAACAATGCTATGTAAAGGCAAAGTGGAAGCAGATTTTGTCACGTCCCGACCCAAAGGGTTGGCCACGTGGCAACTGTCACGTTGCCTCGAAGTACATGCCAACCAGTCACGCACCAGAAGCACCGCAAGTCATAGAAATGGATATGATTGCTGCAAAACAATTAAAATTTTAATTAGAAAACATTTAATAAAATAATTAACTTTAAAAGTAATACCAGTGGATTAATTTAAAGGAATACCTATGCAGCGGAAACTACTAAGCCTATGCCACCGACGCCTCCCAGTGAGCCTCTGATCTATCTACTGTCCTCGTTCATAGATCTGCATCCATCCACATTGGATATAGGTGAGTGACAGAGGTTCAATGAATCTCCATCAGGGTTAGGGCAAACAGGGGTAATCCAAAATGTGATAATAATAAAATAAATAAATTTTGTTTTCAAAATCTGTTTTCAAATTCTCCAAGTGAGAATTTGATTTCAAACCATTTCAATAATATATAAATAAAACAGGCTGGCCTCCAACATACTGGAGGCACGACTGGCCAATCGTATGCCCCACTGCACCGAGGGCTATCACTTTTCTTTTTAAAACATTTTCTTTTTTTCTTTTTCTCTAACCCGTTCCCTTGGTGGTGCCAGACACTGTGGTGGAACATAGCTACATCGAGCCCTGGCGAGTTTCCCTACGTGCCTCTACCAGGGCCTCCACTCATCGCGCCCCTCAGAAGGCAGTCCATGGCTACTTCATTGCATGCTTTTCAACTCGGTTGACGCCTCCTCAAATCGGAGCCCCGAGAAACCCTCTCAATCGCTCATCTCGCCTCCCATCCGTATCAAAGATCATATATATATATGTATAAAACATATATATTTAAAACACATAAACATAAATATAAGCACATATACATAAATCTTTATACTTTTCATTAAAAGCATCCCACTCTCTGCGTGGGTATATCACCAAGCAGATGTGTGTGCTTGTGGATTCCCCGTATCCCAAACCCTTTGAAAATCATTCATGTTTTTAAAACCTTTTTAAAACCTATAGCCTTAGTGGCTAGGCAAAGAAATCTAAGCCACTTACAGTGTTGGGAGGTTTGTATACTCCCAAGAGATCCACGTAGCTTAACCTCCGGAGCATCGCCCCACTCGATCATCCGGAACCCTAATACACGAAAATATGCGTTAGCATTCATAATCAAAGTATGAATGCACCTATGAGCTCTAGCATGACCTAAGAGGGTGTTTGGATTTGCTTCAGGGCTTAGAAAGTCCCGCATAGTTTAGTGTCACCTGAAAACTGACAGCTTTGGCGACACTTGAGAGAATTGTATTTGTTCTCTATGTTAGGGTCAAAATTAAGGAAAGGCAATTACTGGAAATATTTTAGAGGACTCAAAAATCCTTAAGGACATGTTAGCCTACCCATTGATGGTCATCGACTGAACGATTGGGCAGAATGAGTTTCCAGCACCCAGGCCAATCCGTTGACAGGTGGGGCTTTACCCGTCAACGGATATGTCGTTCTACCGAGCTATGACCTCAGTTTTTGTGCCCATCACTCCTCCTTTTGACTCACAAACTTAGATAGTCGATCTTCATGCCGTCTACAACAGATTCATCAAAAGAAAAAAGAGAATCACAAGCTTAAAGTTCCTAGATCTCAAATCTAAACTAAAATCTAGTTAAAAAGCTAAATCTAACTTTGAGCTTAGATCTCTCCTAGACCAATGCATGGAAATGTGTGAAAACTTAATAAATATAGATTAAGGTGAGTAGAATAACATATAAGAAACTTACCTTGATCTGACAGTCAGATTGTCTCGATCTGCCAAAAGTCTGAAATTGCTCCGAGAGAGTAAATGAGAGGAAAGGATGTGAGGGAAAAGAAAAATGAGAGGGGGAGGGCTTAACTCCCCCTATTTATAGGTAAGCCCGGCACTGGACCTACTCGAATCCCGGGGTAGACTTAATTCCCCCTTTTTCCACTTCTCATAATCTCGATCCTTGGCCTAATCCACTGACCAATTCACCAATGGGTGTCCAATCCATTGGCTATGGACTTGAAGAAGTCCAATTAATGCTTCCATGCATGGTCACTTGTCTCATCTTCCAACTTTGTCTTATCCCAATTTTCACTTCTCTTCTTCATCTTAACACATCCAGATCGACCTATCATTGAGTCAATATGCCGTCTTGCACTATTCCTTTTGTACGGAAAGGTTGGATTAGGTCCAAGTGTGTCAGATTTGGTAAGAGGAATACCCTTACAATGCATGCCATCACGTGACCCACAGCTTAACCTTCTCTTTTTAAGGCTTCCTCTATCGACATCTCTATTTGCCAGCAGCACTCGCATTTGGAGAAAGATAGGCTTCCTTGATCAATAGCACCTAACCTATGCCAATTTTGGCAAATTGTGCTCCACATCGATGAACTCACTTGATTTTTACATACCTAGAGACTAGAGGCAAAATTCGTCCACAATACATGGGGCTAACACCATTTGAAGGAGGGTGGCCTGCCCTATCTAAAGCAATCATGTTTAACCGGGCTTACACACATTTGTTCACTTACATTGTCCTCCCTCAGCTCACCCTAGCATAGGCGTTTGGCAATAAATAAGTTTTACATTTTATGATTAAAAATTAACAAAAAAGAAAAATAAATTGAAAAAATAATTCAAAGTCATTCTATCTTATGTCTGTGTGTGTGTGTGTGTGTGTGTGTATGTGTGAGTGTGTGTGTATAGTCCAACTAAAGGCCCAAGTATCACCTAATTACCCATCTCCAAACAATTTCAAAATCCCCAATATATCTCAAGATACGTGTCAATATATAAGGTCATATCTTTAATTTTATAAGGACAGATAAAAAAATCAATGTGTTATTTACATGGTTGGATAATTTGGCAATGAAAAAGTTTGCATGTTAGCTCTTTTAGGGATTTGAACGCGCTAAAATAGAACATGACATAGGAGAATTTATTAGGTAAGCTTGGCCTACCATGTCATTTATAGGTCTTATCAATAAAATTATGCTAATTCAAAAATTATGATACAATTCCTAAAACCTACTACAATTATAGCTTAAATTTTAAGATTTACCCTTTAAATTCTTTCTCTTTATAATGTGGGGCTAAATTTGCGGTTAAATTTTTGCCTTAGTTTTCGGAAATGTTTTGTGTTGACATGGATTTATTAGTAGGACTTATGAATGATGTGGTAGATTGGTCTCATTTAAAAATTTCTCATAACACACACTTAATGGTTTGCATCTATTTTGGGCCTTATTTATCTTGTACAGATAGTGTTTATGTTTAGGTCTAAATTGTTTTTTGGTAAATGTTTAAGCTTAATTTAGATTTTTAACCTTTGATTTCCAATAGTAGAGTTACTAAATTGACCCAAATTGTAATATAGAGACTAAATTGAATAAATCTCTATTAATAGAGATACTGGTAAGTAGAGGTGATCATGGGTTGGGTCAGGTCAGATTTGGGTTGGGCTTTGGCTTGAGAAAAACATGAATTTGGCTTGTCCAAGCTTGGCCCGGCCCAACAATTCAGGCCTAACCATTTGTCCAAGGCCCGCACAAAAGCCCGTCCAAATTTTTTTACCTCAAATAAAAATTAAAAAAACAATAATTATAACATTATTTAAAAAACTAAGAATTATTATCGAATAATCTTTAGAATTATTTAAGATTATATTTTTCTTTAAAAATATTTCTAACGTGTAATATTTAAAATACTAATCTTATATACACATATAATATTTTGGAAACTAAAATATTAAAATTATATTATATGTAAATACGAGCCAGGCTTGGGTTCCAAAGCCTAAGACCAAGGCCTGTTTTCTAAACGGGCCTCCTTCCTTGTCCAAGGCCCGATATTCGAGCCAATATTTTTCGCCAAACCCTCCCGAATTTCAGGCAGACCTTTGGACTTGGATAGGTAGCCCGACCCTTGAGCAAGTCTATTGGTAAGGTACCTCTATCATTTTTAACCCAATGAGATTAGAGGTGCAACCTGGGTAAAAATATATAGGTTGGTCCAAATCTAACCTAACCCAATAAAACATGGTTTATAATGGGTTTGGTAAATAATCAACTCATTTTTTATTTGGATCCAACCCAACTCAACTCATTTTAACATGAGTTGGGTCGGGTTGACACGTTTGTTGTATTAAAAAAAACTTATATTTATTTTTGTATAATCAAAACGACAAAATAAGTAGAATTTGTCTAGCTTTCGGTATCAAGAAAAGGAATAAAAAGCTATGAGTTGTGTTCCTAACATTTCATTTCTTTTCTGACACACCTGGACCTAAGCTGACTTTTCTGTACAATCGGAATAGTATAAGACGGCGTATTAACTTGAGAATACATCGGTCCGAATGTGTTAAGATGATGAAGAGAAGTGGAGATTAGAATAAGATGGAGTTGGAAGATGAGATGACTGACCATGCATGAAAGCATTAATTGGACTTCTTTAAGTCCATAGCCAATGGATTGGATATCCATTGGTGAATTGGTTGGTGGATTAGGCCAAGGATCGAGATTATGAGAAGTGGAAAAAGGGGGATTAAGTTTGGCCCAGGATCCGAGTAGGCCCAGTGTCGGGCTTACCTATAAATAGGGAAAGTTGAGCTCTCCCCTCTCATTTCTCTTCTCGCTCATTTCCTCTCCTATCATTTGCTTTCTCGGAGCAATTTTGGACTTGTGACCGATCTGGACAATTCGATTGAAAGATTAAGGTGAGTTTCTAATATGTTATTCTACTCATCTTAATCTACATTCTATTAAGTTTTCACGTATTCCCATGCATTGGTTTAGGAGAGATCCAAGCTCAAAGTTAAGTTTAGCTTTTTAGTTAAATTTTAGCTTAGATTCGAGATCTAGGAACTTTGAGCTTGTGATTCTCGCTTTTCTTCCGATAAACATGTCGAGGGAGGTGTGAGGAACGTCTGTCTCGATTTTCGGGTCGAATGGTAGGCCGAGGGGCTAAAAAATCGAGGAAAAGGCTTGGTTCCCAAGACTTCCAGATGGCTCCTGCACGGGAGTGACTTTTCCGGCCAAGTCCCGCACAGGACTTGACCAGTCCTGCGATGGAGTGGCCATAACCCTAGGGGTAAAATCATAATTTTTCCCATAATGCCCGATTTTGACCTCGAAACCTCCTAGACAGTTTTCTAAGCCCCGAATCACATCCAAACACTCTCTTAGGTCATGTTAGAGCCTCATAGGTGCATTCATAAGTTTGATTATGAATGCTAACACATATTTTAGTGTATTAGGGTTCCAGATGATGGAGTGCGGCGCTGCTCTGGAGACTTGTCTAAGTGGATCATTTGGGAGTATACAAACCTCCAACACTATGAGTGGCTTAGATTTCTTTGCTTAGCCACTGGGGACAAAGGTTTTTAAATGGTTTAAAAATATAAATGATTTTCAAAGGTTTTGGGACATTAGGAATCCACACACACACACTTGCTTGATGATATACCCACGTAAAGAGTGGGATATTTTCAAATAAAAGAATAAAGATTTATGTGTGTTTGTTTATATTTATGTTTGTATGTTTTAAACATATATGTTTATAAACACACACACACACACATATATATATATATATATATGATATTTGATATGGATGGGAGGCGAGATGAGCGACTGAGAGGTGTCCTCGGTGCTCCGATTTAAGGGAGCGTGGACCGAGTTGATGGGCATGCATGGACGCAGTCATGGACCGCCTATCGAGGGGCACGGTGAATGAAGACCCTAGGAGAGGCCCATAAGGAAGCTCACCAGGGCTCGATGTAGTTATGTTCCACCACAGTGTCTGGCACCACCGAGGGAATGGGCTAGAGAAAGAGAAACGTTTTAGAAAGAAAGGAGATAGCCCCCGGTGTAGTGAGGCATACGACTGACGGGTCGAGCCTTCAGTATATTAGAGGCCAGCCCATTTTAGATATGTATATATTTTTTTAAATTGTTTTAAAAGAAGATTCTCGCCTAGAGAATCTGAAAGAGGTTTAGAAAACAAAAATATTTATTTATTATTTATTATGCTTTGGATTGCCCCTGTGTTTTCCCTAACCCCTGATGGAGATTCATTGAACCTCTGTCACTCACCTATATTCAATGTGGATGGATGTAGATCTGCGTACGAGGATAGCAGATAGATTAGAGGCTCACTAGGAGGTGTTGGTGGCTTAGGTGTAGTAGTTTCCACTGCGTAGGTATTCCTTTAAGTCAATCCACTAGTATTACTTTTAAATTTAATTATTTTATTAAATGATTTCTAATTAAAATTTTAGTATTGTTTTGCAGTGAAGATACTCTTTCTATGCCTTGTGCCGTCTCGGATAGCTCGCCTTCATGGCACGTATCTCGAGGTGGTACGACGGTTGCCATGTGGTTGGCCCGATGGGTCAGGGCGTGGCAATTTGATTGGTATCACAGCGTTTAAAAGATTTTCCCTGTTTTCAAAAGCTATAAAGTATTTTCAAAGTATTTTCAAATGTGTTCAAAGCCAGTGGATTACTTAGGTTTAAAACTCCAGAGTTCGAGCACATGGTTATCGAATGCATCGTAAATGTCCAAACCTACTCTTAGAATACCTTCTTTAGGAGCAATCCACCATATAGAGTGCTCAAGTGTGGTATTTTGGTGAGATGACACCACAACCACCTTCTTCTCGAGATTCGTGAAAGCAATGTGAGCTTTCCGAGAAATCCAAAAAACCAATTCTTCAGCTTATAATATTCTTTCCACTCGACACTAAAGCAAACAAGGGGTAGTAAATCCCTTAAGATGACGAGATAGGTGATATCTTGTCCAACCCTATAAGATAGCCTAATCAGAGGCTCACCAGTGAAAAAAACTGGTTCAATGCCTAACCTTTGAGGTAGTGGACATCAAGACTCACTAGTGAAAAGTGCGTTTGACATCTAACCCAACCCAGATGTGATTTCCCCATTCTTTATACTAGTAATGTGTAAGAGTTGGGTGGAAGTGAAGCGGCTAAAGTGAGGTAAGGAGCCAAGATGGACTTAATGTGCATGAAGGGTAACCCCACTTCTCTTGCTCTCTACACCAATAGTGTGTAGCCTAGGAGAGAGAGTTGGGTTCGGATGAAAGAAACCAAAGAGATCGATCACGGAGGACGAGGTTGACCAAGACTCCAAGACGTGAGATGAAGCATTCGAGCAAAGGGATGAAGGATCGAGGAGGACCTCACAAAGCAACAAATGGAAAGATGAAAAATTGAAGGCAAGAAAGAGCTAACCAAGTGTAGAGGTCGATGAAGGACCTGCATGACGCAGATCAACTCCTCTCACTCTCTGCACCAATCACGTGCAGACGTTGAAAAGAAGTTCAGTGAGGAAAGGTGACATGAAGGTGAAGCAAAGAGATCACCGAGGAGCCCATATGGGAGCAACAAAACCCTTGGCGGCTAGGGTTTGAAGAGTGTTACAGTGCACTGGCACTCGAATGCCTGGACCTTAGGGTAGCTTATGAGGTGGTTGGGCTTGACCCAACACCATGGCAAGTCTGGAGGGATGAGCCCACAGATTGCCTGAATAATCTCCTGGGAGTGGGCAGGAGGTGAGAAAGACTGCAGTAAAGGCAAGCCGATTTTCCTTATTCCTACACCATTTGTGAACAAGTGGTTAAAAAAGGGGGTATTGGTGGATAAAAAAGAGTCCACCCAAAGCTAATCGAGGAGAGGCATCCAAGGAAGTTGGAAAGGATCGAGTGAGCCCAAGATCACGAGAGGTGAGATAAGGAAGAGTCACTCGAGGATGTGGCGAGGGTTGATAGGAGAAAACCCTAAAGGACTCGAGAATGGCAAAAAGAAAGAGTAAGAAAAGAGTGTAGACACTTATTTTTAATTTTAATCAATTAGTTAATTTTAATTAATCAAAGAATTAATTGACTGCCCTTTTTCAAAGTTTTCATTTTTACTTATCCTTTTAAATTTAGTTTATTTGTTTGCATTTATTATCATTATTATTACTATTATTTTATTTTTATTACCTTCCAGGTAATATTGAACCTGGACCGAAAAGACCAACCGAGTCAACTCGATTATCATGTAAAATATACATAAATATATATATATATGTATATACAAATATATTTATATGTGTACATATTTATACATATATGTGTATTTATAAATATATATTGCTATATATTTATATATGTGTATAAATATATATTTATATGTATATGTATATTTATACATATATATTTATAAATATTATATATATATATGTGTGTGTATATATATTAAAAAAAAGAAGAAGAAAAGAGAAAAGGGCCCACACCATGCAAAATAAAAAGAAGAAGCCATGCGCCCATGCCACCTTTTTTATGATCTTCAACACGGTTACTTCTTCTGTGTCATGCAAAAAGAAAAAAAAAACATCCCACCCACTAACTCGGCTTTCAATGACGATGGCTTGTGTGTCATTAGATAAGCTTCGCACAGCTTGCATTGAATTACTCTGTAGTCTATACAACGATGGCATGGGCTGATTTCGAAAAACTCCAAACCATTCAGAATCACATGCCAACATGGCTCAACAACTGCCGACAAGCCTCCATTATTGCAAAACCAAAGCAAAAGCAAAACTCCACAGTAACTAGAGAACATTTTTTTTTCTTTTCCACTTTCGATGAAAGCCCTAGGAATTTTAGTTTAAAAAGAAACCTGAAAAACAAAAAAAAGGGGGTTGGCTGCAAGGTTTTGAGGGAGAAACACAGAGGCTGAAGAGAAGCAGAAAGCAGAAGAAAATGACAGAAAGTCTAAACGCAAAGGTCTATTGCGTTTTGAGGTCTTCGTTCGAAAACCCAACAGTGGGAAAGAAGATTTGGTTCAGAAAAATGACATACTGACGTCTAAGCTTGATCGAACGGTGGGATTTTCGGAGTTCAAAAGTGTGGTTATTGCAGAGTAGATTTGGCAAGTTTTGGGAGTGGATTTTGTTGTGTTGGCTTGTGGAATTGACAAGAGGAAGAGAAGGAATTGTTAGGGTGGAAAGGAATGTTGGCTTCCTCGACTCCAGCAAAAAGAAGCAATCGGCGG
Source organism: Microcos paniculata (assembly GCA_030664755.1). Lineage (NCBI taxonomy): Eukaryota > Viridiplantae > Streptophyta > Magnoliopsida > Malvales > Malvaceae > Microcos > Microcos paniculata. The sequence goes on from CP131463.1 coordinate 10,929,096, forward strand.
TGCTGTCTCCCATATGAAGAGTGACGGCTAAAAGGGTGACCGAGAGAAGGAGAAAAGAAAGCAAGAAAAAGGGCTGCCAGTTCTGATTTCAGAAACGTTGTAGTTTTGGGGTAATATTCCTCATTCTCTTCTTCGCGTTGTGATTGATGATGTCTTCTTGTCCATATGTCATGTTATTATTTTAATCCATGTCTTAATTGCAATTGGGCTTTGTCGGTTTTTTTGTATATTCAATTGGTTACAGACATGTATGTTTGCTTTCAGTTTTATTGCTTTTACTGGTCAAACCACGATGAAATTGCTGTTTTGTCTTTATATGTTGGGTTTTCGTTATTTGTTTAGGCTTGGTTTTGCTAATTATGGGTATGTGTTTGCTTGGGATCATGAAATTTTTCTTTTGTCTGTTGAATCTGTTGGGTTTATTATTTCTTTGATGAACAGGTTTATTAGTCTTTTTTGTTTGGATCATAATCATATACTAGCTTGCTTTAGGCTTTGTTTCTTGGAGTGATTATATCATATAAATATTTGGACTGTGAAGTTATTTGATATTTTCGTACTATAGATTGTAGTTTGGGCTATTATATATTAGTAGATAGATTGCTTTGATGTTGGGTTAATTTCTTGAAATATTGACATGTGAGTTTTAATAATTGCATATTTGGGTCCTTAAATGTTTATTTACATACTTAATTGCTTAATAATTAACATATTTATGTATTTGTATATATTTTTATTTTATTATCTTCACTGAATCTTTTAAGCTAAAAGAAAATTCCAAAAAAATGATTAATTAAATAATGAGTAATTATTATTGAGATTGTGATGACAATTTCTTTAATAATTATTCATGGGTAAATTTTAAACATTGTTAAAGGAAAATTCAAAAATGGATTAATAATTGTGAGTAATTGTTAAGGAAATTGTGATGACAATTCTCCTTAGTAATTATTCAAGGTAATTTTTAAATATGGTTAAAAAAATAAAAAAATTGTTGGATAAATAAAGAATGATTATTAAGAAAATTGTGATGACAATTTTTCTTAATAATTATTTATTGGTAATCTCTTTAGCCCATAATTTTAATTTGGATCGCTTGATTGCTCTACCTTTAATTAACTATGGATGTTTGACAATTCTATGTTTGATTTTCGGGCCTGCGTGCATGTATTTTTCTTTAATACTTAAACCTTATTCATGTGTATCTTGTTGTAGTTCTTTCCATGATGATTCAAGATACATTCCGTGCTTCAATGTGGTTTCTAAATATTTATGACACCATGCATTTATCCATAATCATTTAAGATAGATTCATTCCATTTGTCAGTATATAGATTCATTCCATTTGTTAGTGTATTATATATGTGTAAATTAGTTAAGGTAGGTTATTCGGTTTGCATCTCATGCCATACTCCTAATTTTGTTTAAGGAACCTGTAGTTTATCCAATATTATAAGATTGATGCCATGAAAGTTTCAGATTTAATTTAATATTGATGTGTAAATGAATATGTCTTCTTGTTCGTACTTATATATTTATAGATATATTTTGGCAGTCCATGCTTGTATATATAATGTTTAATTTTTGTACACACAATGCCATACACGTCTAATTATATGCCTAATTGTTTGTTGGCTACCCATATTAGTCATGTGAAATTCTCGTCTATATATTGTGATTTATTTACATAGATATGTGTAGTTAAATCTGTGAATGTGTAGTCTCATATGTGAATATCTTTAGTAATTAGCTAAGCTTACTAATTTTTTTATTATTATTATCCATGCTCATTTATGTGAACGTATATATATATTGATCTTGACATTCATGCATAATTAAGTTTAGAACATTGATTTTCAAAAATTCATATGTATAGGGGGAACCGGAGGATGCCTCGGGAGTCCGAGGTTTCTGAAGGTTTTCTCCGATGATGAGTTTTCTCGATGTTTAATCAGGAGTCCGATCGGGTCCGAGGGAATTTCTCATCCCTTCAAAAATGAAAATTATGTTTTTCTCATTTGATTTTCATAAAAAACATACATCATGTTTATGATTTCCTTAATTTCTTAAAATTGGCAAGTGAACTAAAATTTTTTATTACCTTCTTTTACAAAAGGAATGTTTATTCCAAAACCTTTTATCCATTTTTACTTTTATGTTTTATTTTCATTTTATTTTAAGAAAATCTCTTGTTTAAGAAGCCCAATTAAATTAAAAGGAATGCTCATTCCGACATTAATTTCAAAACATGTTTTAGAAGTATTTTTGAGATATCTTAATTACCCAATTATAGTTAGGGTCTCTCAAATTAATCCAAATTTTGTTAAAAAAACCACTTTCAAAATTTCTTTTCTTATTTTTATTTATTCTTTTTCAATGGAAGGGATTATTTATTTTCTTTTTCCTTTTCTTTAGTTTTTCCAAAAATACCTTTTTTGGAGGATTTTAGTATGTTTAATTAATGAAGACCTTTCAAGTAAATTTCATTTTTATTAAAAGGCATTTTTAACTTCAATAAAAAGAATGTTTATTCTTTAAATCTTTAAAATTCTTTTTCAAATTTAGCTTTATTCGATAAAAAAGACATTCATTTTTTTTAAAAAAAAGGGGGTTTTGTTTTTTGAAAGGTCTTAATTTATTAATCTACTAAGGTTTTCCTACTAAACTAAATTGTTGTCAAATTATTCCCTTCAGCAAATTAAAAGGAATATTTATTCCGACATTGTTTTAAAATTAAATCTTTCTAAGAGATTTTAATTTAAGTAATCATAATTAAAGTCTCTTAATGTAAATTTCAAAGCGTGAATTTGAGGATGTTTATCCCAACCTTTTTGCAAAACGTTTTCTAGAAGGTTTCAATTAATATTCTCATAATTGAGACTTCTAAAAATTAAAATTAAACCTTTGTTTTTCATAAAAGGATATTTATCCTTATTTTTAAATTTGACTTTGATTTTTGAAGAATATTTATTCCTATTTAGAAATTGAATCTCCATTCTAAGTAGGAAATTTCTTCAAATTCAAAATTGGGCTATGGATTTTCACATTAAAATGAATGTTTATTCCGACATTAAGTCTTTAAATTTCGAATTTAACTTTTATAATAGGATGTTTATCCTACATTAAAAAGAATATTTATTCCGACAGTTAAAATTATGTTTTTCTTAAAATGATTTTAAAACATTTCATTATCATTTTCCAAGTAAAATATTTCAAGACTTTTGTGGTACCGATTTTCGGGCATTTCGGGGGTGCTAATCCTTCCCCAAGCGTAACCGACTCCCGAACCTAAGATTTTTTTTTGTTGACCAGTTGCTTTCCTAAACTTGACGTAATCTTTCTAGATTTATGTTGGGTTAAACAAATAGGTGAGTAACCACATCTATTAAAAAATAAAAGGTTAGTGGCAACTCCATTTGTTTTTCGACTGTTTAGTCCCGAAGATTTTTCACGCCATTTCATTTATCGTCGGAGCGGTAAAACGTCTCGACAGCTTGGCGACTCCACTGGGGACTTTTTTTTTAGAGAGTCAAGCTACTTTTTTTTTAAGTGTTCTTTTACTTGGATTTGGTATTAAAATGTTTTAAAATTTCATTTCATGCATTGCATCATTCATTTTCATAAAAATTTTTTCCAATAATTGTTTCAAAATTTTTCCAAAAAAAAAATTCAAAAAAAAGAGAGAAAAATGAAGTTATTTTTGAAAATCAGGCTTATCAAAATTGCATATTGCATATACATCACATTTGATTTATATTGTATGTATGTTTATATGCCTTGATTTCTAGCATGCTTTGTGTATTTACCATTTTCCCCTTTTAATTACTTGTGTATATAGCATGTGTTGATTCCTTGTATATACCATGAATGCCCATTACATTTATATCTTGCTTGCTTGTTATTTGTCCTTCAATCTTCCCTCATTTATTTATATATTAAGCCTATGCATGTTTATATGCTTTGATTTTCTAACATGCTTTGTGTGTTTACCATTTTACCCTTTTAGTTACTTGTATATATTTTTCATGTTTTAATTCCTTGTTTATGCCATGTATACTTGTCTTGTATGCTTATCTCTTGCCCCATTATTTTTCCATAATTATTTATCTTATACTTTGAATTGTACTGATCGTGTGTTGACATGTGATAGTGAAATTTTTTCTGCTTCTTGCTTCTCCGAATGTTCACTACTTCATCGAAAGGCAATTGGTAAAGGTACGAGTCCCTCCCTCACACACGACACAATTCATAACATAAAAGTTCGGGAGTTCGAACTTCACCTTTATTTAGGAGGGGGCGACGGGGTTGCCTCCACCCCATCTTGTCCGATAGGTACCTTTGTCTAGAGCTTTAAACCTAGCATGTAGAAGAACCCAAAATCTAACCTAGATAGAGCCAAACCCGTTGGAGAAAACTCGGTTTCTTAGGACACAAAGGGGGGACGGCTTCTTACCTTTATCAATCCCCTTCGTTTTATATGCTTATTTCATGATAGCATGCTTTTTGTCTGTTTTCTGATTATTTCGTGATGACACGCTGTTTGTATAAACTGTCTATTTTTCTGTACATATGCTTATTTCATGATAGTTTGTTGTTTGTATAAACTGTCTGTTTTCTTCCACCTTTTTGTGCAAATACTTATTTCATGATGATATGTTGTTTGTTTCCTTTCCCATTTTATCTGTACATATTCATTTCATAATCTGTTTGTTTTTCTTTCACTTTATCTTATATATATGCTTATTCCATAGTGGTATGCTGTTTGTATAGTTTGCTTGTATTCTTCCCCCACTTTATCCGTATATGTTTTTTTTCCATAATGGCATGCTGTTTGTATAATCTGTCTGTGCTCTTCCTCACTTTGTCTGTATATATGTTGTCTATTTTCTTCCTCGCTTTATCCGCACATGTTTATGCTTTGCCTTATGATCTTCTTGTTTCCTTAAATATCTATGATTATTACTCTTTATTGCCATCACCACATGACATGCATTCCATTGTAGAATCATTCGCAACAAGAGAACTGTAAAGGGAAATTAGTCATGGCTGATGAACAAGGTCAACCTTTGGGTCAACGGATATTTGGGCCCCCGGCCTTGTTTGGATGAAATGATTAATTATCTTTTATGGTTAAATTGTTGCGAACCAAACATCTTTGCATCATTCATCTTAACATTGTTATTTTATTCTGTTACATTTCCTTTTACCTTTTTGCCATTTCTTTTTCTTCTTTATCTCTGCATCCCATTCTCGCATTCCATCCCTATCTATAATAGGTTTACTATAGAGAAAATTAGTTATGGCGAAAGAAAGTGAGGAAGTACCCATGGAGATAGATTCGATGGGAGAGTCCGAAAATTTCGATTCCGCCAGTCCGACTTTGAAACAAGCTCTGTACTGGCTAAGGCAAAAAGCTAGGGAGACATCAGCAAAGAGTCCTCCACCCCAGTTACCTGCAAGAGCCAGATGTAGTTTCGTCCGAAATGATCTGACAAGACTGAAATAGTTATGGGAAGGTATCAGTGATAAGGGTCGATTCAAACAGTTGTATGGAGATATAGCATTGCTGTTATATGTGGAAGTGGAGGAGGAGCTTCTAAAAGCGGCTTTGTACTTTTGGGATCCCTCATACCGGTGCTTTACTTTCGGTAAACATGATGAATCTTCTACTGGAGAGTATGATATGGTGCCGACAGTGGAGGAATATCAAGATCTATTGATGGTAAGGAGCAAGCCGGATAAAGTATTTTGGCCAACCGAGAATCATCCTAGGAAGCTAGTGAAGTTGTTGGAGATGAAGACCAAAGAAATAAGGGGCTACATGGATGGCGACTTCCTTTCAATCAGTTTCATGATGGATATTGTGGAGAAGAATACCACCACTAGGAAAGGGATTGATGTTCTAGCCCTTTTGATTTATGGCCTAGTACTATTTCCTAAAAGGAAGGGATATGTGCATATGTCAGTAACAACTCTTTTTATGGAGATCAAGCATCAGTCTGATCCGGCTTTGACAATCTTGGCAGAAACCATTCGATCTCTCAATGCATGTAGAAAAACCGGTGGTAAATTTGAGGATTGTGTACGGTTATTGACAATATGGTTTAGAAGCCATTTTGGATATGTCGAGACGTTTTACCGCTTCGATGATAAATGATATGGCGTGAAAAATATTTGGGACTAAACAGTCTGAAAATAAATGGAGTCGCCACTAACCTTTTATTTTTAATAGGTGTTGTTAGTCACCTACTTGTTTAACCCAACATAAATCTAGAAAGATTATGTCAAGTTAAGGAAAGAAACTGGTCTACGAAAAAGATTTTAGGTTCGTGAGTCGGTTACGCTCGAGGAAGGATTAGAACCCCTGAGACGCCCGGAAATCGGTACCACAAAAGCCTTGAAATATTTTACTTGGAAAATGATAATAAAATGTTTTAAAATCATTCTAAGAAAAAACATAATTTTAAATGTCGGAATAAATATTCCTTTTAATGTAGGATAAACATCCAATTATAAAAGCTAAATTTGAAATTTAAAGACTTAATGTCGGAATAAACATTCCTTTTAATATGAAAATCCATAGCCTAATTTTGAATTTGAAAAATTTCCTACTTAGAATGAAGATTCAATTGCGAAATAGGAATACATATTCTTCTAAAATCAAAGTCACATTTAAAAATGAGGATAAATATCCTTTTATAAAAAAATAAAGATTTAATTTTAATTTTAGAAAGTCTCAATAGTGAGAATATTAATTGAAACCTTCTAGAAAACATTTTACAAAAAAAGTTGGGATAAACATCCTCAAATTCATGCTTTGAAATTTACATTAAGAGACTTTAATTATGATTACCTAAATTAAAATCTCTTAGGAAGATTTAATTTTGAAACAATGTCGGAATAAATATTCCTTTTAATTTGTTGAAGGGAATAATTTGACAAAAATTTTGTTTAATAGGAAAAACTTTAGTAGATTAATAAATTAAGACCTTTCAAAATAAATGTCCTTTTTTATCAAATAAAAACTGATTTTTAGAAAAGAATTTTAAAAATTTAAAGAATAAACATTCCTTTTATTGGAGTTAAAAATGTATTTTTATAAAAATGAAGTTTTATTTGAAGGGTCTTAATTAATTAAATATACTAAAGTTCTCCCAAAAAAGGATTTTGAAAAATTAAAAAAAGGGTCAAAAGAAAATGAATATTCCCTTTCAAAGAAATAAAAATAAGAAAAGAAATTTTAAAAGTGGTTTTTAACAAAACTTGAATTAATTTGAGAGGCCTTAACTATAACTAGGTAATTAAGATCTCTCAAAAAACATGTTTTGAAATTAATGTTGGAATAAACATTCCTTTTAATTTAATTGGGCTTCTTAAACAAGAGATTTTCTTAAAATAAAATGAAAATGAAACATAAAAGCCGAAAAATAAAAAAAAAATGTTTTGGAATAAACATTCCTTTTATAAAAAGAAAATTTTTTGAGTTCATTCGCAAATTTTAAGAAATTAAAGAAAATCGTAAACATGATGCATGGGTTTTATGAAAATTACATGAAAAACATATTTTTAATTTTGAAGGGATGAAAAATTATCCTGGGCCCGATCGGACTCCCGATTAGACACCGAGAAAACATCTCATCGGAGAAAACCTTCAGAAACCTCAGACTCCCGAGGCCTCTTTCGGTTACTCTATGCATATGTATTTTTGAGAACCAATGTTCTAATTTTAATTATGAATGAGACAAAAGAAACATGGGTTAGTATATACATACACAATTAATTACACAATATGATATGGTAAAATAAATAGGACATGGAAATTTAAAATCAATTTTTTACAAGATCAAATTGCATAGCAATTAATTTAACGCAAATGAATAAACTTAATTTAAACAAATACATATTCATGGTCAAAGATTAATATCATGCAAAATTTAATTCATAATTGAATAAACATATGTACAGGGGTAAAAAGGTAATTTTTCAATCAAGATTAAATTTTTAATTAAGCATACATATGAGGGCAAAAAGGTAATTTAATGCAAGATATAATTTCTACTTAAGCAAAAATACATGCAAAGGCAAAAAGGGGTAATTTTACATACAAGATTAAATTTTAATTAAAAAGCATACATAAAAGGGCAAAACAGTAATTTAACACATGATGTAATTACTAATTAAGTTAACATATCCATAAAGGCAAAGAGGTAATTTTTTATGCAAATATAAATTTTATATTAGACAAAACACATATTCAAGGGCAAAAAGATCATTTCTATGATAAAAAATTTAAATCTTAAACTAAATATGCATTTATATAAGTTTAAAAAATTAATTCTTTATTAAAAAAAATCAGAGATTATTTCTATTTAAATAAAAATAAAATAAAAAACTTAAAGATTCAATTTTTATTAACCAAGCTTTCATTTTTAATCAAGCTAAAATATCCACAAGCAAAAAGGTGCAATTTTTAATCCTAAGCTTAACATTTAACTAAGCAAACAAGTTAATCAACTTAAAGTTATGATCTTTATAATCAAGATTATATTTTTAATCAAACAAGAATGTGAATATAAGTTCAAAAATACAATCTTTTTAATCAAGATTAAGGCTTTCAACTAAGCAAACATATGGAATAGGTAAAGCAAGTTTGAAAAATAAGAAACAAGAACACAAAACAATGAAAGTTAGGAACTTTTTGCATAATCATGTAAGTAATTAAGAGAAATGGCACATTAACAAAAAATAACATAAAATAAATAAGCAAGTAAAAAAAATCATCTTGAATATATTAGAAGTATATATTAAACTAAGCAAATTATTTAGCAATATAAAAAAGCTTTATAAATCATAAACATCATCATAAAAAAGAAAGTTAACAAATTTAACAAGATAAAGCAATAATGTATTAAAAGTAAAAAGAAATGATCTTGAAAATAAAGCTAAGAACTTTACCTAAAAAGATGAAGTTTTGTACCAAAACAAAAAAAGAAAAGATAATAATGGCTTTGTGGAGAAAAGAATGGCTAAAAATTGATGAACAACAAGCCTTTTTCTCTATTTTCTCTAGCCAATGTGTTTAAAATAAATCAAGAAGAAGAAGAAAAAAAAATTTTTTGGACTCTCTTTCTCTCTTATCCTCTCTCTTCCACGCTCTGTTTCTTCTTTTCAATTTTTCTGTTTTGTTGAAAGAGGGCTGAAGCTCTCTGTGCTCTTCGTTTTTCGCCTCTGCGTCTTGAAGAGAAAAAATGCTGAGACCCCTTCCTCTGTTCTCTGCTCTCCCCTCTCTCCCTCTCTTTGTTTCTCCTTTTCTGTTTTTTTTCGTTGAAAGAGGGCTGAGGCTCTCTCGTGCTCTCTCTTCTCTTTTTTTTTTTTTTTCTGTTCTCCCCTCTCTCCCTCTCTTTGTTTCTCCTTTTCTGTTTTTTTTCGTTGAAAGAGGGCTGAGGCTCTCTCGTTGCTGCTGCTGTTGCTGTTCGTGTTATGGGTGCAACTGCTGCTGTTGTGGTGAGTGTCGGCAGTGGTGGTGCGTGTGGTTAGAAGCGTGGCTTGCATGGGACGGTGGCGTGGCTACTTTGGTGGCTGTGGGACGGTGGAGCCGCACACGGTGTCGGGGAGGGCAACAGCCCTTCACCGGCCTTCTTCCTTTTTCTTTAATGCTTTTTCACATCAAATAAAATGGCTCAACTGAAACTTCTTTGCTTGACGACAACCACCATGATTTCAGCTTAAACTAAAATCTTTTGAACCGACAGGAAAACCCATTTTCAGGCCTTCAACAAATTAACAGTATACATTCAACAAAAGCACAATTTCCCTTACCTTAAATATCTTGGAAAGTGAAAGCTCTAAATCCTCAAAATTTGTAACTCCATCTATAGTTGACGAAAAGAACATGCAAGATAAAGATTTGTAAGCTCTCAAGATGCCTAACCACATACTTGAACAATTTAACTTGGAGATAGCTCAAATCCCTCCAAGCACTCCAAAGGGTCCAAATATTCTCTTGTTAATCGAGCTAAATCTCTTGTTTTCTTCAAGAACAAACTCCGTAGGATTGTAGAGCGATAAGAGTAGATAAATCTCAGTCATTTGTACGCATGATTTGGTTAAGAATTGAGCATGATATTCTAGAGAGAAGATTGGCTACTTAGAGAAAGAAAATATGGTTGTTGAAGAAGAGACTGAAGAAGAGCTCGGGGAGGTTGTTACTGGTGATGGCATGCATGGGAGTATGGCTTTTCTTTTATTTTGCATGGTGGTGGTCCCCCCTTTTTTGGTTTGGCTTTTGACACATATATATATATATATATGAATATATAAATACGTATATGAACATGTATAAATATATACATATACACATATATATACATGTGCACATATATATATATGTAAATATATACATAAATATATATATTTTTTGCATCGTAACCGAATTGACTCATTTAGCCTTTGGCTTGCCTGACATTCTTGTCTTGGTACAAAATTACTTGCAAGGTAATAAAATAAAGTCAGAAGAAAAATGAAGTAATAATAGTGAGCATAAATAAACAAAATTTAACAGAATAAAAACTTTGAAAAAGGGCAAATCAATTAATTACTTTATTAACTAAAATTAACTAATTGATTAAAATTAAAAATAAGTGTCTATAGGATACAAAAAGTTCGTAGGAATGGTCTTCAATAACAAAGGTGAAGAGACGATAGCCATTTATAATACACATCCTTGGCAATCCCAATCAAGAACAGTTGTAGAATGGGTCGAGTGGTTCACGAATTTAAAGAACCAATACATCACATGGAGAGCAATGTGGACAACGACAAAAGATACTCCTTATTTGGATGCAAGCATACCGTGGATCCCTCTTGTAGGCGTTTGGGGAACCATCAGTTACTCCCCATTGCTAGTAAGACGGCAATATGGGTCAGAACAGTCTATCCCTCTCACTTTTGGGCTCAATTTGTTAGACTTCCAGTATGACACCGAAAAGGGATTTGATGAGGCCAAATTTTGGGCAAACTTGTACAAAGAAGTGCAAAAGATGGATCGTGGCAATCATACTGACGATGCAATTGCTGAATATGTTGTGTGGCATAGTAAACGGGCGAAACAAATTTCAGTTCCACCAGTTCTGGATCCTAATTACCCTTTGGTTGAGGCACCAGAAGACAAGTTAGAAAGGCTGGAAATTGAGAATCAGAGGTTCAAACAAGGGGCTCAGCTAGTTGAATTGTCCCAGAAATGTCAGCAGTTGGAGATACAGAATCAGCAACTACGCGACCAGCTTGGAAATAGCCAGATAGAGATACAAGGATGGGTTCAAGACTGGCTAAGAGAGAGTGCCAAGCTGAAAGGGGAGGTGAAAGAATGGAGAGAAGAGGCCACGGAAATGAGCCGGTTGGCAGTAAGGGTCGAAATCTTCAATCAAGAACATGCTCAAAGCTGGAGAATTACCCAAAAACAATGCTTTCGAGTTCAGGAGGAGAAGAGCGAAGTGAGAAAAGCAAGGATTGAACTGAAAAGAGAATTGGCGGAGCAGAAACGCATAGTAGGGTGGTTAGTGCGAAGAAATAATGAGTTAGAGCAACTAATTCACGACACTGCCAACAGATTGACTATTTCTGAAAACCAAAATGCCGAAATGAGGGCACAATTGGAGCAGTTCAGAAGACAAGAATAGTGATAGATTTGTTCCTAAAATATTATCATCTTATGTTTTGATTCGAATGGTACTCTATTATGGGTTGTTAAACTCACTTTCCTATTTTCGTAATGCTAATTATCTTTATAGTAATCTTGTTATGGATGGGTTTCCACATTACATAATCATTCAAGCATATTCATACATACATTTCATTCATATTCATGGTAAGGGAATCTGATTCGTCCTTATGGTTAAATAGAGGTTTCAAGATAGCACCTCCAACACACATATATAACACTAGACTACAATCCAGAATCGTCATGGAAGAGCAAGCTGCCGAGATTGAACAGTTAAGGAAGACAAATGATGATCTACAGAAAAGATTGGATCAGATGGCGGAAATGATGGCCAGTATGAAATAGCAAAACTTGGCAAATTCAGGCAATGATTCCAATGGGCAATCTTCTCAGAGTACACTCCCACACGGACTCCCCACAGCTCAGCCCACGAATGCCACTCTGTTGCCTCTTACCCTCAACATACCTTTACAAGAAAATCAAACACAAATTCCTCAACCAACCACAAACACATTCACCTTCCCACCACCTCCACCTGGTGTGTATCCTTTTACACCATCAATGTTTACCACAAGCGGAGGAATCCCAACAACTCAACCAATTCCCCCTCCCACCTACACTATGCCACCTCCTACCCCTGGGCACACCCCAAACAATCCCGTGTTTGTGCCTAATGAACAATTTGAGAGGGAGATCGGTGGGGCCGAAAGCCAAAGGGTATTGAGCCAGATAGAGGAGCGGCTCAAGGCCATGGAGGGCACTCATGCTTATGGCATTACTGAAGCCTATGAATTGAGCTTAGTGGATGGATTGGTGATCCCACCAAAATTCAAAGTGCCTGAATTCGAGAAGTACAAGGGGACCACATGCCCTAAAGGCCACATTACTATGTATTGCCGGAAGATGGCCGCATACTCCAGAGATGATAAGCTGCTAATCCACTGTTTCCAAGACAGTCTATTTGGCACCAAATCAGTCATGTGCTTATATTGATCAATGAAAGCCCGGGCTAGATCATTCCAAGAGTTAATGCCTCGCCTATCTAGCTTGTTGTACCACCGCATTTTGAGTATTTTTGCTAAATGTCTTCTTACATTTTGCCGCTGCATATTGCACGTTTTATGTTTTAGCTACTGGCACTCGTGTTAATATTCTGATTTCTGAATGGATGGAGAGATATAGTAGCTCAGATTCAGCCCCCCTTGACCGAGAAAGAAACCACAAGGTTGTTTGTTAATACCTTGAAAGCTCCATACTACAGCCACATGCTTGCCGGTGCTACTAAAAGCTTTACCGATATGGTTTTGGTTGGAGAGATGGTGGAGAATGCACTCAAAACTGGCAAATTAGAAGGAGGGGAGTCTAGTGTGGCTAAGAAGAATCCCAAGAAGAAAGAAGATGAAGTAAACACGGCCGGATATGGAGGATACCAACAATACCCCCAACACCAATACCGATCAAACCAATCCTAATATCAACCATACCAACCACAATACCAACCATACCAACCCCAATACCGTCCCATCAACTACACACCACCTCAAAACACCTACCAACATCATCCTCCCAACTATGCTCAACCCCAAAACACTTACCAATATCCGATATCCAATACCAATTATACTACCCCCAGACCAAACACTCAAAATTGGAACTCAAAACTAGCAAGAGAAAGGAAACAATTCACCCATATTCCCATGACCTACACCGAACTTTATGCCAAACTCTTGAGCAGCAAAATGATTGAACCAGTCCAATACTCAACCCCTTTACAGCCTCCATATCCAAGGTGGTTTAATAAAAACGCCACATGTGCCTATCACTCGGGGGCTAAGGGGCATAGTATTGAGAATTGTATTAGGTTGAATGAAGTGGTACAAGGTATAATCAAAGAAGGTCGTCTGACTTACGATACACCGCCAAGTGTGGGCACAAATCCTCTCCCAAATCATGGTGGAAACACTGTGAATATGATTGATGATGGGGCAGTTCATGTCAAGAGAAAGGTTGAAAAGATTGTCACACCGATGAAGGTCATATATCAGGCTTTACTAAAGACCCAAATGATTACTCCTTTGAAGTGTGAAGGTCATGAGATCCAGTGTTGCACTGAATTCCGAGAAAATTTGCAAGCTATGATGGATGCCAGACTGATTGAGTTTTATATGGAGAAAAGTGAAGGTACCGACATATGTATGGTGAATAGTGGAAACGAAGATTCTTCCCATTATAAACCAAGTTTGAAACTATCTGTGCTTCAAAAGTCTAACCTCGCCATTCCCGTAACCTCACCAAAGCCAAGCCTGTCGATTCCAATGAGCCCTAAGCCGACATTGAATATCCCCGTACTGAAACCAAGCCTAAATTTGAATGTGCCAACACCATTCCCCTATCGAAGTGATAAGGAAGTACCTTGGAGGTACGAGAGTTCAATGCAACAGATGAATGCCAATGTCCAAGAATCTGAATCAGCGAATAATTCTGGAGTAGGAGGCATGACTAGGAGTGGGAGATGCTATGCCCGAAATCCAACTACCACTTTACACAAAGAGAAAGAGAAGGGCATGGAGGAAAATGATGAAGTTGTTACACCATCTATTGGAGGGCCGGAGAAAGAAATTGAAAAAGAAGTAACCAAGACGGTGGATGAAAATGATGCTCATGAATTCTTCAAATTCATCAAACAAAGTGAGTACAGTGTCATAGAACAACTGAATCGTTTGCCAGCTAAGATTTCTCTGTTAGCTATGGTTTTGAACTCCGAGGCACATCGTAATGCTCTCCTCCGAATCCTAAACCAGTCTTATGTGTCCAAAAACATCACCGTGGCCAATTTGGAACATATTGCCGGAGGTATCATAGTGACTGATTACATCTATTTCACTAATGAAGAGATCCCTTCCGGAGGAAGAGGCAATTACAAGGCACTGCACATCACTATTCGGTGCAAGGATCATATGGTGGCCAAAGTGTTGATTGATAATGGATCCGCCTTGAATGTGATGCCACTTCATACACTGATAAAATTGCCTATTGACCAATCTTTAATGAAAGCCAGTCAGTTAGTGGTTAGAGCATTTGATGGCATATGGAGAGAAGTTGTTGGGGAAATGACTATTCCGATAATTGTAGGACCGATTGAATTTGAGATCCTTTTCCAGATTATGGATATTTTGCCAACCTATAGCTGTCTCCTGGGTCGCCCTTAGATCCATATGGCTAGTGCTGTTCCTTCTTCCCTTCATCAAAAAGTCAAGTTCCGAGTTGATAACAAGATAATTTCTGTGTCCGGAGAAGAGGACATCATGGTAATGCAACCTCCAAACACTCCTTACATTGAAGCTGCGGAAGAGACAGTGGATTGCTCTTTCAGGTCATTTGAGGTGGCCGAGGTAACATGGGTAAGAGAAGGATCGGAGGTACCTAGTCCACATTTCTCTGGTTGCTTGAATATGCAAGTCAACATGACTGTCAGAAAAGACTGTCGGGCCAGAAAAGGACTCGGAAAGTATGGCCAAGGAATCTGTGAGCCTATTGTTTTACCAAAGGCGGAGCCCACTTTTGGACTTGGATATAAGCCTTCTTGGAAAGAGAAGTCCGAAGCAAGGGAGGAGGAGAAGCACAAGCGTGTGGCTGCATTGAGAGGAGGGGAACTTGAACCCAAGAAACTGAAGATTCCACCGTTGAAAGATAGTTTTGTTTTTGCTGGAACGATGAACCAAAAAAGATCAGTTGTTGAGCTTGAACAGCTATTAAGGGGATTGTCTATCAGCATGCTAGAGCACGAGGAATCAAGTAGTGGAACATTGGTTCAACGATTGGCACCAGGGACTGATTTGAATAATTGGGAGTCTTTCGAGATGCCGATGGACTTGTCAGATCTGAACATGTAATTAATTAAGCTTTGAGAACTCATTTTATCCTACATTTCTACCCAAGAGTGTGGATGGTTGACTTTCATATGTTATGGGTTTTATTTTCATGTTTGCTCTATCATCCATGATATTGATATTCACACTATTAAACTCTACACCGTGTATATATACCATTGTGTTTTCCTCTATATGTTTATCCTTGTTATTCATTTCTCCTTTTATTCATGGATCAAATGCATATATATATATATACCCCTTTATTGTTTTTTGACCCCAGGACTTTAAACGATGAATGTAAAGACAACAAAGATGGTCTTTTTGAGCCCGACTTTGATCGTTTCGTTAATGCGGATGACCTCGACAACGATGATGATGATGATTGCTCTCTTCCCCCTGATCTTATGAGACTGATTGAAAAGGAAGACAAACAGATCTTACCCCACAAAGAGGCCACTGAATTGATCAATTTGAGTGATGATGAGGAAAAGAGAGAAGTTAAAATTGGCACTTCCCTAACACCCAAACAAAAAGAGGAACTAGTGGCATTAATCAAGGAATATGCTGATGTCTTTGCTTGGTCCTACCAGGATATGCCAGGTCTGGATACTGAGATTATGGTGCATAGAATGCCAATCAAGCCCGGATTCAAGCCAGTACAGCAAAAGTTGAGGAGAATGAGGCCTGCCATGTTACTAAAGATCAAAGAAGAAGTGAAGAAGCAACTGGACGCAGGATTTTTGGAAGTAGCTACTTATCCTGAGTGGGTCGCAAATGTAGTACCAGTCCCGAAGAAAGATGGCAAAGTTTGAATGTGTGTGGATTACCGAGATGTCAACAAAGCCAGTCCGAAAGACAATTTCCCACTGCCCCATATTGACATTTTAGTCGACAACACAACTAAACATGCAACATTTTCTTTCATGGATGGGTTTTCGGGGTACAACCAGATTAAAATGGCTTCAGAAGATAAGGAGAAGTCTGCTTTCACCACCATGTGGGGCACGTTCCAATACAACGTGATGTCCTTTGGTCTCAAGAATGCCGGGGCAACTTATCAGAGAGCTATGGTGACCCTTTTTCATGATATGATGCATAAAGAGATTGAGGTGTATGTGGATGATATGATTGCCAAAGGTCGGAATCCAGAAGAGCATATGACTGGCCTGAGGAAGTTATTTGAGAGGCTGCGCAAGTATCGATTGAGGTTGAATCCGGCCAAATGTACTTTCGGCGTTACTTCAGGAAAACTGTTGGGCTTTATTGTTAGTCAAAGGGGCATCGAGGTGGACCCAGATAAAATCAAAGCCATTCAAGACTTGCCACCTTCGAGAACTCAAAAAAAAGTAAGAGGTTTCTTTGGGCGATTAAACTATATCTCCCGCTTCATTTCCCAGTTGACTGCAAAATGTGACCCGATTTTCAAGCTTTTGAAGAAGAACAATACGGGAGAATGGAATCAAGATTGTCAGAAAGTCTTTGATAAGGTCAAGGAGTATTTGTCGAACCCACAAGTGCTAGTACCTCCTATGCCTGATCGACCTCTAATCTTGTATCTGACAGTGTTGGAACACTCCATGGGCTGTGTTTTGGGGGAACATGATGAAACCGGCAAGAAAGAACAAGCAATCTACTATGTCAGCAAGAAGTTCACAGAGTATGAGGCCAAGTATTCTCAGATAGAAAAGATGTGTTGTGCATTGGCATGGGCGGCTCAGAGATTAAGACAATATATGCTGTATAATACCAAATGGTTGATAGCAAAGCTAGATCCGATCAAATTCCTCTTTGAGAAACCTTTATTGTCAAGACGATTGGCTCGATGGCAAATACTATTGTCAGAATATGATATAGTTTATGTCTCCCAGAAAGCTATCAAAGGAAGTGCTATTGCTAAATTTCTAGCTGACAGAGCAGTTGATGACTATGAACCCGTGAAGTTTGAGTTTCCTGATGAGGACTTGATGTCAATATTCAATATGGAGCTAGAGCAAGAAAAGAAATGGAGAATGTACTTTGATGGGGCATCAAATGCACTGGGGCATGGAGTAGGAGCTATCCTAATATCCCCAAATGGAGATCAATACTTGGCAACGGCAAGACTTGACTTCGACTGCACAAACAATATGGCGGAATATGAAGCTTGCATCCTGGGGATCCAGATGGCAATGGAGAGAAAGATTGAGGCTTTGGAAGTGTATGGCGATTTTGCTTTGGTGATATATCAGCTGAGAGATGAATGGGAAATACGAGACTCAAAGTTGGTCCGTTATCATAAGTACATCATGGAGTTGATTGAGCAATTTGAAGAAATCAGCTTTCATCATCTCCCTAGAGAAGACAATCAGTTGGCCGATGCATTGGCAACTTTAGCCTCGATGTTCAAAGTTGATAAAGGAGCTGAAATCGAAGCAATCAAGTTGGACATGAAGACTCATCCGGCACATTGCATGAGTGTTGAAGAGGAAGATGATGGCAAACCTTGGTTCTATGACATTGCCCAATACCTCAGATTTCAAAAGTATCCAGATCATGCTGTTGAGAATGACAAGAAAGTTATCCGAAAAATGTCGACAAACTTCTTCTTAGATAGTGAAGTCCTTTACAAGAGAAGTAGGGATCAAGTAATGTTGAGATGTGTAGAGTCAGAGGAAGCAAAGAAGATTCTAGAAGAAGTTCATGGCGGAATTTGTGGAACTCATTCCAGTGGACATAGAATGGCTAAACAGATTATGAGGTTGGGATATTACTGGTTGACTATGGAGACTGATTGTATTAATCATGCCATAAAATGCCATAAATGTCAGATATATGCTGATCAGATTCATGTGCCTCCTAATCCATTGCATGTTATCTCGTCCCCTTGGCCTTTCTCAATGTGGGGCATAGATGTAATTGGGGCAATCTCACCAAAGGCTTCTAATGGGCATCAGTTCATCCTAGTGGCTATTGATTACTTCACCAAATGGGTCGAAGCTACTTCATATGCCAATGTAACACAATCAATGGTTACCAAGTTCGTGAAGAAGGAGATCATTTGTCGATATGGCCTACCAGAAAGAATCATCACTGACAATGCTAAGAATTTGAACAACAAGATGATCGATACAATGTGCTCCCAATTCAAGATCAAACACAGCAATTCAACTCCTTACCGGCCAAAAATGAATGGAGCGGTTGAAGCAGCAAACAAAAACATTAAGAAGATTGTCCAGAAAATGACAGTGATGTATAAAGATTGGCATGAGAAGCTTCCTTTTGCTTTACATGCTTATCGCACTACTGTAAGAACATCAACTGGGGCAACTCCATATTCTCTGGTCTATGGAATGGAAGCAGTGGTACCAGTTGAGGTAGAAATCCCATCTTTGAGAATATACAGAGAGTTGAAGCTCGAAGAGACGAATTGGGTGCATGAGAGATTTGACCAATTAAACTTAATTGAAGAGAAACGGCTCAAAGCACTTTTCCATGGTCAATTGTATCAGAAAAGAATGATGCGTGCATATGATAAGAAGGTACGTCCGCGCGAGTTTACAGGAGGAGAATTGGTGCTGAAAAAGATTCTACATACTCAACATGATCCCCGAGGAAAGTGGACTCCAAACTGGGATGGTCCTTATGTGGTGAAGAAAGCATTCTCGGGAGGTGCCCTAATCTTGCAAGAAATGGATGGGGATGAATTGCCACATCCAATCAATACTACACCTAATGAAACAATAAAGAAATACTACACCTGAAGAATCAAAAAGAAATGAATAAAAAAATAATGACAAAAAAATGAAATGAATGAAAATGATGAAACAATAAAAAAATGAATGAATAAAAAATGAAAAAATGAAAAGAGCGTCTCAAGTTGAAAACCTGAAAAGGTGGCTTGAGTTCGAAAAAGAGAAGAAAATGAGGGGTCTGAGGCGAAAACCCGAAAGGGCGGTTCAGATCCAATTAGGTTGGTTCCTAAGGTGAAAACCTGAAAAGGCGGTTTAGGAAGTTTGAAAAAGTTCGACAAATGGGTACCTAACTTGCATAAGAGATCTTGTTTGGCCATGGGGATTTGAGTAATCAGAAATCATCAGACTTTGTCAAGCGTCACTCTAGCAATAATGGGTCAATCAAAGGCAGGATGCAATTTGTTTGCTATAGACTCTTTGTTACAAACTTGTAATGAGCTTGTTATAAATTTATCTGTTATATATAGATATGTCTTGCACACTTTCCTTTAAAAGATCCATGTGTTTCCTTTAAATATAAATGGCATAATTTTTCTTTGTCATGGAGGGATAAGCAAACAGGTAAGTAAATGCCATGACATTGGATGTCACTTTCAACACAAAAAAAGGGAAAGAAATGTAGGATTAAAATGAGTTCAATAGCTTGTGGTTGATGCCAGAAATGTGATGACACATGAACTGGGATGTTCAAGCAAGAGTGATTTGAAGAGAGGGTCTGGGGCATGTTGATGCCAGAAAAGGTGTGATGAAAGGATGTTCTCCAATTTCGAGCTCAAAGAGTATAAGTTGGGCCAAAACAGAAGACTATCTTGAAAACTTTGAGGCAAAGTAACAAAGCATTATCATTTAAGCATGAGCATGCAAAATGCATCATTCTAGCATCATTCTTCATAAACATCCATTATGCATCATGGTTCAAAGATTACAGATTAAACCCAGTTCAAGATTGTGAGGTTAGTCTTGTACAAGAAGTTCCTCAGGTAACTCTCCAAAACTCCTTTAAGGTCTTTCCTTACTTAAGGTAATTATCCGTGATTCAGTTCAGTCTAGCATGAATTATTTCTACAATTTCTTCAAAATTTAAAATCATTTTGTTTAAGATGATTTTCCAAAATTATTTCTGTTTAGAGCAATTTCTTCAAAAAAATCATTTCTGTTTAGGATGGTTTTCTTAAAATTGTTTTTGTTTAGAACAATTTCTTCAAAAATCATTTCTGTTTAGGGTGATTTTCTCAAATTTGTTTCTGTTTAGAACAATTTCTTCAAAAATTTAAAATCATTTTGTTTAAGATGATTTTCTAAAATTGTTTCTGTTTAGAACAATTTCTTCATATTTAAAATCATTTCTGTTTAGAACAATTTCTTTAAAAATTTAAAATCATTTTGTTTAAGATGATTTTCTAAAATTGTTTCTGTTTAGAACAATTTCTTCAAAAATCATTTCTGTTTAGGGTGATTTTCTCAAAATTGTTTCTGTTTAGAACAATTTCCTTAAAAATCATTTCTGTTTAGAATGGTTCTCTCAAAATTGTTTCTGTTTAGAACAATTTCCTCAAAAATAATTTCTGTTTAGGATGATTTTTCCAAAATTGTTTCTGTTTAGAACAATTTCTTTAAATTAAAAATCATTTATGTTTAGGATGATTTTTCCAAAATTGTTTCTGTTTAGAACAATTTCTTTAAATTTAAAATCATTTCTGTTTGGGATGATTTTTCTAAGATTGTTTCTATTTAGAGCAATTTTTTCAAAATTTAAAATCATTTCTGTTCAGGATAGTTTTCTAAAAATTGTTTCTATTTAGAACAATTTCTTCAAAATTTAAAATCATTTTGTTTAAGATGATTTTCTAAAAATTGTTTCTGTTTAGAACAATTTTTTAAAAATTTAAAATCATTTTGTTTAAGATGATTTTCTAAAAATTGTTTCTGTCTAGAACAATTTCTTCAAAATTTAAAATCATTTTGTTTAAGATGATTTTCTAAAATTGTTTCTGTTTAGAGCAATTTCTTCAAAATCTAAAAAATCATTTTGTTTAAGGTGATTTTCTAAAATTGTTTCTATTTGGAGCAATTTCTTCAAAGTTAAAAATCATTCCTGTTTAGGATGGTTTTCTCAAAAGTATTTCTTTTTAAAACAATTTATTTGAAGTTTAAAACCATTCCTGTGTAGGATGGTTTTCTCAAAAGCATTTCTTTTTAAAGCAATTTATTCAAAGTTAAAAATCATTCATGTTTAGGATGGTTTTCTCAAAAGCATTTTTTTTAAAACAATATATTCGAAGTTTAAACACATTCCTGTTTACGATGATTTTCTCAAAAGTATTTCATTTTAAAGTAATTTCTTCAACAGTTTAAAACCATTCCTATTTAGGACGGTTTTCTCAAAAGCATTTCATTTTAAAGCAATTTCTTCAAAGTTTAAAACCATTCTTGCTTAGGATGGTTTTCCCAAAAGCATTTCATTTTAAAGCAATTTCTTCAAAGTTTAAAATCATTCCTGTTTAGGATGGTTTTCTCAAAAGCATTTTATTTCATTTTAAAGCAATTTCTTCAAAGTTTAAAATCATTCCTGTTTAGGATGGTTTTCTCAAAAGCATTTTATTTTAAAGCAATTTCTTCAAAAGTTTAAAATCATTTCTGTTTATGATGGTTTTCTCAAAAGTATTTTTTTTAAAAAAGCAATTTATTCGAAGTTTAAAACCATTCCTGTTTAGGATGATTTTCTCAAAAGTATTTCCTTTTAAAGCAATTTATCCAAAGTTTAAAACCATTCCTATTTAAGATGGTTTTCTCAAAAGCATTTCTTTTTAAAACAATTTATTCGAAGTTTGAAATCATTCATGTTTAAGATGATTTTCGCAAAAGCCTTTTTTTAAAACAATTTCTTCACAGTTTAAAACCATTCCTGTTTAGGATGGTTTTCTCAAAAACTTTTCTTTAAAGTAATTTATTCAAAGTTTAAAATCATTCCTATTTAGGATGATTTTCTCAAAAGTGTTTCTTTTTAAAGCGATTTCTTCAAGTAAAAAAATCATTTCTGTTTAAAATGATTTTCTCAAAATTGTTTCTGTTTAGAACAATTTCCTCAAAAAAAATCATTTCTGTTTAGAATGGTTTTCTCAAAAATCATTTCTATTTAGAGTGGTTTTCTTAAAATTATTTCAGTTTAGAATAATTTCTTCAAAAATCATTACTGTTTAGGGTGGTTTTCTAAAATTGTTTCTATTTAGGGCAATTTCTTCAAAAATTTAAAATCATTTATGTTTAGGGCAATTTGTTTGAAGTTTAAAATCATTACTGTTTAGGGTAATCTTCTTAAAATTATTTCTGTTTAGAACAAATTCCTTGATTCTGAAATCAGTTCTGTTAAGAGTAATCTTTTTCAAAACACCAATACTGTTTAGTGCATATTGAGTAAATGAGTGTCTACATCTTTGCTTCTTTCCTAATTGTCCAGAAGTTTACACTTCTAGATCATTAAGAAATAATCAAAGAGGGGCAACTATAAACACTTATTTTTAATTTTAATTAATTAAAGAATTAATTGACTGGCCTTTTCAAAGTTTTCATTTTTACTTATCCTTTTAAATTTAGTTTATTTGTTTGCATTTATTATCATTATTATTACTATTATTTTATTTTCTCTTATTATTTTATTTTTATTACCTTGCAGGTAATTTTGAACCTGGACCGAAAAGACCAACCGAGTCAACTCGATTATCATGTAAAATATACATATATATATATATGTATATACAAATATATTTATATGTATACATATTTATACATATATGTATATTTATAAATATATATTGCTATATATTTATATATGTGTATAAATATATATTTATATGTATATGTATATTTATACATATATATTTATAAATATTATATATATATGTGTGTGTATATATATTAAAAAAAAAGAAGAAGAAAAGAGAAAAGGGCCCACACCATGCAAAATAAAAAGAAGAAGCCATGCGCCCATGCCACCTTTTTTATGATCTTCAACACGGTTACTTCTTCTGTGTCATGCAAAAAGAAAAAAAAAAAACATCCCACCCACTAACTCGGCTTTCAATGACGATGGCTTGTGTGTCATTAGATAAGCTTCGCACAGCTTGCATTGAATTACTCTGTAGTCTATACAACGATGGCATGGGCTGATTTCGAAAAACTCCAAACCATTCAGAATCACATGCCAACATGGCTCAACAACTGCCGACAAGCCTCCATTATTGCAAAACCAAAGCAAAAGCAAAACTCCACAGTAACTAGAGAACATTTTTTTTTCTTTTCCACTTTCGATGAAAGCCCTAGGAATTTTAGTTTAAAAAGAAACCTGAAAAACAAAAAAAAGGGGGTTGGCTGCAAGGTTTTGAGGGAGAAACACAGAGGCTGAAGAGAAGCAGAAAGCAGGAGAAAATGACAGAAAGTCTAAACGCAAAGGTCTATTGCGTTTTGAGGTCTTCGTTCGAAAACCCAACAGTGGGAAAGAAGATTTGGTTCAGAAAAATGACATACTGACGTCTAAGCTTGATCGAACGGTGGGATTTTCGGAGTTCAAAAGTGTGGTTATTGCAGAGTAGATTTGGCAAGTTTTGGGAGTGGATTTTGTTGTGTTGGCTTGTGGAATTGACAAGAGGAAGAGAAGGAATTGTTAGGGTGGAAAGGAATGTTGGCTTCCTCGACTCCAGCAAAAAGAAGCAATCGGCGGTGCTGTCTCCCATATGAAGAGTGACGGCTAAAAGGGTGACCGAGAGAAGGAGAAAAGAAAGCAAGAAAAAGGGCTGCCAGTTCTGATTTCAGAAACGTTGTAGTTTTGGGGTAATATTCCTCATTCTCTTCTTCGCGTTGTGATTGATGATGTCTTCTTGTCCATATGTCATGTTATTATTTTAATCCATGTCTTAATTGCAATTGGGCTTTGTCGGTTTTTTTGTATATTCAATTGGTTACAGACATGTATGTTTGCTTTCAGTTTTATTGCTTTTACTGGTCAAACCACGATGAAATTGCTGTTTTGTCTTTATATGTTGGGTTTTCGTTATTTGTTTAGGCTTGGTTTTGCTAATTATGGGTATGTGTTTGCTTGGGATCATGAAATTTTTCTTTTGTCTGTTGAATCTGTTGGGTTTATTATTTCTTTGATGAACAGGTTTATTAGTCTTTTTTGTTTGGATCATAATCATATACTAGCTTGCTTTAGGCTTTGTTTCTTGGAGTGATTATATCATATAAATATTTGGACTGTGAAGTTATTTGATATTTTCGTACTATAGATTGTAGTTTGGGCTATTATATATTAGTAGATAGATTGCTTTGATGTTGGGTTAATTTCTTGAAATATT
This sequence comes from Microcos paniculata, assembly GCA_030664755.1. Taxonomy (NCBI): domain Eukaryota; kingdom Viridiplantae; phylum Streptophyta; class Magnoliopsida; order Malvales; family Malvaceae; genus Microcos; species Microcos paniculata. Next base: position 10,953,769 of record CP131463.1, read on the forward strand.
GACATGTGAGTTTTAATAATTGCATATTTGGGTCCTTAAATGTTTATTTACATACTTAATTGCTTAATAATTAACATATTTATGTATTTGTATATATTTTTATTTTATTATCTTCACTGAATCTTTTAAGCTAAAAGAAAATTCCAAAAAAATGATTAATTAAATAATGAGTAATTATTATTGAGATTGTGATGACAATTTCTTTAATAATTATTCATGGGTAAATTTTAAACATTGTTAAAGGAAAATTCAAAAATGGATTAATAATTGTGAGTAATTGTTAAGGAAATTGTGATGGCAATTCTCCTTAGTAATTATTTAAGGTAATTTTTAAATATGGTTAAAAAAATAAAAAAATTGTTGGATAAATAAAGAATGATTATTAAGAAAATTGTGATGACAATTTTTCTTAATAATTATTTATTGGTAATCTCTTTAGCCCATAATTTTAATTTGGATCGCTTGATTGCTCTACCTTTAATTAACTATGGATGTTTGACAATTCTATGTTTGATTTTCGGGCCTGCGTGCATGTATTTTTCTTTAATACTTAAACCTTATTCATGTGTATCTTGTTGTAGTTCTTTCCATGATGATTCAAGATACATTCCGTGCTTCAATGTGGTTTCTAAATATTTATGACACCATGCATTTATCCATAATCATTTAAGATAGATTCATTCCATTTGTCAGTATATAGATTCATTCCATTTGTTAGTGTATTATATATGTGTAAATTAGTTAAGGTAGGTTATTCGGTTTGCATCTCATGCCATACTCCTAATTTTGTTTAAGGAACCTGTAGTTTATCCAATATTATAAGATTGATGCCATGAAAGTTTCAGATTTAATTTAATATTGATGTGTAAATGAATATGTCTTCTTGTTCGTACTTATATATTTATAGATATATTTTGGCAGTCCATGCTTGTATATATAATGTTTAATTTTTGTACACACAATGCCATACACGTCTAGTTATATGCCTAATTGTTTGTTGGCTACCCATATTAGTCATGTGAAATTCTCGTCTATATATTGTGATTTATTTACATAGATATGTGTAGTTAAATCTGTGAATGTGTAGTCTCATATGTGAATATCTTTAGTAATTAGCTAAGCTTACTAATTTTTTTATTATTATTATCCATGCTCATTTATGTGAACGTATATATATATTGATCTTGACATTCATGCATAATTAAGTTTAAAACATTGATTTTCAAAAATTCATATGTATAGGGGGAACCGGAGGATGTCTCGGGAGTCCGAGGTTTCTGAAGGTTTTCTCCGATGATGAGTTTTCTCGATGTTTAATCGGGAGTCCGATCGGGTCCGAGGGAATTTCTCATCCCTTCAAAAATGAAAATTATGTTTTTCTCATTTGATTTTCATAAAAAACATACATCATGTTTATGATTTCCTTAATTTCTTAAAATTGGCAAGTGAACTAAAATTTTTTATTACCTTCTTTTACAAAAGGAATGTTTATTCCAAAACCTTTTATCCATTTTTACTTTTATGTTTTATTTTCATTTTATTTTAAGAAAATCTCTTGTTTAAGAAGCCCAATTAAATTAAAAGGAATGCTTATTCCGACATTAATTTCAAAACATGTTTTAGAAGTATTTTTGAGAGATCTTAATTACCCAATTATAGTTAGAGTCTCTCAAATTAATCCAAATTTTGTTAAAAAAACCACTTTCAAAATTTCTTTTCTTATTTTTATTTATTCTTTTTCAATGGAAGGGATTATTTATTTTCTTTTTCCTTTTCTTTAGTTTTTCCAAAAATACCTTTTTTGGAGAATTTTAGTATGTTTAATTAATTAAGACCTTTCAAGTAAATTTCATTTTTATTAAAAGGCATTTTTAACTTCAATAAAAAGAATGTTTATTCTTTAAATCTTTAAAATTCTTTTTCAAATTTAGCTTTATTCGATAAAAAAGACATTCATTTTTTTTTTAAAAAAAGGGGGTTTTGTTTTTTGAAAGGTCTTAATTTATTAATCTACTAAGGTTTTCCTACTAAACTAAATTGTTGTCAAATTATTCCCTTCAGCAAATTAAAAGGAATATTTATTCCGACATTGTTTTAAAATTAAATCTTTCTAAGAGATTTTAATTTAAGTAATCATAATTAAAGTCTCTTAATGTAAATTTCAAAGCGTGAATTTGAGGATGTTTATCCCAACCTTTTTGCAAAACGTTTTCTAGAAGGTTTCAATTAATATTCTCATAATTGAGACTTCTAAAAATTAAAATTAAACCTTTGTTTTTCATAAAAGGATATTTATCCTTATTTTTAAATTTGACTTTGATTTTTGAAGAATATTTATTCCTATTTAGAAATTGAATCTCCATTCTAAGTAGGAAATTTCTTCAAATTCAAAATTGGGCTATGGATTTTCACATTAAAATGAATGTTTATTCCGACATTAAGTCTTTAAATTTCGAATTTAAGTTTTATAATGGGATGTTTATCCTACATTAAAAAGAATATTTATTCCGACAGTTAAAATTATGTTTTTCTTAAAATGATTTTAAAACATTTCATTATCATTTTCCAAGTAAAATATTTCAAGACTTTTGTGGTACCGATTTTCGGGCGTTTCGGGGGTGTTAATCCTTCCCCAAGCGTAACCGACTCCCGAACCTAAGATTTTTTTTTGTTGACCAGTTGCTTTCCTAAACTTGACGTAATCTTTCTAGATTTATGTTGGGTTAAACAAATAGGTGAGTAACCACATCTATTAAAAAATAAAAGGTTAGTGGCAACTCCATTTGTTTTTCGACTGTTTAATCCCGAAGATTTTTCACGCCATTTCATTTATCGTCGGAGCGGTAAAATGTCTCGACAAAGAGGAACAACAGAGAAGCCATTTTTGAGAAATGATGAGAATGAATAAAGCAAAGATGACAAGACGGAGAATGAGGAAAGAATGAAAAGAGATCACATCCATATGGTCAACGAGTAGTGCATCCATACTACTTATCTGACCATTGGATACCAATGTCAGGAGAAAGGAAGTGGAGATGGAGGAAACGGAATAAAGAGAAATATAAGCTAGAGATCTCCACACTCAAGGGGTAAGCAATAAACCCCTTATCACTTGGTTGACAATGGGAGTAAGAAGGAGGAGACCTCTAAAGGATAACAGGAAATGACCTTGACAAAGTCAATGGGAAGTAAGCAAGCGGAGAGAGTAGAATACACGGCAATGATGGAAATGCCTGCATGCAGGCAAATGAAAGGCACAGAGAGAACCTTCTCCAGAGTTGTGAAGACATCATCAGAAAGAACTGGTGAGAGAGGAGAAGTAGAAAAGAAGGGAAAGGCAAACCCTTAAACAAAAGATAAAGAGATGTCGTGATGTAGTGCGGAAGCTTCCTTAATGAATGAAGAAAGCATTAAACTCTTGGTAAATGAAAATTCTAGGCTAATCAAAGATGAATAAGGCCTAAGAAGAAAGAGAAACTTAGTTCAGTTGATGACCTAAGTATAAGCTAATTAGGTGTAGAGCCTTAAAAGAAGAAAAGCATAACATATCACTAGAAAACCTTAATTTTAATTAGCGATAATTTCATAATGAACCATAGGTTAATAACCCTAAAATGACTAGGTAGAGTTAGTAAGGAGTAAGGCTAGGAAATTAGAATTTGAGATAAAACCTAGGTAGATATAACCTAGGGATAGGTTAAAGAAAGCGAATAAAAAGGGGATTAAAAATGCCTATAAAGAGGACTAAGAAAACCTAGTGATGCAAATCGATTAAAAGACTTAGAAATAGATATTAGCTAATGAAAGTCGAGCACAATGAACGCCAAATTTGAGTCAAGCCAAGGCACTACATCATACTATGAATAGGCCAAAGAAAAGAAAGAATAAACAAGGATGATTGGAGATTAGAGCTACAAGGAAAAAGAGGCTAAGAATGTGAATTGGTGAAAGGAGAGGAAAGGAAAGCCCTGACAATTAAGGTTATAAAAAAGAGAGTAGCAGATTGGATAGAAAGAAAAAAATTGGAGAAGAGAAAAAAAAAAGAAAGATAAAGGGATTTACAAGGAAAAGTAAGGCATGAAAAGGCAAACGAGGGTGAAAGGATGAGGAAGAAGAAGATAATGATGATGGAAATAATAATGAGATTATAAACACAGTTAATGAGGAAACTGGATTGACTTAGGTAAGAGTCGAAGAAATAGTGAGAATAAATAAGATGATAATTAAAATTGGATAAGACAAAAAGGTGAAAGCATGGTGGAAGAGTGAGATAGAAGGAATTAAAAGTAAAGAGTTAAAGGAATATGGAAGATAAGTAGGAAATCATGAAGGACGAGAGCAGATCAACTTTAAGGATAGCCTCCTCGAAGAATAATAAGTGAAGAAAGGATGTGGCAGATGAAGTTTAGTCAAGGTAAGTTAGAAGTAGCTAAGTGTTGACAAGATTGTGAGACAATGAATGGTAGAGAAAGGTGTTGTCCGCAACAAATAAACCTTAATGTGGACGACAAAGAGAAGAAATCATGGAATCAAGAGCTGAGGACGGCTAAGAAAAAAAAAGAGGACCCACATGCGAAGAGCAAGAAATATAGGAACTAAGACAGAAAACATGACAAGAAAGGACCCCGAGTATTCAATGGAAGGGATATTGGGATAAGAAAAAGAACAAGTCAAGCTCATAAACTTCTATAAGCACAGCCTATATAAGGAGAAGAAAGGGAATTCTAACACCCAAGAGAAGAAAAGGTGTTAGAAGAAAGGAGAAATAAGGATGAGGACGATGAAAAAAGCCAGGGAAGAAAGCAAAGAAAAGAACGAATGAAGCTTGGGTAAGGGAAATCATAGATAAGACGTGAAAGATCACGTAAATCAAGGTAAAAAAGAGCTAACAGCAAGCCCAAAATCCTAATGGAAAGGGTATGAAAATTATGGAAGCTACAGAATGATGCCAAAGGATGGCAATGGACCCAAGACAAGGGCAAATCAAGTAAAGGGACAAGATACCCTAAGAGAGGAATACGAAGATGAAGAAGCTACGAATGATTCCACATAATTAGAACGTGCATGATTTACCTTGTCCCATATTGAAAGGAATGCAAGAGAAAGGTGGACCCCATAATGGATGTGGGTCAATGAAAAGGAAGAAAAGGATAGAGAAGGGCATAAAGAAACCCTCTAAAAGAACTGTTGAAGAAAGAAGGAAAGGGAATTGACCATTAGCAAAGAAGCTAATGTGAATAAAGGAGGTCGTAAGAGAGAGAAACATGTGACACCTCTTAAAGTAAACACTCCAAGAGAGTGAAAGATGAGAGAAAACCCTAAGAGGTCAGAGGAACGGTACAGATAGGTATAAAGTCAAGGCTCATGTATGAGTGACTTGGGAGCCATGTGAGGAGTCCCCATGAGATGAGAGATCGAGATCTTGAATACCTCTGTGATGACCACTCGAGGGGACCGATCCAGAGTGTGACTGAAGAATGCATGAGGCCACCCAAAGTTCTCCATTCTAGAGAGGATGAAAGATGTTATGAGATGGGCCAAGGGCCCTATTTGAGATAGAGATGGGTGGTCAGAGAGTGAGTCAGAGTGTGAGAGCCGAGAGGGCATGATCTCTGATTCCTCTGATATGATATGGCTGAGAGTGGGCCAGCGTGTACAGGGGCCCGACCATATGCCATGAGTTTGGAACGGAAGAAGATCAGAAAGAGAGAAAGAGAATAGAAGTAAAGAATGGAATAAAAGAGCAAGACCAAGGTAGGGGGAAAGACAACTAACTCACTGCACACCTCGCTTTGGAAGTGAGAGAGAACCTAAGTTCTTCCCCGATATCTTGGTTACAAAGATGAGTACAAGACTATGAAACGACGAGAAGTGCGTCGGAGAATGGCCTCAAAGTGAAAGGCAGTGACAAGTAAAAAGGAGAAGAGACTCCTAAAAAGAGTAAGAAGTATGGAATCTCAAAAGTACTAAGAGGATAGTCTTGTTAGGAGAGACTTTAAGGAAAAGATAAGGATTAAGCGAGAAGATTGAGTAAGCACAGCTATAGTGGAGGAAGAACCTCTAAATGGCAACTGAAGTGAAGTGAGCCTAAGCCATGAATAGGTAAGGGTAGGCTATGCTAAGAAAAAGATAAGGGTCAAACTCAAGAGTAGAAGAGCGATGAAGCCACTCTTGAGAGGGAGAATGATCGAAAGAGATTGAGAAGCAAGTTGGGAGCATCAGCAGCGAATAATGGTATGAACACTATTCAAAAACAAGAGAAAGGCTTGAAATAGAAGCTAGATCTCACCACAGCTACCTTGATAATTTCGAGGATGAAATTTTTAGAAGGAATGGAGAGTTGACACACCCGAACCTAACTCGACTTTTTCGTACAACCGAAAGAGTATAAGATGGTGTATTAACTTGAGAATACATCGGTCTAGATGAGTTAAGATGATGAATAGAAATGGGAATTAGAATAAGACGGAGTTGGAAGATGAGATGAGTGACCATGCATAGAAGCATGAATTGGACTTCTTTAAGTCCATAGCCAATGGATTGGATATCCATTGTTGAATTGGTCGATGCATCAGGCCAAGGATCGAGATTATGAGAAGTGGAAAAAAGGGGGATTAAGTCTGGCCCGAGATCCGAGTAGGCCCGATGTCGGGCTTACCTATAAATAGGGAGAGTTGACCTCTCCCCTCTCATTTCTTTTCTCGTTCATTTCCTCTTCTCTCATTTGCTTTCTCGGAGCAATTTTAGACTTGTGGCCGATCCGGACAATCCGATTGAAAGATAAGGTGAGTTTCTAATATGTTGTTCTACTCATCTTAATCTACATTCTATTAAGTTTCACGTATTCCCATGCATTGGTTTAGGAGAGATCCAAGCTCAAATTTAAGTTTAGCTTTTTAGTTAAATTTTAGCTTAGATTCAAGATCCAGGAACTTTGAACTTGTGATTCTCGTTTTTCTTTTGGTAAATGCATCGTGGGTGTGAGGAACGTCTGTCTCGATATTCAAGTCAAACGGTGGGCTGAGGGGCTCAGAAATAAAAAAAAAAGCCACGATTTTCGAGACTTCTAGAAGGCTCTTGGGCGGGAGTGACCGTAGCCCTTGGGGCAAAATCGTAATTTTACCCCTAATGCCCGGTTTTGCCCCGAAACCTCTAGGACACTTTTCTAAGTCTCGAATCACATCCAAACACCCTCTTAGGTCATGCTAGAGCCTTATAGGTGCATTCATAAGTTTGATTATGAATGCTAACATGTATTTTCGTGTATTAGGGTTCCGGATGATCGAATGCGGCAATGCTCTAGAGACTTGTCTACGTGATCATTTAGGAGTATACGAACCTCTCAACACTGTGAGTGGCTTAGATTTCTTTGCTTAGCCACTGGGAACAAAGGTTTTAAAAAGGTTTAAAAACATTTTCAAAGGTTTTGGGACAAGGGGAATCCAGACACAGACACTTGCTTGGTGATATACCTACGTAGAGAGTGGGATGTTTTCAAAGAAAAGAATAAAGATTTATATGTGTATGTGTTTATATTTATATTTATATGTTTTAAATATATATGTTTTAAATACATATATATATATATATGATATTTGATATGGATAGGAGCCGAGATGAGTGACTGAGAGGTGTCCTCGGTGCTCCGATTTGAGGAAGCGTGAACCGAGTTGAGAGGCATGTATGGATGTAGCCGTGGACCGCCTATCGAGAGGCATGGTGAGCGGAGACCCTGGGAGAGGCTCGCAGGGAAGCTCGCCCGGGCTCGATGTAGCTATGTTCCACCACAGCGTCTGGCACCACTGAGGGAACGAGCTAGAGAAAGAGAAACGTTTTAGAAAGAAAAGAGATAGCCCTCAATGTGGTGAGGCATACGACTGACGGGTTAATCCTTTAGTATATTAGAGGCCAGTCCATTTTAGATATGTATGTATTTTTATTTAAATTGTTTTAAAAGAAGATTCTCACCTAGAGAATTTGAAAGAGGTTTCGAAAACAAAAATATTTATTTATTATTTATTATGCTTTGGATTGCCTTTGTGTTTTCCCTAACCCCTGATGGAGATTCATTGAACATATGTCACTCACCTATATCCAATGTGGATGGATGCAGATCCGCGTACGAGGATATCAGATAGATCAGAGGCTCCCTAGGAAGCGTCAGTGGCTTAAGCGTAGTAGTTTCCGCTGTGTAGATATTCCTTTAAGTTAATCCATTGGTATTACTTTTAAATTTAATTATTTTATTAAATGATTTCTAATTAAAATTTTAGTATTGTTTTGCAGCGAAGATACTCTTTCTATGCCTTGTACCGTTTCGGATAGCCTGCCTTTATGGCATGCATCTCAAGATGATACGGCGGTTGCCACGTGGTCGGCCGGGCAGGTCGGGGTGTGACATTTTCCCTCCTCCTTACTCTCTATTATCATTATAAATTTTCAAGTACTATTTTTAATTGAACAAACTTATAATTAAAAATCATGGGAACATTAATAGATTCTTAGCATTACAAGTTGCAACCGGTTAAAAATAAAATGTGATAAATATGACCTCCTATTAAGGCTATCCCTAAAGGAGTTTAGTTCGATTATCCATATCATCATTTTATTTCTTTTCTTTTTTTGTAAGTCTTTATGTTTTATATCTTTTATTCTTCACTCTTCACTTTCTTTAAAAAATACATTTTTCTAAAAAAATTAATATATGTTTTAATAAAATTAACGCTATTTTCCTTCCAATGAATGTATATTGATTTCAATTAGAGCCGAATTAATATGACAAAAGAATAGGGAAGCTTTTGGTTTTTTCACTCTTTAAATTCCTTGCAAAATATTTTTTCTCTTCCTAAAAAAATTTAAAAAAATTAATGTAATTTTTATTCTAATGAAAATATATACATTGATTTCAAGGTATTTCTGTTTTGTATTATCAATAATTTATATGAATTGCCATAAAAAATTATATTTTTTATTATTAATTTGGAGATGACAACAAAGATTTTCTTATAAATCGATTATGTCAATAAAGTATATGCAAGTGACAAGCAAGTTATATTTGTCCATAAAGCATAGAAGCTCAGCATGTTTTCCTCCAAAGATTTAGTAACTTTATGAAGTAAAAATTTACAACAGTGAGTAAAAAATGTCTCTTTTTCCATATATTAATATTTATTTACAAATATCTTCTCAAAAAATTTTAAAAAAATATTTTTATACAAATATTACTTCACATAGACCCATGGCAGTAGCACAGAAATAACTTCTAGTTATTATTAAAGTTTACACAAGTTTTACTTTTCTTTTAAATCTAATGGAAATTTCGTCCTTTTTTTATATAAATCAATGGCATGTTAATTTATTTCTAAAATGGCAAATAAGCCAATGTTTAATTAAATTAATTACTTTTTTTGGGTAAACAAATAAATTAATTACTAGTACAAGTATACTATCTTCTTTTAAGCTTAATTAATATATTGAATCCTTTAACTCAAAAAATCAAATTTTTCAATACAAATATTCACATAATTCTCTATAATTATCCTAACTAGAAGTTAAGCCTCATGCTGATGTTGCGAGTTATATGAAACTTTAATTTGTTATCTCTATTTGTTAGAAGATATATGTTTTTTAACAATATGATTATTTATGAAATCTAAAGCACACATGTATTTAATAATCATATGAAATTTTACAATTTAATTTTTTGTATCTAATAATAATTATACGTTCATATATATCTAATCTTAACATTAATATTTAATATAATTTTTTCTCATTTTACAATATATGTAGACACCACATTTTGTCCGAAAAGTAGCCTTTCTTCATTCAAAGTTAAAGTTTTAATTTTAGTATTATTTTCAATTTTAAATCTAGTCTAATTTTAATTAGATAAATTTTTAATTTAGCTAATTAAGATTAATTGTGGGCTAGACTTTAATTTGAAACTAAAATTAAATTTGGGCTTTAATTTAAAATAAAAATATTTGGGCTTTAGGTCTTTATGAGTGGGTTTTAAAATTGTGGAATATTCTAGAATAAAAATCAAGGAGAAAATCTTGGTAAAAAAAAAAGAAAAGGAAATAATTGAATATTTAACCCTAATACTTAGTCTGCAAGAAAACCTATGGAAACCCTAATTCTTGGAGTAGTATATAAGGAGTACCTAGGGTTAAAAGAAAAAGGGAGAAAAAAGGAGAAAGGGCTGTTTTAAAAAGAAAATATTTTGGTACTTTAGTCTTCTAAAAAAGGGAGGACAGATTTTTGAGACAAGTTTCCGGAAACAAGGCTATTATTTTTTGGCATTTCTTTCAAAAAAGAAGGGGAGCATCAAGTTAACAAGCTGCTGGATACAAGACAATGAATAAAAAATCGGATCGGACCGGCCGGTTCAACCGCCAACCGGTCATCAGTCCGGTCCTTTAAGGGTTAGAAAACCGTTCACTGTTTGAACCGTTTTGAACCGGTGAACCGGTTAGACCGGTTGAACCAGTTTAGTAAAAAAATTAAATTTTTTACTTTTTAAGTTATTTTTAATTAAGTAACCCAAATCTAAAAAAAGCCCAAATTAATGAGAAGTCTAAATTTTATTTTAATTATTATGTTTGAACTTTTGATTTTGAATTTTTGACCTTAAATTTTTTAATTTTTTATTCTAATGTACTCTTATAACAAAAATTTAATTTGTGATGTAAAATCATTTGTATTATTTTTTTATTTATATTATGTGATGCACTAATATTTTATACTTTTTCTTATTTTTTTATGAATTTAAAAAAAATTAATTGAAACTTTGACATTTAAATATTTTAGGAAATTAATAAATTAAAATATTTAAATAACCGGTCTAAACGGTTCAACCGGTTGAATCATTGACCCTCTAACCTTACCGGTTCAAGCACCGGTCCGATTTTTTATTCATTGATACAAGAGCAAGGCTATGACCGGTTCGGGTATCGTAGGCTGTAGTTGAAAGCAAAGGAAGGAGAGTACTCAGATAGAGAGCCGGACCACCTTTTGAAATCAACAGACGTGAAGCAGATCAAAGGGTAGGGAAGTGACAACACCAGCAACAAAAGACAAAGGAAAGAAGCATCACGTAATCTAAGGTCCAATCACGTCTTGAGTTAAGGTAAATATTTCAAGCTTTAGTTATTGTTATTATATGGGCTTTAACAAAGAAACTATTGATATATGGGCCATTATTTTGCTTGTCATCATCTTGGCCATTTCGTTGTTTGGATTTTGATTATTAATTTGTGATTAATCATTTTATTTTATTTTACTATGTTGTCTTTTCATATTATATATTATCAATTAATGATAGTTAATTTTAATCCTTGTTTTCATGTGTTATTTAGCATGGCATTTGTCGCAACGTTATCCGAAACGACGACGGATTTGGGACTTAAGAGAATTTTACGGAGTCGCCACTAACCATTTTTGTTTAGGTGCGATTAGTCACCTATTAAGAATCTACCTAACTTAGCATTGGCCGTTAGATGGCATCCTTAAGCTGGGTAGGTCCCGGTCTACGAAACAGAGAACTGGAGTCAGGAGTACGGTTACGGATGAGGAAGGATGAGCACCCCACAACGCCCGTTAAGATGACGTACCGATTAATTTAATAATATTTAGGCCTTAAAAAAATGTCTTTATAATTTTTCTTTTTGTTTGGTTGGTTTTTTGTTTTTTTTTTCGTTTTTCTGTAATTTTATATTTTTATTATTAGAGCAAATTTAAAACGAAAGCAAATTTCGAAATAATTTCTTTTCTCTTTTTCTTATTATTCTTTTTTTAAAAAAAAGTAAATTCTTTCATTTTTTATTTTTTATTTCATCATTTTTTTAAAACTAAAATCATTTGTGCTGACATTTAGAATAAAACCATTGAATAATTTTTTCTTTCAAAAATTTATTTTCGTCACTCCATTTAAAAAAATAATTTCTGTTTGATTTTTTTGTTTTTTTTTTGGTGAAAAGTTGTTATCTTTATTGGATACTTATTAATTTTAAAATGAGAATAGCAAGGATTTTGTCAAGGCCCACCGTGAATCTCGCCCAATTCTGAGTCCGATTCAAAATGAGTCTTTTACATAGGGACTCTGACCGGGCGCGAATTTTCACCTTCCCAAATCGGACCCCATGATCGGAACCTTACTACCCCTACATATATCTCTAACTCATTTACAAATATTTGATTATTTACTAATTTCATTGACCTTGATTATTATTACATTTTTGTTAGTTTAAAGTGAACAATGTTGACTATTTCTTTTTTTAAAAAAAAATTAATGTCTTTAATTTATTTAGATGCCTAGATGTATGACATGTAGAATGTTATCTTGCCAATTTTAAGTGAGAATAGTAAGGATTTTATCAAGGCCTATCGTGAATCTCACCCAATTCTGGGTCTGATTCAAAATAAGTCTTTTACCTAGGAACCCGGTCCGGGTGTGAAATTTCACGTTCCTGAACCGGACCCCATGATCAGATCCTCACTATCCCCTTATATCACTACTCTCATGTATGACAAGAATAATATGACAAATATGAAAAATGTATGCCTTAATATTTTAATAGCTTAATTTTTTAGGATTGTTATTCCATTTTATTTTTATCTCATCAATTTATATTTCTTTATTCATTACAAAACTTTACAAATGAAATTAAAAAAATATCAACTACTTTATTTCTTTTCCTTTTTCCTTACTTTGTTTATCATTTTCTTATTCTATTCATTAACTAATGCCATTTGTTAATTCCATTAAACTATTTTAGATACCTTATTTATTATGTATTGAATTCAAAGAGAAGCCTACTCGGAACATTTCCTTTAAAAAAATAAACAAATAAATAAATATATCAATATGAAAATAACATGGAAAAAATAATAAGAAAGTAAAATTGGATTGGAAATTTACCCAAAATGGAGCAATAGAATCGGCTCAAACAGATCCAATTGTTTGATGGGATATATGCAGATTAGTGGGGGAGCTTCAAGGGCATTTAAATTTGGGAAAAGACAAACTTGTCTCTGACGACATGAAAGCTTAAACATTCAAGCCTTTTGACTTTCTTGGCTTACTTTTACTTTGCAACGGAAAGTGCCTTCTTTCCCTTTTCAAACTTTCCAGAAAATGGCTACTGTCCTACCCTCCGTTGCAATATGGCACATCGTTGGAAACCTCATCCAACACCAAGATCACCGGATCAGTTCTTTTTCTTCTCCTCTTGACAGATCTGAGGCGTATTTACTCAAACATCAACTAGAATCTTTTCAATCTAAATTCTGAGATCTTAAAACTTTCCAACATCGATCTAGCAAATCCAGCCATCGGGTCTACTCTGGCTTCAAGTATGTTGCTTCTTCATGTTTGGAATGAGCCTTGAGAGGGATGATGAAAGTGATGAATGGATTTGCCGATGGAAGAAAAGATGGGCTCACAGGAAACGATGGTTAGCAAGTGGGAATGCGATGAACAACAATAACAAAAAAAATGACAAGAGAGATGGAGGGTAAGCCCTTTAATTTTCCTTCTGACTTTCCCCTTTTTTTTTGAAAGGAAATGAAAATGCTAACTGAAAGGGTCAGGCTAAAGTGTAAGATAGCTCTACTGATTTTTAATGCTTGCTGAGTTTTTTTTTTTCTGCACTGTGAAATTTTTTTTTCAATCTTGGCTCCCCTTCTCTACGTTTTTCTTTTGTACTCGGGAACCATCCATCCTAAACTTGAAGTTTTTTTTACTGGAAAACTTGCACCAAACTTTTCACTGATCATATTTCAAAGAAAGGATTACAAGCAAAAAACACTTCTTTTCAAAAAACTCTAGAACCAAAAAAAACTGCCCTTCTTTTTTTGTTTTTGTGATTGGCTGTGCTTGGCCTCTTCCTCCTTCACTGTCTACGTTTTTCTTTGGTTGGCCTCTCTTTATATATTTTTCTTTGCTCGGCCCCCCTCTCTACGTTTTTTCTTTGCTCGGCCCCCTTCTCTACGTTTTTTCTTTGCTCGGCCCCCCTCTTTACATTTTATTTCTTTGCTTGGCCCCCCTCTTTACGTTTTTTCCCTTTGGTTGGCCTCTTTCTCTACGTTTTTTCTTTGCTTGGTCCCCCTCTTTACATTTTTTTCTTTGCTTGGCCCCCCTCTTTACATTTTTTCCTTATTTGGCCCCCCTCTTTACATTTTTTTCTTTGCTTGGCCCCCTCTTTACATTTTTTCCTTTGTAGTTTTTTTCAATTGTGAAAGTTGTTGATGGTGCTTTTTGTTTTTGTAAGGCTGAGAACGGAAAGCAACAAAGGATTTGGGGCAAGGAAAGGTGGGAATTTTAAATTTGCAGCTGATGGTTTAGGTGGTGGAACAGAAGGTGGGGGCGAATGAAGTGATGGATTTAAGGCAAGGGAAGGTGGGAATTTTAAATTTGTAGCTGAAGGTTTAGGTGGTGGAATAGGAGGTGGGGGCGAATGAAGTGATGGATTTGAGGCAAGGAAAGGTGGGAATTTTGAATTTGCAGCTGAAGGTTTAGGTAGTGGAAATTGCAAGAAGACAAAGCCTCGACAAGGACGCTGGGGTCCTTTGCAAATAATTCAATTAGCATCAACAATAAACGCGGTGGAAATTGCAAGAAGGCAAAGTCTCGACAAGGACGCTAGGGTCATTTGCAAATAATTCAATTAACAGCAACAATAAAAGCGGTGGAAATTGCAAGAAGACGAAGCCTCGACAAGGACGCTGGGGTCCTTTGCAAATAATTCAATTAGCATCAACAATAAAAGCGGTAGAAATTGCAAGAAGACAAAGCCTCGACGTCCTTTGCAAATAATTCAATTAACAGCAACAATAAAAGCGGTGGAAATTGCAAGAAGACAAAGCCTCGACAAGGACGCTGGGGTCATTTGCAAATAATTCAATTAGCAGCAACAATAAAAGCTGCTCCACTTTCGGCACCTGTTGAGGCCATTTGAAAAGGGTGGGTCCTTTTTGGTTTAGCCTTACTTTCTTAGCTGTCATCGGTTGTTGGCATGCTGACTCTCCTTTCTCATTAGCTGCTCCCTTTTCCTTTTTTTTTTGTAATTTTTATTTTATGAAAAGATAAATAAAAGCAATTTCATTTTCTTTAATTATTGTCCAATTCCACTCCATTCAAAAAAACTCAATATTCAATAGAGAACAACAAACCTCCAACAATTTTGGATTAGTTTGGGAACCAAAATTGGACCAATAGAAAAGAAATTCATTTTATGATTTTTTTGTATATAAGTTTTTTTTGTATTTTTGTGTTTTGTAATTTTTTTTGTATTTTTTTTAATAGGGATGTAAACGAATTCAACTAAAGTTAAATTTATTGAGTTCATCTTTTTCATTTCTTGATCGATTTGAGTTCATCTCAACTTAGAAATTAAAATTCCTAGATAAGCAAATTAATCTTTAATTGCACCAAGCTTAAATTGGAACATTAATTCTTTCCAATGGCTAAGTTAAGACCACAACCAAATTATCAATAAAAAAAAACTAGGGAACTCAGTAAAAAATTAGTGTCTACAGCATTGATATATATTATTTGTAATTTTGTAAAGACCCAATGAGGGGGCGCTTCTTTGAAATCGTGTAGACGTTTTGTAGAAGGGTCTTTTAGGGTAGGTGTCCTTTAAACTCAATCGGGTAAGCCGAAGCGATTTGGAAGGGACGCTAATAAAAATACCTTCTTTTAATATTTATTTTAATTAAAATTAAATTATTACATTTGCACATCATGTTATACTTGTCATTGCATTTGAGATATAAATTGTCTAATTAAAAGGACCCAGTGAGGGTGGTTATTCCTTGAAGTCGTGTAGGCGCTTCTTGGGATAGTCTCTTAGGGAGAGGTTCTCTTTAAACTCAATCGGGTAAGCCGAAGCGATTTGGAGAGAATTTCTATTAAAATTCTATATTCTCGCCTTTAATTAAAAATTGAATAATTTTGCATCACATGCATCATGTATAAACTTAATATTTTAATATTTTTTTATATATAGAAAGGGTAATAAAATGAAAAATGAAAAATGAAAAATGAAAAATGAAAAATGAAAAATGAAAAATGAATTGTATAAAGAAATTTTGGTTATGCTTAAAATAAAACACAACCTTGCATCAATAAGACCTAGGATTAGATTAGATTAAAATGGTACCGTCATTTCGACGGGCGTTGTGGGGGTGCTGATCCTTCCCCACGCGTTACTGAACTCCCGAACTCAACTTTGTTTCGTAGACCAAAACCTACCTAACTTAGTGTACCCATAACTACATTAGGATAGGTAAATTCACATAGGTGACTAATCACACCTAGAAAAAAAGATTAGTGGCGTCTCCATAAAATTTTGACAAGTCAGACGATAGGTTCCCGGACCCACACGTTTCGACAGCTTGGCGACTCCACTGGGGAACTAGTTAGAGAGTCGAGCCATTAATTAGTTTAGTCTTATTCTAGGTCTTAATAATTGGTTGTATCATGGTTTAATTTTGTGAATAATTTTTCTTAGGGGCATGTTAGTGTGATTTTTTTTAATAATTATGTTCTAATTTACACACTTGTTTGTTTATTTTAATTAATTAATTAATTATTTATTTATTTGTTTTTTTCGTATTTTTTATCAATTTATTTATCGCCATATTGTTTGTTATAATTACTAATTATTTTTTTTTGTTGTTTCTCTCATTTGAAGTTTAAATTATGTTTAGTTGTGGTATTGGTAAAGGGTTTGTATGTTCCTTCTCACACACTTCGTAAATTGCATTCATGCATGAGCCTTATTGTACCCGGACTCTTACCTTCTAGGAGGGGGTAAAGTAGCTAACTCTTGTGGGGCAATCGCCTCCAAATGGAGTTTAGTAGTGAAATGCCTCCACTCAAATTGAACCCTCTCCAATTTGTAACTTGTAATGGGTGAAGAAGTTTTGGGGACAATTTGGGAATCTTTAGCCTTTAGAGCATTGAACCCAACATATAGATGCCTGTGAGAAGCCTAAACTTAGGTAGAGCCAATCCTAAATTGAGTGAAAATCGAAGCTAGGACACATTAAGGAACACTTCTCACCTTTACTATTATGTTTCATAAGTTCTGTTTGGACTGTAGAGTGGGTAAGGGCACCTTACCCATAATAAGAAGACTACCTGCCCCAAGGGCATTGTTGCCCGATTGGATAACTTTATTGTGAAGAAAATTATAATCACATACAAAAAAAGGGACACTATCTTGGCTAAAAAGAAAGGAAATTCTTTTACATATATCTTGTTTGATTTTGTTTTATTTTCTTATGGATGCTAACTTCATTTCCTTTATTTCCTTGCCATGCACCTTCCATGCATCATTTGCATATCATTTTGCAAAACTAGCATTACATCCATCATAGCATGATATTTCAAGTGCCAAATTACAAAAGAGTTTCATCATTGGTTGTAGGGTGATGATCAAATTCTGGATGAAAAGGAGGTTTATAAAACATTTATCGAGTAGTTGGGATGTCTTCTAAGTTTCCTTTTCATGGCATGAAGTTTGGAATAAATGGCCTAATTCATGTTTATGATGGGTTAAGGTTCCAAGATAGCTCAAAGAAGATATTATACTCGCCTGCAAGCCAGAATCATTGAGAATGAACAAATGTCAAGAGTTGAACAGTTGGAAAAATCAAATGAAGAATTGAAGGAACAGATGCGTGAACTGATGAAAATGATGTCCAATTTGGTTAAAGAGAAGACAACAGCTGAAGTTTCTGGTAGTGGAAAGGATAATAACCAGAATTTACCACCAGGCCTTAAGCCCACTGGTATGATTACCCAAGCTTCTGGAAGCACCACGGTGCCACCACCACCTCCGGTAGGAGCATATACCTATCCTGAAGCACCTATGACACATTTTGTGCCTCAGCCCACGGTCCTGAGTGGACATGAGGCAACAAACCCCATCACTTTTGATAATGATGACAAAGGGAAGCTTGATGAAAATAACAAGCTATTAAGAATGCTAGATGAAAGATTGAAGATGGTTGAAGGGTTTAGCTATCACAGGGCCATGAATGCCTCTGAAGAGACCTTGGTACTGGGGTTGGTTATTCCTCCTAAGTTTAAGGTGCCGGAATTCGAGAAATACAATGGCACAAAGTGTCCGCAAGACCACCTTTTGAGCTATGTTAGAAAAATGGCAACTCACACTTCCGATGATAAGCTCATGATTCACTTCTTCCCGGACAGTTTAACTGGAGCAGCCTTTAGGTGGTACAATCAATTGGATAATACCCGAATTAGAACATGGACCGATCTGGCCAAGGGTTTCATAGCCTAATATAAGCATATGACGGACCTAGCTCCTGACTATCTAACCTTGTAAACCATGGAAAGAAAGTCTACTGAAACTTTTAAGGAATATGCCCAGAGATGGATGAACACGGCTGCGCAGGTTAATCCTTCTCTTACAGACAGAGAAACGAACTTTATGTTTCTGGAAACCTTGAAAGCTCCGTATTATGACAGGTTATTGGCCAGTGTACCTAAGGCGTTTTCTGACATGGTGGTAGCTGGTGAGTTAATTGAAAAGACTATCAAATCTGGCAAGATTGATTCAGGGGATACTGCCAACATAAAGAAAGGTCAAGGCTCCAAGAAGAAAGAAGGGGAAGCTAATGATGTTCGCACTTATCAATCACCACATTACACTCATCCATATAACCCATTATAGCCAACTTATGGCTATCAGTATCCTTACCAACAATCACCCTATTCTTATCAACGACCTCCCACCTCATATCAGCATCCTACCTCAAATTACATTGGCTCTGGACCAACATTCCAACCCATACCCATGACACAAACATTATCTCCTAGACCAAACACTTCAGGCCCAAACACTGGAAACAACCAAAGACAGTTCCAACCTTATACTAAAACGCATATTGATCCAATACCTTACACCTACACTGCTTTGCTTCCTCAACTATTACAACGGGGTTTGTTGGAAAAAACTTGCTTCACCAAAACGTACAACCCGCCATATCCTAGCTGGTATAAGGAAAATGCTCATTGTGACTATCATAATGGGACAGCAGGTCACTCCACAGACACTGCATGGCCTTGAAAATTAAGGTGCAAGAGCTAGTAAAGGAAGGAAAACTTGGTTTCAATAAGAATCAACAGTCCAATGTGGGACAAAATCCCTTACCCAATCATGGAGAAGCATCTGTGAGTATGGTAGGAATGGAGAATGAAGAACCCAGTGATCTTGACAATCTAATATTTAAGGCAGCTTCAGACACTGAATTGGATAACCATGGAGATACCGACCATGTTCTCTGATAAAATGTAATGCATTTGAACATTATTTGACAAGCCAATACTTATGCCCAAAGGTGTTGTTATTCCTTTTATGCAATGTTAGGGCTTTTGTTTATTTATGCATTTTTTGAACACAATGGTGAATAAAATGCATTCCTGGATTTTGAAGCAATCAAAATTTTCTTTGCAATTCAATCCTTTTATTTTCTTTTGTCTTCACTCTTTACATCACATTTCATTTGCAATACATTTTTTCCATCTCTATATATCATTTCCAATTTTCTTTTCAGGCCTGTGATTAATGAATGCGAAGATAATAAGAGCAACGAACCTGAGTTCTATCTTGAAAAGTTAAATGATACTAGTGAAATTGATAATGAAGGTATTGGGGATCTTGACTTGCCCCAAGAACTATTAAGGATGGTCGAACAAGAAGAAAAGTAGATTTTGCCCTACAAAGAAACCACAGAGTTGATAAACTTGGGTACTGAAAAGGATAAGAAAGAAGTTAAAATAGGCACCACACTGTCAGTCTAAGAAAGGCAACAACTAGGAGATCTATTGAAAGAATATTCTGATGTTTTTGCATGGTCATACCAAGACATGCCAGGGCTTGATCCAGAGATTGTGGTGCACAAGCTGCCTATCAGACCAAAATGCAAGCCAGTCCAGCAGAAGTTGAGGCGCATGAAACCAAAAATGCTTTTGAAAATAAGGGAAGAGATTGTGAAGCAATTTGATGCCAGTTTCTTAGAAGTAGCCAAATATCCGGAGTGGGTAGCAAATATTGTACCCATGTCGAAGAAAGATGGAAATGTGCGAATGTATGTTGATTATCGGGACCTCAATCGAGCTAGCCCCACAGATAACTTCCCGTTGCCGCATATTGATACCCTTGTTGATAACACAGCCCGATATTCCATGTTCTCTTTCATGGATAGATTCTCTGGGTATAATCAAATCAAAACGGCATCGGAGGACAAGGAGAAAACAACATTCATAACTATATGGGGAACCTTTAATTACAAGGTTATGTCGTTCGGATTGACAAAATGCAGGAGCCACATACCAACGAGCCATGGTGACCCTATTCCATGACATGATGCATAAGGAAATTGAGGTATATGTAGATGACATTGTAGACACTTATTTTTAAATTTTGATTAATTAATTAACTGATTAATTAATTAATTAATTGGTCATTACTAAATTGTTATCTTCTTAAGCTCATTTCATTTTTATTCTTATTTTTATTTTTATTTTTATTTTTATTTTTATTATATTTTATTCTAATCTTATCTTATTACCTCGTAGGTAATTTTGAACTGAAAACAAAGCCGAATTGATCCAGCTCCATGCAAATCAGAAGCCATGCAAAAGTCAAGCAAGCCAAGAAAGCCAACTGAGTTAACTCAATTTTCATGCAAGAAAATAAATAAATAGAGATATATATATATATATATATAAGTATTTGTATATATATATATGTATGTATATGTATATATATTTATGTGTGTATATAAATATTTATATGCATATATATATAATTATATGTATATGTATATATTTATATATATATATTTATAGGTATGCATGTATATATTTTGCTTAGTGGGTCCACTGGGAATATCAAGTCACCCATCAGAGGAAGAATTTAGGCTTGGTTTGAGGAGTGGAATAATCCTCTGCAATGTTCTCAATAAAGTTCAACCTGGAGCTATGCCTAAGGTGGTGGAAAGTCCATGTGATGCAGCTCTCATACCTGATGGAGCTGCATTGTCAGCATTTCAGTACTTTGAAAATGTAAGGAACTTCTTGGTGGCAGGGCAAGAATTGGGCTTCCTACTTTTGAGGCATCTGATCTGGAACAAGGAGGCAAATCTGCAAGGGTTGTTAATTGTGTTCTAGCGCTTAAGTCCTATAATGAATGGAAGCTCGCGGGCGGAAATGGAGTATGGAAATTTGGTGGAAATGTAAAACCTGGTGCAACCACATTGGGGAAGCCGTTTGTAAGAAAAAAATTCAGAGCCTTTCATGAACTCCTTGCAAAGGACCTCATCGATGAATGAGAAATTATCAAATGATCACTCCCATGAAAATGATCCTAATAAAATGGCCACTTCTGGTTCGTTAAGTATGTTAGTTCGTGCCATTCTAATAGATAAAAAGCCTGAAGAAGTTCCTATGCTTGTTGAGTCCGTGCTCAGTAAAGTCGTAGAGGAGTTTGAGCATCGGATTGCAAGCCAATATGAAGTGATGGAAACAACTTCAAAAGGCATCACTCCGTCTCATTACAACAAGCCTACATTGAAACCAATGCCTGGGAATAAAAAGCTCGAGCAAAAGAACATCAAGGTGCTGAAGAAAGGAGATTGCTTTCCTAAAAACCTCACTGATGATGAGGAATTAAAAATTCGATCTCAGAAACAGCAGATGATCTTTGATCAACAACAAAGATAAATTCAGGAATTAAAGCATGGTATCAATGCCACCAAAGCTGGCATGCAGTTCATACAAACGAAATTTCATGAAGAATTCAATAATCTTGGTGTGCATATTCATGGTCTAGCTCATGCTGCTTCTGGTTACCATAGGGTTCTAGAAGAAAACCGCAAGCTATACAATCAAGTACAAGATCTTAAAGGTAGCATCCGTGTTTATTGTCGTGTGAGACCATTCTTGTCTGGACAATCGAGTTATTTGAGCACTGTGGATCATATAGAAGAAGGAAACATCGCCATTAACACCTCATCAAAGTATGGTAAAGGACACAAGTTGTTCACTTTCAACAAAGTCTTTGGGCCATCTGCAACTCAAGCGGAGGTTTTTTCTGATATACAGCCACTGTTCCAGGCCGCTCCCGCCAAGAGCCTCGCCACCACTGCTCCACCGTCAACTTCAACTTCTTCATCTCCAACCTCCTCAACCCTTGCAACCTCCCTACCATCAACTTCTACTCCCTCTCGGTCATCATGAAAATGAGAAAGCCAAGCCATGTGGAACCGAGTCAACTCGGGCATCATGCAAACGAGAAAGCCATACAAGCAAGCCATGAGTTAACTCGGCCTTCCATACAAGCCACCACCATCAACACGCACCCCATGCAAGACCACGATAAAGCTCAGATGTCTATGTTTTTGATGCACTTTTGCATGAGGTTGCCTGCAGGCATAGGCCCATTAAAAAATGAAGACATTGCCTGAGGAATTAGTGCTAGATGGTTGGGTATGGGAGAAGTTAAAGCATGCTAAGTGTGCTACGGGTGCACCTGCTTTCAGATATATCAATTATTGGCTGCGAACCCACGCCTTATCTGCTCATGCACCAACCCGACAAGACCATTACCAACGATGATGTGCCTGAGTCGGCCCCTCTTGATGGTCACTCCCTAGGATAGGTGGCAACATCATCGTGATCTGCATGACCATGCTGCAAATGCTAAGGACACGTTGAAGAACTGCTCTTATAACATGGTAAAGACAGTGAGAGATGGCAAGATAGGAGCCAAGCTGCCTCCAGCAGAAAAGAAGAAGATCGAGGACGTAATTGAGCATGGCCATTCAATGGCTAGACAACAACCAGCTTGCTAAAGCCAAAAATGGAGACAAGATAAGAAGACCACCCATCCTCAGCTGCTTTTGGCAGCATCCTCACATCAGCCTACATACTAGCTGTCTTCCAAAATGAATGAGACCCATGCTAAAAGGAACAAATATGGGCAGCTAACGAAAAAAAATCAGCCAATAGAAGACCAATGATTTAAAGAGAGAAGGAATAGGAGCTATAAAAGGGAAGACTCAGATGGCATTAAGAGGAGGAGAAAGTGGACCAATTTTTTTTCTATTCTCTCTGGTATTTTTTTTCTAGGGAGCAACGAGATTTCTTCAAAAAAAAAGGAGAACTTTGTTTTTCTCCTTTTCTGGAGAGCAATTTCTTTTTTAGCATTGAGAGACTAGCCGTTTAGAGAATAAAAGAAAGGGGTGTTTGATTTTCAAACTTGGGGCAATTCTTTTCTCCCAAAAGACGGACTGCTCGTCCATCATTTGCAGTGGCTTGTATCTGTTTTGATTACTTTTATCAGTCTACTATTTAAGTTAAGCTTTGGTAATTTTCTGTTTAAACTTTTATTATTTCAGTCTTCATGTAAATTTATGTTTAACCTTCTAGCTTTATTAATTTTCATGCAATCTTCTTTCCAAGATGCCATTTTTCTTAATCTTTACATGATTATATGTCTTAGTTTTAATTTTTATTGATTCTTTACGTAATTTTTTTATTTTATTATTTATTCAAGTTCTAATTTTTATCAAGTTTCATGTAAATGTCTATCTAAGTTCTCATTTTTATTAATTCGTGATATAATTTCTGTCCAAATAATCCTTTTATTAATCTTTGTATGAAGGTATATCCAAGTCTTCATTTTTACTAATCTTTATGCAATTATCTGCCCAAGTTTCTATTTTTATTAATCTCATATGAATATGCGCTCAAGTTTCATTCTTATTAATTTGTTTTATTTATTTATTAACTTTCATGTAATTTTCTGTGCAAAGTTACTAATTTTATTAATCTCTACATGAATCTGTGCCTAAACTTTATTATTAGTCTTTCATGCAATTCTCTATCTAAACTACTATTCTTACCAACCTTTATATGAATATGTATTCAAGTTTTCGTTTTTATTTTTATTAGTCTTTTATATAATTTTCTGCCCAAATAATTCTTTTATTAATCTTTGTATGAATATATGCCTAAGTTTTCATTTTTATTGATCTTATATGTCAGTTTCTATCTAAGTTCTCGTTTTTACTAACCTTCATGTAAATACTTGCCCAAGAGTCTCTTTTAAATAATCCATATGTATAAACTTATGTTCAAGTTAATATTTTTATTAGCCTTTATGCAAATCCCCATCTAAGTGTCCATTTTTTAAAATATTTATATAATCTCTTCAAGCTCAAATTTGAAATCTTTTTTTAACAATCTTTAGGATTTGTTGGATATTAAAGACTTATGTATATTGAATGATTGTTACAAATGTTTTGACAGATATATATGTTTGTTACACGCCATGTTCCAATATGCAAATAATCATGTTATACTTTAATTTGATAGTTGTGTGTCTTCTTAGTAAATTATACTTGTATTGCATATTATTTTATTTGGTATGAGACTAAGTTGTCCTTTTTCCTTTCTTGTCATTAATAGATTTTGGCATTAATATTTGTACTGTATATGTATCTAAGTCTCATTTCTATTTTGTACCCTCAATTAGGATCCACACATATTTCATTATTATTATGTTTATTTGGGCTAGATTTGTAAATGTGTTCATCTCACATACCCTAGATTTCCCATGCTCCCCTTGTTTAAATTAATTGTGTTTATATGTACTAATCTATACTTCCTTGTCTCATTCATGTATAATTAAGTTTAGAACATCGATTTTCAAAAAATTCATATGCATGGGGTGATCAGAGGTTGCCTCGGGAGTCTGAGGTTTCCAAAGGTTTCTCCGATGAGAAGTTTTCTCGGTGTCTAATCGGGAGTCCGATCGGGCCCGGGAAAATTCCGCATCCCTTCAAAATTAAAAAAATATATTTTTCTCATTTAACTTTCATAAAAGGCATACATCATATTTGTGATTTCCTTAATTTCTCAAAATTGGCAGGTAAACTAAATTTTTTATTACCTTCTTTTACAAAAGAAATGTTTATTCCAAAACCTTTTATCCATTTATACTTTTATGTTTTATTTTCATTTCATTTTAAGAAAATCTCTTGTTTAAGAGGCTCAATTAAATTAAAAGGAATGTTCATTCCAACATTAATTTCAAAACATGTTTTAAAGATTTTTGGAGAGATCTTAATTTTCCAACTATAATTAAGGCCTCTCAAATTAATCCAAATTTTATGAAAAAATCATTTTCAAAATCTTTTTTCTTATTTTTATTCCTTTTTATTTCTTTTTCAATAAAAGGGAATATTTATTTTCTTTTATCCTTTTTTTAATTTTTCAAAATATTTTCCTATCAAGCTAAATTTTTGTCAAACTATTCCCTTCATCAAATTAAAAGGAATATTTATTCCGACATTGTTTTAAAATTAAATCTTTCTAAGAGATTTTAATTTGAGAAATCATAATTAAAGTCTCTTAACATGATTTTCAAAACATGAATTTGAGGATGTTTATCCCAGCCTCTTTGTAAAATGTTTTCTAGAATGTTTCAATTAATATTCTCATAATTGAGACATTCTAAAATAAAAATTAAACCCTTGTTTTTGAAAAGGATATTTATCCTCATTTTTGAATTTGACTTTGATTTTTGAAGAATATTTATTCCTATTTAGAAATTGAATCTCCATTCTAAGTAGGAAATTTCTTCAAATTCAAAATTGGGCTATGGATTTTCACATCAAAAGGAATGTTCATTCCGACATTAAGTCTTTAAATTTCGAATTTAGCTTTTATAATGGGATGTTTATCCTACATTAAAAGGAATATTTATTCCGACATTTAAAATTATTTTTTTATAATTTTAAGCACATTTTATTATCATTTTCCAAGTAAAATATTTTTAAGACTTTTGTGGTACCGATTTTTGGGCGTCTTGGGGGTGCTAATCCTTCCCCAAGCGTAACCGACTCCCGAACCTAAAATCTTTTTTTAGACCAGTTTCTTTCCTTAACTTGACGTAATCTTTCTAGATTTACGTTGGGTTAAATAAGTAGGTGACTAACCACACCTATTAAAAATAAAAGGTTAGTGGCGACTCCATTTGTTTTTTTTTTACTGTTTAGTCACGAACATTTTTTTTACACCATACCATTTATCGTCGGAGCGGTAAAACGTCTCGACAGCTTGGCGACTCCACTGGGGACCCATTTTTTAGAGTCAAGCCACTTTTTAAGTCTTATTTTACTTTGGTTTAATAATAAAACGTTTTAAGTTTCATTTCATACATTGCATCATTCATTTGCATTAAATTTTTTTTCCAATAATTGTTTCAAAATTTTTCAAAAAAAAAAGAAAAGAAGAGAGAAAAAAAAAGGGAAGATTTTTCAAAAAAAATAAGTTTATTAAAATTGCATCTTGCATTCATATCACATTCAACTTATATGTATGTTTTTACGTTTTGATTTTCTAGTATGCTTTGTGTGCTTAATTACTCATCTATATTTTGCATGTTTTAATTCTTAGCCTATGCCTTGATCCTCCAGCATGCCCTATGTCTTAATTATTTGTATATATTTTGCATGTTCCAATTTCCTTTGTATGTCTTGATTTGCTAGTATGCTTTTTTGTATTTACCATTTTGCCCTTTTAGTCACTTGTATGTATTTTTTCTTGTTTTAATTCCTTATGTATGCCATGTATGCCTATCTTGTTTACCATGTGTGCTTATCTCATCATATTAATCGTTTATCCTATATTTCGAATTGGACTGATCGTGTGTTGACATGTGATAGTGAAGTTTTTTCTGCTTCCTGCTTCTGCTTCTCCGAATGTTCACTGCTTCACCGAAAGGCAATTGGTAAAGGTATAAGTCCCTCCCTCACACACGACACAATTCATAACATAAAAGTTCGGGAGTCCGAACTTCACCTTTATTTAGGAGGGGGCGACGGGGTTGCCTCCACCCCATCTTGTCCGATGGGTACCCTTGTCTAGAGCTTTAAATTCAGCATGTAGAAGAACCCAAAATCTAACCTAGATAGAGCCAAACCCATTGGAGAAAACTCGGTTTCTTAGGACACAAAAGGGGGACGGCTTCTTAACCTTTATCAATCCCTTTCGTTTTATCTGCTTATTTCATGATAGCATGTTGTTTGTCTATTTTCTGATTATTTCGTGATGACATGCTGTTTGTATAAACTGTCTATTTTTCTGTACATATGCTTATTTCATGATAGCACGTTGTTTGTATAAACTGTCTGTTTTCTTTCACTTTTTTGTGCAAATACTTATTTCATGATGATATGTTGTTTGTTTTCTTTCCCACTCTATTTGTATGTATCCATTTCATAATCTGTTTGTTTTCTTTCACTTTATCTATATGTATATGCTTATTCCATATTGGTATGCTACTTGTATAATTTTCCTATTCTCTTCTTCACTTCGTCTGTATATATGTTGTCTGCTTATCGTACTTTCTTCCTTGCTTCATCCATACATGTTCATGCTTTGAATATCCATGATTATTTCTTTTATTTGCCATCACCACATGACATGCATTCCATTGTAGAATCATTCGCAACAAGAGAACTATAAAGGGAAATTAGTCGTGGCTGATGAACAAGGTCGACCTTTGGGTCAACGGATATTTGGGCCCCCGGCCTTGTTTGGATGAAATGACTAATTATCTTTTATGGTTAAATTGTTGCGAGCCAAACATCTTTGCATCATTCATCTTAACATTATTATTTTATTCTGATACATTTCCTTTTACCTTTTTGCCATTTCTTTTTCTTCTTTATCTCTGCATCCCATTCTTGCATTCCATCCCCATCTATAATAGGTTTACTATAGAGAAAATTAGTTATGACGAAAGAAAGTGAGGAAGTACCCATGGAGATAGATTCGATGGAAGAGTATAAAAATTTCGATTCCGCCAGTCCGGTTTTGAAACAAGCTCTGTACTGGCTAAGGCAGAAAGCTAGGGAGGCATCAGCAAAGGGTCCTCCACCCCAGTTACCTGCGAGACTCAGCTGTAGTTTCGTCCGAAATGATCTGACAAGACTGAAACAGTTATGGGAAGGCATCAGTGATAAGGGTCAATTCAAACAGTTGTATGGAGATATAGCATTACTGCTAGATGTGGAAGTGGAGGAGGAGCTCTTACAAGTGGCTTTGTACTTTTGGGATCCCTCATACCGGTGCTTTACTTTCGGTAAACATGATGAATCTTCTACTGGAGAGTATGATATGGTGCCGACGATGGAGGAATATCAAGATCTGTTGATGATAGGGAACAAGCCGGATAAAGTATTTTGGCCAACCGAGAATCATCCTAGGAAGCTAGTGAAGTTGTTGGGGATGAAGACCGAAGAGATAAGAAGCTACATGGATGGCGAATTCCTTTCACCTAGTTTCATGATGGATATTGTGGAAAAGAATACCACCTCTAGAAAAGGGATTGATGTTCTAGCCCTCTTGATTTATGGCCTAGTACTATTTCCTAGAAAGGAGGGATATGTGCATATGTCAGTAACAACTCTTTTCATAGAGATCAAGCATCAGTCTGATCCAGCTTTGACAATTTTGGCAGAAACCATTCGATCTCTCAATGCATGTAGAAAAGCCGGTGGTAAATTTGAGGCTTGTGGACAGTTATTGACAATACGGTTTAGAAGCCATTTCGGATACAAAAAGTTTGTAGGAATGGTCTTCGATAACAAAGGTGAAGAGACGATAGCCATTTATAATGCACATCCTTGGCCATCCCAACCAAGAACAGTGGTAGAATGGGTCGAGTGGTTCACGAATTTGAAGAACCAAGACATCACATGGAGAGCAATGTGGACAACGACAAAAGATACTCCTTATTTGGATGCAAATATACCGTGGATCCCTCTTGTAGGCATTTGGGGAACCATCAGTTACTCCCCATTGTTAGTAAGACGGCAATACGGGTCAGAACAATCTATCCCTCTCACTTTTGGGCTCAATTTGTTAGACTTCCAGCATGACACCGAAAAGAGACTTGATGAGGCCAAATTTTGGGCAAACTTGTACAAAGGAGCGCAAAAGATGGATCGTGGCAATCATACTGACAATGCAGTTCCTGAATACGTTGTGTGGCATGGTAAACGGGCGAAACAAATTTCAGTTCCGCCAGTTCTGGATTCTAATTACCCTTTGGTTGAGGCACCAGAAGACAAGTTAGAAAGGCTGGAAATTGAGAATCAGAGGTTCAGAAAAGGAGCTCAGCTAGTTGAATTGACCCACAAATGTCAGCAGTTGGAGATACAGAATTAGCAACTACGAGACCAGCTTGGAAATAGCCAGATAGAGATGCAATGATGGTTCAAGATTGGGTAAGAGAAAGTGCCAACAATGTCAAGCTGAAAGGGGAGGTGAAATAATGGAGAGAAGAGGCCACGAAAATGAGCCGGTTGGCAGCAAGGACCGAAATCTTCAATCAAGAACATGCCCAAAGCTGGAAAATTCCCAAAAACAATGCTTTCGAGTTCAGGAAGAGAAGAGCAAAGTAGAAAAAGCAAAGATTGAACTGAAAAGAGAATTGGCGGAGCAGAAACGTTTAGTAGGGGGGTTAGTCCGGAGAAACAATGAGTTAGAGCAACAAGTTCGCGATGCTGTCAACAGATTGACTATTTCTGAAAACCAAAGTGCTAAGATGAGGGCACAATTGGAGCAGTTCAGAAGACAAGTAGAGTGACAGATTTGTTGTTTTTCGGGAGGTTCCTTTTGTAAAATATTATCATCTTATGTTTTGATTCGGATGGTATTCTATTATGGGTTATTAAACTCACTTTCCTATTTTCGTAATGCTAATTATCTTTATAGTAATCTTGTTATGGATGGGTTTCCACATTACATAATCATTCAAGCATATTCATACATACATTTCATTCATATTCATGGTAAGAGAATCTGATTCGCCCTTATGGTTAAATAAAGGTTTCAAGATAGCACCTCCAACGCACAGATATAACACTAGACTACATTCCAGAATCGTCATGGAAGAACAAGCTGCTAAGATTGAACAGCTAAGGAAGACAAATGAGGATCTACAGAAAAGATTGGATCAGATGGAGGAAATGGTGGCCAGTATGAGACAGCAAAACGTGGCAAATTCAGGCAACAATTCTAATGGGCAATCTTCTCAGAGTACACTCCCACACGGACTCCCCACAGCTCAGCCCACGAATGCCTCTCTCTCGCCCCTTACCCTCAACATACCTTTACAAGAAAATCAAACACAAATTCCTCAACCAACCACAAACACATTCACTTTCCCACCACCTCCACCTGGTGTGTACCCTTTTACACCATCAATGTTTACCACAAGCAGAGGAATCCCAACAACTCAACCAATTCCCCCTCCCACCTACACTATGCCAACTTCTGTCCCTGGACACACCCCAAACAATCCCGTGTTTGTGCCTAATGAACAATTTGAGAGGGAGATCGGTGGAGCCGAAAGCCAACAGGTATTGAGCCAGATAGAGGAGCGGCTCAAGGCCATGGAGGGCACTCATGCTTATGGCATTACTAATGCCTATGAATTGAGCTTGGTGGATGGATTGGTGATCCCACCAAAGTTCAAAGTGCCTGAATTCGAGAAGTACAAGGGGACCACATGCCCTAAAGACCACATTACTATGTATTGCCGGAAGATGGCCGCATACTCCAGAGATGATAAGTTGCTAATTCACTGTTTCCAAGATAGCCTTACCGGGTCTGCAACGCGGTGGTACAATAAGTTAGATAGACGGGGCATTCACTCTTGGAATGATCTAGCCCGAGCTTTTATTGATCAGTATAAGCACATGACTGATTTGGTACCCGATAGACTGACCTTGCAGAATATGGAGAAGAAGTCTTCTGAATCTTTCACCGAATATGCCCAAAGATGGAGGGATATAGCAGCTCAGATTCAACCTCCTTTAACTAAGAAAGAGACCACGAGGTTATTTGTTAATACCTTGAAAGCTCCATACTACAGTCATATGCTGGCCGGTGCCACCAAAAGCTTTACCGACATGGTCCTAGTTGGAAAGATGGTGGAAAATGCATTCAAAACTGGCAAATTGGAACGTGGGGAGTCTAGTGCGGCTAGGAAAAATCCAAAGAAGAAAGAAGGTGAAGTAAACACCGCCGGATATGGAGGATACCAACAATACCCTTAACAGCAATATCAACTAAACCAATCCCAATATCGACCATACCAACCACAATACCGACCATACCAATCCCAATACCAACCCCAATATCGTCCTACCAACTACACACCACCTCAAAACACCTACCAACATCCTCCTTCCAACTATGCTCAACCTCAAAACACTTATCAATATCCGATATCCAATACCAGTTATACTGCCTCCAGACCAAACACTCAAAATTGGAACCCAAGACCACCAAGAGAAAGGAAACAATTCACCCCTATTCCCATGACCTATACCGAACTTTATGCCAAACTCTTAAGCAACAAAATGATTGAACCAGTCCAATACTTAACCCCTTTATAGCCTCCATATCCGAGGTGGTTCGATGAAAACGCCACATGTGCCTATCACTCGGGTGCTAAGGGACATAGCATTGAGAACTGTATTCGGTTGAAGGAAGTGGTTCAAGGCATAATCAATGAAGGTCGTCTGACTTTCGATGCACCGCCAAGTGTAGGCACAAATCCTCTCCCAAATCATGGTAGAAACACTGTGAATATGATTGATGATGGGGCAGTTCGTGTTAAGAGAAAGGTTGAAGAGATTATCACACCAATGAAGGTCGTATATCAGGCTTTGCTAAAGGCCCAAATGATTACTCCCTTGAAGTGTGAAGGTCATGAGATCCAGTGTTGCACTGAATTCTGAAGAAAGTTGCAAGCTATGATGGATGCCGGTCTAATTGAATTTTATGTGGAGAGAAACGAAAGTACCGACATCTGTATGGTGAATAATGGAAATGAAGATTTTTCCCATTATAAACCAAGTTTGAAACTATCTGTGATTCAAAAACCCAGCCTTGCCTTTCCCATAACCTCACCAAAACCAAGCCTGTTAATTCCGATGACCCCTAGGCCGACATTGAATATCCCCATATTGAAACCAAGCTTGAATTTGAATGTACCAACACCGTTCCCCTATCGGAGTGATAAGGAGGTACCTTGGAGATACGAGAGTTCAGTGCAACAGATGAATGCCAATGTCCAGGAATCTGAATCAGTGAATATTTCTGGAGTAGGAGGCATGACTAGGAGTGGAAGATGCTATTGCCCAAATCCAACTGCCACTCTACAAAAAGAGAAGAGCATGGAGAAAAATGATGAAGTTGTTACACCATCTGTTGGAAAGCCAGAGAAAGAAATTGAAAAAGAAGTAACCAAG
The DNA here is from genome assembly GCA_030664755.1 of Microcos paniculata. Lineage (NCBI taxonomy): Eukaryota > Viridiplantae > Streptophyta > Magnoliopsida > Malvales > Malvaceae > Microcos > Microcos paniculata. The sequence continues at coordinate 10,986,145 of CP131463.1, forward strand.
ACAGTGGATGAAAATGATGCTCGTGAATTCTTGAAATTCATCAAACAAAGTGAGTACAGCGTCATAGAACAACTAAATCGCTTGCCAGCCAAGATCTCTCTGTTAGCTCTGCTTTTGAACTCCGAGGCACATCGTAATGCTCTCTTTCGAATCTTGAACCAGTCTTATGTGTCCAAAAACATTACCGTGGCCAATTTGGAACATATTACCGGGGGTATCACAGTGACTGATTACATCTATTTCACTGATGAAGAGATCCCTTCCGGAGGAAGAGGCAATTACAAGGCACTGCACATCACTGTTCGGTGCAAGGATCATATGGTCGCCAAAGTATTGATTGACAATGGATCTGCTTTGAATGTGATGCCACTTCACACATTGATGAAATTGCCTATAGACCAATCTTTAATGAAAGCCAGTCAGTTAGTGGTTAGGGCATTTGATGGCACACGAAGGGAAGTTATTGGCGAGATGACCGTTCCGATAATTGTAGGGTCGGTTGAATTTGAGATCCTTTTCCAGATTATGGATATTTCGCCAACTTATAGCTGTCTCCAAGGTCGCCCCTGGATCCATATGGCCGGTGCTGTTCCTTCTTCCCTTCATCAGAAGATCAAGTTCCGAGTAGAAAATAGAAAATAAGATAGTTTCTGTGTCCGGATAAGAAGACATCATGGTAATGCAACCTCCAAGCACTCCTTACATTAAAGCTGCAGAAGAGGCAATGGATTGCTCTTTCCGGTCATTTGAAATAGCCGAAGTAACATGGGTAAGAGAAGGATCCAAGGTACCTAGTCCACATTTTTCTGGTTGCTTGAATATGCAAGTCAATATGACTGTCGGAAGAGGCTGTCGGGCCGGAAAAGGACTCGGAAAGTATGGTCAAGGAATCCGTGAGCCTATTGTCTTACCAAAAGCGAAGCCCACTTTTGGAATTGGATATAAGCCTTCTTGGAGAGAAAAGTTCGAAGCAAGGGAGGAGAAGAAGCGCAAGCGTGTAGCTACATTGAAAGGAGGGGAACTTGAACCCAAGAAACTGAAGATTCCACCGTTGAAAGATAGTTTTGTTTTTGCTGGAACGATGAACCCAAAAAGATCAGTTGTTGAGCTTGAACAGTTATTAAAGGGATTGTCTATCAGCATGCTAGAGCACGGGGAATCAAGTAGTGGAACATTGGTTCAACGATTGGCACCGGGGACTGATTTGAATAATTGGGAGTCTTTTGAGATGCCGATGAACTTGTCAGATCTGAACATGTAATCATTAAGCTTTGAGAACTCATTTTATCCTACACTTCTACCTAAGAGTGTGGACAGTTGACTTTCATATGTTATGGGTTTTATTTTCATGTTTGCTCCATCATCCATGATATTGATATTCACACTATTAAACTCTACACCGTGTATATATACCATTGTGTTTTCCTCTATATGTTTATCCTTGTTATTCATTTCTCCTTTTATCAAATGCATATATATATACCCCTTTATTGTCTTTTGACCCCAAGACTTCAAACGATGAATGTAAAAACAACAAAGATGGTCTTTTTGAGCCCGACTTTGATCGTTTCGTTAATGCGGATGACCTCGACAACGATGATGATGATGATTACTCTCTTCCCCCTGATCTTATGAGACTGATTGAAAAGGGAGACAAACAGATCTTGCCCCACAAAGAGGCCACTGAATTGATCAATTTGAGTGATGATGAGGAAAAGAGAGAAGTTAAAATTGGCACCTCCCTAACACCCAAACAAAAAGAGGAACTAGTGGCATTACTCAAGGAATATGCTGATGTCTTTGCTTGGTCCTATCAGGATATGCCAGGTCTGGATACTGAGATTGTGGTGTATAGAATGCCAATCAAGCCCGGGTTCAAGCCAGTACAGCAAAAATTGAGGAGAATGAGGCCTGCCATGTTATTAAAGATCAAAGAAGAAGTGAAGAAGCAACTGGACGTAGGATTTTTGGAAGTAGCTACTTATCCCGAGTGGGCCGCAAATGTAGTACCAGTCCCGAAGAAAGATGGCAAAGTTCGAATGTGTGTGGATTACCGAGATGTCAACAACGCCAGCCCGAAAGATAATTTCCCATTACCCCACATTGACACTCTAGTCGACAACACAGCTAAACATGCAACATTTTCTTTCATGGATGGGTTTTCGGGGTACAACCAGATTAAGATGGCTTCAGAAGATAAGGAGAAGACTGCTTTCACCACCATGTGGGGCACGTTCCAATACAACGTGATGTCCTTTGGTCTCAAGAATGTCGGGGCAACTTATCAGAGAGCTATGGTGACCCTTTTTCATGATATGATGCATAAAGAGATTGAGGTGTATGTGGATGATATGATTGCCAAAGGTCGGAATCCAGAAGAGCATATGACTGGCCTGAAGAAGTTGTTTGAGAGGTTGCGCAAGTATCGGTTGAGGTTGAATCCGGCCAAATGTACTTTCGGTGTTACTTCAAGGAAACTATTGGGCTTCATTGTTAGTCAAAGGGGCATCGAGGTAGACCCGGATAAAATCAAAGCCATTCAAGATTTGCCACCTCCGAGAACTCAAAAAGAAGTAAGAGGTTTCTTTGGGCGATTAAACTATATCTCCCGCTTCATTTCCCAGTTGACTGCAAAATGTGACCCAATTTTCAAGCTTTTGAAGAAGAACAATACGGGAGAATGGAATCAAGATTGTCAGAAAGCCTTTGATAAGGTCAAGGAGTATTTGTCAAACCCACCAGTGCTAGTACCTCCTGTGCCGGATCGACCTCTAATCTTGTATTTGACAGTGTTGGAACACTCCATGGGCTGTGTTTTGGGGCAACATGATGAAACTGGTAAGAAAGAGCAAGTGATCTACTATGTCAGTAAGAAGTTCACAGAGTATGAGGCCAAGTATTCTCAGATAGAAAAGATGTGTTGTGCATTGGCATGGGCGGCTCAGAGATTAAGACAGTATATGCTGTATAACACCACATGGTTGATAGCAAGACTAGATCCGATCAGATTCCTTTTTGAGAAACCTTCATTGTCAGGACGATTGGCTCGATGGCAAGTACTATTGTCAGAGTATGATATAGTTTATGTCTCCCAGAAAGCTATTAAAGGAAGTGCTATTGCCGAATTTCTAGCTGATAGAGCAGTTGATGACTATGAACCCATGAAGTTTGAGTTTCCTGATGAGGACTTGATGTCAATATTCAATTCTGAGCTAGAGTAAGAAAAGAAATGGAGAATGTATTTTGATGGAGCATCAAATGCACTGGGGCATGGAGTAGGAGCTATCCTAATATCCCCAAATGGAAATCAATACCCGGCGACGGCAAGACTTGACTTCGACTGCACAAACAATATGGCAGAATATGAAGCTTGCATTCTGGGGATCAAGATGGCAATAGAGAGAAAGATTGAGGCTTTGGAAGTGTATGGCGATTCTGCTTTGGTGATATATCAGCTGAGAGGTGAATGGGAAACACCAGACTCAAAGTTGGTCCATTATTATAAGTACATCATGGAGTTGATTCAGCAATTTGAAGAAATCAGCTTTCATCATCTCCCTAGAGAAGACAATCAGTTGGCCGATGCATTGGCAACTTTAGCTTCGATGTTCAAAGTCGATAAAGGAGCTGAAATCGAAGCAATCAAGTTGGACATGAAGACTCATCCGGCACATTGCATGAGTGTTGGAAAGGAGGATGATGGCAAACCTTGGTTCTATGACACTGCCCAATACCTCAGATTTCAAAAGTATCCAGATCGTGCTGTTGAGAATGACAAGAAAGTTATCCAAAAAATGTCGGCAAACTTCTTCTTAGACGGTGAAGTCTTTTACAAGAGAAGTAGGGATCAAGTAATGTTGAGATGCGTAGAGTCGAAGGAAGCAAAGAAGATTCTAGAAGAAGTTCACAGCGGAATCTGTGGAACTCATTCCAGTGGACATAGAATGGCTAAACAGATTATGAGGTTGGGATATTACTGGTTGACTATGGAGACCGATTGTATTAATCATGCCAGAAAATGCCATAAATGTCAGATTTATGCTGATAAGATTCATGTGCCTCCTAATCCATTGCATGTCATCTCGTCCCCTTGGCCTTTCTCAATGTGGGGCATAGATATAATCGGGGCAATCTCACCAAAGGCTTCTAATGGGCATCAGTTCATCCTAGTGGCCATTGATTACTTCACCAAATGGGTCGAAGCTACTTCATATGCCAATGTAACACAGTCAGTGGTCACCAAGTTTGTGAAGAAGGAGATCATTTGTCGATATGGGCTACCGGAAAGAATCATCACTGACAATGCTAAGAATTTGAACAACAAGATGATCGATGCAGTATGCTCCCAATTAAAAATCAAACACAGCAATTCAACTCCTTACCGGCCAAAGATGAATGGAGCAGTCGAAGCAGCAAACAAAAACATTAAGAAGATTGTCCAAAAAATGACAAAGACTTATAAAGATTGGCATGAGAAGCTTCCTTTTGCTTTACATGCTTATCGCACTACTGTAACAACATCAACTGGGGCAACACCATATTCTCTTGTTTATGGAATGGAAGCTGTGGTACCAGTTGAGGTAGAAATCCCATCTTTGAGAATATACAGAGAGTTGAGGCTTGAAGAGTCAGATTGGGTGCAAGAGAGATTTGACCAGTTGAACTTAATTGAAGAGAAGCCGCTTAAAGCACTTTGTCATGGTCAATTGTATCAGAAGAGAATGATGCGTGCATATGATAAGAAGGTACGTCCGCGCGAGTTTACAGAAGGAGAATTGGTGCTGAAAAAGATTCTACCTACTCAACATGATCCCCGAGGAAAGTGGACTCCAAATTGGGATGGTCCTTATGTGGTGAAGAAAGCATTCTCGGGTGGTGCCCTGATCTTGCAAGAAATGGACGGGGATGAATTGCCACATCCAATCAATGCCGATGCTGTGAAGAAATACTACACTTGAAGAATTAAAAAATGATGATGAATGAAAGATGACAAAAAAAATGAATGATAAAAAAATGAAAATAAAAAAATAAAAAAATGAAAAATGAAAAAATAAAAGAATGAAAAAATGAAAAGAGCGTCTCAAGTTGAAAACCTGAAGAGGCGGCTTGAGTCTGAAAAAGAGAAGAAAAGGAGGGATCTGAGGTGAAAACCCGAAAGGGCGGTTCAGATCCAACTAGGTTGGTTCCTAAGCTGAAAACCTGAAAAGGAGGTTTAGGAAGTTTGAGAAAGCTCGGCAAAATGGATACCTAACTTGCATAAGAGATCTTGTTTGGCCATGGGGATTGGAGTAATCAGAAATCGTCAGACTTTGTCAAACGTCACTCTAGCAATGATGGGTCATTCAAAGGCAGGACGCAAGATGACTAGCTTTTGTTATTTCTGCATTCATCGTATTAAGGTCATGTGCCTTTCTTCTTCTTTTCGCTACAAATTTGTTTGTTATAGACTCTTGGTTACAAACTTGTGATGAGCTTGTTGTAAGTTTATCTTTAATATATATAGACATGTCTGGCACACTTTAAAGATCCATGTGTTTTCTTTAAATATAAATTGCATATTTTTTCTTTATCATGAAGGGATAAGCAAATAGGTAAATAAATGCCATGACATTGGATGTCACTTTCAACACAAAAAGAAAGAAATGTAGAAATGAGTTCAATAGCTTATGATTGATGCCAGAAGTATGATGACACAAACAAAATCATCTTGAGCTGGGACGTTCAAGCAAGAGTGATTTGAAGAGAGGGTCTGGGGCATGTTGATGCCAGAAAAGGTGTGATGAAAGGATGTTCTCCAATTTCGAGCCCAAAAAGTACAAGTTGGGCCAAAACAGAAGGCTATTTTGAAAACTTTGAGGTAAAGTAACAAAGCATTATCATTTAAGCATGAGCATGCAAAATGCATCATTCTAGCATCATTCCTCATGAACATCCATTATGCATCAGGGTTCAAAGATTACAGGTTAAACCCAGTTTAAGATTGTGAGGTTAGTCTTGTACAAGAAGTTCCTCAGGTAACTCTCCAAAACTCCTTTAAGGTCTTTCCATGCTTAAAGTAATTATTCGTGATTCAATTCAGTCTAGCATAAATTATTTCTACAATTTCTTCAAAATTTAAAATCATTTTGTTTAAGATGATTTTCCAAAATTGTTTCTGTTTAGAGCAATTTCTTCAAAATTTAAAATCATTTCTGTTTAGGATGATTTTCTAAAATTGTTTCTATTTATAACAATTTCTTCAAAATTTAAAATCATTCTGTTTAAGATGATTTTCCAAAATTGTTTCTGTTTAGAGCAATTTCTTCAAAATTTAAAATCATTTCTGTTTAGGATGGTTTTCTTAAAATTGTTCCTGTTTAGGACGATTTCTTCAAATCAAAAATCACTTTTGTTTAGAATGATTTTCTCAAAATTGTTTTTGTTTAAGAACAATTTCCTAAAACATCATGTCTGTTTAGAATGATTTTCTCAAAATTATTTCTATTTAAGAACAATTTCCATTAAAATCATTTCTATTTAGAGTGGTTTTCTTAAAATTGTTTCTGTTTAGGACAATTTATTCAAAATTCAAAATCATTTCAGTTTAGAGTGATTTTTCAAAATTGTTTCTGTTTATAACAATTTCCTTCAAAATCATTTCTATTTAGAGTGATTTTCTAAAATTGTTTCTGTTTAGGACAATTTCTTCAAAAGTTCAAAATCATTTCTGTTTAGAGTGGTTTTCTCAAAATTGTTTCTGTTTAGGACAATTTCTTCAAAAGTTCAAAATCATTTCTGTTTAGAGTGGTTTTCTCAAAATTGTTTCTGTTTAGGACAAGGACAATTTCTTCAAAAGTTCAAAATCATTTCTGTTTAGAGTGGTTTTCTCAAAATTGTTTCTGTTTAGGACAATTTTTTCAAAAGTTCAAAATCATTTCTGTTTAGAGTGATTTTCTAAAATTGTTTCTGTTTAGGACAATTTCTTCAAAGTCTAAAATCATTTCTGTTTAGGGTGATTTTCTTAAACTTATTTCTATTTAGGACAATTTCTTCAAAAGTTCAAAATGATTTCTGTTTAGAATGGTTTTCTAAAACTGTTTCTGTTTAGGGCAATTTCTTCAAAATTTAAACTCATTTATGCTTAAAGTGACTTTTCAAAACGGGTTCTGTTTTGAACGATTTCCTTGATTTTGAAATCATTTCTGTCAGGAATGATCATTTTTGGAAAAGCTAGCATTGTTTAGTGCACATTGGAATAAGGAGTGTCTACGTCTTTGCTTATTTCCTAATCATCTAGAAGCTTACACTTCTAGATTATTAAGAAATAATCAAAGAGGGGCAACTGTAGACACTTATTTTAAATTTTGATTAATTAATTAACTGATTAATTAATTAATTAATTGGTCATTACTAAATTGTTATCTTCTTAAGCTTATTTCATTTTTATTCTTATTTTTATTTTTATTTTTATTTTTATTTTTATTTTTATTTTTATTTTTATTTTTATTTTTATTTTTATTATATTTTATTCTAATCTTATCTTATTACCTCGTAGGCAATTTTGAACTGAAAACAAAGCCGAATTGATCCAGCTCCATGCAAATCAGAAGCCATGCAAAAGTCAAGCAAGCCAAGAAAGCCAACTGAGTTAACTCAATTTTCATGCAAGAAAATAAATAAATAGAGATATATATATATATATAAGTATTTGTATATATATATATATATGTATATGTATATATATTTATGTGTGTATATAAATATTTATATGCATATATATATAATTATATGTATATGTATATATTTATATATATATATATATATTTATAGGTATGCATGTATATATTTTGCTTAGTGGGTCCACTGGGAATATCAAGTCACCCATCAGAGGAAGAATTTAGGCTTGGTTTGAGGAGTGGAATAATCCTCTGCAATGTTCTCAATAAAGTTCAACCTGGAGCTATGCCTAAGGTGGTGGAAAGTCCATGTGATGCAGCTCTCATACCTGATGGAGTTGCATTGTCAGCATTTCAATACTTTGAAAATGTAAGGAACTTCTTGGTGGCAGGGCAAGAATTGGGCTTCCTACTTTTGAGGCATCTGATCTGGAACAAGGAGGCAAATCTGCAAGGGTTGTTAATTGTGTTCTAGCGCTTAAGTCCTATAATGAATGGAAGCTCGCGGGCGGAAATGGAGTATGGAAATTTGGTGGAAATGTAAAACCTGGTGCAACCACATTGGGGAAGCCATTTGTAAGAAAAAAATTCAGAGCCTTTCATGAACTCCTTGCAAAGGACCTCATCGATGAATGAGAAATTATCAAATGATCACTCCCATGAAAATGATCCTAATAAAATGGCCACTTCTGGTTGGTTAAGTATGTTAGTTCGTGCCATTCTAATAGATAAAAAGCCTGAAGAAGTTCCTATGCTTGTTGAGTCCGTTCTCAGTAAAGTCGTAGAGGAGTTTGAGCATCGGATTGCAAGCCAATATGAAGTGATGGAAACAACTTCAAAAGGCATCACTCCGTCTCATTACAACAAGCCTACATTGAAACCAATGCCTGGGAATAAAAAGCTCGAGGAAAAGAACATCAAGGTGTTGAAGAAAGGAGATTGCTTTCCTAAAAACCTCACTGATGATGAGGAATTAAAAATTCGATCTCAGAAACAGCAGATGATCTTTGATCAACAACAAAGATAAATTCAGGAATTAAAGCATGGTATCAATGCCACCAAAGCTGGCATGCAGTTCATACAAACGAAATTTCATGAAGAATTCAATAATCTTGGCGTGCATATTCATGGTCTAGCTCATGCTGCTTCTGGTTACCATAGGGTTCTAGAAGAGAACCGCAAGCTATACAATCAAGTACAAGATCTTAAAGGTAGCATCCGTGTTTATTGCCGTGTGAGACCATTCTTGTCTGGACAATCGAGTTATTTGAGCACTGTGGATCATATAGAAGAAGGAAACATCGCCATTAACACCTTATCAAAGTATGGTAAAGGACACAAGTTGTTCACTTTCAACAAAGTCTTTGGGCCATCTGCAACTCAAACGGAGGTTTTTTCTGATATACAGCCACTGTTCCAGGCCGCTCCCGCCAAGAGCCTCAGCACCACTGCTCCACCGTCAACTTCAACTTCTTCATCTCCAACCTCCTCAACCCTTGCAACCTCCCTACCATCAACTTCTACTCCCTCTCGGTCATCATGAAAATGAGAAAGCCAAGCCATGTGGAACCGAGTCAACTCGGGCATCATGCAAACGAGAAAGCCATACAAGCAAGCCACGAGTTAACTCGGCCTTCCATACAAGCCACCACCATCAACACGCACCCCATGCAAGACCACGATAAAGCTCAGATGTCTATGTTTTTGATGCACTCTTGCATGAGGTTGCCTGCAGGCATAGGCCCATTAAAAAATGAAGACATTGCCTGAGGAATTAGTGCTAGATGGTTGGGTATGGGAGAAGTTAAAGCATGCTAAGTGTGCTACGGGTGCACCTGCTTTCAGATATATCAATTATTGGCTGCAAACCCACGCCTTATCTGCTCATGCACCAACCCGACAAGACCATTACCAACGATGATGTGCCTGAGTCGGCCCCTCTTGATGGTCACTCCCTAGGATGGGTGGCAACATCACCATGATCTGCATGACCATGCTGCAAATGCTAAGGACACGTTGAAGAACTGCTCTTATAACATGGTAAAGACAGTGAGGGATGGCAAGACAGGAGCCAAGCTGCCTCCAGCAGAAAAGAAGAAGATCGAGGACGTAATTGAGCATGGCCATTCAATGGCTAGACAACAACCAGCTTGCTAAAGCCAAAAATGGAGACAAGATAAGAAGACCACCCATCCTCAGCTGCTTTTGGCAGCATCCTCACATCAGCCTACATACCAGCTGTCTTCCAAAATGAATGAGACCCATGCTAAAAGGAACAAATATGGGCAGCTAACGAAAAAAAATCAGCCAATAGAAGACCAATGATTTAAAGAGAGAAGAAATAGGAGCTATAAAAGGGAAGACTCATATGGCATTAAGAGGAGGAGAAGGTGGACCAATTTTTTTTTCTCTTCTCTCTGGTATTTTTTTTCAAGGGAGCAACGAGATTTCTTCAAAAAAAAAGGAGAGCTTTGTTCTTCATTTTTACTAATCTTTATGCAATTATCTGCCCAAGTTTCTATTTTTATTAATCTCATATGAATATGCGCTCAAGTTTCATTCTTATTAATTTGTTTTATTTATTTATTAACTTTCATGTAATTTTCTGTGCAAAGTTACTAATTTTATTAATCTCTACATGAATCTGTGCCTAAACTTTATTATTAGTCTTTCATGCAATTCTCTATCTAAACTACTATTCTTACCAACCTTTATATGAATATGTATTCAAGTTTTCGTTTTTATTTTTATTAGTCTTTTATATAATTTTCTGCCCAAATAATTCTTTTATTAATCTTTGTATGAATATATGCCTAAGTTTTCATTTTTATTGATCTTATATGTCAGTTTCTGTCTAAGTTCTCGTTTTTACTAACCTTCATGTAAATACTTGCCCAAGAGTCTCTTTTAAATAATCCATATGTATAAACTTATGTTCAAGTTAATATTTTTATTAGCCTTTATGCAAATCCCCATCTAAGTGTCCATTTTTTAAAATATTTATATAATCTCTTCAAGCTCAAATTTGAAATCTTTTTTTAACAATCTTTAGGATTTGTTGGATATTAAAGACTTATGTATATTGAATGATTGTTACAAATGTTTTGACAGATATATATGTTTGTTACACGCCATGTTCCAATATGCAAATAATCATGTTATACTTTAATTTGATAGTTGTGTGTCTTCTTAGTAAATTATACTTGTATTGCATATTATTTTATTTGGTATGAGACTAAGTTGTCCTTTTTCCTTTCTTGTCATTAATAGATTTTGGCATTAATATTTGTACTGTATATGTATCTAAGTCTCATTTCTATGTTGTACCCTCAATTAGGATCCACACATATTTCATTATTATTATGTTTATTTGGGCTAGATTTGTAAATGTGTTCATCTCACATACCCTAGATTTCCCATGCTCCCCTTGTTTAAATTAATTGTGTTTATATGTACTAATCTATACTTCCTTGTCTCATTCATGTATAATTAAGTTTAGAACATCGATTTTCAAAAAATTCATATGCATGGGGTGATCAGAGGTTGCCTCGGGAGTCTGAGGTTTCCAAAGGTTTCTCCGATGAGAAGTTTTCTCGGTGTCTAATCGGGAGTTCGATCGGGCCCGGGAAAATTCCTCATCCCTTCAAAATTAAAAAAATATATTTTTCTCATTTAACTTTCATAAAAGGCATACATCATGTTTGTGATTTCCTTAATTTCTTAAAATTGGCAGGTAAACTAAATTTTTTATTACCTTCTTTTACAAAAGAAATGTTTATTCCAAAACCTTTTATCCATTTATACTTTTATGTTTTATTTTCATTTCATTTTAAGAAAATCTCTTGTTTAAGAGGCTCAATTAAATTAAAAGGAATGTTCATTCCAACATTAATTTCAAAACATGTTTTAAAGGTTTTTGGAGAGATCTTAATTTTCCAACTATAATTAAGGCCTCTAAAATTAATCCAAATTTTATGAAAAAATCATTTTCAAAATCTTTTTTCTTATTTTTATTCCTTTTTATTTCTTTTTCAATAAAAGGGAATATTTATTTTCTTTTATCCTTTTTTTAATTTTTCAAAATATTTTCCTATCAAGCTAAATTTTTGTCAAACTATTCCCTTCATCAAATTAAAAGGAATATTTATTCCGACATTGTTTTAAAATTAAATCTTTCTAAGAGATTTTAATTTGAGAAATCATAATTAAAGTCTCTTAACATGATTTTCAAAACATGAATTTGAGGATGTTTATCCCAGCCTCTTTGTAAAATGTTTTCTAGAATGTTTCAATTAATATTCTCATAATTGAGACATTCTAAAATTAAAATTAAACCCTTGTTTTTGAAAAGGATATTTATCCTCATTTTTTAATTTGACTTTGATTTTTGAAGAATATTTATTCCTATTTAGAAATTGAATCTCCATTCTAAGTAGGAAATTTCTTCAAATTCAAAATTGGGCTATGGATTTTCACATAAAAAGGAATGTTCATTCCGACATTAAGTCTTTAAATTTCGAATTTAGCTTTTATAATGGGATGTTTATCCTACATTAAAAGGAATATTTATTCCGACATTTAAAATTATTTTTTTTATAATTTTAAGCACATTTTATTATCATTTTCCAAGTAAAATATTTTTAAGACTTTTGTGGTACCGATTTTTGGGCGTCTTGGGGGTGCTAATCCTTCCCCAAGCGTAACCGACTCCCGAACCTAAAATCTTTTTTTAGACCAGTTTCTTTCCTTAACTTGACGTAATCTTTCTAGATTTACGTTGGGTTAAATAAGTAGGTGACTAACCACAACTATTAAAAATAAAAGGTTAGTGGCGACTCCATTTGTTTTTTTTGACTGTTTAGTCCCGAACATTTTTTTTACACCATACCATTTATCGTCGGAGCGGTAAAACGTCTCGACAGACATGATAGCCAAGGCTCGAAGAACACATGAGCACATGGTTAATCTGAAGAAATTGTTTGAAAGGCAACGGAAGTACAGGCTTCAGTTGAACCCGGCAAAATGTACATTCGGTGCAACTTCAGGCAAGTTGTTAGGGCTTGTTGTGAGTGAAATAGGGATTAAAGTAGACCCTGAAAAAATCAAGGCTATTCAAAACCTACCATCACCAAAAATACTAAAAGAAGTGAGAGGTTTTCTCCGGTGATTGAACTATATTGCCAGGTTCATATCATAATTGACTACCAAATGTGATCCAATTTTCAAGTTACTTCGGAAGCAGAATCCCAGCGAATGGAATGATGACTGCCAGCTGGCTTTTAAGAAAATCAAAGAATACCTCACCAACCCACCGGTGCTGGTACCTCCGTTGCTTGGTAGGCCTTTGATTTTATGTCTGACGGTGTTTGAGAGCTCCATGGGATGTATACTGGGGCAACAAGATGAAACTGGGAAAAAGGAGCATGCGGTGTATTATTTGAGTAAGAAGTTTATAGAATATGAAGGCAAGTACTCCTCTCTTGAGAAAATGTGTTGCGCACTAGCTTGGGTTGCGCACTAGCTTGGGCTGCTCACCAATTAAGATAGTACATGTTGTATCACACAACCTTATTGGTGGCAAAGTTAGACCCCATCAAGTACATATTTGAGAAACCAGGTTTATCAGGAAGAATTGCTCAATGGCAAGTGCTATTGTCTGAATATGACATACAGTATGTTTCCTAAAAGGCTATCAAAGGAAGTGCGGTAGCAGATTTCTTGGTTGAACGTGCTACTGATGATTATGAGCCTATGGAGTTTGATTTCCCACATGAAGACTTAATGGCAATATTCCATGTGGAAGAGGAATCGGACGATGAAAATGGGGTTTGGAGAATGTTCTTTGATGGAGCCTCGAACGCAATAGGGCATGGCATTGGAGTAGTACTAATGTCTCCAGAAGGCAACCATTTTCCAGCCACTGCAAGGCTAGATTTTAGATGCACTAATAACATGGCTGAATATGAAGCATGTGTTTTGGGCATCCAAATGGCGATAGAAAGAAAGATTCAAGTGTTGGAAGTTTACGGAGATTCAGCACTGGTGATTTATCAGTTGAAAGGAGAATGGCAGACGAAAGACCCAAAATTGGTTCAATACCATGAGTACATCAAAGATCTAATGAAACATTTTAAAGAAATATCCTTCCACCATCTACCTAGGGAGGAGAACCAATTGGCTGATGCTTTGGCCACATTGGCCTCCATGTTCAAGGTTGATGCAGATACAGAAATTCAACCAATCAGAATAGATCTAAAAGATGAACCGGCTTATTGCATGAGTGTTGAAGAGGAAGAAGACAGAAAGCTCTAGTATTATGACATCATACAGTTTCTCAAGTATCGAAAATAACCAGAGCATGCCTAAAAAAATGACAAAAAGATCATTTCGAAGGATGGCAATGAATTTCTACTTGGATGGGGACATCTTATACAAGAAAAACCGAGATCAAGTGTTGTTAAGATGTGTAGCAGCAAAAGAAGCCCAGAAAATCTTATAAGAAGTACACGAGGGAATTTGTGGGACCCATGCTAGTGGGCACAAATTAGCCCAACAAATCATGAGATCTGGTTATTATTGGTTGACACTGGAATCAGATTGCATTAACTATACCAGAAAGTGCCATAAATGTCAGATCTATGCAGTTCAAATTCATGTTCCTCCAAGTCCGCTACATGTCATGGTACCTTCATGGCCTTTTTCCATGTGGGGCATGGACGTTATTGGACCAATTTCACCAAAAGCATCGAATAGTCATCAATACATTTTTGTCATGATTGATTACTTCACCAAATGGGTTGAAGCAGCTTGATATACCAGTGTTAAGCAACTAGTAGTTGCCAAGTTTCTGAAAAGAGAAATTATATGTCGGTATGGTCTCCTGGAAAAGATCATTTCTGATAATGCCCAGAACTTAAATAGTGGAATGATAAAAGCACTATGTTCACAATTTAAGATTACACATAACAACTCGGCACCGTATCGACCAAAGATGAATGGAGCGGTAAAGGCTGCTAACAAGAATATCAAAAGAATTGTGGCAAAGATGACTGAAACTTATCAAGATTGGCATGAGAAGTTACCTTTCGTGCTTCTCGCTTATTGGACTGCTGTAAGGACATCTACTGGGGCCACTTCATTCTCATTGGTGTATGGAATGGAAGCTATGGTGCCTATTGAGGTTGAAATCCCATCCCTCCGGATACTCAGAGAAGTACAACTGAATGAGGCTGAATGGATTAGAGAACGCTATGAACGACTGAATTTGATTGAAGAAAAACACCTTGCGGCTCTCTGCCATGGCTAACTATATCAGAAAAGGATGATGAGGGCATATGATAAGCAAGTAAAGCCGAGACAATTTCGAGAAGGGGGATTAGTTCTAAAGAAGATACTTCCTATCCAACGTGATTTTTAGGGGAAATGGGCACCAAATTGGGAAGGACCATATGTTGTCAAAAAGGTATTTTCTGGAGGAGCCATGATTTTACAAGAAATGGATGGCAAAGAGCTGCCAAGCCCCCATCAATTCTGATGCTGTGAAGAAATACTATGCCTGAAGCAAAAAAAAAAAGAGAAAAGGATGCAAAAATGAAGAAAAAAGAAAAAAAAGAAGAATAATAAGAAAATGAGTGGCTCAAGTTGAAAACTCGAAAGGGCGACTTGAGTCCAAAAAAGAAAAATGAAAAGGAGAGGTTCAAGTTGAAAACCCGAAAGGGCAGCCTAAATCGAGATGGGGTGACTTAAGTTGAAAACCTGAAAAGGCAGCTTAAGCAGGATGGAAAAGGTATAAAATTACCTCATAAGTTCGATCAACCTTGGTACGTGAGTGGGGCAAGTCAAGTCATTCGATATAAAGCTGTCAAGGACACTGGTACAGTAAACCGATCAAGAAAGAACTCGGGTTTCGTTTGCACTTATTTCTAAGCATTCATTGTCAGAGGATATCCTCGATTTTTTTTTATCTTGAGAAATTTTCAAACAATTTGAATCCTCTCGAATTGTACACTTTCTTTTTCTATCAGTCAAAACCCGCATCTATTATCACTTGTCTCCTACTACTTTCATTCATTCTTATGCAATAAGAATTTTGGTTGATGATAAATTTAGCATTGTATTGAGTTTTGTTTCATAAATTTCAAAATGTGCACAAACAAACAGAAACAAAAGCATGCATAAAAAGCTTATTCATCATCTGAGGGCGTAATTTTGGCTAAGAAAGAGCAAATCAGAAAGCCTCTCCAAGAGAATGTGAAAGCCACCCTAGACAAAAAAGCTTAGGACATTTGAGTGTAATGGAAAGAAAAATCTCAAATCAAGAAAAACACAGACACATGTGAAGGTCATCTGAAAAGAGCAAAGAAAATAAGCATTGAACTGTCAAGGTTGCTTGCTTCACCATAAACATGAATTGGGTTGCTACTAAGATACATCCAAGTTTTGCATCACAAACAAGGCCATCTGAGCATTTAAATATATCATAGAATGATTGATTCATCGTCACTCAATAAGCTGGTTACGAATCTTTATTCTAACCTCATCTCATTTTGACATATACAAATCAGTCATTTTCTGGCATTTAGCAATTATGCACCAGTTAACTCTCTTCAAAGAATTATAACATTTTTGCCCTGTCAAGGTCTTGCATTGCATCATTTTGCCCTATCAAGGTCTTTGCATTTCATTTTTCCCTATCAAGGTCTTTGCATTACATCATTTGCCCTATAAAGGTTCTTGCATTTCAAAGTTGCCCTATCAAGGTCTTTGCATTACATCATTTGCCCTATCAAGGTTCTTGCATTTCATAGTTGCCCTATCAAGGTCTTTGCATTGCATCATTTTGCCCGATCAAGGTTCTTACATTTCATAGTCGCCTTATCAAAGTCTATGTATTACATCATTTAACCTATCAAGGTTCTTGCATTACATCATTTTTGCCCTATCAAGGTCTTTGCATTGCATTATTTTGCCCTATCAAGGTTCTTGCATTTCATAGTTGCCCTATCAAGGTCTCTGTATTACATCATTTAACCTATCAAGGTTCTTACTTTGATGGTTGCCCTATCAAGGTCTCTGCATAGCAACATTTACCCTCATTAAGGACATCACATCATATCTCGGTCCTTGTTAAGACCATGTTTTCATAAATAGCATATTTACTTGTTTGATAGCTCTTTTTAAAAGGTTTGGTGTCTACCGTCTTTACTCATTTCCTGAGTCTTTAGAAGTATATACTTCTAAATTCTCAGAAACGCGTAAAGAGGGGCAGCTATAGACACCACATTTTGTCCGAAAAGTAGCCTTTCTTCATTCAAAGTTAAAGTTTCAATTTTAGTATTATTTTCAATTTTAAATCTAGTCTAATTTTAATTAGATAAATTTTTAATTTAGCTAATTAAGATTAATTGTGGGCTAGACTTTAATTTGAAACTAAAATTAAATTTGGGCTTTAATTTAAAATGAAAATATTTGGGCTTTAGGTCTTTATGAGTGGGCTTTAAAATTGTTGAATATTCCAGAATAAAAATCAAGGAAAAAATCTTGGTAAAAAAAACGAAAGGAAATAATTGAAGATTTAACCCTAACACTTAGTCTACAAGAAAACCTATTGAAACCCTAATTCTTCGAGTAGTATATAAGGAGTACCTAGGGTTAAAAGAAAAAGGGAGAAAAAAGGAGAGAGGGCTGTTTTAAAAAGAAAATATTTTGGTGCTTTAGTCTTCTAAAAAAGGGAGGACAGATCTTTGAGACAAGTTTCCGGAAACAATGCTATTATTTTTTGGCATTTCTGTCAAAAAAGAATGGGAGCATCAAGTTAACAACCTGCTGGATACAAGAGCAAGGCTGTGACCGGTTCGGGTATCGTAGGCTGTAGTTGAAAGCAAAGGAAAGAGAGTACTGAGATAGAGAGCCGGACCACCTTTTGAAATCAACAGACGTGAAGCAGATCGAAGGGAAGGGAAGTGACAACACCAGCAACAAAAGACAAAGGAAAGAAGCATCACGTGATCTAAGGTCCAATCACGTCTTGAGCTAAGGTAAATATTTCAAGCTTTAGTTACTGTTATTATATGGGCTTTAACAAAGAAACTATTGATATATGGGCCATTATTTTGCACTGGTGCACGTGGCCCCTAACCTCCCTGGTGTAAAGAAAGAAGAAACAAGAAGGGAGAAAGCAGGGGAATTCCGGGCCACGTGCAGCAGTGCACCTGGGCCAGATTTGCATGTGCCAAGAATAGCGAAATTTAGCAGAGAAATTTAGCAGAGAAACTCTGGGCCAGGGACAGCAGTGCACCTGGCCCGGTCGACACCTTTTCAAATACGAGGAAAAGAAGAGTTTTATTCCAATTTTGCCTTTCAAAGTGATGTAATTTTAACCCTAAGTATAAATACTATATTTTAGGAGGTTTTAGACAACTTTTTGGGATTGGATATTCTTAGAGGCAAGAAACAAGAGGAAAGGAAGGAATTTCAAGAAGGGGAATTCAAGAGAGAGATCTTTTGCATTCTTTTCTCACAATTTCTTCTCTTTATACGTTTTCTTGTATTAATTTATTTTCTTTATAATGTTTTGTTTTATCATGAAAAACTAAACCCTTAGTTAGGGTTTAGGTGGATCCTTTTAGGGATTTGATTAATTTAGTATGATTTGATTGTTCATCATATTATTGGGTTAAATCTAATTTCTTTGTTCTTATTGTTGATTATATGCCTGATCACCATATAGTCTGTGTTAGGGGCTAGGAGAACTGAGAGGGGATTTTAGCCTATGCACTAGGAAATTAGACGCAATTTAAATTAGATTAGAGATAGTCTAATTGGTTGTGATAGCTTTAATCCAAGAATCTTAATGTTCCTAGTTAATTAGGTTATGCACTGAGAGGTGATAATCACTTGACTAGGAAAGATTAGGTGAATTTGAGAGAATCCCTAATTAGGTTAGTGATTGCTATTTTAACCAAAACAATCTTTTCATGCTAGTTAATTGGAAACCTAGGGAGAAGCCTAAGCCTCAACAATCTCATCAATTGAATTTGTCCTCTATAATTTAGATTTGCTTACTGTTAATTAGTTACAATTTAATTTTATTTCAATCATTCAATCAATTGAAGGACTCACTAGGATTAATTCTCAAGCAATTATTCGGTTCTCCGTGGGATCAATCCTTGGAATTCTCTGAGGTTTTGTTTACTACACTGACTCTGTACGTTTGCAGATTTCAGTCACCAAAGGGTGTACACTCCCACTATTCCACTGCTCTTTATCCTTGGAAGAAAACTCACAACCTATGTATTTATGTTCAAACAATGTATTAGCATATAGTAATGGAAGTAAGCATTAGATGAGTATGCAAGAGTGCATGCTTTTGCCAACTACTAACATGAGTTCCAAAAGGTGACTGTGTATTCTAGAGCTTATATGAATGAAGTTAGGGTGTAAACAAGTTTGTTTCTCTTAATGAAACTTACTTGTAGTCCTAATTCGACGTAAATGTGCATAACAAAAAATTTTGACGATTTTGCCCATAGAAAGTGAAAAATTTGGCCAAGTAAGTTTCAAGGTGGGGAAATCCTACCATTCTAGTTCTCAAGGTTTAAGCAAGTTATAAGGGCACAATAACTACAAAGGGACTAAATTTGCATGCTTACATCAAGAGTTTGAAACAAAAATGCTTGAATTTCATGGGTTTGGAATGGTTATTTTTTCCTATGAGACTCCCATAATTGTGCCAACTACCCACATTAATTTCGTACTCCATTTGCAACTTGTGCAAGCCTTGAATGGCATCTAATTGAGCCTTCACATGCTACTTGCTCAAACTGGCTACATTATGCCATAATGTGGGTTTACAACTAATAAAACTATACTTCTTTCCATTACTTTCCTGGTTCACATTTTTTCCTAATTTCACTAAACTAATTTTCATGGAATAAAATGTCATGGTCTTTTACCAAAATACTGTATTTCTTCTAAGAGGGTATTTTACTACAGAAGGTCACTTAACAAAGTGAGTACCTTATCCAAGGATTTTTATACCAAGCTAAGCATTTCTATTTTCAAATAAGCATACATGAACACGAATTAGCAACTTGTATCCTAGCCTCATTAAGCAAGGACATAATGGATTTTGGAGCTACAAACTAAGTTAATATGCATAAATTTACATGAAGAAAGCTTCCAAATAAAAATGCTTTCAAAGATGAGTTCACATACCAAGATGAAAAAAGAGAGAAAATAGTCCTTGAAGTTCTTGTGAAAGATGAAACTTAAAGCTAGCTTGAAGCAATTTGTAGACTACACCTAGGAATTCTTTGATGGAGTGATTATTTTTGTCAGTTTGATAATGATTGTGGTTAGTAAAATTTGATGGAAGATTATGGAGAAGAAGGTGAAATGGTGAATTGAAAAAACAAGAAGAAACTAGAAGTTGATGGAAGAAAAATGGAAGAAGGAAATGGGCTGGGGAGGTTTGGCCAAAGGAAGAAAGAAAAATCTTGTTTGATAAACCTTGATTTTTCTAGAAGAATAAAATTTTTGAATAACGAAAATACCCTCATAAAATTTATTAATTACCATTAAGTCCCATAAAAGAAATTATCAAATTAGGAATTACATGAAAGGAATTTGAAAACCAAATCATCTTACTAAGTTTCACAAAAGGAAGACTAACTAGTAAAAAGAATAACTTATTAGTGAAACAACCTAAGGAAGTGCATCGTATGGTGTTGGGATACACTTCAAGACTTTTCAAGGCTAAAATGGTAAATTGTGCAATAGATTTTTACGCAGCAACCATGCAATTTTGAAGTTTCAACAGTGTATAATGATATGAAACCATTTAGCACTGAACTAAAATTATTATTAGTGGAAATAAAATTTAATTCACAAATTTATAAATATTTACAGAAATACCATTTATCATTGTGACATTTTTGCTCAACAATATTTCATCAACTTACAATGTTTAGAAAAATACCATAACAGTTTGAAAAAGTCTTAGACATGTTAAAGAAGGAAAATATGTTGATTATAAGAACTAACCAACTCTCGACTGGACATACGTAAATTTTTGAAAAGAGTACATAAAAGTTGGTTGTTACTTCCTTGGTCAAAACTTGTACTAGATGTGAAGAAATCTAGTTTTTAAAAATGAGCAAAATTTTACTAGGAAAAATTGTTCTTATTCTTACTAAGAACACATTTGCATCATATCAAGCTTGGAAATTTTCATTACATTAGTCTATAGCTCCTATTTAAGCTAACTAGACACTAGGCATTACAAGTTCTACACCCCTAAAAGAAATTGTCCTCAAAGTTTTACTCACTAGGTTGTTGAAATAAATGCAGGAATTGTTTTCACATTGTTTGTTTTGGTTCACGCGTCTCTTCCTCAATACTTGCACTTGTCCATAATACCTTTGCCATTGGAATCGTTTTACTTCATGGTACTCAGTTCTGATAGCGAAGAATCTTCACCGGTGCACTTCATAGTTTAAATCTTCCTTAATTTCAATTGATGGTGATTTTAGAACATGTGAAGGATCAGGTTTGTATTCTCGGAGCATTGATACGTGGAATACGCTATGAATCTTTTCTAGTTTAGGAGGCAACTCAAGCTTATAAGCTACCGATCCAATCCTTTCAAGGATTTTGTATGGGCTAATGTATTTGGGTTGAATTTTCATTCGGTTACAAAATCGGAATACTCCTTTCCACGGCGACACCTTTAGAATTACCTTAGCACCCACAGGAAATTCTAAATCCTTCAGTTAATGATCTGTATAAATCTTTTCTCTATCTTGTGCGGCTTTTATTCTCCCCTTAATAATCTTAATATTCTCTATTGTTGCTTCAATTAGCTTCACTCCGTAAATTTTTCTTTCTCCAACCTCGTCCTAACATAATGGGGTCCTACATTTCCTTCCATATAAGGCTTCATATTGTGGCATTCCAATACTAGCTTGATAACTATTGTTGTAGGCAAATTCAATCAATGGTAGATGTCGATCCTAGTTTCCTGGAAACTCCATTATGCATGCTCTTAACATATCTTCCAAGATTTGGATAGTCCTTTCGGATTGACCATCTATTTTAGGATGGAAAGCAGTACTAAACATCAATATAGTGCCAAATGCTTCTTGTAACTTTGGCCAAAATCGTGAAGTGAACTTGGGGTCTCATCCAATAATTTCATCAATGTAAAGCTTCACCAATTTCTCCAATGGCTAGAAAATGATATGACTTTGTCAATCTATCAACTATCACCCATATGGCATCATGACCACTTTGAGTACATGGCAGTCCCATTACAAAATCCATAGTGATATGCTCCCATTTCCATTTTGGGATGGGCAGTGGTTGTAATGTTCTTGCTAGTCTCTGATGTTTAGCTTTAATTTGTTGACAGACTAGACATTTGGCTACATGTTCGATGATATCTCTTTTCATCCCTATCCACTAATAATTCTCCTTAACACTCCGATACATTTTCACTCTCCCAAGATGCATTTTAAGGAATGTGCTTCCTCCAAGATGGCCTTTTGCAATGTTTCCTCTTTCAGTGCACAAACTCGACCTTTAAACATTAAAAGTCCATCCTCATGAAGCTGGAATTCACCTTTTTTGATGTCTTGAACTTGAAGATTTACTTGCTTTAACTCGTCATCTGAGTTGTACAACTCCCTGATTTGATCAAATAAAGTGGACCTAACAATAAAGCTTACAATTAAAGCCCCAGTAAACTCATTACTCAATTGAACTCCTAAAGTTCGAAGTTTAAACAAAAATGAAATATGGGTCGAATGGAGACTGGCCATTTTGTAATGGACTTTCTACTTAATGCATCCGTCACAACATTTGCTTTGCCGAGAAGGAAATCTATAATCAAATCATAATCCTCGATCAATTCAAGCCACCAACGTTGTCAGAAGTTCAATTCCTTTTGGGTCATAAGTATTTGACACTTTTATGGTTGGTGAAATCCCCATAAGTTTCTCCAAGTAGATAATGTCTCTATATTTTAAGTGCAAATACCATCGCAGTAACTTCAAGATCATGCGTCGGGTAGTTTTGTTCATGTTCTTTAGTTGCCTAGATGCTTAGGCAATAACTTTCGCATTCTGCATTAACACACATGGTAGTCCCTGTCTTAAGCCATCACTATAGATCACATAGCCTTATCCACCCACTGGTAGGGAAAGGATTAGTACTGAAATGAGGCGGGTTTTAAGTTCTTGGAAGCTCCACTCACATTTTTCATCCCACTTGAACTTGACTCCTTTACAAGTAAGTCGAGTTAATGGTGCTACAATTAATGAAAACCCTTATACAAAACACCAATAATAATCAGCCAAACCCAAGAAACTCTGGATCTCAATGATATTTTTAGGTTGCTCCCATTTCATTATCACTTCAACTTTAATAAGATCCACCATGATTCGCTATCTGGACACCACATGGCCGAGAAAAATCACTTCTCTCAACTAGAATTCACACTTTGAAAACTTCGCGTATAGCATTTTCTCCTATAATGTCTGAAGCACTATCTGAAGATCATGGGCATGTTCATCATCACTCCCAGAATATACTAATATCTCATCAATGAATACAATAACAAACTTGTCAAGGTATGGATAGAAAACTCAGTTCATGAGATCCATGAATATAGTAAGAGCATTTATCAATCTAAGAGGCATGGCCAAAAATTCATAATGGCCATAGTGAGTGCAAAAAGTGGTTTTAGGCATATCACTATCTTTAATCTTTAACTAGTGATAGCCTGAACAAAGATCAATCTTCGAAAACACACTTACACCCCAAAGTTGATCAAATAAATCATTAATCTATGGGAGAGGATATTTATTCTTGATAGTCACCCGATTGAGCTGTCGGTAATCAATACATAACCTAAGTGATCTATCCTTTTTCTTCACAAATAGGACTGGAGCACCCTATGGAGATGTACTGGGTCTAATAAAACCTTTTCCACCAACTCCTGTAATTGCACCTTTAACTCCTTTAGCTCAGCCGGAGCCATACAGTATGGTGGAATTGAGATGGGTATCGTTCCCGGCATCACTTTGATTTCAAATTTAAGTTCATGATTATGAGGCAACCCTAGCAAGTCTTTTGGAAAGAGATCTGGAAATTATTTAACTACTGGGACATTGGCAAGCTTTGAGTCAACCTTCGAAATATCAATCTCGTGGGCCAAATAGGCTTGACAACCTTTAGAAATTAATTTGGTTGCCTCGATTGTGGAAATTATGCAAGATGGCAATGCTCGCCTGTCTCCTACAAATATCACTTTAGGTCTCCCTGGCTTCCTAAACACCGCTTCCTAAACACCACTGCCTTTGCATAGGAATATATGGAAGCTCTATGTCTAACCAATCAATACCCAAAATAAGGTTAAAATCTTTCATTTCTAGTGGAATCAAATCAGC
Source organism: Microcos paniculata (assembly GCA_030664755.1). NCBI lineage: Eukaryota > Viridiplantae > Streptophyta > Magnoliopsida > Malvales > Malvaceae > Microcos > Microcos paniculata. The sequence goes on from CP131463.1 coordinate 11,010,248, forward strand.
CTCAAAGACTTCATTTTGGATAATTATATTACATTTTGGGTATACTAATTTGTTAATTATGCCTTCACCTAATGGGGTGTGAACTAAAAGTTCTTGGTCTTATAATGACAACTACCTATCAGCATGCAATGCAAACTGAATGCTAATATACGATTGCTCTGACTCATAAATAATTAAGGCTTGTGCATCATGAATAAAGAAAAATACAGTTCCTATTATCACCTTGGGGTTGGCCCGAGCATCCTCTTCCATCATAGTAAAAATGCGAGTTTGAGCTCAAGTTTAAGATCTCGAGGTAAATGTTACAACATTGCTTACAACACCAGATCTTGTGGCAAGGGGCAGCAGGATGTGGAGCAGATGATGTCATCTCTCTAGAAGAAAGGGGTCGGCTAGAAGTATCAGCTAAAACTAGTTCAGGTCAAAGAATTCTAATATGTCTCGCCTTACTACAGTGAAAACACATTTTGGCCTTTTGTAGGGTCTCATATGAAATTCCTTACACCGTGGACATTTATTTGGACCCATAAGTTAGGCTACTGATCCAGAACTAGCTGTTAAAGTACCCATCTTGGACAAATGTAACTCACGGGTAGAGGTAGAAATGGTAGGTCACGTAACTCCACCAGATATAGTTGCACCTTTACTTTTCTGAGATGACTTACTTGGATTGAATCCAGACTTTTGCTTTCAACTAAAGTTTTCTCTTACCATTTGATGCTCTAACACTAAATTTTCCGCTCGCAGGGCCAACTGCACGTATCTTTATAAGTTTCTGTACCTCAGAGCACAATGGTTTCTTTAATATTCAGATTCAATCCCTTTTCAAATCTCACTCGCAACCGATCACCTGTATGGAGGGCATCTAGAACAAGGGAAGATAACTCCCTCAACTCTGTTTCATACTTTATAACTGTCTTATTCTGTTGTCGGAGCATCATATACACTTTCAGTTTTTGTTCTCAATGGAACTGGGTGTAGTATTGATCATCAAAATCCTATAAAAATTCCTCCCAATTCAATGGCACTAGAGACCTCAATTTCAAGTTGACCCACTAGTTTCCAACATCGTTATCTAGCGACTGGGTGGCCACTCTCAGTTTATCCTTATCATTGACCTTCATAATATTAGTAACTTTTCTATCAAAGACCCGATATATCTAACTTTTTATAGTAATAGGATCAGTAACACTCATAAAATCTACGCTCCCTAAATGCCTAGCTTAATTAACTAGGCAAGACAATTCTTTAGGTGGTTGGGAATGTGGTAAATCGGGCACAATAGGTGGTGGTGGTGGAATAGTTACAGGGGCAATAGGTGGCCTTTCTGGGATTTGTGCTTGTAAAGAATTCAAAAATTGAAAAAATATGCCACACCTCCATCCAAAGGTCGAGAATGTGACAACCGTCGCTTGCCATGAATTGTGAATAGCGCACTTCACACACAACTCAAAGCTCGCAAGGCTTACAATAATTTGAACCCACTTCGTAAAATGAAGTTTTTATTTTCATATATAATAAGATGAGCAGTTTCGAAACATACATACAATTCAAAACTTAGATAACAGCAGTTAATTTGTAAATTTCACACACAATTATCTTTCTAAGTATTCATTCATATTAAAGTTGTAGAAGTAAGAAATATTAATAGATTAGTTTTTACAAAAGGGAGGATAAGTGACGTTCACATATCATATAACAGTTTCAAAATATATATAGACTAGAGTTTAAAACGAACTTAAAAACCATGCCAGTGGATCTGATCATAGCAGTAGGTAAGTTATGCTGACTTAATATCGATAGTCCAGAGTTAAGTCATGCCTTCTAGCGATCTACCTCCTAGGTGCGCCATACTGGCCTAAAATCAATTTAAAAAGGAAACGAAAAAGTGAGTATGTAGATTATACTCAGTGAGTGAAACTAGGCCAATTTTACTTTTAAATAAATAAAGTATAAGCATATACATTTTTAAAGTTAGAAATCAAGAATACATAACAATCCATAAAATACTTAATTATCACTTTAATCGAAAATGCATATTTGCTTATTCTGGAACCAAAAGAAAAATCATATCAAGTACTCAAAAATTCAATAACTTCATGGTAAATAAAGATAAGCAATTAAGTTATGAAAATTTATTTCTAGGCTTGCCAAAAACTGTACTTAAAACTCACATTTGACCTAAATAGGGTTTGAGCCTGTCAATGGATCTTAAGTTTCACTGGGGTTCATCAAAATGCCCAACCTCGACATTGGTGTGGGCCTTCACCACAGGTGGTACGTGATGTGCAGTCGTCATAAAAGAATAATAAATTGCTGTAACTTTCGAAACTAAGCAATAGGGTAAGAACAAGCCGATCCACAGAGAAAAGAGTCAATCACTCACTAACTTCAGATCAATTAAGCTAATGAAATAAAACACTTAACTTTCATTCCAGTCATCAAAGAATATCAAGAAATCAATGCGGAAATAAGCTTAAGGATCTCATCACAATTCAATTAAAAGAAAATTAAATCATAAATGGAGAAGTAAACGATCTACCCATTCATGAATTGAGTGGGAGATTAACAATCAAAAGTAAAAAGTGAAGAAAAATCGAACTAATTCCTCCTACTTTCCTCCTCAGCTTCTTTCTTTTCCTTTGGAATTCTTTAGAGAAAATCGCTCTTCCTAATTCTAATCTTTTCCAAAATATATCTGCACTTTTCAAGTGAAACCACTATTTACATGGCTTAATTACATATCTACCCTCAATACCCTTAGTCCTAGTGATGGAATGCTAAGGGCTGTAAAGGTATTTCCCGCTTAGTTGAAGTGAGTCCACTCGTCGAGTTGAGACTACTGGGCCTGGTGCCAACTTCTTTTGTCTTGGCACCAAGGCAATTTTTCTGGCTTTCTTGGCTTTGCCGTGGCTTTCTCCTTTTGGTGAGGAAAACTTCCCTTGGTGCCAGCTTATTTATGGTTGGCGCCAAGCTAAGTTGAAGTCATTTCCTTGCTTTGATTTGATGAAAGTCGAGCCAGATTTGGATGATGAACATTCCCATGGCACTAACTTATGCTCCCTTGGCTCCAAGCCAACTTCAATTACTAGTTAGCCTTCATTTGGTCTACGTTGCTTTCCATTATGATGAATTGGGCTCCTTTGGCGCCAGGCTTTGTCTCCTTGGTGCTATGCCTCCACATTTTTTTAGTCTTAATAGCCTTCAATCAGTTCTCTAAGTGCATTATCTTCCTTAAGTGCTCCAATTAACCTATAATAACAAAAACATACTTAAGTGAGATAATTAGGAGAAAGATAACCACAATTCATAACAAATTAAGAACAATAAGCATGTAAAATAGAATGGTAATCACATTTCCCCCACATATAGATGGTTGCTAGTCCCTAGCAACTATGAGCATAGAATACAAGACAAGCAAATATCTCAAAAGCAACTTAATATACATATGCACAATAAGGCACCGTTGAATCTTAAAGAAAACAGAATACCATAATATCAGTCGAAAGATAAACATCCAAAAAGAATCAAAGAATGTATATAAAGCTTTCTTCAATCAAGTATGATCAAACAGGATAAAAGACTCTCACAAATCACTCTTCCTGGCCAAGTATGAATTGGCTACACTCAAAATATTCCAATGAAAGCATGTTAACCATAAGCTTGCCATGCAACCACATCTCCATTACTCTATATACATGCATAATTAAGCAAAGAATTAAGATTGTCAAAGGGTTGTAATGGGGTTCAGGGAGTAAGCTCAAGAAAGAACAATATAAGATAAATCAAATACCTAGAACGATAAAGCATCAAAGAGTTAGAAATTAAGGCAAAAATATGAATTTGTTAGCCCTCTAACATTGCTAATTCTTCGATTCATCCTATAGACTAGGCTTATAAAAGATTAGCCATTTCTTTCACTTAATATGCACCAATGATTTAGATTCCACCTCTGCTTTACGGATTGACTTTAAACTATAGGGTGTTAACCTCAGGTGAGTGCAATTTTCCCATTCAACTTTTCATTTAGCTCAAATTAGACCAAATAATGTCTTAGGTTTATGACAAGAACCATCTAAACTTTCAATGCTTCATTATCCTAGGTAGGGACAAAATTCATTGTCTTTCTTTTAAGGCTTTGGGGTTCTTTGGAAAGTAGTTATTCAAAGAAACAAGCTTAACTCATTAATCATTAAGGTTTAAAATGGTTGACTAAGGTCCATTATGAGTTAAGGTTAGTTATTTGGCTCAATCTTTCCTAAACAAATCTTAACCATGCTTAAGTAAACACATATTTACATGTAATCTCAATTAGGTATCATGCAAGTTCTAGTAACAAACAATCACAGAATAAGAACAATTTATCACTTATCAAAGAACTTAGGATTGAGTGCAATCCTTAAAAGGCTCAAATTCCTCACTTGGTATATTATGTACCCAATTCAACAATACTTGAAACAAGTAATCAGTACATACATCCAAAAAAAATTCAATTAGATCATTTAATTCCACATCAACCAACATTATACTTGTTTTTATTAAGAGCAACAGATAGCTTAATGAACATATGTAAACCAATTTGCAATTCAAATAATTACTTATGTTTCTGGTCTAAAGTTCAAATGAAGGAATAGGTCCATCCACCCTCACACTTAAATGACACATTGTCCTCAATGTGTGTGACTTGAGTCAGGGAAACCATTCAAGCAATCAAAATAGAAGAGAAATGTCACTCCCCGACCCATCCGGTCGGCCACGCGGCAATCGCCCCACTGCCTCAAAGTACGTGCTGGCCAGTCACGCACCTGAAGCACCGCAAGGCATAGAAATGGATACCATCGCTGTGAAACAAAACTAAAATATAATTAGAATCATTTAAATAAATATTTAACTTATAAAGTCTACCAGTGGAATAATTTAAAAGAATACCTACACAACGAAAACTACTAAGCCTAAGCCACCGATGTCTCCTAGTGAGCCTCCATTCTATTTGCTGACCCCGTATGCAAATTTGCATCCATCCACACTGGATACAGGTGAGTGACAAAGGTTCTAAGAATCTCCATTAGGGTTAGGGAAGACAGGAAAATCCAAAATAAAATAAAAATAAATAAATATATATATATTTCTTTTGAAAACTCTTTTTTGGTTCTCCTGCTGAGAACCCTCTTTTAAAAACTCTTAAATAAATAAATATATAAATCTCAAATGGGCTGGCATCTCTTTTATACTGGAGGCTCGACTCGTCGGTCGTCCTATGCCTCACTGCACCGAGGGCTATCTCTTTTCTCATTCAAAAATGTTTTCTCTTTTCTATCTCTCTAGCGTTTTCCCTCGGTGGTGCCTCGCTGTGGTGGAATACAGTGAACTGGAGCCTGGCGAGCTTCCCTACGTGCCTCTCCTAACCAGGTCTCAACTTACCGTGCCCCTCAATAGGCGGTCCACGGTTGAGTATCTAGCATGCTTTCTCCAACTCGTCCATGCTCCCGCATATATTGGAGCCCGAGGAGCATCCCTCTCAATCATTCATCTCACAAGGGTATCGAACCCTTAAAAATCATAATAACAATATTTCAAAAATATATATATATATACGCATAAAACATTTATATTTAAAACATATAATCACACACACATAAGTTCTTATATTCCTTTTTAAAACATCCCACTGACAGTATGGGTATATCACCATGCAAATGTGTGTGTGTGTGGATTTTCCGTATCCCAAAACTTTTGAAAACATTTATATTTTAAAACATTTTTAAAACCTTTGTTCCCAGTGGCTAAACAAAGAAATCTAGGCCACTCACAGTATTGGGAGATTCGTATACTCCCAAGCGCTCCATGTAGCTTAACCTCTGGAGCATCGCCGCACTCGATTCACCCGGAGCCCTAATACACGGAAATACACATTAGCATTCATAATTAAATTTATGAATGCACCTACGAGGCTCTAACATGACCTAAGATTGAGCTTGAATGTGATTCGGGGCTTAGAAAAGTGTCTGGGAGGTCTCGGGGTAAAAATTGGACACTTGAAGAAAAATTATGAAAATGCCCTTGGGGGTCAATGGGCCACCAACTCAAGCCCAGCCCGGCCCGGTTCTGGGCTAGGCAGGCCCTCCCCTGAGGTTGGGTCAGCCCAGCCTGAAATTTGGGCCGGAAGGCCCATTCCCTCGGATTGGGCCCAAAATGGCCCACCCGCAAATTGGCCATGTCCTGCGCGGGACTGGCCCAAGTCCAGCGCTTCGGCCAGCGGGTCTCTCCCGCACGAGAGAGACTCAGCTCCCGCGCAGGAGCCGCAGTCTGGCCTTGGGACCTGAGGCTTTCCCTCAGTTCCTGAGCCCCTTGGTCCACCATTCGGCATGAAATTTGAGATGGAGGTTCCTCTCACCTCCCACAACGTGTTTACCGGAGCAGAAACGAGAATCACAAGCTCAAAGTTCCTAGATCTTGAATCTAAACTTAAAATCTAACTAAAAGCTAAACCTAACGTTGAGCTTGGATCTCTCCTAGACCGATGCATGGAGATGCGTGAAAACTTAGAAAAATGAAGATCAAGGAGTTAAGAATAGCATACCAAGATCTCGCCTTGATCCTTTGGTCGGTTTGTCCGGATAGGCCAAAAGTCCAAAATTGCACCAAAAGAGCAATTGAGAGAAAAGAGAAATGAGAGAAGAGAGAAAGAGAGAAAATGAAGGGGGGAGGCCGACAGGGGAGTCCGACACCTGGCCTACTAGGGCCCCGGGCCAGACTTTCTCCTCTCTTTTTAATCTATCAAAACTTTGATCCCTGGCCCTATCCACCGACCAATTCACCAATGGACTTCCAATCCATTGGCTATGGACTTAAAGAAGTCCACTTTAGTGTTTCCATGCATGGTCACCTATCTCATCTTCCAACTATGTCTTATCTTAAGCTTGACTTCTCTTCTTAATTAGACACATCCAGACAGACGTATTATCAACTTAATACGCCGTCTTACACTATTTTATTTGTACGAAAAAGTCGCATTAGGTCCGGGTGTGTCAAGAAAGCTTTGAAGGTTGAAAGGTTACCTTAATAGATGTCTAAGGAACTAGTATAAAGATAGATATAAGAGGAGAATAAACCATGTGAAAAGTCAGCAAAGACCATAAAAAACCCAGATTAAAGAAAGGTTGGGGCCAAGTGAGCTTGAAAAACTTAAGAAATGATGGGGTTGGTGCCAAGGTAACGTGCCATGGGGAAAAGGATTGACAGATATGGCATCTCAGCTAGTATTGTTATGTTTCTAAAGTGCAATTCCAATAGATATTGTCTCCATTTCTTCATAAGATAAAAACAGTACAATGTAAAGTACTAAAAGAGAAATAGAGAGAATAAAGCACAGTGCTGGAAGGTAGTATAAGAATTGAAAACATGAGCCTAGAATGCCTAAAATGTAGGATGAGGATAAGGTATGATGCCAAAAAAATGAGCAAGGTGCCATGATACATCATAAAAGGAAAAATGCATGCATGGTATATTAGTAGCTAGAAATGGAGACAAGCATCCTCTCGACATCAAGCTTAAGGCTTTGGTGGTGGTGGCTCATGCTGGCGGGAAGTCATGATGCCTAGTTTGATGCTTAGATCTAAGTGCATATTTTCCATGTAGTGCTTCAGTTCGTCGCCTTTGTCCTCAATCCTCTTCAAATGATATATGATTTATCCAAATGCATCTTGCATCTCCTAGCATGTTAGAGGATCATTTGGGTTGGTAGGGTATAGCATTAGCTGAGGGTATTTGGAGAAGTCATTATCATAGATGCCCTCAGACATCTGTGGGGATGGAGAAGCACTAGCTTTTGCTCGTGATTTTGCCTTGGCTCATTTCTAGCTTTTTGGAAAGGATGGGATGAATTCCTTGTACAAGCTCTGGGATGCAGAATTTCGTATGCGAGGCATTATGGCAATGCAGGGAAATATTAATGAGATGATAGGGGTAATGCCATGATGCACATGAAAAACATTATATAGAGAAAAGAGAGAATAGATAGCCTGAAGTGGGTGAGTTAGATCCACATGCTATTGGGTCTGGAAAAGCCGGTGAACATAGGTTTCACAAAAGCTTCATTGTAGCTGAAACAAAGGAAAAGAAAATGCACAGCGCTTCTCAAAGTGGTGTTGTATGCTGAGCTTTTTATCTACAAAACGTTTCATAGTCCTGAAAAAGAATCAAAGAATCAATTAAAGCAACCAGTTGACTTTGAAAAAAATACCAAATTAAAGGAAAAAACAGAGAAAGAATAGAAAAAGCAAAGAAAGAATATTGGGTTGCCTCCCAATTAGTTGCCTTGTTTATGGTCTTTTGGCTCAACCATCCTTTAGTTGTCACAGCTCATACGTTGGTTACATTAAGTTGAGTGACTCAATGTCATAGGCTTGTAGTGGTTCCAAGAAAGGCTTAAGTCTATGGCCATTCACTTTAAAGAGCTTGTTGGTTGATAGACTCTTTATTTCCACAGCTCTATGAGAGAAAATTTTGGTAATCACATATGGTCCAAGCCATCTTGACCTTAATTTTCCTGGAAAGAGCCTTAACCATGAATGATAAAGTAAGACTTTTTGACGTACATGAAAAGACTTTCACAAAATGGACTAGTCATGCCACTATTTGGCCTTGGCTTTGTAGATGCTTAAGCTCTCATAGGCTTTATTTCTTATCTCTTCTAGCTGTTAAAGTTATAATCTACGATCTAGACCAGCTTGAGATAAGTCCAAATTACATTTGTTCATTGCCCACCTTGCCTTATGTTAAAGTTCAACTAGCAAATGACATGGTTTTCCAAAGACCAATCTGTAAAGAGGCATACCAATGGGAGTTTTGTAGGCAGTTCTATAGGCCTATAGAGCAACATCAAGGCGAAGGCTCCAATCTTTCCTTTGGGGATTAACTATTTTGTCAAGGATGGACATAATTTCTCTGTTTGAAACTTCTGCTTGGCAGTTGTTTGAGAGTGGTAAGAAGTAGATACTTTATGGGTAATCCCATACTTTTCCACCAAAGTTTGAATAACCTTATTGCAGAAGTGTGTTCCTTTGTCACTGATCAAAGCTTTGGGAACTGCAAATCTGGAAAAGAAGTGGCCTTTAAGGAATTTAAATGCAGTCTTTGCATTGTCATTCTTAGTGGGAACAGTTTTAATCCATTTAGAAATATAATCAATAGCTAATAAAATATAGGGATAACCAAATGATGAAGGAAAGTATCCATAAAATCAATGCCCCAAACATCAAAGATCTCCATAGTATAAATTGGGGATTAAATCATCTAATTTCTCTTTGAGATATTTCTAACTTTTTGACAAGAAGGACAAGTCTTGCAATATTCAAAGGAATTTTTTAAAATAGATGGCCAGAATAAGCTAGAATCAAAGACCTTCCTTGTAGTCCTTGTAGGCTTGAAACGTCCTCCACACTCAAGGGAATGGCAGAATTGTAGTACTGAAGGAATCTCATTATCAGGAATACATCTCCTTATAATCTGATTTGCACAATGTTTCCATTGGTACGGTTCATCCCATATATACTGTTTGGTAGTATAAGCAATCTTGGTTTTCGTGGTCCTAAAGGTAGCAGGTGGAAGTTGACGAGTAACCAAGTAATTGATTATGTCTTCATACCAAGGAACTTGCTAGGATGATGAAACATTAGGGATGACACCATGTGCAAACTTCTTGGCGCCAAGGGTGGATGTAATTGGTGTTAAGCTATGTTAGTTGACTTGATTAACGCCAAGTATAGCATGGTTGCCGCCAAGTGTAATGGTGCCAGGATATAGATGCTTGATGCCAAGAGAAGAATCCATGCAAAATAATTGCTCATCTGGTAAAGTTTCTTCAGTGAGCATTTTATCTGCAGGATGTTGTAATCTACTCAAATTATCTACCACCACATTCTCAGCCTTTTTTTTGTCTTTGATTTCCAAATCAAACTCTTGCAAGAGTAAAACCCACCTAATCAGCCTTTGTGTTGCTTCTTTTTTGCCAATAAATATTTCAAAGTCGCATGATTAGAGAAGATAATGACTTTTGCACCCAAAATATAATATCTAAATTTCTCTAGTGCAAAAACAATAGCCAACAGTTCTTTCTCTATAGTGGTGTAGTTTCTCTGTGCCGATTTAAGTGTTCTTGAAGCATAATAAATCACATAAGGAGCTTTATCCAGTATCACTAGCATCACACATAATTTCAAAAGGAAGGGATCAATCTAGAGGTCTAACTATTGGAGTTGATGTGAGTGCAGCTTTAAGTTTATCAAAAGCCTCTTTATAGTGATTATCTATCTTGAGTTCCACATCTTTTTGCAAAAGATGACACAAAGGGGTAGCTATTTTAGAAAAATCCTTGATAAATCTTCTATAAAAACTAGCATGCTCCAAAAAAGATCTAACATCCTTAACAAATATGGGATAAGGTAGGTTTTAAACCACATCCACTTTCGCTTTATCTACTTCCGAACCAGCAGCAGATACAATATGTCCCAACACTATGCCTTGTGTAACCATGAAATGGCATTTCTCAGCGTTTAATAATAAGTTGGTCTCCAAACATCTCTTCGATACTACCTCTAGATAATGTATATAAGAGTCAGATGTGTCACCATATATTGTGAAATCATCCATAAAGACCTCAATAAATTTTTCCATATAATCTTGGAATATACTCATCATACATCTCTAAAAAGTAGTTGGAGCATTGCACAAGCCAAAAGACATTCTCTAATATGCAAATGTACGAAATGGACATGTGTGGTTTTATCTTGGTCTTCAGAAGCAATGGCAATCTAGAAGTATCTCAAAAACCTATCCATAAAACAATAATATGACCTACATGCAAGTCTTTCCAACATCTAACCAATGAATGGTAAAGGAAAATGATCCTTGTGAGTAGCTGCATTAAGTTTAATGTAATTTATACAAACTTGCCATCCACTCTGAACTTGCTGGGGAAGCAATTCACCCACTTGATTCTCAACCACTGCGATACCTGACTTCTTAGGAACCACCTGAACTAGGCTAACCCATTAACTATCCAAAATGGGGTATATCATACCAGTTGCCAATAGCTTAAGAATTTCTTTCTTTACCACTTCTTGGAGCATGGGGTTCAGTCTTCTCTGTGGTTGTCATACTAGTTTGGCTCCTTCCTCTATCAAAATTCTATGCATGCATATAGAAGGACTAATATCCTTGACATTTGCAATTGTGCAAGCAATTGCTTCCTTGCACTATCTCAGTACCCTGACCAACTTTTCTTTGGACTGGAATCCAAGTGACTTGAGATGATTAGGCAGATTATTATCATTTCCCAAGAAAGCATACTTGAGATGAAGTGGTAATGGCTTCAAGTCAATATCAGGACATTGAATGATGGAGGGTGGTGTGGGTGTTCAAGCATTGAGGTGCAGTACGCGATGGGAGTATGAAGTCTTGGGGCAAAGGAATCAATAGCATATAGGGTCTCCAAAAATTCTGGATGAAGATGCAAGGGAAGATGATCATGATCATGGCTATCCACTTGTTAGATAGCACAAGCTCAAGTATGTCTTCTTTGTGCATAAGCTACATTTGCTTAGCTAAAGAGTCTACCACATCCAACATAAACATTGAATGATCTTCTTGACGAAATTTTAAAGCATTATATACATTGAAAGACACTAGATTGCCATTGAATTTCATTGTCAATGTTTTAGCCTACACATCTATTTTGGTGTGAGCTGTATGAAGGAAAGGGTGTCCTAATAATATAGGAAGTGTAGGTAAATTATTATCCTTTTGCATGTGAAGAACATAAAAATCAGCTGGGAAAATGAGTTTATCAACTTGCATAAGAATGTCTTCTACAAGATCTTTAGGATAGATATTAGTTCTATCTGCTAGTTGAATAACAATCCCTATAGGACACAAAGGGCCTAATCCTAAGGAAGCATATACTGAAAAAGGCATAACATTTATGGCAAATCCCAAATCACATATTGCCTTATGCATTTGCATCGAGCCAATGGAATAAGGAATTGTGAAAGAACCCAAATCTTTACATTTAGAGGGAAGTTTCCTTTGCAAAATTGCTGACATATTTTCATTCAAGCAAACCAGTTCATTCCCATGTAATTTCATCACTGAACAAACTTATTTAAGGAAGAAGGCATATTGGGAACTTCTTTAATTGTTTTGAGCAAAGAAATACTAGTGGGATGCTTTTTGAAACGTCAATCATTTCTTGTTCTTGAATAGCTTTATGAGAAGTTTTCAGTTTCGATGGAAATGGAGGATCTTGGATAGCATCCTATTGTAAGTGAGGAAAGCATGGAATATGGCTTTGAATTGGGTTAGCGCAATCCAAAGAGTAATTAACGCCAAGTGAATGGCCTTGGATAAAGGGAGAGCTAGGGCTGGAGTTATGGGAAGACTTCTTGGCACCAAGCTGTTGTGCTTCAAAGGAGATGTCATGTTTCAAAGATTGATTGGGGCCATGTGTAGACACTTATTTTTTAAATTAACTGCTTAATTGGTTAATTAGTCAGTTAATTAAATTAATCATTTTCGAATTTTATTTTTCCTTTTTAAGTTTAGTTTATTTTTGTTTATTCCTATTACCTTATTTTACTCTATTTAATTTTAATTTCATCTCGTTACTTTGCAGGTAATTTTGAACCTAAAATCAAAAGGCCAACCGGTTAACTCGGTTCCTATACGAAGTCATCCAAAATTAGGAAGCCAAGCCAAGTTTGAGTTAACTCATGAATCATGCAAAATATGTATATATATATATATATGTATTTTTATATATGTATATATATTTATGTATATATATGTTCATATGTATATATATTTATATGTATATACACATATATATTTATATATTTATATGTGTATTTATATGAGTATGTATACATCTATATATACGTATATATCTATATATATATATTTATACATAAATATATACCCAAAGGCCATTACTCCACTTATTTTAAAAGCCATGCAAGACCATAGCCAACAACCATGCAAAACAAAAGAAGAAGCCTTGCAACTCTTCCTTCATTTTTGGCTCGAGCGAGTCATGGCTCGGTGATGCTCGCATTGCAGCAACAAAGCAGCCACGGCAACAACAAAGCAGCAATAGCAGCAGCACAGTCACAGGATGATGATCCCTCCTCCGTCAGCCCACCTGAGCTACGCCGCCCGTCCCCGACACCAAGGCCGCAGCCCCAGACCATCTCCGCTCCAAACGACCCTTTCATAGACCTCATGGTAGCCAACTCCAACAAAGCCAGTAATGTCCCATCTCCTTTGGGTTATACCGAAAACACGTCAGCCACTTTTCTTTCCTCGGGAAATCCTTGCCTTCACTTCTTCTTCCATGTTGTTCCCAACACTCAGCCCGAGTCTCTCAAAGAGAGGCTCCTCTTTGCCTGGGATCACAACCCTCTGACCACTCTTCTCCTTCTCGACTCCTTCCACGACCATCCCTCATGCAAACCACTGCCATGCATTTCCACACCGCCACCACAGCAACCACCAACTTCCCGATTACGAATTATACAAAAGAATTGGAGGAGACGAAACATGTGACTAAGTAGGAGTTTATCGCATCCTTGAGGAGGAAGAGTAGTGGATTCTCAAGGGGAGCATCAATTTACAGAGATGTCACAAGGCATCATCAACAGGGCCGATGGCAAGCAAGGATAGGCCGTGCTGCCGAAAACAAGAACCTATACCTTGGGACTTTTGCTACTGAAGAGGAGGCAGCAGAGGCCTATGATATCGCGGCCATAAAGTTTAGGGGTGTGAATGCAGTGACTAACTTTGAGATGAACCGGTATGATGTTGAAGCCATTGCCAAGAGTTCTCTTCCCATTGGTGGGGCAGCTAAGCGCCTAAAGCTGTCACTCGAATCAGAGCAAAAGCCGATAGTAAACCATGAGCAACAATCACATAGCAGCTCCAACAACAATATAAGCTTTGCTCCCATGCAGCCAATGTCTACTATTCCTTGTGGAATCCCCTTTGATGTTGCGGCGGCAGTAGCATTCTACCAACAGAACATCTATCAACCACAGAACCAGCAAGGCTTTACTGCAGATGGTGGTTATGATTACAATGACCAACAGCAAACTCTTTTGGTACCAACTTTACGTTTCCCCTTCTGACACAACTTCTCTCTTGGACAAGGAACTGAGGAAGCTCTAACTCTCGGTTTTCAACAACAAAAGCGAGCGTAAGGAGAGAAAAGAGATGGAAAGAAAGGCTTTTGTTCTATGCTCTATTATGGGTTTTCTGGGGGTCTTATTAGCCACTACTGGTTTTGCTGCTGAAGCTACTAGGATTAAGGTTTCACAAGTTAAATTTGTCTCCCTTACACAATGTTCATACCCCCGGAGTCCTGCACTTGGTCTTGGCTTATCTACAGTAGCAGCACTTCTAATAGCTCAAATAATTATTAACAGTGCAACTGGGTGTATCTGTTGCAAAAGAACCAGTCAAACTTGGAACTCTAACTGGACCAAAGCTCTCATCTTCTATGTTGTTTCTTGGTTCACATTTGTTATAGCTTTCATTCTCTTGCTAACTGGTTCTACACTCAACGATCAACATGGTGAAGAGAGTGTATACTTCGGCAACTACTATTGCTATGTTGTGAAACCTGGAGTCTTTGGTGGGGGTGCTGTCTTAGCCCTTGCAAGTGTCGCTTTTGGAATCTCATATTATCTCACCTTAAACATGGCCAAGAGCACTACGGCTCCATGGGGCAATGCACCTGTTCCTAACCAAGGTGGCATTGCCATGGCTCAACCTCAGTGCCCCACCCCAACACGTGAAACGCCAGCTAGCTACCCCTGCATGGACCACAAATATAAAATCAACAAGTCAGCAACCGATAGAAAAAGAGTAAGCGTGAGAGGTCCAACAACCGACAGCTTCATGATTATTCGATTTTTGGCTCCATGTTTTATGGGGTTTGTGGCTCCATGTTTTAAGGGACTGGGTTTTCAAAATAAAAGGGAGGGGTTGGCCATCTCAGAAAAACACAGAGCGTGGAAGATGAGGGACTTCAGCATTTTTTCTTCAAAAAACAGGGAAGAAGAACAGAGGGCACAGGGGGGAGGTTCTTCATTTTCTGGAAAGAAGGCTGGAGCATTTTTTCTCCAAACACAGAAAAAAAAAGGGAGAGGAGAAGAGAGAAAAAGAGTCCGAGAAGGAAAGGAAAAATTTTTTTTCTTCTTCTTCTTGATTCATTTTAAACAGATTGGCTAGAGAAAATAGAGAAAAAGGCCTGTTGTTCATCAATTTTTTAGCCATTCTCTTCTCCACAAAGCCATTATTTTCTTTTAGTTTTGGTGTAAAACTTCATCTTTTATAGGTAAAGTTCTTATTTTTATGTGCAAAGATCCTTCATTTTTACTTTAAATGCAATATTCTTGCTTTGTTATGTTAATTCTATACATAAAAATATTAACTTTAATCCTCTTGTTGATATTTATCACCTATAAATTTAGTTAGTTTAGAGTATGCTTTAAGAATATCCAAGATGATTATTTATTTATTTATTTTATTTTGTTTTTGCTAATATGTCTTTTCTTCTAATTATTTATGTGATTATACAAAAAATTTCTAGCTTTATTATTTTTGAATTTTCCTTTGTATGCTCCATAGGCTTGTTTAGTTAAATGTTTTAATCCCAATTTAAAAGATTACATTTTAGAGTTTATTCCCATTCTTGTTTGCTTAAAAACTTAATCGTGGCTACAAAGATTATACCTTTAATTTTGTAAATTTGTTTGTTTGGTTAAGATTTTAGTTTAAGCTATAAAGATTGCATTTTTAAATTTGTAAATATTTTTGTTTAATTAAAAATAAAACATTGGTGAATAAAAATTAAATCTTTGAGTTTATTTTTTTATTTTATTTTTTATTTATTTAAATAAAAAGAATAAATCTTGGTTATAAAAATTATATTTTTAAATTTTTAAATATTTATTTAGTTTAATATGACCTTGTTCAATTGCCTTTTGTCTATAAATCCTTATTTGCTTGATTAAAATTTAATCTTATTTGTGAAATTATCCTTTTGCCCTTGTATGCATACACATTGAATTTTATCTTTTTACCCTTGATTGTATACTTGTTTAATTAAAAATTAAGTTTGTATGTGGAATCACCTTTTTACCCTTGAATGTAAAATTACCTCTTTGCCCTTATGGATATGTTAACTTAATTAGTACTTATATCATGTGTTAAATTACTGTTTTGCCCTTTTATGTATGCCTTTTAATTAAAATTTAATCTTGTATGTAAAATTACCCTTTTTTTCCTTTCCATGTATTTTTGCTTAAATAGAAATTATATCTCGCATTAAATTACCTTTTTGCCCTCATATGTATGCTTAATTAAAAATTTAATCTTGATTGAAAAATTACCTTTTCACCCCTGTATATAAGTTTATTCAATTATGAATTAAATTTTGCATGATATTACACCTTTGACCATGAATATGTATTTGTTTAAGTTAAGCTTGCTTGTATGTGTTAAATTAGTTACCATGCAATTTGATCTTGAAAAAATTGATTTTAAATTTCCATGTCCTATTTATTTTACCATGTCATATTGTGTAATTAATTGTGTATGTATATACTAACCCATGTTTCCTTGTCTCATTCATGCATAATTAAAATTAGAACATTGGTTTTCAAAAATTCATATGCATGGGGTACCGGAGGGTACCTCGAGAGTCCGAGGTTTCAGAAGGTTTTCTCCGATAAGAGGTTATTTCGGTATCTAATCGGGAGTCCGATCGGGCCCGGGATAATTTTTCATCCCTTCAAAATTAAAAATATGTTTTTCATGTAATTTTCATAAAAAGCATGCATCATGTTTACGATTTTCTTTAATTTCTTAAAATTTGCAAATGAACTCCAAAAAAAAAATTTTTCTTTTTATAAAAGGAATGTTTATTCCAAAACCTTTTTTTATTTTTTGGCTTTTATGTTCCATTTTCATTTTATTTTAAGAAAATCTCTTGTTTAAGAAGCCCAATTAAATTAAAAGGAATGTTTATTCCAACATTAATTTCAAAACATGTTTTAGAAGTTTTTTTAGAGATCTTAACTACCCAATTATAGTTAAGGCCTCTCAAATTAATTCAAGTTTTGTTAAAAAATCACTTTTAAAATTTCTTTTCTTATTTTTATTTCTTTGAAAGGGAATATTCATTTTCTTTTGACCTTTTTTGATTTTCCAAAATCCCTTTTTGGGAGAACTTTAGTATATTTAATTAATTAAGACCCTTCAAGTAAACTTCATTTTTATCAAAAATGCATTTTTAACTCCAATAAAAGGAATGTTTATTCTTTAAATCTTTAAAATCCTTTTTTTTTAAATCAATTTTATTTGATAAAAAGGATATTCATTTTTTGAGAGGTTTTAATTTATTAAATTTACTAAGGTTTTCCTATTAAACTAAATATTTGTCAAACTATTCCCTTTATCAAATTAAAAGGAATATTTATTCCGACATTGTTTTAAAATTAAATCTTTCTAAGAGATTTTAATTTAAGTAATCATAATTAAAGTCTCTTAATGTAAATTTCAAAGCATGAATTTGAGGATGTTTATCCCAACTTTTTTGCAAAATGTTTTCTAGAAAGTTTCAATTAATATTCTCACTATTGAGACTTTCTAAAATTAAAATTAAATCTTTGTTTTTCATAAAAGGATATTTATCCTTATTTTTAAAACTTAACTTCGATTTTAGAAGAATATTTATTCCTATTTAGAAATTGAATCTCCATTCTAAGTAGGAAATTTCTTCAGATTCAAAATTGGGCTATGGATTTTCACATCAAAAGGAATGTTCATTCCGACATTAAGTCTTTAAATTTCGAATTTAGTTTTTACAATGGGATGTTTATCCTACATTAAAAGGAATATTTACTCCGACATTTAAAATTATGTTTTTTTTAGAATGATTTTAAAACATTTTATTATCATTTTCCAAGTAAAATATTTCAAGGCTTTTGTGGTACCGATTTCCGGGCGTCTCGGGGGTGCTAATCCTTCCTCGAGCGTAACCGACTCACGAACCTAAAATCTTTTTCGTAGGCCAGTTTCTTTCCTTAACTTGACGTAATCTTTCTAGATTTATGTTGGGTTAAATAAGTAGGTGACTAACCACACGTATTAAAAATAAAAGGTTAGTGGCGACTCCATTTGTTTCTTTGACTATTTAGTCCCGAGTTTTTTTTTAAGCCATACCATTTATCGTCGGAGCGGTAAAACGTCTCGACAGCTTGGCGACTCCACTGGGGAATATTTTTTAGAGTCAAGCCACTTTTTAAGTCTTATTTTACTTGGGTTTAAGAATAAAATGTTTTAAGTTTCATTTCATGCATTGCATCATTCATTTGCATTAAAATTTTTTCCAATAATTGTTTCAAATTTTTCCAAAAGAAAAGAAAGAGAGAGAAAAAAGGGAAGTTTTTTCAAAATTAAGTTTATTAAAATTGCATCTTGCATTTATACCACATTTAATTTATATGCATGTTTTTATGTCTTGATAGTATGCTTTGTGTGTTTAATTACTCGTCTATATTTTGCATGTTTTAATTCTTAGCCTATGCCTTGATCTTCTAGCATGCCCTATATCTTAATTACTTGTATATATTTTGCATGTTCCAATTTCCTTTGTATGTCTTGATTTGCTAGTATGCTTTTTGTATTTACCATTTTGCCTTTTTTAGTCACTTGTATGTATTTTTCAGGTTTTAATTCCTTGTGTATGCCATGTATGCCTATCTTGTTTACCATGTGTGCTTATCTCATCATGTATTTATCCTATATTTTGAATTGGACTGATCGTGTGTTGACATGTGATAGTGAAATTTTTTCTGCTTCCTGTTTCTGCTTCTCCGAATGTTCACTACTTCACCGAAAGGCAATTGGTAAAGGTATAAGTCCCTCCCTCACACACGACACAGATTCATAACATAAAAGTTCGGGAGTTCGAACTTCACCTTTATTTAGGAGGGGGCGACGGGGTTACCTCCACCCCATCTTGTCCGATGGGTACCCTTGTCTAGAGCTTTAAACTCAGCATGTAGAAGAATCCAAAATCTAACCTAGATAGAGCCAAACCCGTTGGAGAAAACTTGATTTCTTAGGACACAAAAGGGGGACGGCTTCTTACCTTTATCAATCCCTTTCGTTTTATCTGCTTATTTCATGATAGCATGCAGTTTGTCTGTTTTCTGATTATTTCGTGATGACATGCTATTTGTATAAACTGTCTATTTTTTCTGTACATATGCTTATTTCATGATAGCACGTTGTTGTATAAACTGTCTGTTTTCTTTCACCTTTTTGTGCAAATACTTATTTCATGATGATATGTCACTTTATTTGTATGTATCCATTTCACAATCTGTTTGTTTTCTTTCACTTTATCTGTATATATATGCTTATTCCATATTGGTATGCTATTTGTATAATTTTCCTATCCTCTTCCTCACTTTGTCTGTATATATGTTGTCTGTTTTCTTTTGCAATGATATATCGTATGTCAATTTTCTTCCTTGCTTTATCCATACATGTTTATGCTTTGAATATCCATGATTATTTCTTTTATTCGCCATCACCACATGACATGCATTCCATGGTAGAATCATTCGCAATAAGAGAACTGTAAAGGGAAATTAGTCATGGCTGATGAACAAGGTCAACCTTTGGGTCAACAGATATTTGGGCCCCCAGCCTTGTTTGGATGAAATGACTAATTATCTTTTATGGTTAAATTGTTGCGAGCCAAACATCTTTGCATCATTCATCTTAACATTATTATTTTATTTTGATACATTTCCTTTTACCTTTTTGCCATTTCTTTTTCTTCTTTATCTCTGCATCCCATTCTCGTATTCCATCCCCATCTATAATAGGTTTACTATAGAGAAAATTATTTATGGCGAAAGAAAGTGAGGAAGTACCCATGGAGATAGATTCGATGGGAGAGTCTGAAAATTCTGATTCCGCCAGTCCGACTTTGAAACGAGCTCTGTACTGGCTAAGGCAGAAAGCTAGGGAGGCGTCAACAAAGGGTCTTCCACCCCAGTTACCTGCAAGACTCAGCTGTAGTTTCGTCCGAAATGATCTAACAAGACTGAAATAGTTATGGGAAGGCATCAGTGATAAGGGTCGATTCAAACAGTTGTATGGAGATATAGCATTGCTGTTAGATGTGGAAGTGGAGGAGGAGCTTCTAAAAGCGGCTTTGTACTTTTGGGATCCTTCATACCGGTGCTTTACTTTCGGTAAACATGATGAATCTTCTATGGGAGAGTATGATATGGTGCCGACGGTGGAGGAATATCAAGATCTGTTGATGGTAGGGAGCAAGCCGGATAAAGTATTTTGGCCACCCGAGAATCATCCTAGGAAGCTAGTGAAGTTGTTCGGGATGAAGATCGAAGAGATAGGGAGCTACATGGATGGCGAATTCCTTTCAACCAGTTTCATGATGGATATTGTGGAAAAGAATATCACCTCTAGAAAAGGGATTGATGTTCTAGCCCTTTCGATTTATGGCCTAGTACTATTTCCTAGAAAGGGGGGATATGTGCATATGTCAATAACAACTCTTTTTATGGAGATCAAGCATCAGTCTGATCCGGCTTTGATAATTTTGGCAGAAACCATTCGATCTCTCAATGCATGTAGAAAAGCCGGCGGTAAATTTGAGGCTTGTGGACAGTTATTGACAATATGGTTTAGAAGCCATTTCGGATACAAAAAGTTTGTAGGAATGGTCTTCAATAACAAAGATGAAGAGACGATAGCCATTTATAATGCATATCCTTGGCCATCCCAACCAAGAACGGTGGTGGAATGGGTCGAGTGGTTCACGAATTTGAAGAACCAAGACATCACATGGAGAGCAATGTGGACAACGACAAAAGATACTCCTTATTTGGATGCAAGTATACCGTGGATTCCTCTTCTAGGCATTTGGGGAACCATCAGTTACTCCCCATTGCTAGTAAGAATACAATATGGGTCAGAACAGTCTATCCCTCTCACTTTTGGACTCAACTTGTTACACTTCCGGCATGACACTGAAAAGGGATTGGATGAGGCCAAATTTTGGGCAAACTTGTACAAAGAAGCACAGAAGATGGATCGTGGCGATCATACTGATAATGCAATTCCTGAATACGTTGTGTGGCATAGTAGACGAGCGAAACAGATTTCAGTTCCGCCAGTCCTGGATCCTAATTACCCTTTGGTTGAGGCACCGGAGGACAAGATAGAAAGGTTGGAAATTGAGAATCAAAGATTCAGAAAAGGGGCTCAGTTAGTAGAATTGACCCAAAAATGTCAGTAGTTGGAGATACAGAATCGGCAACTACGAGACCAGCTTGGAAATAGCCAGATAGAGATGCAAGGATGGGTTCAAGACTAGGTAAGAGAGAGTGCCAACAACGTCAAGCTGAAAGGGGAGGTGAAAGAATGGAGAGAAGTGGCCACGGAAATGAGCCGGTTGGCAGCAAGGACCGGAATCTTCAATCAAGAACATGCCCAAAGCTGGAGAATTGCCCAAAAACAATGCTTTAGAGTTCAGGAGGAGAAGAGCGAAGTAGAAAAAGCAAAGATTGAACTGAAAAGAGAATTGGCGGAGCAGAAATGCATGGTAGGGTGGTTAGTCCAGAGAAACAATGAGTTGGAGCAACAAGTTCGCGATGCTGCCAACAGATTGACTATTTCTAAAAACCAAAATGCTGAGATGAGGGCACAATTGGAGCAGTTCAGGAGACAAGCAGAGTGACATATTTGTTGTAAAATATTATCATCTTATGTTTTGATTCGGATGGTATTCTATTATGGGTTATTAAACTCACTTTCCTATTTTCGTAATGCTAATTATCTTTATAGTAATCTTGTTATGGATGGGCTTCCACATTACATAATCATTCAAGCATATTCATACATACATTTCATTCATATTCATGGTAGGAGAATCTGATTCGTCCTTATGGTTAAATAAAGGTTTCAAGATAGCACCTTCAACACACAGATATAACACTAGACTACAATCCAGAATCACCATGGAAGAGCAAGCTGCCGAGATTGAACAGTTAAGGAAGACAAACAAGGATCTACAGAAACAATTGGATCAAATGGCAGAAATGGTGGCCAGTATGAGACAACAAAATATGGAAAATTCAGGCAACAATTCCAATGGGCAATCTTCTCAAAATACACTCCCACACGGACTCCCCACAGCTCAGCTTACGAATGCCTCTCTCTCACCCCCCGCACTCAATATACCTTTGCAAGAAAATCAAACACAAATTCCTCAACCAACCATAAACACACTCACCTTCCCACCACCTCCACCTGGTGTGTACCCTTTTACACCCTCAATGTTTACCACAAGTGGAGGAATCCCAACAACTCTACCAATTCCCCCTCCCACCTACACTATGCCATATCCTGCCCCTGGACACACCCCAAACAATCCCGTGTTTGTGCCTGATGAACAATTTGAGAAAGAGATCGGTGGGGCCGAAAGTCAAAGGGTATTGAACCAGATAGAGGAGCGGCTCAAGGCCATGGAGGGCACTCATGCTTATGGCATTACTGATGCCTATGAATTGAGCTTGGTGGATGGGTTGGTGATCCCACCAAAATTCAAAGTGCCTGAATTCGAGAAGTACAAAGGGACCACATGCCCTAAAGACCACATTACTATGTATTGCCAGAAGATGGCCGCATACTCCAGAGATGATAAGTTGCTAATTCACTGTTTCCAAGATAGCATTACCGGGTCTGCAACGCGGTGGTACAACAAGTTAGATAGACGGGGCATTCACTTTTGGAATGATCTAGCCCGGGCTTTCATTGATCAGTATAAACACATGACTGATTTGGTGCCTGATAGACTGACTTTGCAGAATATGGAGAAGAAGTCTTTTGAATCTTTCACCGAATATGCCCAAAGATGGAGGGATATAGCAGCTCAAATTCAACCTCCTTTAACCGAGAAAGAGACCACAAGGTTATTTGTTAATACCTTGAAAGCTCCATACTACAGCCACATGCTTGCTGGTGCTACTAAAAGCTTTACCGATATGGTTCTGGTTGGAGAGATGGTGGAAAATGCACTCAAAACTGGCAAATTGGAAGGTGGGGAGTCTAGTGCGGCTAGGAAAAATCCAAAGAAGAAAGAAGGCGAAGTAAACACCGCCGGATATGGAGGATACCAACAATAACCCCAACAGCAATATCGACCAAACCAATCCCAATATCGACCATACCAATCACAATACCGACCCTACCAATCCCAATAGCAACCCCAATATCGTCCCACCAACTACACACCACCTCAAAACACCTACCAACATATTCCTTCCAACTATGCTCAACCTCAAAACACTTATCAATATCCGATATCCAATACCAATTATACTGCCTCCAGACCAAACACTCAAAATTGGAACCCAAGACCACCAATAGAAAGGAAACAATTCACCCTTATTCCCATGACCTACACCGAACTTTATGCCAAACTCTTAAGCAACAAAATGATTGAACCAGTCCAATACTTAACCCCTTTTACAGCCTCCCTATCCGAGGTGGTTTGATGAAAACGCCACATGTGCCTATCACTCGTGGGCTAAGGGACATAGCATTGAGAACTGTATTCGGTTAAAGGAAGTGGTGCAAGGCATAATCAATGAGGGTCGTTTGACTTTCGATGCGCCGCCAAGTGTAGGCACAAATCCTCTCCCAAATCATGGTGGAAACACTGTGAATATGATTGATGATGGGGCAGTTCATGTTAAGAGAAAGGTTGAAGAGATTATCACACCAATGAAGGTCGTATATCAGGCTTTGCTAAAGGTCCAAAAGATTACTCATTTGAAGTGTGAGGGTCATGAGATCCAGTGTTGCACTGAATTCCGAGGAAAGTTGCAAGCTATGATGGAGGCCGGTCTAATTGAATTTTATGTGGAGAGAAACAAAAGTACCGACATCTGTATGGTGAATAATGGAGATGAAGATTCTTCCCATTATGAACCAAGTTTGAAACTACCTGTGATTCAAAAGCCCAGCCTCGCCATTCCTATAGACTCACCAAAACCAAGTCTATCAATTCCGATGACCCCTAGGCCGACATTGAATATCCCCGTATTGAAACCAAGCTTGAATCTGAATATGCCAACACCGTTCCCCTATCGGAGTAATAGGGAGGTACCTTGGAGGTATGAAAGTTCAGTACAACAGATGAATGCCAATGTCCAGGAATCCGAATCAGTGAATATTTCTGGAGTAGGAGGCATGACTAGGAGTGGGAGATGCTATGCCCCAAATCCAACTGCCACTCTACAAAAAGAGAAGGGCATGGAGAAAAATGATGAAGTTGTTACACCATCTATTGGAGAGCCGGAGAAAGAAATTGAAAAAGAAGTAACCAAAACGATGGATGAAAATGATGCTCGTGAATTCTTGAAATTCATCAAACAAAGTGAGTACAGCGTCATAGAACAACTAAATCGCTTGCCAGCCAAGATCTCTCTGTTAGCTTTGCTTTTGAACTCCGAGGCACATCGTAATGCTTTCCTCCGAATCCTGAACCAATCTTATGTGTCCAAAAACATCACCGTGGCCAATTTGGAACATATTGCTGGGGGTATCATAGTGACTGATTACATTTATTTCACTGACGAAGAGATCCCTTCCGGAGGAAGAGGCAATTACAAGGCATTGCACATCACTATTCGGTGCAAGGATCATATGGTCGCCAAAGTATTGATTGACAATGGATCTGCTTTGAATGTGATGCCACTTCACACATTGATGAAATTGCCTATAGACCAATCTTTAATGAAAGCCAGTCAGTTAGTGGTTAGGGCATTCGATGGCACACGGAGGGGAGTTATTGGCGAGATGACTGTTCCGATAATTGTGGGGCCGGTTGAATTTGAGATCCTTTTCCAGATTATGGATATTTTGCCAACTTATAGCTGTCTCCTGGGTCGCCCCTGGATCCATATGGCCGGTGCTGTTCCTTCTTCCCTTCATCAGAAAATCAAGTTCCGAGTAGAAAATAAGATGTTTCTGTGTCCGGAGAAGAGGACATCATGGTAATGCAACCTCCAAATACCCCTTACATTGAAGCTGCAGAAGAGGCAGTGGATTGCTCTTTCAGGTCATTTGAGGTGGCCGAAGTAACATGGGTAAAGGAAGGATCCAAGGTACCTAGCCCGCATTTTTCTGGTTGCTTGAATATGCAAGTCAACATGACTGTCGGAATAGGCTGTCGGGCCGGAAAAGGACTCAAAAAGTTTGGCCAAGGAATCCGTGAGCCTATTGTTCTACCAAAGGCGGAGCCCACTTTTGGACTTGGATATAAGCCTTCTTGGAGAGAAAAGTCCAAAGCAAGGGAGGAGAAGAAGCGCAAGCGTGTAGCTGTATTGAGAGGAGTGGAACTTGAACCCAAGAAATTGAAGATTCCACCGTTGAAAGATAGTTTTGTTTTTGCTGGAACAATGAACCCAAAAAGATCAGTTGTTGAGCTTGAACAGTTATTAAAGGGATTGTCTATGAGCGTGCTAGAGCACGGGGAATCAAGCAGTGGAACATTGGTTCAACGAATGGCACCGGGGACTGATTTGAATAATTGGGAGTCTTTCGAGATGCCGATGAACTTGTCAGATCTGAACATGTAATTAATTAAGCTTTGAGAACTCATTTTATCCTACACTTTTACCCAAGAGTGTGGACGGCTGACTTTCATATGTCATGGGTTTTATTTTCATGTTTGCTCCATCATTCATGATATTGATATTCACACTATTAGACTCTGCACCATTTAGATATTTCATATCATAATTATGCTATTGCGTTTTCCTCCATATGTTTATCCTTGTTGTTCATTTTCTTCTTTTATTCATGGATCAAGTGCATATACGTATATACACCCCTTTATTGTCTTTTAACCCCAGGACTTCAAACGATGAATGTAAAGACAACAAAGATGGTCTTTTTGAGCCCGACTTTGATCGTTTCGTTAATGCGGATGACCTCGACAATGATGATGATGATGATTACTCTCTTCCCCCTGATCTTATGAGACTGATTGAAAAGGAAGACAAACAAATCTTACCCCATAAAGAGACCACCAAATTGATCAATTTGAGTAATGATGAGGAAAAGAGAGAAGTTAAAATTGGCACTTCCTTAACAACTGAATAGAAGAGGGAACTAGTGTCATTACTCAAGGAATATGCTGATGTCTTTGCTTGGTCCTACCAGGATATGCCGGGTCTGGATACTGAGATTGTGGTGCATAAAATGCCAATCAAGCCCGAATTCAAGCCAATACAGCAAAAGTTGAGGAGAATGAGGCCTGCCATGTTATTAAAGATCAAAGAAGAAGTGAAGAAGCAACTAGACGCAGGATTTTTGGAAGTAGCTACTTATCCTGAATGGGTCGCAAATGTAGTACCAGTCCCGAAGAAATATGGCAAAGTTCGAATGTGTGTGGATTACCGAGATGTCAACAAAGCCAGTCCGAAAGATAATTTCCCATTACCCCACATTGACACTTTAGTCAACAACACGGCTAAACATACAACATTTTCTTTCATGGATGGGTTTTCGGGGTATAACCAGATTAAAATGGCTTCAGAAGATAAAGAGAAGACTGCTTTCACCACCATGTGGGGCACGTTCCAATATAACGTGATGTCCTTTGGTCTCAAGAATGCCGGGGCAACTTATCAGAGAGCTATGGTGACCCTTTTTCATGGATATGATGCATAAAGAGATTGAGGTGTATGTGGATATTATGATTGCCAAAGGTCGGAACTCAGAATAGCATATGACTGCGCAAGTATCGGTTGAGGTTGAATCCGGCTAAACATACAACATTTTCTTTCATGGATGGGTTTTCGGGGTATAACCAGATTAAAATGGCTTCAGAAGATAAAGAGAAGGCTGCTTTCACCACTATGTGGGGCACGTTCCAATATAACGTGATGTCCTTTGGTCTCAAGAATGCCGGGGCAACTTATCAGAGAGCTATGGTGACCCTTTTTCATGGATATGATGCATAAAGAGATTGAGGTGTATGTGGATGATATGATTGCCAAAGGTCGGAACTCAGAATAGCATATGACTGGCCTGAGGAAGTTGTTTGAGAGGCTGCGCAAGTATCGGTTGAGGTTGAATCCGACCAAATGTACTTTCGGCATTACTTCAGGGAAGCTATTGGGCTTTATTGTTAGTCAAAGGGGCATCGAGGTAGACCCGGATAAAATCAAAGCTATTCAGGATTTGCCACCTCCTAGAACTCAAAAGGAAGTAAGAGGTTTCTTTGGGCGATTAAACTATATCTCCCGCTTCATTTCCCAGTTGACTGCAAAATGTGACCCGATTTTCAAGCTTTTGAAGAAGAACAATACGGGAGAATGGAATCAAGATTGTCAGAAAGCCTTTGATAAGGTCAAGGAGTATTTGTCGAACCCACCAGTGCTAGTACCTCCTGTGCCTGATCGACCTCTAATCTTGTATCTGACAGTGTTGGAACACTCCATGGGCTGTGTTTTGGGGCAACATGATGAAACCGGCAAGAAAGAACAAGCAATCTACTATGTCAGCAAGAAGTTCACAGAGTATGAGGCCAAGTATTCTCAGATAGAAAAGATGTGTTGTGCATTGGCATGGGCGGCTCAGAGATTAAGACAGTATATGCTGTATAATACCACATGGTTGATAGCAAGGCTAGATCCGATCAGATTCCTCTTTGAGAAACCTTCATTGTAAGGACGATTGGCTCGATGGCAAATACTACTGTCAGAATATGATATAGTTTATGTCTCCCAGAATGCTATCAAAGGAAGTGCCATTGCTGAATTTCTAGCTGACAGAGCAGTTGATGACTATGAACCCATGAAGTTTGAGTTTCCCGATGAGGACTTGATTACAATATTCAATACCGAGCTAGAGCAAAGAGAGAAATGGAGAATGTATTTTGATGGGGCCTCAAATGCACTGGGGCATGGAATAGGTGCTGTCCTAATATCCCCAAACGTTGATCATTACCCAGCAACAGCAAGACTTGACTTCGACTGCACAAACAATATGGCAGAATATGAAGCTTGCATTCTGGGGATTCAGATGGCAATGGAGAGAAGGATCGAGACTTTGGAAGTGTATGGCGATTCTGCTTTGGTGATATATCAGCTGAGAGGTGAGTGGGAAACACGAGACTCAAAGTTGGTCCGTTATCATAAGTACATCATGGAGTTAATTGAGCAATTTGAAGAAATCAGCTTTCATCATCTCCCTAGAGAAGACAATCAGTTGGCCGACGCATTGGCAACTTTAGCCTCGATGTTCAAAGTCGATAAAGGAGCTGAAATCGAAGCAATCAAGTTGGACATGAAGACTCATCCGGCACATTGCATGAGTGTTGAAGAGGAGGATGATGGCAAACCTTGGTTCTATGACATTGCCCAATACCTCAGATTTCAAAAGTATCCAGATCGTGCTGTTGAAAATAACAAGAAAGTTATCCGAAAAATGTCGGCAAACTTCTTCTTAGACGGTGAAGTCCTTTACAAGAGAAGTAGGGATCAAGTAATGTTGAGATGTGTAGAGTCAGAGGAAGCAAAGAAGATTCTAGAAGAAGTTCACAGCGGAATCTGTGGAACTCATTCCAGTGGACATAGAATGGCTAAACAGATTATGAGGTTGGAATATTACTGGTTGACTATGGAGACTGATTGTATTAATCATGCCAGAAAATGCCATAAATGTCATATTCATGCTGATCAGATTCATATACCTCCTAATCCATTGCATGTCATCTCGTCCCCTTGGCCTTTCTCAATGTGGGGCATAGATGTAATCGGGGCAATCTCACCTAACACAGTCAGTGGTCACCAAGTTCGTAAAGAAAGAGATCGTTTGTCGGTACGGGCTACCAGAAAGAATCATCACTGACAATGCTAAGAATTTGAACAACAAGATGGTCGATGCAGTACGCTCCCAATTCAAGATCAAACACAGCAATTCAACTCCTTACCGGCCAAAAATGAATGGAGCGGTCGAAGTAGCAAACAAAAACATTAAGAAGATTGTCCAGAAAATGACAGTGATTTACAAAGATTGGCATGAGAAACTTCCTTTTGCTTTACATGCTTATCGCACTACTGTAAGAACATCGACTGGAGCAACGCCATATTCTCTGGTCTATGGAATGGAAGCTGTGGTACCGGTTGAGGTAGAAATCCCATCTTTGAGAATATACAGAGAGTTGAAGCTCAAAGAGTCAGATTGGGTGCAAGAGAGATTTGACCAATTGAACTTAATCGAAGAGAAGCGACTCAAAGCACTCTGCCATGGTCAATTGTATCAGAAGAGAATGATGCGTGCATATGATAAGAAGGTGCGTCCGTGCAAATTTACAGAAGGAGAATTGGTGCTGAAAAAGATTCTACCTACTCAACATGATCCCCGAGGAAAGTGGACTCCAAATTGGGATGGTCCTTATGTGGTGAAGAAAGCATTCTCGGGAGGTGCCTTGATCTTGCAAGAAATGGATGGGGATGAATTGCCACATCCAATCAATGCCAATGCTGTGAAGAAGTACTACACCTGAAGAATAAAAAAAATGAATGAAAAAATGAAAAAAAAATGAAAGAATGAAAAAATGAAAAAAATGAAAAGAGCGTCTCAAGTTGAAAACCTGAAAAGGCGGCTTGAGTCCGAAAAAGAGAAGAAAAGGAGAGATCCGAGGCGAAAACCCGAAAGGGCGGTTCAGATCCAATTAGGATGGTTCCTAAGCTGAAAACCTAAAAAGGCGGTTTAGGAAGGTTGAGAAAGCACAACCAAAAAGGCACCTAACTTGTACAAGAGGTCTTGTTTGATTATGGGGATTGGGGTAATCAGAAATCATCAGACTTTGTCAAGCGTCACTCTAGCAATGATGAGTCAACCAAAGGTGGGGTACGAGATGACCAGTTTTTGTTACTTATGCATTCATCGCTTTGAGGTCATGTGCCTTTCTTCTTCATTTTGCTACAAACTCATTTGTTATAGACTCTTTGCTATAAACTTGTAATGAACTTGTTATAAGTTTATCTGTTATATATAGATATATTTGCACACTTTCCTTTAAAAGATCCATGTGTTTCCTTTAAATATAAATGGCATAATTTTTCTTTGTCATGGAGGGATAAGCAAACAGGTAAGTAAATGCCATGACATTGGATGTCACTCTCAACACAAAAAAAAAGGGGGGGGGGGAAGAAATGTAGGATTAAAATGAGTTCAATAGCTTATGGTTGATGCCAGAAATGTGATTATGCATGAACAAAAATCATCTTGAACTGGGATGTTTAAGCAAGAGTGATTTGAAGAGAGAGTCTGGGGCATGTTGATGCCAGAAAAGGTGTAATGAAAGGATGTTCTCCAATTTCGAGCTCAAAGAGTATAAGTTGGGCCAAAATAGAAGGCTATCTGGAAAACTTTGAGGCAAAGTAACAAAGCATTACCATTCAAGCATGAGCATGCAAAAATGCATCATTCTAGCATCATTCTTCATGAACATCCATTATGCATCATGGCTCAAAGATTACAGGTTAAACTCAGTTCAAGATTGTGAGGTTAGTCTTGTACAAGAAATTCCTCAGGTAACTCTCCAAAACCCCTTTAAGGTTTTTCCATGCTTAAGGTAATTGTCCGTGGTTCAGTTCAGTCTAGCATGAATTATTTCTACAATTTCTTCAAGGTTTAAAATCATTTCTGTTTAGGATGATTTTCTAAAATTGTTTCTCTTTAGAATAATTTTTCAAATATAAAAAAAATCATTTTGTTTAAGGTGGTTTTCTAAAATTGTTTCTGTTTAGAGCAATTTCTTCAAAATTTAAAATCATTTTGTTTAAGGTGATTTTCTAAAATTGTCTCTGTTTAGAACGATTTCTTCAAAAATCATTTCTGTTTAGGATGGTTTTCTTAAAATTGCTTCTGTTTATAACAATTTCCTTAAGAGTAATTTCTGTTTAGAATGGTTTTCTTAAAATTGTTTTTGTTTAGAACAATTTCTTCGAAATCATTTCTGTTTAGGATGATTTTCTCAAAATTGTTTTTATTTAGAACAATTTCCTTTAAAGATCATTTCTGTTTAAAGTGGTTTTCTTAAAATTGTTTCTGTTTAGAGCAATTTCTACAAAAATCATTTCTGTTTAGGATGGTTTTCTCAGAATTATTTCTGTTTAGAGCAATTTCTTCAAAGTTTAAGATCATTTTGTTTAAAATGATTTTCTAAAATTGTTTCTGTTTAGAGCAATTTCTTCAAAATTTAAAATCATTTTGTTTAAGATGGTTTTCTCAAAATTGTTTCTGTTTAGAGCAATTTCTTCAAAATTTAAAATCATTTTGTTTAAGATGGTTTTCTCAAAATTGTTTCTGTTTAGAGCAATTTCTTCAAAGTTTAAGATCATTCCTGTTTAGGATGGTTTTCTCAACATTAGCACAATTTATTCAAAGTTTAAAATAATTTCTGTTTAGGGTGGCTTTTCAAAATTGTTTCTGTTTAGGACAATTTCTTCAAAAGTTTAAAATCATTTCTGTTTAGGGTGATTTTCTTAAAATTGTTTCTGTTTAGGACAATTTATTCAAGGTTTAAAATCATTTCTGTTTAGGGTGGTTTTCCAAAATTGTTTCAGTTTAAGGCAATTTGATCAAAACTTAAAGATCATTTTGTTTAAGATGGTCTTCTCAAAATTGTTTCTGTTTAGAGCATTTTTTTTTCGAAATTTAAAAAAAAAGAAAAAGTAGTACTGTTTAGTGCACATTGGAGTAAAGAGTGTCTACATCTTTGCTTATTTCCTAATTATCTAGAAGCTTACACTTCTAGATCATCAAGAAATAATCAAAGATGGGCAACTGTAGACACTTATTTTTTAAATTAATTGATTAATTGGTTAATTAGTCAGTTAATTAAATTAATCATTTTCGAATTTTATTTTTCCTTTTTAAGTTTAGTTTATTTTTGTTTATTCCTATTACCTTATTTTACTCTATTTAATTTTAATTTCATCTCGTTACTTTGCAGGTAATTTTGAACCTAAAATCAAAAGGCCAACCGGTTAACTCGGTTCCTATACGAAGTCATCCAAAATTAGGAAGTCAAGCCAAGTTGAGTTAACTCATGAATCATGCAAAATATGTATATATATATATATGTATTTATATTTATGTATATATATGTTCATATGTATATATATTTATATGTATATACACATATATATTTATATATTTATATGTGTATTTATATGAGTATGTATACATCTATATATACGTATATATCTATATATATATATTTATACATAAATATATACCCAAAGGCCATTACTCCACTTATTTTAAAAGCCATGCAAGACCATAGCCAACAACCATGCAAAACAAAAGAAGAAGCCATGCAACTCTTCCTTCATTTTTGGCTCGGGCGAGTCATGGCTCGGTGATGCTCGCATTGCAGCAACAAAGCAGCCACGGCAACAACAAAGCAGCAACAGCAGCAGCACAGTCACAGGATGATGATCCTTCCTCCGTCAGCCCACCTGAGCTGCGCCGCCCGTCCCCGACACCAAGGCTGCAGCCCCAGACCATCTCCACTCCAAACGACCCTTTCATGGACCATATGGTAGCCAACTCCAACAAAGCCAGTAATGTCCCATCTCCTTTGGGTTATACCGAAAACACGTCAGCCACTTTTCTTTCCTCGGGAGATCCTTGCCTTCACTTCTTCTTCCAGGTTGTTCCCAACACTCAGCCCGAGTCTCTCAAAGAGAGGCTCCTCTTTACCTGGGCTCACAACCCTCTGACAACTCTTCTCCTTCTCAACTCCTTCCACGACCATCCCCCATGCAAACCACTGCCATGCATTTCTACACCGCCACCACAGCAACCACCAACTTCCCGATTGCGAATTATACAAAATAATTGGACGAGATGAAACATGTGACTAAGCAGGAGTTTATCCCATCCTTGAGGAGGAAGAGTAGTGGATTCTCAAGGGCAGCATCAATTTACAAAGATGTCAAAAGGCATCATCAACAGGGCCGATGGCAAGCAAGGATAGGCCGTGTTGCCGGAAACAAGAACCTATACCTTGGGACTTTTGCTACTGAAGAGGAGGCAGCAGAGGCATATGATATCGCAGCCATAAAGTTTAGGGGTGTGAATGCAGTGACTAACTTTGAGATGAACCGGTATGATGTTGAAGCCATTGCCAAGAGTTCTCTTCCCATTGGTGGGGCAGCTAAGCGCCTAAAGCTGTCACTCGAATCAGAGCAAAAGCCGATAGTAAACCATGAGCAACAATCACATAGCAGCTCCAACAACAATATAAGCTTTGCTCCCATGCAGCCAATGTCTACTATTCCTTGTGGAATCCCCTTTGATGTTGCGGCGGCAGCAGCATTCTATCAGCAGAACATCTATCACCCACCGAACCAGCAAGGCTTTACTGCAGATGGTGGTTATGATTACTATGACCAACAGCAAACTCTTTTGGTACGAACTTTACGTTTCCCCTTCTGAGATAACTTCTCTCTCGGACAAGGAACTGAGGAAGCTCTAACTCTCGGTTTTCAACAACAAAAGCGAGCGTAAGGAGAGAAAAGAGATGGAAAGAAAGGCTTTTGTTCTATGCTCTGTTATGGGTTTTCTGGGGGTCTTATCAGCCACTACTGGTTTTGCTGCTGAAGCTACTAGGATTAAGGTTTCACAAGTTAAATTTGTCTCCCCTACACAATGTTCATACCCCCGGAGTCCTGCACTTGGTCTTGGCTTAACTACAGCAGCAGCGCTTCTAATAGCTCAAATAATTATTAACAGTGCAACTGGGTGTATCTGTTGCAAAAGAACCAGTCAAACTTGGAACTCTAACTGGACCAAAGCTATCATCTTCTATGTTTTTTCTTGGTTCACATTTGTTATAGCTTTCCTTCTCTTGCTAATTGGTTCTGCACTCAATGATCAACATGGTGAAGAGAGTGTATACTTCGGCAACTACTATTGCTATGTTGTGAAACCTGGAGTCTTTGGTGGGGGTGCTGTCTTAGCCCTTGCAAGTGTCGCTCTTGGAATCTCATATTATCTCACCTTAAATATGCCCAAGAGCACTACGGCTCCATGGGGCAATGCACCTGTTCCTAACTAAGGTGGCATTGCCATGGCTCAACCTCAGTGCCCCACCCCAACACGTGAAACGCCAGCTAGCTACCCCTGCATGGACCACAAATATAAAATCAACAAGTCAGCAACCGATACAAAAGAGTAAGCGTGAGAGGTCCAACAACCGACAGCTTCATTATTATTCGATTTTTGGCTCCATGTTTTATGGGGTTTGTGGCTCCATGTTTTAAGGGACTGGGTTTTCAAAATAAAAGGGAGGGGTTGGCCATCTCAGAAAAACACAGAGCATGGAAGAGGAGGGACTTCAGCATTTTTTCTTCAAAAAACAAGGAAGAAGAACAGAGGCCACAGGGGGAAGGTTCTTCATTTTCTGGAAAGAAGGCTGGAGCATTTTTTCTCCAAACACAGAAAAAAAAAAAGGGAGAGGAGAAGAGAGAAAGAGAGTCCGAGAAGGAAAGGAAAAATTTTTTTCTTCTTCTTCTTGATTCATTTTAAATAGATTGGCTAGAGAAAATAGAGAAAAAGGCCTGTTGGTCATCAATTTTTTAGCCATTCTCTTCTCCACAAAGCCATTATTTTCTTTTAGTTTTGGTGTAAAACTTCATCTTTTATAGGTAAAGTTCTTATTTTTATGTGCAAAGATCCTTCATTTTTACTTTAAATGCAATATTCTTGCTTTGTTATGTTAATTCTATACATAAAAATGTTAACTTTAATCTTCTTGTTGATATTTATCACCTATAAATTTGGTTAGTTTAGAGTATGCTTTAAGAAT
This sequence comes from Microcos paniculata, assembly GCA_030664755.1. NCBI lineage: Eukaryota > Viridiplantae > Streptophyta > Magnoliopsida > Malvales > Malvaceae > Microcos > Microcos paniculata. Next base: position 11,045,250 of record CP131463.1, read on the forward strand.
ATCCAAGATGATTTTTTTTTATTTTATTTTATTTTTGCTAATATGTCTTTTCTTCTAATTATTTATGTGATTATACAAAAAATTTCTAGCTTTATTATTTTTGAATTTTCCTTTGTGTGCTCCATAGGCTTGTTTAGTTAAATGTTTTAATCTCAATTTAAAAGATTACATTTTAGAGTTTATTCCCATTCTTGTTTGCTTAAAAACTTAATCGTGGCTACAAAGATTATACCTTTAATTTTGTAAATTTGTTTGTTTGGTTAAGATTTTAGTTTAAGCTATAAAGATTGCATTTTTAAATTTGTAAATACTTTTGTTTAATTAAAAATAAAACCTTGGTGAATAAAAATTAAATCTTTGAGTTTCTTTTTTTTATATTATTTTTTATTTATTTAAATAAAAAGAATAAATCTTGGTTATAAAAATTATATTTTTATATTTTTAAATATTTATTTAGTTTAATATGACCTTGTTCAATTGCTTTTTGTCTATAAATCCTTATTTGCTTGATTAAAATTTAATCTTGTGTGTGAAATTATCCTTTTGCCCTTGTATGCGTACACATTTAATTTTATCTTTTTACCCTTAATTGTATACTTGTTTAATTAAAAATTAAGTTTGTATGTGGAATCACCTTTTTACCTTTGAATGTAAAATTACCTCTTTGCCCTTATGGATATGTTAACTTAATTAATAATTATATCATGTGTTAAATTACTGTTTTGCCCTTTTATGTATGCCTTTTAATTAAAATTTAATCTTGTATGTAAAATTACCCTTTTTTGCCTTTCCATGTATTTTTGCTTAAATAGAAATTATATCTCGCATTAAATTACCTTTTAGCCCTCATATGTATGCTTAATTAAAAATTTAATCTTGATTGAAAAATTACCTTTTCACCCCTGTATATAAGTTTATTCAATTATGAATTAAATTTTGCATGATATTACACCTTTGACCATGAATATGTATTTGTTTAAGTTAAGCTTGCTTGTATGTGTTAAATTAGTTACCATGCAATTTGATTTTGAAAAAATTGATTTTAAATTTCCATGTCCTATTTATTTTACCATGTCATATTGTGTAATTAATTGTGTATGTATATACTAACCCATGTTAACTTGTCTCATTCATGCATAATTAAAATTAGAACATTGGTTTTCAAAAATTCATATGCATGGGGTAACCGGAGGGTACCTCGGGAGTCCGAGGTTTCCGAAGGTTTTCTCCGATGAGAGGTTATTTCGGTATCTAATCGGGAGTCCGATCGGGCCCGGGATAATTTTTCATCCCTTCAAAATTAAAAATATGTTTTTCATGTAATTTTCATAAAAAGCATGCATCATGTTTACGATTTTCTTTAATTTCTTAAAATTTGCGAATGAACTCCAAAAAAATTTTTTCTTTTTATAAAAGGAATGTTTATTCCAAAACCTTTTTTTATTTTTCGGCTTTTATGTTCCATTTTCATTTTATTTTAAGAAAATCTCTTGTTTAAGAAGCCCAATTAAATTAAAATGAATGTTTATTCCAACATTAATTTCAAAACATGTTTTAGAAGTTTTTTGAGAGATCTTAACTACCCAATTATAGTTAAGGCCTCTCAAATTAATTCAAGTTTTGTTAAAAAATCACTTTTAAAATTTCTTTTCTTATTTTTATTTCTTTGAAAGGGAATATTCATTTTCTTTTGACCTTTTTTAATTTTCCAAAATCCCTTTTTGGGAGAACTTTAGTATATTTAATTAATTAAGACCCTTCAAGTAAACTTCATTTTTATCAAAAATGCATTTTTAACTCCAATAAAAGGAATGTTTATTCTTTAAATCTTTAAAATCCTTTTTTTTTAAAATCAGTTTTATTTGATAAAAAGGATATTCATTTTTTGAGAGGTTTTAATTTATTAAATTTACTAAGGCTTTCCTATTAAACTAAATCTTTGTCAAACTATTCCCTTTATCAAATTAAAAGGAATATTTATTCCGACAATGTTTTAAAATTAAATCTTTCTAAGAGATTTTAATTTAAGTAATCATAATTAAAGTCTCTTAATGTAAATTTCAAAGCATGAATTTGAGGATGTTTATCCCAACTTTTTTGTAAAATGTTTTCTAGAAAGTTTCAATTAATATTCTCGCTATTGAGACTTTCTAAAATTAAAATTAAATCTTTGTTTTTCATAAAAGGATATTTATCCTCATTTTTAAAACTTAACTTGATTTTAGAAGAATATTTATTCCTATTTAGAAATTGAATCTCCATTCTAAATAGGAAATTTCTTCAGATTCAAAATTGGGCTATGGATTTTCACATCAAAAGGAATGTTCATTCCGACATTAAGTCTTTAAATTTCGAATTTAGTTTTTACAATGGGATGTTTATCCTACATTAAAAGGAATATTTACTCCGACATTTAAAATTATGTTTTTTTTAAAATGATTTTAAAACATTTTATTATCATTTTCCAAGTAAAATATTTCAAGGCTTTTGTGGTACCGATTTCCGGGCGTCTCGGGGGTGCTAATCCTTCCTCGAGCGTAACCGACTCACGAACCTAAAATCTTTTTGGTAGGCCAGTTTCTTTCCTTAACTTGACGTAATCTTTCTAGATTTATGTTGGGTTAAACAAGTAGGTGACTAACCACACCTATTAAAAATAAAAGGTTAGTGGCGACTCCATTTGTTTCTTTGACTGTTTAGTCCCGAGTTTTTTTTTACGCCATACCATTTATCGTCGGAGCGGTAAAACGTCTCGACACCATGCATACCAAGTTTGGCCCCAAGACAACTAGTAGCTTCAAGTTGCATTTCTTTTTCTTCTTCGAAAACATATTGAGGTGGGTTGGCACCATGAAAAACTTGCTTGGCACCAAGAACATGATCTCGCTGTAAAAGTAAAGCTTGAGTGGAGTTGAGATGACAAGATTCATCAATAACCATGGGGGATGTGACTTCAGCTACTCGATAGATTGAAGGATTGATAATAGACACAGATGAAGAGGCATTGTTGAATTTACTCTCAAGAGACTTAAAGGAACTTTGTAATTTATGGAGTTGAGTGGTAGTAGTTTCCTGACAAACTATTATTTGATTGAGAAATTTGGAAAACATATCTCTTATCTATTGTAATCCCAGGGAATTTTGAGTAACAGTAGTAGTTTGTTGAAGGAATTGTTCCCCTTGCTTGTTCACCAATGTTGAAAGTGAGGCAACCTCATTATGAAGTTGTTGTAATTGATCTCCAAATTTGGCAACTCTGTTAAGTTCTTGATTGGACATGGGAGTATTCAAAGAATCAAATTTTTGAGCATTGATGTACATGGTGTAGACACTAATTTTTTACTAAGTTCCCTAGTCTTTTTTTTTATTTATTGATAATTTGGTTGTGGTCTTAACTTAGCCATTGGAAAGAATTAATGTTCCAATTTAAGCTTGGTGCAATTAAAGATTAATTTGCTTATCTAGGAATTTTAGTTTCTAAGTTGAGATGAACTCAAATCGATCAAGAAATGAAAAAGATGAACTCAATAAATTTAACTTTAGTTGAATTCGTTTACATCCTTATTAAAAAAATACAAAAAAAATTACAAAACACAAAAATACAAAAAAAAAAGGTTAAAATTGAAAATTACAAAAAAAAGGAATTTACAAAATTGAGGATTTATTTCTCCCATCAAAATTGGTTTCGAATGATTTGGGGATAATGATATTGGTATCTTCCAACGTCTCACTCCTTGTAGAAATATTCCCTTGACACATAGCCCATTACACCCAACCCAAATTGAAGGAAAGTGTGATTAGCAATTTCATAAAAACAAGCAGCCAATGAGAAAGCAGAGTCAGCATGCAAACAACCGATGACAGCTAAGAAAGTAAGGCTAAACCAAAAAGGACCCACCCTTTTCAAATGGCCTCAGCAGGTGCCGAAAGTAGAGCAGCTTTTATTATTGCTGCTAATTGAATTATTTGCAAAGGACCCCAGCGTCCTTGTCGAGTTGGCTTTGTCTTCTTGCAATTTCCACCGCTTGTTGCTGCTAATTGAATTATTTGCAAAGGACCCCAGCATCCTTGTCGAGTTGGCTTTGTCTTCTTGCAATTTACACCGCTTGTTGCTACTAATTGAATTATTTGCAAAGGACCCCAGCGTCCTTGTCGAGGCTTTGTCTTCTTGCAATTTCCACCGCTTTAATTGTTGCTGCTAATTGAATTATTTGCAAAGGACCCCAGCGTCCTTGTCGAGGCTTTGTCTTCTTGCAATTTACACCGCTTTTATTGTTGCTGCTAATTGAATTATTTGCAAAGGACCCCAGCGCTTGTCGAGGCTTTGTCTTCTAGCAATTTCCACCGCTTTTATTGTTGCTGCTAATTGAATTATTTGCAAAGGACCCCAGCGTCCTTGTCTTGGCTTTGTCTTCTTGCAATTTCCACCGCTTTTATTGTTGCTGCTAATTAAATTATTTGCAAAGGACCCCAGCGTCCTTGTCGAGTTGGCTTTGTCTTCTTGCAATAGCCACCATTTTGGCCCCTTGGAAGCCCTGCTGGGGATGGTGCATCTGCTGTTATAAAATCAGTTCTTAAAAGGGCTACTCAACTTTTAAGCCATCCATTTGAAAATTGTAGCATGCCTAATTATGCTTTTTGTAGGGCCTCGTTTGATGATTTTTTTTCAAATATGGGACCATTACACAATCAATGCATAACAAGACCCATTTGTCATTTCAAATAGCGCAGCTCCCCCACGTGATTCTCTTACCAGCTGGATGCCCTGCAAAGACACAAAGATTGAAATCAGCTAATTATGCTTTCTGTAGGGCCTCTTTGATGAATTTTTCAAATATGGGACCATTATGCAATCAATGCATAACAAGACCCATTTGTCATTTCTAATAAGCAAACATCTCCACGTGACTCCCTCAGCCAAATTCTCTCCTTGTCAGCTTCTCTCCTTGACAGCTGGGTGATCCTCCAAAGACAGCAAAAGTGGAGTCAGTAATATAAACAACCAATCGCAGCAAAGAAAGAAGGGGTGAGGTAGGGATTACAAGGCCAATAAATGAGGACCTTTAGATCAAAATGGGAGAAGAAAAGAAGAGCCATCAGATTAAAAAGGGGAGAAAGGACTATAAAAAAGATTTTTTCCTTCAGCAAGAGAGGAGGAGAGGTAAATACCTGTAATATGAGAAAAAAAAAGGAGAGGCCAAGCACAGCCGATCACAAAAACAAAAAAGGAGGAAACCGAGAAACACCTTATCTCCCTCTTTTGAAGAACCGACGTTTTCCATTGATATTCCACCAGCTCTTCCCACGTAGAATCCCTGGAAACTCATCACTGCTTTTCCTTCTTAACCTTTTTCAAATATACAAAACAAAAACAACAAAACTTGACCTTCAACCCAAAAAAAAACAAAAAAACAAAAGAAGCTTAACACCTTCTTCCTTCAATTTTTGGTTAAGAAGTCCCGGCTGAACTTCTTCCAAATCCCAACGGTGAAGATGATACTTGAGGACCGGAAGACGACATATTGGAGTTGTATGGTGATCTAACTATGGGATTACCAGATCGGAGCTTTGGAATTTTGGGTTTCGTGATGAAGATTTGGGAATTTTTCAAGTGTACTTAGCAAATCGGAAGACATGGAGTATCGCTGGGGTTAATTTGGAGGTTTTCTAAGTGTAGCTCGAAACTCAGGCAAAGTTTTGAAGGTGGTCCTGTAGCCTAAATTCGTCTGGAAGAAAAAGCCAAGGAGAACTAGAGAGAGGACAAGGTTTTCGAAGAAGAGAAGAAGCAAGTAGTTGGGAGTTGGTTGCTTTTATTTCAAATAGGGGTACTTCAATCCGTTCCATGTTAAAATATCCTTGGGGCTCCAATAAGATCTGCGTAGGTTACTAATAAAAAAAATCCCAAATCCGTTGGGTGCCCCTACTTTTGACAATTTCGGTACACTTTCTCTTTTCCCATGTTTTTTTTTATTTTAAATATTCATTTAGTTTAGCATGGGCCCATGGTATTATTCTTTTTTACTTTTCTTTACTCATTTGTGTGCTTATTTATGTTAGTCTAACATGATTTTATGATCAATTGAATTTTATGATTTTTTTTTATGATTTTAGAAAAAGGTGGGCAGAATGGATAAGCTTAAGACCTTAGAAAATTGTTTAACATTATTCTTAGATACAGCTTGCTTAGATCTGCATGGTATTTGAAGTGTTAAAGTCGTCTATGATAGAGTAAAAAATGAAAAGGGTGAACGGTTTCTTAAGCAAAAGAATTTATTTTGTTTCAAAAGTTTTAAATAAAATTGGGTTAATATTCAATTCAAATTTTCTATAAAATATGCATACACATTCCTTATTGTCATATTATTATTGTCATCCATGCGAGTAATGATATGCGGGGATAATGAGGGTCCGATCATGGAATCCTGTTTGGGAAGGTGAAAATTCACACCTAATCCGGATTCTTAAGTCAGAGACTCACTTTGAATTGGACCCAGAATTGGGCGAGATTCACTGTAAGCCTTGATAAAATCCTCGCCATTTTTTTTAATTGGCAAAATAGGATTTTACTCCCCAAACATTCAAATGTTCAATAAAGATTGTAATTTTAAAAAAAATCACAAAAAAAAATAAAAAAACAAAATTTTTTTTTTAAAAAAATTGAGTAATAAAAGCAAATTTTGAAAAGAAATCCAATGTTTTTAATAAAAGTGTCAATTTCCCCCCAAAAAGAGGGAAACAAACGCTTTTCTTGAATAAAATGAATTTTAGAACTCCCAAAAAATAATAAAAATGAAAGGATTTACTTTTTTTTTTTAAGAAAAAGAGAAAAAAAAAAGAAAGGAAAATATTTTGAAGTTTGCTTTCGTTTTTAAATTTGCTCTAATAATAAGAAATAAAAAATGGAAAATCACAAAAAAAATAAAAAAATCAATCAAAAAGGGGAAAAATTATAAAAAAACATTTTTAATTAAGGCCTAAATACTATTAAATTAATCGGTACCGTAATCTTGACGGGCGTTTTGGGGGTGCTCATCCTTCCCCGCACGTAACCGTACTCCCGACTCCAGTTCTCCGTTCTGCAGACCGGGACCTACTCAGCTTAAGTACGCCATCTAACAGCCAATGCTAAGTTAAGTAGATTCTTAATAGGTGACTAACCACACCTAAACAAAAATGGTTAGTGGCGACTCCGTAATTCTTTTAAGTCCCAAATCCGTCGTCGTCTCGGGTAACGTTGCGACACATGGTATGAAACAATTGTCAAGCTTCAGTTAGAGTTTTGCTCAGCAAAGAACCACCACTGGCAACATCAATGAGTGTTCTGTCTTGAGGTAGCAATCCATCATAAAAGTTTTCAATAAGGAGTTGATATGAGATTCTATGATATGGACAACTTTGACAAACATGCTCATATCTTTCCGAATACATATGCCATGACTCATCTTTCTTATGATGACAAGTAAATTTCTTCTCTAATAGTGGACACTTTGGAAACTGGAAAATAGTAGTCTAAAAATGCTCTTTGCAATTGCTCCCAGAAAGTGATTGAACCAGGAGGAAGTGTATGTAACCATTTTTGTGCCTTCCCAGACAGGGATAATGGAAATTCCCTCAACTTGATTTCTTCATCGGAAACACCAAAAAGTTGAACTGCAGCATAGACAAGATGAAATTCTTTAAGGGGTTTATGTGGATCTTCACCTCAGAACCTCTAAAAATAGGTAAAATATTGATGGTTCCAAACCTAAGCTCCAAAGATGCATCCAAAGCTGGATAAGAAATTCATAAAGGATGGTTATCAATAATGGGAGCAACTAATTCTGTCAAAGGTAAAGAAGATTCCATTTTATGAAGTATGGAAGCAAGTAAACAACTAATCACAGGGGGTAAAAAGAATTAAAGGAACTAAACGGAATAAAAGAATAAATCAAACATGTATGTAAAGAGCAGTAAAGAGAAAATCGAAAATATAAAAGTAAAGAAAGCAAGGTAATCAGTGAGCAATCAAGACAGTTTTTCTCCGACAACGGCTCCAAAACTTTGATGTGCAGTTGTCACGCCACTAAAAGAATAATAAATTGTTGTAACTTTCCAAACTAAGCAATAGGTAAGAACAAGTCGGTCCACAGAGAAAAGAGTCAATCGCTCACTAACTTCAATGTAATAAAAAATATAGCAAGTAAGAAAAGGGGTTTTAAGATAGCAAGATTAATAGCTAATGTAAATTAAATGTAAATTAAATGCAATTAATACTGAAAACTTCAATAACAATAAAAGCATATAATGAAATACTTACCCATTTATGACTAATTACTTCTTTAATTGAAATTACAAATCCTTGATCCACTGAAGATATATACTAATTCCTTGATAGAGGGCATAGACCGAAAATACTAAAGATTCCTTCCGATCCCCAATCTACTCACTGTAAATCAAATTAGTACTATAGCTTCCTAATATGATCCTTTCACTTGATCAAGCATGAATCCTTCGTGGTATTCGTGTACAAGATTAATGAAGCTTAAATGAACAGGTAGAGAGCCCATACTTGAACAACAGGACACTTTGAGTGCCTGTTTAGAACAACCCCTTTCATTAACTTGAATAGGGATAAACCCTAATTCAATCGCTACCCATAGATCGCATTCAACTACTAAAGATTCATCAAATTCAACATAGCAGTGGTTTAATTAGATTAACCTAAAAGCTTCAGATCAATTAAGCTAATGAAATCAAACATTTAACTTTCATGCCAGTCATCAAAGAATATCAAGAAATCAATACGTAAATAAGCTTAAGGATCTCATCACAATTCAATTAAAAGAGCAATTAATTCATAAATGGAGAAGTAAATGATCTATGCATTCATGAATTGAGTGGGAGATTAACAATCAAAAGTAAAAAGTCAAGAAAAATCAAACTAACTTCTCTTACTTTTCTCCTTGGCTTCTTTTTTTTCCCTCAAAATTCTTCAAAGAAAATCGCTCTTCCTAATTCTGATCTTTTCCAAAATCTATCAATACTCTTTAAGTGAAACCACTATTTAAATGCCTTAATTACGCATCTACCCTCAAGACCTTTAGTCCTAGTGATGGAGTGCCAAAGGCTGTAAAGGTAATTCTCACTGAGTTGAGGTGAGTCGACTCACCAAGTTGAGACAAATGGGCTTGGCGCCAGCTCTTTTGTCTTGGCACCAGGGCAACTTTTATGGCTTTCTTGGCTTTGACATTGCTTTCTCCTTTTGGTGAGAAAATCCTCCCTTGGTGCCAACTCATGCATGCCTGGCACCAAGCCAAGTTGAAGTCCTTTCCTTGCTTTCATTTGATGAGAGTCAAGCTGGATTTGCATGATGAACACTCCCCTAGCACCAACTTATGCTCCCTTGGTGCCAAGCTAACTTCAATTACTAGTTAGCCTCCATTTGGTCTACGTTGCTCTCCATTGTGATGAATTGGGCTCCTTTGGTGCCAGGCTCTATCTATTTGGTGCCAAGCCAGTAGCTTGGTTATGCCTCCGCAGCCTTTTAGCCTTAATTGCCTTCAATCTGTTCTCTAAGTGCATTATCTTCCTTAAGTGCTCCAATTAACCTATAATAACAAAAACATACTTAAGTGAGATAATTAGGAGAAAGATAACTGTAATTCATAACAAATTAAGCACAATAAGCATGTAAAATAGAATGGTTATCAATACATGGCCATGTCCATTGTACTCCTATACGGATCAAATAATCATATAACAATGTGCACAATCAATCCCCTGTACCATCCATCCCATGCGGGAGTTAACCGCTTACTCACACCATCTCCATAAGATCAAACCTTGGGAAGCGCCACTGCAGTGACTAACGACTCATCCACCGACATCATAACATGAAATATCATAATTCAATCATATACAATTCGGCCAACTCGTCCATTATCGGAATCCAATCCAATTATACTAATTGCAATCAAATTTACCGCATACATAAACATTTGATTGCCAATTGTATAAAGTAAGTTCATTCATTCCAAAACATCAATATTCATGATTCATAGGTAATTATCAATTACCATAAATCAAATTTAAATTCAAGAAAGCCAAGCTTTTTGTGTTAGAAAGCTATTTTAAAATAGTAAAACATTTTAATTTATTCAAACTTGAATTTAGGTCCAATAGAGTTTCACTCACAAGTTTGTGGAAGGTTTACACTCCCATTATTCCACATGTCCTTTATCCTTAGAAGGTGATTCATCACCTATACATTTATGTTGGAATAATGTGGTAGCACATGACAATGGAAAAAGGTGTTAAATGAGTATGCAAAGTGCACACCTTGCAAATCACTAACTTGAACTCTAAAAGTGATTTTGTGTTATAGGGTTTAGATAAATGAAGTTAGGGTACAAGCAAGTTTGTTTTATGTAACAAAGCTTGCTTGTTGACCTAATTTGACATAATTATGTAAAATGAAAATTCGGACAATTTTGCCCCTAGAAGGTGAAAATTTGACTAATGAGTTTAATGTGGGGAAATTCGGCCATTTTTTGTTCTTCAAGGTTTAGGCATATTACTAAGGTACAATAACTATAAGGGAGCTAAATTTGTGTGCCTACATTAGTGTCAAGACATTTTACCGCTCCGACGAAAATGAAATGGCGTGAAACATGCTTGGGAATAAATAGTCGAAAAACAAATAGAGTCGCCACTAACATTTTATTTGATTAGGTGTGGTTAGTCACCTATTTGTTTAACTCGACATTAATCTAGGAAGATTATGTCAAGTTAAGGAAAGAAACTGGTCTACGAATAAAGATTTTTAGGTTCGGGAGTCGGTTACGCTTGGGGAAGGATTAGCACCCCCAAGACGCCTGAAAATCGGTACCACAAAAAGTCTTAAAGATATTGTACTTGGAAAATAATAATAAAATGTGTTTAAAAACATTTTAAGAAAAATACAATTTTAAATGTCGAAATATATTCCTTTTAATGTGGGATAAACATCCCTTTATAAAAAATAAATTCAAAATTTAAAGATTTAATGTCGGAATGAACATTCCTTTTAATGTGAAAATTCATATCCCAATTTTGAATTTGAAGAAATTTCCTACTTGGAATGAAAATTCGATTTCCAAATAGAAGTAAATATTCTTCTAAGATCAAAGTATAATTTGGAAATGGGGATAAATATCCCATTTATGAAAAACAAAGATTTAATTTAATTTTAGAAGGGCTCAATAATGGGAATATAAATTGAAACCTCCTAGAAAATATTTTACAAAAAGGTTGGGACAAACACCCTCAAATTCATGTTTTGAAATTTACATTAAGAGATTTTAGTTATGATGACTTAAATTAAAATCTCTTAGAAAAATTTAATTTTAAAACAATGTTGGAATAAATATTCCTTTTAATATGATGAAGGGAATAATTTGACAAAAATTTAGTCTAATTGAAAGACTTTAATTGATTTAATAAATTAAGACCTTTCAAAAAAGCCTTAAAAAAAGGATAATATAGGAAAATAGATATCTCTCTTTTTATTGAATAAAATCAATTTTGAAAAAGAAATTTTGAAAATTTAAGGAATAAATATTCCTTTTTATTAAAGCTTTTTTAAAAAATGGGTTTTAAAAAAATTAAGTTTAATTGAAGAGCCTTAATTAATTTAATACTTCTTATGGGATAAAATCAATTTTGGAAAAAGAATTTTAAAAACTTAAGGAATAAATATTCTTTTTATTGGATTTAAAATTGTCTTTTAATAAAAATTAAGTTTACTTTGAAATGTCTTAATTAATTTAACCTACTAAAGTCTTCCAAAGAAAAATATTTTGAAAAATAAATAAAGAAAAGGACAAAGGAAAATAAATATCCCCTTTCATTGAAAAGAAATAAAATAAAATAAAATTTAATTTTGAAAGTAGTTTTCTAATAAAACTTGGATTAATTTGAGAGGCCTTAACTATAATTGAGTAGTTAAGATCTCTCGAAAAAACTTTTAAAACATGTTTTAAAATTAATATTGGAATAAATATTCCTTTTAATTTAATTAGGCCTCTTAAACAAGAGATTTTCTTAAAATAAAATGAAAATAAAATCATAAAAGAAAAAAAATAAAAATAAAAGATTTTGGAATTAACATTCCTTTTTGTAAAAAGATATATTTTTTGTGGGGTTTATTTTCAAATTTTAAGAAATTAAAGAAATCATAAACATGATGTATACTTTTTATGAAAATTAGATGAGAAAAATATATTTTTTCATTTTTGAAGGAATGAAAAATTTCCTCGGACCCGATCAGACTCCCGATTAGACACCGAGAAAACCTCTCATCTGGGAAAACCTTAGGAAACCTCGGACTCCCGAGGCACCCTCCGGTTTCCCCATGCATATGAATTTTTTGAAAAACGATGTTCTAAACTTAATTATGTATGAATGGGACAAGAAAACATGGGTTATTACATATAAACATAATTAATTACACAATATAATATGATAAATAAATAGAACATGGAAATTTAAAAATTAACTTTACAAGCTTAGATTGCATGGCCCAGATCTGGGCCAGGCAGGCCTCCCTTGTGGTTGGGTCAAGCCCCGTGTTATGGCCACACCATGTTAGGACCACACCATGGCCAACCTTGTATAGGGCCATGGTCGGGTAGAGGCTAGATGATGGGTAGATCGTTGTACTTAGGAAAACCGACCCCTATTTTGAACATGTTAACGGTTGTTCGTAGTATACCTATAAAATCCCGTTAGCCCTTAAAGGGGGGAGTCCGGAGACCCGACGGGTGGCTTGGCTCCCTAGCTTAGGAATGCACCACCGATCACCTAGGGCTGCCCCCCTGGCCCGCAAGTGATGTGGTGATGCATGGGGGATCGGTTAGCCGATTGGCTTGTTTGTAATCGTTGTTGCTTTGTGATGCTATATACTTTGTCGCTTGGTTGCTTTGTTGCCATGTTGCTTGGTTGTTTATTGCTTTGTTGCTTGGTTGTTTATTGCTGTGTTGCTTGGTAGCTTAGTAGCCTTGTTGCTTTGATATATTGCTATAATAGGGAAAAGTTCTCCTTCCTACAGAGGAGGGGGTCACTATGCTAGTTTAGCTAAAGCCCGCGGGCTATCTTGGTGGCTAATGATGCTAACCAATGTTGTGTGCTTGTGCAGAACTCAAGCAACTCTAGGCTGACTTGATTGGGAGAGCCCTTTCAAGTGCCACACGGCCAAGCTAGACATTGAGTGCAAGGCTTGTCCGTGACACGTGGTATCAGAGCACGATTATCGTTGCTAGTTTCCAATACAACCATCATTATGAGACTTCGGTCGAGTGACCCTGAGAGAGCCGAAGGGTCCGATGTTCAGGAAAGGATCGGAGGGTTCGATGTAAGAGAGGCCTAGAGGACCCGAGGATCATGTGGGGCATGAGGAGTTTGAGCCCGCGATGGCCGCCATCAGGGTTGAGATGGTCTCGCATGATCGAGTGAGAGCCATCGAGACAACCCAGAGTGAGTTGTCCGAGGCCGTTGCCAACCTGGGGAAGAGACCAGGGAGGCGTTGCAGTTGATGCAATCTGAGTTCGATGAGCTCAAAGCTAAGCTTAATGTGCTGACCCTAGCCGTGGGTAGGTTAGGGACCAGCTCGAATGACAAGGCCAAAAGAGCAAAAGTGCCCGAGTCGAAGCGGTTGAAGGGGGCACAGGATGCCAAGGAATTGGAGAATTTCTTGTTTGACATGGAACAATACTTTCGGGCCGTACACACCGAGTCGGAGGATGACAAGGTATCCATGGCCGCGATGTATTTGCTTGGAGATGCCTAGTTATGGTGGCGTTCGAAGTTTGTAGATGGTGTGTGCCCTATCAAGACTTGGGCCAAATTAAAGCAAGAGCTAAAAAGTCAGTTTTTCCCCGAGAATGTGGAGTATATGTCTCACAAGAAGTTAAGGGATTTGAACCAAATCGGATCGGTGCGGGACTACGTGCGGGAGTTCTCCACCCTAATGCTTGATATTCAGAACATGTCAGGAGAAGAGAAGATCTTCTACTTTCTTGAAGGTCTGAAGCCATGGGCTAGAAATGAGCTCAATCGACAAAATGTCCAAGATTTGGCCACAGCCATCACGGCTGCAGAGCGCTTCACCGACTACAACAATGATCGTGGCCAGAAAAGGAAAAACCCACCTCTCAATGTTAGTAGTTCTAGCGGTGGTGGGGGAAAGGCACCGAGGACGAGCAATCCATCTAATGGGGAGGAATAGAAGAACTGACAGCAGAGACTCCCCGCAGAGAGCCATGAGCCGAGGATCCCAATATCCCAGGAGCACGGGGACCTCCAACTTTAGGCCAAGCTGGCCTTTGGCATGTTTCAAATGCAATGGTCCTCACAAGGTGGTGGAATGTCCACGAAATGGGGCATTGAATGCTCTACGAACTTCCCCTCCGGAGACATCTCCATCAGAGGCCGCTAGCGAAGGGACGGAAAGGGAACCAGCTAGGATGGGATCCATTAGGTTCCTTAGTGCCTTACATGCCCAGTTGGCGCAAGCTCAGTATTAGCCAACTCAGGGCCTCATGTACGTAAAATTGACGTTGAATGGGAAGGCCACCAGGGCCATGATTAGAGGTGTCAAATCGGGTTGATCGGGTAGGTTTCGGGTTCGGGTCAATCATGTCGGGTCAGTTTGGGTCAAAAGAGATTTTCGGGTCATTTCGGGTTTCGGGTCATTCGGGTTCGGGTCATTCGGGTTTCGGGTCATTCGGGTTTCGGGTCATTCGGGTCTCGGGTCATTCGGGTCTCGGGTCATTTGGGTCTCGGGTTTTTCGGGTTTTGTCCTCGGGTTTGTCGGGTTTCGGGTCATTCGGGTTTCCGGTTCGGGTTTTTCGGGTTTGACCATCGGGTCTTTCAGGTTACAGGTTTTTTGGATTTTATATCATTTGGATTCGATTTTTTTTTATTTAACTCTCGAGTCATTCGGATTATCGATTATTTTAAATTGAATTAAAGTTTTGATTTTACAAATTAATACTTAAGAGAGATTTTATCAAAAATATTATTTATTAGATTTGTTATAAATTGTAATTAAATTAATTAAATTTGTAATGTTATAAATGCATTAATTACATTAGTAACATTTATAACTTTTTTAAAAATTTTCCTATAAATTATCTATAGTTTTAAATAAAATAAATATTTAAATTTTTATTATTTACTAATTCATTTCTAAATTCTAATTGATATATAATAAATTCATGATTCATACAGCTATGGCCACCATGAACCACTAATCTTAGTATCTTATTATCTTAGTGCTAATGACCTTGTTTTGTTCTTTCCTTTCTAAGACTTGTATATAGACTATATTTTATAATGATTAGTGATTAACATCACATACTTCTGCATAATAGAACAACTTGCACACACACTACATTCGGCATTCTCATTAAATTATTTATTTTGGCGAGAACTAAATTATAAGGAGAAAATATATGACAACATATTAAAATTTTAATTTCAAATTTTTAATGTTTAGATACTTTTTGTTGGATAGATAATTCACTAATTTGATATGAATATTAGTAATTTATTAATACTACTGTAATTTATAAATTTTCTTAGTTAAAATGGAAAATTGTCATTCACACGAAAAAATTTATTTATTGATTTGATCAGTAATGATGAAATCAACATGGCCTTTTGTAAATTCTCAAATTTTCCTTAATAATGTTCATAATTAATATTATTAAATTTAAGTAATAATATTCTATAAATTCATATAATTCAATCATAAATTCATAATAATAAAATTTAAAAACCATAATTATGAAAAAATATTTTTTTAAGTTCACTTTGATCAAAATTTTATCAAATGTTTATTTTTATTTTCTTTATCAAATTTATTTATTAAATTTGAAGTTTATGAGTTATATAAAAATACTCCATCTGTCCCTATTTGTCTATTACAATTAATCATTTCATACAGGGCAAAAAAAATAGTTATGGTACAAAATTTCATACATATTTACATTGACTTTCTTATTTTATCCTTATCTCTCTTCTTCTTTAATTATCTCTCCTATTTAGAAAAAATATTTATTTAAGAGAGAAAAAAAGTAGTTTAAAAGGGTAATTTTAAAAAATTAATAATTAATGCTGGGATATAGACAGATAAAAAGGAATAAATAAAGTTTTTAAAAACAAATAAAGCTTCTAGCAGAAGGCAGATAAATAGGGACAGAGGGAGTATTTCATTAGTTTGTCGGGTTCTTTCGGGTTAGATTCTCGGGTCAATCGGGTTTCGGGTCAATCGGGTTCCGGGTCAATCGGGTTTCGGGTCAATCGGGTTCCGGGTCAATCGAGTTTCGGGTCAATCGGGTTACGGGTCAATCGGGTTACGGGTCAATCGGGTTTCAGGTCGGTCGGGTTCGGGTCGTTTACTTTTTTTAGTCAAACCAGGTCGGGTTAGTTTCGGGTTCGGGTCGGTCGGGTCGGGTTATCGGGTTCGGGTCAACTTTTGACAGCTCTAGCCATGATTGACATGGGAGCAACAAACACGTTCATCACCCTGGAGAAGGCCAAGAGATGTGGCCTCAAGGTTAACCAAGAGAATAGGCAGATAAAAGCGGTTAACTCGGCTGCTTTATCTATCCATGGGAATGCCAAGAATGTGACAACCAAACTTGGGCCGTGGAAAGGGGGTGTGGATTTCACTGTTTCCCTTATGGATGACTTTGATGTTGTCATAGGCCTGGATTTCATGACATTGGCCCGTGCCGTCCTGATCCCTGCTGCCAACTATTTACTATTCTTGGGCGATCAACCTTGTATGGTGCCAACAAGTACTCTCCCGAAGAGTGGGGAGAAACTTCTTTCCTAATTGCAATTCAAAAAGGGGATTAAAAGGGGAGAACCATCCTACATAGTTGTGGCTATCCATAAAGGGGGAGATGAGCACGAGGCAATCCTTTT
The DNA here is from genome assembly GCA_030664755.1 of Microcos paniculata. Classification (NCBI taxonomy): domain Eukaryota; kingdom Viridiplantae; phylum Streptophyta; class Magnoliopsida; order Malvales; family Malvaceae; genus Microcos; species Microcos paniculata. The sequence goes on from CP131463.1 coordinate 11,062,200, forward strand.
GGTATGAAATGTGTGCTGAGGGAGTTTGAAGACATGATGCCTGACCAGTTGCCCAAGACCTTACCACTACGAAGAGCCGTGGACCATGAGATTGAGCTTCTCCCTGGAGTTAAACCCCTGCAAAAGGGCCATATAGAATGGCTCTTCCTGAGTTAGCCGAGCTAAGAAAGCAACTAGATGAGCTATTGCAAGCGGGATTCATTAGGCCCTCAAAGGCCCCATTTGGAGCCCCGGTACTATTCTAGAAAAAGCAAGATGGAAGTCTAAGGTTGTGTGTAGACTACCGAGCCTTGAACAAGGTGACCGTGAGGAACAAATATCCCATTCCTCTTATCTCCGACTTGTTTGATCAGTTAAACCAGGCCAAGTATTTTTCGAAGTCAGATTTGAAATCGGGGTACCATCAAGTTCGAGTGGCCAAGAGAGATGAACCCAAAACTACTTGTGTAACTCGGTATGGAGCATTTGAGTTTCTTGTAATGCCTTTCTGTTTAACTAATACTCCTGCTACTTTCTGTACCTTTATGAACCAGGTTTTCCATGACTTCTTGGATAGATTTGTGGTCATCTACCTAGATGACATCGTGGTGTATATTGCAACCTTGAAGGAACATCAGGAGCACCTAAGACGAGTATTTGAAAGACTTCGTGCCAATCAGCTATACGTGAAGTGGGAGAAGTGCGCTTTTGCTTAAACCCGAATTCCCTTTCTTGGCCACATAGTAGAGCAGGGCCATATCAGAATGGATATGGCAAAAGTGAAGGCAATAAGAGAATGGGCAATCCCTAAGAACGTGAGCGAGCTACGTTCCTTCTAGGGGCTTGCCAACTATTATAGACGATTCATTGAAGGATACTCGAGACGGGTGGTGGCCCTCACTGAGTTGTTAAAGAAGGGACATGGATGGAAGTGGAGTGAAGAGTGTCAAGAGGCTTTCGAAGACCTGAAAGAGGCCATGATGAAAGATCCGGTGTTAGTCTTGCCCGATATTGAGAAGCCTTTTGAGGTACAAATAGATGCATCAGATTTTGCCTTGGGTGGTGTCTTACTTCAAGAAGGCCATCTGATGGCCTTTAAAAGTAGAAAGTTGAATGAAGCCGAGAGGAGATACACAACTCAAGAAAAGGAGCTCTTAGCAGTGGTCCATTGTTTAAGAGTATGGTGGCACTACTTGTTGCGATCGAAGTTTGTAGTAAAGACGAATAACACGGCAGTCAGTCATTTCTTCACCCAACCAAAGCTTACAGCAAAACAAGCCCAATGGCAAGAGTTTTGGGCGGAGTTTGATTTCACTTTCGAGCACAAGTCGGGAAAGACTAATCAAGTGGCAGATGCATTGAGTCGAAAGGCAGAATTGGCCACTCTTCGGTTGATTGCCCCCTATGGTGATTAGTCGAGTGGCCACGAACATCAAAGACTTGATAAAAGAGAATCTGAAGGTAGACCCTCAAGCCACCTCCATCATGAAATTGGCAGAATAGGGTAAATCAAAGTTCTTTTGGGTGGAGGATGAGCTACTTATGACAAAAGGACCACGGATGTATGTTCCGAGATCCGGGCAGTTAAGACAGAAGCTGATGCGTGAGTGCCATGACACCCCTTGGGCAGGCCACCCGGGTTAGAGACGCACATTTGCCCTGTTGTACCAAAGTTACTATTGGCCTCGTATGAGGGAAGATGTACGAGACTACACCAAGACATGCCTCATCTGCCGGCAAGACAAGATTGAAAAGCAAAAGCAAGCCGAGTTACTAGAACCATTGCCCATTCCTACAAGGCCTTGGGAAAGCATCTCATTAGATTTCATAACTAATCTCCCTAAGGTGGGAGACCTTGGTGATATTTTAGTGGTGATAGATCGTTTTTCCAAGTATGCCACATTTATCCCGGCTCCGAAGCATCCTAATGCGGAAGATACGGCACGATTGATCTTCAAACATGTTGTGAAGTATTAGGGTGTTCCACAGAGCATCATTAGTGACAGAGACACAAGGTTTACGGGATCCTTTTGGCAGGAACTTTTCAAATTATTGGGGTCTGAGCTCAACATCTCTTCAAGTTATAACCCATAAACCGATGGACAGACTGAGCGGTTTAATGGGTTGTTAGAGGAATACTTGAGACACTTTGTACAGGCCAATCAAAGAAACTGGCTGCCTCTCCTTGATGTAGCCCAACTATGTTTTAACTCTCAAAATAGTTCATCCACTAATAAGACCCCTTTTGAAATTGTGACAGGACAAAAACCTCGATTGCCCCATATGGTGGTGGAGGTGTACCAAGGGAAATGCCTGCGTTCCTTTAGCTTTGCCAAGGAGTGGAAGCAAAACACAGAAATTGCTCGAGCTTAATTGGAGAAAGCTTCTAAACGGAGGAAGAGGTGGGCAGACAAAGGTCGAACGACTCGACTGTTCAACATTGGCTATTTGGTGCTAGTGAAGTTGAGCCCCGAACAACTCCGTTTTCTTCGAAAGAGAGATCGCAGGCTAGTTTCGTAAATACGAGGGCCCGATCCCCATTGTGGCTAAAGTGGGGAATGTGTCTTACAAAATAGAACCACCCGCTTGGTTGAAGGTGCATTCGGTGTTCCATGTCAGTAACTTGAAGCCCTATAATACCGATCCCAATGACTCGAGTCGAAGTCAATCTACTAGGGCCCAGATTTGTGTCAAGCCACCATTCGATAGGCGTGTAGAAGAAATCCTAGCAGATAGGACCATTTGGCATAAACGAAAACCCACTCTTGAATACCTTGTAAAATGGAAGGGATTAGGTTCTAAAGAAGTTAGTTGGGAAAAAGCCACTGACCTACAAGCCTTCCAGTAGAAGATTGAAGAGTTCATTACCATCAAGTCGACGAGAGTGTCGACCGATTAAGTGGGGGAGAATGTTATGCCCACACCATGTTAGGGCCACACCATGGCCAACCTTGTACAGGGCCATGGTCGGGTAGAGGCTAGATGACGGGTAGATTGTTGTACTTAGGAAAACCGGCCCCCATTTCAAACATGTCAATGGTTGTTCGTAGTATACCTATAAAATCCCATTAGCTCTTAAGGGGGGGAGTCCGGAGACCTGACGGGTGGCTTGGCTCCCTGGCTTAGGAATGCACCACCGATCACCTAGGGCTGCCCCCTTGGCCCGTAAGTGATGTGGTGATGCATGGGGGATCGGTTAGCCGATTAGCTTGTTTGTAATCGTTGTTGCTTTGTGATGCTATATACTTTGTCGCTTGGTTGCTTTGTTGCCATGTTGCTTGGTTTTTTATTGCTATGTTGCTTGGTAGCTTAGTAGCCTTATTGCTTTGATATATTGCTATAATAGGGAAAAGTTCTCCTTCCTACAGAGGAGGGGGTCACTGTGCTAGTTTAGCTAAAGCCCGCGAGCTATCTTGGTGGCTAATGATGCTAACCAATGTTGTGTGCTTGTGCAGAACTCAAGCAACTCTAGGCTGACTCGATCGGGAGAGCCCTTTCAAGTGTCACACGGCCAAGCTAGACATTGTCCGTGACACCCGGCCTGTTTCTGGGCCCAAATGGCCCCTCCCATGTGAGTTGGGCTGAGCCCAACTCGGTTTGGGCCAAACAAGGCCCAACCGCTCAGTTTGGACCACAAGGCCCAGTCCGGCACGGACTGGCCCAAGTCCCCCACGGGACCTAGGTCGCAGGTCTCTCCCGCGCAGGAGCCACTCGTTAGCCTCGGGATCCGAGGCTTTTCCTCGATTCCCTAGCCCCTCGGTTCACCGTTCGGAGTGAAATTGGAAATGGAGGTTCCTCTCACCTCCTACGACGCGTTTACCGGAGCAGAAACGAGAATCACAAGCTCAAAGTTCCTAGATCTGGAATCCAAACTTAAAATCTAACTAAAAGCTAAACCTAACTTTGAGCTTGGATCTCTCCTAGACCAATGCATGGAGATGCGTGAAAACTTAGAAAAACGTAGATCAAGGAGTTAAGAACAACCTACCTAGATCTTGCCTTGATCCTACGGTCGATTTGTTCGAATCGGCCAAAAGTCCAAAATTGCTCCGAGAGAGCAAATAAGAGGAGAGGAGAGAGGGAGAAGAGAAAATGAGAGGGGAGAGCTCATCTCCCTCTATTTATAGGCAGGCCCGACACCGGGTCTACTCGGGCCCCGGGCTAGAATTTTTCCCCTCTTTGAAACCTCTCATAATTTCAATCCTTGGCCCGATCCACCGACCAATTCACCAATAGATGTCTAATCCATTGGCTATGGACTTAAAGAAGTCCACTTTAGTGATTCCATGCATGGTCACCAATCTCATCTTCCAACTTCGGCTTACCTTAAACTTATCTTCTCTTCTTAATCAGACACATCCGGACCGACGTATTATCGACTTAATACGCCGTCTTACACTATTTCGTTTGTACGGAAAAGTCGCATTAGGTCCGGGTGTGTCAACTCTCACCTCCTTCTAAAAATTTCGTCCTCGAAATTAATTGAGATAACTTTGGGGAGATTTGGTTTCTATTCCAAACCTTTCTCTCACTTTCGAATAGTGTTCGCATCACTATTTGCCGCTGAAGTTTACCACGCTTTCGCTGCGCACTCTAATCGCTTTCTTCCTCAAGAGTGGCTTCACCGGCCTTCTACTCTTGAGTTTAAACCTCATCTTTTCCTTGACATAGCCTACCCTTACCACTTATGGGTTAGGCTTTCTTTAATCCAGTTGTATTACTCGGAGGTTCTTTTTTCGCTTGGGCTGTGCTTACTTGATTCTTCCACCTTGTCCTTGTCCTTTCTTAAAGTCTCTCTTGGCGAGACCATCCTTTTGTTACCTCTGAGGTTCCATACCTCTTAGGAGTTCCTCTTCCTTTTCATTGCCACTGCCTCTCGCTTTGAGGCTATTCTCCGACGTATTCCTTGTCGTTTCATGGTCTTGTACTCATCTTTGTAACCAAGCTATCGGGAAAGACCTTAGCTTAACTCCCTCGCCTCCGAGGCGAGGATGCGGTGAGTTAATTTTCTTTCCCCTACCTTGATTTCGTTTCTATGTTCCATCCCTTACTTCCATTCACTCTATTCATAGCGTATGAGTCGAGCTCTTGTACACACTGGCCCCCACATTCAGCCATATCATTTTCAAGGAATCAGAGATCATGCCCTCTCGACCCATCACATCACATATAAGGCCCACGGCCCATCACATCTCTCATCCTCTCTAGGATGGAGAACTCTGGGAGGTCTCATGCTCTCCCTAATCATACACTGGGCCGATCCTCTTGAGTGGTCATCACAAAGATCCTCAAGATCTCAATCTCTGACCCTTCCTTTCATAGGGATGCCTCACATGGCTCCCAAGTTAATCACACTTGAGCCTCGACTTCATACCCATCCATGCCATTTCTGTAACCTCTTAGGCTTTCTCTCATCTTTCACTCCCTTGGCGTGTCCACTTCAAGAGGTGCCCCCGCGTGTTTCTCTTTCATATAACCGCTTTTCTTCACATTAGCTTCCTTGCTAAAGGTCAATCTCTTTTCCTCCTTTCATCAACAGTACTTTCTAGGGGTTTCCTTATCCCCTTCTCTAACCTTTTCCTCCTTTCCATCCACCCACGTCCACTATGGGGTCCACATTTCTCTTGCCTTATCATCAACTCAGAACAGCATAATTCACGCTCGTCACATTCATGCTGCATTCCTTGTAGCTTCTTCATCTTTGTGTTTCTCTCTTGAGGTATATCGTTCTCCACTTAACTTGACCTTCTCTTTGGTCCATTGCCACCTTTAGGTATCACTTGTAGCTGTTGTCATCTTTATGCCCTTTTCCTTAAGGTCATCTCCGTATCATTTCTCTTCTTCACACTCCTTTACCTTAATCCACGTGACCTTTCATGTTGTATCCAAGGTTTTCTTTACCTTGACTTCATGTTTTCCCTCTTTGCTTTCTTCTCTGACTTTCTTTATCATTATCATCCTTATTCCTTTTTTCTTCTAACACCTTTGATTCTCTTAGTGTTAGAATTTCCTTTTTGCTCTTCATACTGGATGTGCTTATAGAAGTTTATGAGACTAATCAATTCCTTTCCTTATCCCTTATCCATAGAAGTACGGGGATTCCTTCTTGTTATCTTTTCTGTCTCAGTTCCCTCATCTCTTGTTTTCCATGTATGGGTTTCCTTTATCTTAGCCATCTTCGGCTCTTAATCCATCGATATCTCTTCCTTGTCTTTCCATACCATGGTTTATATATCACGGACAACACTTTTCTCTATCCTTCATCGCCTCATAATCTTGTCCGCGCCAAGCTAATTCCATTTTAGCTTGTTTTAGCTCCATCTCCCATATCATTTCTTCACTTTCATTCTTCAGGGAAGTTATCCTCAAAGTTAGCTTACTTCCCTCCTTCTAAAATATTTAGGTTATCCTTTTTGTTCCTTGATTCCTTAACCTCGATCCCCTTTATCTTACTTTACTTTTTTGTTTTCTTCCTTTCGTCTTTCTCGGTTCCAACCATTATTCTGGTTTATGCTTGATCACCTTTTTGTCTTCTTCAGTTTCAATTGTCACCTTATTTATCCTTCTTTTATCCTCATTCCTTTCTTCGACTCTTACTTAGGTCGATCCACTTTCCTCATTCTCTGTGTTTGATTATTCTTTAATTCCCATTATCAATATCATTACCATTATCATCATCATCATTATCCTCATTATCATCATCCTTTCACCTTTGTTTACTCCATTCTGATTTCATATCCTTACTCATCCTTATTCATCATCCATTAAGATACAATCATCTCCATTCACTCATTTCCTACGAGTGCTCCTTCTCTTATGTTCTCCAATTTTTCTTTCTATCCAACCTCCTTATCTCCTCTTCTATCACTTAAATAATCAGGGGTGTTCCTTTCCTTTCTTTCCACCAATTCACACATTTAACCCTTTTGTTCTCTTCTTCCCCATTCAAGTAGTCGAGGGTTTCCTCTTCCTTAACCAATTTATATCCTTGACCCCTTTTTGCTCTTCAGTTCTGGCCTCCAATAATCCTTGGTTATTCGTTTCTTTCCTTTAACTTATTCGTTGTATGATGTAGTGCCTTGGCTTGACTCCAGTTTGGGGTTCATTATGCTCGACTCTCTTTATTTAACATCCAATTCTAAGTCTATTATTCACTTTCATTCACTAGGTCTTTCTTAGTCCTCTTTCTAGGTTTCTTTTTAATCCCGTTTTATTCACTTTCTTTAACCTATCCCTAGGTTATCTACCTAGGTTTTGTCTCGAAATCTAATTTTCTAATTTTATTCTTTTACTAATCTTGGTCAGTCATTTGGAACTATTAACCTATGGTTTATTATGAAATTATCGCTATTTAAAGTTGTAATTTTCTAGTGATAGGTTATACTTTTCTTCTTTTGAGGCTCTATTCCTAATTAATCAAAACTTAGTTCATCAACTGAACTAAGTCTCTCTTCCTTCTAGGCCTTGTTCTTCTTTTATTAGCCTAGGATCTTTTTTTACCTAGGGTTTTTATGCATTCTTTCTTCATTAAGAAAGCCTCCGCACTACATCACGACGTTTCTTTATCCTTTGTTTAAGGGCGTGCTTTCTTTTCTTTTCCCCTTCTTCTTTCTCACCAGTTCCTTCTGGTGATATCTTCATAGCTCTAGAGGAAATTCTCTTCGTGCCTTCCATTAGCACGCATGGAGGCATTCTCATCATTGCCGTGCATCCCATTCTTTCCTCTTGTTTATTTCCCATTGTCTTCATCAAGATTATTTCTCATCATCCTTTGGAGGTCTCCTCCTTCTTACTCTCATTGACCATCAATCATTAAGGGTTCATCACTCTTAATTCACTTAGAAATGGAGCTTTACATCTTATCTTTCTCTTTATTCCCTTTTCTCCATCTTTATTTCATTTCTCTTCTCTTCCTCCATTATCCTTCTTAACATTGGTATCCAATGGTGAAACAAGTAGTAACGGATGTACTACTCGTTGACCACTTGGATGTACTCTCTTTTTATTATTCTCTTATTTTCCATTTTATCATCCTTACCTTATTCCTCCTCATCGTTTCCCAAGAATGGCTTTTCTCTTATTCCTCTTTCCTTACTCTTCCTTTTTTCCATCATTAAATCCTTTAGAGTTTTCTCTTATCAATCCTTTACTGCATCCTCAAGTGATTCTCCATTATCTCACCTCTTGGGATCTCGGGCTCACTCTTTCTCTTCCAATTTCCTTGGATACTTCTTCTCAATTGATTCCAGATGAACTCTCTTTCGTCCACCAATACCCCCGTTCTTTCACCACTCATACATCATGGTGTAAAAATAGAAGAAGTTAGCTAGCCCTTGCTGCCACTGCTCTCACTTCATGCTCACTCCCCAGAGCATCATCTAGGTCATCTGTGGGCTTATCCCACCAGACTTGCCAACCTGTGGGCTCTTCGGCAATCACTTCACTCCACCTTCCATTTGATGCTTTGTGAGGTCCTCTTCGATCCTTCATTTGGTTACTCGAATGCTTCATCTCACGTCATGAGGTTTTGGGTCAACCACATCCTCCGTGGTTGACTTCTTCGATTCCTTTCATTCTAACCCAACTCTCTCTCCTAGGCTACACACACTGGTGTAGAGAACAAGAGAAGTGAGGTTAGCGTTCACACATGTTATGCCCACCTTGGCCTCGTTCTAGTTGCTTACTTCCTCCCAACTCTTACACGACACTAGTGTAAAGAATGGGGGACGCACCTAATTTAAATTTCAACTCGTTGCTTTAATAGCGAGTCTCTATGTTCACAACTTCAAAAATTGAACATCGAAGGTTGTAGACATCTGACCAGTTTCCATTGGTGAGCCTCTAACTAGGCTTTCTCGAAGGACTAGACAAGACATCATTTATCTCGTCATCTCAAGGGAAATACCATCCCTTGCACAGATTAGCTATCGAGTAAAAGGAATATTAAAAGCTGGAAATTTGGGTTTGGGGAGTTTTTTGGATAGCGTGCCTTGCTTGCACGAATCTTGAGGAAGAATATGGTCGTGATGTCTTCTCACTTAAGACCACACTCGAGAACTTTATTTGGTGGCTTGCTACTAAAGAAGGTATTCTAAGAGTATGTTTGATCATTTATTACGCTTTTGAGTAACTACATACTCGAACTCTGGAGTTCTAAACCTATTTAATCCACTAGCTTCGAAAAAATTTGAAAACATTTAAAAATACTTTGAAAACACTTTGTAGCTTTTGAAAACAGTTAGAATCTTTTAAATGCTCTGATACCATTAAAGTTGTCACATCCCGACCCGCCTTGGTCTACCACATGGCAACCGCCGTGTTGTCTCGAAGTACGTGCAGGTCGGTCACGTACCAGAAGTACTGCAAGGCATTAAAATGGATATCATTGCTGTAAAACAACTAAAACTTTAATTAAAAATCTTTTAATAAAATAATAAACTTTAAAAGTAATGCCGGTGGACTAATTTAAAGAATACCTACACAGCGGAAACTACCAAGCCTAAGCCACCGACGCCTCCTAGTAAGCCTCTGGTCTAGCAGCTGACCTCGTACGCGGATATGCATCTATCCACATTGGATACAGGTGAGTGACAGAGGTTCTATGAATCTCCATCGGGATTAGGGCAAATCAGGGAAATCTAAAAATAAAATAATAATAAAATAAATATTTTTCTTTAAAATCTCTTTCTAGTTCTCTAACCGAGAACTCTCTTTAAAAACATTTTAAATAAATAAAATATATATAAAATAGGCTGGCATCTCTATCGTACTGAAGGTGGGACCCGTCGGTCGTCTTATGTCTTACTGCACCGAGGCCTATCTCTTTTCTTTCTAAAACATTTTCTTATTTCTCTTTCTCTAGCCTGTTCCCCTGGTGGTAGCCAGCTGTGGTGGAACATAGCTCTGGAGCCTTGGCGAGCTTCCCTACGCGCCTCTCCCAGGGTCTCGTCTCACCGTGCCCCTCGATAGGCGGTCCACGACTGAGAATCTAGCATGCTTCTCTAACTCGGTCCACGCTCCCGCATATATTGGAGCCCGAGGAGCATCCCTTTCAATCACTCATCTCGCAAGGGTATCGCACCCTTAAAAATCACAATAATAATATTTCATAATTATACATATATATGTATAAAACATACATTTTTAACATATATAAACACACACACATAGGTATTTACATTTCTTTTTGAAAACATCCCACTCTCTATGTGGGTATATCACAAACAACTATGTGTGTGTGGATTTCCTGTATCCCAAAAACCTTTTGAAAAACATTTATGTTTTTAAACTGTTTTTAAAACCTTTGTGCCCAATGGTTAAACAAAGAAGTCTAGGCCATTCACAGTATTTGGGAGATTTGTATACTCCCAAGCTCTCCATGTAGCTCGACCTCCGGAGCATCGCCGCATTCGATTCACCCGGAGCCATAGCACACGAAAATTTACGTTAGCATTCATAATTAAATTTATTAATGCACCTACTAGGCTCTAACATGACCTAAGACTGGGCTTGAATGTGATTCGGGGCTTAGAAAAGTGTCCGGGAGGTTCTGGGGTAAAAATCGGACACTTGGTGAAAAATTACAAAAATGACCCTGAGGGCACATGGGCCGTCCACTACGGGCCCAGCTCGGCCCAGATCTAGGCCAAGCAGGCCTCCCATGTGGCTGGGTCAGGCCCGTCCTGTTTCCGGGCCCAAAAGGCCCCTCCCATGTGAGTTAGGCCTAGCCTAACTTGGTTTAGGCCAAACAAGGCCCAACCACTCGGTTTGGGCAAAAAGGCCCAGTTCGTTGTGGGACTGGCCCAAGTCTAGTGTGGGACCTGGGTCGTGGGTCTCTCCCGCTCGTCAGCCTCGGGATCGGAGTCTTTTCCTCGGTTCCCGAGCCCCTCCGTTCACCGTTCGGCGCGAAATTCAAAATGGAGGTTCGTCTCACCTCCCACGACGCGTTTACCAGAGCAGAAACGAGAATCACAAGCTCAAAGTTCCTAGATCTCGAATCTAAACTTAAAATCTAACTAAAAGCTAAACCTAGCTTTGAGCTTGGATCTCTCCTAGACCAATGCATGGAGATGCGTGAAAACTTAGAAAAACGTAGATCAAAGAGTTAAGAACAACCTACCAAGCTCTCGCCTTGATCCTACAGTCGGCTTGTCCGGATCGCCCAAAAGTTCGGAATTGCTCTGTAAGAGCAAATGAGAGGAGAGGGGAGAGGGAGAAGAGAAAATGAGAGGGGAGATCTCATCTCCCCCTATTTATAGGCAGGCCTGACATCGGGTCTACTCGGACCCCGGGCCAGACTTTTTCCCCTCTTTGAAACCTCTCATAATTTCAATCCTTGGCCGGATCCACCGTCCAATTCACCAATAGACGTCTAATCCATTGGCTATGGACTTAAAGAAGTCCACTTTAGTGATTCCATGCATGGTCACCAATCTCATCTTCCAACTTCGACTTACCTCAAGCTTATCTTCTCTCCTTAATCAGACACATCTGGACCGACGTATTATAGACTTAATACGCCGTTTTATATTATTCCGTTTGTACGGAAAAGTTGCATTAGATCCGGGTGTGTCAGTTTATGAACCCTTAGATGAAACTAAAGCAATGGGTCAGATTAAACCAATTCTTTTAACTAATTTTCCTTGCACGTTTCTACTCTCTCCCTCTTTCATCACCATTATACCAGTTTTCTCATTTTCGGTTCTCTGCGGCTATTCTTAATTACAGTTTTGTTTTTTTCCCTTTTTATTCTTAAACAATTTGCTAACCATGGATTTGCTCATTGCAAGACCGGAACAAATTTGTTTGGGTGGTAACGATCGATATGAATATAAAAAATAAGTTACTCTCAAAATGATTCCGAGATAGAGAATCAAAAAGAGATCTTCACTGTAACTACTTCCGGAGAATGCATATGCATTATGCATGGATTTTCTCTTTATTTTTGATGGCTTGGCTATAAACGAAGTTATGTTATGCCTCCAAAATTAGCCATATTAAAACTGTAGAAATATGTAAAGAAGAAATAAAAACCAAACAGAGCACCAACTAGAGGAATGGCCATGGGGCAACAACAGCAAGCTCAACAAATTCATTAAATAAGTCAGATCAAGTGGAATCCATAATCAAATTAAGTCAAAATTTCTGGAAAATCCCATTATTAACAATATTAAAACTCTCAAAACGGTTTGCAAGTTGAGAAGTTTGAAGAACACGGTGATTACTCTCTAGGCAAATGGCAATGAGCGATTAGAGAGAGAGAGAGAGAGAGAGAGAGAGAGAACGGTGAGAGAGGAGAAAGTGAAACGATAGAGGGAAGTGCAACGGCAAAAAATTAGTTAAAATTTTGTTTTAATCTTGACTGTTGTTTTAATTTGATCCAAGATCCATAAAAGGTGTAAAACTTTTACTTAACAATAGGTGTTTACACTGGGTGTAAATAGATCATTTCTCATATATATATATATATTTCCTATATTTTAGTGGTCAAAGTGAGATCCATTACAAATGGCTTTTTCCTCTTTTGGTATTAGCCTTGATTCAGTAATTATATTGGATCTCGACTAATCCGGAGTCGAGTTGCTCTGGATACCAATTAGGAGGAAAATCTCTTAGACTATTTTTTCTATTCATAAAATTCGAACTTAACATCTTGTTGAAGAGATACCAAGCTAGAAATATGAGTGAGTGGGGTTATAGATATATAATATTATTTTTTATTTCAATACAATAATTTATTTATTACTAATATATATAACATTAATATAAGTCTATGAAAATAAAGTACTAATTTTTGTTTGTGTCAAATAACTTATTTTAGTGGTGACAAGATAGAAAAATTACTAATTTTATTGTAGAGACATATGTTAAATATTAATTTTCAAATATTCTATGGGTCGAGTATACTTTACACTAATTTTAATGGTGTCAATATAAGAAGGAAAATGCTAACGGGTGCCATAAGCACCAAATTTTAATGTGCTTTTTTTGGGAAAGGGGAAAAGTATAATAATAATATAGTGTCTTTTTTTTTAAAAGATAAAAGTATAATAATTGTGTGATTTTAACTTTTTATTAAAACTAGAATGCCCTTAAACAAAATTTAACCTCAAATTTAAAAAATATTTAGCCCCAAATTAAAAAAATGTTTAGTCCCAAATTATTTTTTAATTTAATTTTAAGGGTAAGTTTTAAAATTTAAAATATATTATTATAGGGTTTTAGAAAAAAAATTCACTAATTTGTCAAAGTTTAACCACTAATTAAAAAAATTAATTTATCGAGTAAGTTTTAATATTTAAAATATTTATGATTTGTAAGATTTTAGTTAAACATATATTATAATTACAACACTTCAATTTATATATTCAATTTTAATAAAATTTTCGCATTCATAAATATATTTTTATTAAATTTATATGTAAGGGTATTAATGTCAAAATAAATTAATACTTGCAAATTTCTTTTTAATTTATTGTGTAACTAATCATTTTGTTATTATTACACCACTTTATGAAGTAATAATTATTTTTGATCGAATGCCTATAGACACTCTATCAGAAAACCCATATAAGAAATACAATAAAAAATTTCAATTACTACAAGCCTATATTATGTATTTACAAAAGTTAAGTGGGGTCATTTACTCATTTGACACAACTCAACCTAATGTGGCTTCGTCACTGGCTCCCACCCTTCGCAACAATTGAAATGAACTTTGCTAACAAGCTTTTGGACTTAGATTATTTTAAGACCTTCATCTAGATTATTAGTATTACTTAAAAAAATATATATAGGTATCTATATCATCATCATTAAATTAAAGGAATGCTTTATAGAGGTTATAGGAAATGCTATATAGGACAAATGGAGAAAGAAAAATATAATTATAGGTAATTTAAAATAATTTTTATATTTTTAAGTGTATTAAATATTTTGTATGAGTTATTTATTGTAATTATTGTATTAAACATATTTAACGTATAATTTTTCATTTCGTCAAAAAAAACCCTATGATTTTCATTTTCACAAATTTTCTTTTAAAAATTTTTTTGTTTTATTTTTATATAATATAATCCAATTTCGTATCTATACCATTAAAAAAATAAATTTCTTATGGAGATCATAAAGACGGTCAAATATGATAAAAGAATGAATTCAATAATTATATTTAATCAGAAAAATATTTTTGAGGAAAAATTTTGATTATTGAAATATATTAAATGCTATGTATGGCATGATCCTTCATTTTTCTGATAACTAAAAAGATGATGGTTCTTTTATTTTTTTAATGACCATTCTCTTTCAATCAATTTTTCTGTAAATTAATTTTTATCCTTATCATCCACTAGTCTAACATTTTTTTTAGAGTTTTTCTCTTACAATTACTATTATATTTTATTATATTTATTGTATAGTGAAAAAAAGTATAATTTCGTCTATTATATTACGTTTATTTTTGTAATCCTAAACGAAATTAATTTATTTTTATAATTGTTATTCTATATATAGTTAAAAAAATAAATTAACTCAATGTTAAAAAAAATAAAAAAACATTCTCTTGTGGCATATATATATATATATATATATATATACAAGGGCAAAGTGGGTGGGACCTTATTCTTTCTCTTTTAGTCTTTCCCAGCAAGCTTTTCCCTCGTGGCTCGAAGTGAAAATGTATAAATACAAAGTGTAGGTTTTCTTTCTCTTGAAATTAATTAGCCGTCTAAAACTTAAACCCAGGCCAGGCATCATTGTTTTCTTCAAGCAAGGTCATTCATGGCTGAAGTTGGGGAATCCTCTAATTCCAAACCCAACTCCCGAATCTGGGCCAAGCTTGGTAATCGCAAATTTCCCTTTTTTCCTTCAATTCTTCTTTTTTTGGCAGTTTTTCTTCTGTCATTTTAATCCATTTATATATTTTGTATATTTGTGGAAAAAATGCTAACTTTTTCTTTCGTTGTATTTAGCTCAAAAAAATTCTGTTCTTTTCTTTCTTTATAGACCTTGTTGTGTTTATCTTTTGGATTGCATTTGCCAGTTTTTCTTGTAGTGTATTTTTCCTTTGTTTCTTTGTATTTTTTTCGTTTTTTCCCCCTATAAATTGAATTTAGGAATTCATTCTAGGATTATTATTATTATTATTATTATTATTATTTCTTCATATATGTATGTATTCCAGGACAAATCTTTACCAGCATAAAAATTATGAATTAAAAATTGTCCAACTCTCCACTTGTTGGGTTACTTGGGTGCGTGCTGTTTCAATCTTGAAACTGTTAAATTTTCTTTGATCGAATAATTTGAGAGTTATGTTTTAAATGAGTATAATTTTATGATGGAAACAGAAAAATGTTATCTTTAATATTTCTGGAATACCCATTTGTGGGTGAAGTTCGAAACTTTTTTTTTTCTTCTTTTCGGAGTTGAAGTTAGAAACTTTTCTAATAGAGGGGGTTTCTTGATATTTCATAAGCAGTAAATAATCTAGGCCAGCCCATTGGCTTTTCTTTGCTTCATTCGTTTGAACAATTTTGGTTTAATTTGATTTACGTCCTGAGTAGCTTGACTTGTTGCTACGATTTTGTCATTGCTGGACATCATTATTCAACTTCTATTGCTACAAATGTTGGTAGAATTGGGACATTGAAATGAGAAATTCTTAACGAATCATTGCTGATTTTGAAGTGAAAATGCATTTTTGTCTTGTGATATGGAAAATGTGAATAAAGATATGACTATGGCATTGCGGTGTGTTTTTACCATTAAGGGTTTGAATATTCAGCAACTTTTATTTTTGCAGTACCATTAGATGAACAACATTCAGATGTTGAGATATGTTCAAATGAGATTATAGTTATTTCTCAAATCACATCCTATTCTCAAGAGAAACATGAATGGTGCAAAATAACAAGGAATCCGGATCTCTTAACTGCAATGATGCAAAATAAAAGGTATTTGCAATCAACTGAAACCTTCTGCAGATTTGAGTTTTTTGGTCAGCTATTCTTGAATAATGTAAAATCAAAAGCTCAGTATTGTAACTAGATTTAGTAATGCATGCATTATAAGTCATGAATAATGCGTGTGACTCAATCAAGTTACCTGTTCTAATCTCTAAATGCTGATCCTACCATTTTTTTATGAAACAAAATGTCTTCCTGCAACTGAAACCAAACTCCTTCAGGATAATGTATGGGCTCAATGCCACCTTAGCATTTACAACATCTTTTATTACAAGAATTTGTGCAAACTATTTACCTCTGTACCCTTTGAAGTCTAAATGATTCAGCATAATAGTTGCACAGACAGAGTAATGTTAACAAACAACATCTACAGTTTAAAAGTAGCATTAGGATACTTTGGAGTCACCACAAGTAAGATGGCATCTTTCCATAATCTTGAGAAATACAGCTAAAAAGGAATTTTTCTCAAATATTTGTATGTATGGGGGTTCTAACGAGGCTAATTTTGAGTGATTGACAGCGAAGGAAGTGCTACTCGTGATTATTAAAGTTTGTGGTCATTACTTGAATGAGTTAATGTTAGAGTAATATAAAAAAGAGAAATCATCTTTAAGTATCGTAGCAAGGAAGTAGTACAAAATCTTTTGAGTAGTCAAAATATCACCAAGGTGATACTTAGTGAAACAGCTACTTGAAAAAACAAAATTATCATCATAATGAACAAAATGCTGTCTAAACAAAATAAATGTATTTATTTTTACCCGTAATAATATCATCATCATCATAACTTTTGTTTTCCATTTCATGAATTACTACTAGATACAGGTATTTACTCTTATCTGTTTCTCTTTTCTCCATATGTATTGAGCCACTGCAGTTCGAATTATATACTTGTTGATGATGCTGTTGTTCAAAGAGAAGATCTAGTTGAAATCAAAAGTGGGACTGAAATAGTTTTGGGTCCTAATAGAGAAGGTCAGCTTTAGTTTCATTTGATGGTTATGTTTTCTTAACTGAGTTTTTATGACTGTTTATATTACATCAACTAAACCATTTGGAAATCACTCATTAATGCTCTTTTTTTTTTGTTGATTTTGATAGTAATTTATGCAAACTGCATCTTGTACATTAAAACTGCTAATAAATATAATGCCTAGACTGCAAAGTGTTGAGATTGTTTTCTGATTTCTGCTTTTTCTAATTAAAAGGAATCTTAGAGTTTAGTTGTATTTAAGTTAAGGATATGATCATATTATTTTCTAAAATTTCTATCATTGTGGATAGGGAGGGAGGCAGCCATTTTTAATCATGGCTTGAGGGCTTCTCCCTCCTCAAAAAATTTGAAGTATTTGGTTTAACTTTGCTTGGAGGGGTGGAAAAGGTAAAAGAGAGGGCTATTGTCATTGTGAACAAGATGCTTTTGACTTTAATGAGTTTATTATTTCTACACTGCTGCTACACTTTTTAATAAGCAGAAACTATTACTAATATAAAATCTTACATGTTAGTTGACACAAACTAGTCTATTTGCTAATTTTGGATTACTATCATATTGAATTGAAATTGTTTGCTTGTAAGCAAGTTCAATTTTATTTGTAATAATTACTCTTAAACACTCTGGCAATGATAATTCCCAAAATACCAAATTTTTGAAGAACTGTTATAACTATTTGTAAGTATAAGTTTCAATGTATGCCACAATGGGGGCCTTTTGGGACTGAAATGTCATGTTCATATTTGGATAATTGGATTTTAGAGAACTAATGGAGTACCCTAGTCAGATGGAATTGTATTACAGATTCTGAAATTATGGTTGAAGGCATTATGGCCTTGATTTGACTATTTCTTTGTTTCTTCTCGTTCATACTTTCTTATTTCACTCAGTTACTTTTTCCTTTCACCATCCTCTCTAAGCAAAATCCTCATTTCATTCTCCATTACATATGCTAATTTCCTGAATTGAACTGAAATTAACTAGTCCATTTCTTGCTGTTAAGGCAATAGAATAATTCAATTTGTCCATGAGCCAATGAGCATCACTTTCTATCCATTCTTGGTCCGAACAAACTCATATTGGAACTGCTGAACTTGATTTCTTGTTATTTCCTGGAATGTGCAGTTTCCTAACAAGTTGTTAGGAGGTTACTTCCCTTATCCTTCGCGTAATGAGCTTCAGAACCTCTAACGGATATACTTTCCACCTTTTACGGTGTGAGCATCTGATTAATGTCTTCCAGTAACTTAGAGGCTACTTTCCCTAGGCAATTTCTCCTTATAGTAAAGTTAATGATAGGGTTGATGTTGTCTTCTATGCCGTAATTTTATTAATGATCTAATTACTGCTTCTGTAATTCAATGAAGGTGCTGATAGTTTTATTTTAAATGATGTAAAATGTGCCGGTTGGACTATGTTATTTTTCTTCTCTTGTTGCTTGTAGGATATTTGAGCTACAGATTTAAACTGATGCCCCGTGAAGAAACCTGCAAAAATCAATTGAAGGTGAATAAACCTTAATAGTTTAATCATGTAATATTTTTCTCTCATTTTGACTGTTGCTTGCATATGCTATATATTTTTTGGTATTTGCTGTTCCTCAGATCTGCGTAGATGTTGAGCATGCAAAATGCAGCATCTGCTTGAATATATGGCATGATGTCATCACTATTGCTCCTTGCCTTCATAACTTCTGGTTTGTAATTGATATATTTCTTATACATTGAGATAGCCTGCCATGATTGATAATGATTCTAGCTTCCTTTCATTGTCTTTAGCAATGGATGCTTCTCAGAGTGGTTAAAGAGGTCAAAAAAGAAACATTCGAGTGTTCTCTGCCCCCAGTGTAGAGCTGTTATACAATTTGCTGGAAGAAACCATTTTCTGCGGAACATTGAGGAGGTAGCATGTTAAATTGCCTGTTATTGTCATTTTCTTCTATTACTTTATGGCTCAAATCATTATCATATTAATAGTACCCTTTCTAACTGACCTTCCAAAATATTGATAACTTAAAAACTGACATGGTGTGCAACGTTTGTCATACTAGATCTTCTTATACTCATAAAGTAATTGACTTTTAGCAATTTTGAATAAAATGACTCATGAAGATGACAGGCAGTTTTTTTAAATAAAAGTGAACAGTTACAAAAGTGATAGGGCAGGTTTTCCTTGTCTTAACAAATTTACATATTTGTCCTTCATTTGATATTTTACCATATAGGTTCTATTTTGGTTTGGTAGTAATTTTGCCAACTAAGTTTGTGACTGGTTAAATCGTCACGCCAATTCTGGTGCTGGCTTTAAAAATAGTATAGATTAGTTACTTCAGAGTCCATACGGCCAAAATAGATTATAGGGGATGTCAAGGGTGTTGCCGCATGTACTTGAACTATAGAAAAGTCTAAATTTATATAGATAAATAATAGTAAATTTTTTTTTTTGATCCCACTGAAATTTAATAAATTTCAAGCGAGAGGGTAATGACAAGTGACAATGAGTGATATGTAGCTTTTTTCTTTTTTCTTTTTCTTTTTTTTTTTCCTTTTTAATCTTGAAGTTGTTATATTTGTATTACAAGTATGACCATATATCTTCCTTTGGTATGATATGATCATACGCTAATAAAAAATTGTTGTTAAGGTAAAATGTAAAATGTGGTGTATACATTCAAATACAATTATTGTCTATAATAGTAAAACCATGCATCTTGTATGTTATCACAAAGATTAATAATTAATAACTGATTACTAAATTAAATAAAATTAGTTTTCAACATTCTAGTCTAATTTTACTAATTTTTATAATTTAAGAGGAGGCCGAATTACTAATTTAAAAATTTAAGAATTCGACTTGAGATGACCTGAATCTGGAACTATCTTAACCCCAAGACTACCTGCACCTGGTCAGAAGTCAGAACCAACTCAAACCCACCCATATGCCAGCTACAGGTAAGCATAATAATTTTTATTGACAATTCCCTCTTGTGTTATCAGAACGCTTAGCGTTCTTGAGAGCTGCTAGTGGATATTTGTTGTTTGGACCTATTTTGTAATGCATTGACGTCCTGTTTACCCATTATGTTCTTGTCTCTTTGTATTTTTCATACTTTAATATTTGAACTTTGGTTATTCTCCTGGACTAGGAAGTCATATTGTTTTTATTTTTGCATTTTTATCTAATCAACTGCCTTTTTGTTCTTCCTAGGACATTCTGAAAGCAGATCCTTCTCTAAGACGTTCAAATGAAGAGCTTGCACTCATAGACTCTTATGCAACGATAAAATCAAATCTTGTGAGTGGTTGGACTTACTATCATTGTCTGTCATTTGTAATTTGTACGTTTGTTGTTTATTTTTATGTTGATGTGAGAACTCTGTGATTATTAGGCAAATATGACATTTAGTAATCCACATCCATATAATATTGGTTGTATGTCCTAACCTATTCCTAACACTGCAGTCCTTGTAAGATAGCTTTTGTGGTTTGTTGTGTAAGACTGGAGAAAATTTTTTCTATGTTTAGATGTCCTATACATCCCAAAATGCAGTTTTGGTATATAATTTGATAGCGGAATTCTAAGAGTTTTATCAACTGAAAATAGAGAAAACAAGGTAACCTGTTCAGGTTAGATTGTTGTTGTGTTAGTAAACTACTGGATAGTACATACTCACATCACCTTCTCAAGTCCTTGTTTTAGTTGGGAAAGCAGTAAGAAATCCCTTCAAGACTTCTCAGATAATAATTCTAAATGCTAAAAGCACAGCAATGTCAGCATGCCAGTGTTTGGAAACTCATGAATAATTCTTGATATTATTTACTGATATAAAGTCCCGTTTTCAGAATTAATTATTTCTTATAACATTCAGCCTTAAAACGAGCTATGTATTTATCATTCTTTCTATTAGCACGATAGCCTGGGTTCTCTGGAAAGCCAGCATAGCTGGGTTCTCTGGAAAACCTGCATAGCCTGGGTTCTCTAACAAATCTGCATAAATTAATTAGCTATAATCTGTTTGTGATCTTTCTCTCCTTTTATCTCTTATTAAAAAACTTATGACATATGCCTAGATCATTAGTTCTGGAAGGGGTATCCAAAGGAAAAGGGCTCGAGCCTTTCTGGATGAGGTGATGATTGGTGAAGAATATGATAGTCAGGAAAGTGACGATGAAGCGCCTCAATGCCCTCAATGTGGTGAGATTAGTGTTTCATCAGGAGTCATATACCTGATTTCTTTGTTTCTTTGTTGTTTCCTTTTTTATACTATGCTATAACCTAAGTTTCTTTGTCAGTCTTTTGCCATAGGATACTAATGCTAAAAGCAAAAGGATAACATGAACATCTCATACCCTTGTCTTTTCTTCTCTAAATTAGTGTTTCTTACTTGCTTTAGATAATGAATTTAGCTCTTGATATTTATTTCTACCCAATTCTTGCTTCGTGTTGATCATTTATGGCATTATGTGGTATAATCTAACTGGTTCAGTTGCAACTCTTAGAAACTGAAATTGGAGGCTTTCGATGCAACCAGCAGACCATTCACTTACAATGTCAAGCTTGTGGTGGAATGATGCCTTCTAGAGCTGATATGAATGAACCACAACACTGTAAGTATTGTTGTGCAGGAGTGATGGATCATGGCAAGGAGATACTTGACCTTAAGACTTTATTTCGTAATTCTGTTGGTACATTTTATGAGTTGACTTGTCATCTCGACATAAATATAGGTTCTGTTTTCTACTAATTATCTATTCCATGTATTAGTGTTTAAGGTTGGAATTTTGTATTTTGATTTTTATAGGGTGCCAGGGTTTATTTTAAATACACTATGTTATTTCAGTTTCTAGTAGGTTTCAGTTATGAATATTTTAGATTTTGAGTGTTGAAATTTGTCTCGCTCTATTGATTCTTTCTGGTTTCCTTCCCTGATTCTTCTGTTCCCCTTCAATACCTTCTTGCTCTCTATTTTCATTTTGTTTATCCCAGATTTTCTGTCTAATTTCTATTATATTTCCTATTTGCCTCCTTGTTCTCCATCAGGTAGTCTTTATCTGGTTGCTTGTATGGAATGCCCTCCCCTCTCTCACTCCCTACCCCTCTTTCCTTTCCAAAATTGTATTGAAGTACAAAACAAATTTTGGCAATAAAGGAAAAACAGTAACTTGACATGGTCTGATTTGTGCTCCTTTTTTATTTAAAATTTATTTTTCCTCCTTTTTGTTTCATTTCGGTTTATATATATATATATATATATATATTTCTATACTTGTATTATGAATATACATTTCTCTCTTGGTCTGACCTCCAATTCCTCATCTCTACCATATGCCAATTCCAGCCAAATCAAGAATGAATCCATTGCAACTCAATACAATTTTATCTGAATTTCTTGAATTGCCCAGTTAAAAATTTTTAAAAGAAAACATAATGCACATAACCTATATTACTGACAGACGCATTTCACATTTGGAGTTCCTGGTCAGAGTTTCATGTGAATGTCTCTTGATGTGTGGCTGCTCAAATCTATTACAAGTTTTTAAGAATTCTTAGTTTTCACCCTTGCAGGTTTGGGATGTGATAGAACATTTTGTAGCGCATATTGGCTTGCTCGAAGGATTACCCAAAGTGACTTTCATCCTGTGTGCAATTATGAGACTTTTAAACCGGTATATGCTGCTAATTTTTAAGCCATGGACGGAGCTGACCTCCGTGCCTATTGATTGTGGACATGTTTCA
This sequence comes from Microcos paniculata, assembly GCA_030664755.1. Classification (NCBI taxonomy): domain Eukaryota; kingdom Viridiplantae; phylum Streptophyta; class Magnoliopsida; order Malvales; family Malvaceae; genus Microcos; species Microcos paniculata. The sequence goes on from CP131463.1 coordinate 11,084,874, forward strand.
TATGTCATTAAACATGATTCTTGGTACAAGCGAGTCTGCTTTGCTGATCTGTTTTACTGTCAAATTTGACGTATTTTGAAAAAAAGAAGAGGTTTTATGTATTCCAGCAAGAGCATTTTTTGTCAGTGAAACAAAAGGGTTACAACATTTTTGTTGTAACAGTACCCCCTCCCCCTTTTAGAAAAAGTTCTATGAAATTCGCCATAACCCCATTTCTTATACTCTCTTTCTCTGTTCTAATACTTTGCTTTCAATCCAAATAAATGTATTCTTCAGCAGGGTTCTGGTTCCTGAACATCATGTTTTAGTTTATGCCCCACTATATTTGCTGCATCTTTATTTCTTGAAAAGTTTCTCTTTATCTGTATTTGCAAGACTGTTATACATTTTTATTTCACTAACATTTTTATCATGCATGCCTATGTTTTGACATGTAAAATTTATTATTTATTATTTTGCTGATTGGTGTGGTTTACAGATTTCAGAACATACTATCACTAGGATTCCTTTCTTGGCACATGAAATGAATAGACATGAGCAAGATGTACGGTTGTCTCTTCAACATAATATATTTATTCTACAATTATCTTGCGTTACTAGAGTTCTGATTTTATACGCTTCTTTTCTTCGTAGATCACAGAGAAATGTATTAGACATTCAGGGAGAACCTTGCAGGAAGTTGTTGCAGAATGGATTAGTAAGCTAAACAATAGGGAAATTGGTATGTTGATATTGCAACATTTTTTTTTATGCTACAAAATTTGGGTACTGATTGTATTCCATGTTCTTTCAACTCCTTTTTTTTTTTTTTTGGTCTCTGAAACCCATATTGGACAAATTTGACACGTCAAAGTTAGTTTTTTGGTCTCAAAAACAGTAGAGAACATCCCCTTGTAGTTGTCGTGCATAGAACCAAGTTATCAGTAGTGTACTGGCAAGGTTTTGGTTCTTTTGGTGTTTGCTATGTGTTACGTTCTATCATTACATATTTGTTATCAAATTAAAGTATATATTTCACCGAGTTTTATACACATTTTTTTCATGTATAAAAACCATAAGGAGAATATTTGGTTATTAACAAAATTTTAAAGCCTTTTATATATAATAAAAAGAAAGGTAAAGGAAAAACTTTCTATGATGGGCGAGTTTTGATTTAGAAAATTAATTTGTACTATATAACTGAATGTTTTTGGTGTTCTTAGTACCAATCAGTTTGCTGCTTCGTACATATCAATGTATGCCATGTTGCAAGCATACACACAATTACACCAAAACAAAACCCTGTAGAATTTCTTTCTATTAAAGCTACCCCGCACCACCTGTCTCTTTGGCAGCCTAATAGAAATCAACAAATGCCATGTTGCAAACAAACAATTATCACCAAACCAGAACCCTGTGGAACTTGTTCTCTTCAAGCTACCCACACCCCCTATCTCTTTGGCTCTCTTTGGTTCTCTACTTTCTTCCCAAACTTAGATGTTCAAGGCCAACTTAGATACTCTAGTCTCTAGATTCTACTCAAAAGACCTACACCTTTGAAGTTTGTTATACTATGGACATAGGCTGAAGCTTGAGTCTTATTGTTGTGCACCATCAAATATGGATGGTTTGCACATGGATAGCGAAAGAATGCATGGGCAGTCTTTTCCTGATCATCATGTATTAGAAAATCACTTTACTAATTTTTCGATATGTTTGATACAAATGGCTAAAAAAAAGGTTTGCCTTTGTTAACTGCATGCTTAAGGAAAGCTTATTTTCCCTCAAATTAACAGGAACAGGCTGATATGCATGAGATAAACTGGTATTAGTCGTAAAACATCCATACAAGATTAAGTTCCTTCTTCTATGGTTGATTATTGCCTTTTCTTTTTAATATCTTTTTCAACATGATAAACATTCCAATATAATGAACTTTTTCTAATTTTCTCCAAGGATAGTTTTCTGAACTTAGTTCTACTTGTTTGCAGACCGAACAAGGATGCCACTAAATCATGCTGAAAGGATAACTGCAGCAACGCATGTTTGCAGGTAATTCTTTTTGCAGCCTGTGTACCTTCCAGCCCTCCTTTTTTCTGTTTGGCTAATAAGGAGCCCAAATGGATTTCTTGGTCCAATATTCACTTCCTGCCATTTTGAATAATGATGGTTCTAATCACTTTCTTTGTCCTCTATGATCTTTTCCTCTGGGAAATGTGCCATGTCAAAAACCATCGTTTATATCCTTTCTGAAGGGAACAATGTGTCAAAATAGGTCAAATGGCCATTGGCATTGCCCTTGAGGTTATTAAATGAGGTGGCGTTTGTTGCAAGCATTTTCAATATATCCATGTTCTTTAGTAATATAGAAATAGGCATTATTGGAAGCTTACTATTCACGTATACGTCATCTGAAGAATATTCAAGTGCATTGGTATTGAGGACAAGGGAAGATGACATGATAACATTAGAGAGTAGAAAGGTTTAGATGATATGATTCTGCTGTATGTTTTGCGTGTGCAAGTCCAAATAAGCTTTCATATTGTGTCAGAATTGATGAGGATATAATTAAGTATAGGATATATTTTCATCTTCCTTTTGTTATCAATCAGAGGCACAACCCACCCTCATTCAGCAGATTGAATCAAAATGGTTACAATTTTAATTTCTAGTTGTTTGTTTATGAATGCAGCACTTGTTACGAAAAGTTGGTGTCGTTTTTATTGTATTGGTATCGGATTTCAATGCCCAAATATGTAAGCTTTTCCAACTTTCACAGCTCTGATTTGTATGATCAAGTTGTTAGTTAGACATGATTCTGATTAATTAGTTTAGTTCATACAAATATCTAACCGGCATTTGTTTCCATTTTACTTTCACCTGCTGCCCTTGCTTGTAGCTTCTGCCGTCTGATGCATCGGAAAGAGAGAATTGCTGGTATGGATATGCTTGTCGAACACAGCACCATAATGAGGAACATGCACGCAAAAGGAACCATGTATGTCGCCCAACTAGAGGTGCTAATATGTAGAACGATTTCATGTACACAAACGCAGTGAACAATTCTTTTGTGATGGCTAGACCCTTTAAAGAAGATATAATGGAATATTCACTATTCCTATTTTGCCCCAAAAACATGATTCTGCATTTATATTCATACCTGATCATTAAGGCTTTGGTAAAGTGAGAAGATACTTGGCAGTTGTAAAGATGGAAAAGTGGATAGAAAAACAAATGTTCTTTCCCTCCATAGCTCATAGAGTTTAAAAAAAAAAGGGCAAAGAAAGAGAATGAAAATAAAATTATTACTATTTTAGTTAACAAAGTAGATTAAAGAAAAAAAGATTAATAGATGTTATAAATATAAAATTCTAAATAACATCTCTCTTGTAGACTCGTTGAATGGACCGGGTTACCTGTCCAAAGTTTTGTCCGAAAAAGAGGAGGGTTTAGAGAAAAATATTAGGCTTGTTGTTCCAGTCAACAGTTTTAAACAAATAAAAAAGTCAGTTTAAGAAGTGACTTTTTTAGTACATAAGAAGCAAGGAAATGAGTCTACTTATAGAATGAGAAATTTTGAACCTGGGACTTCTTAAATAAATTTCTCAATCTCAAACCAACTTAGCTAGAGGGGAAATTTGGTTTAAGAAGTGACTTAGACCTTAGTCTTGATGAACCAAGTTATTTAATAACAAGATAAATAAATTTATTACTTATAGTTATTATTTATGGTAAAGTTAAAATATTTATTTGTGAACCTCAATTTAAACTTGTAAAATTGAGGTTGTTATTATTGTACTGGTGGGTGTGCCTTTTTTCTTTCGAAACTAGTACATACATGCATTAATGTGTTTTGGTGTACTGTTTCAGATTTATTGATGTAATATAATATTTTTTATGAAATATATGTAATTTTCAATTATGTATATATTTATAATTTTCAAACATTAAATAAGTGAAGCAAATATAAAAATATTAGCAATATTTTTTAACAAGTTTTTGCGTAAGTTTGGTAACGTAATATTATTATTTTTTCTATCAAATTATATTCGAAGTGTAAGAAACATATTATTTTTTTTATCAAATTCTAAAAAAATTAAATGTGAGATGAGAGGAAATAGTGAAAATTTGATTAAAAGAGTTAAATACTCACTTCATCCCAAAACATTTGTACACCATTGACTTGTACAAATTCTAAGAAAAAGTCAAAATTTGTTTAAGTTATCTTATTATCCTTGTATTTGTATTATGGTTTTAGGATTTTATATAACGATGTGACAGAAAAAAAGAGGATAGATTTGAGAATATAAGTATATTTGTTATTTATTTATGGTAAGTGATAAATTCAAACATTTTAAAAAAGGAAAGATGGACAAATAAAATAGGACAGTGGGAGTAAGTAGGAAATATTACAAGAAACCTAAAAAAATAAATAAGAACTTGAATTGTTTGGTACCAACTGGTTAAGATCAAAACATGGCAAAATGACCAGTACCAACTAGTACTATTTGGTACAATCAGTATTGAGTGGTGCAAAACCCGGTACGATATGTAAATATCATTGAACCGTTTTAGTCTCAAATCACTACGTATTGGCTGGTATAGCAGGTTTGTGAACCCAAATTTCGGCTGCTTTTCCGCCGCCTGCCATTATAGTCACTACTGTTAACCGACGTTGACCACTGAAACATGCTTCGATGAATTGAAAAAAAATGCAGATAAGCCATTCTCCACGTCAAAAACACGATTCTAAACTTGGTTTCCCTAAAAAAACAACAATGAAGCCTAAAAATCAGCCTTGAACTTGAAATTTCCAAACTTGGATCTCGCAATTTCCACCAGCGGATGGCCTTGATCTTTTAGTATGTTGTTATCCTCCTTTATCCTCTTCTTTTCACTGTTGAGATTGTACGAAATCAATGACACACCTGGACCTAATCGGACTTTTCCGTACAAATAGAATAGTATAAGACGGCATATTAAGTTGGAAGATGAGATAAGTGACCATGCATAGACGTACTAATTGGACTTCTTTAAGTCCATAGCCAATGGATTGGATATCCATTGATGAATTGGTCGGTGGATCAGGCCAATGATTGAGATTATGAGAGGTGGAAAAGAGCAAATAAAGTCTGGCATGGGATCCGAGTAGGCCTGGTGTCGGGCTTACTTATAAATAAGGGGAGTTGAGCTCTCCCCCTCTCATTTCTCTTCTCTTTCTCTTCATCTCCTCTCATTTGCTCTCTCAGAGCAATTTCGGACTTTTGGCCGATCTGGACAAACCAACCAAAGCATCAAGGTGAGATCTTGGTATGCTATTCTACTCACCTTGATCTACGTTTTATTACATTTTCACGTATTTCCATGCATCGGTTTAGGAGAGATCCAAGCTCAAAGTTAGGTTTAGCTCTTTAGCTATATTTTTATTTAGATTTCAGATCTAGGAACTTTGAGCTTGTGATTCTCGTTTTTCTTTCGGTAAATCTATCATGGACAGTGTGAGGATCGCCTATCCAAGTTTGCACGTCGAAAGAAGATCGAACAGCACAAAAACTGAGGCAAAAGTCTTGTCTCTCGTGCGGGAACTGTGCAGATCCCGAGCGAAAGTAGTGCACTGTGCAGATCCTTCGGGGGAACCGTGCAGATCCAGTGTGGGAACCGTGCAAATCCAGCGCGAGAGTGGTTCCTGTGATGCGGGAACCACCCAAACCCAAGGGGTAAAATTGTAATTTTACCTCAAGTGTCCGATTTTGACCCCGAAACTTCCTGGACACTTTTCTAAGCCCCAAAACACATCCAAACACCCTTTTAGGTCATGCTAGAGCCTCGTAGGTGCATTCATAGTTTGATTATGAATGCTAACACGTATTTCCGTGTATTAAGGTTCCGGATGATCGAGTGCGGCGATGCTCCGGAGGTCAAGCTATGTGGATCTTTTGGGAGTATACGAACCTCCCAACACAGTGAGTGGCTTAGATTTCAATGCTTAGCCCCTAGGGTAAAACATTTTAAAATATAAAATGATTTTCAAAGATTTTGGGACACGGGGAATCCACCGCCACGCACACACTTATTTGGTGGTATACCCATGTAGAGAGTGGGACGTTTTTAAAGAAAATATAAAGATTTATGTGTGTGTGTTTATGTTTATGTTTGTATGTCGAAATATATATGTTTTGTACATATATATATATATATATATGATATTTGATGATGAGTGGCGAGATGAGTGATTGTGTGGATCATGGTGCTCGGATGAGAGGAAGCAAGTGGACTGAGCAAGACATGCATGCAATGAAGTAGCCGTGGACCACCTACCTAGGGGTACGGTAAGTGTGAAACCCTGGGAGAGGTGCGTAGGTTAACTCACCAGGGCTCGATGTGGTTGTGTTCCACCCACAGCGATTGGCACCACCGACGGAATGGGCTAAAGAAAGAGAATGTTTTAGGAAAGAAGAGAGTTAGCCCTTAGTGTAGTAAGGTATACGACCGGTGGATCTAGCCTTCAGTATGATAGAGGTTAGTCCATTTTACTTATATATTTGTTTAAAAGGTTTTAAAAGCAAATTCTCATTTGGAGAATTTGGAAAGAGATTTTGAAAAGAAAAGTATTTATTTTACCACTATGTTTTAGATTACCCCTGTTTTCCTAACCCCTGATGGAGATTTATTGAACCTCTGTCACTCGTATGTATACAATGTGGATGGATGCAGATCCGCGTACGAGAATAGTAGATAGATCAGAGGCTCACTAAGAGGCGTCGGTGGCTTAGGAGTAGTAGTTTTCGCTGTGTAGATATTCTTTTAAATTAGTCCACTAGTGTATCTTTTAAAGTTAATTATTTTTTTATATGATTTCTAATAAAATTTTAGTATTGTTTTGCAACAATGATATCTATTTCTATGCCTTGCGGTGCTTCAGGTGCGTGACCAGCCGATACGTACTTGGAGGTAGTGCTGCGGTTGCCACGTGGGGGGTCGGCGCATGACAATTTGATTGGTATCAGAGCATTTAAAAGATTCTAATCATTTTCAAAAGCTATAAAGTATTTTCAAAGTGTTTTCAAAGGTTTTCAAATGTTTTCAAAGCCAGTGGATTGCTTAGGTTTAAAACTCTAGAGTTCGAGTGCATGAATACTTGAACGTGTCAAAAATGTCTGAACTTACTCTTAGAATACCTTCTTTAGCAGCAAGCCGCCATATAGAGTACTCGAGTTTGGTCTTTAGGTGAGATGACACCACGGCCACCTTCTTTTCGAGATTCGTGAAAGTAATGTGAGCTTTCCGAGAAATCCCCTAAGACCAATCTTTCAGGTTCTAATGTCCTTCCTACTCGATAGCCAGAGCAAATAAGGGATAGTAAATCCTTTGAAATGACGAGAAAGGCAATATCTCATCCAACTTCCTAGGATAGCCTATTTAGAGGCACACCAGTGAAGATACCTAGTTTGATGTCCAACCTTTAAGGTAGTGGACATCAAGACTCGATAGTGAAGAAGCAAGTTTGATACCTAACCCAGCCCAAATGCAACTTCCCCCATTATCTACACTTGTAAAGTGTAGAAGTTGGGAAGAAGTGAAGCGACAAGAGCGTTACGAGGAGCAAAGATGGACCTGACGTGCATGAAGACTAAACCAACTTCTTTTGTTCTCTACACCATTGGTGGGTAGACTATGAGAGAAAGCTGGGTTAGGAGGGAAGAAGTCGATGGGAAACAGGATCACGGAGGATGAGGTTGACAAAACCTCAGGACATGAGATAAAGCATCGGAGCGAAGGGATGAAGGAACAGAGGGGACCTCATCAAACAACAAATGGAAGGATGAAAAGTGAAGCCACAGAAGCGCTAGTCAAGTGTAGAGGTCAGTAACGGACTCATATGGTGCGAACTAACTCCTCTCACACTCTACACCAATCGTGTGTGGACTTAGAGAGGCGTGCTCTTGGGAGCAACAAAACTCTTGGTGACCAAGGTTTGAGAAGCGTTGTAGTGCGCTGACACTTGAACACCTGGACCTTTGGGCATTACCTGAGGTGGTTGGGCTCGACCCAACATTATGGTAAACCTAGAGGGACGAGCCCACATGTTGGCTAGTCTGGAAGGATGAGCCCACAGATTGCCTGGAGAATGCTCATAGGAATGTGTAGGAAGAGAGAAAGGGTGCAGCGAAGGCTAGCAAACTTCTGTCGTTCCTACACCTTCTACATATAAATGGTGAAAGAAAGGAGGGTAGAGGTAGACGAAAGAGAGACCACCCAGAGTTAAGAGGATTGGCGTCCGAAGACTCCAAGATGTGAGACGAACAACCACAAAGGAGGACGATGGAGGTGGAGAGTAACTCGAATCCCTCCAACGAACCATCTTGGCATTTCCCACCTTCTACACTGTGTGTGTAGATTTTGGGAAAGGGTCACTCGAGGAAGAATAGCCCAAGGATTTGGGAAGAGATCGAAGAAGTCCAAGATCACGAGAAGTGACTTAAGGATGAGTCACTTAAGGATGTGACAAAAAGTGGTAAGAGGAAACCCTCGGAGGGCTAGAGGATGGAAAAAATGATAATAAGAAAGAAGAACAAGAGAAAAGCCATCCTTGAGAAACGATGAGGAGAAGCAACGGAAAGATGGCAAAATGAAAAATGAGGAATGGAAAGAAACCTCATATCCGTATGGTAGATGCATAGTGGACCCCACACTGTGCATTCAGCCTAGGATCCCAATGCTAAAGGAAACTAAGGGGCAGAATGAGGAAAGGGTGAAAAGAAAGTGCATCCAAATGGTCAACGAGTAGTACATCCGTTACTACTTGTTTGACCATTGGATACCAATGTCAAGAGGAAAAAAGCAGAGAATGAGGAAATGGAATAAAAAAAGACATAAGCTAGAAGCCTCCATTTCTAAAGGGAAAGGACCCTTATCACTTGGTAAACAATAAGAGTAAGAAGGAGGAGACCCCCAAAGGATAGTAAGAAATGACCATAACAAGGTCAATGGGAAATAAGCAAGGGGAAAGAATGGAATGCACGACAATGTTGGAAATGCCTGCATGTGTGCAAATGAAGAGCATGAAGGGAATTTTCCCCAGAGTTGAAAGTTGACATCACCAGAAGGAATTGGTAAGGGAGAAGAAGTGGAAAATCAAGGAAAAGCAAACCCTTAAATAAAGGATATAAGAGATGTCCTGATATAGTGCGGAAGCTTTCTTAATAAAGAAAGAAGCATAAAACGTTAGGTAAATGAAAATTCTAGGCTAATCAAAGATGAATAAGGCCTAGGAAGGAAAATAAAAGCTTAGTTCAGTTGATGAACTAGGTATAGGCTAACTAGATATAAAGCCTTAAAAGAGAAAAGTATAACATACCTTAGAAAACTTTAACTTTAGTTAGCAGTAACTTCATAATGAACCATAGGTTAATAAAACTGAAATAACTAGGTAGAGCTAATAAGGAGTAAGGCTTAGGCTTAGGAAATTAGGATTTGAGGGAAAACCTAGGCAGATAACCTAGGAATAGGTTAAAGAAAGCTAATAAGAAGAGGTTTTAAAAGCCTAGAAAGAGGACTAAGAAAAGACCTAGTAAGAAAAAGTGAATAAAAGACTTAGAAACAGACATTAGCTAAAGAAAATTGAGCATAATGAACCCTAAACTTGAGTCAAGCCAAGGCATTACATCGTACTATGAATAAGTTAAAGAGGGAGAAAGAGTAAACAAGAATGAGTAGAGGCCAGAACTTCTATGATAAAAAAGGGTTAAGAGTGTGAAAAGAAAGAAAACCCCTGACTATTTAAGTTATAAAGAACAGATAAGAAGGTCGAATAGAAAGGAAAAAAATTGGAGAAGAGATAAGAGAAGAAAGCACTCGAAGGGAACGAGTGAACGAAGGTACTTGTATCCTAAAAGATGATGGGTAGTAGGTTTTTCATTACTTGTCTACCCTAATGATACAAGTAAAGAATGAATGGAAGAGAAGACAAAAAGGTGGAAGTAAGATGAAAGAGTGAGATAGAAGGAATTAAGAGCAATGAGCTAAGGAATATAAAAGATAAGTTGAAAATCTAGAAGGAGGGGAGCAGGTCAACCTTAAGGATAGCCTCCTCGAAGAATGAATAAGTGAAGAAAGGATGTGGGAGATAAAGGTAAGCCAAGCTAAAATGGAAATAGCTAGCCACGGATAAGATTGTAAGATGAAGGATGGTAAAGGAAGGTGTTGTTCACGATAAATAAACCATGGTGTATAAGACAAAAGAAATGATATCGGAGAATTAAAAGCCGAGGAAGGCTTATCTAAAGAGACCCACATGCGAAGAGCAAGAAATACAGGAACTAAAATAGGAAGGATAACAATGAAGAACCCCGAATACTCAATGGGAGAAGTATGGGGATAAGAAAAGCAACTGGTCAAGCTCATAAACTTCTATGAGCACAGCCAATATAAAGAGATGAAAGGAAATTCTAACACCTACATAAAGTAAAGGTGTTAGAAGAAAAAGAGAAATAAAGATGAGGACGATGAAGAAAGCCAGGGAAAAAAGCAAGGGAAGGAAAGAATGAAGCCAAAGTAAAAGAAACCTTGGATAAGTCGTGTAGGATCACGTAAGCCAAGGTAAGATAGAGTTAGCAACGAGCCCAAAACCGTAATGGAATGGGTATGGGAACTATGAAAGCGGCTGAACGATGCCAAGGATGGCAATGGACCCAAGATAAGGGCAAATCAAGTGAAAGGATAAGAAACCCTAGAGAGAGGGATACAAGGATGAAGAAAGTTGTAAATGGTGCCGCACGATTACAACATGCGTGATTTATCTATTCCCGCATAGACAGGAACACAAAGAGAAAGGTGGACCCCACAATAGACTATGGGTGAATAAAAAGAAAGAAAAGGATAGAGAAGGGGATAAAGAAACCCCGAGAAAGACTATTGATGAAAGGAGGAAAAGGGAATCAACCCTTGGCAAAGAAGCTAAGGTGAACAAAGACGGTCATAAGAAAGAGAAATGCGTGGCACCTCCTAAAGTAAACACTCCAAGGGAGTGAAAGATAAAAGAAAGCCCTAAGAGGCCAGAGGAATGGCATAGATAGGTATGAAGTCGAGGCTCAAGTATGAGTGACTTGGGAGCCATGTGGGGCATCCCCATAAGAGGAAGGTTGAAGATCGAGATCTTGAGGATCTTTGTGTTGACCACTCAAGAGGATCGACCCAGAGTGTGATTGGGGAGAGCATAAGGCCATTCAGAGTTCTCCATCCTAGAGAGGATGAGAGATGAGATGGGCCGAGGGCCCTATTTGAGATAGAGATGGGCGGTCAGAAAGTGAGTTGGATTGTGAGAGCCGAGAAGGCATGATCTCTGATTTTTCTGACATGATATGGCCGAGAGTGGGCCAGTGTATACAAGAGCACGACTCATATGCCATGAGGTTAGAATGGAAGAAGATCAGAAAAAAAGAGAATGGAACCAAGAAACGAAATAGAGAAGTAGGACCAAGGTAAGGGAAAGACAACTAACTCACCGCATACCTTGCCTTGAAGGTGAGGGAGTTAATCTAAGGTCTTCCTCGACATTTTCGTTATAAAAATGAGTACAAGACCACGGGATGACGAGAAATGTGGAGTAAGGCCTCAAAGTGAGAGGTAGTGATAAAAAAGACTTTTAAAGAAAATAAGAGGAGTGGAACCTCAGAAATAATAAGAGGATAGTCTCTGTCATGCCCTGCCCAAGTCAGCCACATGTCAACCGCTGTGTTGCCTCGAAGTACGTGCCGATCGATTTAAAGAATACCTACTTAACGGAAACTAGTACGCCTAAGCCATCGACGCCTCCTAGTGCGCCTCTGATCTAACAGCTGATCTCGTACGCGAATCTGCATCCATCCACATTAGATATAGGTGAGTGACAGAGGTTTTATGAATCTCCATCGAGGGTTTGGGAAAAGAAGGGAAATCCAAAGTAAAATAATAAAAATGTTTTTCTTTTAAAAAATCTCTTTCTAGTTCTTTAGCTAAGAACTCTCTTTGAAAACACTTTAAATAAATAAATAAACATATATAAATATATATACAAACAAAATGGGCTGGCATCTCTATCATACTAAAGGCACAACCCATTGGTCCTCTTATGCCTCACTACACTGAGGGCTATCTCTTTTCTGTTTAAAACATTTTTTCTTTTCTTTTTCTCTAGCTCGTTCCCTTGGTGGTGCCCATCGCTGTGGTGGAACACAGCGAACTGGAGCCCTAGCGAGCTTCCCTACGCGCCTCTCCTAGGGTCTCAACTCACCATACCCCTCGATAGGCGGTCTACGACTGAGTATCATGCATGCTTTCCAACTCGGTCCATGGTCCCGCATATATTGGAGCACAAAGGAACCCATTCAATCACTCATCTCCTAGGGGTGTCGTGCCCTCAATAATCATAATAATAATATTTCATATATATATATATGTATAAGAAATATACATTTAAAACATATAAATACACACACATAAGTCTTTATATTTTCTTTGAAAACATCCCACTCTCTAGGTGGGTATTTCAACATACAAACGTGTGTGTGTGGATTTCCCGTATCCTAAAACCTTGGAAAACATTTATGTTTTTAAAACCATTTTTAAAACCTTTGTGCCCAGTGGCTAAACAAAGAAGTCTAGGCCACTCATCGTGATGGGAGATTCGTATACTCCCAAGCACTCCATGTAGCTTAACCTCCGAAGCATCACCGCACTTGATTCACCCAGAGCCCTAGTACACGGAAATACGTTAGCATTCATAATTAAACTATGAATGCACCTATGAGGCTTTAACATGACCTAAGACTACCTTGAATGTGATTCGGGGCATAGAAAAATGTCCGGGAGGTTCCGGGGTAAAAATCGGACACTTGAAGAAAAACTACGAAAATGCCTCTGGAGCCCATGGGCCGCCCATGCGGGCTAGGCCCGACCCCAAACTCGGCCAGGCAGGCCCTTCCATGCGGACGGGGCCGTGCCTGGCCCAAGTCCCGCTTGGACAAGTGGGCTACCGCCCACTCTCGCCTTGGATAGGCCAAGTCCCACGCGGGACTTGGCCAAATGGTCACTCCTGTGCGGGAGCCGCGTCTGGTGCCTCAGGAACCGAGGCTTCTCCTCGGTTTCTAAGCCCCTCGGTCCACTGTTCGATGTGAAAATCGAGACGTACATTCCTCGTACCTCCCACGATGCCTTTACCGAAAGAAAAACGAGAATGACAAGCTCAAAGTTCTTAGATCTTGAATCTAAGCTAGAAATTTAACTAAAAAGCTAAACTATCTTTGACTTGGATCTCTCCTAGACCAATGCATGGAAATACGTGAAAACTTAGTAAAACTAGATTAAGGTAAGTAGAATAACTTACTAAGATCTCACCTTGATCCTTCGGTCGGTTTGTTCGGATCGGCCAAAACTCCAAAATTGCTCCGAGAGAGCAACTGAGAGAAAAGAGAAATGAGAGAAGAGAGAAAGAGAGAAAATGAGGGGGAGAGGCTTGGTCTCCCCCTATTTAGAGTGGAGTCTGGTGCCAGGTCTACTCAAGCCCCGGGCTAGACTTTCTCTTCTCTTTTTAACCTATTATAATCTTGATCCTTGGCCAAATCCACCGACCAATTCACCAATGGGCATCCAATCCATTGGCTATGGACTTAAAGAAGTCCGCTTGAGTGTTTCCATGCATGGTCACCTGTCTCATCTTCCAACTACGTCTTATCTTAAGCTTAACTTCTCTTCTTAATTAGATACATCTAGACCGACGTATTGTCGACTTAATATGCCGTTTTACATTATTTCATTTGTACGGAAAAGTCATACTAGGTCCGGGTGTGTCAGTCTCGTTAAGAGAGACTTTAAGGAAAAGATGAGGACAAAGATAGAGGATCGAGTAAGCACAGCTAAAGTGGATGAAAAACCTCCAAGTGGCACAATTGGAGTGAAGTAAGCCTAACCCATGAATGGGTAAGTGTAGGCTCTGCTAAGCAAAAGATGAGGTTCAAACTCAAGATCAGAAGAGCGATGAGGTTGCTCTTGAAAGAGAATGATCGGCAGAGATTAAAACGTAAATTGGTGGGTGTTAGCAGTGAATAATGGTACGAGCACTATTCAAAAACGAAAGAAAGGCTTGGAATAAAAGCCAAATCTCCCCACAGCTACCTCGATGATTTCAAAGATGAAATTTTTTGAAGGAGGGGAAAGTTGACACACCCGGACCTAATCCAAATTTTCTATACAAACGGAATAGTATAAGACGGCGTATTAAGTTAATAATACGTTGGTCCGATTGTGTCGGATTTAGAAGAGAAGTAAAAGTTAAGATAAGACGGAGTTGGAAGATGAGATAAGTGACCATGCATAGAAGTTCTAATTAGACTTCTTTAAGTCCATAGCCAATGGATTGGATATCCATTGGTGAATTGGTCGGTGGATCAGGCCAAGGATTGAGATTATGAGAGGTGGAAAAGAGGGAATAAAGTCTGGCCTGTGATTCGAGTAGGCCCGGTGTCAGGCTTACCTATAAATAGGGGGAGTTGAGCTCTCCCCCTCTCATTTTTCTTCTCCCTTTCTTCCTCTCCTCTTATTTGATCTCTCGGAGCAATTTTGGATTTTTGACAGATCCGGACAAACTGACTGAAGGATCAAGGTGAGATCTTGGTATATTATTCTACTCACCTTAATCTATGTTCTATTATGTTTTCACGCATTTCCATGCATTGGTCTAGGAGAGATCCAAGTTCAAAGTTAGGCTTAGCTTTTTAGCTTGATTTTAGTTTAGATATGAGATCTAGGAACTTTGAGCTTGTGATTCTCATTTTTCTTTCGTGCAAATCTGTCGTGGACGGCATGAGGATCACCTGTCAAAGTTTGTTCATCGAAAGAAGATCGAACAGCATAAAAACTGAGGCAAAACTCGTCTCCCGCGTGGGAACCGTCCAGATCTCGCGTGGGATCCATGCACCGTACATATCCTGCGCGAGAGTGGTTCCTGTGATGGGGGAACCGCCCCAAACCCTAGGGGTAAAATTGTAATTTTACCTCAAGTGTTCGATTTTGCCCCAAAAACTTTTCGGCCACATTTCTAAGCCTCGAAACACATCCAAACACCCTCTTAGGTCATGCTAGAGCCTCGTACGTGCATTCATAGTTTGATTATGAATGCTAACACGTATTTCCGTGTATTAGGATTTCGGATGATCGAGTGCGGCGATACTCTGGAGGTCAAGCTACATGGATCTTTTGGGAGTATTTGAACCTCCCAGCACTGTGAGTGGCTTAGATTTCAGTGCTTAACCACTAGAGTAAAACGTTTTAAAATACAAAATGATTTTCAAAGGTTTTGGGACATGGGGAATCCACCACCACACACACACTTATTTGGTGGTATACCCATGTAGAGAGTGGGACGTTTTCAAAGAAAATATAAAGATTTATGTGTGTGTGTGTGTGTTTATGTTTATGTTTGTATGTCGAAATATATATGTTTTGTACATATATATATGATATTTGATGATGAGTGGTGAGATAAGTGATTGTGTGGAACTCGGTGCTCCGATGAGAGGGAACAAGTGGACTAAGTGAGACATGCATGCAATGAAGTAGCTGTGGACTGCCTACTGAGGGGCACTCGGTCAGTGTGAGACCTTGGGAGAGGTGCGTAGGGCAACTCGCTAGGGGTCGATGTAGCTGTGTTCCACCCATAGCGATTGGCACCACTGAGGGAACGGGCTAGAGAAAGAGAATGTTTTAGAAAAGAAAAGAGTTAGCCATTGGTGCAGTAAGGCATACGACCGGTGGGTCGAGCCTTCAATATGACAGAGGCCAACCCATTTTATTTATATATTCATTTAAATGGTTTTAAACGATAATTCTCATTTGGAGAATTTGGAAAGAGATTTTGAAAAGAAAAATATTTATTTTATCACTATGTTTTGGATTACCCCTATTTCCCTAACCCCTGGTGGAGATTCATTGAATCTTTTTCACTCACCTGTATCCAATGTGGATGGATGCAGATCCACGCACGAGGATAGCAGATAGATCATAGGCTCTTTAGGAGGCATCGATGGCTTTGGAGTAGTAGTTTCCGTTGTGTAGGTGTTCTTTTAAATTAGTCCACTGGTGTATATTTTAAGGTTAATTATTTTATTATATGATTTCTAATAAAATTTTAGTATGGTTTTGCAGCGATGATATCCATTTCTATGCATTGCGTGCTTCAGGTGGGTGACCGACCAACACGTACTTCGAGGTAAAGTGATGGTGGCCACGTGGCTGACTCCCTGGGTTGGGCATGACAATCAATCTCGAACTCTCAACTTACAAATCGCAAGAAGAAAAGTGAACTTTTTTTATGTTGTTTCCTTTTGTTTGCTTTTCTAAATCCAAAAGATAAAATAAACTAAGATTTCAACATGGGTTTTATCCAAAGCAACAACAACAGCAAATCAGAAAAAAAAAATCAAGAGAGGAGGAGGAGAAAAAAAGAAAGTTAGAGAGTGAAAAAAAGAAGGAAAAAACGTAAGAGTTTAGGAAAAGTAGGAAACCAAGAAAAAAAGTCTCGTTAATACTCACAGCGTGTGTTCAACATACACGGTTAAAAATCTTGTTAAGGCCCTTATTTGAGCCGTTTTGTAAATGTTGGGATCTTATTTAACAAAATTTAAAGATTTGATTTTAAATCGAGATTCTTGTGAAAGTTTGGAATCTGATTTGAGATTTCAATGTAGATTTAATATGTTATCAAATTATGTGTTTTAAAGTTTAAACTCTTGTTTTTAACTAAATATTAATTGTTTTATATGTTTTTTATTTAACCAAGAATATCTATAATTCTTTGGTTCAAGATTAATCTTTTTCAAATTAGGAGCATTAAAAGTAAAATCTTTCCAACAAATATACTTTCAAGGGATTAAAATGTGTGTGTATATATATATATATATATATATATAGGCTCATGCAGGCTTTGGTCATGTGTTTAAAAATATGTATTGATGAAGTCCGCATAATCAAGTTGGATCGAGTTTGAGCAAGCGACATGTTAATAACATGTTTTGACGTGGCCCATTAGCATGTTTCATTTTCAGATTTTTTGTTTGAGTGAAGGGAAAACTTATCCTTCTTATTTTCATTCTATTATTTTTTTTTCTTCCTTTTCAGCTAAATTCATTTTTCTTTCTTACTATAAGTATAATTTCTTTTATCAACAATAATGTAATTTTTTTTATGGAACAATCATGTAATTTGTTGATGGAGTGTTAAACTCTTCATTCTAGTTATGATCAAAATTCAAATCTTAAGTGAAAAAAAATCCTAAATTATTTTTTGAACTTTTTCTCTTTACATTATCTATTTTCATTTTTTTCATTTCGCTAGCACATCTTAATGAAATATTGGGTTATATAACAAATAAATAGGCATGTTAAATTGTTTTAATTTAAAAAGCCGATCACTAAAATGGTAAAACCAAGTATTGCCATTGTTTTGTTAAGTGGTGTGTCCTGTCTCTGGCCAAGAAAAAAAAAAGGTAAAACCAAGTAAATATACATGTAAATTATAAAAGTCAAGGACTAAAGTTCCAATAAGGTCTTCTACATCAGGCGACGGCAACAATGAATCAACTATTCGAGAAGTTGAGGAAATTATGTAAGGTCAAGAAGTTGGTGTCCTATCACCCTCATCCCGATCTTCCCTCTATAAACCAACAAAAATAATGAATCAATTACTAGTTTATACTACTTTTGGATTATATATATATATATATAATCATTATACAGCTTAATACACAAAGTAATCCTCGAACTTGTTTATAATTATCGTTTTGACCCTTCACCTTTTATTCTGGAACTTTTAACCCCTGAACTTTAATTTGCGAACAATGTAACCCTTCACGCTGACGTAATGTAACAAAAAAATTTCATGAAAAGTCCACGTGTCCATATATGGATAGGCCATGTTGGAACATTTTCTCAATATCCAACATCTCACGTTGAAGCTTTAATAGTTTAGAAAGTTATTTAAATATGGGAAAAGTCAAGACTTTAATAGTTGGGTTTTAGTAAGTAGTAAGCTATTTGGCTTGGGATTGCTAGGATTGGTTAGTGGGCTAGCCTAGTGGGCTAGCCTAGTGGACCATTAAATATTTAATGGTCAAAGAAAAGCACTTGGCACTTGGACTCGTGCAATTAAAATTATTTTTTATTTATTTATTTTACATTTTAATTTGCTAAGTCTGAAT
Organism: Microcos paniculata; assembly: GCA_030664755.1. Taxonomy (NCBI): domain Eukaryota; kingdom Viridiplantae; phylum Streptophyta; class Magnoliopsida; order Malvales; family Malvaceae; genus Microcos; species Microcos paniculata. Next base: position 11,103,082 of record CP131463.1, read on the forward strand.
AATTATGTCTTAAATAGATGTAATTAGATAGTTATGTCCCAATTCAAAGGATATGTTTGAACAGTTACACAGAGTATACATGAAACTTCTATATAAACAGAAGTTCATTCTTGGTTTTCCGTACAGAAATAACAAAAGCATTCTCTCCCTTTCTATTAAAGTTCTCCCAAAATTTGATATCATTTTACTGCATGAAATCTTATAAAATTTAAGATAGACTTGTTTTTGCTAGTAAGTGTCCAGTGGGTGGCTTCGTTAGTGCAAACCACAGTCACCATTGGGCTTCGTTGTATCCTCGAGGTTTATTGCCTTAACTCTTTTGTGTTGGAGACTGTTGTAGAATAATGCCTCCAAATTGGATTGAATAATCACCTTTCCTGTAGCCAAACTTGTAAAATAATATTGTTAGTCAAATAGGGTGACGGAGATTGAGGCGTGGACTAGGTTGCTCTCTTGAGACGATACGCCCCCTCTCAGTAATTAGAACTGATGCAAAGAGGATTCACTGCACGCCGTCCCCCAGGATACAACAAGCCTAGTCACCCACTGTACACCTTTCTAACCTGCACAAGTTAGAAGGTAAAAGCTCTACCAAAACGACACCTTCTTCACCCAATTGGTTGAAAAACTCTTTGAAAGACTCAAGAGAAGATTGAGAATTGTTTTCTCAAATTGGGATGATCATAAGTGAAAAACATATCAACTATTTATAGTAGAGGTTCTAAGCCTTTTAAATTTCAACGGATGAAAGTTAGTAATTAAAGTTTGTAACTTTCATTATAAAACTTACAAATGCAAAAAAAACAACTTTCATAATTAAGACTATTAAACGTTTTATGTTAAAATCAATTTCTTATTCTTTTTTTTTTTGTTAAAACATCCCACAATCCCCCACTTATTTTAATAAAAATATTAAAGTACTAACCGTTTAGGTGAAGATAGAAAGTCTACGCATAATGAAGGTGCCAATGGCTTGAACCTTCACTTAGCATTTCACTTAGCATTCAGCAATCTCTGCTCCAGAGTCAATAGTGAACTAAGGTCTTGAACTAAGGCTGCTTAGGGGAAACAAAGTATTGCGTAACACACATAGATTTCCAGTGCCCTGCAATGAGCTTCATAAGCCAGCACGTTAATGGCCATGTGCTTTATCCCAATTTTAATGAGCGTTCTAGAGAATTAGCCCAATTCTCATAAGAAGCGGCCTTACTTCCACACTCATATAGGTGAGGCTATCAAGGATGCTCTTGTAACTCTACATCCCACTCAAACGAGCTATAGACCTCATTAAGAGTATAAATATACTCAACCTCCATTACTGTTACAAGATACATGAACCACATCGTAGTGAGGGACATTTTTAGTTGTTTGAAAATGTGCATGTCATCAAACCACCATATGATTACTTCTTCCCTTTGAACCTAATTCTTGGCATCTCCAATCATTAGGTAGGGTATCCTCATATGTGATTTTTGTCATTCTTTGGGCTTAAGTCGCATCCCCCTCGATGTCATCGAGGTCTTTTCTCTAGCTAGAGCTTTTGTCAGAGGATTTGCAAGATTATCACCACTTTAAATATAATCAACGTTAATGGTACCATTAGTAATATGAGATCTCACATAGCTAGGTTTTCTCCTTATGGATCTGGATTTACCGTTGTAATATTTATTATTAACTCTGCCAATAGTGGCTATACTATCACAATGAATTAAGACAGATGGTATTGGTTTTTCCCATATTGGAATTTCAGATAAAAGATCACGTAACGAACCTGCTTCTTCACTGGCTAAGGCTAAAGCAATTAGTTCTGCCTCCATGGTGGAGTTTGCAATAATTTGTTGTTTTTTAGACTTCCAACAAATTGCTCCACCTCCCAAAGTAAACACATAGCCAGTAGTAGACAATGAATCACCAGCCAGAGTATTCCAATTGGCATCACTGTATCCTTCTAACACAGCAGGATACTTTTGATAAAGTATACCATAACTTAGAGTTCTTTTTAAATATCTCATCACACGGTTAATTGCATTCCAATGCTCTAAGTTTGGTTTACTTGTAAATCTAGCCAGCTCCTTAACAGCATAAGCAATATCAGGTCTGGTGCAATCAGTGGCATATCTCAAGCTACCGATAATACTAACATACTCATTTTGATTACAAATGTCTCTTTCATTCTTAGTAGGAAATAAATGTATATTTGGATCAAAAGGAGAACACAAGGGTTTGCAATAAAAAAACTTGTATTTTTTCAAAACTTTTTCAATATAATGAGATTGGTCAAGAAAAATACCATTTGAAGTCCTTATGATCCTCATACCCAGAATAACATTTGCTTCCCCCAAATCTTTCATATCAAAATGGTTAGAAAGCAGTATTTTGGTAGTATTTATAATCTCAAGATTTGTCCCAAAAATCAAAAGATCATCAACATATAAACAAATTATGACATGTGACTTATGCTCTGATTTAAAATATATGCACTTGTCACTTTCATTGGTTTTGAAACCATTAGAAATCAAACACATGTCAAATTTCTCATGCCACTGTCTTGGAGCTTGCTTTAAACCATATAATGATTTAAGCAATTTACAAACCTTATTTTCATTACCTGGCATAACAAAGCCCTCAGGTTGCTCCATGTAAATTTCTTCGTCCAACTCCCCATTTAGGAAAGCTGTTTTCACATCCATTTGATGGATTATTAAATCATGGATAGCAACAACTGCAATTAGAACTCTTATATATGTTATTTTACTCACAGGAGAAAATGTATCAAAGAAATCAATGTCCTCTTTCTGTCTAAAGCCTTTGGCTACAAGCCTGGCTTTATATTTCTCAATCGAGCCATCAGGCTTCAATTTCTTTCTCAATACCTATTTACACTCAATAGTCTTACAACTTGGAGGTAGGTCAACTAGCTTCCAAGTTTTGTTGGTCATCAAAGAATCCATCTCATCGTTGATGGCTTTTTTCCAAAAGTCTGAATCAGGAGAGGATAAGGCTTCATCTAAAGAGGTGGGATCATTTTGAACATTGAACACATGGTAGTTAGGGCCAAAGTCTTTAATAATTCTTCTTCTTTTACTTCTTCTAGGTTCATTTATAGGTTCATCTTCTTTTGTGGGTGAAGAGGTACTGTTTTCAAAGGCTTATTGACTGTTTGTAGGTTCATGCTGAGGAATACCTATTTGTAGAGGGTCAACACCCCCACTATTTATGGTTTTAAAAGAAAAAGTGTTTTCATGGAAGATGGCATCAAGGGATTCAATCAAAACATTGTTGTCAAGGTCCAGAAACCTATATGCTTTACTAGTTAAAGCATAACCCATAAATGCACATCTAGTAGCCTTACTACCAAGTTTAGGTCTTTTTGAATCTGAAAGCCTAACAAAGGCAAGACAACCCCAAATTTTCAAATAGTCCAAATTTGGTACATGACCCTTCCAAAGCTCATAAGGTGTTTCCAAAGAGTGTTTATGTGGTACTCTGTTAAAGACATAATTAGCAGTAAGAACTGCTTCTCCCCAAAAATTTTTAGGAGCCTCAGTGCTCACTATCATAGCATTTGTCAAGTCTATCAGAGTTCTATTTTTGCGTTCTACTACTCCATTGGATGCAGGAGAGTAAGGAGGAGTAGTCTCAAGGATAATTCCCAGCGATTGAATGTAAGAATTCAATCCAAGATTGTCATGCTCACCTCCTCTGTCACTCCTAAACCTCTAAATTTTTCTGCCAAAAAGATTTTGAATCTCATTTATATAGATGGTCAGTTTTTCAAAAGCTTCATTTTTATTTTTCATCAAATAAACATATGAATACTTTGAAAAGTCATCAATGAAGGTTATAAAATACCTTTTACCACCCTGAGTCAAAATCCCTTCAAATTCACAAATGTCAGTATGAATCAATTCTAGCAATTCAGAATTTCTTACCACACTTCTGAAAGGCTTTCTTGTGATTTTGGCCATGCTGCACGATTCACATTTTTCAAATTGACTCTCTAGTTTAGGAATCAATCCCAAACTACTCATGTTTTTCACATAGTTAGAATTAACATGACATAATCGAGCATGCCAAACATTAACACAAGAAACAATATAGGCAGAAACAACTGAAATTTCATTCATTTCAACATTCAGTTTAAACATGCTATCACAAGCATAACCTTTCCCAACAAACAAGCCCTTTTTCATGAGTATAAATTCAGATTCAAAAATCTGTTTAAATCCAGCTTTATTCAAAAGAAAGGCAGAAACCAGAATTTTTCTAATCTCAGGAACATGCCAAACATCTTTCAAGGTCAATTTCTTTCTAGAGGTGAAATTCAATTCAACATCACCATAACTAGGGCATTAATCGTGTGGGAATCATCAAGCAATATTTTCTTCTCTGCTTCAAAAAGAAAATAGCTTTTAAACCAAGTTTTATCATAGCAGACATGCCTAGAGGCACCAGAGTCTACCCACCATCCTTCAGAGGAATCAAAGGAATTAACCTCAGATATCATAGCCACAAGTGGCTCTTCAGTAACATTGACCTGATCAGAAGGTCCATGTTTCCAGAAATGACATACCCTCGCAATGTGTCCAGGTTTGCCATAAACATAACACCCATCTCTAGAAAGAGGTCCTTGGTTCTTCTTCTGATTAAATTGACCTTTATGATGCTTCCCAGAGGACTTATTCTTATTGTTAAAATTCTTTTTCCGTTTCAATTTGTTATTATCATAAGTCCTTGGCACGTTTTCATTAGAAGTGAGACGATTTACCTTGGAACCTGCACCATTGAAGTCGGGCGAATTATCTTGATTTCTGTGCTCCTCTTCTACCCTTAAACGCATGATTAATGATTCAATGGATAGTTCCTTCTTTTTATGGCGTAAAATCTTCCAAAATCTTTCGAAGAGCCTGGCAGTTTGTCAATAATGGCAGCAACTTCCATTTGTTTGTCCACTTTTATTCCTTCATGACGAACATCATGTGCTAGCATCTGGAGATCATGGGCTTGTTCTATCACGGACTTATTTTCCACCATCTGGAATCTGAAGTAACGGCTACAGGCATACTTCTTGGATCCAGCTTCTTCAGTGTCATATTTTTGTTGCAGCACCTTCCAGATTTTCTTGGCGGTAGAATAAGTTTGGTCATAATAGTCATATAAACTATCAGACAAACAATTGAGTAAATAATTTCTGCAATAGACATGGTCTTTCTCCCACTTCTTCACATTTTCTTCATGCTCAACTTTTTCATCTTCAGTCATATCTCCAGTGTCCTTTTTCTTAGGACTCTTTTCCACCAAAATGTAAGAGACATTTAGGAGAGTAAGGTAGAAAAATGTCTTTTGCTTCCATCTTTTATAGTTCACACCATGAAAGTGAAATGGTTGGTTTAGGTCACCGACTTGATTAGTTTGGGCATAGCATCGACAATGTTCTCCATAGGGAAAAATCGTCTCAAATTACTGGAGACTATTGTAGAATAATGCCTCCAAATTGGACTGAATAATCACCTTTCCTGCAGCCAAACTTGTAAAATAATATTGTTAGTCAAATAGGGTGACGGAGATTGAGGCGCGGACTAGGTCGCTCTCTTGAGACGATACGCGCCCTCTCAGTAATTAGAACCGATGCAAAGAGGATTCACTGCACGCCGTCCCCCAGGATACAACAAGCCCAGTCACCCACTGTACACCTTTCTAACCTGCACAAGTTAGAAGGTAGAAGCTCTACCAAATCGACACCTTCTTCACCCAGTTGGTTGAAAAACTCTTTGAAAGACTCAAGAGAAGATTGAGAATTGTTTTCTCAAATTGGGATGATCATAAGTGAAAAACATATCAACTATTTATAGTGGAGGTTCTAAGCCTTTTAAATTTCACCGGATGAAAGTTAGTAATTAAAGTTTGTAACTTTCATTATAAAACTTACAAATGCAAAAAACAACTTTCATAATTAAGACTATTAAACGTTTTATGTTAAAATCAATTTCTTATTCTTTTTTTTTGTTAAAATATCCCAACATTTTGTACACCATAGGTGGGGGCGAATAAAACCTTAACGCAAGTGGCAATTGGTACACGCCTTGGAGTCAATTAATAAGTTTTCAGATTCCCAGTTTTCAAACAATCTTAAGGTTCTATAATGGCTGCTATAAGTAGAACACTTAGAGAATTGGCTTTTAATTTTGTCAAGTTGGATCGGTTTGATGGAGGCAAGTTTTGAAGATGGCAAAGGAAAATGTTGAGCTCCATGTGTTTTTGATGAGTATAAAACATCCCAACCAAGTATGTTTGATGTATCTAAGTTAAGTGTGCAGGATATTAAAACATAGATTGAGAAATGCTAAGAACTAAAGGTTGAATAGATTAAGGTTTTGGCCCATTCGATTGAACCATTCTGAAAAGAAGCAAAACAAACAAACTAGAGATGCTGAACCGATTCAGAAAAATGCTCAACCGATTGAGGAAGAACTAATGAAGACTAGAAAGTTTGAAGCTAGAAGAATTAAACTGATTAAGTCTTCTGTTCAATTGATTCAACTCCCTAAAGGAAAGGGCAACTGAAGAAATTGAACCGATTGTGAGATAGGTGAACCGGTTCAATGAAAGAATCAAGAACAGTATAATGGCTAGTTTTTTTAAAGCTGCAAGTGTGCCTCTTTCCTTATTAAATGATCTAACGACCAAAATTGAGAGTCTAGTTATTTAAAGGAGTCTTAAATGCTGAAGAACAATAAGGAATTGAATAGAATTGAAGAGCATGTACTATAGTCATCTTGTATATTCTTTTTGTCTTAATTTCTCTCTTTGTTCTTTCACTTCTTATTCTTTGTGAGAGAAATTCTTTGAGTTTTTAGTCATATACATCTTAGGTCTTTGCAAAGATCATTCTTGTACATCAAATTTCTATTTCTTGAACTCTTAGAGGTGTAAGAAGCATTCTAAGGGGATTGAATTAACAAAGGGGATCATTGGTTGATGTGTAATTGTGCTTGGGAAGAGCTCTCTTTGTAAAGGTTTGGTGGAAGCTAGAATTCCACTCTGTACTGAAAAGGAAGGTTGAAAATCGTTGATTGGGAAGATCAAGGTAGTGGATATAGGTGAGAAGCATTGGACCATAATAAATAAAAGTGTCAATTCTTCTTTACTCTCTTAGCTTTGCAAAGAACTTAACATACCATCCAAAACAATCCTAAACATTACCCACCTTAACTTCAAAGTTCCAATTCCAATAGAAGTTGCTCCAGTAAGAAAAGAAGTCGTAAGTGCTATTCACCCCCCTTAAGCACTAATCTAAGGGACCAACAATTGTATCAGAGCCTAACCCAATTTGAAGGCTTAACATCCTTGGGAAAATCCAAAATAACATCATCTACCAATTCTAAAGTAGAAGGTTAATCCACCAATAGGCCACCGCTCTTTGCTGGAACCAACTACCTATATTGGAGCACAAGTATGTCTATTTTCATAAAAGCTAGTAATTATAAAATGTGGGATATCATAGAAGAAGGTCAATATGTGCCAATGAAAGAGATAAATGGAAAAATAGTGGCTAAAGAGAGAAGAGAATGGAGTGAATCTGAAATCAAGAAGGTGCAAATAAACTACAAGGCAATCAACACTCTACATTGTGGACTCAATGCAACTGAATTCAATAGGGTGTCCACATGTTCAAGTGCCAAGGAAATATGGGAGAAGTTGAAAGTTACTCATGAGGGTACTTCTCAAGTGAAGGAGTCCAAAATCACACTTCTCACTCACAACTATAAGCTGTTCAAGATGCAACTGGATGAGAGCATCACGACAATGTTTGATAGATTCAATGGCATTGCAAATCAATTTAAGCATCTTGAAAAGAAGATTCCAAAGCATGACCTTGTAAAGAGGTTGCTAAAGAGCTTGCCTAAAACTTGGAAGCCCAAAGTGACTTCTATTAGAGAACCTAAGGATCTTAACACCATCTCATTGGACAACCTTTGTGGTTCTCTTCTCACTTATAAGCAAGAGATGAAGGAAGATGAAGAAAAAGAGAAAAAAGATGCTAAAGAAAAGAAAAGAAAGGTGGCATTGAGAGTGAGTGCTCTTGAAAAAGAGCTTGATTATGCTAGTAGCAATGATGATGATGATGATGAAGAGCTTGCCATGCTTGCTAGGAGGTTCAAAAGACTAATGGTTCAAAGAGGCAAGAGGTAAGGAAAAAGGCTCTTTACGAAGGATCAATGAACTTCTTGGAGAAAGGAGAAGAATGAGGCCAACAAGGGTGATAAGTTAGTGTGCTTTGAATGTAAGAAGCCCGGCCACTTTAAAGCAGATTACCTTCAACATAAAGAAGGACAATCCAAGAAATACAAGAAATACAAGAAGGAAAAGAAAGCAATGGTGGCTGCCACATGGTCTGATAGTGATTACTCCACATTGGATAGTGACAACAACGAAAGTGATAAGAAAGGCAACCTTTGCTTGATGGCTAAAGAAGGCACCATTGAGATAATCTCTAAACTACCTAGTGTTTATTTAAATAAGCATGATGATGGTTGTGTTGATGAGCTTGACGATGAAGATATCCATGATGATTATGAAAGCCTTTGTAATGAGCTTGAGAAACTTGCATTAAAATATAAGACATTGAAAAAGAAAGCAAACTAATTAAGTAATGAACTTGAAAAGATCAAACTAGATTTTCATGATGTGTTTGAACATAGAAATTTCTTGCAAGTTGAGTTAGAACATGCTAAGAATGAGTATGATGCTTTGATGCATGTTCATGAGACTAAGAATTCAAGCTTACAAAAGACTATAGATGATTTGATAATCACGGTATCTAGTTTAAGAGAAAAGAATGAAAAAGATAAGAAAAATGAACATATTGCATGTGATTTCAGTAAAAATGCATCTACTAGGAAGAAAAAGCATGCTTCTAATTTTCATTGTTATGCTTATGGCAAGAGAGGGCATACATCTTACTGTTGCTTTAAAAATGAGAAGTCTCTCCCCAAGACCAAGTTGGTTTGGGTGCCCAAAGGCTCTCATGTGGTCACTAAGCTCTAAGGACCCATCAAAGTATAGGTAACTAGGAACAAAAATTGAAAAATTGTTTTGTAGGTTGAGCATGAGTATAAGGAAACACGTTTAATGGCTCAACAAAGGAGAGGCAACCATGGATCCTTGATAGTAGTTGCTCAAAGCACATGACGGGTAATAAAGCTTTATTCCAAGAACTTGATGGAAGGAAGAAATGAAGTGTTTCTTTTGATGACAACTCCAAAGGTATCATCCAAGGGATTGGAACCATAGGTAACACATCTACAAGCTATACCAAGCATGTCTTGTTTGTTAAGGGTCTTAAGCATAACTTATTGAGCATTAGTCAACTATGTGATAGAGGATATAGAGTACATTTTGACTTTCAAGTATGCTATGTGATTGGCATTAATATTAACAGAGTCAATTTTGTTGGAAAATGTTTTGAAGATATTTATGTAATTTATCTTGATGATCTTGATGATTGCAAATGAAACTTTCTTTATGGCAAAGGAAATGTGTGATAGTTGGTTATGGCATAGAAGGTTAGGGCATGCAGGTATGAACACTATTTCAAAACTTTTAAGAAAAGATTTGGTCATTGGACTTCCAAAACTTGATTTTAAAAGAGACCATGTTTGTGAAGCATGTCAATTTGGAAAACAAACTAGAAGTTCTTTTAAATCAAAACTTGAGATTTCCATTTTTAGACAATTAGAACTATTACATATAGATTTGTTTGGGCCGATAAATGTGACAAGTTTAGGAGGAAAATCATATGACTTTGTTATTGTTGATGACTACTCTAGATTTACTTGGGTATATTTTCTATCCTCTAAAGATAAAGCATTGCATGTGTTCATAAAGCATTGTAGTAGAGTTCAAAAAGGAAAAAAGCTTGACATTGTTATCATTAGATGTGATCATGGTGGTGAATTTGAAAACAAAGATTTTGGATAGAAAATTGTTTTTAACACAACTTTTCAACTCCAAGAACTCCCCAACAAAATGGAGTTGTTGAAAGGAAAAATAGGACTTTAAAAGAAATGCAAACAACAATGCTTTGTGAAAACAACTTGCCAAAATATTTTTGGGTGGAAGCCACCAACACAACGTGTTATATTCTCAATAGGGTTTCCATTAGGCCAAAGATTTCAAAAACTCCATATGAGCTTTACAAAGGGAAGAAACCAAACATTTTGTATTTAAGGAACTTTGGCTACAAATGCTTTGTTTTAAACAATGGTAAACACCCTATGGGAAAATTTGATGATAAAAGTGATGAAGCTATTTTCTTGGTTATTCTTTGAACTTTAAAGCATATATGGTTTTCAGTAGGAGAACACTAGTTATAGAAGAGTCCTTTCATGTTGTTTTTGATGAATCTAACAATGCACCGAGAAAGGTAGTGCATGTTGATGATGATGATGTAGGAGAGTTAGACTCAAAATGGAGAAAATGAAGATCCATGAAGAGCCACCCAATGAAGCTGCTACCTCGAAGAGAAGTGAGATTGAACCACCTATTAAAGATCTACAAAGAAGAGAAGAACTTCATGAAGATCTACCTAAATCATGGAAGTATGCCAAGAGTCATCCAAAGGAGCAAATACTTAGTGATCCCTCTAAAAAGGTGAAAACAATAAGATAACTCATGGAAACTTGTGAGCATGTAGCACTCATCTCACAAGTGGATCCTAAAACCTTTGAGGAAGCAAAAAAAGAAGAAAGTTGGATGATTGCCATGCAAGAGGAGCTAGGCCAATTCAAAAGGAGCAAGTTTGGACTTTGGTTCCTAGGCCAACTAACCATCCAATTATTGGGACAAAATGGGTGTTCAGAAACAAGATGGATGAGTTAGGGTATGTGGTAATAAACAAGGCAAGACTTGTTGCCAAAGGATACAATTGAAAGGAAGGCATTGATTTCAATGAAACTTTTGCTCCGGTAGCTAGATTAGAGGCTATTAGGTTATTACTTGCTTATGCATGTTACATGAATTTCGAACTTTCTCAAATGGATGTCAAAGTGCATTTTTAAATGGCTTTAATGAAGAAGAGGTTTATGTTGAACAACCTCTTGGTTTTGAAATTCATGATATGCCTAATCATGTTTATATATTGCAAAAAGCTTTATATGGGTTAAAACAAGCTCCTAGAGCTCGATATGAAAAGCTTTCAAAATTCTTGATTGAAAAAGGTTTTAAAAGAGGTAGTGTAGATGCCACTCTCTTTACAAAAAGTAACAAAAATGATCTTCTCATTGTACAAATATATGTTGATGACATTATATTTGATGCCACTAATGAGAAATTGTGTGAGTATTTTGCTAAAGAAATGCAGAGAGAATTTGAAATGAGTATGATGGGAGAGTTGAACTTCTTCCTTTTTTTTTGGTCAGAATTGAACTTCTTCCTTGGTCTACAAATAAAGCAAAGTAAGGGTGGCATCTTCATCAACCAAGCCAAGTACACAAATGATATGTTAAAGATGTTTGGGATGATGGACTTAAAGGGAATGGAACCCCCATGAGCCACTCAACAATGCTTGATAAAGATGAGAAGGGTAAAGAGGTTGATCAAAAGCTCTATAGAGGTATGATCGGATCTCTTCTTTACTTAAGTGCTAGTAAACTTGATATTGTGTTAAGTGTATGCCTATGTGCTAGATTTCAAGCATGTCCTAAGGAATCACATTTGACTGCTGTTAAGAGAATCTTTAGATACATTTTGAATGCTCAAAACTTAGGTTTTTGGTATTCTAAAGGTAGCTCTTTTGATCTCTTAGGCTATTACAATTCTGATTTCGCTGGTAGTAAAGTAGATAAGAATAGCACTAATGGCACTTTTCAGTTTCTAGGAAATATGCTTGTGTCTTGTTCTAGCAAGAAACAAAATTCTGTAGCACTATCTATTACTGAAGCTGAATATATATCTTTAGGTAGCTGTTGTGCACAAATTTTATGGATTAGGCAACAACTTAGTGATTATGGCATGTCAATGGAACAAGTTCCCATTCTTTGTGACAATACAAGTGCCATAAATATCTCTAAGAACTTAATACAACACTTTAGAACTAAGCGCATTGAGATTAGACATCACTTCATTAGAGATCACATGCTTAAGGGAGTTATTAAGGTAGAATTTGTTGACACCTTACACCAATTAGCTGATATATTCACCAAACCTTTGAATAAGGATCAATTTTGTAAAATTAGCAGAGAGCTTGGTATGACTAGTATGCATGAACTTAGATTGTGATTGATTGTTTCAAAATGCATGCTTGGTTTGCTCTTAGTTTGTTATTATGTACTTTGATTGCATAAAACTTGACTTTATCTAGATATATGTACTTCATGTATTGAAAACTCAAGTTCCATGCCTTATAAATTGATTCTTCAATGTGTTGAATCGATTGAGCATTTAGCTCAATTAGTTTTTTGTAAGTTTTAAAAAGTCAGTTTTAAAATTCTTCAAGGTTCATTCGATTCACTGTTTCAGTGAAATGATTCAATTTTTCTGTGAAAATGATTTTTGAGATTTGAGCATTTTGAATTGGTTAAGATTTCAACTAAATCGATTCCAAAAAATTCTAATACTTTGAAAATCAAAGTGTTTGAATTTAATCGATTCTCAAAAGTTTCAATCGATTCAACTTTAAAAAGGCTTTTAAAAGAATTTTATATAAAAATATTCAATCAATTCAATCTATAACTGAACCGATTAAATAGAGTCTGGAAGCAAAAGAAAGAACCTGTTCAATCGATTGAGTGTTTCACTCAACTGATTAAACTTGTCGGGCCTATATATAACTCGACGATTCTCACATGTTTAAAACCATTTTGAATCGATTCATTTTCGAAACTTTTCATTTTCCCTCTCATCAAGAAATCCTATCTTTTACCAAAGCCAACCACCAATTCGTCTCTAAATCCTAAAAATTCATAACCTTGCACTCCAAATCAACCAAAATCCTAATTCCCAAAACCAAACTTCACTAATGGCACCCAAGAGAGTAATTCAACAACAAGGAGAGGGTCCAAGCAAGAAAGTGAAGCATATGGAAAAGAAGATGAGCAAAGGAAAGATAGTTGCGAATGGGAATCCTTCAAGTGGTGGAGTTCAAATTTAGGAAGGAGTTAATCTCATTAGATATTTTAGAAATGCTATTCATGAAAAGAAATTTGATGAGATTATGTCTACTAAGGAGGTTATATATGGCAGAGAGATAGATTGGAAAAAAATTTGAGAACTATACCTTTCATGATAGTCTTAGGAAAGTATTTATTGATGCCAAATGGTTTGGCTTGAATGACTTTTAGGACAGAGAATATAGCGAATTGATGGTTAGGGAATTCTACTCAACTATTCCAAGAACTAAAAGGAATTAGGTGAAGGGATAGAGATCAACACTAAGGGGATACATGCCTTTGTATGTGGTAGGGAGTTTGTGGTAACTCCTAAGGACCTTCGGGATTTACTTAAGATTGAATTTGCAAGTGGTGCTTATTTTAGACCTTCTGAATTCACTTCTAGATGAGAGTTTTGGTCTAAAGAATTCAATCTTGAAGGTCAAAACCTTAGAGCTTAGATTGCTACATGTCTTTATTTACACCACTCTTTATGGAAGATTTGGTAGTTTTAGTACAGTCACTCAGGATGATGTTTGACTGATGTTTTCGGTCATGCATGGTGGATAAATCAATACAGCTCGATTCCTAATTGAGAGAATGAAAGAAATATCATGGAGCAAAAGAGCCAAGCTTGCTTGTGGGAACATCATCACCCAAGTTATTGAAAAAGAAAGGGATTTGGGGTTAAAGATACAAGAACGACTTAAAAGTGAGCTCTCACATTCCTTTTAACTCTTTCAGTCTTCAGAACATACACTTTGTGTTGGATGGTAACACATGGAAAACAACTTGTAAAGACCACCAAGACTATCCTTAGAGATCCTGAGAATGAGCAAAAAGAAGAAGAGAAAACTCAACAAGAAGAAGCATAAGAGCAAACTCAAGAAAATCCCCAAGATGATCGAATTGGTCAGATTTTAGGAGCTATACTTAGATTGGAGGCTAGAGTGATCAACTTCAAGGAAAATGTGTTTAACAGGCTAGGAAGTCTTGAGAACCAAGTTAAAGCGCTAAGTGGTCAATCGGGGGATCAATACTTTGACATTGGTGACTTGGATCATGGAGATGAGCAAGGAGCTACCTCGAAACAGCCAGGGCAAGAGAATGATCAAGAAGATGTCCCCGAGCAAGAGATTAAGCAAGAAGAATAGCTAGAAGAGAATCCGAGTGAGCAGGTTGGAGGGGAAGAGGTGGCAACGGCTACCCACACTGTGGAGACCATCATTTCCACCCTCACCACACCATCTGAGCCTATTATATTAGAGCCTACCCTATCTACTCCTTCCTTACCTGAGCCATAATCACTTAAAGCTTCCACCACTACCATTCAATATCAGAAGAAAAAGCAAAGAAAACCAAAACCTTAACCTTGATGAGACTTTTATTAGCTTTCTCTTTTTGATGATGTCAAAAAGGGGGAGAGATTATTCTTTTCTGCTATACAAACTTAGAAGGAGCTTGTGTTATTTTGAAAACAATGTTTTTGTTTTGGTTTACTTGTTTGGAGAATCAAATATGGATATTTTGTGATATTTGGAACCTTGAATTGCAATTACTTAAAGCTATATATATATATATATGATGTTAAGTTTAGGTTTTATATCTTGATTGTGTTGTCTATATGTAGGTATATTTGATTATCTTTTGAACTGTATGTGTGTTTGAATATACAATGTATAGATTGAAGAGAGCATAAAAATTAGGGGCAACTTTTGCTTAAATCTTAGTATATGCACATTTGTTTTCAAGTTAGATAATCTCTTTAAGTTTTCAATTTAAAGGGATGTTTTGTCATCATCAAAAATGGGGAGATTGTTGAACTCTATGTGGTTTTGATGAGTATGAAACAACCCAACCAAGTATGTTTGATGTATCTAAGTTAAGTATGCAAGATATTAAAACATAGATTGAGAAATGCTAAGAATTAAGGGTTGAACCAATTGAGGTTTTGGCCCAATCAGTTGAACCAGGCTAAAAAAAAGCAAAATGAACAAACCAAAGATATTGAATCGATCTAGAAAAAGGCTTAACTGATTGAGGAAGAACTAATGAAGACTAGAAAGTCTGAAGCCTCAATCGATTCAACTCCTTGAAGGAAAGGGTAGCTGAAGAAATTGAACCGATTGAGGAGATAGGTGAATCGATTCAATGGAAGAATCAAGAACGTCAGAAGTCAGAGTTAGAAAGATTAAATCAATTCAACCTTGGGCTCAAATGATTCAATGCCATCAGAATAGTATAATGGCTAGCTTTTTGAAAGCCGCAAGTGTGCCTTTTTCCTCATTAAATGCTCCAACGGCCAAAATTGAGAGTCTAGCTATTTAAGGGAGTCTTAAATGCTGAAGAACAATAAGGAATTGAATAGAATTGAAGAGCATTTACTACACTCATCTTGTATATTCTTGTTGTCTTAATTTCTTTCTTTGTTCTTTCACTTCTTATTCTTTGTGAGAGAAATTCTTTAAGTTTTTAGTCATATCCATCTTAGGTCCTTGTAGAGATCACTCTTGTACATCAAATTTCTATTTCTTGTATTCTTAGAGGTGTAAGAAGCACTATAAAGGGATTGAATCAACAAGAGGGATCCTTGGTTGATGTGTAATTGAGCTTGGGAAGAGCTCTCTTTGTAAAGCCTTGGTGGAAGCTAGAATTCCGCTCTTTAGTGAAGATGAAGGTTGAAAATCCTTGATTGGGAAGATCAAGGTAGTGGATGTAGGTCAGGAGCACCGAACCACTATAAATAGAAGTGTCAATTCTTCTTTACTCTTTTAGCATGGCAAAGAACTCAACCTACCATTTGATAACTATTAAAATGACTAACAAGAAATTTCTTGTTGGTTGCATTTTCCGTCATGTACCTGGTTGATGATCATTCTATTATTGAACAACTACGTGAAATTGAAAGGATGCTTAATCAATTTAAGCAATATGACATGAACATGGATGAATCCATCATTGTTTCCTTTGTCATTGACAAACTTCCTCCTTTCTTGGAAAGGCTTTAAGAAAAGTCCGAAACATAAAAAAGAGGAGATTAGTTTTGAGGCTTTGGCTAATAGTCTTCAAATGGAAGAGCAATATGGGAAACAAGAATAGAATACTAATTTTGGAGAAGCCAAAGTTAATATTGTCGAGGAAGGCCAAAATTCTAAATATGCCAAACGGAAGTTCAACCACAAGGCGAATGGGGCATATTTCAAGAAGAAAGGCTTCAAGAATAGGACATGCTTTCATTGTGGAAAGGTTGGACATTTCAAGAAGAAATGTCGTTTATTAAAAAAAGAAGAAGTCTTGAAATTCTAATGCAACCAAAAATTTCATGGCCATGATTTTTTAAAATCAACATGATTGAAGATCATGCTATGTGGTGGATAGATTCGGGAGCAACTAAGCATGTGTGCAATGAGAAAGGGTTGTTCAAGAACTTTGTTTCTATTGAAAATGGTAGTTCCTTATACATGGGAAATTCGTCAAAGACAACAATCAAGGGCAAAGGGATTGTTAAACTTGAGTTTACTTTAGGAAAAATTAATTTTAACTTTGAGTGAAGTCTTTTATGTTCTCGAATTTAGGAACAATTTAGTGTCTGGTGGTTTGTTAAACAAGTTTGGTTTCAAGCTTGTGTTTGAGGTTGATAAAGTTATTCTGTATAATGAAGGAATCTTTGTTGGGAAAGGTTATATGTAGGAGGGAATGTTCAAACTTAATACTATTAATAAGAATAAGGATGTTATTTCTGCTTATATTGTTGAATCCTCTCATTTCTGGCATTATATGTCACACTTTGATCTGAAGATCGAGAATGTGACAACTGTCGTGTGCCACATATTCTGAATGGGATGCTTCACCCACAACTCGAAGCTTGCAAGGCTTATAGTATCTCGAACTCATTTAGTAAAACAATTTTAGTTGTTCACATGTGATAAGGAGTACGTTTTAAAATATACATATAGCTCAAATTCTAGATAATAAAAATCATTTTAGAAAGTTTACACATATGTGTGTATTCATCTATCAATATCAAGAGTGATAAAAATTGAAAATGTTTATAGACTATTCTTGCAAACAAAAGAGATAAGTAAATTTCTAAAATCATAAAGTGGTTATCAAAGTTTGAAAATATAGAAAAAGAAAGTTAAGAAATAACACAAAATTGTGCCAGTGGATCCAATAGTAACAATACATAAGTCATAATAACTTACTAAAGATGGTCCAGAGTCGAGTTGAGATTTCTAGCGACCTATCTTGTATGCCCAGTCTACTGACCTAAAAGTACTTAAAAAGAGGAGTGAGTATATGAGATTGTACTCAATGAGTGAAACTAGATCAATTTTAAATAAATATAGTGACAATATGTACATTTTTGAAGTTACGAAGTAGAAATATCCAACAACTCATAAAAGCATTTAATTATCTTTTTGTGCGTACATAAATATTTATTTATTCTAGAAAAGGGAGAAAATTTCGGTCAAAAACTCAGAAGATCCATAACTCCATAATAAATGAAAATAAGTAATAAAATCATGAAAATTTTATCATATAGTCTTTCGGAAGGAAAGAGCAAGGGGGTTTAGCCATGACGAAGAAAAGGGGGGGGGGGGGGGGGAGAAAGAAAAATCTTATTTGAAAAATCTTGACTTTTCTAGAGAAATCAAGATTTTGTATGACAAAAATTATCCATATGAAATCCATTAATTACCATTATGTCCCATGAGAGATTTTCAACTAGGAATTTTATGAAATTAATTTGAAATCAAGTCATTTCATGAAAGGAAGGTCAACTAAAAAAAAACTAGTTAATTAAACAACTTAAAGGAGTGCATCCTATGGTGTTAGAATACGCTTCAAGGTTTCTCAAGGGCAAAATGGTAATTTTGCATTGAATTTGTAATATCCGCTCCGCGAATTTTATTTTATCAGATAATGTCATACATTTCATAATGTAGAGTATGGAGAATATTATAGTGCAAAATGTGTAGTTAGAAATTTCGGTGAAAAATACATGAGAAGTTCGAACTAGTATATATTACAAATGATAAAGAGTTTGAAACTTCTAACACGTAAAATAGCTTGATAGAGCTTGAAAAATAATTTGGGACACTGTATTAGGTTTGGGACTGATTAAGGACATAAATGAAAATTTTAAAATTTTGGAGGTAAAATCGTCCATAAGGGCAAAATGGTCATTTTGCCATCAGATTGTTGTGGTCATGTGCCAATGGCCATATAAATTAGCCATGGTCAGCCATTGTTCTTGAAAATTCAAGAACGTTTCAATTTTTTCTTTTTTCTTTATTTTCCTTTTCTAATCCAATTTCCTTCCACCTAAAAATTTTCCTAATATAATCCATAAAAAACCCCCTACAAGTTTATACTCAAATTGAAGCTCTCAACAAGTCCATTAATAGCCCTCTATCATTTTTGAAAATTTGAGCTTGGTAGGGAGTAATTTGGAGAGAAAAGATTAGGGTTTATTTGAAGTTGGAAAAATCATAAGGTAAGCATGCCTAATTTTGAGTTATGTTGTAAATTTTGCATGCTCATTATGAATATTAGGTCAATTTGCATGAAATTTGAATTATGTATGTGAAATTAAGGAAGAAAATAATTGCCAGGTTAAGCATTTTAGATTCATGAAATGTATGTACCTAGAGAAATTTACAAGTTGGATTAATTAATGTGGGAGGTTTAATTTGCTAGAATTTGATCTTAGAAGGTATCAAAAGAGAAATGTGCAATGTAGAATGAATAGGCCAAAAATGTCAAGAGAAAAATGGAAGATTACAATTTCATAAAATTTAATTAGTTTAATTGTATTCTTGGAATAGTTTGGGTGTAAATGTGGAAATGGAAATTTTGGAGATAAATAAATATCAATTTGATGAAAATATGAACAAGACCAAAAATTTTTTGAGTGCAAATAATATTGGTAAATTGTAAGTTCGGATAGGAATTGATGAATGAAAAATATGTAAGTTAGTTAGAAAATGGAGAAATAAAAAAAATTTAGTAATTAGTCTTACATTTCATGCATTGCATGCATATAGATTAGCAATTGTGCAATGTTTAGTAATTCATGCTTAAGCATTGGAGTATATCCAACATTCAATATTGTATATAGGAATTGCACAAACTAAAGGAAAGGAAATCGTAGATGAAGACCAAGAGCAAATTAGTCGTCGAGAACAGTGAGTGAATGACTAAGTCAAATTTGGTCTTTATACTTCATTTAATATTTTTTGATTTAATGTTTGATTTATTGAGTTTTGGAACTAATTAAATGATAAGTTGGCCTATGAGATGTTGATATTGATGGCTAAATTAGACATGTCACATATATGTCACGAGATTTCATAAAATCCTACTTTGTTAAAATGAAACTTATTTCTTGAATTTATAAATTGAGAAAAGAATCAATGTTTTGCAAAATGTTGATGCTATTACCTTATGTCATAAAATGGTATTATGTAAAAGCCATCTTAATCATAAGCTTGTTACTCACGGCAGCCTCAGGAGGGGAATTTATTATTATTTCAGTGACTAAGTAGCTTGCAGACCGCCTTTTGAGGGGTGCGAGTGAGTGTGGTTTCTGCCTTGATGGGAGATGCGGAGGGAAACCCACAAGGTAATTGTGAGTTCGTTCTACGGCACTGTCGGGCAGAATAGAACTCATTTACCTAGTGTCAACCTCGGCCAAGGCGATAGCTTGGGTAAAGGATTTGACGGACAGTATTTATGACCTCATGGGCCTATTGTCTTTAAATCTCGATTCCTAGCTATTCATTTTTATTACTATGTTTTATGGAATATTTTGACTAATGAAAATTTTGAACTTATTCTTAATTTTGGTAGAATTTCGATATTACTGTTAATATTTTTGCTGGTTATCCACTCACTGAGTATTTATTACTCATTCACGTTTTATTATAACCCAATTTTTAGGCTGTAGACATTCTCTATGTTGTTAGGAAAGGTTGCGATGGCAAAAAGTTTCTTTCATAGGAAAAGTTTGACTAAGGAGGTAAAAAGTTAACTTTTTGTAACATTTTTAAAAAAATTCACGTAAATCCCACCGATGGTATATATGACTTTTCAAACTACTAGTTATCTTCTTTAGTACATTTTAGAATATTTGAAACTGTTGTGGTATTTTTTTTGAGTACCATAGAACTGGGAAAATATTATAGAAAAACATGTTGCAAAACTCAATGGCATTTCTGTAAATACATACAAGTTTGCAACTCGATTTTTATTTCACTAATTGTTATTGTATTTTTGCACCGAATGATCTTATATTCTTATAAACTATTGAAACTTGAGAAGTGCGTGATTGTTGTGTGAAAATAAAATGTAAAATTATCATTTTAGCCTTGCAGAACTTTGGGGAGTAGTCTAATGCAATAGAATGCACTTCAAGGATTCGCGGCGATTGTTATGTGCTCGATTACCGTGTCGGGGCATGACAAAATTTTTATGCAACAACCATGTAGTTTTCAAGTTTCAACAATGTATAATAACACAGAACTACCTAATGCTAAAGGAAAAATAATTATCATTGAAGAAAATTTAATTTATAATTTTGTAAATATTTATAGAAATGCCATTGAACATTGTGACATTTTTGCTCGGTAATATTTTCATCAATTTACAGTGTTCAGAAAAATGCCATAACAATTTCGAAAAGTCTTAGACTCACTAAACAAGAAAAAAATCGTGGTTTGGAGGATAGCACATACACACTTGGTGGGACATACTTGATTTTTAAAAAATAGTACAAAAAGTTTAACTTTCTCCTCCTTGATCAAAATTTGTTCTAGGTGTAAAGAAATCTAGTCTTTCAAATAAGAAAAATTTTACTAGGTATAGGTTGTTCTTATTTTTACTAAGAATATATTTGCATGTACATCAAACATAGAAAATTTTCATTATATTAGTCTATAGCTCCAATCTAAGCTAGCTAAAGGCTAGGCATTACATTATAGGCTTGGACATGTTAACTATAGAAGATTAAAGAAATGCATAACTTAGACTTAATTTCAAGATTTGCACAAGATATTAGAAAATCCGATACATGTATGCTTAAAAAAATCACGAGAAAGTCTTTTCCTATTGTTCAAAGAAATTCAAAATTGCTAGAATTAATACATAGTGATGTAAGTGACATGCATAGTACCCCCACACTTGCTGGAAAGAAATATTTTGTTACATTTATAGATGATGCATCTTGATATTACTATGTATATTTGCTGCATTCTAAAGATGAATTGCTTGATAGATTCAAAATTTATAAATTCGAAGTTGAATTATTTTTTAAATGTTTAATTAAATGCTTAAGGTTAGATAGAGATGGAGAGTATTTTGACTCAACTTATTTTAATTCCATCGGAATTGTTCATCAAATTTATTTCCTTTACACACCATAAAAATTGGTATGGCATAAAGGAAAAGTAGAGTCTTGATGGAAATGGTAAATGCTTCGTTATCATATTCTAGACTAACAAAAGGTTTTTGGGGTGAAGCTTTACTAATAGCTTGTCACATTTTAAATAGAATTCCGAACAAGGAAAGCAAAGTAACACCATATGAACAATGGAAAAGAACAAAGCCAAGTCTTAATTATTTAAAGGTTTGGAGTTGTAGAGCTGTAGTTAGAATTCCGAAACCCAAAAAGAAGAAAATGGATGAAAGAGGAATTGAGTGCATTTTCTTAGAATATGCACAAAACAACAAGGCTTATAGGTTCATGATAATTGAACCAAATGATTTAATTTTGGTTAATACCAATATTGAATCAAGAGATGTAACTTTTGATGAAATTAGGTTTCATTCAATTTCAAGAAAACTAAAATCAGCACAAGCATCTCAATTTTCTAACAAAAATACAAGTAGATATGATGTAATATTGCAACGAGATGAGAATAAGGATACTGAGTCTCCAAAAATTAAGGAAAAGTAATAAAGCTAGAAAGACAATAGATTTTGGTCCAGATTTTTATATGTTCCTTGTGGAAGGGGCTGGTGAAAATATAAACAACCAAGTACCATATTGCTTTAATGTGGATAGCGATCCTTTGACATTCGAAGAGGAATGAAGTCTCAAGATTCTATATTTTGGAAAGAAGCAATAAATGATGAAATGGACTTAATAATGAGTAACAATACATGGATCTTAGTTGATCATCCACTAGGTTCCAAACCAGGTGGATGTAAATGGATTTTCAAAAGGAAAACGTGAAGGGAAATCAAGAACAAACAAACGTAGCGAAAATATAAAATTTTGGTTCCCACCAGGATCCTTACGGATGAGATCCTAATCAGTGATAGAAATATTACCTTACTTGTGCAATGAAATTAGAAAATGAAGCTAGATCGAAACAAGCTATAGCGAAACCTCCTCAGGATCTCGTCTCTACAGTATCCACACGATCAAGTAGCAACCAGTCTTCATTTGAGGAAGAATATGGATGGAGTTTTCTCTCTTCCTTGTTTGCCACAAATGTACAGAGAGTTATGTTTTGTTTTTCGACAAAAAGCTCTTCCCTTATGCATGTCTCACACTCCTTTTATATTTAGGTTAAAACTCTTTTAACCTAATTAGATTTGGATTAAACTCTTAATCCATTTAGACATTAGGCTACCGTAATTAGGCTCACGTGATTTGTCTTTGGGTATAACCCAACAATCTCCCACTTGGACTAAGACAAATTACCCATTATCTAAATTTATAAACTCCATTGTACTTTTGATCTTTGTATGCGACCCTATATGTTCTTGTAACGTTATTAGTGACATCAAAACTATTTTCAACATCACAAGAAATGAGCGGTGTCTAGCAACACATCATTGCTATCTAAGTCACAAGAATATTGTGATTCAATACAACCTTATTCGTGATTAATTTTACTCTGTAGTTTAATCCCTTTGTCCATGATATCTCAAATGAACACAAATCATGGAATGTGTCATACTCGTATAGTTCAATCTATATGTTTCTTGATTCTCGAGTAGACTATTCAAAACAAATCCAATTGGTATCTTGTTAGAGCTTAATTTCTATATATATTTGCATAATATTTGGATGGATTTAGACATTTTGGAGTTATAAGATTGACTAATTAAGGTGTTTTTCCATTTGTAGGTGATAAGAGGAGACTGTGCAAATATGATTTAAAATGGTCATTTTTAGTGTCAAAGTGAAGAAAAGAGGTCGTTGAGAGACCGTGAGATTGGATGCTGGATGACCCCAAAATTATGCCTTTGAAGGTGAATTCCATAACAAGGGTCATTGGGTGATCCTGACAGGGTTACTGAGTGGCCTGCTCATGGCAGAATTAACTGAAATTCTGAGATTGAAGGAATCAGTTGAGCAATGCACTTTTTCAGCTAGATTTGACTTGGACAGCTAATGGGAAGACTCCAAACGTGCTTTTGACTCAGTCAAAAGTAGGAAGAGACTCTTTTACCCTTAAATAACCTTGAGATAGAAATTTACAATAGGATAGTTTAGTAATTTCATGGGTTGAGCTTTGTCTATAAATAAGCTCATTCTTGCTCATTTCAGAGGACTGAGAAGTTAGTTAGTTAGTTTCCAGAGAGAGAAAAGAGAAAGCAAATTGTAGTTAATTTTCTCTGAATTCAAAGTTTGTAGAGAGAGAATGAAGCTTTCATTCCATGGAGGTTTCTTCTTTAACAATGTGTAACTAAATTTCTTCATTCAATCTAGCTTTCAATTGTCAATTTCTCTTCAATCATGGTAAGATCTGAACTTAAATGACTTTAATTGAATTGTATTCATCTTCTTTGTATGTAGATCGATCTTAGTTTGATAGAAGATCAAGTAATTCTACGGATTTCTAAGGAATGATGGCCACATTGCTTGGGCTTGCCTAGATTACTAGTTAGTTGGCTAAATTACTATTGTGATCACAAGATTTAGCTAAAGAAGTGACAATCAAGCTCCATTTCAGTTTGAGGAAGAAGAAGATTAAAGTTAAATCTAAGATGTTGAGTCTAGGTTGTTTTGGATGGCTAAGATCACCTAGATCTTCATGCTCTCTTATGATTCTTTTACATTCACTAAGAAGTGAGGGAATTTTGAGGGAATATGTAATACCCGTTCTAAATTACTGTTTCTTTTAATCCGTCCGGCATGCATCATTTAGTATCAAATCATTGAAAATATAGTTTAAGTTTTACTTAAGTTATGAATAGGACATAAATGGAATTAAATAAATTGTTGAAGAATTAGTAGTAAAATTAGAAGTTTAGACATAATTTACAAAAAATTGACAGAGAATTTTAAAATTTCGCTGCCAATGGAATAAAAGGAAACAGTCTAAAGAATAAAAATATACACTGAAAATTTTATTACACTGACTTAGGATATGGATGGAATTTTAGTGATTGTTGGAGGACAAAATGGGAACTTAGAACAAAATTCTCTTTTATGGACTTAACCATCTAATGACAAGTGGCAATGGCTTAGGAATTGATGGCTAGGATTGGAACAAATTTCATCATCTTCCACCCTTGTAGAATCCGGCCATGCATAAGGAAATGTCTAGAAAATTCAACAATTTTCATTGTTGTCTTCAACCTTGAGAAAAAGGAAGAACAAACTCCATTGATGAAAGCTTGGAAGCTTACCCCATAACACATAAGTCCTAAATTCTCCAAACAAGCCTATTAAAATTACCTATCAAATTAAACCTCTTGATTAGCCCATTAACATTCCTAAATCAATTTTAAGAAATTCAAGCTAAGTGAGGAGAAATTGCAATCGGAAAGTCTAGGGTTCTTGGTGGATTTTCACAAATCAAGGTAAGTATGCCTAATTTTGATGTTAGAATGTAGATTATGGCATGCTAAATATGAATATAGGGTCAATTTAACTTGAAATCACTTGTAGTAGTGTGAATCTAGAAAATTAGAAAAATTATGGAGAATTTTTGAATTTAAGATTTTTGGGTCAAATTGAATTCATGAAACCTTAGGATTAAAATATGAAGTTCATGGAAGCTCACTAAACTAGGAAATGTCATTAAATTTCATTAGAAATGAAAATTTTAATTTTTCAATAATTTATGCAGAAATTTCAAGGAAAATAGCAACTTTGTCATTTTGGAAGTTAAATGAAAATGTAGTTGTTTTGAAGTAAATTTAGTTAGAAAATGTTAAAGAGAAATGTTGGAAAAGAAAAATGTGGAAATTGGGTGAAATTAGAGCAAAGGTCGAAATTTTTTTATGTGCCATAGCTATGGGAAATTTTCAACCTATAATGGTATAGATGTGAATTTTGGAGAAATTAGATTGGAAGAATATTAGTGAAAAATGCTAATTAGGAGTTAGAATTCAAATTTAGTGCATGGCATGCATGGCATTACACTTGGTCTAAGTCTTAATTAAATTTAGCAATGGCTATAGAAACCTAATAAATGTATGAACGATTAGGAGACCAGACAATACAGAAGGACAAGGAACCGGTCGAGAAAGAGCCGGATAGCTTGGACCTCACTGTGAGTGGATAACGAAATTTTAAATCTCTACTCCTTATTGTTTTGTTAAATGTGGTTTCATGAAAGTTTATTATTATGCTATGTGTTTAGAGAAATGGCTTATTTGAATGTGTATTGAATGATGCTAAATGTGAATGGCCCATGGAATGTGATGGCTAAATTGAAATGTTTGGTTTTGAGAATTGAATATGGAAAATGGTTTTGAGATAAAATTGCTAATATTGATTTCAAAACATTGAAAGTTTTATTACATAATTTTTCAAAGATAATGTTTTATTCGAAGTAAACATAAAAAGGTTTGCAAGCCATCACAATTCCAAGATGTGACTATACGGTGGCCTCCATGGGAGGATTTTAGTTACTGCAATAACCGCATAACCACGGACCGCCTTTTGAGGGGCGTGGGAATGCCGTGTACACCTTGGACAGGGAGGCGCGGAGGGAAACCCGCAAGGTAAATTCGAGTTCGTCTTGTGGTATCCACCGTTCAGGACGGGACTCGCTACTCAGTTGTCGACCTCGGCCAAGGCGACAGCTTGAGTGAGGAATTGACGGACTAGACTATATGATTCATGGGCCAAGGTTTGGAAATTCTTGTTTTGCCTATGTTCTTAAAATATTTCTTCTTTATTTTACTTTAAAGACTTTTACTATATTGTTGCCTTAATATGTTATCCACTCACTGAGTAACTCTGTTACTCACCCATGTTTTTAATAAAATATTTTTCAGGCTGTAGATACCAACCGCGCTCGTAGGTATGTTGTGGTGGGAGAATTGCTAGGTTTTTTACTCAAATTTGACCAAGGGTGAAAAAGTCAACTTTTTGTACTATTTTTCAAAAATTCGTGTAGGGCCCACCGAGTAAGTGAATGTCGGTTTAAATAGCTATTTCACCGTTTTAATGTGTCTAATAATATTTGAAGCTGTTACCGTATTTTTTTGAATCCTGTAGCTTGGTTTAAAAATTCACCGAAAAATATGTCGTAAACCTAATGGCATTTTCGTAAATATCATGAAGTTTTGGTGCTTTGTGTTTACATGAATTTTTATGCCATGACAGTTCGATATTTTATCTGTTTTGAATTGTCTGCATGTTAGTTAAGTGTTTTAAGTATTAAACTGGATGAAAACTTTATAAGAGAAAAATTGGTAAAATGACCATTTTAGCCTTGCAACCTTTGAAGTGTATTCTAACCTAATAGAATGCATTTCGAGGGTTGCGGCGATTGTTACGTGCCCAATTATGGTGTCGGGGAGTGACAGAATAAGTTAGGAAAAAGCCGAAGTTAGCCTAACTTTACACCTAAGAAGTGATAGGACTAGGAAAAAGCTGGCCATCCTAGTTACGCCATCTATAACTCAATTAGAGGATATTTTAAACAATGATCCATAGATTGAAAGGGGAGATGCAATTGATTGCTAGGTTAAAGACTTTATTTGATTGACTTCTTGCTATTTGTTACTTGAGTACCTTGATTACTTAGATTCTTGTTTGTAACTTCATTTCCTTGGTTTCTCAGTTTTAATTACTCAAATCTTGTACTCAAAACCTCTCAATTTTATTATGCTTTCTAGTTTTTCATTTATTTCAATTGTTTCTTACTTGTTTGTTAAGTGTAAAGGTAAAAGAAGAGAAAAGAAGTAGACACTACTCCTTGAGGGATCGATCCTCACTTTCACTAATACTAATCTTTGAGTGAGGTTATTTGTTTGGAATTGTCATGACAACAATCTTCCAACAAAATGGCGCCATTGCTAGGGAGCACAGTTACTTCTACTTAGTTCTTCTATCTTTTGCTCTTACATTTAAGTTCATTTTTGTTAACAATCCTATTTGCTCTGATTCTTATGTGTTTATTATGTATTTGGCTTAGCTTTAATTGTTCAATACTACTCTTGTTACATGAGTGTTGGTAGTAGTAGTTTGATATAGTTTATTGCTACATTTTTACATGTGTTAGTGCAAAGTAGTTACTGTTTGCTTATTTCTTGCTTCTAAATTTGTGTTCTTGGTACATTTTAGTTAGTTATCTTGTTGATAGTGTATGCTTGCAGGAAGTAATATTTTTACAATTAGTGATATTAAAGAGATTAGAGATTATTGTAATCAAGTGAGCAAGTCACTAACGAACTCTGAAAATTCTATTTGCTCAAAAGTGCAGGTTACGGTAGCTGAATCTTCTTCTTTAGCAAGTGAAAATGGTCTACAAAGTGTAGAAGATACGTCTCAAAATATAGTTCCAGTTAGGGAGCTGACTATGCAAGAATATGGAGCCCCAATGGTGAATCATCAGCCATTATATATTCGGTTACAAGAACTGGAAGCTCCATTTGAACTCAAGTCCAGTTTAATTCCATGGACTAGTAGGGGAATGTCCTCATTCTCACTAGAGGAAGCTCAAAGTTGTCTGTTCAGCCCCTAAACCTATTGGCATTACCAAAGAACAAGTGCTATTATGGGCTTTTCCTTTTTCCTTAGAGGATGCAGCAAGCAATTGGCTTTATTCTTTGGCATCCAATTCTATTATCTCTTGGGTGGAGTTGCAGCGAGCTTTCTTGGAACATTATTTTCTAGCTACAAAGACAAGCAATATTCGGAAAGATATTGCTTGTATCTAGTAAATCAAAGGGGAAAGTCTTTATGAATATTGGGAAAGATTCAAAAGATTGCTGGATAGCTGCCCTCATCATCGAATAGATGACCAATAATTGATGCAACATTTTTATGAAGGGCTTATAGATTTTAATCACAAATGGTTAGATGTAGCTAGTGGGGGAGCACTTCTTGCTAAGACTCCAATTGAAGCTAAAAGACTCATCCAAACTATGGCCACCAATTCTCAACAATTTGACAACCGAAAAGTGAAAGCATTAACCCGAGGTGTCCATGAGGTAGAACATTCTGCATTGCAACAACATATGGCCATGAACAATAAACAGCTTGCTAGATTATCTTCCTACATTATAGAATCTCAGGCTGCAAATGTTGGTACTTCTCAAACTAGCCATCCAACCGATGCATGCCCTACTTTAGGAGGTGATACAATTGAGGAATGCAAGGCCATTGGTTACAATAATCCCTAAAGAAAGTATGATCCCTTCTCCAGTACTTACAATCCAATATGGAGAGATAATCAAACACTCAAATATGGGAATTCTAATGCTCAATTTCAGCAACCAAGAGCTCTATTTCAACAAAGACAGTAAACATCATTCCAACCAACTTCCAATGTGTACAATCAGCCCTCACAAGTTCAGCAAGAGCAGCCATCATCTTCAAATTCTTCCAATGATAATCTTATTTCTCAATTGTTTGGGAATGCTATGGATCAAGCTGACAAACAACAAAGCATGGAGGTGGACATGAAGCAATTCAAGGTTCAGATGTCTGAATTGAATAGTAAGATATCTCAAATTGGTACTTCTTTGAACAAGTTAGAATTGGAGAAATCGATTCGGTTTCTTTCCCAACCTTTGGTGAATCCTAGGGAAACCACTCATGCTATTCATCTTAGGAGTCGTAAACAATTGGGTAAAGCTGTTGTTCTAGACTTTATTGAAGAATATTTAGAGAATGAAGCTGAAATTTTGCCACCTAACGCCAAGGTAAAAAAGCCTAGCGCCGGGTAGTCCAATGTCCCTATGGTGGATGCCTAGCAGCCATCCCCATATTTAGACTCAACAACTAGTGATTCCGAGCCATTCAAAGACCCTAAGGGAAGTTTTCATGAGCCAACATCTACCTTTGTTTCACCATCACCTCTTAGGCTTCAACCATCCGAGGATAATCAAGATGACATGCCAAGTTCTACAAGGTGTAATAATGATCATGAGGCATCACCTTCTACCACACCTCAAGATCCACAAAATAAGACACCTAGAGCTTCAGCAAAACCCTCCTAAAAGCTTTATACTCTGGCACCAATCCCCCTTTAGACTAGCCAACAAATCCAATAAAGATATGGAGAAAGATATATGGGATATCTTCAAGAAAATTCAAGTGAACATACCTTTGGTGGAAGCTATCAAACAAGTCCCAAGATATGCAAAATTTTCCAAGGATTTATGAACAAATAAAAGGAAGATAACAGGGTATGAATGCGTGAGGATGAATGAGAGTGTCTCGGCTATCCTTGAAAGAAAGTTACTGGTGAAATGCAAGGACCAAGGATCTTTATCCATTCCAATTGCAGTTGGAGAGACCAAGGTGGATAGAGCTATGTGTGATCCTGGCGCTTCAATTAATCTCATGCTTTATTCAGTTTATCTCACCATGAATTTTAGACCATTGATGGAGACTGGCATCACCATTCAACTAGCTGATAGGTCCATTACTTATCCCGAGGGAGTGGTGGAGGATGTCTTAGTTCAAGTGAATGAACTTGTATTCCCAGCTGATTTTTACATCTTGAGAATAGAAGAGAATGATAGCATGACAGTCCCCATTCTTCTTGGGATACAATTCCTTAAGACAGCAAGGACAAAGATAGATGTTCATGAAGGGATTCTTACAATGGAGTTTGTTGGTCATTGTGACATTCAATATCTTTGAAGCTATGAAATATCTGGAGGATGCTCATGCTATTTTCTCTATTGAAGTTATTGATACTTTGGTTGAAAATATGTTTCAATTGACAAATGAAGATTCTTTGGACATGGTACTAAGCAATTCGGTCACTTTGGCATCACTTGATGAGCTTGAGAATATGCCGAGTGATGATGTTATTGAGATGGTTCATGCACTCAAGGCCATGCCCTTAATTCCAAAGTAATCATTGCTGAATCTTTCTTACATTGACCTACCTATGCCTACAACTAAGTTGCAGCCTTCTATCATTGAACCTCCAAAGCTTGAATTGAAGCCTCTACCTGATCATTTAAAGCACATGTTCTTGAGAGAGAAAGATACTTTATTGGTCATTGTTTCAAGCAAGTTGGATTCTTCTTAAGAAGAGAAATTGCTTCAGGTATTGAGGGAGTATAAGGAAGAAATTGGTTAGACTATAGCTGACATCAAGGGCATAAGTCCATCCATTTGCATGCATTGGATACTCATGGAGGATAACTATAAACCATTAAGGTAGCCACAAAGAAGATTGAACCCTCCTATGATGGAAATGGTTAAGAAAGAGGGGTTGAAGTTGATACAAATGGGTGTTATATACCCAATTTCGAATAGACAATGGTTGAACCGATACAAGTTGTTCCAAAGAAAACGGGCATTACGGTGGAAAGTGTGCATTGACTGTAGGAAGCTTAATAAAGCTACAAGGAAGGATCATATCCCACTCCCATTCATTGATTAAATGTTGGAAAGACTTGCAGGGAAGCAATTCTATTATTTTCTTAATGGTTACTTGGGTTACTTCCAAATTTCCATAGCCTCGGAGGATTAAGAGAGAACCATTTTTACTTGTCCATTTGGAACTTTCTCTTACAATCGAATGGCATTTGGTCTCTACAATGCATCATACACTTTTTAAAGATGCATGATGAGCATCTTTTCAGAGTATGTTGACAAGATTATTGAGGTCTTTATGGATGATTTAAGGTTTATGGAGAGACCTTTGATAGTTGTCTACACAATCTTGCATTGATATTGGCTAGATGTATTGAGACCAATCTTTGTTTTAATTTTGAAAAGTGCCATTTCATGGTGGATCAAGGGATTTTCTAGGCCACATTATCTCTTCCAAGGGCATTGAAGTGGATAAAGCTAAAGTGGAAGTGGTGACTAACCTACCATACACAAATTCAGTTAAAGAAGTAAGGTCTTTCCTTGGACATGTCGGTTTCTGTAGGAGGTTTATCCAAGATTTTTCTAAGATCGCTACTCCTATGTGCTCGCTACTTCAACAAGATGTGCCTTTTGTGTTTGATGAGCTTTGTAAGGAGGCATTTAATACTTTGAAAAATGCTCTTACCTCTGCCCTGGTTATCCGACCTCCCAATTAGGAGTATCTGTTTGAGTTAATGTGTGATGCAAGTGATGGGGCTATTGGAGTAGTCTTAGGGCAGCAAATTGGAAAGGATTCTCATGCCATTTATTATGCTTCAAGGACTTCAATGAAGCATAAAAGAATTATACAACTACAGAGAAAGAGTTACTTGCTATTGTCTTTGCCTTGGACAAGTTTCGGTCTTATCTTTTAGGCAATAAAGTTATTGTTTACTCAGATCATGCAGCCCTCAAGTATCTTCTCTCTAATAAAGAGGCAAAACCAAGGTTGATTAAGTAGATTTTGTTGTTGCAAGAATTCCTCATTGAGATTAAAGATAAGAAAGGCAAGGAAAGTCTTGTAGCCGATCACTTGAGTCGATTGGAAGGAAACAAGGAGCTCATGCCACTTAGTGATGCTTTCCCAGATGAACATCTCATGGTGGTAACAAATTTTATCCCTTGGTATGCTGATTTGGTGAATTTTCTTGTGACAAAGCAATTTCCTAGTGATATGCTTAAGGTTAGAAGAGACAAGCAATTTCCTAGTGATATGCTTTGTGTAGGATGATCCATTTCTTTGGAAGCATTGTGCTGATTTAGTCATTAGAAGATGTGTCCAGAACAATGAATTTAAGTCCATTTTAGAGTTTTTTCATACTCAAGAATGTGGAGGCTATCATAATTCTCAATGGAAAGCAAGGAAATTTCATGAGAGTAGTCTTTTATTGGCCATCACTTTTTAAGGATGCTCACCAATTTTGTAAAGCATGTGATACATGTCAAAGGCTAGGTAAGAATAGACCTCAGAATCAAATGCTCTTACACTTAATTTTTGCTTGTGAACTCTTTGATTTGTGGGGCCTAGACTTCATGGGACTTTTCCTTGTTCTTTTGGATACTAAATGGATTGAAGCTAAAGCCACGAACAATCAAGATGCTAAAACAGAAACTTCCTTTGTGAGAACTAATATCTTTTATAGATTTGGTGTCTTTAAGGCCATTATAAGTGACAAGCGAAAGCATTTTTGCAGTCGATCATTTGGGGCTTTGTTCAAGAAGTATGGAGTGCAACATAGATTCTCCACCCCTTATTACAAACAAGTGGCCAAGTGGAGACATCTAACCGTCAAATTAAAGCCATTCTTGAGAAGACGGTTCAGCCATCAAGAACAGATTGGAGTGTCCGATTGGATGATGCATTGTGGGCATGTAGGACAGCCTACAAGACTCACTTAGGCATGTCTCCCTTCGGCTTGTCTATGGCAAAGCTCATCACTTGTCGATGGAACTTGCACACAAAGCATGGTGGGCTACAAGGCAATGCAATATGGGCATTGATGAGGCTAAGTTCCATAGAAAATTACAAATTTAAGAGCTTGAGGAAATTCGAAATAATGCTTTTGAAAATGCATTGATCTACAAGGACAAGACTAAAGCATTTCATGACAAGCTCCTATATAGGAAATCTTTTGTGGTGGGACAAAAAGTCTTGCTATACAACACAAGATTAACACTTTTCCCAAGCAAATTGAGAAGTAGGTGGCTTGGACCTTTTGAAGTAATCCAAGTTTTTAACCATGGAGTGGTGGTGATCAAGAGTTTAGCCACCAAAAATGTTCTCAAAGTCAATGGTCATCGCTTGAAGTCTTACTATGAGACCAGCGACACCGTTCAATCTTCAGCACTTTAATGGATTTTCCCTTAGGCCATTTAACGGGGTCTATGGAGCCATTCGGCTGGTCAGCCCATTTTTCCCGTTTACTTGCTGGCCATTAATGTTTACCTACCCTCACCTGAATGCTTCCCCAAATTCTTTTGTTCCTCCAACTGGCTAGGTTTTCTCGCTGATTGCTAGTCCGGTTGTCTTCCTTCACACCAAATACATTTACATTTCCTTTCCTTCTTTCCTTCTAAATTTTTCTCTTTTCCCATTTATTTTTTTCATTCCCTTGGTAATTTTTCCTTCACCCGGTTCCTGTTTCATCTGTAATGGGGTTTTCCCATTCATGTTTTTCATTGGCAACCCATCACTCTACATAGTTTTGGTTGTTTTCCACCGGACAGCAGTGTGCACAGTGTTTGTTTTTGTGCTGAAGGGTTATCGATGAGGCTTGTCGTAGAGCTTCGCAAATTAACCTTCTCACTAACTAACTATGTAGTAGGGTAAGTAGGGATCGAATACACGGAGAGATTTGGTTATCTTTGTCTTCAAAACTGAAAAGTAAATTAGGGGGATTTTGGAGTAATAACGAAAGTAAATTGAACTAAGCTAACTAAATTATATGACTAAAAACCTCCAACCTAGTGCTTAGGAATGCTGTCAAGCTATTAATCATTGGAATACCAAAAGATAATGTTTAAATCATAATTGCATTAACCAATCAAAGAAAACCTAGCATTCTCAATGATTCCATTAATCCTAAGGCTAGATATAATGTTACTCGTGTTTTACAAAATATCATTCAATCTTACACTTAAACCAAAACCCTAGCAGCCCGGTTTCAAGTATTCGAAAGCATTAAGAACAAGATCAATATGAGTTAATCAATATTAAGCATAAACTTCTCAATAATCCCTATGAATTCCCTTGAATAGGTAACCTATTCAATTGCTACCAACATCTAATTAAATCACAAATAGTAAGGATTAAAATAGATTAGCAAGTCTATTGCATAAACAAGTAATTATTGGCCACTAACTACAAGCAAATACAAAAGACAAGTAAACAAACAAAATTATTTACTTTAAACCAGAGAAATCAAAGAACAATTATAAAAGAAACTATATTAAGCATAAGAAACCTCACAATAGTTTAAGAGCATCCTCTAGAACACTAGATTGGAGAAAAGACTTAAACTTGCATAAAACAAAAACCAATAACTTTAAAATATCTAAGAGCTCCAAGGCAAAAACTAAAAGGGAAAAACTATAAGCTGAAAAAGCTTAGAGGCAAAAGCCTAAGGTTTATTACCTATAAAGAGTATTTATAAGAAATAAGTTTAAATCCTAATAAATCTCTAAAAGATTCTTCCTTGTGCTTCACACTTCTTCTTTTAATCTTCTTCCAATAAGCTTTGATCTTGAAATTCTTTGCCCCAATCAATTCTTCATTCTTCTCCTTGAATATTCCTTGGTTTAGAGTTGATTTGGCGAGATTTTAGGTCCAAAGAACTTCAACAGGCGGCTTAAGAGGCATTAGAAGATTGGAAGACCAATTTGGATCAAGATTGGGGCATCCCGTGTCCAGCCGACCCTGGCTAGAGCTCTAGCCAGCTGCTGGCCAATGACAGATGAAGGTCTCCTCGGCCATACTCTAGGCTGGGGTTGGCCAATCTTTGGGCTGGGGTTGGCCAGTGATGGTCATCGGTAAAATGGACATTTAAAGGGTTAAACAGACTCGGATTTGGATGTGCTTTAGCATTATGGAAAGCCTAAGATGTCCTCTATAACTTTTATAAAGACACAAAGACAATTGAAGTCTCTAAGATGGTGAAAATTAGGCATCTTTAAGATCTATCCAAACTACCAGGATTTTCAACTTTGAACTTTTTGCACTTGACTTCCCACTTGGCTTCTTTTTGCTTCTTTTTACTTCAAATTCATAATTTTCACTCAATTGACACCTAAGACATAAAAGAAGTAAATTAGCCAAGAATTGATAGTTAGTTGCATATAATCAAAAGAATCATCAATAAAAGCATCACCAAAAATGCAACTAACAAATTCCCCAACACTTAATCAATTGCTTGTTCTCAAGCAAAGCTTTGAAATCAAAAAATTGATTAGGTAGGAATCATCAAACCACATTTTGAAATCACAGGAGCATGAGTATATAGCAATGATGTTCAAGAAAGGATGGAATAACCAATTAACAACAAGGAATAAAAAGCACTAGAAAGCCTAACTTTTCCCCCACAGTTAGCCCTTACTCGCCCTCAAGTAAGTCCAAGGCACCTTATTACTAAACAAAACCATATTGATTCCACTTTCGTAGGTGTACGGTGGCACTTAGCACTTGACACCCCTAAGTGTTCCTAGAGGAGGAGTTATAGTCTCCTGAGGGTTTGCCAAAACAATACCCACAAACATTGTTAGTTAGACAACAATTACTTAATATACAATCAAGAAAGATGCATAAGTTAAATGAAAGATCATATATAGAGATGTAAAGAAACATAGGAAAGACTAAATAAAGACTGAAAAGATTAACTAGTTCAATTAGAATGAAGCATATATAAATCTCTAAACAAATGTACATGAATAGGGCAACACCTTACTGGTGTTAACTCTCATCTCCTTTAGTGTTTAAAGCATAGGGTACACACAAACCTCAAGTAAATGCATGTTTACCGTAAGTTTGCAAATACACCTAATCTCCACTACTCCATATGCATGTAATGGAAGAATGAAAAAAATCTTTAAACCAAGGTTGTAATGAGGCCATAGCGTGAGTGAGTTAAGAAAGAAAGGAATAAAGGAATTTGATAGGCACTTATTTATCCTATATTTTGTTGCTTGTCTTTGATGATTTAAATGTTTATTATCTCTAACTAAGTTATTTTGAGTGAGTTTATGTCTTAGGAAGCTAAAAGGAAGCTTTAGAATAAAAGGTGCTTAAATATGGAAATTTGAGATTTTTCCTGTGCAGATAGTTTTGAAAGATGGCCAGATTTGAGATCCTTGAAATTCTTTTCAAAGTTTGAGTTCTCATCAAAGTTGTAGGGGACTTATTGAGCTTTCCAGA
Source organism: Microcos paniculata (assembly GCA_030664755.1). Classification (NCBI taxonomy): domain Eukaryota; kingdom Viridiplantae; phylum Streptophyta; class Magnoliopsida; order Malvales; family Malvaceae; genus Microcos; species Microcos paniculata. The sequence continues at coordinate 11,139,434 of CP131463.1, forward strand.
ATGCTAAAGATGGCAGAAATCGGACTTCGTTTGGGCAGTCAAAAGGTCAAAATACAGAGAGATCCAGAATCCCTGCAGAAATCCGAGATTAATTCCTATTTTAGGATTTGGAGCAATTTTGGGTTAGAGATGGACTTGAGTAGGTCTTAGCTTGATTGACCATGATTTAAGACATGTTATTGAAGATATTTAAGGTTGGCCCAAGTCTTAGAAAGATGTGGATCAACCCTTGAAGAGAAGTCCTAATTGGAGTAGGAAAACCCTTTAATGAAGCATGTACATGACATGTGGCTTGTGCTATATTTTCTCCTACTTGAAGAAGGATTTCTAGCTGCTGAAAACGGCTTTATTTAAGCCTTATTCTCCACAAGAATGAAGCCCAATTATCCAAGTTCATTAAATGAGCTCTTGTACTTAGTTAATTCCTTTATAAACACTTTATCCTAGTTAGTATTTTTCTAGAATTAGGTTTTCTTTTCTTGCAAGTTAAGTTTAGGGCTTTTGACTCCTCTATATAAAGAGCCTTAGCCACCACTTGTAAGATATCTCAATTTTTCTTTTAGAGACCAGTCTTCTCTTTCTTTAGGAGACCTTTATCTTAATAATTTTATTTTTACCTTTTCTTTCTCTTCATGTTGTTCTAGTTTTATTTTTCAGTTTAATGCAATTCTGAATTCTTGGAGAAGAAGATTGTGAGGCTATTTTGTTCTTAATGTCTTTATCTTTCATATATTTTAAATTCTTCTATGCTTATTGATTTATGATTGCATGTTTTCTTCTCTAGGATGGCCAACTAGTTAATTAAACATGTTAATTGATTGCTAGATCTAGGGTTATTTATCTAGAATTGTAAGTAACTCTAATCGCAAGTGGCAAATTAGATAGAATTAAGGTCTCATACATCTTAGTTACTTATCTATGGAGAATTTGGATGTGAATTAAATCTATGGTGCTAGTTCCTAGACTGTTCATTATTGACTATGATCTTTCTAGTGTTTTCATGCTTTTACCTTTTTTAAATCTATGATGCTAATTTCTAGATTGATTAGGTGAAAATGGTTTAATAGGGAAGCTTTGTATTACTTATTAAACTAGGACTAAGGAAATATAGGGGTTAGTGAGAAGCTTTGTAGTATTGCTGCCAACGTCAATTACATGCAAAAGATAAGGTAATATTAGATGCCTATGATCGGTTTCTCTAATCCAAGGGTGAAGATTGTTTTAAACTGAAGTTTTCTTTATATTTATTATCTTTTTTTAATTTTTGTTATTTACTTAGTTTAGTTTTTATTTCCCAATTCTATTTATTTTATTTTCTTTTCGTTACTTACCTAGATTAGAATTTGTTAGTTTCTTATCCAATCCCTGTGGGTTCGACCCTTGCTACCACTATATTATAGTTTTAATAAGGTTAATTATATTTTGGTGATTTACGACACATCAAAATTCAAACAAAGTTCAAGAGTTAGTAGAGCAAAGAATAAAATATGGGTAGATTTGATTTGTAATAGCCCAACTCTTAGTACAATTCATCACTCCATAAAAATTCAACTTCCTTTTTACTTTTCTTTCATTTTGAGTACTAGGAATCATTGCCAATCTTCTTTGTAGTGTCTTTTGTTTTTAAAATGGTTTTACATTCACTCTTTTTCTTCTTTTTGACACTTTCTTTTCTTTTTAATGGCAAAGTTCCCACTTGTTTATTTTAGCCATGTATCAAACATATAGTTTCCCCCACACTTCTTCCTTTTTCACCTTTCAAAGAACAAAACACATGTAAGTAAGCTCTACTAAATCAAGAACAAGGGTAGAGAATACTTGTTTTTCTTTTAAGTTCAAGGTTCTTTAGGAAAAGGTTAAACAAAGAAAAAGGATATTGATATTCATATAAGGCTCAAAGAGGTTAACTACAATTGTTTTTCAATGAGGGATGGTTGCATTTAGCTCAAAGTCAATCCTATAGACTTTATCATTTAATGCATACACACAAAACATGTAATCATGGAAAGGTGCATAAGCAAATTCTAGAAACATACAAGTATTGAAGCAAACATTTCACTCAAGAAAGAAAAGAGATTGAGTGCAATCTCATTAGGCTCAAAATATCTCACAAGGTACACTCAATTATTACCTTCTCCATCTAAAAATACTTTAAAGAAATCTACATGTATGAAACTATTGAACAAGTAACTACTCAATCCTATTAATCATCCTGGGCACTTTCATTCATGGGCTAACTTGTATATTAACAAAGGCTTCAATCTTTCATGTAATTCAAGCATTGTTATCATTCTATCCTAATCCTAAAGTAATTAATCCTAATTAACCCCAAATTCTCAAGCAATAGCAATTGCAATCCCCCCCTCAAACTAAACATTGTTCTCAATGTTTGAACATCATAAAAGCCACAAAGATATGAGCAAGCAAGTAAGAACATAGGGACTTGAATGAGCTCAAAACACAAAAACATAATGCTAAAGATAAGGGTTGGTGGGTGGGTGTATATGAAAGATATGATGTACTTCCCTTAACGAGATTGATCACTATTACTTGGAAAAATTGGAGTAGTTCCTTACAAAAATAAACCAAAAGAAACTAAATGAAAAAACAAACAAATAAAACTAAAGTGCTGAAACTAACTATATGTAATGCATGAAAAATAAATATCAAGGTGGGAAATCATTATGATGGAGAGAATTGCATGAAAGGGGTGTGAGAATTGTGTAAAAGTTGGGGGAAGGGGGCTGGTTTCACCCAGCAGTTGGCTAAGGGTTGTGGCCAATAGCTAGCTATAGGCGGGGAGCAAACTCCCTTAGCTCAAACTTGGGCAGTGGCCAGCCATAAGAGGGCTGGGGGCTGGCCATGGACAGAGGTGAAAGTGCACCTTTTCCTCTTCTTAATTCAAGCTTCTAAGCCTCCCAAACAAGATCTTAACAAACTACTTACCAATCAAGAAAATCTTTGCCCTCAAAAGATGTACCACCAAGATGAATGCATGAATGTTCATGGATATGACTGATGCAAGCAAGTAAGCAAATAGCAAGTACTCGAAGATAGTTATACTATAAATGCTCAAGTAAGCTTAAGGAAACTCCCTCAATAAATTAAAGTGAGCCACAAAGCCTTTCCATGTCTTCTCTTTGCTCAATTACCTACAAAATCATCACATGAACTTATTATTAATGAAAACCTAAAACTAGGAAAGCTAAAATTAAAAGAACTAAGGTTAGAAACATTGGGTTGCCTCCCAATCAGTGCCTTTGTTTTATGTCTTTGGCTAGACTTAATCAATCATTGTCCATGTTAAGGGGGATCCTGCCATCTTAAAGCAAAAAGAAGATAAGAAATAAAAAGGAAAATATAAAAGCAATAAAAAATAAAAACATGTAAAGATAAAAGAAAAAGAACTCTAATTTAGTTACTTAAAACCCCATGAAATGCAAGTGTGGCCAATGCCACTATGGATGCCGTAATTGATTGATGCAAGAAAGTCTTTGGACACCTAAATAAGGCATTGCTCCTCACTTCGTTGAGTGATGGTTCCTTGACTAATGTGCATGTGAAAAGAATAACAAGAACTTGGTGCTTTATCACCCAATTTTCAAATTTTACCAACAAAACTTCAATTCCCAAGAAATTGGGGTCTTCATAAGTGACACACCCAGACCTAATACGAATTTTCCGTGCAAACGAAATAGTGTAAGATGGCATATTAGGTCGATAATACGTCGGTCCGGATGTGTCTAATTAAGAAGAGAAGTTAAGCTTAAGATAAGACGTAGTTGGAAGATGAGACAAGTGACCATGCATGGAAACACTAAAGTGGACTTCTTGAAGTCCATAGCCAATGGATTGGAAGTCCATTGGTTAATTGGTTGGTGGATCGGGCCAAGGATCGAAATTATGAGCGGTTTCAAAGAGGGAAAAAAGTCTGGCCCGGGGTCCAAGTAGACCCAGTGTCAGGCTAGCCTATAAATAGGGGGAGATGAGCTCTTTCCTCTCATTTTCTCTTCTCCCTCTATTCTCTCCTCTCATTTACTCTCTCGGAGCAATTTTGGACTTTTGGCCGATTCAGACAAACTGACCGAAGGATCAAGGTAAGATTCTAGTATGCTATTCTTTACTCCTTAATCTACGTTTTATAAGTTTTCACGCATTTTCATGCACTGGTCTAGGAGAGATCTAAGCTTAAAGATAGTTTAGCCTTTTAGTTAAATTTCTAGCTTAGATTCGAGATCTAGGAACTTTGAGCTTGTGATTCTCGTTTCTGTTCCGGTAAATTTGTCGTGGGAGGTACGAGGAACGTCCGTCTCAATTTTTGTGCCAAGCCATGGACCGAGGGGCTCAAGAACTGAAGAAAAGCCTCGAATCCTGAGGGTGGCACGCGGCTCCCACACGGGAGAAACCAGCTGGCACCAAGTCCCGTACGGGACATGGCTTTTTGGCCCAACAGCGCGAGTGGGCCTTTGGGCCTAAAACCAATAAGCAAGGGGCCTTTCGACCTAGATTCAGGTTGGGCCTGACCCAGCCACATGGGAGGGCCTGCTTGACCCAGACCCGGGCACAGGCCCAGCCCGAGTGTGAGGCCTATGGGCCCCCGGGGCATTTTTGTAATTTTTCTTCACGTGTCCAATTTTTACCCTGAAACCTCCCGGATACTTTTCTAAGCCTCGAAACACTTCCAAACACTCTCATAGGTCATACTAGAGCCTCGTAGGTGTATTCATAAATTTAACTATGAATGCTAACATATATTTCCATGTATTAGGGCGTCGGATAATCGAATGCGGTGATGCGCCGGAGGTTGAAGTTACATGGAGCGCTTGGGAGTATACAAATCTCCCAACACTGTGAGTGGCCTTGTTTTCAGTGCTTAGCCACTAGGGACAAACGTTTTTAAATGTTTTAAAAATATAAATTTTTTTAAAAGGTTTTACAACTGTTTTGGGACAAGGGTAATCCACGACACGCACTTTTATTTTGTGATACGCCCACTTAGAGGGTGGGATGATTTTAAAATATAAATACTTGTATGTGTGTTTAAATATTTTAAACATATTTGTTTTGAATACATATATATATATATAATAAATATGTGGATGGGACACGGGATGCGTTATTGAGTAAGCTCCTCGGGGCTCCAATATATGTGGGAGCGTGGACCGACTTGGACTAGCATGCATGGTACTCAGTTGTGGACCGCCTATTTAGGGCACTGTGAGTAGAGACCCTGGGAAAGGTGCATAGGGAAGCTCGCTGGGTCTCGAGGTAGTTGTGTTCCACCACAGCGATGGGCACCACTAAGGGAACGGGCTAGAGAAAGAGAAAAAGAGGAAATGGTTTCAAAGTGAAAAGAGATAGCCCTCGGTGCAATAAGGCATACGACTGGCCAGTTGTGCCTTCAGTGTACTAGATGCCAGCCCGTTTAGTGTATTTTATTTTTAAAGGTTTTAAAATCTAATTCTCACTTGGAGAATTATAAAAGAGATTTTGAAAATACGTTTATTTAATTTATTTCTATTATATTTGGATTACCTCTATTTTCCCTAACCCCGATGGAGATTCATTGAACCTCTGTCACTCACCTGTATCCAATGTGGATGGATGCAGATCCACGTACGAAGTCAGCAAATAGATTGGAGGCTCACTGAGAGATGTCGGTGGCTTAGGCTTAGCGGTTTCCGTTGCGTAGGTATTCCTTGAAGTTAATCCACTGGTATTGATTTTAAGTTTATTATTTTATCAAATGATTTTAATTAAAGTTTTAGTTGTTTTGCAGCAATGGTATCCATTTCAAGCCTTGCGATGCCTCGGATGCGTGGCTGCAGACACGTTCTTTGAGGTAGCACGGCGGTTGCCAAATGGTTAGCCCGGGCAGGTCGGGGCATGACAACTTTAGTGGTATCAGAGCGTTTAAACGATTCTGACTGTTTTCAAAAGCTATAAAATATTTTTAAAAGTTTTCAAATGTTTTCAAGTGTTTTAAAAGCCAGTGGATTAGATAGGTTTAAAACTCCAGAGTTCGAGTATGTAGTTATTCGAAAGCGTCATAAATGATCAAACCTACTCTTAGAATACCTTTCTTAGCAACAAGCCACCAAATAGAGTTCTCGAGTATGGTCTTTAGGTGAGATAGCACCACGACCAACTTCTTTCCTCGAGATTAGTGAAAGTAAAACACGTTTTCCAAGAAACTTCCCAAAATCAATCCTTTAGCTTTTAATGTTCCTTTCTACTGGACAAATAAACCATGCAAGGGATGGTATTTCCTTTGAGATGATGAGATAGATGATATCTTGTCCAATCCTCCTTGATAGCCTAATTAGAGGCTTGCCAGTGAAAACAACTGGTTCGATGTCCAACCCTTGATGTTGTAAACATCGAGACTCGCTAGTAAGGTAGCGAGTTTGAAACATAAATTAGATGTGTTTCCCCATTCTTTGCACTAGTGACGTGTAAGAGTTGGGAGGAAGTGAAGTGGCTAGAGGCCAAGCCCCATCTTGGCATAACGTGTGTGAATGCTAACCCCACTTCTCTCGCTCTCTACACCATTAGTGTGTAGCCTAGGAGAGAGAGTTGGGTTAGAATGAAACAAATTGAAGGAATCGATCACGGAAGACGTGGTTGACCAAAAACCTCAGAACGTGAGATGAAGCATCCAAGTAAAGGGATGAAGGATCGAGGAGGACCTCACAAGGCAATAAATGGAAAGATGAAAAGTGAGGCCAAGGAAGAACTAGCCAAGTGAAGAGATCACCAAGGAGCCCATAAGGAGCAAGAAAACCCTTGGTGGCTAGGGTTCGGGAAGTACTACAGTGCATTGGTAGTCGAACGCCTAGGCCTTGGGGTAACATGAGAGGTGGTTGGGCCTGACCCAACATTGTGGTAAGCCTAGTGGGATGAGCCCACAGGCTGGCAAGTTTGGTGGGTTAAGCCCATAGTTTGCTTGGATAATGCTTCGGGGAGTGGGCATAAAGTGAGAGAAGTTGCAGCAAGGAATAGCAAACTTCTTTTGTTCTTACACTGAGGTGTGTAAATGGTAAAAGAAAGGGGGGCATAGGTGGACAAAAGAGAGCCCACCTGGAATCAATTAGGAAGAAGCATCCGTGGAAATTGGAAAAGATCGAGTAAGTACAGATCATGAGAGGTGAGATATGGGAGAATCACTTAAGGATGTGAAAAGGATTCATAAGAGAAAACCCTAAAGGATTCAAGGATGGCAAAAAGGGAAGAGTAAGGAAAGGGGAACAAGAGAGAAGCCATTCTTGGGAAATAATGAGGAGGAAGAAGGCAAGAATGACAAGATGGAAAATAAGAGAAGAATGAAAAGAGATTACATCCAAGTGGTCAAGGAGTAGTACATCCGTCACTACTTGTTTGACCATTGGATACCAATGTTAAGAAAAGATGATGCATAAAAGAGAAAGGAAATGAAGATGAAGGAAATGGGATAAGGAGAGAGATAAATTGTAAACCTCCACTCTTAAGGGGATTAAAGGTCATGAACCCCTTAACATTGGTTGTTAATGAAAGTTAGAAGGAGGAGACCTCCAAAGGATGACATGAAAAGACCTTGACAAAGTCAATGGAAAGTAAGCAAGCGGAGAGAGTAGAATGCATGGCAATGATGAGAACACCTGCATGCATGCTAATAGAAGGTACGGAGAGAATTTTCTCTAGGGCTATGAATACATCACCATAAGGAACTGGTGAGAAAGAAAAAGGAGAAATGGAAAGGAGAAGAAAGGCGAACCCTTAAACAAAGGATAAAGAGATGTTGTGATGTAGTGCGGAGGCTTTCTTAATGAAGAAAGAAAGCATAAAACTTTAGGTAAAAGGAAGATCCTAGGCTAATAAAAGAAGAATAAGGCCTAGAAGAAAGAGAGACTTAGTTCAGTTGATGAACTAAGTATAGGCTAATAGGGAGTAGAGCCTTAAAAGTAGAAAAGTCTAAACTATCACTAGAAAACTTTAACTTTAATTAGCAATAATTTAATAATGAATCATAGGTTAATAACCCCAAAATGACTAGATAGGATTAGCAAAAGATTAAGACTACGAAATTAGGTTTCGAGACAAAACCTAGGTAGATAACTTAGGGATAGATTAAAGAAAGGAATAAAATGGGATTAAAAAGGCCTAGAAAGAGGACTAAGAAAAACCTAGTGAAAGAAAGTATATAAAAGACTTAGAAATGGATATTAGCTAAAGAAAGTCGAGAATAATGAACCCCAAACTGGAGTCAAGCCAACGCACTACATCATAAAACGATTAAGTCAAAGAAAAGAAAAGAATAAACAAGGATTGTTGGAGGCTGGAGCTACAGAGAAAAGGGGTTAAGGATATAAATTGGTGAAAGGAAAAGAAAACCCCCAGCTACTTGATTCCGGAAGAACAGAACAAGGGGATTGAGAATGTGAATGAGTGAAAAGAAAGGAAAGGAAAACCACTGATAATTTAATTGATAGAAGAAGAGATAAAGAGGTTGGATAGAAAGAAAAATTGGAGAAAACATAAGAGGAGGAGCACTCATAGGAAACGAGTGAATGAAGATGACCGTATCTTAATGGATAATGGGTAATAATGGATGATGTCAGTAAAGAATGAAAGGAAAGAAGAGGAAAAGGATAAAAAAAGGAATGACGATAACAAAGCATGATGGTGTGAACAAGGTGAAAAAATGATGATGATGAGAATAATGATGATGATGGGGATTTGAAGAATAATCAAATCCAATTGATGAGGAAAGTGGATCGACCTAATAAGAGTTAAAGAAAGAGTGAGGATAAACCAAAATAATGGTTAGAACTGGAGGAGACAAAAAGGTGAAGGCATGGCAAAAGAGTGGAATAGAAGGAATTTAAGAGTTAGGAGTTAAAAGAATATGGAAGATAAGTTGAATCTTTAGAAGGAGGGGAGTAAGTTGACTTTAAAGATAACCTCCTCGAAGAATGATAAGTAAAGAAAGGATATGGGAGGTGAAGTTAGAGCAAGCTAAAATGAAGTTAGCTTGGCACGGACAAGATTGTGAGGTGATGGATGGTAAAGAAAGGTGTTGTCCATGGTAAATAAACCATGGTATTAAAAGACAAAGGAGATATAGCGGGAAATCAAAGGTATCAAGAGCCAAAGATGGCTGAGATAAAGGAAACATGTGAAAAGCAAGATATAAGGGAACTAAGACAGAAAATGTGATGAGAAAGAACCCCGAGTACTCAAAGGAAGGAGTACGGGAATAAGGAAAGAACTGATCAAGCTCATGAACTTCTATAAGCACAACCAGTATGAAGAGCAGAAAGGAAATTCTAACACCTTAGAGAATCAAAAGTGTTAGAAGAAAAGAGGAATAAGGATAAGGATGATGAAGAAAGTCAAAGAAGAAAGTAAAGAAAGGGAACAATGAAACTAAGGTAAGGGAAACCTTGGATAAGTCGTGAAAGATCATAAAAAACCAAAGCAAGAGAGAGTTAGCAGCAAGCTCAAAACCCTAATGGAATCGGTATGGAGACGATGAAAGCTGTGGATAATGCCAAAGGATGGCAATGAGTCTATTGCCAAATAACTAAAGGGGGAATTCAAGGGGCATTACCCAAGGTATGGGCAAATCAAATGAAAGGACAAATAACCCTAAAAGAGGGTCAAGTTAAGTGGAGAACGAAATACCTCAAGAGAGAGGAATGCAAGATAAAGAAGCTACAAAGAATACAGCATGAGTGTGACGCGCGTGAATTACACTGTTCCGCGTTAAAGGGAAAGAAAAATAAGGTGGAGCCCACAATAGAGTGTGGGTGATTGAAAGGGGAGAAAAGAATGAAGATGGAGATAAGAGAACCCTAGATAACATTGTTGATGAAATGAGGAAAGAAATCAACCATTAGCAAAGAAGTTAATGTGAAGGAAGGAGGCCGGAAGGAAGAGAAATACACGACACCTCCGAAAGTGGGTACCTCAAGAAAATAAAAGTTAAGGAAACCCTAAGAGGCTAGAGAAATGGCATGAATGGGTATGAAGTCGAGGCTCAAGTGTGATTGATTTGGGAGCCATGTGAGGCGTCCCTATAAGAAGAAGGATTAGAGATCGAGATCTTGAGGACCTCTGTGATGACTACTCGAGACGACCGACCCAATGTGTGATTGGGGAGAGCATGAGAGCTCCCAGAGTTCTCCATCCTAGAGAGGATGAGAGATGTGATGGGCTGTGGGCCCTATATGTGATGTGATGGGCCGAGGGCCCTATGTGTGATTGTGATGGACGGTCAGAGAGTGTGTCAGATTGTGAGAGCCAAGAGAGCATGATCTCTGATTCCTCTGTTATGTTATGGCCAAGTGTGGGCCAGTGTGTATTGGAGATCGACTCATAAGCCGTGAGATTTAAATAGAAGAAGATCAGAAAGGAAGAGAATAGAAGCAATGAACGGAATGAAATAAGACCAAGGTAGGGGGAAAGACGACTAACTCACTGCATCCTCGCCGCGAAGGTAAGGGAATTAAGCTAAGGTCTTTCCCAATAGCGTGGTTACAAGATAAATACATGACCACGAAACGACGAGGAATGCGTCAGAGAATGGCCTTAAGTGAGAGACAGTGACAAGGGGAAAAAGGAGAAAAGACTCTTAAGAAGAGTAAGAGGTATGGAACCTCAAGAGAAATAAAAGGATAATCTCATCAAGAGAGACTTGAAGGATGAGACAAGGACAAAACGAGAAGGTCGACCAAGCACAGCTAAAGCGAAGGAAGAACCTCCGAGTGACACAACTGGAATGAAGAAAGTCTAAACCATAATTGAATAAGGGTAAGCTATGTTAAGGAAAAGATGAGGTTCAAACTCAAGAGTAGAAGGGCGATAAAGCCACTCTTGAGGAAAAGAATGATTAGAATGCACAGCGGAAGCGTGGTGAACTTCAGCAGTAAATAGTGATGCGAACACTATTCGAAAATGAAATGAAGGCTTGGGATAGAAGCCGAATCTCCCCAAAGCTACCTTGTTTAATTTCGAGGATGAAATTTTTAGAAAGAGGGGAGAGTTGACACACCCGACCTAATGTGACTTTTCTGTACAAACGGAAGAGTGTAAGACGGCATATTAAGTCGATAATACATCGGTTCGGATGTGTCTATTTAAGAAGAGAAGTTAAGCTTAAGATAAGACGTAGTTGGAAGATGAGATGGATGACCATGCATGGAAACACTAAAGTGGACTTCTTTAAGTCCATAGCCAATGGATTGGAAGTCTATTGGTGAATTAGTCGGTGGATCGGGCCAAGGATCAAAACTATGAGAGGTTTCAAAAAGGGGAAAAAGTCTAGCCCGGGATCCGAGTAGACCCTGTGTCAGGCTAGCCTATAAATAAGGGGAGATGAGCTCTCCTCTCTCATTTTCTCTTCTCCATCTCTTCTCTACTCTCATTTGCTCTCTCGGAGGAATTTTGGACTTTTGGCCGATCCAGACAAACCAACCGAAGGATCAAGGTAAGATTCTAGTATGCTATTCTTAATTCCTTGATCCGCGCGGGAGCCATGTGCCAGCCTCCAGATCCGAGGCTTAAGGCTTTTTCTAAGTTTTCACGCATTTCCATGCATTGGTTTAGGAGAGATCCAACCTCAAAGATAGTTTAGCTTTTTAGTTAAATTTCTAGCTTAGATTCGAGATCTAGGAACTTTGAGCTTGTGATTCTCGTTTCTAGCTTAGATTCGAGATCTAGGAACTTTTTGGCCTAACTGAACGGGTGGGCCTTTAGGCCCAAAACCCGTGAGGCAAGAGGCCTTTCCGCCCAGATTCAAGCCAGGCCTGACCTAGCCACATGGGAGGGCTTGCTTGGCCCAGACCTGGGCATAGGCCCAGCTCGAGTGGGCTACCCATAGGCCCCCAGGGGCATTTTTGTAATTTTTCTTTAAGTGTCCAATTTTTACCCTGGAACCTCCCGGACACTTTCCTAAGCCCCAAAACAGTTCCAAACACTCTCATAGGTCATACTAGAGCCTCGTAGGTGCATTCATAAATTTAATTATGAATGCTAACGTATATTTCCATGTATTAGGGCTCTGGATAATCAAATACGGCGATGCGTCGGAGGTTGAAGTTACATGGAGCGCTTGGGAGTATTCGAATATCCTAACACTGTGAGTGGTCTTGTTTTTAGTGCTTAGCCACTAGGGACAAACGTTTTTAAATGTTTTAAAAATATAAATTGTTTTAAAAGGTTTTACAACTGTTTTTGGTCAATGGCAATCCACGACATGCACTTTTATTTTGTGATACGCCCACTTAGAGGGTGGGATGATTTTAAAATATAAATACTTGTGTGTGTGTTTAAATATTTTAAATATATTTATTTTGAATACATATATATATATAATAAATATGCGGATGTGACGCGGGATGCGTTATTGAGTAAGCTCCTCGGAGCTCCAATATATGTGGAAGCGTGGACCGATTTGGAGTAGCATGCATATTACTCAGTCGTGGACCGCCTATTTAGGGGCACGGTGAGTAGAGACCCTGGGATAGGCGCTTAGGGAAGCTCGCCAGGTCTCGAGGTAGTTGTGTTCCACCACAACAATGGGCACCACCGAGGGAACAGGCTAGAGAAAGAGAAAAAGAGGAAATGGTTTCAAAGTGAAAAGAGTAGCCCTCGGTGCAGTAAGGCATACGACCGACCAGTCGTGCCTTCAGTGTACTAGATGCCAGCCAGTTTAGTGTATTTTATTTTTAAAGGTTTTAAAATCTAATTCTCACTTGGAGAATTATAAAAGAGATTTTGAAAATAAGTTTATTTAATTTATTTCTATTATATTTGGATTACCCCTGTTTTCCCTAACCCCGATGGAGATTCATTGAACCTCTGTGACTCACCTGTATCTAATGTGGATGGATGCAGATCCGCGTACGAGGTCAGCAAATAGATTGGAGGCTCAGTAAGAGACGTCGGTGGCTTAGGCTTAGCGGTTTCCGTTGTGTAGGTATTCCTTGAAGTTAATCCACTGGTATTGATTTTAAGTTTATTATTTTATCAAATGATTTTAATTAAAGTTTTAGTTGTTTTGCAGCAATGGTATCTATTTCAAGCCTTGCGGTGCCTCAGATGTGTGGCTGTAGACACGTACTTCGAGATAACGCAGCGATTGCCACGTGGCAGGCCCGGGAGGGTCGGGGCATGACAATAAGTGACAATTTCAACAATAGGGTTGCTGTCCACACAAGTTGTTTCTTCACACACCATAGTTGGTTGCTCATGTTCCGGAGAGGATTGTAGTGGTTAGAATGAACTCAAGCAAGTATCCTCATCCATTGTGGGTGCAGATGATGGTGGTATGTCATCAACAAGTGCTTCACATTCTTCAAAATAGTATGCCTCTTCATCACTATTAAGATCCTCTTCTGAACAATAAAGAGTTGGTGAACTTTCTTCTTCATTTTTAGGCTTATCAAAGTCCAACTCTTCCTCCAATTGTACAGTATCTTCCCTTGAATTCAATGCCAAACTAGATGCACTATGAAAAGCAAAAATTTCAGTATCAAAATATGAATTCAAAAGGTTAGAATTTACCTTCTCTTGGTGATAGGAATGATCTTCAATAGTTGGCTCTTGAGAGACTTCTTCAACAAGTGTTGGTTCTTCATAATCTTCCTTATCCAACTCCCAATATTCATACTCTCTATTTTCTTTCCCCTTTTGGACTACCAACTCATTAAGAGAGGTTGCTAGGTCATTGAGCTGGCTTTCAATCTCATCCAATTGCATGTAAAGCTGTTGAAATTGCTCTTGAGAAGCCTTTTGGAATTCCATCTCACTAACTGCAGCCTTGTTGACTATATCCTCAAGGTAAATTAGAAAAGAAAATGTGGATTGAGAGTCTTCGAAATACATACTTGAAGTTGGGTCTTAAGAAGGTTGAGGATACAATGGTGAAGAAAATTCATTCACTTCTTCCTTGAATTGTTGGGTAAAATCAACACAATCTTGGACTTTTCTATCCAAGGAAGAAAAATAATTATGTGGGCACAAGTGGACTTGGCTCCATCCATTGATATTGCTCTTGAAGTGGTGGCCATCTTACTTTCATTATTTATTGGAGAATAACTTCAAGTTGTTGAAGTTGAAGAGTAGCATCATGTACAAAAGCTTCAATCTTAGATTGTTGAAAACTTTGAGGCATTGATTGAACTTGTTGAGTGCAAAGCATCCCTTGGTACTCCTATTGTTGGTTGAATTCACCCTATTGGCATGGAGAATAAGACCAAGCCATTGAAGGATTTTTTTAATGTAATCAAATCTCAAGTCTAAAAGCTCAAGTTGCTGCCTAAATTTCTGTACAAAGAAAGAAAGAAAAGTTCAAGAATCAAAAGGAACAAATGCTAAAAATAGAAAGAAAAAAAGAGAGAAAATAATAAACTAAGAGAATAATTAAAAACTAAAGTAAACGAGGACAAAAATAGCCGAAACCTCCCCGGCAACAGTGTCAAATTTAACGAGGCTTGTTGTAGAGCTTCGCAAATTAACCTTTTCACTAACTAACTATGTAGTAGGGTAAGTAGGGATCGAATCCACAGAGAGATTTGGTTATCTTTGTCTTCAAAATTGAAAAGTAAATTAGATGGATTTTGGAGTAATAACGAAAGTAAATTGAACTAAGCTAACTAAATTATATGACTAAAAACCTCTAACCTAGTCCTTAGGAATGTTGTCAAGCTATTGATCATTGGAATACCAAAAGATAATGTTCAAATCATAATTGCATTAACCAATCAAAGAAAACCTAGCATTCTTAATGATTCCATTAATCCTAAGGCTAGATATAATGTTACTCGTGTTTCACAAAATATCATTCAATCTTCACCTAAACCAAAACCCTAGCAGCCCGGTTTCAAGTATTCGAAAGCATTAAGAACAAGATTAATATGAGTTAATCAATATTAGAAATCTACCCAGCATAAACTTCTCAATAATCCCTATGAATTCCGTTGAATAGGCAACCTATTCAATTGCTACTAACATATAATTAAATCACAAACAGTAAGGATTCAAATAAATTAGCAAGTCTATCGCATAAATAAGTAATTATTGGCCACTAACCACAAGCAAATACAAAAGACAAGTAAACAAACAAAATTATTTACTTTAAACCAGAGAAATCAAAGAACAATTATAAAAGAAACTAGATTAAGCATAAGAAACCTCACAATAGTTTAAGAGCATCCTCTAGAACACTAGATTGGAGAAACGACTTAAACTTGCATAAAACAAAAACCAATAACTCTAAAATATCTAAGAGCTCCAAGGCAAAAACTAAAAGGTAAAAACTATGAGCTGAAAAAGCTTAGAGGCAAAAGCTTAGTGTTTATTCCCTATAAAGAGTTGTTGAGTACCAAAATAGAATATTTTCCTATGTTAATCTCTATGGATTTATGCATTTCATTGTATAAACTAAGCTTACTTAGCTTTGTTTCACTTTTTAGGTGTCAATTGAGGTAATTGAGTGAAAATGATGGAATTGAAGTGAAAAGGACCAAACACAAATCAAGTGGGAAGACAAGATGTAAAGAACTCAAAGTTGAAATCCTGACAGATTGGATAGATCATAAATATGGCTGATTTTCTCTATGTTCGAGACTTCAATTGTTTTTGTGATCTACATCAAAGTTATAGAGGACATCTTGGGCTTTCCGGAATGCTAAAGAACGTCGAAATCGGAGTTTGTTTGGCCCTCCAAATGTCTGTTTTACGAGAGACTGTCAAACTAAGGCCGGGTCTGCCCGACCAATCCGTCGACGGATTGAAGTTGGACGTCCACGGCCAACAATTCCAGGGAGTTCCCAATGCCAGACGTCGACGAGTAGAAATTTTTGACTTCGAATACACAAAAGCTAAACACTTAGACGTTGACGTACACATCTTTAGACGTCGACGGATCAATCGAGCTGGGAAAAATATGAAGAAAGCAAGCAGAGACGTCGACGGGCAAACATGTAGACGTCGACGGCTAACAGAGTCAAAATGTCTGCGGACCCACTTAAATGCTGTCATTCCATTATCAAATCCTTGAAAAACATATCCCGGGGATTCAGTGGAGAGGAGGCATAATAAAATCCCCAATTTCCTCAGACTTGTCTCCCTCTTTTCCTTAATGGCCTCTGCTTTAGTTTATTTTATTCTTAGGATTCCTTATCTCATCTTTAAGGAATTATTGAGGAGGAGTGGGGTGGCAGCTGGAGGCATATAGTCGAAAGGGAGAAGAGGCAGCTGGAGAGAATAGTTAGTTCAGTTTTTAAGTTTGTGTCTTTGCTGGGTTTTTCTCTTATTGTAACTTTCGTTTAGCAAAACTCTATAACTCCAATCTATTATAAGATTCAATCACTTTGATCTGCATTTGTGAGATTCTTGTTCTTAATGCTTTCTTATTCATTGATTGTTCTTCTATCTCTTGAGCTTTAAAGATGATAATCATGTTTATTATCTTGTCTTTTGGGTTGCTTAGTTGATTAGTTGCAAATGATTGATTGAGTAGCTCATTAGCATGCTAATCTTTGAACTCCAATGCTAGAGTTTGGTGATTTCTTAGAACTTGAGTAGCAAGAGGATGTTTTTACATTCAAAGAGATTTGAAGATGCAATTTGAATAATGAATGCTGGGTTTGTTATTGATTGTTGTTAGCTTTCATCTTTCACTAGCTTATTGCTTTTCTAGGCTTGAATTTGGATTGTTGGGATTCAAATTAGCCATAAGAGGAAGGATTAATAATGAACTTAGATTCATGGTTAATCAACATTAGGAAATATCCATAGATTTGAAGCTGGTTTCTAATCCATGGGGTTAACCAATTAATGAGTAGAATGTTTGGTTAGTGAATCAATGATCAAGTGCTAGGTTGAAAGATTGATCATATAATAGATTGGAGGTTTTATTTTATCATACATTGCATTATTATTACTATACTTGATAACTCCTTATATTTTATTTCCAACACCAATACAAAACCCCCTCTTTAAATTCTTGTTTAGTTTGATATTTGCTTTGTGAAAGTAATGATAAATTGGATAGCTCCTTGTGGGATCGAACCTTGCTTCCCTAACTACATGTTAGAGTAGTGAGGTTATTTTTGGTGCTTTGCGATACGCATCAAGAGTATTTATAAAAACTAAGTTTAAATCCTAATAAATCTCTAAAAGATTCTTCCTTGTGCTTCACTCTTCTTCTTTTAATCTTCTTCCAATCAGCTTTGATCTTGAAATTCTTTGGCCCAATCAATTTTTCATTCTTCTCCTTGAATATTCCTTGTTTTAGAGTTGATTTGGCGAGATTTTAGGTCCAAGCAACTTCAAGAGGCGGCTTAAGAGGCATTAGAAGATTGGAAGACCAATTTGGATCAAGATTGGGGATTCCCGTGTCCAGCCGACCCCGACTAGAGCTCTAGCCAGCCGTCGGCCAATGACAAATGAAGGTCCTCGCCAATGCTCCAGGCTGGGGCCGACTAGTGACAATTCTCAGTAAAATAGACATTAATGGGACCAAACGGAATCGGATTTGGACGTTCTTTAGCATTCTGGAAAACTCAACATGTTCTCTACAACTTTCATGAAGACCATAAAGACAATTGAAGTCTTTAAGATGGTAAAAATCATATATCTTTTAGATATATCCAAATTGCCAAGATTCTCAACTTTGAACTTTTTGCACTTGACTTCCTATTTGGCTTATGTTTGCTTCTTTTTTACTTCAAATTCATCATTTTCACTCAATTGACACCTAAGACATAAAAGAAGTAAATTAGCCAAGAATTGATAGTTAGTTGCATATAATCATAAGAATCATCAATAAAAGTATCACAAAAAATACAACTAACAGTTATACAGTGGGTTAGTTCTGCCATATCCCTCATTGTTTCAATGCTTCCCACTTATTTGACGAAATGTCGCCTATAAGAGCAGCAAAGGAACTACAAGCTGCATAAGCACAGCAACCAATAGAGGCTGGGGAGCCTAGTTCGCTAGTTCCAGCATCGCAAAGATTCCGAAATCAAGTAGCCAAAACTTCATACAATGCTATGAGAAATCGTCGCATGGTGGTGGAAGCAACAATCGAGCCTTCTATTGATGAACAATTTCACATTAGTTCGGTCTTCCAAGCCACTGGTTAGGGAGAACTTTTGGAGTTGAAGTGGGATTACTGCCCCAAGTTAGTTATTGAGTTTTATGCTAATATGGTGGACCAAGGGACAATTGACTTATCAAAAATTGATACCATGGTTAGAGGCACTCGGATTCTTATTAATGAACTTTATATTCGGCAATTGCTTAAAGGTCCAAACGAAGGGAACTTGCTGAAATTTGTGCCTAAGGATCATGATCTTGTACATGAAGAAGAGCAAGACTGGACCCAAGAATCAACCTTGGCCAAGTTTAATGTGCAAGCAGGCACCAACTCTCAGAACAAGTTCAAGATTTTTAGCAAAAATCTTAATATCCGACACCAGATTGTTACCCATATTATCCAGAGGAATGTGATTCCCAAGAAAGGAGATACCTACACTATTCGGATAGCTGACTTGTGCATTTTGGATAAGCTTTTCTTTGGCATGCAAGTAATTAAAGGCATTGCATTAGCTTCTACCATTATTCACCAAATTCGGCAAGTCACTAGTAAGCCGAAGCTTAAGCAATGCTTAGTATTTTCGGTTCTCATCAGTCGCATAAATGAGAGATTTTGAAGTCGATCTTAAAGGAGTTAGGGCTATTCCTACTCAATAATTCAATATTGTGGCTGCAAATAAGATGGAGCAATATGGTTATGTGAGACGAGGTTTGGCTTGGGTGAATGATAATAGGCTAAAGAGAAATTTGTTTGTTAATTTGGATAGTGATGAAGAGATGGGAATGGCCGCTGAAATAGGAGCCGAATTGAGAGAGGCTCAAGCTACCAATGTGCCATTTCCTATGCCTAATCATTTCTTGCCGCTAGCTACGTTTCAATAGCAAGTTTGGTGACAGTTCAAGCATATTCGGATTGACCAAGTGTAACTGCATGAACTTGTGGACAACTCGAGGCAGTATATTGAGATTCGGTTGGACAATTTAGAGGCTAAGATGGACAGATTCATTGCCAACCGGACCATGATTCTTCAGAATTTGGAAGTTAGTTCAGATGATGAATGAAGTATTTGACTCTCCAAGAGTTTTGCATTTGCTTTGCATTTGCATACTCCAATTTTCATGCATCATGTGCATGTTGATAAGGCTTTTGATAAAGGATAAAGTTTTAGTTAATCACAAACACATATATAGATGTACACTAACTATATGACTGGATAGAATTTTACTTCTTGTAAATCTCTGCACTCTCTTGTATTTATTACCTGTACAAAGTAATCGAATATACGACTCATTGATCTTTACATGGTATCTAAGCCTCATGCTTAACAACCTTTTTTTTTCACCATGTCTACTAGTGATGCTTTACGTCTTACTACCACCACCACCACTTCATCCTCTCAACCTTCGGCTTTACCTAATGTTTCCCAACAAATATCCATCAAACTCACCCGTTCTAATTTTCTTCTCTAACAAACCCAGCTTCGTCTTGTTGTTGAAAGCTATAACCTTATTCACCATATTGATGGATTAAAGCCTACCCCTCAACCAGTTTATCCAACAATGACCTAAATCCAGAATATCTTCGCTGGTCTCAACATGATCAAATGGTCCTTGGTTGGATTACCTACACTCTTTCCGAAGGTGTTCTTCCATAAATGGTTAGTGCTACCATGGCTCGTGCTACTTGGAATAGACTATCTACTGCTTTTTCAACTGGTTTAAGGGCACAAGTTCGTCAATTGCATTCTTCTCTTCTCAAAATTGAGCACAAAAATGACACTATTTCTGCTTATATGCAGCATGCAAAGTGTCTTTTTGATCAACTCTTAGCTCTTAATAGCCCTATTTCTGAGGAAATTTTACTTGAATCTATCCTTGGCGGTGTTGGAGAAGCTTACCGCCCATTCACAAGAGCTTTGGAAGCTCGTCTTGAATTGTTAGTTTTGATGATCTATATGGTCTTCTCTTAAGTGAAGAATTGCAACTTAGAGTCAAAAATACCTCCATAACAACTACCACTCCTACGGCTCACGTCACAGCACGCCAAAACTCTCAATCGAGAGGATAAGGGCGGCACAGAGGTCGTGATGGGGGAGGTAGACAAGTCATTAACCAGCCGAGTTTCACTACTGGCTATTCAGGTGCTACTATTGCACAAGGTTCATTTGACAATCAATCTATTGTTTGTTTAAATTGTCATGGTTATGGTCATATTGCACGCTAATATCCTTCACCTCGTACCACTCCATCTCGCAACCCTCCACAGTCTCGGCCTAATACCAATTTAGCTTCCACTCAGATCCCTAATAACAAAAGATGGATTATTGATACTGGTGCTACACATTACCTTACTCCGGATATGGAAAACCTGGGTATTCACTTGGATTATAATGGTCCAGATTCAGTCACCATAAGCAATGGTAAAGTTCTTCCAATTTCTCATACTGGTTCTTCCATTGTAGCTCTAGGCATAAATATTTTTCGATTAAATGATATCCTTTATGTTCGTTCTGCCTACACTAATCTATTATCAATTAGTTCTTTCACTAAAGCTAACAATGTTTCCATTGAATTTTTCTCTGACCATTATCTTGTGAAGGATATCCTTACGAAGAAGGTTCTATACAAAGGCCCAAATGACAATGGTTTATATTCTCTTCTCTTTGGCCAGCCAGATCATGTGTATCTTGCAACTCTTAAAACTTGGCATAGTCGTCTTGGTCATGCTTCAATTCGGACAGTTAGAAAAGTTCTTTATAATAATTCTATTCCTTTTCAGTTTTCACTTGGTTCACATTTGTATCATGCTTGTACTATCAGTAAGATTACAAAGTTACCTTTTTCAAAGTCCTCATTTCAAGCAAAAGAACCTTTTCAGTTAGTTTGTTCTGATGTATGGGGACCTTCCCCTGTCTTATCTGTCGATGGCTTTAATTACTATGCATTGTTCTTTGATTATTTTAGCAACTATAGTTGGTTGTTTTCAATAAAACACAAGTTTGATGTGTTTAGTACGTTTATTAAATGTCGTGTTGTAGTTGAAAAGTTCTTCAATAAATCTATTAAGTCTTTTCAAGCTGACTGGGGTGGCGAATACCAAGCCTTAACTAAATATTTGGTTGAAAATGGCATTTCACAAAGAAGTTATTGTCCTTATACACTTGAACAAAATGGTTGTGCAAAAAGAAAACATCGGCATGTTGTCGAAACTGGCTTGTCCCTTTTACATCATGCCTCTGTTCCACTGAAATACTGGTCATATGCCTTTGATGCAGCCGTTTATATTATAAACAGGTTACCTACTCCTAAACTAAATCCCATATAAGATAATCTTCAATGCTAAACCGAATATGACACACTTAGGACCTTTGATTGTTTATGCTACCCTTGGCTTCACCCTTATGCAGTACATAAACTTGCTCATCATTCAACCAAGTGTGTTTTCTTAGGATATAGTAAAATCCATAAAGGTTATCGATGCCTAGATCTTTCTTCTAGAAAATTGTATATCTCACGTCATGTGTTGTTTGATGAATAGGTTTTTCCATTTCGAAAGAGTAAGGAAATAGCTCCACCAAAGTCAACAGATCCCATACCACTTTACCCCTTAAGCATATCTCGCAGCCCAAATCTTAATTTGGCTCCAACTAAAACTCCATCCATTTTGTATCCTAACAATTCTAATTTGAGCCGAACTGAAACACCAAACCCAACCAAACCTCATCCATCTTCACCTCAACCATTACCCTTTATTCAAATACCAAATCCTAGTTCCACTCCCACTCTTACGCCAACACCAAGTCCAACTAAAACACAACAACCAACAATTTCATCTCAACCATCTTCACCAGGTTTACCCTTAGCAGTTGATCTTAAAAGCAACAATACTATTACACATCCCCACTAAAACACATCCTATGGTTACCTGGCTACAGACTGGATCGCTGAAACCAAAAAAAGCCTCCTTTCTCACAACTTCAGTAGAGGATTTTGAACCAACTTATGCATCTCAGGCTATGAAATATCCTGAATGGCGCAATGCAATGGTCGATGAATATAATATGTTGATACAGAATGGAACTTGGGAACTTGTACCTCACAGCTCTACTCGAAATATTATTGGATGCAAATGGGTCTTTCGCATCAAACGAAACAAAGATGGCACTGTTGAAAGAAGGAAGGCTCACCTTGTAGCTAAATGCTATCATCAATGTCCTGGCCTTGATTTTTCAGAAACTTTCAATCCTGTAATCAAGCCTAAGACAATTTGGCTCATTCTTTCTATTGCTATTCAACATAATCAGAAAATAAAGCAATTAGACGTCTTTAATGCTTTTCTGCACGACCAGTTGGAAGGAACAGTTTTCATGGAGCAACCAACCGGTTTTGTTGATCCCACTGTTCCTAATTATGTGTGCAAACTCCTTAAGTCCTTGTACGGTTTTAAACAAGCTTCAAGGGCATGATTTCATTGTCTCACAGAACAATTACTCAAGCTTGGTTTTCAAGGCTCCAAAACTGATAGTAGCCTCTAATTAAAGGTAATATCAGACTTTACTATCTCATCTATGTGAATGACATAATCCACACAGGTTTGGATACTTTGGCTCTTACTTTAATCATCTCTTCATTACAACAACAGTTTGCATTAAGAGATTTGGGAGACCTTAATTATTTTCTTGGCATCGAAGTTTTTTGGAATAATACTGGGCTGTTATTAACTCAAAGCAAATATATTGGCGATTTACTGCTAAAGGCCAAAATGGACAAGGCAAATACAATCGCAACCCCAGCTTGTCAAAAAACTTTCTCTCAATGATAGTTCCAAATTTTCAGACCTACTTATTTATCGCAGTATTGTTGGGGGTCTACAATACTTGTCTTTCACTAGACTGGATATCTCCTATGTTGTTAATAAGACTTCCCAATTTATGCATTTGCCAATCGAAAAGCACTGGTCCGCCGTCAAACGAATTCTTCGCTATCTTAGAGGCACTCAGTCCTATGGTCTCTTCATTAGTCGGAAGACAAGCTTCCAACTTCATGCTTACTATGATTCTAATTGGGGTGGTTGTACTGATGATCGTAAATCTACAACCAGGTTAGCCATTTTTTTTGGTGCAAACTTAATTTCTTGGTGTTCTAAGAAGTAGAGAATAGTTTCGCGCTCCTCTATAGAGGCTGAATACAGAGCCTTGGCGTCAACTACAACTAAAATTCATTGGCTTCATTCACTTCTTCAAGAAATTGGTTTTCCCTTGTGGCTACAACCAAAAATTTGGTGCGACAACCTCAGTGCCACGTATCTTACTGCCACACCCATTTTCAACCCAAGATCGCGACACTTGGAGATTGATTTCCATTTTGTTCATGATAAGGTGATGCGTAAGGAAATTTTGGTTCAATATGTTTCCACAATCAATCAAATTGCCGATGTTCTTGCCAAGCCTTTTTCTCAGTCCAAACATCTTCTTCTTCATGCCAAGCTAATTGTGCATCCCAATCCCATTAGCTTGTGGGAGAGTGATAAGGTTTCTGATAAAGGATAAATTTTTAGCTCATCACAAACATAGATATAGATGCACACTAGCTATAGGACTAGATAGAATTTTACTAGTTTTAAATCTCTGCACTCTCTTTTATTTATTACCTGTACAAAGTAATCAAATATACAACGCATTGATCTTTACACATGTTAGAAGTAGGATTTTTCGGCATTAGGATATGGATATTTCATTTTATTCTTTTTAGTTTGTGTTTTTCTTATGGTTTGTACTTGAACCTTAACTCTTTAACGGTATTATTCTTGTTCTCCTCTTATCTAATTGACAGCCAATTTGTTGATATCATTTCATCACAATTTAGGTAACGTTTTCATGAACTTTTTTTTATGCTATGCGTGATTGTGGTTGATATGATTGTTCACATTGAGGAGAATGTGTTGATTAGGTAGGGGGAAGGAATACCTTATATTTTTATCTCTATTTTTTGTTTGTTCTTGTGGTATTTTTTTGTGTTTGGTAGATAATTTTTGAATATGATACTTGAATTTCATGATAGATTGACATGCTTATCAATTTGTTGAATTGATAGGAAATAAAAGTGCTTAGTTTGATTAATATAATTGGATAATTACTTTTCCATTTAGTTAATAAGTGTGTTGATTGTGCTAATGTGTTTATAATTGACTAAGGTAACAATTTGGCATGCAAACTCAAGAGATTAATTTGAGCTTAATGAGATTGCACCCAATCTCTTTTCGTTGGTGAGTGAATTACTTGCTTCAATGCATACATTGTTTCTAGAACTTGCTTTTATACTTTTTCAAGACTATATGAATGTATGTTTGCATTGGAAATGACAAAGGCACTTAGGAATGAGTTTGAGCCTAAAAGACAAACCATGGTAAAACAAATTAGAAACCCTTTGAGCTTAAGTGGATTAATTAGCCTTATTTCTTTCATGAGCCATATTGACCAAAAAAAAAAAACTAAGCTTTAAATGAAAAACCAAGTTTTGTCCCCATCTCTTAAGTGGTGGAATTGAAGGCTTGAGTTTCACATTTTTGTTCTTGGTGATTGGTTGACAAGAAATAAGTGTGGGGGAAATCCTCCATCCATTGGGGTGGTCAAAATAATAAAAAGGAAAGAAAGAATGGAAGATGTTCCAAGAGTTCCAAGAGAATTGAAAACTGAAAAATGTGTGTGCCAAGGTGAAAACTGAAAATGGAAAGGAAGGCATAATCAAAGGAAAAATGAACATCTCTGTCACGCCCCGACCTACTCGGGTAGGCCACGTGGCAATCGCCACTCTACCTCAAAGTACGTGTCTGCAGCCACGCATCCGAGGCACCGCAAGGCATGAATTGAGTATCTTCGCTACAAAACAAAACTAAAACTTTAATTATAAATCATTTAATAAAATATCTAACTTTTAAAGTAATACCAATGGACTAATTTAAAGGAATACCTACACAGCGGAAACTACTACATCTAAGCCACCGACGCCTCTTAGTGAGCCTCTGGTCTATTATCTATCCTCGTACGTTGATCTACATCCATCCACTTTGGATACAGGTGATTGACAGAGGTTCAATGAATCTTAATTAGGGGTTACGGCAAACAGGGGTCATCCAAAACATAATAATAATAAAATAAATAAATTTTGTTCTCAAAACCTCTTTTCAAATTCTCCAAGTGAGAATTTGACTTAAAACCATTTAAATAATATATAAATAAAACAAGTTAGACTCAAACATACTTAAGGCACGACTGGCCGGTCGTATGCCTTACTACACCGAGGGCTATCACTTTTCTTTTTAAAAATGTTCTCTTTTCCTCTTTCTCTAGCCTATTCCCTCAGTGGTGCCAGACGCTATGGTAGAATACAACAACATCGAGCCCTGGAGAGTTTCCCTACGCGCCTCTCCCAGGGTCTCCACTCATCATGCCCCTCAAAAGGTGGTCCACGGCTACTTCATTGGATGCCTTTCAACTCGGTCCATGCTCCTTCAAACCGAAGCCTCGAGGAACCCTCTTAGTCGCTCATCTCGCATCCCATCCATATCAATACCATATATATATATATTTAAAACATATAAACACACACACATAAATCTTTACATTTTCTTTTAAAATCATCCCACTCTGTACATGGGTATATCACTGAGCAATTGAGTGTGCATGTGGGTTCCCCATACCCAAAACCTTTGAAAGACATTTATGTTTTTAAAATCTTTTTAAAACCTCTAGCCCTAGTGACTAAGCAGAGAAATTTAAGCCACTCACAATGTTGGGAGTTTCGTATACTCCCAAGTGATCCACGAGTTTAACCTCTAGAGTATCGCCGCACTCGATCATCCAAAGCCCTAATACATGGAAATGTGTGTTAGCATTCATAATCAAACTTATGAATGCACCTATAAGGCTCTATCATGACCTAAGACAGTGTTTGGATGTGTTTTGGGGCTTAGAAAAGTGTTCGGGACGTTTCGGGGTCAAAATCAGACACTTTATATAAAATTACCAAAATACCCCTAAGGGCCCCTCTCGTGGACTGGGCCTGGTGCCGCACCAAAATGGGCCCAAAAGGCCGTGCCCATGTGGGAATAGGCCAAGTCCTGCGTGGGACTTGGCCACCAGCCCATTCCCACGCAGGACAAGCCACTCTCGCTTAGGAGTGGTGTGGGAGACGAGACATCTCAAGCCCCCACCTCGATTCTCGTGTTGTCCGACCTCCATTCAGTGTGCAAATTTAGACGGACAATCCTCATGCTGTATACAAAATGTTTACTGAAAGAAAAATGAGAATCACAAACTTAAAGTTCCTAGATATCAAATCTAAACTAGAACCTATCTAAAAAGTTAAACCTAAATTTGAGCTTGGATCTCTCCTAGATTAATGCATGGAAATACGTGAAAACTTAATAAAATGTAGATTAAGGTGAGTAGAATAACATATTAGAAACTCACCTTGATCCTTCGGTTGGATTTTCCGGATCGGCCAAATGTCCAAAGTTGCTTTGAGAGAGCCAATGAGAGGAGAGGAAGTGAGGGGGTAAAGAAATGAGAAGAGGAGAGCTCAAATCCCCCCTATTTATAGGTAAACCCAACACCAGGCCTATTCGAATCCCAGGCTAGACTTAATTCCCCCTTTTTCCACTTTTCATAACTTCGATCCTTGGCCTAATCCATCGATCAAATCACCAATGGATCTCCAATCCATTGGCTATGGACTTAAAGAAGTCCAAATTATGCTTTCATGTATGGTCACTTGTCTCATCTTCCAACTCCATCTTACCCTAATTTCCACTTCTCTTCTTTATCTTAACACATCTGAACCAACGTATTCTCTAGTTAATACGCCGTCTCATACTATTCTGGTTGTACGGAAAAGTTAAATTAGGTCCAGGTGTGTCAATCTCCTTGCATAAAAGGAAGGAAAAAGATCCATAGACAATGGTGAAAGTTAAAAGATTAGGAATGTTGATCAAACCAAGTGAAAGGCTACTACTTGAGCCATTTGCCCTTGAGAATTAAGCTGAATTTTCACCATTTGAGAGATGATTTTGAAACCTTTTCCTTTCCTTGGCAGCTCACTTACCTTGACCTCATTACAACCAAATGAAAGACCTTTCAATTCATGCATTCATGCATCTTTAAGTAGTGGAGTTTAAGTGCACTTGTAAGCATATGGTAAACTTATATGTATGTGAAGTATGTGTGGTCCTAAATTGCGAACACTTAAGGGAGGAAGGAGAGGGAAAACAAGGAAGAGTTACCTTGTTCATGCATGTGTGCATTTGGAAATTGATATGTTCTTATTCTTTCTTGGACTTGTAATTTTCTTAATTTTTATTAATCTTGCTAAGTATCTTTATATTTCTATCCAAGTTGACATTTTGATTTGTGTATCCATCTTGAGTGTGATTTACTTGTTGCTGTTTAGAGAAAGTTTTCTTAGGTAGATTTCGTTTGTTTAAAAACTTGTTTTAGCTTAGATTTTGTTTTCTACTCTTAGGTTTGCTTGGGGACAAACAAAGCCTAAGTGTGGAGGAATTTGTTAAAGCTTAATTTGTATATATATTTGCATAATATTTGGATGGAATTAGACACTTTGGAGTTATAAGATTGACTAATTAACGTGTTTTTCCATTTGTAGGTGAGAAGAGGAGATTGTGAAAATATTCTTTAAAATAGTCATTTTTAATGTCAAAGTGAAGAAAAGAGGTCATTGAGAGACTGTGAGATTGGACGTTGGACGATCCCAAAATTATGCCTTTGAAGGTGAATTCCACGACAAGGGTCGTTGGGTGATCCTGGTAGGGTCACTGAGTGGCCTATTCTGGCAGAATTAACCGAAATTTCGACATTCAAGGAATTAGTTGAGCAATGCCCTTTTTTAGCTAGATTTGACTTAGACAGCTAATGAGAAGACTCCACACGTGCTTTTGACTCAGTCAAAAGTAGGAAAAGGCTCTTTTGCCCTTAAATAACCTTGAGATAGAAATTCACAATAGGATAGTTTAGTAATTTCGTAGGTTGAGCTTTGTCTATAAATAAGCTCATTCTTGCTTATTTCAGGGGAATGAGAAGTTAGTTAGAGTAAGAAGACAACTGTGCTCTCACTAACCTTCTTGTAAACCCAAGGCTCATCTTCTTCTTTTTTTGAAACCAAACTCTTTGATTTCATCATTGAAACAAAGATTCCAACTCCGAGAAGCTTGCTTCAATCCATAAATGGATCATTATAGCTTACAAACCTTTCCAGCATTTTCTAGAGTGACAAAACTTTCTGGTTGTGTCATGTACACATCCTCTTGAAGATTTCCATTGAGGAAAGTAGTTTTGACTTCCATTTGTCAGATCTCATAATCATGGAATGCAGCTATTGCAAGTAAAATCTGAATGGATTTAAACATTGCAACTGGTGAAAAGGTCTCATCATAGTCAACACCATGAATTTGTTGGAAACTTTTAGTGACCAATCGCCCTTTATAAGTATGTACATTTCCATGTCGATTTTCTTCTTAAAAACCCACTTGCACCCTATGGGTTTTACCATTTTAGGTGGGTTAACCAAAGTTCAAACTTGGTTGGCATACATGGATTCCATTTTGGATGCCATGGCCTCAAGCCATTTCTCAGATTTTGGGCCCGATATTGCTTCTTGGTAGGTAGTTGGCTCATCTTGATCCATGAGCAGAACATCATCGTGATAAGTTAGGAACAAAGCATATCTCGTAGGCAAACAATGTGTTCTAAAAGACCTATGCAGCAGTTGTGTTTCTTGAGTAGTTTCCTGTTCCATAACAACTTGTGGACTCTGCTCAAATTCCATCTAAGGTTCAGTGTCTTCTTGTTGAACTTGAACTTCTTCAATATTTTGTTGTTGATCTTGAACTTCTTCAAGATCAATCTTGCTCTCACTACTTTTTCTAAAATTAAATTCTCTTTTTAGAAAAACACTTGTTCAAGGAACAAACACTTTGTTCTCTATAGAATTATAGAAATAGTATCCTTTAGTTAGCCTAGGATACCCAACAAAGAAGCAATTTTTAGATTTGGTTTCAAGTTTATCTGATGTTTGGCATTTTACATAAGCCTCACAACCATAAATCTTCATAAAAGACATACTAGGACGCTTCCCAATCCATATCTCATATGGTGTCTTTTGAATCGATTTAGATGGAAGATGGTTAAGTGTAAAACCAGCAGTTTCTAATGCATGTCCATAAAAGGAAACTAGAAGATTTATCTGATGTTTGGCATTTTACATAAGCCTCACAACCATAAATCTTCATAAAAGACATACTAGGATGCTTCCCAATCCATATCTCATATGGTGTCTTTTGAATCGATTTAGATGGAAGATGGTTAAGTGTAAAACCAGCAGTTTCTAATGCATGTCCATAAAAGGAAACTAGAAGATTTGCATGACTCATCATTGATCGAACCATGTCTAACAATGTTTGATTCCTCATTTAGGAAACACCATTCCATTATGGTGTAGTAGGAGGAGTAAGTTGTGAAACTATTCCACACTCCTTTAGATACTCACGAAACTCTTGGCTTAAATATTCTCCACTTCGATCAAATCTAAGTATCTTGATATTTTTGCCAAGTTGGTTTTGTACTTCATTCTTGAATTCTTTGAACTTTTCAAAGGCTTCAAATTTGTGTCTCATAAGATACACATATCCATATCTACTGAAATCATCAGTAATGTAATGAAATATTGAAAACCACCTCTAGCTTGTTTATTTAACGGCCCACGTACATCTGTATATATAAAGCCCAATAAATCAATGGCCCTTTCACTATGTCCAGTGAAAAGAGTTTTAGTCATCTTACTAGATAAACAAGATTCACAGACCTCGTATAATTCAAAATCAAATAAGTCCAAAAGCCCATCTTTATGGAGTCTTAAGATGCATTTCTCATTTATATGGCCCAAGCGACAATGCCAAAGGTAGGTCGGAGTAGAATCATTGGATTTAGTCCTTTTAGTATTTATGTTAAAGACATGCATACCTAAATCTAGAACATAGAGACCATTAATTAAATGTGCGCAACCATAATGGATATCATTGAAATAAATAGAACAACATTTGTTCTTATAACAAATGAAAAACCAAGCTTGTCCAAACAAGCAATAGAAATAATATTTCTAGTAATGCAGGCACATAATAACAATCCTTAATTTCTAGTTCAGCCCAGTGGGCAAAGATAATGTATGTGTTCCTACAGATAAAGCTGCAACTTTTGCTCCATTGCCAACTCGTAGGTCCACATCACCCTTAGCTAATGTCCATTCCTTTTGATTCCATGTACATTTGCACAAATGTGAGAACCGCATGCGGTATCTAATACCCACGATGTAAAAGTAGATAAATTGACTTCTATAACATAAATACCTAAAGTAGAAGTCTCATTTCCTTTCTTTTTTTTTCTTTAACTCTTTCAGATAAACCTTGCAGTTTCTCTTCTAATGGCTAGTCTCACTGTAATGGAAGCAATTCCCTTCCTTAGCCACCACACGTTTAGGTTTCAGTGCAAGTGCAGTTTCCTTGGACTTGCCAATGGCTACATTGTCCATGCTCTGTGGCTTAAATTTGCCCTTGGCCTTTTTCTTACCCTTTTGAACCATCATAATGGTATTGGGCTTGGCCTTTTTCATGTTTGCTTCAGCAGTTCTTAACATACCAAGCAACTCTGGCGGAGGTTTGTCAATTTCATTCATGTTATAGTTCATGACGAATTAACTGTAACTCTCAAGCAACGATTGCAAAATTACATCAGTGGCCAACTCTTGGCCTAGTGGAAATCGCAATCTATCAAGGCTCTCAACATAGCCTATCATCTTTAGAACATATATTCCAACAAGAGTTCCTTCTACCATTTTGCATTGAAACAGGGCCTTAGAGACATCAAATCTCTCTTGCCTAGCTTGCCCTTGATCAAAGCTATTTTAGATGCTCGATCATATCGAAAGCATTAATCCTCTCATGATGCTTTTGAAGATCAGGAGTCATAGTGGCAAGCATAATATAGGCCACATCTAGAGCATCATCTTGATGCTTCTTATAAGCATCTCTATTGTAGACACTATATTTTTACTTTATTATTTCATTTTATATTTATTCTTATTTTTTATATATTTATATTTTCGTTATTCTTATTTTTAATTTTATTATCAATTCTGTTTACATTTTTTACTCTTTATTGGGTCCTGAGAGCTTAAGGTTTGCTTGGCTAAATTTTGGACTACTTATCAATTGGAATTAAGGGTCCAATTTTTATTAAAAAAGGAATTTGGGATTACAATAATAAAGCCTAATTCACCAAAGTTACAAAGTTACAAAGGCCCAAACATTTTTTATATATATAAATATAGATATCTCACAAAAATATAATACAAACAAAAAAAACAAACGAAAAATGCAATTTGAAAAAGAAAAAAAGAAAACAACAGAAATTTAGGATTGGGGATGAGAGCACGTCTCTTCCACCCCATTGGCTGTTTTGTTTTTCTAAGTGGCCTCTCTCTCTCTCTCTCTCTCTCTCTCTCTCCTCACGGCTTTTCTTCCCGGATACCTCCAAAGATAACAGAATGGAGCCAAAATCTGAACAGCAACAGAAGAATTGTTAGGTTAATGGCCTCAGTAGGTGCCAAAAGTGGAGCAGCTTTTATTGTTGCTGCTAATTGAATTATTTGCAAAGGACCCCAGCGTCCTTGTCGAGGCTTTGTCTTCTTGCAATTTCCACCGCTTTTATTGTAGCTACTAATTGAATTATTTGCAAAGGACCCCAGCGTCCTTGTCAAGTTGGCTTTGTCTTCTTGCAATTTCCACCTTTAATTCAACGTAGCCTACACAAATTTTGTTAGCTAATGACAAGGAATAGAAAGTAAAATTAACTTTTTGAAAAGAAATAATTTTTTTCATTTCTTTTATTGTTGCTACTAATTGAATTATTTGCAAAGGACCCTAGCGTCCTTGTCAAGTTGGCTTTGTCCTCTTGCAATTTCCACCTTTAATTCAACGCAGCCTACACAAATTTTGTTAGCTAATGATTGTTTTCAATTGCTAAAAAATTCAATGGAGAGAATTTCTGAAGTAATGATTACTTCCACTAAGGAGCTGTTTGGAAGATAAGTTTTGAAACATGAGAATCTTGAAAATTATTTCAATTCGGAAGAGTATGGAAGCTTGAGCAGATTGGTGACAACATACTTGATGGTACTTTCAAGACAATCCATAAAACAAATAGTGCACCTGCTGCTCCGGGAAAGCTATTACTATTTTTGAAGAAATTGGCTATTGATGACGCCTCATCACTTCAGCTTGTTGATTCACTTAGCAAAGGTGTGCATGTGGTTAGTTGTGCTCCCGAGGACGACAGTGTATTCCTAAGAGAGTCACTATTCCAAAAGGCCATAATTTTCTCGTCAGGCAGTAGCCGAGACAACTAGCAATCCTGCAAAGACAATTTCTATGTGTTAACGGCATGGATCTTCGTACACTTAGTGCTTGCCTCGTTGCGGTTGTTTGTTCCTCAGAGCAGCCACCACTTTGGCCCCTTCGAAGCCCTGCTGGGGATGGTGCGTCTGTTGTTCTAAAATCAGTTCTTGAAAGGGCTACTCAACTTTTAAGCCATCCATTTGGAAATTGCAGCATGCCTAATTATATTTTCTGTGGGGCCTCGTTTGATGAATTTTTCAAATATGGGACCATTATGCAATCAATGCATAACAAAACCCATTTGTCATTTCAAATAGTAAACCCCCTACGTGATTCTCTTGCATAAATCAACTAATCCTGTTTTCTGTGGGGCCTCGTTTGATGAATTTTCAAATATGGGACCATTATGCAATCAATGCATAACAAGACCTATTTGTCATTTCAAATAGCAAACCCCCCACGTGATTCTCTTGCATAAATCAGCTAATCATGTTTTCTGTAGGGCTTCGTTTGATGAATTTTTCAAATATGGGACCATTATGCAATCAATGCATAACAAGACCCATTTGTCAGTTCAAATAGCAAACCCCACGTGATTCTCTTGCATAAATCAGTTAATCATGTTTTCTGTAGGGCCTCGTTTGATGAATTTTTCAAATATGGGACCATTATGCAATCAATGCATAACAAGACCCATTTGTCATTTCAAATAGCAAACCCCCCACGTGATTCTCTTGCATAAATCAGCTAATCATGTTTTTTGTAGGGCCTCTTTGAAGAATTTTTCAAATATGGGACCATTATGCAACCAATGCATAACAAGACCCATTTGTCATTTCTAATCAGCAAACATCTCCACGTGACTCCCCCAGCCAACTTCTCTCCTTGTCAACTTTTCTCCTTGACAGCTGGGTGATCCTCCAAAGACTGCAAAAGTGGAGTCAGTAATATAAACAACCAATTGCAGCAAAGAAATAAGGGGTGAGGTAGGGATTACAAGGCCAATAAATGAGGACTTTTAGATCAAAATGGGAGAAGAAAGAAGAGCCATCAGATTAAAAAGGGGAGAAAGGACTATAAAAAGGATTTTTTCCTTCAGCAAGAGTAGAGGAAGAGGGCCAAGCATAGCCGATCACAAGAGAAAAAAAAAGAAAAGAGAGAAAAGAAGAAGAAAAAAAGGGGAGTGCAGTTTTTGTTCTAGAGTTTTTTTTTTTTTGGGTCTTCTCTTTGAAATCTAAATTGTGGAAAGTTAGATTAGGGTGGAGAGAGTAACATATTTGCTTTCAGGGGAGATCCAACAGTGTTTTTCTTACATCAAACTCTCTAGTTTTAGTTGTTCTTGAAGTGGATCTTGATGTTTGTGGGCTATTTCAGTGGAAATAAACCTTGGATTCGAGTTTGAAGTGAGGAGGAAAGCGATTTTTTGGGAGCTGGAGGTTCCGGTATAGTGGCTGATAGTGTCCCGCTGGGGTTTGGTGATTCAAGGATCATCATTATCCAACCAGGGACTCACATTTTTTGCTCGGCTGGCTTGACCCATTTAGTAGCAGCAACCTTCCTTTCATTATTATATATATATATATATTGGTATATTTCCACTCCATTTTTTATTAACTTCATATATTTAGACTTGGGTTAGTTTTCTATTTGCTTTTGTTGTTTTTATGTATGACTAATTTCATGTTTACTTGTGATTTGGCCTGCATAATGTTACGGTTAAGATGGTTTCAAAAGGATAAAAAAAAGATATATAAAATAAAAAGGGAATAATTTGATGATAGGATAATAGGTTGAGTGATAAGAAAACCGTATTCCTTGGGTAGTATTCCTTGAGTAATGTTTACTTTTTTGTTAAATCATATTCCTTGGTCGGAGTAATTCAATGCCGTTAGTAATATAAAATGGGAGAATAGAAATACAAAGGTTTTAGTTAACAAAAGGAAATAAGATTTTCTTTATAAAAAGGAGTGGCATTTTTTTTCTTTGAAAATAAAATAAGAAGACGAATTAATTCAAAGTTAGATTTCCTTCAAGAGCATCATTTTTCATAATTATTATTGTCATATTATTATTGTCATCCATGCGAGTAATGATATGCGGGGATAATGAGGGTCCGATCATGGAATCCGGTTCGAGAAGGTGAAAATTCACACCCGATCGGGTTCCTAGGTAAGAGATCCACTTTGAATTGGATCCAGAATTAGGCGAGGTTCACGGTGGGTCTTGATAAAATCTTTACTATCCTTATTTTTAAAATTGATAAGATAACATTTCATATGCCATGCATTTAGGCATCTAAATAAATTATAGGTGTTAGTTTTAAAAATTAAATAAATCAATAATGATAAATTCTTAAGCCAATAAGGACAATAAAACCTTTACGTTAAATAATAAAAGTAAAAGAGTGATCACCGATGTCTAACAAAATCCTTACAAGTGGTTTAAGCTATGAGGATTTAATCACGGGATCCGGTTTGGGAGGGTGAAAATTCACACTTGTCCAGATTTTTAGATAAGAGACCCATTTTGAATCAGACCCAGAATTGGACGAGGTTCATCGTAGGCCTTGATAAAATCCTCGCCATTTTTTTAATTGGCAAAAATAAGATTTTACTCCTCAAACATTCAAATGTTCAATAAAAATTGTAAATTTTGAAAATTCTCAAAACCAAAATATAAAAAAATAAAAAATGAAAGTTGTTCAAAAAAAGAATGGAGTAATAAAATGGACTTTTGAAAAAAAGGCTATCCAATAGTTTCATTCTAAATGTCAATTTCTCAAAAAGAAAAAAATTGCTTTTCTTGAATAAAAAATGAATTTCCCAAAAAAAAATCAAAAGTTGAAAGAATTCACTTGATATATTTTTTTTTAAAATGTTGATTTAAGATGATAATAATAAACCTTGTGTTATGAAAGTGGACAAATGTAAGTTGTTCAAACTGTCTAAAATGTAAAAATCTGCAAAATGAATAGTGTACTGCAAGAATGAATAGTGTACTGCAAGAATGAATAGTGTACTGCAGGATGAATAGTTTACTACAGGATGAATAGTAATTATTTCGTCTATAAATTGAAGAATGAGAATGAAGAGAAAATATATATCTCTTCTAATCGTTTCTTCATTTTTCTCTTTCTCTCTTTCTCTCCTTTGTTCATACTTGCTTCTTGTTCAAATTTTAATTAATATACTTTCTACAACATGTTATCAGCACGAGTGTTCTAAAGAGAAGCAATTTTGAAGTTTGCACGAGTGTTCTAAAGTGAAGCAAATTTAAAGCTTGGTAAGTTCTTAAGGTTTGATTCCATTATTTTATTTAACCTTTTTCTTTACACTAGATAATTTAAATTTTTATTGTGTAAAGATTTACTTCTAAATATTTTTGACACCAGAAGTTGTCAACCTAATTTTGACACCAGAAGTTGTCAACCTAATTGAGACCATTTTTTTTCAGAATTATGGCAAATATTGAAAAGCCCAAATTCCAAATTTTGGATGTAAGTGGCAATAACTATTTGTCATGGTGTCTCGATATTGAACTGCATCTCCAAGGCCAAGGTCTTGCAGCTACCATTGGTGAAAATGGAAATGCTAATGATAAAGATAAGACAAATGCTTTGATTTTTATCCGTCGGCATCTAAGTGATAGCCTAAAAGTTCAATATCTATCTGTCCGAGATCCCTTGATCATGTGGACAAGATTGAAAGAGCGGTATGATCATACCAAAACTGTCATCCTCCCTCAAGCACAATATGATTAGCAACATCTGAGGTTTCAGGATTTCAAGTCCGTGTCCGATTATAATTCGGCATTGTATGTTATTGTATCACGGCTTGAACTTTGTGGTGTTAAGCTTACTGAGGTTGAGCTTTTAGAGAAAACATTCTCCACCTTTCATGCTTCAAATATTGTATTGCAATAGCAATACCGGCAGCGCCAGTTTAAAACATATTCTGAATTGATCTCAGTCCTGTTGACTGCAGAACAAACAAATGAGTTGCTGCTCAAAAATCATGATTTAAGACCTGCTGGCTCTAAGGCATTTCCTGAAGGAAATGCCGGCTCAAGTAAGAATGTTGGCCGTCCTAGAGGCCGTGAGCGTAGGCATGGGAATTTTTTCCGTAAGGGTGGTGGGAGATTTAACCGTAATATAAATAACTCCCTACACAACCCTAAAGGTAAAAAGCCCATGAAGAAGCATGATGATAGTACCTGTCATCGTTGTGGAATGACTGGTCATTGGTCACGTACTTGTCGTACGGCCAGACATTTGGTTGATCTATACCAAGCATCCCAGAAGGAGAAAAGCAAGCATGTTGAGACCCATGTCATTGACCTAACTGAGACTGATGCTGAAGTCAATAAGGTTTTGGTCAATGAAAACTGTTATATTCTTGGCAAAGAAAAACCTTTTGAGGTTTCTGATTTCTTTTTATAATGTTGATGAAAATAATAAGTCCCCAGAAATAAATCCTGAGGGTTTTCATCTATGTTTTGCCATACTCTTGGATAATTATGTTACCAAGGAAGATATTAAATAAATATGGTCGTCAATAAAATCATGAGTTTTATTCCATATTTGTTGGTTTATATTTTGCATCATATTATTAATTTATTAAATTTTATGAAACTTGGCACCTGAAGTTGTCAAGATAAATGCAAATGGGACACATTGAGAAAAAGGAAGATATATGTTTGCTTGATACTGCTACAACGCATACTATACTTTGTGGCAAACACTTTTTCTCAAATGTGACATTGCGCAAGGCAAATGTTCAGACAATATCTGGTCCTGTTAATATTATAGATGGCCATGGGACTGCCACAGTTATTTTGCCAAATGGCACAACATTGTATCTTGAAGATGCATTGTTGAGCGGTAGATAAAAAAGAAATCTACTTAGCTACAAAGATGTACGCCATAATGGGTACCATCTAGAAACAATTAATGAGCAAAATAAGGAATTTCTTTGCATCACTTCCTACAAGATGGGCCAGAAGACCATCCATGACAAGCTGGAAGCTTCTAGTATGGGATTATATTATGTCCCAATACGAGCTATAGAATCATATGCTACGATGCCCTGGAAACTAGTGAACCCTGATGTCTTCGGACTTTGGCATGATCGCCTTGGTCATCCAGGAGCTACAATGATGCGAAGAATCCTTAAAAATACTCGTGGACACCCTTTAAAAGATACAAAGGTGTTGTTGTCCAAAGATTACATTTGTGAATCTTGTTCACAAGGAAAGCTCATTACTAAACCTTTCCTGACAAAGGTTGATTATGAATCCCCTTCATTCTTGCAAAGAATCCAGGGTGATATCTGTGGGCCGATTCAGCCTGCAAGTGGACCATTTAGATATTTCATGGTACTAGTGGACGCATCCTACAGATGGTCCCATGTTTGCCTATTATCAACGCGCAACGTCGCTTTTGCACGTTTGCTTGCACAGATAATAAAGCTTCGAGCTCATTTCCCAGATTATCAAATTAAAAGCATAAGAATGGATTATGCTAGTGAGTTCACATCAAAGAGTTTTGATGCTTATTGCGCTTCATTAGGAATTGAAGTTGAACATCTGGTCCCACATGTTCATACTCAAAATGGATTAGCAGAATCCATGATTAAGTGCATTCAAATTATTGCTCGAACTTTGTTGATGAGGACAAAGCTCCCATCCTCAGCGTGGGGTCATGCTATTTTAATGCTGCATCTTTAATTAGATTGCGCCCCACTACTTCTCATTTATATTCCCCCCTTCAGTTAGTCTTGGGCTAGGAGCTAGACATTTCATATCTTCGCACCTTTGGTTGCGTGGTATAAGTGCCTATAGCACCACCGCAAAGGACTAAAATGGGTCCCCAACGCCGTTTGGGCATTTATGTTGGGTTTCATTCACCGTCCATTATTCGGTTCCTTGAACCATTGACGGGTGATTTATTTATCGCTAGATTTGCGGATTGTCATTTTGATGAGACAGTATTCCCATCACTTGGGATACCAAAAGCTTCCACAAATGGAAAGCAGAAAAATGTTGAGATTTTCTCATGGAATGAGAAAAGTTTGTCTCATTTAGACCCAAGAACACCTGAATGTGAAAATGAGGTGCAACGATTGATCCATTTACAAGCTATTGCAAATCAAATGCCTGATGAATTTAATGAGACTGCTAAAGTTACAAAATCTCATATTCCAGCTGCGAATGTTCCAACTAGGATAGATGTTCCTGTAGAACCACCCGAAATGGATCTAAATGGCCGCCTGAAGCGTGGTAGACTGATGGGATCAAAAGACACTGTTCTTCAAAAAAGAAAGGGGAGGAATTTAGAATCTGCTCCAGATGAGCTTATTAATCTTTCTCGAGGAAACCAAATTGCTCCTGAAGTGGCACAACATAATATTCATAGAGAGCATATTGCCCTTGAAGTGGCACAAGTTCATGAGCATATTGCCCCTGAAGTGGTACAAACCCATGAAAAGATCACCAACGTTGGGAATACTGAAATTTCCATCAATTATTGTAATGAGATATGGGATCGAAATGAGATAATCATCGATGATGCATTTGCTCTCTCAGTTGCTCATGAGATTATGAATGATGATTATGAACCTCGGTCCATAACCGAATGCCGTCATAGGCAATATTGGCCTAAATGGAAGGAAGCAATCCAAGCTGAATTGACTTCCCTTGCCAAATGTAATGTTTTTTGGCTTATTACTAAAACCCCCGACAATGTAAAACCTGTTGGATACAAATGGGTCTTTGTCCGGAAACGAAATGAGAAAAACGAGATCGTGAGGTATAAAGCCCGACTCGTAGCCCAAGGTTTCCTGCAGAGGCCTGGGATAGATTATGATGAAACATATTCACCAGTAGTGGATATTATTACCTTTCGTTTCCTTATAAGTTGGGTTAAAATTTTGAAATGCGTCTTATGGACGTTGTGACGGCATATTTATATGGTTCATTAGATTCCAATATCTATATGAAAATTTCTGAAGGTTTCAAAATGCCTGAAGCATGCACTCCCCGCAACCTATTCTCAATAAAGTTGCAAAGATCTTTATATGGGTTAAAGCAATCCGGCCGCATGTGGTACCAATGTTTAAGTGAATACCTGACTAAGGAAGGGTACATAAATGATCCCATCTGCCCATGCGTGTTTATTAAAAGATCTGAAACCGGATTTGCTATTATAGCAGTTTATGTCGACGACATGAATTTAATTGGGACTCCTGAAGAGTTATCTGAAACTGCTGAATATTTGAAAAAGGAGTTTGAGGTTAAAGATTTGGGTAAAACCAAACTATGCCTTGGTCTAGAGCTTGAGCACAAAAAGAATGGAATACTTGTCCATCAGTCAGCATACACTGAGAGATTGCTTAGACGTTTTAACATGGACAAGGCTCACCCATTGAGCACCCCTATGGTTGTAAGGTCTCTTGACCCTCAAAAGGACCCGTTTCATCCTAAAGAATCTGATAAGGATATACTTGGTCCTGAAGTACCATACCTCAATGCAATCGGGGCTTTGATGTACTTGGCAAAGTGCACGAGACCAGATATCGCTTTTGCGGTAAATTTGTTGGCACGTTTCAGTTCTGAGCCAACCCGGAGACATTGGAATGGGATTAAACATATCTTCCGTTATCTCTGAGGAACCATTGATTTGGGGTTATTCTATTCTAAGAATACTACTAACTCTGGTTTAGTAGGTTATGCTGATGCAGGATATAAATTTGATCCGCACAGAGCTCGCTCCCAAACCGGTTATCTATTTTGCTATAATGATACGGCCATTTCTTGGCGTTCCACTAAGCAACCACTAGTTGCAACATTTTCCAACCACTCTGAAATTATTTCCCTCTATGAGGCCGGAAGAGAGTGTGTCTGGTTAAGATCAATGATATCACACATTCATAATGCTAGTGGATTCAAACCGGTGATAGATTCTCCCACTATAATTTATGAGGATAATGCTGCTTGTGTTGCACAAGTCAGGGGAGGATATGTTAAAGGTGATAGGACCAAGCACATCTCGCCGAAATTTTTCTATACTCATGAACTCCAAGAAAGTCGACAAGTTGATGTTAAACAGATTCGCTCCGTCGATAATCTTGCAGATTTATTTACCAAATCTTTGCCAACATCAACATTTGAGAAATTAGTTTATGGCATTGGTATGCGGCGAGTCAGTAAAATGCAAGATTGAATTCCCCAGAAGTGGAAATTTTAGATGCTCCAGAAGTAGCAGTTTGTTTTATCTCAGGGGGAGCGATTATGGACATAAGTGTACTGTACTCTTTTTTCCTTCTGTCCGATTTTTATCCCACTGGGTTTTTCCGGCTTAAGGTTTTTAATGAGGCAGTAATAGCACGTCCAATTATGCCACTGAAGTAGGCCTACCTATATTGTTCTGAAGGCAAATATATTGTCCTGAAGACAAGCACATATTGTCCTAAAGACATATTAGACGGACTTAATTGTATTGTACTCTTTTTCCCTTATGTTCGGTTTTTTCCCACTGGGTTTTTCCGACTTAAGGTTTTTAACGAGGCAGTACACGTTCAAATTTTAATAGTGGCATTTTTCCAAGGGGGAGTGTTATGAAAGTGGACAAATGCAAGTTGTGCAAACTGTCTAAAATGTAAAAATCTGCAGAATGAATAGTGTACTGCAGGATGAATAGTGTACTACAGGATGAATAGTAATTATTTCGTCTATAAATTGAAGAATGAAAATGAAGAGAAAATATATATCTCTACTAATCGTTTCTTCATTTTTCTCTTTCTCTCTTTCTCTTATTTGTTCATACTTGCTTCTTGTTCAAATTTTAATTAACATACTTTCTACAACACCTTGATTCATTTAATGAATTTTGATCTCATTCAAAAATAATATAAAAAAATGTTTTGGAATATGGTTTTCTCTCAACTTTTCATAAGTATAAAAAAAATTTCGAAACCTGCTTTTATTTTTTTAAGTCTACTTCAATAAAAATAATAGAAAATTACAAAAAACAAAAAAAATCAAACAAAAAGAAAAATTTTAAAGACATTTTCTTAAGGCCTAAATATTATTAAATTAATCGGTACCGTCATATTGACGGGCGTTGTGGGGGTGCTCATCCTTCCCGGCACGTAACCGTACTCTCGACTCCAGTTCTCCGTTCTGCAGACCGGGACCTACCCAGCTTAAGTACCCCATCTAACGGCCATTGCTAAGTTAGGTAGATTCTTAATAGGTGACTAACCACACCTAAACAAAAATGGTTAGTGGCGACTCCGTAATTTTCTCTTAAGTCCCAAATCTGTCGTCGTCTCGGGTAATGTTGCGATAGTTTGGCGACTCCACTGGGGATCTGTTAGAGAGTCAAGCCGAGAATTAATTTAATAATTATTTAGGCCTTAACTTTATTTATTTTATATTTTAAAATTTTATTTTAAGATTTTGATTGCATGATTTTGCATCTCATTTTGGTAAATGCAAGATAATAAATTGGATCCTAGTTTGCATGTTAGGAATTTGATGCTTTATTTGCTAATGAATGTACATGTTTTCTTGTTGTTACTAATCTCTTTGCCTTTTGTTGTGAATAAAAGTTTATTGCTTGTTGATTAATGTGGCATTTTGGGTATATTGGTAAATTGGGAAGGTTTGTATGTTCCTTCACACACACTCATATTTGCATTACATGCATAAGTCCATAATTGGATGTTACCTATTTAGGAGGGGGCAAAGTAGCTTACTCGCGTAGGACAACTCCTCATAGTGAGTTTCTAAGCGAAAAACCCCACTCAGACTGAATCCTTTCCAATGAGCCTATAATGGGTTAGGATTGGAGGCCTTACTAGCCTATGATAGATGGCGAAATAAGGACAGTCTGGGCACCTTTAGATGGCATGACCATAACCATCATATAGGTCACCTACGAGTAGCCAAATTTAGGTAGGGTCAAACCCTTAATGAGTGCAACCTTCAAATAGGGCACATGAAGGAACAACTCCTATCCCTTTTACTACTTGTGCTTTTGTAATGAGGACTGTAGAGTGGTCGAGCATTTTTGGCCATATTAAGATGACTACCTGCCCCAGGGTATATCTGCTTAACCCTTTTGGTTTTTAAATTAAATAGAATGGGGCATTCATGCAAAGTCTATTTATTATCTATCCTTCATTATTACTCATGGTTTTGTTACTGATTTAAATATTTTTCTTTTTCTTTGTCATCTGCATTCTTTGCATCTTCATACATCAAGAGTAGGTATTTGCCATGTATCAATTATCAAGAAAATGGATTTAAGTATGGCTTCTGAAGAGGCTTCGGTGCAAAATGGGGTGGAGATAGAGATCGACCTAGCGCAATTCATTTGCCTCAGTAGTGAAGGAAAAGTGGGTGATCGCCTACCAGAAAGCTCCAAGTCTAAATTGCCTGCGGAGTTTCGACTCAACCTAGAACACAATGATGTATCACAGTTGCTCAGAATTTGGAGAAGTTGGGGTGTCATGCGTCAACAAAGGTTCCATGAGAAGTATAGGAATATAGCCTCTCTAATGAAGATTAAAGTTGACAAAGGGTTCATTCGAGCTATGGTTCATTTTTGGAATCTTTCTTATCGCTGTTTTGTCTTCAATGAAGTTGATTTGCTACCCACTCCGGAAGAGTATGCACAGTTGATTGATGTGCCCAAAGACCATAGAGGAAAAATCTATTGGATGAGGTTTAATAAAAGATCTCTGTCTAAGAAACTCAGTGGTATTATGGGAGTGACTCCGGAAGAAGCTGACGAAATAGTGAAAAGTAGCAAGACAAATGGTTATGAAGCCGAGTCTTTGTACAACTTTGTGGAACAACACCCCATTGACGATCAAGGCCTCAATGTGTTTGCTTTACTGATATATGGTTTGGTTAAATTCCCTAAGACGATCAGGTATGTGGATTATGAAGTAGTGAGTATAGTAGAGCAGTTGCTGTACAAGGTAGATCCATCTACAACAATAGTGGCAAAAACTCTACGTGCTTTGAATTATTCCCAATATCGTAAAGAGTCTCGGCTCAAAACATGTCTGCGATTGTTGCAAGTTTGGGGAATAAGCCATTTGAAGTATTTCAATTGCAAATATTGGCATCAAGACTATCTCGAGCAAGCTAGTAAGGTTCGATGGGAGAAAAAGACAAAGAAGGAATGGATCGATATGCTAAAGGAATTAACTAGTGAAAAAGTGGCTTAGAAAGCTATTTGGATGCCCAGAACTAAGATAAGGTTCCAAACTGCAAGAGATCCATGGATGCCACTTATGGGGCTTTAGGGAGTCATCAGTTACTTACCACTTTTGGCAAGGAGGCAATATGGATTGGACCAATTCATTCCAGAAACCAACGGTTTGAACAGCGTTGAACTCGACTATGAAGAAACCGATGACATAAAAAAGGGGTTGGATTATGTTGCAATCTTGAAAAAGAAGAATGTGGTAGGATGGGGTGAACCCTCCGAAGCTGCAACATTGGAATATGAGATATGGCATGAGCAAAGAGTGAAGGATGGTAAACAACCTGAAGTGCTAGATTCCACTCACCTTATGGGAAATGATGGAAGAAATATTGTAACCGAATTGGCCATTGAAAATCGGATCCTCAAAGACGGTACCAAGGTAGCAAAATTGACCAAAAGACATGAACATGAAAAGAAAGAATGGAAGAAGCAAAAATTGACAATGGAAGGAGAAATCCAGACTTTGAGATTGCATGTCTCTTTGGAGAAGCACATGGTGGAACACAAAGGAAAAAAGATCCAAGAATGGAAGGGAAAGTATACCCAGGAAAGCAATGAAGCGACATCCTATTATGTCCAACTAGAAAGCCAAGCATCTGAAATTCAAAGGCTTAAAAAGAACTTAGACACTCAGCGGGCTCAGTGTAGTAATCTGGAACAAGAATTGAAAAGGAAGACGACCTCCACTTCATTCAAAGGTGTAGACTTACGAAGAATGACAGAACTAGAAAAGGAAAACAACAGTTTGAGGTCTACTGTGAAGGCAGGACAGTCAAAAAGGCAGAATTTGGAGAATGAGATAGCGAAATTGAGTGCTGAATTACAAAAGAATGCTAGTTTGAGGGAAGAAGAACAAATAATGAGGCAGAGTCTAGAAGTTGAAGTAAAAAGGTTGAGTCAAGAACTGAAGCAAAATGCCAATTTCAGAGCACTTTT
The DNA here is from genome assembly GCA_030664755.1 of Microcos paniculata. Lineage (NCBI taxonomy): Eukaryota > Viridiplantae > Streptophyta > Magnoliopsida > Malvales > Malvaceae > Microcos > Microcos paniculata. The sequence continues at coordinate 11,184,196 of CP131463.1, forward strand.
TGTGGGAGAACAAACCAAGAGGCAAGGACTACAAAACGAAGTAGTAAGGCTGAATCACAAGGTGCAATTTCTACAGCAAACTCCATTATATCAAAAATATCTTCAGCTACAGTAGCAAGTCCTTCAGCTACAACAGCAAGTTGATGGGTTAATACAGCATCAAGATCAGCTTAATGAGGAATACCTTGCTTTGAAACAATTTGCGAAACAAAGGGATGGAGAATATGGGCGTAAATGTCTAGAAGTGGGGTTCATGATATATCATATTAATAGTGGGAAGGCAGAGGCAGAAGGGATAAAAGCCAGAGCGATGCTTTTGGAAGCAACCACAACACCACTAGACCCGAATGGCCAAGAATTGATTGATCTTCTGCAAGATATCAGCAACAAAGCTAATCGTGTCCTGGATTTCAATGAATATGTGTTAGGAAGGTTTACTTAAAAGGAAGTGTAGTTTGGAAGGCGTTTATGTTATGAACTCTTGTTATGAGAGTTATGCTTTTGTACTGAACTCTTATTAGGAAGTTATAAATAAATTCACTTACTTCTAATTGATGTACGGCAAATTTTAGATTTTGCATTCATGCATCATGTCACGCATGCATCATGATTTTTACTAAACAAACAAAAGATGGATTTCATTAAGCTTTTTCAATAAATAGCAAATATCCTAATTCACGTTTGTGGTAACAAAGGTTTCAAGATAGAGCAGCAACCCAGGAGATACCTTACCAGATTGCAAACGAGAATTATCATGGAAGAACAAGCGGCCGAGATAGAAACTTTGAGAAAGACAAATGAAGAACTGAAATTGAAATTAGACCAAATGGCAGAAATGATGAGCAGTATGAGGGAGCAATACATGGCAAATACGGGTGGGAACCCTACAGGACAATCATCTCAAAACACCTCTTCCCACCCATTTGGCCTTGAGCCAAATTTGTCTTTACCTCAACCAACCCAAAATGTGAATGCGCCTATACCACCTGCATGTCCAACCATACCCAATTTTCCACCACCACCACCTAGTGGATATCCTTTTGTCCCACAACCTCAACCCACCGTTGTTAACGGCGGGTCCCTATCTGTAGCTCAGTATGCTTCACCTCCTACATTTAACATGGCATCTCTAGTACCAGGATGTACCCCTACCAACCCAGTGGTCATTCCTGATGTTGGTCATACGGTCGAGTTGGAAAAAGATGTATCCACAGAGGAAGGGGGAAATCAACATGTACTAAGCCAGATTGAGGAGAGGCTTAGGGCTATGGAAGCAACTAAGGCATATGGTACTATTAATGCTAATGAATTGAGTTTGGTGGATGGATTGGTGATACCACCAAAATTTAAGGTTCTAGAATTTGAAAAGTATAGTGGAACAAGTTGTCCACATGACCACATTACTATGTATTGTCGAAAGATGGCGGCTTATTCCAAAGATGATAAGATGCTCATTCATTTCTGTCAGGACAGTCTTACCAGGTCAACAACCCGTTGGTATAATAGGCTTGACAGGCGCAACATTCATTCGTGGTATGACTTGGCTCGGGCTTTTATCAGCCAATACCAGCATATGTCTGATTTGGTACCTGATAGGTTAACCTTGCAGAACATGGAGAAGAAGAGTACTGAGTCTTTCACTGAATATGCCCAGCGGTGGAGGGATATGGCTGCCCAAGTTCAACCCCCTTTAACTGAAAAGGAGACAACTAGGATGTTTGTTAATACGCTGAAAGGCCCATACTACAGCCATCTGTTGTCAGGGGCAACAAAGAGTTTTACAAACATGGTGTTGATCGGGGAAATGGTAGAAAGTGCCATAAAGAGTGGCAAGATTGAAGGGTCTGAGTCTAGTTCAACTAAGAAGAACCAAAACCCTAAAAAGAAAGAGGGAGAAATAAATGAAACTGGACATGGAGGATACCAACCCAGACCTCAGTATCAATATCAGAATCCATATCAGGGGTATGCGCATTATCGATACCCGACCAGTGGCTACCAATAACCTCAAGGTTTATATACCCATCCACCAACCCCATACCAATACCCAGCTCCTACTACCAATTATATTGCCTCTGGGCCAGCTTTCCAACCTATGCCTACCACACAAGCATTCCCTACCCCAAACACTTTAACCTCAAATAGTGGAAACATCCAAAGACAAAATCGACCACCCATAACCCACATTGATCCCATTCCTTACACTTACACTACCTTACTGCCTCAATTATTGCAACAAGGTTTAGTGGAAAAGCCTCGTGTCACTAGAACCTATACTCCTCCATATCCTAATTGGTATAAACCCAATGAGCATTGTGACTAACACAATGGTGCAGCCGGCCACTCTACTGAAGACTGTTATGCATTAAAGCTTAAAGTTCAAGACTTGGTGAAGGAGGGAAAACTCAGCTTTAATAAGAATCAGCAGCCTAATGTAGGGCAAAATCCATTACCTAACCATGGAGGGACAACTGTGAACATGGTCAGTGGGGGTGAATACATCAAGAGGTCAATTGAAGAGGTCACAACCCCTATGGTAGTCATCTACAGGGCTTTGGTCAAGGCCCAAATGATTCAAGGGAAAGAGTTGGAAATTAAGGATGATTGTTGTTATTGTGGTGAGACGAATCATGACATACAGTGTTGTACTCATTTTCGTAAAATGGTACAGAGAATGATGGATCAATCTGTGATAGAGTTTTATGTAGAGATTGGGGACTTAGATGTGAATGTAGTGGGCGATGGAAGAGAAACAGTGAAATCGTTTGTAGTCTATTATGATGAGCCTCCAAGGCCGAAACCATTTATGGTTCATTATGATGATCCCTTGAAGTCAAAACCATTTGTTCCCACACCTATTACACCTGTCATAGAGACTCATCCACAACCAAAGCCTTTTGTGGTATATTATGATGAGCCACAAAAACTTAAACCTTTTGTAGTATACTATGATGAGAAGCCAGCTCCCACATCTGCTTCGCCACTTGTAGTTAATCTTCCCCAACCTTTCTCTTACAAGGATGAGCATCAAGTTCCATGGAATTATGAATGTAGCTTTTCTACTATGGAAAAGTTGGTGAATCGGCGGTCCTGCCAGTGTCTGATGTCGATGGGATTACTAGGAGTGGTAGGATCTATTCTTCTGATAATACCGAAACTTCGAAAGAAAAGGCCAAGGTAGATGAAGGGCTAGTAATTGCACAAGATGTGGTGTTGGAGAAGGAAATGGCTAGGGGTGCCAATGTTAATGAGCCCGAAGAATTCCTCAAGATAATAAAACAGAGCGAATACAGTGTGGTGGATCAATTGAACAAAACTCCAGCTCGTATCTCATTACTCTCATTGCTGTTAAATTCAAAAGCCCACCGAGAATCATTACTAAAAGCTTTGAGCCAAGCTTATGTGTCCAAGAATATTTCTATAGTTGACATGGACTATATAGTTGGTAGTATCGATACATCCAACTATATCACTTTTACAGATGATGAGATACCTTCGGGAGGTTGGGGTATCCCTAAAGCCCTTCACATTACCACCCGCTGTAAAGGGTATACCATGGCCAGAGTACTCATAGATAATGGGTCTGCCTTAAATGTGATGCCTCTTCGTTCTCTACAGAAATTACCGATTGATATGTCCCATGTGCAGTCAAGTAACTTAATCGTCTGGGCATTCGATGGAACTCAGAGAGAAGTGTTAGGCACTATGGAAATTCCTTTCCAGGTTGGTCCGGTCACATTTGAGCTTGTATTCCAAGTTATGGATATCAACCCTTCTTATACCTGCTTGCTAGGCCGACTGTGGATCCATTTGGCCGGGGCAGTTCCTTCAACATTACATCAGAAGGTTAAGTTCAGAGTAAAAAGGACTATTGTAACAGTGAAGGGGGAAGAGGATATAATGGTAGCTGAATCATCAGATTCTCCGTATATTGAGGCAGCTGAAGAGGCTCTAGAATGCTCATTTTGATCCTTTGAGATTGCGGAAGTCATGTCTGAGAAAGGCGCGAGCCAAAAGCTAGTTGACTTAGTTGTCCAAAAGAAGCAGATGCAATAGAAGGGTTGGTCAGATGGGAAAGGATTAGGTAGGAATTTGCAAGGGAAATGTGATTTAATAGATTGGCCCAGCCAAGATAACATATTTGGCTTAGGCTTTAGGCCATCTTGGAAAGAAAAGCAGCAAATGAAGGAGAATAAAAAGAACCGGAGATTGGCTAGATTAGAAGGGAAAAATGTGGAGTGGGGAAGGATGGAGCTTCCTCACATCAATCAATCTTTTGTCTCAGCCGGATGGGTAAATGTAGGTCGGCTGGTTTGATGACGGCATCAGTTCAATCAGTACAAAGAGCTCTACAAGATGTAGCCATCCAAGTCATCGATGAAGAAGAGTCAGATCAGTTGGACACTTTGATCTTTGAGACTTCCACTACTATCGAATTGGACAATTGGTCCGTCATGGAAATTCTGACTCTACTTTGTTTTGAGCAGATGTAATCACTTTGAACTTCTGTTTGTCAAATCGACACTTATGCCTAAGAGTGTTGATAAGTATTTTTATGGATGTTTTAAGGCTTTTCTTTTGTTTATACATAATTTGAAACTCAATGACAAATTGATGCATGCTCAGATTTTGATGCAACAAAGTTTACATTGACAATTTTAATTCCTATACTTTTCTCTTGAATGCTACCTATTAACTTTCTTTCATAAGTCATTGCTTTATTTATTATGTATCCCTATTCTATTTCTTTGTATATATCCGTTTCAAACCTTCATTTGCAGGTCCACAGTCAATGAATGCGAAGATAACATGAGCAGTAGGCTTGAGTTTCGATTTTGAAAGGTTGATTGATACTGGGGAAGTTGATAGTGATGATATTAATGACTCTGATCTACCCCAAGACTTACTAAGATTGGTTGAGTGAGAGGAAAGACAAATATTGCCTCAAAAGGAAACCACGGAGTTGGTAAATTTGGGTACAGAAGGGGATAAGAAAGAAGTGAAAATAGGCACCACTTTATCAGAGGGAGAAAAGCAACAGGTGATTGACTTGCTAAAAGAATATTCAGATGTTTTCGCATGGTCGTATCAAGACATGCCAGGTCTAGATCCAGAAATTGTAGTGCATAAGTTGCCGATCAAGCCAGAATGCAAGCCAGTTCAGCAAAAGTTAAGGCGAATGAAACCAGAGATGCTATTGAAAATAAAAGAAGAAGTGATGAAGCAGTTAGATGCCGGTTTTCTTGAAGTAGCAAAGTACCCAGAGTGGGTTGCTAATATAGTTCCGGTACCAAAGAAGGATGGAAAAGTGCCGATGTGCGTAGATTATCGAGACTTGAATCAGGCAAGTCCTAAGGACAATTTTCCTCTGCCACATATCGACACTTTGGTCGATAATACTGCCCGTTATTCTATGTTTTCATTTATGGATGGGTTTTTTGGGTATAATCTGATTAAGATGGCACCTGAAGATAAGCAAAAAACAACCTTTATCACCGTGTGGGGGACTTTCAATTACAATGTCGTGTCATTTGGGTTGAAAAATGCTGGTGCTACTTACCAAAGAGCCATGGTGACTTTGTTTCATGATATGATGCATAAGGAGATTGAAGTGTACGTAGATGATATGATTGCAAAAGCTCGAACAATGGATGAGCATATAACCAATTTGAGAAAGTTGTTCAAAAGGTTGCGGAAATACAAGCTTAGTGTAATACCGAAAAATTTTCTTTCCCAATTTTTAAACTTGAATTTTTATTGTGAATTTTTGGTGCAATAGAAATTATTTATTGAATTGAATCTTAATTTTTGTTGAGATGAACTAAATCACTTTGGATATTTTGATTAATTATGAGAATTGTATATTTTACCTTGAGGTCATAAGGATTAATGATAATATTATTGCAAGATTGGAGATTAAGCCTTAATTACCCATTAAGTGATCTAAGGAGTTATGTGGATTTATGTAAATTAGAATTAAATAGAGAAATAAGTAGAATTGTGAATATGTGGTCATTGAAGGGCAAGGTTGTCATTTGGAGATTAAGTTGGATGGTAAATTGGGAAAGAGAAAAGGAGAAAAAGAAGAAGAGGAAAGAAAGCTTCATTTTCAAAATTCTTCTCATCTTTTCCTCTCACTTTGAAGACAACAAAACCCTAACCCAATCCCTTAAACCAATCTCTCCTTAAATCCCAATTAAGTCTTCTTGTAATCCATGAATCAAACTCATTAAAACCACTCTTAGTGTAGTCATTTTCGTTGGAGCCTAGGAGGGAAGGAAGAAACTTGACTTTTTAGGTGATTTTGGCAATTTGAGCTAAAAAGGAAGAGGGATTTCGTGGTAGATCAAACAAGTGTTGGAAAGTGGGTTTAAGGTATGTTAATCTACTCCATTTTAGCTTCAAGATGCCCTTGGAATCATGTTAATTGGATTTGAATTGAGAAAGATATGCATGTTAGAAGTTAGAAAGTGAAAATGGGTTTTTTGGGTGCACTTTAAGTTGAATTTGAGCTAAATTAATGTTGTTGATGCATTGAGTGATGTTATAAGCATGTTTTGATGATGTTTTGAGTTGAATATTGTGTTGGTTTGAATTAGAATTGGTTGGAAGTTGTTTAGATTGAAAATGGCATGAAAATAGCTTAAAACATGAAATATGTGTAGAGGAATTCCGGCCCAGGTGCTCTAGAGACCCTGGCCCGGATCCTCTTTGAAATAAAAGGACTCACGTTACAGAGCAATTCTGGGTCAGGTGCACCAGAGACCCTAGCTCGGGTCCTCCCTGGAATTTATGGAACATGCCTTGTTCCATGTTGGTTCATTTTGTTCCGTTTCACTTCTAATTCGATTTCTGACTTCTCTGGACCTCCCAAAACCTTGATTAATCATATGAAAGAGACCTTTTGAGATGGATAAACATCTCAAATAAATATTGGATCAAGATTTGGGTATTAAACACCAAAGTTGACAAAATTTGAAAGGGGTTGAGCTCAAAGTGGCTCAACGGGGTGCGTTGCCAATCGGATGGCACGATTTGGCCGTAAATGCATTGACATGCATTCTCATCATGCATTACTCATCTTTTAACATTGAATTGGGTATAATTTTTATGTTTCCATGGTTCCTTGCCTTTGTTCTCTAGGAGAAGGTAATCCCGGTTCGAGTGACGCACAAGCATTGGACTAACCTTGGGAGTATACGACTCTCCCACTTTTGTGAGTGATATGCCTCTTGATGTTGTGGCAACTATTTTGATTTCTCTAATTGGTTTTGAAATTGAATTTGGTATATGAATATGTTGAGATATTTTAGAGAGTGGCTTGTTCTTGAAATGGTTTTGTTAAGCATGTTTGGTAGAAATGTGACCCGAATGATCTTATATGCAATATTTTGCTTGAGATACTTTTGCTATTGACCATATTATTTGTAAATGGTTTTATAAACTATGGCATATACTTGAATTTTGTATCGGTGAGATTAGGGTGCTTGTGCACCTAGGGATTTAGACTTCCAAACTCAACCATGGTTGCCAATTTATGGTCCATTGAGGAGAATGGCATAAATTGTGGTATGATGTATTATGTTGACGTTTGTCATATAGAGTTGATGGGAGAGGGTGACTCTTATGACTTAAATGTTTGTTGTTGGACTCTCTTTGACTCACCACATTGAGTTGTCTAAGCCCAACACCAAGGAAGGGGTAAATTTTGGTTTTGATATAATTGTGATGTGCCAAAACCCCTTGGTGGTTCCCTTCTCGACCTCGGCCAAGGTTTGGAGATTGGGGGAGTATTTTCGGCCAAACCCATCTTGGAAAATTGGGTCTATTTTGTAAATGTTGATGCTTACTAGATGATATACTTTATAAACACGCTGTATTTGATGAAATGATTTGTTTTCTTGGAAATTGCTTAGTTTGGTAAATTGTTTTGAACTTGCCACTCTCAAATCCACACACCGAGCTTAATGTCTCTGTCACTCACTAAGTATTTATATACTCATGCTAGTTGCTCATTTTTCAGGTGTTAGATTGTTTCAACCCGACTAGTTGGGTTTTCTTAAGTCCGTAGCGGTCTATTCCTCCCGCCGGAACCACTTTTGTAAGCGTAGGTTCCTTCGATGCACGTTTCATACTTTAGGCGGATCCATGGAGACTAAACAAACTTAATACTTTGTAAAGAATGTTTTAAACATGTTTACAACTATATTTTGACTACATAGTTTCACTTAAATGTTATATTAAACTAGTTTGACCGAAAGATGACTTTGGTCAACTATTGCACTTACTTATAATATTTTTTTTTCTCTTTTATGATTAAACCTTTGTTAAGATTTATTTTTCAAGTATTAAAATTATTTTGTTATCAAATTTGTTTAAATTGATGGAAAAAGAAGTATATCTAAGAGCCTTGTGGGGTTTCGGGTGTGTGCATTGGTTGACGCGCATCCTGAGGCAACACGGCGGTTGTCCCGTGCCCGAGGAGAGTACCGGGGCGTGACACTTAGGCTGAACCCAGCCAAGTGCACATTTGGGGCAACATCTGGAAAGTTGTTAGGGTTTGTGGTTAGTGAAAAAGGGATTGAAGTAGACCCGGATAAGATCAAAGCCATCCAAAACTTGCCACTGCCTAAAACCCAGAAAGAAGTCAGAGGTTTTCTTAGGAGATTGAATTACATTGCCAGATTCATTTCACAGTTGACTGTTAAATGCGACCCAATTTTCAAATTACTTAAAAAGCCGGATCCGGGTGAATGGGACGAAGAACGTCAGAATGCCTTTGAGAAAATCAAGGATTATCTTACTAATCCACTAGTACTGGTGCCTCCGGTACCCGAAAGGCCATTGATTTTGTACCTCACTGTGTTTGAAAAGTCTATGGGATGTGTACTGGGACAACAAGATGAAAATGTAAAGAAAGAACATGCAGTGTACTATTTGAGTAAGAAATTCACAGAATATGAAGCCAAATACTCTCCATTAGAGAAAATATGTTGTGCATTAGCTTGGGCTGCCCATCGATTGAGGCAATACATGTTGTACCACACCACTTTATTGGTAGCAAAGTTGGACCCCATTAGATACATATTTGAGAAACCAGGATTGTCGGGAAGGATTGCTCGATGGCAGGTATTGTTATCGGAATATGATATACAGTATGTCTCCCAAAAGGCCATCAAAGGAAGTGTTGTGGCAGAATTCTTGGTAGAAAGGGTTGACGATGATTATGAACCTATGGAGTTTGATTTCCCTGATGAAGATTTAATGGCAATATTCCAAGTCGGCGAGGAATCAAAAGACAATGAGACATGGACAATGTGCTTTGATGGGGCATCAAATGCAAGTGGCCATGGGATCGGGGCAGTATTGACATCTCCAGAGGGTAATCACTTCCCAGCTACCGCAAGGTTGGATTTCAGGTGCACCAATAATATGGCAGAATATGAAGCATGTGTTCTAGGCATTCAAATGGCCATAGAAAGAAAAGTGAAGACTTTGAAAGTGTATGGTGATTCTGCGCTTGTGATATATCAGTTAAAAGGAGAATGGGAGATAAGAGATTCAAAGCTAGTCCTTTACCATGATTATATCCAGGATCTTATAAAGAACTTCAAGGAGGTTTCCTTCCATCATTTACCTCGAGAAGAGAATGAAGTCGCAGATGCTTTGGCAACGTTGGCCTCCATGTTTAAAGTTGGCACAGACACAGAGATTCTGTCAATCAGGATTGACTGGAAAAGTGAACCGGCGCATTGCATGAATGTTGAGGAGGAAGAAGATAGCAAACCGTGGTATTGTGATATTGTACAGTTCCTTAAATATCAAAAGTATCCCGATCATGCTTCAAGAAATGACAAGAAGATCATTCAGAGATTATCAACGAACTTCTACTTGGATGGAGAGATCTTATACAAGAAAACCTGAGATCAAGTATTGTTAAGATGTGTGGCAGCTAAGGAAGCTCAGAGAATCATGGGTGAAGTACATGAGGGAGTTTGTGGAACTCATGCTAGTGGTCACAAATTGGCTAGGCAGATTATGAGGTCTGGCCATTACTGGTTGACCATGGAATTGGATTGCATTAATTACACTAGAAAGTGCCACAAATGTCAGATTTATGCGGATCAAATTCATTTTCTTCCCAATCCGCTACATGTTATGGCACCTTCTTGGCCTTTCTCGATGTAGAGAATGGATGTTATTGGCCCGATTACTCCGAAAGCATCAAATGGTCACCAGTATATCTTTGTAATGATTGACTACTTTACCAAGTGGGTTGAAGCAGCCTCATATTTTAGTGTCACTCAGTCAGTGGTCGCTAAGTTTTTGAAAAAGGAAATCATTTGCAGGGATGGCCTTCCGGAACGGATTATCTCAGATAATGCTCAAAATTTGAACAATGGAATGATGAAGAGATTGTGTTCTCAGTTCAAAATTACTCATAGTAACTCTGCGCCTTATCGACCTAAAATGAATGGGGCAGTGGAGGCAGCCAACAAGAACATTAAGAAGATTGTGGCTAAGATGAGTGAAACTTATAAAGATTGGCATGAAAAGTTACCTTTTGCTCTTCTTGCTTATCGCACTACAGTAAGGACATCTACTGGGGCAACTCCTTTTTCACTGGTATATGGAATGGAAGCAGTGGTGCCCATTGAAGTTGAAATTCCATCTCTCAGGGTACTCAGGGAAGTGAACTTGGATGAGGCAAATTGGATCCAAGAAATATATGATCAGTTAAACTTAATTGAAGAAAAACGTCTCGCCACACTTTGCCATGGCCAGTTATATCAGAAAAGAATGATGCGAGCTTATGACAAGAAGGTGAAACCGAGACAGTTCAGTGAAGGGGAATTAGTGCTAAAAAAGATACTCCCAAATCAACGAGATACTCGAGGAAAATGGGCACCGAATTGGGAAGGCCCATATGTTGTCAAAAAGGTCTTTTCTGGTAGAGCTTTGATTTTACAAGAAATGGATGGAATGGAGCTTCCGAGCCCTATTAATGCCGATGCTGTGAAGAAATATTATGCCTGAAGAGAAAAAGAAATAAGAAGAAATTTAAAAAAAGTGAAAAAAATAATTAAAATAAAAAAAGGAAGAAAGAAAAGGAGAGGTCCAAGTTGAAAACCCGAAAGGGCAGCTTAGAGATCGACTGGGGGTCGCTTAAGTTGAAAACCTGAAAAGGCGGCTTAAGCTGAAGGAAGAGAAAGGTATAAGCACAGCATTTCAATGAGCTAAATCAATTCTCAGTGGGTCTAATTGGGGCAAGATCGGATCACTCAATGGGCTGAGTTGTCAACGACGTTGGTATTGTTAGCCAATCAAAAGAACTCGGATCCCGTATGCACATGTTTCCGAGTATTCATTGTCGGGAGGTACCATTATCCTTCCTCTAATCTTTACAAACCTTGTCTATCTTGCTTGAGTTTGAATCAAATAGATTGATTGTTTACTTTGGTCTCACTTCTTAACTATGCAATGAAATTTTTTATTTATCCAATGTTTGCATTAAGATTGTTCATGAATTTCAAAATATGTATAAACAAGTAGAAAACAAAACATGCATGAAAATGCTCGTTTTTCATTCAAAGGTATTGAGCTAGGTTTGACGAACAAAATGTCAAAGGAAGGTCCTCAAAAGGAAAACTAAAAGCCAAATTTCTAGTAATGTGCAGTAGTATCAAAGTTTTTGGGTTGAGAAAAGCATTGATGCGCCTAAGATTTATCAAGTCAGAGCAAATGGATAGATGTTTGAATTTACCAAAGGATTTCATGTTACCAGGAATATGGATCAAGAGGACATTAAAACTTGTCGTCAAGCATTGAACATTTCATACATCATAACATGATCATCACATGATAGCATTAGATCTTCATAAAAAAATGCCTATCATTCCTTCATTTATTTGATAAGGATAGGACATAAGTATCTTTTACAGGTCAAAGAAATGTCCAGCAGTCCATATCTCAATGCAATGTTTCCCTTACAGGCTTTCTGCAGTACTTTGTTTTTTATTACATTGTTGCCTTTTCAACCTGGTCTCTGCAAAATATTTTTCATTGCATTGTTGCCCTCTCAATGAGATCTTTGCAAATCTATTTTTCATTGCATTGTTGCCCTCTCAATGAGGTCTTTGCAAAACTATCTTTTATCTTGCATTGTTGTCCTCTCAACAAGATCTTTGCAAAACTATCTTTTATCTTGCATTGTTGTCCTCTCAACGAGGTCTTTGCAAAACTGATTTATCTTGCATTGTTGCCCTCTCAACGAGGTCTTTGCAAATTTGTTTATTTTGCATTGTTGTCCTCTTAACGAGGTCCTTGTAAAATGTTTTCATTGCATTGTTGCCCTCTCAATGAGGTCTTTGCAAAACTATCTTGCATTGTTGCCCTCTCAACGAGGTCTTTGCAAAACTATTTTTCATTGCAACGCTGCCCTCTCAACGAGGTCCTTCCAAATTTGTTTATTTTGCATTGTTACCCTCTTAACGAGGTCCTTGTAAAATGATTTATCTTGCATTGTTGCCCTCTCCACGAGGTCCTTGCAAAACTGTTTTTATTGCATTGTTGCCCTTTCAACGAGGTCTTTGCAAAACTTTTTATTTTCCGTTAATACCCTCTCAACGAGGTTTTTGCAGAAACTTTTTCTTCTAATAATAAAAGCGGTGTCTACATCATTGCTTATTTCTTGATTCTCTAGAAGCATGCACTTCTAGATGCTCAAGAAATATGCCAAGAGGGGCAATTGTAGACACTATATTTTTACTTTATTATTTCATTTTATATTTATTCTTATTTTTTATATATTTATATTTTCATTATTCTTATTTTTAATTCTATTATCAATTTTGTTTACATTTTTTACTCTTTATTGGGTCCTGAGTGCTTAAGGTTTGCTTGGCTAAATTTTGGACTACTTATCAATCGAAATTAAAGGTCCAATTTTTATTAAAAAAAGGAATTTGGGATTACAATAATAAAGCCTAATTCACCAAAGTTACAAAGTTACAAAGGCCCAAACATTTTTTATATATATAAATATAGATATCACACAAAAATATAATACAAACAAAAAAAAAACAAACGAAAAATGCAATTTGAAAAAGAAAAAAAGAAAACAATAGAAATTTAGGATTGGGGATGATAGCACGTCTCTTCCACCCCATTGGCTGTTTTGTTTTCCTAAGTGGCCTCTCTCTCTCTCTCTCTCCTCATGGCTTTTCTTCCCGGATACCTCCAAAGATAACAGAATGGAGCCAAAATCTGAACAGCAACAGAAGAATTGTTGGGTTAATGGCCTCAGTAGGTGCCGAAAGTGGAGCAGCTTTTATTGTTGCTGCTAATTGAATTATTTGCAAAGGACCCCAGCGTCCTTGTCGAGGCTTTGTCTTCTTGCAATTTCCACCGCTTTTATTGTTGCTACTAATTGAATTATTTGCAAAGGACCCCAGCATCCTTGTCAAGTTGGCTTTGTCTTCTTGCAATTTCCACCTTTAATTTAACGCAGCCTACACAAATTTTGTTAGCTAATGACAAAGAATAGAAAGTAAAATTAGCTTTTTGAAAAGAAATAATTTTTTTCATTTCTTTTATTGTTGCTACTAATTGAATTATTTGCAAAGGACCCCAGCGTCCTTGTCAAGTTGGCTTTGTCTTCGTCTAATTTCCACCTTTAATTCAACGCAGCCTACACAAATTTTGTTAGCTAATGATTGTTTTCAATTGCTAAAAAATTCAATGGAGAGAATTTCTGAAGTAATGATTACTTCCACTAAGGAGCTGTTTGGAAGATAAGTTTTGAAACATGAGAATCTTGAAAATTATTTCAATTCGGAAGAGTATGGAAGCTTGAGCAGATTGGTGACAACATACTTGATGGTACTTTCAAGACAATCCATAAAACAAATAGTGCACCTGCTGCTCCGGGACAACTATTACTATTTCTGAAGAAATAGGCTATTGATGACGCCTCATCACTTCAGCTTGTTGATTGACTTAGCAAAGGTGTGCATGTGGTTAGTTGTGCTCCCGAGAACGACAGTGTATTCCTAAGAGAGTCACTATTCCAAAAGGCCATAATTTTCTCGTCAGGTAGCAGTTGAGACAACTAGCAATCCTGCAAAGACAATTTCTATGTGTTAACGGCATGGATCTTCGTGCACTTACTGCTTGCCTCGTTGCGATTGTTTGTTCCTTAGAGCAGCCACCACTTTGGCCCCTTGGAAGCCCTGCTGGGGATGGTGCATCTGTTGTTCTAAAATCAGTTCTTGAAAGGGCTACTCAACTTTTAAGCCATCCATTTGGAAATTGTAGCATGCCTAATTATATTTTCTATAAGGCCTCGTTTGATGAATTTTTCAAATATGGGACCATTATGCAATCAATGCATGACAAGATCCATTTGTCATTTCAAATAGCAAACCCCCCACATGATTCTCTTGCATAAATCAGCTAATCATGTTTTCTGTGGGGCCTCGTTTGATGAATTTTTCAAATATGGGACCATTATGCAATCAATGCATAACAAGACCCATTTGTCATTTCAAATAGCAAACCCCCCACGTGATTCTCTTGCATAAATCAGCTAATCATGTTTTCTGTAGAGCCTCGTTTGATGAATTTTTCAAATATGGGACCATTATGCAATCAATGCATAACAAGACCCATTTTTCATTTCAAATAGCAAACCCCACGTGATTCTCTTGCATAAATCAGCTAATCATGTTTTCTGTAAGGCCTCGTTTGATGAATTTTTCAAATATGGGACCATTATGCAATCAATGCATAACAAGACCCATTTGTCATTTCAAATAGCAAACCCCCCACGTGATTCTCTTGCATAAATCAGCTAATCATGTTTTCTGTAGGGCCTCCTTGATGAATTTTTCAAATATGGGACCATTATGCAACCAATGCATAACAAGACCCATTTGTCATTTCTAATCAGCAAACATCTCCACGTGACTCCCTCAGCCAACTTCTCTCCTTGTCAACTTTTCTCCTTGACAGCTGGGTGATCCTCCAAAGACAGCAAAAGTGGAGTCAGTAATATAAACAACCAATTGCAGCAAAGAAAGAAGGGGTGAGGTAGGGATTACAAGGGCAATAAGTGAGGACCTTTAGATCAAAATGGGAGAAGAAAGAAGAGCCATCAGATTAAAAAGGGGAGAAAGGATTATAAAAAGGATATTTTCCTTCAGCAAGAGTAGAGGAAGAGGGCCAAGCATAGCCGATCACAAGAGAAAAAAAAAAGAAAAGAGAGAAAAGAAGAAGAAAAAAGGGGAGTGTAGTTTTTGTTCCAGAGTTTTTTTTTTTTTTTGGGTCTTCTCTTTGAAATCTAAATTGTGGAAAGTTAGATTAGGGTGGAGAGAGTAACATACTTGCTTTCAGGGGAGATCCAACAGTGTTTTTCTTACATCAAACTCTCTAGTTTTAGTTGTTCTTGAAGTGGATCTTGATGTTTGTGGGCTACTTCAGTGGAAATAAACCTTGGATTCGAGTTTGAAGTGAGGAGGAAAGCGATTTTTTGGGAGCTGGAGGTTCCGGTATAGTGGCTGATAGTGTCCTGCTAGTTTGGCTCTTGGTGTTCGTAAACGAAAGTGGCATAGTTGGGGTTTGGTGATTCAAGGATCATCATTATCCAACCAGGGACTCACACTTTTTGCTCGGCTGGCTTGACCCATTTAGTAGCAGCAACCTTCCTTTCATTATTATATATATATTGGTATATTTCCACTCCATTTTTTATTAACTTCATATATTTAGACTTGGGTTAGTTTTCTATTTGCTTTTGTTGTTTTTATTTATGACTAATTTAATGTTTACTTGTGATTTGGCCTGCATAATGTTACGGTTAAGATGGTTTCAAAAGGATAAAAAAAAGATATATAAAATAAAAAGGGAATAATTTGATGATAGGATAATAGGTTGAGTGATAAGAAAACCATATTCCTTGGGTAGTATTCCTTGAGTAATGTTTAATTTTTTGTTAAATCATATTCCTTGGTGGGAGTAATTCAATGCCGTTAGTAATATAAAATGGGAGAATAGAAATACAAAGGTTTTAGTTAACAAAAGGAAATAAGATTTTCTTTATAAAAAGGAGTAGCATTTTTTTTCTTTGAAAATAAAATAAGAAGACGAATTAATTCAAAGTTAGATTTCCTTCAAGAGCATCATTTTTCATAATTATTATTGTCATATTATTATTGTCATCCATGCGAGTAATGATATGCGGGGATAATGAGGGTCCGATCATGGAATCCGGTTCGAGAAGGTGAAAATTCACACCCGATCGGTTTCCTAGGTAAGAGATCCACTTTGAATCGGACCCAGAAGTGGGCGAGCTTCACGGTGGGTCTTGATAAAATCCTTACTATCCTTATTTTTAAAATTGATAAGATAACATTTCATATGCCATGCATTTAGGCATCTAAATAAATTATAGGTGTTTGTTTTAAAAAATAAATAAATCAATAATGATAAATTCTTAAGCCAATAAGGACAATAAAACCTTTACGTTAAATAATAAAAGTAAAAGAGTGATTACCTATGTCTAACAAAATCCTTACAAGTGGTTTAAGCTATGAGGATTTAATCATGGGATCCGGTTTGGGAGGGTGAAAATTCACACTTAGTCCGGATTTTTAGATAAGATACCCATTTTGAATCAGACCCAGAATTGGGCGAGGTTCATCGTAGGCCTTGATAAAATCCTCGCCATTTTTTTAATTGGCAAAAATAAGATTTTACACCTCAAACATTCAAATGCTCAATAAAAATTACAAATTTTGAAAAATCTCAAAACCAAAATATAAAAAAATAAAAAATGAAAGTTGTTCAAAAAAAGAATGGAGCAATAAAATGGACTTTTGAAAAAAAGGCTATCCAATAGTTTCATTCTAAATGTCAACTTCTCAAAAAGAAAAAAATTGCTTTTCTTGAATAAAAAATGAATTTCCCAAAAAAAATCAAAAGTTGAAAGAATTCACTTGATATATATATTTTTTTAAAATGTTGATTTAAGATGATAATAATAAACCTTGATTCATTTAATGAATTTTGATCTCATTCAAAAATAATATAAAAAAATGTTTTGGAATATGGTTTTCTCTCAACTTTTCATAAGTATAAAAAAAATTTCGAAACCTGCTTTTATTTTTTTAAGTTTACTTCAATAAAAATAAGAGAAAATTACAAAAAACAAAAAAAATCAAACAAAAAGAAAAATTTTAAAGACATTTTCTTAAGGCCTAAATATTATTAAATTAATCGGTATCGTCATATTGACGAGCGTTGTGGGGGTGCTCATCCTTCCCCGCACGTAACCGTACTCCCGACTCCAGTTCTCCGTTCCGCAGACCGGGACCTACCCAGCTTAAGTACGCCATCTAACGGCCAATGCTAAGTTAGGTAGATTCTTAATAGGTGACTAACCACACCTAAACAAAAATGGTTAGTGGTGACTCCGTAATTTTCTCTTAAGTCCCAAATCCGTCGTCGTCTCGGGTAATGTTGCGACATCTATTAGCCTTCGATGCATTAGCAGTAGGTGCCTCATCAGGAAGGGGTTCCTCAAGGACATACAACTTTCTCTCTTGTTTGAGGACTATCCTTAAGTTTCTGTACTAGTCGAAGAAGTTTAACCCATTCAACTTGTCCTTCTTAAGGAGGGATCGTATTGAAAGTGTGTTGGGTGTGTTTGATGCCATGATAATCTACAATAGAAAATGAAAAATAAGTATCATGCTTTTAAATCATTTAATTTGGAAAATTAAATTAAATGATACTCCCACTATTTTGTTCAAATTAATAACCCTCACTATTAATTTAGAAAATCCTACCTTAGAACTTTCTAGTAGGCTGAGATCCATATTTCCTAAAATCTTGAGTCAGCTTTGACTGATCACTCAAAACTCGCTATTTTGGTAGGCAACTCTTGCCGATTGCATCTCATGCAACTCTTGGATAGTTAGGTTAACAACTCTTGCCGTAGCTCATCCTATGAAATACCTAACTCTTTGCCTTTATGTCCTCAATCCTATTGAGATGGCCTAGTTAAGACGTACCCAATATTAGCCACTTTGGATATCACTATTATCCTATCGCGTCTTACAATGATAGAAAATATGTACTTTGGTTTGGCAAACCTACATTTATTCGATCTAGGCATTAATGAAGGCTATACATTGGAAGGCATTTGAGGGAATTTGGTCTCACCAATTTTAATCTTTGTCATTAAATGTCATAAATTGATCTTATCAATTACCAATAAGCATACATCCATTTTAATCATATATCTCATACATAAAATAAATACAAAAAAGTAAATGTGACATAGTTATAGCCCAATCTATATCAATTCGCTCAAGCAATAAGAGAATTGACAAGGTTAACCTAGGGGTAATTCTAGCTTCTCCAAGCACCACCTTGGTCCACCTTATATAACCACCATGTCCTTGCCTCCTTTGGTTAAGCATCTTCTTCCCTAAAACTATCCTAATTATATACAAAAAATATGATAGAAACCTCGAGTTACATTCGAGGAAGGTAAGGTAAGAAGAGAATGTACAACCATAATTTTGAGAGAAAGGCATGCCACATAGGCTGCATTTAAAAATTTAAAAGCCTTCGCAAAACCTATAGTCATAGGGCTATAACTATACACCATGCTCAAAGAACACAATCAATATGCTATTCATAACAACATAATAATTAATCAAAATTGAAAACCTTAAAATTGATTGTATTATATAACTAATGGGTTTAATATGGGGTTACAGTCTAACACCTACGTAGAGAAAATATGGTGATCCCGCTTTTTCTTCAAACCCTAAACCCAAAACCCTAATTGCCTTATTTTTTTTTTTTTTGCTTAACTCTTAGGCATAGCCAAATGCAATCACTTCTTGTTATCAGTTAATGGGTCTCATTCAATTTTTGACAATTTAAACATGTCATACAATTTAAATATATTAAACACATTAGGGTAGAAAAACCAAAATCAATATCACATATCAATTTCATCATAAAACAATATATACAATATTACATGTATAAATCAAACTGATAACCAGAGACCGTGCTTTTCAATCAATCCGATTGAGTTTCGCAAGTCATTCTTGATACCAATGAAAGGAAACTGAAAACAAACAGACGCAGCATAAATATAAAATTTCAGTTCCCACCAGGATCCTTGCAGATGAGATCCCAATCAGTGATAGAAATATTACCTTGTGTGATGAAATCAGAAGCTGAAGCTGGATCAAAACAAACTACAGCAAAACCTCCTTAGGATCTTGCCGCTACAGTATCCATACGATTAAACAACAACTAGTCTTTGTCTCATGAAGAATAGGGATGGAGTTTTCTCTCTGTGTTTTGTGCTAGCAAATGTACAGAAAGTTGTGTTTTGTTTTTCTGCTAAAGGCTCTACCCTTATACGTGTCTCACACTCCTTTTATATTTAGGTTAAAATTCTTTTAACCTAATTAGATTTGGATTAAAGTCTTGATCCATTTAGACTTTAGGCTACGGTAATTAGGCCTAACTGATTTGTCTTCGGGCATAACCCAACAAAATGAAGGTGGATGGTACGATAGACAAGTTTAAAGCAAGACTTGTAGCCAAAGGCTTTCCTCAAAAGCATGCCATAGACTACATTGATGCTTAGACTTCTAATTTCACTTGCTTCAATTTATAATTTGGTAATACATCAAATGGATGTAAAAGACTCCCTTTTTAAATGGTGAATTAGAAGAAGTATATATGGAACAACCTAATGGATTTGTTGTTTGTGGACAAGAGCATAAGGTTTGTAAACTTGTGAGATCATTGTATGGACTTAAACAAGCACCAAAACAATGACATCAAAAGTTTGATGATGTAGTGTTAGCCAATGGTTACAAAATTAATGAGTCTGATAAATGCATATATAGCAAATTTGAAATGTAATACCAAAAATTTTGGTTATTAATTTGAACTTTTGTTCAACTTGAAAATTGAAGTTAATCTTTGATCAAGTATTGACATATTGAGGAGTAGTGAGTTGGTTTGGAGAAATATGATTAAGTATGGATATTCAAACTCCACCTTGGTGTCTTAAAGAATAATTATTATAGTATTGGAAAATTGTGGATTAATCATTATGTAAGTGACCTTGGGAGTTGTTAGGTACTAAAGAAAATTGAGGTTAAATGAAAGAAGATGATTTATTATGAAATTATGGTTTGATGATCGGAAGGAGTTACTAGAGATATTAAGTTGATCCATGAAATGATTTGGAGCCACAATATTAATTACTATTGTGAATTGAAGATTTAACGGAAAAAAAGACTTAAGCGAAATTGAGAGTCTTCAGAGTTATGGAAATTATGGTAAACTGGAGAAAATGGCTAGATTGAATATTTATGTGCTTTGGAGGACAAAGTGGACATTTGAAAGGATAAGTGAAGTGAAGTTTTGGAAACTCACTTGGATGAAATTGGAAGAAGAGGATTTTCTCCTCATTTCTTCTCATGTTCCTCTTTCTCTCTCTCCCAATTGAAGAACAAAATGACCCTAAACTTACCTAAAAGGAAACCCATTGAATCCTCATCAAATCTTCATGGAAATCAAGAATTAAAATCATCAAAATCATCCATGAAGCTTGCGATTTCATTGGTTGGGCATTGGAAGGAAGAACAACTAAGTTTGGAGGTGTTTTAGAAAATGGAGCTTAGAAGGGGGAAGGATTTTGTGGTAGATCCATCAAGCTTTGGAAAGTAAGCTTGAGGTATGTTATTTTACTCCATTTCAGCTTCCGAATGCCCCTAGAATCATGTTGATTGGTTTTGAATTGAGTAAGATATACATGTTACAAGTTAGAAGATGAAAATGGGGCTTTGGGTGCATTTTGGGTTGAATTTCATATTAATTGATGTTTCTAACGCATTAAGTGATGTTATAAACATGTTTTGATGATGTTTTGAGTTGAAGATTGTGTTGGAATGAATTGGAAAGGAGTTTGGAAGTGTTTGGAGTGAAAAAGGGTGAAAAAGGGTGAGAACTCTAGAGGAGCCAACCACTGGCTATGACCAAAAAAGGGAAGGCACGGGTCTATGGCCAGCCGGTGCCAGGTGTGCCAATAGCTGGCCACTGACTGTGACCATTGTTTTACTTCGTTTTGCCCCGTCTCGAATCCAAATCGATTTTTGTCTTCTCTAAGCACACCAAGTCATTAAAAATACTTCCATAAAGACTTAAATGAGTGGGATAAACCTTATAAATCAATCTTGGATTAAGAGTTGGGCATTTAAGCCAAAATTTGGCAAAATTTTGTGAAATGTTGAACGTAAAGTGGCTCAATGAAGCGCGCTGCCAATCAGGTAACGCACTTTGAGCATAAAGGTGTAGAGTTGCATAGCATATAGTCTTAGAATGTTATAATGAGTTGTTAAGTGTCTTAACATGTTGTTTTCATTGTCTTAACTTACCTTCTAGGAGGTTGCACATTGGTGAAAGGCAAGGTGCAAGCATGTAGACTCATGGGAGTGTTTACCCTCCCGAAGTTATGAGTGGATAATGACTTGTTATTTTGAATGATAAATGATTATGTTTTCAAATATAGATCTTGAAAAGAGGTTTGAAAACCATGTTTTGAGTATGGATGTTTGTTATATTGTTTGATAAGCATGTTTCGTAAAACTGTGACTCGAATGATTGTATATGCCATATTTTACTTGTAATGCTTTGGTTACCAACCATGATGCTTGTAAATGGTTTTATGAACTATGGAATGCACTTAGATTTCATATTCGTGAGATTGGTGTGCTTGCACATCTTGGGAATTGAATTCGCAAACTCAACCATGGTTGCCAATCTATGGTCCATTGAGGAGAATGGCGTAGATTGTGGTATGCTTTATCATGTTGATGATTTTCATGAAGAGTTAATGGGAGAGGATGACTCTTATGACCTGTGTACTTGTTGTAGGACTCTCTTTGCCTCACCACATCGAGTTGCCCAAGACCAACACAAAATAGGGGGTAAATCAAAGTTTTGATATAATTGTTCTATACCAAAACCCCTCTATGATTTCCTTCTCTACCTTGGCCAAGGTTTGGAGATTGGAAACGTGTTTTTGGCTAAAATCCATGTTTTGTGGAAAATTGGGTCTATTTTGAGATATCTCGATAATTATGAGCCTGTTTGCTTTCCAACCATGTTTTCAACTGATGGAATGATTTGATTTCATCGAAATGCTTGAGTTATTGATTTGGCATGAAAACCATCGTATGAAATTTTGATTTGAGTCTGAACATGCTTTGATATTCATGTCTTATGACTGTATGATTTATACGTTTGAATATCAAATGGTTTGTCAAGACCATTTTATAGAAATGCTTTGTAAGTTACATACATAATCCTGCAAAGTGTGTAGACTTTTATGAACTGTTACTATTACTCACTGAGTATGTGTTAGTACTCGCCACCTGTTCGTGTCTACATGTTTTGCAGTACCTTAGTTCGGTCGTGTCTTCATGTCTCGATTTGACTGTGGTGGGTTCAGATGTTTTGTGCGGTGTCTCTCTTTCAAAGACGGCCTGTACATTTGAGCTTAGGCTCATGATTGGTAAAGGATTCCATTGGAAAAAGAAAAGATAAAGAAGACTAGTCTTCGAACTTTCGGTTTTTGAAATACTTCGAGTTATCTTTTAGAGTTGTTGATTTATGAAGGCGATTACCAATTACTTTGTATTTCAAACTTAAACAAACTTGTAGAATTAACCAAGTTTTGACTTTCAGTTGAATTTGGTCAACTCTTACGGAAAATGTTTAAATTTTATTAAAATCTTATTTATAATCGTTTCATTCAAATTAAATGAGTCTCCAAATTGGTTTAAAGATGTTTTTATCACGATATCGTTTAATGCCTTGCGTGGTGTCGAAGTACAGTGCTGTAGACTAGTATTTCAGTGCAATGCGGCAATTGTCGCATGCTCAGCTTCTGGGCTAGGGTGTGACATGAAAAATGGTAAAGAAGTCACAGTTTGCTTGTATGTAGATGATATTTTAAATTTTGGCATTGATTTGGAACAAGTTGAGGAGACAAAAAAATTTTTGTGTAATAATTTTACCATGAAAGATATGGGTGAGGCGGATGTCATTTTTGGCATTAAAATTATTCGAGATAGAAGTAGCATATCTTTATGACAATCACATTATATTGAAAAGGTGTTTAAAAGGTTTGATTTTTGGATTGTATACCCATTTCTACACCCATGGATCCTCAAATGAAATTGGTGTTGAATGCTGGTAGGATAATTGACCAATTGCTATATGGAAGAGTAATTGCTTGTTTGATATAGAATTTGCTGTTGGAAAATTAAGTAGGCATACAAGTAATCCAAGTGATTTACATTGGCATACGGTTAAAAGAGTACTAAGATACTTAAAGAAAACAATTAACTATGGCATAAGGTATAGTGGATGCCCTTTGGTTTTAGAAGGATATTTGAATGCTAGTTGGATTAGAAGTAAAGAAGATCATGCTTCCACAAGCAGATGGATCTTCATGCTTGGTTTTTTTGGGGATCCAAGAAACAAACATGCATAACGGATTCCACTACAGCTGCTGAATTTTTGCTTTAATTGCTGCTAGAAACGAAAAGGAATGGCTTAGGAACTTACTTTATGATATACCTTTATGGCCGAAGCCAATTTCACCAATTTCTATTGATTGTGATAGTGAAGCGACTCTGGAAATAGCATATAGCCAAGTATATAATGGAAAGTCTAGACATATTGGGTTAAGACATAGTTATGTCCGACAATTAATTTCTGAAGGAGTGATCACTATAACTTTTGTGAGGTTAAGTGATAATTTGGCGGATCCTTTAACTAAAAGTCTTGCTACAGATCAAGTAAATAAGACCTCAAAAGGAATAAGACTCAAGCTCCTGAATAAGAGTCACCATGATGGAAACTTGACTCAACATTTGGTATAACGTCAAGTCTTAAGTTCAACGAGACAAAGTACATCATTTTTATGTGGCTGCTAGCAATATAATATGACATAATATATTCCATTCCAAGTAAAGTGCTAGGAATTCGTAATAAATTAGATGAGTAATATACTCTTAACAGATCCATAGCATAAGTTTTTTAAATGTTTTAGTTACAAGGACATTTAGATGATATCTATCTGTAGACACTTATTTTTAATTTTAATTGATTAATTAATTAATTGGTCAATTGATTGATTAATTAGTTGGTCATCTCCAAATTTTATCTCACTTATCATCCTCATTGCCTTGTTAAGATAAATTTATTTATTTATCATCATTATTATTATTATCATTATTTTAATTAATTTCAATTTTATAATATTGCAGGTGATTTTGAATAAAGTCATGCGAAAGCCAAGCTAACTAGAGAACAACCAAGTTAACACGGTTTTCATGCAAAGATATATATATATATATATATATGTATGTATACATATATATGTATGAATATATATATATGTATAAATATATATGAATATGTATAAATATATATGTATATGTATAAATATATATATGTGTATGTATATATATGTATATTTATATATATATATATACACATTCTAGAAGCCTACGCACGTAGGGAGCAGATTTTATATTGCAGCCCCCACCGCAAGGATGTCCAAATATTTTGCAAAAGAAAATGATGATGTGACTCTACGTATGGACAATTGTGCAGGTGAGACCATACTTTACTATCACAAAAGCTTTGATTATGGAGAGCTTTATGGTGATTAGAGAAATTTTGTTTGTGACAACAACGAACCAGTCACCCCGGGACCAAAAGGTCAGCATGCCGCTCATGGAAGCAAATATGCATGGCTCCCCAAAAATTATTAATGGAGTGACGGTGGCAAAGGAGGTTCGTTGATACATGGAAAAAACTTGTCGAGACTGAGATGGATGCTAAGTCTGGTTCAAACCGTGTTGTTCCCTGGTCTACAAGACCTCATCTTTCTAGAGTTTCTCGCAGTGGCAGCAAGCTGAAGATGATCATAAGCTACGTAAATAATCTCCTTTCCGGTGTCTTTCCAGAACAACAGCGGCTTCAGTCTCTTTGAGCTTTGGATGAATGGTTACAGATTTTTGATCCGTCCCAAAGGTTCCATTTTCAGGTTCAGGGCAAGAACTTCATCTTCGACGCCAACAAACAACAGCTCCCAATGCAAAGCCAAGACAATGACCGATTTAATTTGATGTTAGTGGACTTGGAGTCACATGGTCCCAATCAACAAAGTTCATCATTTGCTCTCTATTATTGCAACCAGCTTTCTTTTATTCTTTGTTAGAAATTGATTAGAAAAAAACAAAATTGAATTCCAAAGTCAAAAGTCATCCTACTAGCAAATAATTTAGTAATACCATCATCGTCAATGGATGGTAGAATCGGTTGCCATTTCCTCACATCCTCTCAACTTCGCGGACCCCTCCACTCCACTGTCATAATTCTCCTCGAGTAACTACTAAAGAAAAACAAAATGCTGTCTTGGTTAAAGAGAAAGAGGTGGAAGTTGTCAAGAGCATCTCCCCAAGAAAACGCTATGCGGGATCGGTCGTGTCTCTTGGCCAAGATTGTGCTAGTCAGAGTGTCCTACAGTATTTCAAGATGGACCGGGAATAACAGCTCAGCATGCGTTCCCACGTGATTTTCTTGCGAGCTCCAGCTGGGTACCCTCCAAAGACAGCAAAAAATGGAGTCAGTAATATAAACAACCAATCATAGCAGAGGAAGAGAGGGCAAAATAGGGAGCACAGGACTAAAAATTAGAAGCCATCAGATGAAAAAGCATAGAGGGAGGAGAGCCGTCAGATGAAAAAAAAAAAACAAGTGAGAGTATAAAAGAGGCAACTCAGCCAGCAACTAGGGGGGAGGAAATTTTTTCTTTTTCGCTTCTGAAACAGAGAGCAGCTTTTTGATTTTTCTCTTCTTCATTCCTTTCTTTTTCTTTCTTTCCAGAGAAGAGCAACTTTTTGTTTTTCTGCTAAAACAGAGATTTTCCAAAGAACAAAGAAAACATTTTTTTCAATTTTGAAAAGCAATCCGAAAATACCCAAACCAAAAAACCAAAAAGCTTTTTCTCTCTCTTTTTTAAAAAGGGTTTGGCTAGAGAAAAATAGAGAAAAGGCTTGTTGTTTATGAACTTTTAGCCATTCTTTTCTCCACAAAGCCATTGTTTTTAGTTTTGATACAAAAGTTCATTCTTTTTTAGGTAAAGTTCTTACTCTTTTGTGTAAAAATTATTTCTTTATGCTTTAAATATAATATTCTTGTTGTGGAAAGTATGTTAATTAAAATTTGAACAAGAAGCAAGTATGAACAAAGGAGAGAGAGAAAGAGAAAAATGAAGAAACGATTAGAAGAGATATATAAATATTCTCTTCATTCTCATTCTTCAATTTATAGATGAAATAATTACTATTCATCCTGCAGTATACTATTCATCTTGCAGTACACTATTCATTATGTAGTACACTATTCATCCTGCAGTACACTATTCATTCTGTAGTAAACTATTCATTCTTGCAGTACACTATTCATTCTGCAGTACATTATTCATCAATAGTGATATGTACTATTCATCCGACAGATTTTTACATTTTAGACAGTTTGCACAACTTGCATTTGTCAACTTTCATAACACTCCCCCTTGGACAAATTCCACTATTAAAATTTGGACGTGTACTGCCTCGTTAAAAACCTTAAGTCGGAAAAACCCAGTGGGAACAAAAACCGAACATAAGGGAAAAAGAGTACAATACAATTAAGTCCGTCTAATATGTCTTCAGGACAACATGTGTTTGTCTTCAGGAAATATAGGTGGGCCTACTTCAGTGGCCTGATTGGACGTGCTATTATCCTTAAAAACCTTAAGCCGGAAAAACCCAGTGGGACAAAAACCGAACAGAAGGAAAAAAGAGTACATTGCACTTATGTCCATAATCGATCCCCCTGAGATAAAATAAACTGCTACTTCTGGAGCATCTAAACATTTCCACTTCTGGGGAATTCAATCTTGCATTTTACTGACTCGCCGCATTCCAATGCCATAAACTAATTTCTCAAATGTTGATGTTGGCAAAGATTTGCTAAATAAATCTGCAAGATTATCGACAGAGAGAATCTGTTTAACATCAACTTGTCGACTTTCTTGGAGTTCATGAGTATAGAAAATTTTCGACGAGATGTGCTTGGTTCTATCACCTTTAATATATCCTCCCCAGACTTGTGCAACACAAGCAACATTATCTTCATAAATTATAGTGGGAGAATCTATCACCGGTTTGAATCCACTAGCATTATGAATATGTGATATCATAGATCTTAACCAAACACACTCTCTTCCGGCCTCATAGAGGGAAATAATTTCAGAGTGGTTGGAAGATGTAGCAACTAGTGTTTGCTTAGTGGAACGCCAAGAAATGGCTGTATCATTATAGCAAAATAGATAACCGGTTTGGAAGCGAGCTCTGTGCGGATCAGATTTATACCCTGCATCAGCATAACCTACTAAACCAGAGTTAGTAGTATTCTTAGAATAGAATAACCCCAAATCAATGGTTCCTCGGAGATAACGGAAGATATGTTTAATCCCATTCCAATGTCTCCGGGTTGGCTCAGAACTGAAACGTGCCAACAAATTTACCACAAAAGTGATATCTGGTCTCGTGCACTGTGCCAAGTACATCAAAGCCCCGATTGCATTGAAGTATGGTACTTCAGGACCAAGTATATCCTCACCAGATTCTTTAGGACGAAACGGGTCTTTTAGGGGGTCAAGAGACCTTACAACCATAGGGGTGCTCAATGGGTGAGCCTTGTCCATGTT
This sequence comes from Microcos paniculata, assembly GCA_030664755.1. Lineage (NCBI taxonomy): Eukaryota > Viridiplantae > Streptophyta > Magnoliopsida > Malvales > Malvaceae > Microcos > Microcos paniculata. Next base: position 11,212,070 of record CP131463.1, read on the forward strand.
AAATCCTCTAAGCAATCTCTCAGTGTATGCTGACTGATGGACAAGTATTCCATTCTTTTTGTGCTCAAGCTCTAGAACAAGGCATAGTTTGGTTTTACCCAAATCTTTAACCTCAAACTCCTTTTTCAAATATTCAGCAGTTTCAGATAACTCTTCAGGAGTCCCAATTAAATTCATGTCGTCGACATAAACTGCTATAATAGCAAACCCGGTTTCAGATATTTTAATAAACACGCATGGGCAGATGGGATCATTTATGTACTCTTCCTTAGTCAGGTATTCACTTAAACGTTGGTACCACATGCGGCCGGATTGCTTTAACCCATATAAAGATCTTTGCAACTTTATTGAGAATAAGTTGCGGGGAGTGCATGCTTCAGGCATTTTGAAACCTTCGGGAATTTTCATATAGATATTGGAATCTAATGAACCATATAAGTATGCCGTCACAATGTTCATAAGACGCATTTCAAAATTTTCTTGGGCAACCCAACTTATAAGGAAACGAAAGGTAACTATATCCACTACTGGTGAATATGTTTCATCATAATCTATCCCAGGCCTCTGCAGGAAACCTTGAGCTACGAGTCGGGCTTTATACCTCACGATCTCGTTTTTCTCATTTCGTTTCCGGACAAAGACCCATTTGTATCCAACAGGTTTTACATTGTCGGGGGTTTTAGTAATAGGCCCAAAAACATTACGTTTGGTAAGGGAAGTCAATTCAGCTTGGATTGCTTCCTCCCATTTAGGCCAATCTTGCCTATGACGGCATTTGGTTATGGACCGAGGTTCATAATCATCATTCATAATCTCATGAGCAACTGAGAGAGCAAATGCATCATCGATGATTATCTCATTTCGATCCCATATCTCATTACAATAACTGATGGAATTTCAGTATTCCCAAGGTTGATGATCTTTTCATGGGTTTGTACCACTTCAGGGGCAATATGCTCATGAACTCGTGCCATTTCAGGGGCAATATGCTCTTTTTGAATATTATGTTGTGCCACTTCAGGAGCAATTTGGTTTCCTCGAGAAAGATTAATAAGCTCATCTGGAGCAGATTCTAAATTCCTCCCCCTTCTTTTTCGAGGAACAGTATCTTTTGATCCCATCGGTCTACCACGCTTCAGGCGCAGGCCATTTAGATCCATTTCGGGTGGTTCTACAGGAACATCTATCCTAGCTGGAACATTCGCAGCTGGAATATGAGATTTTGTAACTTTAGCAGTCTCATTAAATGCATCAGGCATTTGATTTCCAATAGCTTGTAAATGGATCAATCGTTGCACCTCATTTTCACATTCAGGTGTTCTTGGGTCTAAATGAGACAAACTTTTCTCATTCCATGAGAAAATCTCAACATTTTTCTGCTTTCCATTTGTGGAAGCTTTGGTATCCCAAGTGATGGGAATACTGTCTCATCAAAATGACAATCCGCAAATCTAGCAGTAAATAAATCACCCGTCAATGGTTCAAGGAACTGAATAATGGACGGTGAATCAAATCCAACATAAATGCCCAAACGGCGTTGAGGACCCATTTTGGTCCTTTGTGGTGGTGCTACAGGCATTTGTACCGCGCAACCAAAGGTGCGAAGATATGAAATGTCTGGCTCCTGGCCCAAGACTAACTGAAGGGGGGAATACAAATGAGAAGTAATGGGGCGCAATCTAATTAAAGATGTAGTATGTAAAACAGCATGACCCCACGTTGAGGATGGGAGCTTTGTCCTCATCAACAAAGTTCACATTGCGCGTTGATAATAGGCAAACATGGGACCATCTGCAGGATGCATCCACTAGTACCATGAAATATCTAAATGGTCCACTTGCAGGCTAAATCGGCCCACAGATATCACCTTGGATTCTTTGCAAGAATGAAGGGGATTCATAATCAACCTTTGTCATGAAAGGTTTAGTAATTTTATGAACAAGATTCACAAATGTAATCTTTGGACAACAACACCTTTGTATCTTTTAAAGGGTGTCCACGAGTATTTTTAAGGATTATTTGCATCATTGTAACTCCTGGATGACCAAGGCGATTATGCCAAAGTTCGAACACATCAGGGTTCATTAGTTTCCAGGGCATCGTAGCATATGATTCTATAGCTCGTATTGGGACATAATATAATCCCATACTAGAAGCTTCCAGCTTCTCATGGATGGTCTTCTGGCCCATCTTGTAGTAAGTGATGTAAAGAAATTCCTTATTTTGCTCATTAATTGTTTCTAGATGGTACCCATTACGGCGTATATCTTTGTAGCTAAGTAGATTTCTTTTTGATCTACTGCTCAACAATGCATCTTCAAGATACAATGTTGTGCCATTTGGCAAAATAACTATGGCAGTCCCATAGCCATCTATAATATTAACAGGACCAGATATTGTCTGAACATTTGCCTTGCGCAATGTCAAATTTGAGAAAAAGTGTTTGCCACAAAGTATAGTATGTGTTGTAGCACTATCAAGCAAATATATATCTTCCTTTTTCTCAATGTGTCCCATTTGCATTAATCTTGACAACTTCAGGTGTCAAGTTTCATAAAATTTAACAAATTTATAATATGATGCAAAATATAAACCAACAAATATGAAATAAAACTCATGATTTTATTGACGACCATATTTATTTAATATCTTCCTTGGTAACATAATTATCCAAGGGTATGGCAAAACATAGATGAAAACCCTTAGGATCTATTTCTGGGGACTTATTATTTTCATCAACATTATAAAAAGAAATCAGAAACCTCAAAAGGTTTTTCATTGCCAAGAATATGATAGTTTTCATTTACCAAAACCTTATTGACTTCAGCATCAGTCTCAGTTAGGTCAATGGCATGGGTCTCAACATGCTTGCCTTTATCCTTCTGGGATGCTTGGTATAGATCAACCAAATGTTTGGCCGTACGACAGGTACGTGACCAATGACCAGTCATTCCACAACGATGACAGGTACTATCATCATGATTCTTCATAGGCTTTTTACCTTTAGGGTTGTGTGGGAGTTATTTATATTACGGTTAAATCTCCCACTACCCTTACGGAAAAAATTCCCATGCCTACACTCACGGCCTCTAGGACGGCTAAAATTCTTACTTGAGCCGGCATTTGCTTCAGGAAATGCCTTAGAGCCAGCAGCTCTTAAATCATGATTTTTAAGCAGCAACTCATTTGTTTGTTATGCAGTCAACAGGACTGAGATCAATTCAGAATATGTTTTAAACTGGCGCTACCGGTATTACTGTTGCAATACAATATTCAAAGCATGAAAGGTGGAGAATGTTTTCTCTAAAAGCTCAGCCTCAGTAAGCTTAACACCACAAAGTTCAAGCCGTGATACAATATCATACAAAGCTGAATTATAATCAAACACGGACTTGAAATCCTGCAACCTCAGATGTAGCCAATCATATTGTGCTTGAGGGAGGATGACAGTTTTGGTATGATCATACCGCTCTTTCAATCTTGTCCACAAGATCAAGGGATCTCGGACAGATAGATATTGAACTTTTAGGTTATCACTTAGATGCCGTCGGATAAAAATCAAAGCATTTGCCTTATCTTTATCATTAGCATTTCCATTTGCACCAATGGTAGCTGCAAGACCTTGGCCTTGGAGATGCAGTTCAAAATCGAGACACCATGACAAATAGTTATTGCCACTTAAATCCAAAATTTGGAATTTGGGCTCTTCAATATTTGCCATAATTCTGAAACGAATGGTCTCAATTAGGTTGACAACTTCTGGTGTCAAAATTAGGTTGACAACTTCTGGTGTCAAAATTAGGTTGGCAACTTCTGGTGTTAAAATTATTTAGAAGTAAATCTTTACACAATAAAAATTTAAATTATCTAGTGTAAAGAAAAAGGTTAAATAAAATAATGGAATCAAACCTTAAGAACTTACCAAGCTTTAAATTTGCTTCACTTTAGAACACTCGTGCAAACTTCAAAATTGCTTCTCTTTAGAACACTCGTGCTGATAACGTGTTGTGGAAAGTATGTTAATTAAAATTTGAACAAGAAGCAAGTATGAACAAAGGAGAGAGAGAAAGAGAAAAATGAAGAAACGATTAGAAGAGATATATAAATATTCTCTTCATTCTCATTCTTCAATTTATAGATGAAATAATTACTATTCATCTTGCAGTACACTATTCATCTTGCAGTACACTATTCATTCTGTAGTACACTATTCATCCTGCAGTACACTATTCATTTTGTAGTACACTATTCATTCTTGCAGTACACTATTCATTCTGCAGTACACTATTCATCAATAGTGATATGTACTATTCATCCTGCAGATTTTTACATTTTAGACAGTTTGCACAACTTGCATTTGTCCACTTTCATAACAATTCTTGTATTATTATGTCAATCTTGTACATAAAAATATTAGCTTTATCTTTTACAATGATATTTATGATCCATGAAGCATTTGTATATTGCTAAGTGATTTATTTAGTTTAATATATGTTTTAATATGTTCAAGATGATGCCTTTCTATTTGTTTGTCTATTTTATTCTATTAATATGTCATTTTGCTTAAATATTTACATGATTATATAAAAAGTTCCTAACTTTCTTGTTTTATACCCTTGTTTATTACTTTTAAAGCTTGCTTATATGTTCAATATGCTTGTTTAGTATAAAGTTTTAATCTTGATTAAAAAGATTGCATTTTTTAAGCTTATGTTCATCCTTGATTGATTAAAAATCTAATCTTGATTATAAAGATCATAACTTTAAGTTGATTAACTTGTTTGCTTAGTTAAATGTTAAGTTTAAGGTTATAAAAATTGTACCTTTTTGTTTGTGGGTATTTTTGTTTCATTAAAAAATGAAAACTTGGTTAATAAAAATTGAATCTTTAAGTTTTTTTTATTTATTTAAATAGAAATAACCTTTGATTTTAAAAATTGAATTTTTTAGCTTCCATAAATGTATGTTTAGTTTAAGATTCAATTTTTTTATTATAGAAATTACTTTTTTACCCTTGAATATGTGTTTTGCTTAATACAAAAATTTATGCTTGTATATAAAATTACCTCTTTGCCCTCATGGGTATGTTAGTGTCACGCCCCGACCCGCCCGGGTCGGCCACGAGGCAACCGTCGTGCTACCTCGAAGTACGTGCCAACCGGTCAAGCACCAGAAGCACCGCAAGGCATTGAAATGGATATCATCGCTGCAAAACAAAACTAAAATTTTATTTAGAAATCATTTAATAAAAATATTAATTTATAAGCAATGCCAGTGGACTAATTAAAAAGGATACCTACACAGCGGAAACCACTAAACCTAAGCCACCGACGTCTTCTAGTGAGCCTCCTTTCTATGGCATGACTCCATACGCCAACCTGCATCCATCCACATTGGATACAGGTGAGTGACAGAGGTTCTAAGAATCTCCATCTGGGTTAGGGCGGATATGGGAAATCCAAAATAAAATAAAATAAGAATAAAAAAAAATATTTTTCTTTTAAAATTCTTTTCTGGTTCTCATGCTGAGAACCCTCTTTTAAAAAAACTTTAAATAAATAAATAAATATATATATACATAAAATGGGCTGGCATCTCTGTCATACTGGAGGCGCGACCCGTCAGTCATCTTATGCCTCACTGCACCGAGGGCTATCTCTTTTCTTATTCATAATATTTTTCTCTTTTCTATCTCTCTAGCCCTTTTCCCTCGATGGTGCGTCGCTGTGGTGGAACACAGCGAACTGGAGCTCTGGCGAGTTTCCCTACGTGCCTCTCCCAACCAGGCCCGACTCACCGTGCCCCTCGATAGGCGGTCCACAACTGACTATCTTGCATGCTCTCAAACTCGGTCCACGCTCCCGCAAATTGGAGCTCCGAGGAACCTTTTCAAACACTCATCTCCCAAGGGCATCGCACCCTTAATAATCATAATAATAATATTTCAAATATATTTATATATAACATTACATATTTAAATTAGATAAGCACACACACGTAAGTTTATATATTTCTTTTTAAAATGTCCCACTCACTGTGTGGGTATATCACAAGCAGTTGTGTGTATGTGAATTTCCCATATCCCAAAACCTTTTTTTAAAAAAAACATTTATATTTTAAAAATCATTTTGAAAACCCCTTTTTCCCAGTGGCTAGACAGAGAAGTCTAAGTCACTCACGGTAGTGGGAGAATCGTATACTCCCAAGCGCTCCATGTAGTTCAACCTCCGGGGCATCGCCGCACTCGATCCAACTGGAGCCCTAGTACACGGAAATATAAATTCGCATTCATAATTAAATTTATGAATGCACCTACGAGGCTCTAATATGACCTAAGACGATGTTTCAATGTAGTTTGGAAGACCCGAAAGTGTTCCGAATCAATTTGGGGTCAAATTGGGTTTCGGGACGTAAAATGACTATTTTGCCCCTAAAGGGCAAGAACGGATCCGGATCTGGAGTGAACCGGCGTCGGTTCTCTTCGATCCGAAGCTCGGTAGCCGGGAAGCAATAACGGCGCAGTTTCTGGACAGAATCGGCACCGGTTCTATTCTGGGTTCAACCCGAGAATTTCTTCAATTTTCCTCTTAATTCGAAAACCGATGCAATCGACCACCAATTTAGATACAAATTTAGATGCATGCACCTTAATGCATCCACGACACGTTTACCGAAAGAAAAACAAGAAACACAAGCTCAAAGTTCCTAGATCTCGAATCTAAACTTAAAATCTAACTAAAAGTTGAACCTAACTTTGAGCTTGGATCTCTCCTAAACCGATGCATGGAAAGACGTGCAAACTTAGAAAAACGTAGATCGAGGAGTTAAGAATAACTCACCAAGATCTCGCCTCGAACTGGCAGTCGGTTTGTCCGGATCTGATAATTTTCCAAAATGCCTCCGTTTGGCTCCAGAGAGAAAAAGAAAAGAAAATGAAAGAAAAAGAAAAAGAGAAATGAAGAAAGGCTTTGGCTCACCCCTATTTATGGAGGAGCCCGACACCGGGTCTACTCGGGCCCCGAGTCAAACTTTTTCCCTTTTTCAACTTTCTTTCATTTTCGCCCATTGGCTAAATCTTTTGCTTTCTTGTGCCAATGGGGCCCATAATAAATTTCTAGGGACTTATTTGGAGGTCTTTTTGGCATTTACTAATTTTCATGCACGGTTAATTACTTTTTCTTCTAACTCCGTCTTATCCTAAGCTTATCTTTTCTTCTAACTTGACACAGCCGGACCGACTTATTATTCAATTATTACGTCATCTTACACTATTCCGTTCGTACGAAAAGGTCGTGCTAGGTCCGGCTGTGTCAACTCTCCCCTTCTTATAAAAATTTCGTCCTCGAAATTAAATAAGGTAGCTTGGAGAGGTTTGGCTTCCGTTGAAGCCCTTATTTAGTTTTTGAATAGTGTTTGCCTCACTATTCACCGCTGAAGTTCACTGCGCTTCCGCTGCATACTCTGATCATTCTCTCTCTCAAGAGTGGCTTCATCGCCCTTATACTCTTGAGTTTGAACCTCATCTTTTCCTTAACATAGCCTACCCTTACCTATTCATGGGTTAGGCTCTCTTTACTTTAAGTATGACCTTTGGAGGTTCTTCCTTTGCTGTAGCTGCGCTTGCTTGATCCTCTCGCGCAATGCCAGTGGACTAATTAAAAAGGATACCTACACAGCGAAAACCACTAAACCTAAGCCACCGACGTCTTCTAGTGAGGCTCCTTTCTATGGCATGACTCCGTACGCCAACCTACATCCATCCACATTGGATACAGGTGAGTGACAGAGGTTCTAAGAATCTCCATCTGGGTTAGGGCGGATATGGGAAATCCAAAATAAAATAAAATAATAATAAAACAAATATTTTTCTTTTAAAATTCTTTTCTGGTTCTCATGCTGAGAACCCTCTTTTAAAAACACTTTAAATAAATAAATATATATATACATAAAATGGGCTGGCATCTCTATCATACTGGAGGCGCGACCCGTCGGTCATCTTATGCCTCACTGCACCGAGGGCTATCTCTTTTCTTATTCATAATATTTTTCTCTTTTCTATCTCTCTAGCCCTTTCCCTCGGTGGTGCCTCGCTGTGGTGGAACACAGCGAACTGGAGCTCTGGCGAGTTTCCCTACAGGCCTCTCCCAACCAGGCCCGACTCACCATGCCCCTCGATAGGTGGTCCACGGCTGAGTATCTTGCATGCTCTCAAACTCGGTCCACGCCCCCGCAAATTGGAGCTCCGAGGAGTAGGTAAGGGTACGCTATGTTAAGGAAAAGATGAGGTTCAAACTCAAGAGTTTAAGGGCGATGAAGCCACTCTTGAGAAAGAGAATGGTCAGAGTGCGCAGCTAAAGCGTGATAAACTTCAGCGGGGAATAGTGAGGAGGACACTATTCGAAAACGAAACGAGTTTAAGGAACCGCAGCATTAGATTATCTGGAGCCCTAATACATGCAGGTGAGTGACTTCATCGCCCTTAGCCTAAGCCTAAGCCACCGATGCCTCCTAGTGAGCCTCTCAGATATCCAGAAACGGCACCGTTTCTGCTTCCCTGTGACCGACCTTCGGCTCGAAGAGAACCGGCGCCGGTTCACTCTAATTCTGGCGCCGTTTCTGCCCTTTAGGGGCAAAATGGTCATTTTGCACCTCAAAACCCTATTTGACCCCAAATCAATTCGGAACACTTCCGGGTCTTCTAAACCTCATTCAAACATCATCTTAGGTCATATTAGAGCCTCGTAGGTGCATTCATAAATTTGATTATGAATGCTAACTTATATTTTCGTGTACTAGGGCTCCGGTTGGATCGAGTGCGGCGATGCTCCGGAGGTTGAGATACATGCAGCACTTGGGAGTATATGATTCTCCCATCACTGTGAGTGGCTTAGAATTCAGTGCTTAGCCACTAGGGAAAAATGTTTTTAAAAATATAAAATTGTTTTAAAAAGGTTTTGCAACGGTTTTGGGCTAAGGGTGATCCACGAAACACACTTTTATTTTGTGATACACCCACTTATGGGGGTGGGATGGTTTTAAAAATACAAAAAGATTGTGTGTGTTTACATGTTTTAATATTTATATAAGAAATAATAATAATATTATTATTATGATTATCGGGGTACGATGCCCCTGGAAGATGAGTGACTGAGTGGGATTCCTCAGAGCTCCAATTTGCGGGAGCGTGGACCGAGTTTGAGAGCATGCACGATTACTCAGTCGTGGACCGCCTATCGAGGGGCACGATGAGTAGAGCCTGGTTGGGAGAGGCGCGTAGGGAAACTCGCCAGAGCTCCAGTTCACTGTGTTCCCCCACAGTGAGGCACAACCGAGGGAACGGGCTAGTGTTTGAGATAAAGAGAAAAAGAATATGAAAAGAAAAGAAATAGCCCTCGGTGCAGTAAGGCATACGACCGGCCAGTCGTGCCTTCAGTGTATTAGGTGCCAGCCCATGAGTATTTAATTATTTTATTTTATTTTATTATTTTAACGGTTTTAAATTTAGTTCTCCTTGGGAGAATTTAAAAAGGGATTTTGAAAACAAAAATTTATTTTATTTACTTTAATTATTTTATTTTATTATATTTTCGATTACCCTGCTTCCCTAACCCTGATGGAGACCGATTGAATCTCTGTTACTCACCTGTATCCAATGTGGATGGATGCAGCTTCGCGTAAGGAGTCAACAAATAGAATGGAGGCTCACTAGGAGGCGTCGGTGGCTTAGGCTTAGTAGTTTTCGCTGTATAGGTATTATTTAAATTAATCCACTGGTACTGATTATAAATTAAATATTTTATTAAATGATTTCTAATTAAAATTTTAGTTTGTTTTGCAGCGATGATATCCATTTCAATGCCTTGCGGTGCCTCGGATGCATGGCTGCAGACACGTACTTGGAGGTAGCGTGGCGGTTGCCACGTGGCTGCAGCTCAGATGGTGAGAGGCGTGTCCTTTGGGACAACAAAACCGTTGGTGGCCAGGGTTCGAGGGGTGGTTCTGCAGAACCCAGTTCGAACCTCAACTCCTGGGCCTTGGGACAATACCTGGATTGGGCCTGGCTTGGTGGATTGGGGTCCAACAGAGCAGGTAGGAGTTGTCGTGGTGGGTTCGGCCCAACAGTGAGCTCCTTAGGGTTCCGTTGTCCTGGGGGACACAGCTCTGACAGTTAGCTTAATTAGTAATTATATCATGTATTAAATTACTATTTTGCCCTTTATGCATGCTTTCCTAATTAAAAATCTAATTTTGCATGTAAAATTACCATTTTGCCCTTGCTTATATATTTGTTTAATTATGAATTGAATTTTGTATAAAATTGCATACTTGACCTTGTGTATGTGTTTGTTTAAATTAAGCTTGCTTATATATGTTAAATTAGCTGTCATGCAATTTGATCTTGTAAAATTAAATTTAAATTCCCATGTTCTATTTATTTATCGTATTATATTGTGCAATTAATTGTGTATATGTACTAACCCTTGTTTCTTTGTTCCATTAATGCATAATTAAGTTTAGAACATCGATTTTTAAAAAATTCATATGCATGGGGTGACCGGTGGGTACCTCGGGAGTCCGAGGTTTCTGAAGGTTTTCTCCGATGGGAAGTTTTTCCGGTGTCTATCGGGAGTCCGATCGGGCCCGGGGGAATTTTTCATCCCTTCAAAATTAAAAAAAATATTTTTCTCATTTAATTTTCATAAAAAGCATACATCATATTTATGATTTCTTTAATTTCCTAAGATTAGCAAATGAACTAAAAATTTTTATTACCATCTTTTACAAAAGGAATGTTTATTCCAAAACCTTTTATCCATTTTTACTTTTATGTTTTACTTTCATTTTATTTTAAGAAAATCTCTTGTTTAAGAAGCCCAATTAAATTAAAAGGAATGTTTATTCCAACATTAATTTCAAAACACATTTTAAAAGTTTTTTGGGAGATCTTAATTACCCAATTATAGTTAAGGCCTCCGAAATTAATCCAAGTTTTATTAAAAAACAATTTTCAAAATTTCTTTTCTTATTTTATTTCTTTCCAATGAAAGGGAATATTTATTTTCTTTTATCCTTTTTTAATTTTTCAAAATATTTTCCTTTTTGGAAGGATTTTAGTATATTTAATTAATTAAGACCTTTCAAGTAAACTTCATTTTTATTAAAAGGCATTTTTAGCTTCAATAAAAAGAATGTTTATTCTTTAAATCTTTAAAATTCTTTTTCAAATTTAGCTTTATTCGATAAAAAAGACATTCATTTTTTTTTAAAAAAAAAGGGTTTTGTTTTTTTGAAAAGTCTTAATTTATTAGTCTACTAAGGTTTTCCTACTAAACTAAATTTTTGTCAAATTATTCCCTTCAACAAATTAAAAAGAATATTTATTCCGACATTGTTTTAAAATTAAATCTTTCTAAGAGATTTTAATTTAAGTAATCATAATCAAAATCTCTTAATGTAAATTTCAAAGCATGAATTTGAGGATGTTTATCCCAACCTTTTTGCAAAATGTTTTCTAGAAGGTTTCAATTAATATTCTCATAATTGAGACTTTCTAAAATTAAAATTAAATCTTTGTTTTTTCATAAAAGGATATTTATTCTCATTTTAAAATTTGACTTTGATTTTAGAAGAATATTTATTCCTATTTAGAAATTGAATCTCCATTCTAAGTAGGAAATTTCTTCAAATTCAAAATTGGACTATGGATTTTCACATTAAAAGGAATGTTCATTCCGACATTAAGTCTTTAAATTTCGAATTTAGTTTTTATAATGGGATGTTTATCCTACATTAAAAGGAATATTTATTCCGACATTTAAAATTATGTTTTTCTTAAAATGATTTTAAACACATTTTATTATCATTTTCCAAGTAAAATATTTTTAAGACTTTTGTGGTACCGATTTCCGGGCGTCTTGGGGGTGCTAATCCTTCCCCAAGCGTAACCGACTCCCGAACCTAAAATTTTTTTCGTATACCAGTTTCTTTCCTTAACTTGATGTAATCTTTCTAGATTTACGTTGGGTTAAACCAATAGGTGACTAACCACACCTATTAAAAATAAAAGGTTAGTGGCGACTCCATTTTGTTTTTCAACTGTTTAGTCCCGAGCATTTTTTTTACACCATATCATCTATCGTCGGAGCGGTAAAACGTCTCGACAGCTTGGCAACTCCACTGGGGAACTTTTTTTAGAGAGTCAAGCCATTTCTTTTTAAGTCTTATTTTACTTGGATTTGATAATGAAATGTTTTAAAACCTCATTTCATGCATTGCATTGATTCATTTCATTCAAAATTTTTCCGATAATTGTTTCAAAAAAATTTCAAAAAGAAAAGAAAAGAAAGGTTTTTCCAAAATCAGGTTTATCAAAGTTGCATTTTGCATATACATCACATTTGATTTATATTGTATGTATGTTTATATGCCTTGATTTTCTAACATGCTTTGTGTATTTATCATTTTGCCCTTTCAATTACTTGTATGTATTTTTCATGTTTTAATTCCTCGTTTATGCCATGTATACTTGTCTTGTATGCTTATCTCTTGCCCCATTATTTTTCCATAATTATTTATCTTATACTTTGAATTGTACTGATCGTGTGTTGACATGTGATAGTGCAATTTTTTCTGCTTCTTGCTTCTGCTCCTCCGAATGTTTGCTCCCTCACCGAAAGGCAATTGGTAAAGGTACAAGTCCCTACCTCACACACAACACAAATTCATAACATAAAAGTTCGGGAGTCCGAACTTCACCTTTATTTAGGAGGGGGCGACGGGGTTGCCTCCACCCCATCTTGTCCGATGGGTACCCTTGTCTAGAGCTTTGAACCCAACATGCAAAGAAACCTAAAATCTAACCTAGATAGAGTCAAACCCATTCAGAGAAAACCCAATTTCTTAGGGCACAAAGGAGGGACAGCTTCTAACCTTTATCAATTCCTTTCACTTTATTTGTATATATACTTATCTCATACTGATATGTTGTTTGTATAATCTGTCTGTTTATCCGTATATATGCTTACTTCATGATGATATATTGATAAGTTGTTGATACACTGTTTGTATAATCTGTTTGTCTTTTTTCACGTTATCTGTATATATATGCTAATTTTATGATGGTATATTGATAGTTTGTTTCTTTTCTTCCCAACTTTATCTGTATATGTTTATTTCACAATGACATACTGATATACTATTTGTATAATCTGTCTGTTTTCTTCCTCACTTGTACATGTTTATTTCATGACGACTTACTGATATGTTGTTTGTGTTTTGTCTTATAATCTTCTTGTTTCCTTAAATATCCATGATTATTGCTTTTTTTATTGTCGGCGTCACATGTCACACATTTCATTATAGAATCATTCGCAACAAAGGAACCGTAAAGGGAAATTAGTCATGACTGACGAACAAGGTCAATCTTTGGGTCAACAGATATTTGGGTTCCCGGCATTGTTCCGATGAAATGACCAGTTATCCTTTATGGTTAAATTGTTGTAACCATGCATTTTTACATCATACATCTAATCATTGACATGCTTCATTTTATTCTGTTTCATATTTCACTTGTATATGCACATCCATGTATATAATTTATCTTAATGGTGAGATAACACATTTCCTTTTTTGTCATTTCTTCCCCTTATTTTTACATCCCATGGTTGCATTTTCATCAAGCATGTTGATACATACATTTCATTCATAATAAGGGAATCAGATTCATCCTTATGATTACATCAAGGGTTTCAAGATAGCACTTTAAGCACACAGATATGATACTAGATTACGGTCCAAAATCATAATGGAAGAGCAAACTACTGAGATTGAGCAGTTGAGGAAGGCAAATGAAGAGTTGTAAAAAAAAAAAGACTGGATCAGATGGCAGAAATGGTGGCCAATATGAGGCAACAAAACATGGCCACCGTAGGCAATAATTCCAATGGGCAATATTCCCAGAGTACGCTCCCACACATGCCTCCAACAACTCAGGCAATGCCTCTCTCTCACCTCTAACCCTTAGTATACCCCCTACAAGAAAATCAAACACAATTTCCGCAATCAACCACAAACACATTCACCTTTCTACCACCGCCTCCGCCTTGTATATACCCTTTTATACCCCCAATGTTCAATACAAGCAAAGGACTTCCAAAGCCAATCCCATAAATTACTCCTCCCACATACACCACGGCACCTCTTGTCCCTGGATTTGCCCCAGCCATCCCTGTGATTGTGCCTAACGAACAGTTTGAAAGGGAAATTGGCGGAGCTGAAAGCCATAAAGTATTAAGTCAAATAGAGGAATCGCTCAAAGCCATGGAGGGCACCCATGCTTATGGCACTACTGATGCATATGAGTTGAGTCTGGTGGATGGATTAGTGATCCCACCGAAGTTCAAAGTGCCTGAGTTTGAAAAGTACAAAGGGACTACATGCCCTACAGACCATGTTACCATGTACTGCCGAAAGATGGCTGCTTATTCCCGAGATGATAAACTGTTGATTCATTATTTCCAAGACAGCCTTACTGGGTCAGCAATACGGTGGTATAACAAGTTGGATAGGCGGGGTATTCATTCATGGAATGATTTGGCTCGGGCTTTCATCGATCAGTACAAGCATATGACAGATTTAGTGCCCGATAGACTGACTTTGCAAAACATGGAGAAAAAGTCTTCCGAGTCATTCACTGAATATGCCCAAAGATGGAGGGACGTGGCAACTCAGATTCAGCGTCCTTTAACTGAGAAAGAGATAACATGACTATTCATTAACACCTTGGAAGCTCCATATTATAGCCATATGCTAGCTGGCACCACCATGAGTTTCACTAACATGGTCCTAATTGGCAAAATGGTGGAGAATGCACTCAGGACCGGTAAGTTAGATGATGGGGAGTCCAGTGCAGCCAAGGAAAGTTCCAAAGAGAAAAAAAGCGAAGTGAGCACTATCAGATGTGGAGGATACCAACAACACCCACAACCCCAATGCCAACAATGCCAACACCAATACCATCCCACCAATTTCACACCACCTCAGAACACTGACCAGTATTCTCCTTCCAGCTATACACAACCTCAAAATGCTTACCAATGCCCAATGTCCGACATCATTTCCACTGCTCCGAGACCAAACACCAAAAACCGGAATCCAAGACCACCAAAGAAAAGGAAACAATTTACTTATATCCCCATGACTTACACAGAGTTATACACCAAGCTATTGAATAGCAAGATGATTGAACCGGTTCAGTACTCGACCCTTTTACAGCCTCCATATCCTACATGGTTTGATGAGAATGCAATATGCACCTATCACTCATGAGCTAAAGGGCATAGTATTGAAAACTGCATGAGATTGAAAAAAGTGGTACAAGGGATGATCAGGAAAGGTCGTTTGACTTTTGATACCGGTGTGCAGTTGAATGCAGGGGCAAATTCATTCCTAATCATGGCGGGAATGGAATAAATGCTATTAATGCTGAATTATCTGTGGAACGGCAAAACATGGGTCCGGCAATTAGCACCAGGGACCAATCTGAATAATTTGGAGGCTTTTAAGATGCCAATAACAGAATTTGACATGTGTTGAGCCTCGATTTTGTCTTTTATTCCACATTTCTGTCTAAGAGTGTTGGTGGTTGATCTCCATGTGTTGTGGGCTTTATTTCTCTATTTGCTTATCATTTATGATTTTAATGTCATGCATTTCTGCAAAACTTTTTATCATATACGTATTTCATCTTTCATATAGTCTTGCCTTTTTAATCCTTATTCTTTCCCTATGTATATATGATTATATCTTTACCCTTCGATCTATTTGTTTATCTATCTATTCATGGATCATGTACATATATGTATATATTTCTTGTTTTTCTCTTAAATGCCCAAGATCCCAAGTGATGAATGTAGAGATAGCAAAGATGGCCCGATCGAGCCCAACTTTGATTGGTTCATTAATACAGATGATTTTGATGATAGCAATAATGATGATTACCTCCTCTTTGACGGCGATCTTCAATACTAAGACAGAAGAGGAAAACAAGCAGAAATGTACTTTGATGTGGCATCAAATGTATTGGGGCATGGAATGAGAGCTAGTTAATATCCTCGAATGGGGATCAATGCCCAGTGACAGCAAGATTTGATTCTGACTGCACAAGGTGATATGGCAGAGTATGAGACTCATATATCTGGAATCCAAATGGCAAAAAAAAAGATGAGGGAAAGAGAATAAAAAAAAGAAAAAAAAAGAAAGCAAAAAAATTGACCGTATCATCATGCATGTAAGGCATCCTTAAGGTTTTAACTTATATTTTGAAATCATTACTTTTCAAAAACCGTTGTTTTCAAAATCACATTCCTTTGAGGGAATACTCTTTGATAAAGGTAACCATGCTTGGGAAGAAAAATGGCCGTCTTTCTTGTTCCCTTGACTTATAGAAAAATTATCCATTGTTGTCCCCTTTGAGCCTAAGGAACTTTCTTTTTGATGAACCCAATCAAGGATCACCCCCACACTGGGGTAAAAATGAAGAGATTGTTTAAACTCTTACATTAAGGCCAGATAAATCATGAGTGATCAAGAAAGCCTTAGATTTATTTTGTAAAAAGAAAAAAAAAGGGGAGAGAAGAAGGAAAAAAGGAAAGAAATAAGGAGATGAATAAAGTTGGGGCAAATGAAAAGAACATGCATAGACAAATGATCCTTTATATGGCCAAAAAGTGATCATTGATTCAATTTCCTTGGAAACACAATTTTGGGCCTTTTTATCCTTTCTTTCAGAACCCTTAACCCTAACCCACGTTACGTGCTTTGAAAAGTCCATTTCGATCAAGTATGGATACTTTGACTTGAAAAGCGTTTCCTTAGAGGAATGAATTTTTATCACTAAATCATACTTTCTAAACGAGTGTTTGAAAGAGTTTTGATCCTTATGTGCATAATGGAGAGGTCGAAGTAGCAAACAAAAACATTAAAAAGATTGTTCAGAAAATGACAGTGACTTACAAAGATTGGCATGAGAAACTTCCTTGTGCTTTACATGTTTGACGCACTACTTTAAGAACATCGACTGGTGCAACTCCATATTCTCTTGTCTATGGAATGGAAGCTGTGGTACCAGTTGAGGTAGAAATCCCATCTTTGAGAATATACAGAGAGTTGAAGCTCGAAGAGTCGGATTGGGTGCATGAGAGATTTGACCAATTGAATTTAATTGAAGAGAAGCGGCTCAAAGCACTTTGCCATGGTCAATTATATCAGAAAAGAATGATGCATGCATACGATAATAAGGTACGTCAGCGCGAGTTTGCAGAAGGTGAATTGGTGCTGAAAAAAATTCTACCTGCTCAACATGATCCCCGAGGAAAGTGGACTCCAAATTGGGATAGTCCTTATGTGGTGAAGAAAGCATTCTCGGGAGGTGCCCTAATCTTGCAAGAAATGGATGGGGATGAATTGCTATATCTAATCAATGCCGATGCTGTGAAGAAGTACTACACCTGAAGAATTAAAAAAATGATAAAAAATGACAAAAAAATGAATGATGAAAAAATGAAAAAAAATGAAAAAATGAAAAAATGAAAAAATGAAAAAATGAAAAAATGAAAAAATGAAAAAATGAAAAAATGAAAAAATGAAAAAATGAAAAAATGAAAAAATGAAAAAATGAAAAAATGAAAAAATGAAAAAATGAAAAAATGAAAAAATGAAAAAAAATGAAAGAATGAAAAAAATGAAAAGAGCTTCTCAAGTTGAAAACCTGAAAAGGCGGCTTGAGTCAGAAAAAGAGGAGAAAAGGAGGGGTCTGAGGCGAAAACCCAAAAGGGCGGTTCAGATCCAATTAGGTTGGTTCCTAAACTGAAAACCTGAAAAGGCAGTTTAGGAAGGTTGAGAATGCACAACAAAAGGGCACCTAACTTGTATAAGAGGTTTTGTTCGGTGATGGGGATTGGAGTAATCAGAAATCATCAAACCTTGTTAAGCGTCACTTCAGCGAAGATGAGTCAGTTGAAGGCAAGGCGCGAGATGACCAACACTTTGTTGTCTATGCATTCATCGCACTGAGGTCATGTACCTTTCTTATTCTTTGTTATAAAATCGTTTATTACGAATTTGTTTGTTATAAACTTGTTTGTTAAATCCTTGTTATAAGTTTGTCTATTTAATATATTGTGCATTGCTTTTCTTCAAGATGATCCATGAATTTCTCCTTAAATACAAATTGCATAATGTCTTTATCATGAAAGGGAAAGCAAACAGGTAAGTGCATGCCATAACATTTGAAGTCAACTCCCAACACAAAAAAGGAAAGAAATGTGAGGGTAAACATGAGCTCAACAACATACTTTTGGTGCCCAAAGCAAGGTGACACGTGAATGAAGTTATCTCAAAATGGGATGTTCAGGCAAAAATGATTTGAAATAAGGGTTTGGGGCATGTTTATGCCAGAAAAGATGTGACAAGAAGATGTTCTCCAATTCCGAAGAATGTAGGTCGGACCAAGCCAGAAGGCTATCTTGAAACCTTTGAGGCAAAGTAGAAAGGCATTATCATTTAAGCTTGAGCATGCAAATTGCATCATTTTAGCATCATTCCTCATAAACATTCATCATGCCTCATGTCATTGTTCAAAGATTTCAGCCACAAATTGAATTCAAATTGCGAGGTTAGTCTTGTATAAGAAGCTCCTCAGGTAACTCTCCAAAACTCCTTTAAGGTCTTTTCTTGCTTAAGGTAATTATCCCTGATTCAGTTCTGTTTAGCATGAATCATTTATACAAGTTATTCAAAGTTTAAAATCATTCCTGTTTAGGACGGTTTTCTCAAAAGCCTTTCTTTTTAAAGCAATTTTTTTCAAAGTTTAAAACCATTCATGTTTTGGATGGTTTTCTCAAAAGCGTTTCTTTCTAAAGTAATTTCTTCAAAATTTAAAATCATTTCTGTTTAGGATGGTTTTCTAAAATTGTTTCTGTTTAGAACAATTTCTTCAAAATTTAAAATCATTTTGTTTAAGATGATTTTCTAAAATTGTTTCTGTTTAGAACAATTTCTTCAAAATTTAAAATCATTTTGTTTAAGATGATTTTCCAAAATTGTTTCTGTTTAGAGCAATTTCTTCGAAATTTAAAATCATTTCTGTTTAGGATGGTTTTCTAAAATTGTTTCTGTTTAGAACAATTTCTTCAAAATTTAAAATCATTTTGTTTAAGATGATTTTCTAAAATTGTTTTTGTTTAGAGCAATTTCTTCAAAATCTAAAAAATCATTTTGTTTAAGGTGGTTTTCTAAAATTGTTTCTGTTTAGAACAATTTCTTCAAAATTTAAAATCATTTTGTTTAAGATGATTTTCCAAAATTGTTTCTGTTTAGAGCAATTTCTTCGAAATTTAAAATCATTTCTGTTTAGAATGGTTTTCTAAAATTGTTTCTGTTTATAACAATTTCTTCAAAATTTAAAATCATTTTGTTTAAGATGATTTTCCAAAATTGTTTCTATTTAGAAAAATTTCTTCAAAATTAAAAATCATTTTGTTTAAGATGATTTTCTAAAATTGTTTCTGTTTAGAATAATTTCTTCAAAATCTAAAAAATCATTTTGTTTAAGGTGGTTTTCTAAAAGTGTTTCTGTATAGAACAATTTCTTCAAAATCTAAAAAATCATTTTGTTTAAGGTGATTTTCTAAAATTGTTTCTGTTTAGAATAATTTATTCAAAATTTAAAAACATTTTGTTTAAGATGGTTTTCTAAAAATTGTTTCTGTTTAGAACAATGTTTTCAAAATTTAAAATCATTTTGTTTAAGATGATTTTCTAAAATTGTTTCTGTTTAGAGCAATTTCTTCAAAATCTAAAATCATTTTGTTTAAGATGGTTTTCTAAAAATTGTTTATGTTTAGAACATTTTCTTCAAAATTTAAAATCATTTTGTTTAAGATGATTTTCTAAAATTGTTTCTGTTTAGAACAATTTTTCCAAAATTTAAAATCATTTTGTTTAAGGTGGTTTTCTAAAATTGTTTCTGTTTAGAACAATTTTTTCAAAATTTCAAAATCATTTCTGTTTAGAGTGGTTTTCTCAAAATTGTTTCTGTTTAGAACAATTTGTTCAAAACTTAAAATCATTTCTGTTTAGGGTGGTTTTCCAAAATTGTTTATGTTTAGCACAATCTCTTCAAAGTTTAAAATCACTTTTGTTTAGAATGGTTTTCTTAAAATTAGCACAATCTCTTCAAATTTAAAAACCACTTCTGTTTAGGATGGTTTTATCAAAATTAGCACAATTTCTTCAAATTTAAAATCACTTCTGTTTAGGATGGTTTTCTCAAAATCAGCACAATTTCTTCAAATTTAAAAAAAAAGAAAACATTTCTGTTCAATTTCTTCAAATTTTTTTTAAAAAAAACATTTCTGTACAGAATGGTTTTCTCAAAATTAGTTCTGTTTAGGACGACTCCTTTGATTTTAAAATTATTCTAGTTAAGAGTGATATTTTCCAAAACACCAATATTGTTTAGTGCACATTTGAGTAAAGGGTGTCTACATCTTTGCTTATTTCCTAATTATCCAGAAGCTTACACTTCTAGATCATTAAGAAATAATCAAAGAGGGGCAACTGTAGACAGTTATTTTTAATTTTAATTGATTAATTAATTAATTGGTTAATTGATTGATTAATTAGCGCCTTAAAAAAATCAAATCATTGCACAAACTCCCAAAACTTGCATGTTGGTTGTGCAAGGAATGGGATTAATTGTCTTGGTCGGGAATGGACATCAGATCGGCTTATCGATTCACGGGAGTTGAAAGCAACACAACATGATGTCCATTCCCGACCAATTCCTTGTTTTGACGTCCAACTTGCATCTCATGTTGTGTTGCTTTTTCTCCATATCCATTGAAGCTTGTTTCCCTTCACGTACTTTCAAACGTACAAATGATGGCGCACTTGCTTAAGAATCCTTGAAATTCCAATCGAACCAATATTTGAAATTTATAGAATAGGAAGTAGAAGATTAATAGGAATTATGGGATGATATGGTGTATCTCGTATCACTAGGGTTGTACTCCTAGTCTAGGTTAGCTTCGTAAGGATGGATATTGGTAGAATTCATTGCCTTGGTTCCATCACCTTCACGATTCAAGATAAGTGGTGGTCTCTAGGGAAACCACACTTGAATATTCTATATGGTGGCATTATTCAACTATAGGGTTTAAGGATTCAGGATGCATATAGAAGATTGGAAATTCAAACTTGGGAAATTTAATCCTAAGTATCCATTAGTTTTGAAAATATTTTTCTAAGCTCTAATACCAATAAAATTTTCACTCCTCGACTTGTTGATCCAGTTGCAAGACAATCGTCATGTTACCATAAGGTACGTGCACACCCTAGTCAGCACGTATGCCAAGGCAACAAAAAGCATGGAAGAAGGATCATTTTTGAAAAATAATTTAAAAAGTAAAATTTGGTTGGTAATTAAATAATAAAAGAAAACAATTTGATAAATGAATTGAAAATCAATTCGGATACCAATGGATATAGCTAAGGAATAACCTATGCAGTGAAATTTGAAACAACTTGATAGACATAAATTAATACATCTACTTTATGCTTAATTACTCTTATTTTATGGCTATCATAATCCTAATTATCTCATTTAAGCTTGTTTATATCTTTGCAGGTTAATTATGGAGCTTAGTGATGATAATGAACATTTAAAGGTTAATTAGAGTAAGTGTGAATGAAGTTACCCGAGAGATGTTCAACAAGGCCTAATGGCACCATTACAAAGTGAGATTGGCGCCGTTACACACCAATTGCTCCTAGCTGGGTACTTGACCATATCTAAGGGACCTATTGGCGCCATTACAAGGTAGAATGGCGCCATTCTTCTTCTACTATGCCGAGGCCAAATGTCCAACATGAGGAAGGCACTAATGGCGCCGTTACAGCCTAGATAGGGTTGTTACACCTCCAATTGATTAAGGCCGACCATAACACTGCACCAAAGGAACCTAACGGTGCCATTCCAAGTTCCATAGCGGCGCCATTACACTATAAGGTGTGCAAATCGGGGGAGTTAGCATTGTGTGCAGAGAAGGGAGAAGACAGAACAACGCCGTTCCATGAAAACTCCTTATTGTCCTTTAGTGTCTTTACGTTATAGTTAAGTTAGAGGGGCAGTCATGTAATTGAGTCACATAAATAGTGTTATTTTGACCAAAGTACGGACAAGTGTGTGAGGGAGAAGAAATTGAGAACAGAGAATCGTTCTCGGACGATTCAATTCCAGAAGCTTTTCTCTTTGATTCTGGATTTGTTTTGTTTCTTTTCTTGAATTTTCTCTTATTCTAATTGTAAACTCTTTTGGTTTCTCACTCAATCCATGAGTGATTAAACCTTTAATTCATTCTATTGTTTGTTGATTATAAGGGTTTGTAAAGTTAGTGAGGCTCTTGTTCTTAATTTCAATTGATCCGATCAAGTGTTTTGAAATCTTTGATTGCCTTGAGATATGATTTTCTTGTTCCTGGTTTATGAATGCATGCGTAAGATAGGTATGGGTAGATCATAGGTTAGATCCTGAGTTTGTGAATCTTTAGTAGCCAACCTTGATCTTAGAACAAAGAGAAGACGTAAGACTATTTTTTGGGATTTCAGATATTCAATGTCTGGGTAGACGCGGAGTATATCTGGGTTGATTGCATGCTGTACTGATCTTATTTGCTTAATACTTTATTCAATCCGTAAATCATCATCGCAAAGATTGTTGGTTCGGTGCGGGTAAAAGGGGCCAATCTAGGAAGCGATAGTACTAGGTTGGACTATGCAGTCATCAATATGGATTTTAGGAATCTTTAGTACTAATTTTCATAAGCATGCCATTTGATTGATTAATTGTATTGCTAGTGAGCCTGGGATCTAATTGTTCCTTTACCCCTTTTAATTAACAAATGATAGAATGAATATCTTTTATTATTATTAATCTCCTCTATTTCACTGTCCATTCATGCTTTATTAATCGTTTACACTGTTCTTCCATATTCTTATCTCTAGTAATTTCTGCTCTTACCTCAAAACCCCTTTTTTATGTTTCTGTTGAGTGTTCAGTATATAAACACAGTAAATTCATTCTCTTGCCTCTTTGTGGGTTCAACCTGCTCTTACCGCTACTACTCAGTATTGGTTTACAGCAGAAATTTTATTCTCTTGACTGTCATGACGACAGCCAGTCACAACTCTTAAGTGACTGAGATCTCCTAGTAGGCCTCCGGACATCTAACCTGCAAAATATTAAACAAACGTGTGGTCCATACACATTGTGTATCCAATGAGTGACTGGGATTCAATAAAAAGTCAAATAGGGTTTGGAGAGTCAGGTAGAATCCAAAATAATTTATAAAACATATTTATTTTATATTCAAAACATTTTTCCCCGAAACTTTTTTATTTATTAAGAATAACATCTTAAGTGGGCTGGCCATAAAACACATTCCAAGACTTAATGCTACAGGTAGATCGGAGGCCTCGTATCATTGAAGGCTATCTCATCACTTAGTTTAAAAACGTTTTATTTAAATATACATACATACATACATACATACATATATACATATATATATGTGTGTATGTATGTATATGTATAGATATAAATAATTTTTTGAGTTCGTTCCATCAACAATGCCATTTGCTGTGGTGGAACACATTTATATCTAAACCCTGGTGAGTTATCCTCTATGCCTCTCAATCTCAAGGTTAGTTCCCATCGTTGTGCCCTTTTGCTAGGCGGTCCACAGCTAGCTGTTAGATAGTATGCTCCGCCTTGGTCTTCACACTCACAAAAGAGCGCTAAGCCTTTTTGTTCTTTAAGGGTCATTGTATCTCATCATATAAAAACTTTCCCTAACAAGCACTCATCTCATAAAACATATATATCTATTTTTTATATATATAAATCATATAGACACACATATATAAATTAAATCATTTAGATCATCCCACCCATTAAATCAATGTAGCATAAAATCACATGTGTGTTTAGGGACTACCTGAATTCCAAAATATATAGAACAATTTGTAAAACATTTAATATTGAAAACAATAAAAATATTTAGGCTAAACATTGACATAAAGCAACTCATAGTATTGGGAGGTTCGTATACTCCTAAGAACTCTACAACGAACGATCTCTAGAGCATCACAGCACTTCATTGCCCGGGAACCCTAATTATACGAAGAAACATTTTAGGACTCTAATTCAAATCTATGAATGCACATATAAGGCTTTACTATGCTCCAAGATTAGGTTTGGAAGTGTTTAGGAGTGTTGGAAGGAGTTTCGGGTCAATTCAGGTCAAAGTAGAGTTTAGAGTGCAAAATGACCATTTTGCCCATGGGAGACAAGACCTATGCCAGTTGATAGGCACTTATTTCTACTATGTTTTATTGCTTATCTTTGATGATTTAAGTGTTTATTACCTCTAACTAAGTTATTTTGAGTGATTTTGTGTGATAGGAAGCTAAAAGGAAGCTTTGGAATAAAAGGTGTTTAAATCTGGAAATTTGAGATTTTTCCTGTGCAGATAGTTTGAAAAGATGACCAGCTTTGACATCCTTAGAGCCCTTATTCGAGTTTGGGTTCTTCATCAAAGTTGTATATCACATCCCAAGCTTTCCAGAATGCTAACGATCGTACAAATCGGAGTTCGTTTGGGCTGTCAAAAGGCTAAAATACACAGAAGTCCAGAGATCCTGCGTAAATCAGAGAAAGCTTCTTAATTTGGGCTTTGGAGCAATTTCGGATTAGAGATGGACTTGAGCACGTTTTGCTTAATTGGCCTTGACTCTAGACATATTATTGAAGATATTAAAGCTTGGCCCAAGTCCTAGAAGGATGTGGATCAGCCCTTGGAGAGAAGTCCTAATTGGAGTAGGAAAACAATTTAATGAAGCATGTGCAAGGCATATGGAGTGTGCTATCTTTTCTCCTACTTGAAGAAGGATTCCTAACTGCTGAAAAAGACTTCTTCTAGAATTA
The DNA here is from genome assembly GCA_030664755.1 of Microcos paniculata. NCBI lineage: Eukaryota > Viridiplantae > Streptophyta > Magnoliopsida > Malvales > Malvaceae > Microcos > Microcos paniculata. Next base: position 11,237,115 of record CP131463.1, read on the forward strand.
GGTTTTCTTGCAAGTTAAGTTTAGGGCTACTAGACTCTCCTATATATAAAGAGTCAGCCACCCATTGTAAAAATATACAAATCTTAGTAATTTTATTTTCTTCTTCTTTGTGTTTTCTCAATTACTATGAGTTGCTAGACTCCCAAATCAGTTTAAGGCTATTCTAAGCCCTTGGTAAAGTTGGTTGTGAGGTTTAATTTTATGCTTAATGCTCTTATCTTGCATGTATTCTTTCATCCTCTGTTTTTCTGGTTTATAATTGCTTGATTTCTCATCTAGGATGCATACTAGTTAAGATTTCATGTTAATTAACTGCTAGAGCTAGGTTTATTTATTCGGAATTGTAACTAAACCTTCTCATAAGTGGTAAATTAGATAGAATTAGGGTCTCATACATGCTAGTTTCTTATCTAAGGGGATGTTAGCTATGAATTAAATCTATGGTGCTAGTTCCTAGACTGTTCATTATTGACTAAGATCTTTCTAGTGTTTTCATGCTTTTACCTTCTTTAAATCTATGATGCTAGTTTCTAGATTGATCAGGTAAAAAGGGTTTAATAGGGAAGCTTTGTAGTACTTATTAAACTAGGACTAAGGAAAGATAGGGATTAGTGAGAAGCATTATAGTATTGCTAATCTACGTCAATTGCATGTTAAGGTAAGTGAATCAAAAAACAATGATCAATTCACTTAATCCAAGGGTGAGGATTGCTTTAAACTGAACTTTATCTTATTGAATTCTCTTTATTTGATTTGCTATTTCCTTATTTTCCAAGATACTCTCTCTTTAAAATCTGAATTTTCACTTTACTTATTTTGCTTAGCTAGTTAAGAATTGAAGAAGTTCATTAATAAATCCTTGGTGGGAAAGACCTTTGCTTACCGCTAGACTCTAGTAGTAGCTTTGTTTTAATTTGGCTTTTAACGACACGCCAAATTCTAGCGCCGTTGCCGGGGATTGAATATACTAATTCAATTCCTTTTCTAGCGTTTTTACAGGATTTCGGAGCAGGTATCAACCCGAAGCAAAACTAGGCGTGCAACCCAACTTTTCTAAAGGAAAACGACGAGCTGAGCAAAACCAGTAGAATGGCTACTGGCCGCACCTTATTTTTACGAAATTCTGCTGTTTTCATCAGTTTCTGGGCCGATTTTTGTTTCCTGATTCCGAAAACTCTTCTTTTTATTTTTCTCTCTTTTCTTTTATTTTCCTTTCCTTTTTTTTAGTGTTATTTAACCTTTAAACTCCTTCTTTTGTAGGGATTGCATGACTTAAGAGGATGAAGAATACAAAAAGAAGTTTGAGAACCTAAGAGCACAACTTAATAAAGCTCTCCCTACCTTTACCTCACACCACACTTCAAAGAGAGTTATTCTTCCTTTTGAGGCAAAAGAAGACTCGTCTTCATCTTCCTCATCACTACCATCACCAGCAACTCTCTTAGAAAGAGCAACCATGGCACAAAACAATGCTCAAGTGCAAAGGACACTCAAGGAGCTCTCTACTCCCAATATTAATCTTCCTCCACTTTGCATTAATTTTCCTGACTTAGAGTCAAATTTTGAGATTAAATCTAGTCTCTTACAATTGCTGCCTACTTTTCATGGTTTGCCAGGCGAAGATCCACACAAGCATATTCAAAAGTTCTACTTAGCTTGTTCAACTCTCAAGACCACCAATGAGACCGATGATAATGTCAAATTGAGAGTGTTTCCCTTCACCTTGGCAGACAAGGCTCAAGATTGGTTGTACTCCCTTTCCCCTGGATCTATTTCAAGTTGGAGTGAGATGAAAAGAATTTTCTTGGAAAAGTTCTTCCCTGCCACACTTACCAACAACCTTACGAAGGAAATTTGTGGAGTTCGCCAACAACAAGGAGAGACATTGTATGAGTATTGGGAGAGATACAAGAAGTTGTGCAATAGTTGCCCACATCATGAATTTTCTGAACAACTTATCTTGAGATTTTTCTATATTGGCTTATCACCTATGGATAGAAAAATGCTAGATGCAGCTAGTGGAGGAGCATTGATGAATAAGACTCCTAATCAAGCAACAGAATTGATTGAAGATATAGCTGAAAACACTCATCAATTCGGGACAGGAGATTTTGCATCAACAAGAAGAGTCAATGAGGTAAGTAGTAGTAGTAATATTGATCAAAGACTAGATAAACTTACCTCTTTGCTTGAAAATTTTGCTATAGGTGGCTTGACACAAAGGGTGTGTGGAATATGCTCACATAAAGGACACCCTACCGATGCTTGTCCAACCCTGCATGAGGAACACAATGAGGAAGCCAATGCCATTGGAGGATTCTCTGGTCAGCAAAGAAAGTATGATCCCTACTCCAACACCTACAATCTTGGATGGAGGGATCATTCAAATCTTCGCTATGGAAATCAATGAAGGATCAAATGTCAACAATAAGATGAATTTCCAGCAAAATAGGACACAAGATTCTCAACCCTCTCTTTCTACTTCTAATATGTCACTTGATGATATGTTTAAAACACTAATTGAGGATTCTATTCGTTTTAAACAGGAAACAAGGACTAGTATTCAGAATTTGGAAACTCAAGTGGGACAACTTGCAACAAATGTTAATGAGATCAATTCCAAAATTTCAAGCAAGTTCCCTTCTCAACCAATTGTCAATCCAAAAGAAAATGCTAATGCAATTGAATTGAGAAGTGGAAAAAGGGTAGAATCTCCCAAAAAGTCCAAGGAGTTGCATGAGGATGACCTAGATAAAGAGTGGGAAGTAATTCCTACACAAAAGGAAGAAGGTTTTCAAGAAGAACCAAAGCAAGATCAGTCCTCAATTGATGCTACCCGCACATCCGATTCCTTACTTCCTATGGTACACTCACCTCCCTTAAATCCAGATTTTAGTGCTAATGTGTTTGCTCCTCCTTTCCCTTCTAGTTTGGCTAAATCTAAGAAAGAAGAGCAAGAAAAGGATATATGGGAAACTTTTAGGAAGGTGCATGTGAACATTCCTTTGATTGATGCTATCAAGCAAGTACCAAGGTATGCTAAGTTCCTAAAAGATTTGTGTACCAACAAGAGGAACCTTAAAGGAAACGAAAAGGTAAGTTTGGGGGAGAATGTATCCGCTGTTATTCAAAGAAAACTCCCTCCAAAGTGTAAGGATTTAGGTTCTTTTTCTATTCCTTGTACAATTGGTAACAATAGGTTTGAAAAAGCTATGTGTGATTTAGGTGCTTCTATAAATGTTATGCCTTATTCCATTTATGTAGCTCTAAATCTAGGAAATCATATTGAAACCGAAGTTATCATACAATTGGCAGATAGATCTAATGTTTACCCCGAGGGGCTTGTTGAAGATGTTTTGGTGCAGGTAAACGAATTGGTATTTCCCGCTGATTTTTATGTACTTAGGATGGAAGATGATGATAACCCTGGAGTTGTTCCTATACTACTTGGGAGACCCTTTTTGAGGACAGCAAGGACAAAGATAGATGTCTATGAGGGTATTCTCACCATGGAGTTTGATGGAGAGATTGTTCGCTTCAATATCTTTGAAGCAATGAGGTACCCTAGTGATGTACATGCTGTTTTTTCTACTGATGTTCTTGATGTGTTGTCTCAATAGGTTTTAAACTTGCATAATGAGGATGCTCTTGAGGTGGCATTAGCTAATTCTTACACAAGGCAAGATTGCAACAAATGGCCTTTGGCAACAAGAGAAGACATAGTGGAATCAACTTTGGATTTGGATTCTTTACCCTTGATCTCATCTAGACTTAACTTATCCTATTTTGATTTACCTATAAATACTAATAAGCTTCTCCCTTCAATTTTGCAGGCACCAAAGATTGAGCTTAAACCTTTACCCAACCACTTGAAGTATGCCTTTCTAGGAGATGATGAGACCTTGCCCGTGATCATTTCCAATTACTTAACACCTTTGCAAGAGGAGAAATTGATTCAAGTACTTCGTGATCACAAAACAGCTATAGGATGGACCATTGCTGACATTAAGGGAATCAGTCCCTCAATATGCATGCATCGCATCTTATTGGAGGATAATGCTAAACCAAGTAGAGAGGCCCAACGAAGACTTAATCCACCTATAATGGATGTAGTCAAGAAGGAAATCCTCAAGCTTCTTGAAGTAGGAATGATCTATCCAATCTCCGATAGCAAGTGGATTAGCCCTGTACAAGTGGTTCCTAAGAAATCAGGCATCACCGTGGTTGAAAACCAAGAAGGAGAGCTTGTGCCTCAAAGATTGCAAACTGGATGGCGTGTGTGCATCGACTATAGGAAGCTCAATGCTTCCACTAGAAAGGTCCATTTTCCTCTCCCTTTTATTGATCAAATGCTTGAGAGATTAGCTGGTCGTCAATTGTACTGTTTCCTTGATGGTTTTTCAGGTTACTTCCAAATTGCAATTGCTCCTGAAGATCAAGAGAAGACAACATTCACATGTCCTTTTGGCACATTTGCTTATAGACGCATGGCCTTTGGACTTTGCAATGCTCCAGCCACTTTCCAAAGATGCATGATGAGCATATTTCAAGATTATGTGGAAAACATCATAGAGGTATTTATGGATGATTTTACCGTTTATGGAGATTCTTTTGATGCTTGTCTACATAATCTCAAATTGATCTTGGAAAGATGCATTGAAACTAACCTTGTTTTAAATTCTGAAAAATGTCACTTTATGGTAGAACAAGGTATTGTTTTAGGGCATATAGTCTCATCTAAAGGTCTAGAGGTAGATAAGGCTAAGATAGACATTATAAAAAACCTGCCTTACCCCTCCAATGTGAGGGAGATTCGTTCTTTTCTTGGCCATGCAGGTTTTTATAAAGGTTTATCAAAGATTTCTCAAAAATAGCATCACCTCTATGTCACATTTTACAAAAGGATGTGGAATTCAAGTTCGATGAAAGTTGCAAGGAAGCATTTGATAGGTTGAAGAAAACACTCACTTCCACTCCAATCATTCAACCTCCAAATTGGAACTTACCATTCGAACTTATGTGCGATGCAAGTGATCATGCCATTGGAGCTGTTTTGGGACAAAGAGTTGGAAAGGAGGCACATGTGATATACTATGCCTCTAGGACTTTGAATGCTGCCCAAAGAAACTACACCACCATAGAAAAAGAACTCTTGTCTATTGTATTTGCTTTGGATAAATTCAGTTCTTATTTGCTTGGTAATAAAGTAATTATATATTCTGATCATGCAGCACGTAGGTACCTACTAGCAAAGGAGGCAAAACCAAGGCTTATACGATGGATTTTGCTGCTACAAGAGTTCAACTTGGAGATTAGAGACAAGAAAGGTGCTAAAAACCTTGTGGCTGATCATTTGAGCCGAATCGTGCAACCTGAAGACACCACCCCCCTAAGTGACTATTTTCCTTATGAAAATTTACTTGCTTTGCATGATTCTTTGCCTTGGTATGCTGATATTGTTAACTACCTTGTATCTAGACAATTGCCAAGTGATGTAAGTAAATCTCATAAGGATAAGATAAAGAGTGATGCTAAATATTATGTGTGGGATGATCCTTATCTTTGGAAGTATTGCTCTGATTAATTAGTTAGGAGATGTAAACCTCAATCTGAATTTCATTCTATCCTAACTTTTTGTCACTCTTATGCATGTGGACCTAAAAGAATAGCAAGGAAGATATTAGATTGTGGCTTTTATTGGCCTACTTTGTTTAAAGATGCATGTTTATTTTGCAAGTCTTGTGATAGATGTCAAAGAGTAGGAAATATAACACACAGAGATCAAATGCCTTTACACTCTATACTTTTTTGTGAAATATTTGATGTTTGGGGTATTGATTTCATGGGCCTTTTTCCTTCTTCCTTTGGGAATAAATATATTTTACTTGCATGTGATTATGTTTCAAAGTGGGTGGAAGCTAAAGCCACCAAGACTGATAATGCTAAGGTTGTTGTAGATTTTTTCAAATCTAACATCTTCTCTAGGTTTGGGATTCCACGCATTTTGATCAGTCACAAGGGGACACACTTTTGCAATAGAGTGGTGGAAGCACTAGTGAAGAAGTATGGGATCACACACAAGGTTTCCACTTCATACCATCCTCAAACTAGTGGGCAAGCTGAAGTTTCCAATAGAGAAGTGAAAAGCATACTTGAGAAAACTGTTAATCCTAATAGGAAAGATTGGAGTGCAAGACTTGAGGATGCACTATGGGCATATAGGACAGCCTATAAAACACCTATTGGGATGTCTCCCTATAGGCTTGTTTTTGGCAAACCTTGTCATCTTCCCGTGGAACTTGAGCATAAGGCATGGTGGGCCACTAAACAATGCAATTTTAACTTTGATGATGCTGGAATGCATAGAAAATTGCAATTGCAAGAACTTGAGGAAATTTGGAATGATGCCTTTGAGAACTTAAGGATTTACAAGGAGAAAACGAAAGCATGGCATGACAAGATGATTTTAAGGAAGACTTTTGAAATTGGTCAAAAAGTTCTTCTTTTCCATTCAAGGCTTCGTTTATTTCCAGGTAAGCTCCGTTCTCGTTGGCTTGGTCCTTTTGTTATTACTAATGTTGTTCCTCACGGTGCAGTGGAGATTCAAAGTTTGGCAACATCAAAGGTACTTAAAGTGAATGGTCATCAACTTAAGCCATACTATGAGGGGTTCCAAGTACATCTTTTGGAGGAGCTTAAGTTGGAGGATCCAATTTATGAAGAATAGCAAAAGGAGGAGGTCTAGCCAATGACACTAAACAAAGGCGCTTCTTGGAAGGCAACCCAAGCTTCATTAGGATTTGTGTTTCTTTTTCTTTCTTTGCTGTTTTTCTTCATTTTAACATTCTTCTTCCTACATTGAGGGCAATGTAGTATTTAAGTGTGGGGGGAAGGATTTTGAGTTTTTAATTAGTTTATGTTTCTGTTGATTTTTTTTTTGATATAGGTTCAACTTTGTGTCAAGAGCTTGCTGGTTCCACTTGTGGGTTTGCTCTTTGCTCTAAAAACACCTTTATCTTTCATTTTGCATTAGTTTGGTTATGTTTAGTTTAGTTTCTTTTTATGTTTAGGAGACTTTTAGGTAGATTAACCTTTCAATTGAATGACAAAAGCATGATTTTCATAGGTTAGAGCTAAGTTAAGTATGATTGAAGCATGATATTGATGATCTGAATTGCTTTGCTTCTTGGTAATCATTGTGACATGAGAATTGATTAGATTAAGTAAGCATGCTATTGAGTTAGGTACTATGAACCTGTGAGATTTTGAGCCTATAAGATTGTTAAATCCTTACAATCTATTCTTTTCTTGAGTGGTTTATCCTATTGATTGCATTACTTCTAGAACTTGCTTTGCATCTTTTTGAGATTACATGTTTGCTATGCATATGCTTGAACATAAACAAAAGGCATTTAGGATTGCGTTTGAGCCAAATTAAGCCATCCCTTGTTAAATAATCACTTAGTTAACCCCTTGAGCCTATATGTATATTTTCTTTGTTTACCCATATCCTAAAGAACCTTGAGCCTAAAAGAAAAACAAGTATTCTCTACCTTTGTTCTTGATTTAGTAGAGCTTACTTATTTATGTTTTGTTCTTTGAAAGGTGAACAAGGAAGAAGTGTGGGGGAGATTATGTGATCGATGCATGGCTTGAAAAAAAAAAGTGGGAACTTAGCCAAATGAAATTGAAAAGAATTAAAGTGTCAAAAGAAAAAGAAAATGCAAAAGCATTGAAAGAAAAAAGAAAGAAGACACTATAAAAGAAGATTGGCAATGATTCCTAGTGCTTAGAAAGAAAGAAAGGTGTAAAGGAAGTTGAATTTTGGCGGAGTGATGAATTGTACAAAGAGGTGGGCTATTCAAAGCTAAATCTGCCCATGTTTTATTCTATGCTCTACTAATTCTTGAACCTTATTTTGATCTCTTTATCTTTTCTTTCTTATCCTACTTACCTATGGCCCTATTACAACCTATCTTTAAGTCCTTTTGGTTCATGCATATGTATAGGTTGGAGTAGTGGAGATTAGATACATTGCAAGCTTATGGTAAGTATGTTTTCAATGGATAGTGAGTACACCCTTGAATATCTTAAACACTTGTGTGGAAGAGTGAATATCCAGTGAGGATTACCTAACTTGATGCATGTTTGCTTGATTCGAGATGTTATTGTGTTACTTTCTTATTTTGAGTGCAAAAGTGATTTGGTTTTGATATATTATGTTCTATTGATTATTTAATTGTGCTCTTACTTATGATTCTCATGATTTTGGAATTTGATTGAAAAAGGTTATGTAGGCAATGTTTGTGGGTATCGTTCTGGTAAACCCTCAGGAGACTATAACTCCTCCTCTAGGGACACTTAGGGGTTTAAAGGCTTGTGTCACATGCTAAGTGTCACCGTACACCTACGAAAGTGGAATCAATACGGTTTAGTTTTTAGTTTTTCTTAGTTGCTAGGGGACTAGCAAGGGCTAAGTGTGGGGGAATTTGATAGGCACTTATTTCTACTATGTTTTATTGCTTATCTTTGATGATTTAAGTGTTTATTACCTCTAACTAAGTTATTTTGAGTGATTTTGTGTGATAGGAAGCTAAAAGGAAGCTTTGAAATAAAAGGTGTTTAAATCTGGAAATTTGAGATTTTTCCTATTCAGATAGTTTGAAAAGATGACCAGATTTGACATCCTTAGAGCCCTTATTTGAGTTTCAGTTCTTCATCAAAGTTGTATAGCACATCTCAAGCTTTCCAGAATGCTAAAGATCGCATAAATTGGAGTTCGTTGGGCTGTCAAAAGGCTAAAATACAGAGAAGTCCAGAGATCCTGCAGAAATCAGAGAAAGCTTCTTAATTTGGGCTTTGGAGCAATTTCGGATTAGAGATGGACTTGAGCACGTTTTACTTAATTGGCCTTGACTATAGACATATTATTGAAGATATTAAAGCTTGGCCCAAGTCCTAGAAGGATGTGGATCAGCCCTTGGAGAGAAGTCCTAATTGGAGTAGGAAAACCATTTAATGAAGCATGTGCAAGGCATGTGGAGTGTGCTATCTTTTCTCCTACTTGAAGAAGGATTCCTAACTGCTGAAAAAGACTTCTTCTAGAATTAGGTTTTCTTGCAAGTTAAGTTTAGGGCTACTAGACTCTCCTATATATAAAGAGTCAGCCACCCATTGTAAAAATATACAAATCTTAGTAATTTTATTTTCTTCTTCTTTGTGTTTTCTCAATTACTATGAGTTGCTAAACTCCCAAATCAGTTTAAGGCTATTCTAAGCCCTTGGTAAAGTTGGTTGTGAGGTTTAATTTTATGCTTAATGCTCTTATCTTGCATGTATTCTTTCATCCTCTGTTTTTCTGGTTTATAATTGCTTGATTTCTCATCTAGGATGCATACTAGTTAAGATTTCATGTTAATTAATTGCTAGAGCTAGGTTTATTTATCCGGAATTGTAACTAAACCTTCTCATAAGTGGTAAATTAGATAGAATTAGGATCTCATACATGCTAGTTTCTTATCTAAGGGGATGTTAGCTGTGAATTAAATCTATGGTGCTAGTTCCTAGACTGTTCATTATTGACTAAGATCTTTCTAGTGTTTTCATGCTTTTACCTTCTTTAAATCTATGATGCTAGTTTCTAGATTGATCAGGTAAAAAGGGTTTAATAGGGAAGCTTTGTAGTACTTATTAAACTAGGACTAAGGAAAGATAGGGATTAGTGAGAAGCATTGTAGTATTGCTAATCTACGTCAATTGCATGTTAAGGTAAGTGAATCAAAAAACAATGATCAATTCACTTAATCCAAGGGTGAGGATTGCTTTAAACTGAACTTTATCTTATTGAATTCTCTTTATTTGATTTGCTATTTCCTTATTTTCCAAGATACTCTCTCTTTAAAATCTGAATTTCCACTTTACTTATTTTGCTTAGCTAGTTAAGAATTGAAGAAGTTCATTAATCAATCCTTGGTGGGAACGACCTTTGCTTACCACTAGACTCTAGTAGTAGCTTTGTTTTAATTTGGCTTTTAACGAAACGCCACCAGTGTATGGCTAGTTTGATGTTAGACAGGCCATCCATTGTCTATTGATAATCGGTGTCGGTTCATTCGACAACCGACATCGATTGTGCACTACACTAAAAACTTGTAAATGCTTTTATTTTTTCTCCTAGCTTAAAACCAAATCAATCGTCCTTCGATCAAGCTACAAATTCACACAATCCACCCTCACAACACCCACAATAAACTCATAACTTCAAAAATTAGAATCAATGACTCAAAATACATATATTTCTAACCTATCTCCAATTAACAACCAAAAACTGACCTCTAATTTTTAGAGATGACAACTTTTGATCTAGTGCATGGATTAAGGCAAGAAAGTAGTCATTTTAATGCTTGTTGAGTTAGAACAACATACCAAAAATTTAGCTTGATATGCTAGCTAGATTAGGAGCTATGATCGAAACCCTAAAATGTCAATAATTTCTCCTCTTGGAACCCTTTCGAGATTTTCTTGTTTCTTGTCTGATATCAAGTTTGGAGAGGCTTGCGATTTGTTTTGATAAGTTTAAAAAGTGTTTTGATAGTGGTTTAGGTAGTGGTTTGGGTGGAAAAGGTAGAAGAGAAGACAAGAAGAAGAAACTAGAAGAAAAAAAGGTGAAATGAAGTCTTGGGTTCATCCCAAGCCTTAAATAGTTGGACTCTGGCACCGGTTATGGAGTATTCTAGCATTGGGGGACTTTTGAATATTTTTTCTCTCTTTTTCCTTTCTTGTTCTCGAAGCTTTCTTTCTTTACAAGGCAAATTTGATGCTAGTTGATGAATATTCTGATGCCATAGGTGGTTAAAGCCTCTATTTCATGGAGATTTGACTCCGGATCAAAATAATATCTTTCCCAAACCTCAATACTTTTCATTAATCTTTTTCTAGGGCTGTTACACATTCTTCGAGGGTCCAGTTAAGTTAAGTGCCTTAAAGGAAAGATCATGTGTTAGCTTAGAAAACATATAGATCGAATTAGGGTTTGGCATATCCCACTTCCATTGGTCATCCATGCAGTAGTAATCCTTTATCCTTAAAGTATGTGTCGACTGCCATGTAACTCGATGTACCGAAAGGCATGTATTGGATATCATTGCTTCAAAACATTTAAAAATAAAACTTATTTATAATAATAGAAAACTATTTAATAAAATAAACAAATTGAAAACCAATTTAGGTACCAATGGTATGAATAAAGGATAAAATATGTAGTGGAAATCAAATAACTTCTAAGTCATTGACATCGTAGCATTCCTCACACGCGAAAACTGCACCTAATAAAGTTGGCCACAGGTGAGTGACAAAAGTTTAATGAATGTCCACTAGGGTTAGGGGAAACGATATAATCCATATTTATATTTTATCTTGATGAAAATAACTTCCCAAAATGTAACTTATATATATATATATATATAATCCACTCAATAAGCCCTTTCCTCGATAGTGCTAGTGCTATAGGTTGATACATCTAGCATACCTTAAAGAGTTTTGAAATCCTAGCCTCCATTTAACCTAATTTGGTGCCATAAATTAATGCAATGAAAGTTATTATATTTGGTATGCATATAGATGTATTCTTAGTAAAAATAAGAACAATATTTACCTAGTAAAATTTTCCCCGTTTTGAAGAATTAGACCTCCAAACATCTAGGATAAATTTTGACCTAGAAAGTAAAAGTCAACCATTTTGTATTATTTTTCAAAAATTCTTAGACACCCTAAGGGAGAAAAATTCTATTTCGTAATATTTGATAATTTCTTTTATGGGACCTAATGGTAGTTTATAAATTTCATAGAGGGTATTTTTGTCATTCAAAATTTGTGTCTTTCCTAGAAGAGTCAAGATTTTTCAAATGAGATTTTTTTTTCTTCTTCCCACCTTTTTCTTCGTTATCTTCTTCACCATTTTTTCCACAAAGTTCTAGACTTCTCCACATTTCTCCAAACTATAATTCCATTCCTCCTTCATAAACTCTTCCCATCAAATTTTTCTAATAAAAAACTACCATTAAACTTACAAAACTCATCATTGCTACAAAGAATTTATCAAGTGAAATTTCCAAATTTCTCCCAAGTTGGGTTGAATTTCATCTTTTTCAAGGATTTCAAAGGTATTTTCCCTTCCTTTCAATCTTAATAGGTGAATTTATCCTTGAAAGTTTCTTTAAGCTTTTCACCATGCAAATCCATGCATGTTAACTTAGTCATGAATATTAACTTAGTTTATGGCTCCATAGTAGATTATATTTTGCTTAAGGAGGCTAGGATACAAGTTGAGCATTAGTGTTCTTGGATGTTTATTTAGAAGTAGAAATTCTTGGTTTAGTAAAAATATACTTAAACAAGGCATTTATCTTGTTACATAACCTTAGTGAATTTCCCTTGATAGAGGAAGTATGGTATTTTGCTTAATAACTATGGCTTTTTATTTCATAAATGGTAGTTTGGCAAAATTAGAAAGAGATGTGAACTAAAAAATTGATGGAAAGAAATTCAATATTGGTAGTTGTAGAAGTGACAATAGGCCAATAAGTATTATCTTGGAGAAAGAAATTTTTCTCCAAATGAGATGGTTTTATGTTGGAAATGGTACCAATATGAAATAAGAAAATGGAGTGAATCATGAGATGGAAGATTGGTCTACTTGGCATGGTGACTATAGAGTAAATCCATATTGTGGAATAATGTGGCCACCTTGAGCAAGTGGTGTGTAAAGACTTAGTTGGATCCCATCAAGGCTTACACATGTTACAAATGGAGTAAGAAATAAATGTAGGTAGTTGGCAAATTTATGGGAGTCCCATAGGAAAATATGATCACTCCAAGCTTTTGGAATTTAAGCATCTTTGTCTCAAATACATGATGTAGGCATGCAAATTGGATTCATTTATGGTTTATTACAGCTTTTGTGATACATTTAAGCCTTGAGATATAGAATGACCAAAATTCTCATCTTCAAATTTAGTTAATCGAATTTCTACATGCCAAGGGTAAAATCATCCAAAATTTTTGTTAGGCTCAATTATGCTAAATTAGGGCTACAAGCGAGTTTCATTAGGCGAAACAAACTTGGTTACACTATAATCTCGTTCACATAAGCTCTGTAATTTAAATTCACCCTTTTGAATCCAAATTGGTAGTTAACCAAAATATGCATTTTACATATCTACTCCACACTCGTTAGCATCATCATAACTAATGCATTGTTTGAATATAACTGCTTAGGTGGTGAGCCCTCGCCTAAGAAGAAACAACACGAGGAATAGTGGGAGTGTACACCTTCCCAAAAACAGTGAGTGGAACTTTATTGGCTTAAATTCCGGTTTTTATAAATGAGATATATTTTGAGATCTACGATGATTCCTTTCCTTTAAAATCTTGATGTCCCCATGGTTGAGATTGATTTATGATATGAGATGTTTTCTATGAACCATGATTTCAATGATTTTGAAATGAATAGATTTATTTCATGATTTTAGCAAATTGAGATATATGTATATGATTGATTTGATCGAATTTAACTAGATTGTCAATAATTTTTATGCGAGGCCAGTTGGCCAAATGATTTAAATGGGATATGATATTTTTACATATGTTGGTTACTATGATTTTGGTGGATGAATGGTTAGTCACTGCAGTGTTTGGCAAGCCCAAGAGATAAAATAAATTTATTGAAAATTGATTGTTTACTTTTATTCAATCTCAAACTATGGATTTTTGAAATAAGTGGATTATTGTATGAAATGTTGGATATATGGATTTCCAATTTCTAAGAATTTATGTGTTTTATCTATTTATTTAAAATAGGCCCAGTTTCACTCATTGAGTATAATCCTATATACTCACATTTGTTTTCTAAATATTTTGAGGCCAGCACACTGTCTATAAAAGATAGGTTGTGACTTGAGTCTAGACCTCCCTTGTAAATCGGTATGGTTTTCTACATCAAAATGCCGGATCCACTGGCATTGTGTCGAGTCATTTTGAAATTTTGTTTATCTATGCCTCCTAATAAAAATAACTATTTTGTAATCTGTAAGAGTTATTTGTGCCTTTTTTCTATAAATTTATTTATAGATTTTTCCAATCATCACTACTTTCACTATACTTATATAAAATATATTTACGTGTGTATGAATTTTAAATGATTGCAAGTGAGTGGCCAAGTTATGAATTGTGTTTTAAACTAAATGTGAAAATTTAATACTGTTTTACAAAATCGGTTCTAGTTACTGTAAGCCTTACGAGTTTCGAGTTGTGGGCTAAGCGCGCAGTTCACAATTCGTGGCACACGACGGTTGTCACATTCTCGATCTTTGGATCGGGGTGTGAGAAGTTTGCCTCTGTACCTCTTAGTTCTAGGGTTTCTCCTCACCATGCCCATCTAATAGGTAGTTCATCGCTACTTGTCAGATAGCATTCTCTGTCTTGGTCCACTTACTCTAAAAAGAGCATCGAGCCTTATCGCCCTCAAGAGACCTCTCATCTCATAGTATAAATCTTTCCCTAATTGGCACTCATCTCATAAAACACACACACACACACACATACACACATGCACGCACGCATGCACACACATGTGCACGCATACACACACACACATGTATATCTATCTCATATATAAAACATATGCTTATACAGATATGTAAAATTCAAATCATCCAAATTTCCCACCTATTAAATCGGTGGATCATAAAAATTATGTGTGTGCAAGGGATTATGTCACTCCCCAACTTGAAGGCTCGGCCGTATGACAATCACTGTACCACCTCGAGATGAATGCCAAGAAGGCGAGCATCTGAGATGATACAAGGCAGAAAATAAAGTGTAAACAAAGCAATATTATGGAATAAAATAAAATAAAATGCTTTAATAAGTGTTTAATTTATAGAATAATTAAATAGAATTAAATATATGAAAGTGGTACTTTTTACAATGCAAGTGTGTATCGAAATATATATGATATTCAAAATGAATGTAATAATACTAGTTTGAGCCCCAATATAATCATAAGGAATATAAGTGGAACATATTATCCAAAATCGTGGTCACCTGGTATAATCAGAGATCATTGTGCACCAGGATGTCTCGCATCAGAAGTCGAATAACCTACAATAGTGGAATGAGGGTGGTGAGTATAGTAGATGTACCAGTAAAGGACATGTCTATAATAGTCGATAACCTTAGGTTATTATGAATAATACCAAAATAATATTTTAATAAACAATATATTTAAATAAAACGTATGAAATCCCAAAGCAATATCAAATAATGTATCTCATAAATGGATTGGCAATTGAAAATTATCCAAAGGTCCACCTATGCACCTAGATGGTTAACTGGATCATCAAGGGCTCTAACTCATATTTCATAAAATCAATAAATCAATCGTGTGCTTGTTCCCTTAACGTTGCCAATTGCTATGGGTGGACACAACTACATCATATCAAAACTAGCGAGTTTCCTTTCGTGCCTTTCAGTCCTAAGGTTCCTAGATCATCTTGCCCTTTTCATAGGCAGTCGACAGCTACTTCGTCAAATAGCATACTCCGCTTGATCCACTCACTCTTATAGGAGCATCGAGTCTAAGTCCCCATGGGACCACACATCTCATGATAATAATTATAATAAATAATGAAATCAATTTCATAAATCATTTTATCCCACCCATCAAAATAGTGTCATGAATCATAGTGTATGAAGGTGGACCATCTATATCCTAAAATATTTGTAAAACATTTATAAAAACAATTAAACAAATAAATTTAGAATTCGGTTTATCCGTACTCGAGCTTGCACCTAACAATAAGTCAAAGTATTCGATTTAATTAGATTAAACATTCGAATACAAATTCAATATCCAAGGATGCTCAAATTAGGGTTTTTAGGGTCTCAAGATTATATTGGAGACGTCAAGAACCGTTTTGGGTCATTTCAGGTGAAACTAATAAAATGATCAAAATGCCCCTCAATAGTGTACATCTCATGCTAGACCACATATTCATAGGGCATTGCCTGTGAAGACCAAATCTAGTGCCAGTTTATGTACAAGTTTATAACCAAGATTTCCTCCTCTTTTTTTTTTCCAAGCTCGGTTCTACTTCAATTCTCAGTCAATTAAGCCATAAACCAATACACACAATCTTTAACACCTAAACAACATGATTATAGCTTCAAAAACTAAACTTTATGGTTGAGATTTCAAAATTTTGAATTGAAGTTTAGGGCTTGTAAATGTGTTTGAACAAAAATGGATTTTGATACTTAATCCAAAATTTCTTGTAATCTAACCAACAAAATCAAACAAGAAAATAAGTAATATAAAGCTTGAAAAGTGTAGATTAACTTACATAAGAATCAATTCAATGCGATGGTTGGGTTGAAAGTAAGGGCTCGAAGAACAAAATCACTCCTTTAGGACTTTCTGATAAATCCTTTAGAATTTTGTTGGTTTTTGAAGTGTTTGATCTTTGGGGAAGCTAAAGGAATAATTTAGATTAGTTAGCAAGGTGTTTTCTGGTGGTGAAAATGGTGGAGGAAGGAAGAAGGCTCAGGAGAATTGAAAAAGAAGAAAGTAGGAAAAAAATTGGGAGCTGGTGGGCTACCCACTATATTCGGGCAAGTCTGACTCCAAACTTGTTCGATTCTGGTGGCGAACCTTGCTTTAACTTAATATGGCTTAGTACCCAATTTGGTCTCTGAACTATACTAAAAAAGATAGATTGATCATTACACTTTTATTTGAGATAGATTGATCCTTAAACTTTTATTTTGGCTAGATTAGTCCCTGCATGGTCAAAAACTTGACAGATTGGGATAGATTGGTCCTTGAACTTTTATTTCGAGATAGATTAGTCCCTAAGTTTTCTTTCATTCAGGACGTATCTATATCAAAATAAAAGTTCAAGTACCTATCTGTCTCAAATAAAAGTTTAATGACCAAATTGGCTATTAAGCCATCTTAATATTATATTTTCATTTTATTATTCAAGGTCCAAACTTCACTTCCTAAGAAATTTGACCATCCTGGGACTTGATTAGGGTTAGTAAGAATGTAGCTAGAGCTAAGGAAGGTTTAAAACATATTCCATAACATCCAATCCACATTACCCACTTGGGAAAAATAATATATATAAAACATTATTCACGTATGGACTAGGTCTGGGTGTGTCAGACTACCTGTATCCCCAAAACATATAAAACAAGTTATAAAACATTTATTAATTGACATAATTAAAAATAATTTAGCACTAGTGGCTAAACAATGAAATCTATGTCATTCACAATACTGGGAGGTTCATATACTCTCAAAAGATCCTTCACGACTGACTTCCAAAGCGTTGTCGTACTTGATCACTTGGAACCCTAATTACATGAGTAAAGCATTAGAAACCTAGTTCAAATCTAAGATGCACCTACGATGCTCTAAGATAAGGGTTTGAAGTGATTTCCGGTGTTTGGAAACTGTCTCGGTTAAAATAGGGTTTCAAAATCAAAATAACCATAAACCCTTGCATGGGCACAACTGACACCGGTCCTATGGTGCTCTAGCACCGGACCTTTTGAAATGAAGACCATTGTGGCCAAATGAACATCTAGCGCTGATTCATAGCACATTCAATGCAAAAAATGAGAGCACATTTCTGTACTTTTCTTTCTTGCTTCTCCTCAATTGAGTGATGGATCGAGTTACAAATTCATATACACTACCTCAACAATACCCATAATAAACTATCCAATTTACTAGCTTAAACTACACCAATTTCTAACCTATCTCTATTTAATACCCAAAAACTAATCATGGACTTTGAAAACTAATACATTTTAATCTAGTAAATGGATTGTTTTAAAGCTTCAAAGTCTATTACAATGTACCAAAATATAACTTGGTGCACCGGATGGAGTATGAGATATGGTTGGATCTGTTCGACGGCTCCAAAGGTTCCTATAGCTGTCCTTTTTGACATTTTCTTGTTTTCTTTTTGAATTGATGAAGGAGGAGGCTTGGGATTTGATTTGAAAAGTTTGAGAAAGTCTTTAAAGGGTGGTTAGGATGAAGATTTGGGTGGAAGATGTGGGGGAGAAAAAAGGAGGAAGAAAGAAGAGGAAAAGAGGAAAAGAGGAAAAGAGGAAAATGTGAATGTGAGCTGCTTGGCCCAACCAAGCCATTTATAGGCTCACATCCGGCATTGTGATAGGTATATTTTGCACCTATATTATGAGCTAATTTCAAGTTTAATTAGATGATTATTGTTAATATTATAGCTCTTTTTATTTATTTTGCTCTCACTTTTATCTTATTGAGTGTAGGAGAGCTTTATGGTGAAAATTGAGGAAAATAAAGGAGTGTTGGAGCTGAAAACATCAAAAAGAATGATTGGATTGAAGTCTGGACCAAGAGAAGCTTAAAGAATGAGGAGACATTGAAGTAGACCAGAAATGGCACCATTGCAAAGATGAAACATCAATGGAATTGCCTGAAGGAAGAACTCGAAGAATTCAAAAAGAAGCGGCACCTGAATTGAAGTAAAAGCACCAAGAAAGTCACGGTCTGAAATGGTACCTAATCACATATGAAGTGGCGTCGGATATTAGTTATTTAGTTCAATTCAACTTAATCTCCTATTTTGATGTAACCTTTCTAGTATAAATACCATAGTTTAGGGTTAGATGAACTTTTGATACTTTCAAAAAAGATGAGCAGTCAAGTCAAGTCAAGTCTTCAATTTGGAAAAATTGTTTCTTCTCTTACTTGTGATTTTCTTTAATTTAATAATATGTTTTCTTTTCAAATTATGAGTAGCTAAATTTCTTGTTGGAGATTTGGGTAGATCTTCTAGGAACTTTAATTTAATTATTGTATGACTTGATTTTCCGGGGTTAAATCTATTTTCTTTGATGTTAAAGTGCTTTATGTTTGGCCAACATAGAATAGATATTTGGAATTGTATGAAGGACTGAGGGGTGAAGTATAGTTCATACTCTAGGAAAATAGACACAATCTAATTTGATACGAGAGTAATTCAATTTATCGTGATGACCATAATTGAATTAGATTCGGAAGAACTTGATTTAATTATTAATCCTAAGATCTTAATGTTCTTGGCTAATTAGTTTATGCACCCATAGGTGGTAATCACTTAGTTAGGAAAGCTTAGGATGATCTAAGAGGGCTCCTAAGTAGATTAGTGATTGTTATTTTAACCCTGATAATTAGATTCATACATATTTGGATTAAAAACCTAGAAGAGAAGTTGAAGCCCTCACACTTATCTTATTGATTTCTTTCTTAATTCTCTTAATTGTTTAATTATTGTTTCTTTAATTAATTTCTCAATTATCTTAGCTTTCAATTAATTGATTTATTTTTTTTAGAAATAACCTTAATCTTTCTTTCGTGGACCTTACTAGAATTAGTATTTTTGACAATTAGACAATCTTCGTGGGATCGACATCTTGGAATACTTCGAGATCTATATTACTTGATTTCGTACACTTCAGAAAAATAATCATCAAGTTTTGCGCTGTTGCCAGGGATTTAGTTTTTAATTGTTATTTTTTTAGTTCTAGTAATTTTTGTTTAGTTTTTCTGTTTATAGTTAGTAGTTTATCTTTTCTTTTCCTTTCTTTTAGGTACTGGATGACTCGAAGAACTGAAGGATTGAATCCAGAAGTTGCTTTTGACCCTGAACCAGAAAATCAATGAGGAAATTCAAAGCTAAATTTGTGAGACTTTAACAACTTCGAAAGAGATTTTTAAGAGAAAAAAAAAGATGGCAAATGATAGAGATAATGATGTTCCTAATAATCAAGGTGTCGAAGCTAATGATAATCCATCTAAAAATCAAGTTGTTCAAGCTCCAATTACACATCCAATGGCTGATATTTAGACACCAAAGATGGGAAACAATCCAACATGCATTCGACTTACTGCGAGATCAAGGGCTTATGTTTTGAAACACACAGTGTTAAACATTCTTCCACATTTTCATGGGCTGCCTTTGGAAGATGCAATTAATTTTCTCAATGAATTGCATGACATAGTGGCTACACTTCAGCTTCCTAATATCTTGGTGGAAGAATTGAAAATGGAGTGTTTTCCCTATTGCTTGAAAGGAGCAGTGAAGAGTTGGTTGTTAGCATTGCAAGAAAATTCACTTCATTCTTGGGATAGGGTTTCTGATGCTTTTCTTCAAAAATTTTATCCTCCTAGGAAGACAAGTGAATTAAGAATGAAGATCCAAGACTTTATGCAAAAGGAGCATAAGACCTTTCATGATGCTTGGGACAGATTTAAGGGATTAGTGTGCCAATGTCCTCATCATGGCTATCCAATTGATCTTCTTTATCAATTCTTCTATGAAGGGTTGTATGTGGAATACCAACTAGCTATGGATAATGCCATTGGAGGGTACATAGCTACTAGGACTACTGAGCAATTTGAAAATGTATTTGAATCCTTGGCGGCTAGTTCTCAACAACGAATGGTGAAGAATAAATTTTAATCAAGTATTTCTCAACCTCAAAATCAGATCAATTGGATGCTATAGCTAATAAAATGAATGAGATGATGAAGGTGTTTCTTGACAAAAAGCCGAAGAAATAAGAGGCATGCTACCGCTATGGTCTGTATGGCCACTCTTCGAAGTTTTACATGAATGAAAATCCTTGTGAGGAAGATGAAAAATATTCAGAGAATGTGAATTATATGGGTGCTTATGGAGGACAACAAGGAGGTAAGAATGATCCTTTTGCACCCACTTATAACCTTGGGTGGAGAAATAATGCGAATTTTTCTTGGTCTAATCTAGGTGCTACCAATAGTCCTCAAATTATTCTATAGAGACCTCACCCCTAACATTCTCAACCAATTATGTAAGATAATGGAATTGATGAAAAGTTTCAAGCTTTATGTCTCAAGTCATTTCGTAGCTTTAGAAGCTCAACAAAATTGACAAAATAGACAAGTTGGACAAGATTGTAGAATCTCATTCTGTAGAAAATCAACGTCGTTTGAATCCTAACATGAAAGAAGTAGTTAAGAATGAGGCTCTTAAACTCTTAGATGCTGGTATTATTTACGTAATTTTTTATAGTTTTTGGGGTAGTCCTATGTAGGTTGTCCCTAAGAAGGGGCGAATGACCGTGATTACCAACGACAAAAATGAGTTGATTCCTACAAGAATGGTGACTAGGTGGTGAGTTTTCATAGACTACTATAATTTAAATGCAGCAACTAGGAAGGATCACTTTCCTCTTCCTTTTGTTGATCAAATGCTAGAAAGACTAGTTGTTCATCCATTATATTGCTTCCTCGATGGTTATTTTGGATATAACGAAATACCAATTGCTCCTGAAGATCAAGAGAAGAGGACTTTCAATTGTCCTTATGGGACTTTTGTTTTTCAAATGATGTCCTTTGGCTTATGCAACCCACCTGTCACCTTCCAACGTTGCATGATGGCTATTTTCTCCAACATGGTGGAGAAAACAATTGAGGTATTTATGGATAACTTTTCTGTTTTTGGTCACTCTTTTGATGAATGTCCTTTGAATTTGGAACAAGTTCTAAAGAGATGTGAGGAGACCAATTTGGTGTTCAATTGGGAGAAGTGCCATTTTATGGTTCAAGAAGGAATTGTATTAGGCCATAAAATATCTCAAAAAGGCATTGAAGTTGACAAAGCAAAAGTCGAAGTCATTGAAAGATTGCCTCCTCCTACATCAGTCAAAGCCGTGAGAAGTTTCTTGGGACATGCTGGATTCTATAAGCGTTTTATAAAGGATTTTTCTAAAATCACTAAGCCTTTGTGTGAATTACTTCAAAAAGATGTTCCATTTAACCTCACTAATGATTGCTTGGATTCTTTTAATAGGATTAAGAATTGAGCTAATTTCTGCCCTAATCATGGCTACCCCCGATTGGACATTACCTTTTGAGATCGTGTGCAACGCCAGTGACTATGCCATAGGAGCTGTTTTAGGCCAAAGACAAAACAAGAAATTGCATGTCATTCATTATGCTAGCAAATGAAGCTAAAATCAATTATGCGACAACTGAAAAAAACTCTTGGCTATTGTCTTTGCTTTTAACAAATTTCTTTCTTATCTAGTTGCTTCGAAAATGATCATTTATATCGATCACTCGACTCTTAAATATTTATTTGCCAAAAAGGATTCTAAGCCTAGACTAATGCATTGGATTCTTTTGTTGTAAGAATTTGATTTGGAAATAAAAGATAAAAAAGGGTCCAAGAACTTTGTTGCCGATCACCTATCGAGATTGGAACTTAAGAACAAAACTCAAAACGAACCAATTAATGATATGTTTCCTGATGAGTAACTTTGGATGATTCAAGAATATCTCCTTAGTATCCTGATTATGTGAATTATTTGGTGTCCGGCATCATTCTAGATGATATTTCCTTTGCTCAAAAGAAGAAGTTCCTTGCTGAAATTTGTTATTATTAGTGAGATAAGCCTTTATTGTTTTGAAGATGTGGTGATGGCATAATTTTATATGTGTGCCAAAAGATGAGATATGTTCAATTCTTCATCGATGTCATTCATCACTTTTATGGAGGACATCATGGACTTGATAGAACTGCTGCCAAAGTTCTTCAGTGTGGATTCTTTTGGCCTACCTTATTTAAGGATGTTGAATCTTTCATTATGGAGTGCGATCCATGTCAAAGAATGGGGAAAATTGGACGACGTGAAGAGATCCCTTAACAAGGAATCATTGAAGTCGAGATTTTTGATGTGTGGGGAGTAGACTTTATGGGTCCATTCCCTAAGTCCAAAAATAATGAATACATCTTAGTGGTAGTGGATTATGTGTCCAAATGGGTAGAAGTAGTACCATTACCAAACAACAAAGCATCTAGCGTAGTGAAGTTTGTGAATAGGCATATCTTTACAAGATTTGGCATTCTTAGAGCAATCATCATCGATAATGGAGTACATTTCCAAAATGCTCAATTCCGAGGTTTTCTAAAGAAGCATGGATGTATTTTCAAGATTGAAACTACTTATCATCCATAAACTAGTGGTCAAGTAGAGATTTCCAATCGAGAATTGAAGTCTATCTTGGAGAAAACATTGAATAAATCTCGGACTAAGTGGTTTTTGAAGTTGGATGATGCTCTTTGGGCATATAGGATAGAATATAACACACCTTTAGGGATAACTCCATTTAGACTTGTGCTTGGAAAATCTTGTCATCTACCTGTGGAGTTAGAACATACGGCTTATTGGGTGGTCAAGGAGTTGAATTATGATTACAAGGCTGCTGGTGAACAGAGGTTTCTTCAGTTCATTGAGCTTGATGAGATGAGGAGAAAATCCTATGAGAATGCATGAATTTACAAAGAAAGGACCAAGCCTTCCACGATCGAGTTATTCTCAAAAGAGAGTTTAAATTGGGTCATGGTCTGGACCCTTTACAATTACAAAGGTGTATTCTAATGGAGCAATTGAAGTGGAAAATGAGAAAGGAGAACATTTTGTCGTGAATGGACAATGTCTTAAGCACTATCTTGGAGGTACTCATGTGGAACAAGTCCATGCGATTACTTTTGATGAATAATTCTCTGAGGCATATAAACAAGCACTTATTGGGAGGCAACCCAATATTTTCTCACTCTTTCCCTTTCTTTTAAATTTTGTGAATTTTATTCTCTTATGTGAAATTTCTCTTGTAGGTTTTCTTATAGAGGAAGCTCAAAAATGTTGCTTTCATTTATTTATATACATTGAGGACAATGTATATTTTTATGTGTAGGGGGAAGTAAGTTCATAAAATTTTTTAATTTTATGTTACGTTTTGATACACTATTTTTGTGTTTATATTCCTTGCATGTGAGTTTTTAATTTGCATACATGCATTGCATTCATTTATAGCCATGAATCATTAAGGTTGGTAAGTAAAGTGGAAGTAAATTCAAGAAAGAGGGTCGGATATAAAGTGAAACCTGGCTCCTGATGAGAGAGAAAATCCGAAACATGGATATTCACACTTACGGCTTTGAAACGGTGCCGTACCTAACATGAAATCGAACCGGAACAAGAAACGGTGTTGCTTGTGTAGTGAAGGAGAGTTGGTTCCTCTTCGAAAGATATTGGAAATTCAGAAATTGCTTCAGGAGTGAAATAGCATCGATGTTGACAGAAATGGCGCTGCTTATCCGTGACAATCAAGAGCCAGTTTTTTTTTAACTAAAACAGTGCCGCTTCATATCTGTAGCATCCGTTTTGACAATATGACTTAGTGCAACGATGGCGTTTTTCGCACGTTTGACCAATTAAAACCTAGTTGACCCCTTTTTCTTCATAAAACTTAAGCACTTTTTTGTTTTTTTCTTCCATAGCCGCCCTTTCGCTCTTTGTCATCTCACTTTCAAAGTAAAAATTTACACCATTTTTCACCAAACCCAAGCCTTTTACAACACAAAATCACCCATACCTCTTACTTTTCACTATATTTTTACCCATAAAACTGAAATCCATGGCCTAAAATACCAAGTCTTTCCATTTCTTTGTTTAACCCGAAGTTCATTTGAAGAACGTGGGTTGTTGAAGAGCAACGGTCAAGCTTAAGGATTTGAGCTTCATTTTCATTTTCAAGAAAGAAAAATGAAGTTAACAGTGGTAGAGTACTTTTCTCTTTCACTTAGCTCTCATTTTCGATTTGAAAAAGAATATTTGGTCTGTTTGAATCTTCATTTGATTGTTGGGATAGTGTTGAAATTTTGTTCTTAAGTTGGTTGTGCATGTGTTTGTGCCCATGAGTGCTTTGAAGAACTAGAGGTTGTGTTTTGTAAGTGAAAGGCTAAACAGTATGGGCTAGTTTATTGTTTCTAAATTCGTGGAATTTGAAACTGTATTTTTTGTGTGTTCCGTGCTTTTGAGTATTTGTTGAAACTGCCATGGCTTCAAGAATAAAAAGTGTAGCTGCAAGAAAAAGGAGATTTGCTAGGGCTTCATCCTCTCAACAACAACCAGTACAGTTAGTTCCAATGATTGATGACTAGTTTACTCTAGCAAAAAATGCTAAATGGTATGATAAGATAAGGAACAGAGAGTTTGTGATAGAGAAAGCAGTGCACGATGAAATTGAAGCTGAGTTTTAGTTAGCTGAGAAGCTAGGAAATTTACACTGGCAAGGTTTGTTAACTACAGGTGAGGAGTATTACCTAGAGTTGGTCCGGGAATTTTATGCCAACATGGAAGACAAATAAAAAAAGGGACCAACAAAGCTTAAGTCAGTAGTGAGAAGTCGGGAAATTATTATCACAAAGGGTCGGATTGAAGATCATCTTCAATTTCCTCATGGTGGTAGACAACTTTCTTAAGCTATTGGAGTTCCTACAGACCATAAGGAGTGGACTAAGCAGTTGGTTGCTCAATGATTTAAGATTCCTCTTTATAAGAAGAAGGGTGCCAGGAAGGATCAATAACCAGTGTTCAAAACTTTGGCAAAAGACTTCACCATTCAGCAGAGGCTTATGGTTTGCATTTTTGCTCACAACTTGGTGCCAGAATCAAGTGGTAAGAATGAGGTGAGAGCTCAAGATTTGTATTTGTTGGATTCATTATACTACGATTTGGGTATTGAGCCTATGAGGATTTCTTCCTTGAGGATTGGAGCTATGAGTGTTGTTGTAAGATCAGGTCATAAAACAAAACACTTTGTTTTTCCAATGCTTATTAGTTATATTATTAGAGCTTCAGGAATTGATATTTGAAACACAGTGGTGGAAAACAATAGAACTTATCACTTCATTGACAAAAACCATATGACTTCTTTAGGTTATGAGAAGAAGAAAGGAGTTTGATAGAAAAGTAAGAAAGAAAAGGGGCTGCTGAAGAATCTAATGATGAGGAAGATGAAGAAGCTAAGGAAGCCGAGACTGAATCTAGTCCATCTACACCACCAACTCAGGCTGCTCCATCTATTCTTTTCGCTAAAGGGTTTAACAGAAGAATTGCTGAAGCAGCTGAGGGAATTCAGAATGAGTTGCATGACCAGAAAGCTTTGTTTATTGCAAATCATAAGGTCAGAAGGCTCAGTGGGAGTGACTTTGGGGATATTTGGCTCAGCATGGTTTTCCACCTCAGCCATCTCAGTGATTGTGGCTATTCATGGCTGTTCACATCTGTTGCATTTTAGTTACTTAGGTTACATGCATATTTAGGACTTTCATGCATTTTTATTTTAATTGTGTTAGTTTATGTTGTGGTCCCATGTATTGATGACTTTTTTTATTTTATGATATTTGTACCGACTTTATTGGTAGTTGATACTTTCTTTGTTTGATGTTAAATTTTTAACTTTTCTATTTTGTTTAATTATTTTTGCTAGAAATTTCAAAAGACAAAGTCAACCTTGGGCTCAATTCAAAATTCACTAAGGGTTTTTCTTTTATTCTGAATTTTCCTGTTTTTCTTTTATTTTTATTTTTTTGGTTTCAAATTTATTTTACTAATCCTGATTTATTTTGGAGTTTAATTTTTTTGAGGATGGGTTTAAATTTTAAAAGTGAACTACTCTTTGACTTTTAGTCAAATTCTTTTCTGCTTGGGAAGTAGGATTAAGAGTTAATATAAAAACACTTTTATGTTCACATAACTTTTATCCTACAATCCTAATTTCAAAACCTAGTTCACTAAATTTTTATCATCTTATATTATGGTTTCTTCTCTTATTTTCTCCAATTTTTCTTCCCTTATTTATTCAATGGCACCTAATTTGAAAGATGTTTTACCTCCTCTAGTGCCTTCTCATAAACAAAGAATTCTCATAAGAAGGTTACTTTGGAGCAAGTAGATGATGACACTTTAATCCTTACCATGAAAATTTCTGATGAAGAACAAGAGGAAGAACCAATGGAAGAGGAAGACAAAGTTTTGCAAGAATCACCAATAGAAAGGAGGTAAGAATTTTCAAGACATGTGTCTTCTTGTTGCTTGCCTACAAGTGGATAGTCGAAAATTGCAACATTTCATGAATGATTTGAAGAAGAAAATCAATTTTTAAGGTGATGATTAGACAAGGCCCAATTGCGCAATTCCTATCTTGTACAAGAAATTTCTCTCCAATAAATGATTATAGATCGTCTTTCTTCTTTTCCTCCTCAATGAATTTGACTCTCTTTTAGTTGTTTTATTTTTTTGTATTGATTTTTCTTACTAATTTCATTTTCTTTTCTTTCTTCCTACACTTAGGTTTTGAATTTTTGTACAACAAATTGGGAGTAGATGCACCATCAAATTTTCCTTTTCTCCAAAATCAGGAAGTTTTTTATTTCTTTTATTATTTTTGTATGTTTATAAAATATTGGGGACAATATTGGATTAAGTGTTTTGTTTGGGGGGGGGGGGGGCCGAGGAGGAAATCTTTGAAAAGTTTTTCTTTTCTAACCAATTTTCTTTTCTAACATTGCTCGTTTTGAATTGATATCATGAGTTCATAATTCTTTTGGTGTTAAATTAATTGTTGATTATTGAATGCATGATTAGGGGTAGAAAATAATATAATGATTGGAATTTCACAAGTGCTAGGAGATTGCTTTTGCTAGGAAAAGAATGCTCTAAATTGACTTAAGTTACCTTGTGACGATTTGAGCCTTCATGCCATATTTTCTTGTTTGATATTGATGCCTTCTACGATTTTGGACTTCTAGAACCTGAAATTCATCTTTTTGAGAGTACATGTTTTTAATATATGTGCAAGCATTAAGTTTAAGCTCTTTAGGATTTTTGTTTGAGCCAAAGAACCTACCCTTTGTGCATTTATTCATTAGTGAGCTCCTTTGAGCCTAATTGAAATATTTTTAGCCTTTTCTTTCATAGCCTTATCCAAAGAACCTTTAGCCTAAATTGAGAAAAACAAGTTTGGACCTTTTACTTCATGATTAGTAGAGAATTACTTGTTTTTTATGAATTCTTTGGGATATGGTTGTAAAAGATAAAGTGTAGGGGAAAATTTATGATATGGTGGGCTGAAAAAAAAAATTTCAAGAGTTGAAAAGAGAAATGACATGAATTTCTTGAATTTGGAAGAAGGAATTATTTGCTCACAAAATTAAGAAGGAATTGGATGAAGAAACTTAAATTGAGATATTCCTTTTCTCCTACTTAACTCCATGATCACCTAAATTTCTTCTTTTTGTCTTCTCCAGTTCCAACTATCACCTCGTTCGCCTTCACTTACCATCATTTTTTCAACTTGGTGACACTTTCCTCCCTAATTAAGCCACTAAATTGTTCACCGATGCTTCATTATTTTCCAACTTCTTTCGCCTACACTATTCTTCTATGCCTTGATACAACTGTCTTTACACTCTCCTCTTTTTGAACTTACTCTTTAAATTATATTTGACGGGTGATGAGTCCATTATCCATCGCCCTTATAGATACATATGTCTCTATCGTAAATCTCTCGGTGTTTTCATCTCTGTCTCCTCTCAATTTTTTTTCTATCCAACTTTTTACTCCCTTTTACTTCTTAAACATGATTAACCATCCATCCTTACAACCAGGTTAAATTTTTAATCTTCACTCTTCCATACTTCACACCTCTAGCTGTTACTATTAATCCATGTAATTTAACTTTATTATCCATTCTACTCAATGTTACCCTCATTATTTTACCTACCAAATTCCTACGATCTCCTAATTCGTTCTCACTAATCTAAAACTTCCACTCTTCATCTTACTCCACACATCATGATGACCTTACCATCCCTTTTTCACTTCTTAATTGCTTACTTCCCATTGAATTTTCAATGGGTCCATCTTATTATTTCCTCGGGTCTCTTTTTTCATCCCTTACTTCACTTCATTAATAACTTCCTTTTGATCCTAATTATATTACTAAACTAACCTTACCTTTCTCTGGTTTATTTGACCACTTCTTACTTTTTTACTTTTGCACTGTTTTGCTTCTTCACTTAATCGTTGTCATAAATTCTTCCATATAACACTTTTTGTTCAATTGCTTCCTCTTACACCTTTAAATATGCTATTTTCTCTTGGTTATCTACCAGTTAGCGAATATTTACTGTTTCTTTAAAATGTTTCTCCTTCTTGTTTCCTCTCTCATTGTTTCTGTACCATTTGTGGCTTTCTAAGGGCTTTCAATCCAATCATTGAATCCAACTCATTCTATTCCCTCTTAGCCATTATTTGTCAATATTCTCCTTGCAAAATTTTCCCATCCATACGTTTACAAGCCATACCATTGATGAGTGTAAGTGTCGAGTTAATCCTTCAGAACATTAGCAGTGATAGGAAAGGAATTTAAAGTTGGTTTCCTGAACAGGATGGTGGTAATGGATTTTCATCGATATCCTTAGTAGGGATTAGTTGGGGAACAACACCCTAAATGTTGACGTGCTTCCACACTATATGGGTTTGATATAAAGGAAAATGGTAGTAGGATGGTGTGGTGAAGAAAGTCTTGGTCGGTTAATGACATCTAATCGGTTTACAATTTTGCAGAGGTTGAAATGTTTAGAGGTAAGGATTCTTCTGGATTTCTTGCTACTGTGTACTTTCATCCTCTAGTTCCTTTTTCTTGATGAGCTTCTTAAGTCCCATGCTGTGTTGCATTTTTTTCCTTCATTGTGTTCAAAGCTTGTGTTTCCACCGCATGCTTCCCAAGTGTACAAAGAGGAACGTGCTTGTTTAAGAATGTTTGGAATTTAGAACGGACCAAGGTTCAAAATTAACAAGAAATAAAATGGGACATTAATAGATTTTTACGACACAACATAGTGTATCAGATACCTCAAAGGTCGTCTTCCCAGTCTAACTTAGCCGATAAGGAGGCGTATTGGTAAAATGGCGAGGCTAATCTTGTAGTCTTTCCTTGAAGGTTCCTATAACTTCACGAGTTTCGAGACAAACAATGATCTCTAGAAGGACCACACCTGAATATCCTATGTGGCGGCATTACTTTCTATGAAAGCACTCTATGGATAAGCTTAAGGATGTGTTCAGAAGACTGGGTGTCCTAAAGAAAGGAAATTCAATCCTAAGTATCCACTAGTTTCGAAAACATTTGAAAATATTTTGAAAATCCTTAAAATAATTTTACAAGCTCTAATACCAATAAAATTGTTATGCCCTAGACCCGTCAGCTCGACCACGTGATAACTGTCATGCTACCTTGAAGTACATGTTATTTGCCACGCATCCCGATGCAACACAAAGCATATATTGGATATCATTAGTGCAAAACAATTTAAATTCAAACTAATTAGTAATAAATAAAATAATAACAATAGAAAACAATTAAGTAAAATAAAGTGAACTGAAAATCAATTCGAGTACCAGTGGATGTAACTAATAAAGAACATACACAACAAAATAAAAGAACTCCTATGGGCCACCGACATCCTAGCGATCCTTGCACGCGGAAGCTCCACCAAACAAAGTTGAGTACAAGTGAGTGACAACGGTTCAATGAATCTCTACAAGGGTTTAGGAAAGCGGGTATAATTCAAAACAAGTTATAAAACAAATTCATTTTTTCTTCAAAAATCATTTTGCCCGAACCGTGTTCTTTAAATTAAATAGATAAATAAAATGATTAATAATATGATAATTCTAAATTGGACTAGCAAGAAACACTCTGTTGCATGATTAGGACACCGAATCATCGAGGGCAATCTCATTTCTACTACACACACCTATGTATATATACCCATTTATATAAATATATGTACATATAAATGTATATATATGTATATATATAATATAACAATCACACATGCCCGCTTTGTCAACGGTATCATCACTGTGGGTGGATACTACTACCTCAATCCTAATGAGTTCCCCTCTACGCCTCTTAGTCCTTGGGTTTCTTAATCATTATGCCCTCTCTCAGGCAGCCCACTGCTATTTGTCAAACAGCATGCTCTGTCTTGTTCCACTTGCTCTCATCAGAGCACCGAATCATTACATCTTATTTACCGTACCCCTCATCAGGGGTCGCTCACCAATATATATATATATAAATATAATTTATAACATTTTATAATATAATCTCACTCATTAAATGGTGTAACGTAAATCAAGTGTGTGCAAAGGCTACCCAAATCCCAAAACATTTTATGAACATTTAGTGCATTTTTGTTACACCAGATTAGATTGGATATGATGAATGGGAAAATTACATGTAATTCATAGTGTAATTTTATAGTATTTATATAGATTCACATTGCGGGGAGGATTATTTATAGGATAAGACAATCCTCTCCATTTCTAGAGGATTAAGTCATCTTAAGAATAATTCTCCCCATAATACAAATCTATATCAATTTACGTCAATACTATAAAACCATATTATAAATTACATGTAATTGTTCTTCCCATCCTATCCAATCAAATCCGGTGTAACAAACATACTTTTAATATTTTAAACTGAAAACAATTTAGCCCTAGTGGCTAAACAATTAAATTTAGGCTACTCATAATACCGGGAGGTTCGTATGCTCCCAAGGAATTCCACGATGATCAATCTTTGGAGCATCGCCACACTTGAGCATTCTGAAAACCTAATACATAGAGAAATGTGTTAGAATTTAAATTTAAACTACTTGAGTGATTTTGAGGCTTTAATATGCTCACAATTTAGGTTTGGAAGTGATTTAGAGTGTTGGAAAGTGTTTGTGGAGGTTTTGGGTCAAAAATAGGGCTCCAGTGAAAAATTACAAAAATACCCCTAATGGCCTGAGACAGATCACACGTGGGACTGACTAGGTCCCACGTCGAACATAGTTAAAGAGGCCATTTTGGCCTTAAAACTCAACTCTCATGTTGGTCTAGGAGTGTTCTGCGCGAGAGGCGAACTAGAGACCAAGTTTTGGTTCTCTCCACCCTTCTAGAGCCTGTTTCTCCTCACCCGAGCCATGGATCGAGTTACAAATTGACACACAACATCCTTATAGCATCCACAACAATATTATTGCTTCACACCCTAAGACTAACGGCTCAAATCTAATTTTAATTTAATCCAAAAATCTAACTTAAATTTTGAGTTAAGATTTCCCAAACCAATGCATGGATTTATGCAAGTAAAGGCAAATTGAATCTTGAGATGAGTAATTAACATACTAGAAACTCACCTCAATCCGATAGTTGAATTGTTCGAATCGGCTCTAAAATTCCTATTTTGCTCGTTTTAGATCTAATATTTGAAATCTTTGATTTTCCCTTTAGATCTTAGCTTAGAGAGATTGGAGGATGGTTTAGAAGTGTTTAGTGGTGAGATTGAGGATGGTTTGGGTGGCTAGTGCAAAGAAGAAGAGAGAAGGAAGAAAGGAGAAGAAAAGGCAAGGGGAAAGGAGAAAATAAGGAGAGAGGCTTGGCCGCCCCATTTATAAGGATAAGTCTAATGGCAGACCTAGTCAAGTTCCCACACCGAGCCTTCTTTGTTTCCTCGATTTTTATTTGATTCTCGACCTCCTACCCAATTCTCCGATCTCTTATGCCATTGGGCTCCACATCCTAGACTGTGGAATTAAAAGGTGAGTTATGCCATTTAAATTTTCATGCATCGATGATCACTTAAAACCATTAACTTGAACTAGTTGTACCCTCATATCTTCTTTATCGTCCACACCAAGGTTTAATTCTCTCCAAAATTTTAATATTATCCATACCAATAGCCGATTCATACTATTTCGATAGTACGAAAAGTATGGAAAAAGTTCAAGTCTAACAACTTGAGTCATATGTGTATATTGATTTTGATCTTGGTGGATTGGGAAAATGAAGCCTTCTCACTATACTATTTTATGTAAACTAGTCCATGCACTCGCACTATATCTTTTTGGCCAACATGGGGTTTTGTTAGTTTAGTTTAGTTGCTTAGTTTGGTAGGCACGGAGAAAGATCGAATAAGATCTATTAGGCCTAGCGATATCCACTATGTTACGAAAGCTCTATTAACACAAAGCTGGGGCCGCATTTCTATGATAAGAAAACCATGAAATCAAAACTTTTGCCAAATTTGTGATTTGAGCCCGCTCATGTTTTGCAAGCAACACTCGAGTCATTGATTTTGGTTTGATAATATTATGTAATATTGTTTCAACTTTGAAATATGTATTATGACATATGCACTATGTTTTTGCCCATACTTGATACATGCTCGATGATTTGATGAGATGTATCATTGGCTTATTGGAAATGCTTTTGAAATTGTATCCACACTCTTACAAAATGTGTAAGCCTTTCACAATAGGTACTATCACTCATTGAGTACATGTTAGTGCTCACCACTCATTTTTGTTTACATATTTTACAATTTCTTGGTTCAGTTGAGCCTTCATGCCTCAAGATGTCCATGGTGGGTTTAGTTAGTTTGTGTTGAATGTCACGCCCCGACACGATAGTCGAGCATATAACAATTGCCGCAACTCTTGAAATGCATTCTATTAGGTTAGAATACACTCCAAGGGTCGCAAGGCTAAAACGGTCATTTTACACATTTTTCCTTATACAGTTTTCATCTAGTTCAATAGTTAAAACATTTAACTAACATGTAGACAAATCAAAACATATCAAATATCAAACTATCATGGCATAAAAATTCATGTAGACACAAAACACCAAAACTTCGAGATATTTACGAAAATGCCATCAGGTTTTTTGACATATTTTTTGTAGAATTTATTTACGGACTTTCGGAATTTAGAAAAATATCACGTCAGTTTCGAAAAGTCTTAGACCCATTAAAAAAGAGAATTGGCTATTTAAAATGATATTTTTATACTCAATGGGCCCTACACGAATATCTTAAAAATAACACAAAAGAGTTGACTCTTTCACGTCTGGTCAAACTGGTACAAGATGCCAATTACCTTCCCACCACAACGTACCCTAATAGCGCGGTCAACTAGCTATAACCTGGAAAATAAGTTTTATGAAAATGAGGGTGAGTAACTAGGTTACTCAGTGAGTGGATAACCGATAAAAACATTTATAGTAAAATTGAAGTTCACCAGAAATAAGGATAAGTTTAAATACTTTAAAAATTCAAATATTCAAAATGATATAAAAGAGCCATTAGGAAAAGAGATTTCCAGAAAATAGGCCCATGGGTCAAAGATACTGTCTGTCAATTTCTCTACCCAAGCTGTCGCCTTGGCCTGAGGTCGACACTGGGTGACTGAGTTCCATCCTGCCTGACAGTGCCGCAGAATGAACTCTCGAATGCCTTGTCGGTTTTCCTCCGCGCCTCTGATCCAAGGCTAAACCATAAGCACCAGCGCCCTTCAAAAGGCGGTCCGCAGGCTACTTAGTTACTGCAGTAACAATAAATTCCCCTCGTGGGGCTGCTGCGAGTAACAACTTACGACCCAGATGGCCTTTCCACAATATCATTTCATCGCACAAAATATTAACATCACACTTTTCAAAAACACAAGTTTCTTTCTCAATCCATAAATCAAGAAATAATTTCGTTTTAACATAGTAGGATTTTATAAAATCTCATAAACCATTCATCAATACTTTAATTTGAGAAATCCAAGTAAACAGAGGCATTAAATCTAAAAATATTAAATCAGGTATAAAAGCAATTTTGAGTTTGTCATCCACTCACAGTGAGGTCCTCGCTATTCTTGACCGTCCTTACCCAGTTCCTTGTCCTTTGATGGTGCAGGCACTCCTAATTTCCATAATTCCTTTAGTTTTCCAAACTAGTACTAAATTGGCTAAAGCTTAATCTACATGCAATGCTATGCAATGTGATGCAATTTTCTGGCAATCTAACACTTAATTAATCTTCCTCATTAATAATCTCACTGCAATTTACTCCAAAGTAACCACATTTCACTTAAATTCACAAAATGGCCAAATGCCATTTCTTCTAGACAATTTCGACACCCACCTCACATATTTGCCAATTCTTTCTTCAATACATTTAACAATCAAATTCTAATAATTTAATTCTCCACATTTACACCCAAATAATCCCAAGAATACTATCAAACTAATTAAATTCTTGAAAAATTGAAATCTTGCATTTTTCTCCTAAGAATTTCAGCTTAACCATTCCATGTTACACCTTGTCCATTTAGCACTCTCCAAGATCAATTTCTAGCAAATTCAAACATCTCATATTATTCTAATTTAACTTATAAACTTTATTGCCAACTAAATTTCATGAATCTAAAATCCATAATCTAGCAATTCCTTTCTTTCCTTAATTTCATATACCTAACTCGCATTTCCACATTAATTCACTTCCAATTCAACTATCTTTCCATTAAATCAACCAACTAACCAAATGCCATTCTTCCTTGGTGAATTCGGCACCACACTACAAAATTGAAAGTTTCTTCTTCCATGTAATTTCATCACATTTTCTAGTGTAGTAAACTTGCATGAATCTCATATTCCAACCTCAAGCTTCCTTGAATCCAAATTTGGCTTAAATCTCAAATTCAAAAATTCTCCATAACATTTCTAATTTTCTAGATTTGCAAGACTACAAGCAAAATCAAACTAAATTGACTTGATATTCATGTTTAGCATGCCAAAAACTATAATCTAAGATCAAAATTAGGCATGCTTACCTTTGGATTTTGGTTTTCCACCAAGAACCCTAATTCTTCAAATCCAAATTACTTCCAACCAAGTTCAAATTCTTCAAAATTGATAGAGGGCTATTGATGGGCTTGTTAAGACCTTCAATTTGACTATAAACTTGAAGGGGTTTTGATGGATTAAATTAGGAGAAATCAATGTAGGAAGAATTTTGGTGAAAATGGAGAAAATTGGAGAAAATGGAATAAAAATGGAGAACTTTCTTGATTTCTCCATGCTTGGCCGGCCATCACCATATATATAGGCCATTGGCACATGACCAAATAAAATCTATTGGCAAAATGACCACTTTGCCCCCATGGACGATTTTTCCCCCGAAAAATTTAAAAATTTCACTTATGTCCCTAGTCCGTCCTAGGCCTTATACACTGTCCCAAATTATTTTTCAAGCCTTGTCGAATTATTTTACGCGTAACAGAATTTTTAAATTCCTTACCGTTTGTAAACTATACTAGTCCGAACTTTTACCGCCTTTTCCTCCAAATTTCCTAACTACACATCTTACACTATAATATTTTTTCATACTCTAGATTATGAAATGCTTGATACTATCTACTAAGATGAAATTCATGAAGCGGGCAACTGCAAAATTGCGGAGCAGGTATTACATTGAACCTCTCTCGGAGATGGTCCATATGCTTGGGTTAGAGCTCATGGTTGGTAAGAGATTCAGTTGGAGAAAACAAAGAGAAAGAATACTTATTTCCAAATTTTACTTCGTTGTAATACCTTAATTAATGTTTTGAAAGTTGTGAATTTATAAAAAGGATTTCTAAATTCCTTTTTATTTCAAACGTGACATTTTATGGTTGACTGTGGTCAACCCTTATGAGTTTTATTAGATTTTATTAAAAGTTTATTTATAATTACTTTACTCAATTAAATGAGTCTCCAATTAAGTTTAAAAGTTTTATGAAACGATATCGGCTAATGCCTTGCGTGGTATTGAAGTGCATGGCAGCAGGCTTGTAATTTAGTGCAACATGACTGTTGTCACATGTTCGATCGGTTTTCGAGCGGAGGCATGAAACATCGCAAACCACTATGCCGAAACTTTAAACTTTCAAGAAATAGTTTATGAGACTTTAGAACTGATCCTTATACTATCACATTTCCAAATCGGGATCTAGTTTCTTTGAAAAAATCGCTACAAATTCCTAGATCTAGAAAATTCTAGGCATTTTTGGACTTTATGTTTTCTTCAATCAATGGTTAGATCAAGGCCTACAGTGGTGAGGTTATTTGCCAGTAGAGATTGGAGAGGATTGGAGAAAGAAATAGATGAATATGCATTGGGGAAGGGTTCCTACGTCATGACTAATTTGGACCCCTACATGTTGCCAGGCTAAGCCTATTGGTTTTTTCGGGTTGGTTTTTAAGGTCTCTTTCTTTATAGCAATTCCATAGGTATTGTTGGTTTGCCCATTGTTCGTATAATTACTCTATTCATTTTCCATTATAAGATGGATGGGATAAAAGGGATTTCCATAGTGCTGGCTATTTAGGGATCCATTTCCTATCTTTATCAGCACTATCTCAGACCATAAAAAGTAAAAGACCGAAAACAGAAATGCCAGTGAAGTTTCAGAAGGTAGCCCTTCTTGTTAATCATGTCATTTTCTTCTTTGAGCTTGTTGGTTAAAGGTTAAAGGTTGGAAAAAACAAGTCTACCAAATTGAACTATCCTTAATTTGTAGACGGTTGATTATGTGATGGAGATTCGAGCTTTAAAATTTAAAGTTTGCCATTTTTAGCTATCAAAAATCTTGAATGCTTGGCAGTCTTGTTATATTGTTAACTAAATTTGGGGAGCAAATTGAGAGTATCATTATATTTTGCTCCTAATCCATGGAACATTCTTACTCTTGGCCCACCAGTGGTACCAATTATGTAAGATGATAGGCTTCTTTGATGGGTACTCAATTTATGCCTAGATAGTGTTTGAAGAAATGTTTCATCAATTTTTGTTGCTGGAAAAATTGTGTAAAGACTGGAGAATCATGTCTATGTTCTAACACTTTTTTCATTGCAATTTTATTAAATTGAATATACTAAAAAGATTTTTATTCTCTTTTTTATAAAAAAATCCACCTAGCCTTTTTAAGAATGCCAGATGGCTATTTCCTCTCCAATCTAGCTGAATATAAAGCAAATAATGCGAGTTTAAGGCAATTGCAAGTCACCCCATTTATTCCATCAATTTTCGTCCTACATTGAGTAAACTCAGTCATGAAATTCCAAAATTGAAACTTTTAATCCTTAATTACAAAAAACCTATAAAACATTTTGTCCTTATTTGAATGTTTAGCCTGATATCTTTTGAGTCTTACGGTGTCTCGGGTGTGTGCACTAGTTAACACATATTTTGAGGCAACATGATGATTGTTGTGTAATTGCCATTAGGGCTAGGGTGTGACACGTGACTGTGCTCAAGAGTAAGATGGTGCATGGCTTGAAGAGATGCTAGCATATGCCTGATTAGAAGGGCACAAGTGAGCATGGTTTTGGGAGTTAGAGGTGCACAGAATAACCCATCAGAGATCATAGTTGTGACCGCCTACAGCAAAGGCAATGTCGAAGGAATGAGTTTAGATTATTATTATTATTATTTTTATTTTTATATTTATTATTATTATTATTTTTATAATAGTATGATATAGCCCTGGATGATTCGAGAGCTCGACGGACATATACACAATTGAACTTGGTTTCTTTTTATTGTTTGTCCATTAAGAAAATTTTATTATTATTATTGTTATTTTGCTTTAAGAAAATTATTATTATGTGCTATTCTAGGGATTGTGCTTTGAATATATATATATATATATATTTATAGATACACGCACACACATTAATTTTGTAATGTATTTTGCATTTGCCGATTTCCTCAACCTAATGTGATTTTTGCATTACTACTGAATAATCCGTTGGGTACATTCTTGTATTCACCCTTTTACTCCATTTAACGAGGCAAGTCCATGAGCGTCGATGAAACAAGGAGTTGTCCCTTTAATTACTTAGATCTGATTGATGTAATTTGTAATCCACTTATGACTGTATTTCTTCTGCTTAACTTTCTAGAAAAACATGTAACCTTTTGATATCCTATTATTACTTGTTACTTATACTTTCAAAATGTTAACATTGTAGTGAGTTTTATTTAGATTTTAGTGAGGATATCAATAAATACCTTCGTAATTTTTTAATGCGTGGATGCAAACACATACTTCATGACAACTCAAGGGTTTTTTGTTGGGATTTAATCCTCTGAAAGTTAGGATCCGTTCATACTAGTTAGATCATCAAGTATCAAACAAATAAAAGTGGAAGTATACCTAAATTCTCCATTGGTGAATTTGGAGTCTTGTGATTTTGTCTTCCAAATTAGAACGCAGCTCTCAATTTCTTTCTTTCTGATGAGATGTCAAAAAGAACAAGCTTACATTTAATTTGGGGACCATAACCACTTATATAATAGTAGTGAAACCCTAATGTTATAATTTCTAGTTTTACCCATTATTAAACTAGAAAATATAATCCAATCTCTGCAAATATAAGGCTCACACTAAATTACATGCGTAAGCCCAAATACCTAAGGCATATTAGATCACTTTAATTAATTGGGTTCAACTTTAAATGATAGCCTCTACACACAATTCTACACATATAAACTCACATGTTTGATCACACAATTCTACACATATAAGTTCATTTGTTTGATTGACAATTCCCAATATTTTCCTGTCGCTGGACTTACAAATGCGGGTTAACCTACTACGTGCTTCATTCCTTTTGTTTGATCACACAATTCTACACATATAATTTCATATGTTTGATTGAAAATTCCCAATATTTTCATGTCGCCGGACTTACGAATGCGGGTTAACCTACTACGTGCTTCATTCCTTTTTTTTTCCCCTTTTTTCTTTTCTTTCCTTTTTATTTATTTATTTAAAAGAAGTAATCCCCCACCCCTTTTATTTAAAAGAAGTAACAAACATTTCAGTACACTCTACACTCCCTTATTAACCATTTTTCAAAGGAAAAGAAATCATCTACCCTATTTTAGTGCCTCAATTTGTAGCCCATACATCTCAGCACATCACGTGTCTCATTCATTTAACTTCTCATATTGCTTGCTTGGTTTTAACAAAATTAAGAAAAAAAATCTTTTTTTTTCTTTATTTAAAGTAAAACCCTACCTCAATAATATGATAAATATAAAATTTTACCATCAAAATTAAAATTTTTTAATTTGAGACTAAACTTTGGTTATAAAGAGTCTTTTTTTCTCTTTAGAATAATTTTAGAAACTTCTATTTAAAAAAACCTTGAAACCAAACAAAGAGTAAAATATATTTTGAAATTGGGACACATAACATGTTTGATGTATGGGACACAGAATGGGACATTGAGATGGGTGATTAGGATTTTTCTCAAGTATATGAAATCAAGTAATATAGATATCAAAGAATTCCAAGATGTCGATCCCACAAGGATAAATTAGTTGCTTGCTAAACTCTAATCCTAGCAAAGTTTAACAACAAAACAAGAGAAATATGATGAAATTATGTTGCAAATAATTAAAGAGACAATGCTAGTGAAAATTAATTAAGAAAGCAGAGATTAAATAATTAAGAAAAATTAATAGAATAGATGTGAGGGTTTCGTTTCTCTTCTAGGTATTTAATCCAATTATGTATGAATCTAACCATCAAGGTTAAATTAACAATCGCTAATCTACTTAGGAACCCTCTCAGATCATCCTAAGCTTTCTTAACTAATTGCCTTTAACCCTAAATTCCTGCCTTAAGAAATCATGTTTGATGCAAGGACTCTAGTTTGGCACCCCAAGGTGTGACTAAACCGAATGATGATCTAGATTGTGACTTAAAGCAAATAATCGTCCTCATTGTGAAGGCCAAGTGATAATGAAACAATAAGGAGAAGTGAAAGTGCAAGCACGGTAAAGGAAATGGAATAACCTAGAGCTGTGGAAAGTATGTGCTAAATGATATTGGACAATGGGATGAACATCCCAAAGAGAAAGATGAAAAAGTGAAGCAAGTAAGGTATCATGGTGAAGTCCACAAAGAAAAGATTGGAAAGGAGACAGTTAGAAGTGAGTGAGGAATTAAATGAGTAGATATTGTTGATTGAAACAAAAAAGTGCATGTGAAAATATTGGTGTGAAGGTAGAGACAACATAGTCAGAGAAGTGTGATGAATGTGAGGTAGACATACTGAGAGACTAAGGTAGTAAGTGATAGATATGGAACATGGCGGGCATGAGATTAGGCTAATAAGAGATTGGATCGGAAAGGAATCAATAGAAGGAATGGCAAAGGTAACACTAGGTGGAGTAAGGGATATTGGGAAAAGAGATGGTACCGTTGAGGT
The DNA here is from genome assembly GCA_030664755.1 of Microcos paniculata. Lineage (NCBI taxonomy): Eukaryota > Viridiplantae > Streptophyta > Magnoliopsida > Malvales > Malvaceae > Microcos > Microcos paniculata. The sequence goes on from CP131463.1 coordinate 11,278,188, forward strand.
GACCACTATTCAAAGAAATTGGATGGGGAAAGGAATCCTCTTTCGTCATTGGTAGTCAGTTGGGCAAATGTCAAGGAAGGAAATCAAGTAATGACTCCTAAGGAAACATAAGTACGAAACCTTTAGGAATGACTACAAGGTTGTCTTGTTTGGAAAGACTTTAAGGAGAGATCACAGGAAAAGTTTAGAGTGTGCAATAGAAGTGCAGGAGGCCCTAACCTACAAGTTATGGACAAGTAACTACAAGAAAAGATTAAGTTCAAACTCAAGGAAAATAGAAAGGCTAAACCCTCCTAAGGAAGAACTTGATTAGAAATTTAGAGGGTGAAATTTTTAAGAGGACAGAATTATCACACCCAGACTTTTTGTACCTTCCGTACTAATTGGAATGGTAAGACGATATATCCGTATGGATGATTGATGAGCGTGTCATGGTGCTATAAAAAATAAACCTTACTACACTAACATGTATCTAGGGAAGCAAGGGTTGATCCCACAATAAGTCACATTGATTTATCATTACTTTCACAAATAAAACAAACAATAAAAATAAATAGGGGATTTTGAAATAATAGGCAAAAAGAAAATTGAAATTAAACTAAACAATTTAACTAATTAATAATAGGAAAGAAAATTATAGGAATTGAACCTTCAACCTAATGTTTGGGATGCTTACAAACTAATTGATCATTGATTTGCCCAAAGATGTAGTTTAAACTACAATTACATAAACCAATCAAGTGAAAAGCTAGCATCCCCACTAATTCTAATAATCCTAAGCTTAAGGATGAAATCACTCAAGTTTCATATCACCTCTTTCAACCTAACACTAAACCGAAACTCTAGTGGCACGATTTTAAGTGCTCAGAAGCATTAGAACAAAATTATATAGGTTAATCACTATTAAAAATTCATCTAGTATGAATCTTTAAATAATCCCTTTGAATTCTTTTTGAGTAATGCGTCCTACTTAAGTGCCACTAATTTCTTAATGAAACCCTAAAACAGCATGGATCTAATGAAGATTGGTAAGTCAATTGCATAAACAAGTGATTATTGGCACTAACAAAAAGCATAAGCAATAGACAAGTCAACAAACAAACTTATTTACCTTAAAATAGAGAAATCAAAGAACAATTGCATGGTAAACTAATTAAGAATAAGATAGCTCACAAATAGTTAAAGAGTATCTACCAAAGCACTAGATTGAAAAAAAGAACTTAAGCTTCCATAGCAAAAGAATAACCAAAACAATAAATTTGGAAAATTACAAAGCTGAAGGGAGGCAGTTAATTTTCTTCCCATACTCAAGTATTTATAGATGCTAAGTTTAACCTAACAATAGTTCTAGAAGATTTCTCCCTTGTGATTATCTTGATTCTTTAATTCTCTTCCAATTGCCCTCAACTCTTGAAGACCAAATCTCTCTTTCTTCCAATCGAATTTCTATTCAATTCTCCTTGATAATAGGCTTTATTGTCAAGACTTGGTGGCTAAGAATACTCCAAAGGTAGCTAGAAGGTGTCTAAGAGCCGAAAGATGCAAAGTATCTCCTTTAGAGGGTGGCCCGACACTATTTATGGCCATAGCCGGCCACCATCTGTGAACAAAAGCATTTCCTCAATGAGAACCAACTATCGGGTGCATTACACTCGATGGCAGGATGGTGGCGGTGGCCAAAGAGATAGTCCTCAATAAAATGAGCATTCAAAATGTCAAATGGACTCAAATTTTGAAGTTCTTTAGAAAATTCAGAAAGCTCAAGATGTCTTCTATAATGCCAAAAATTTTGGTTATCAACTTGAACCTTTGTTCAACTTGAAAATTGAAGTGATTGAAGTTAATCTTTGATCAAAGTCTTGAAATATTAAGGTGTAACGAGTTCATTGGAGAATTATGATTAAGTATGAAAATTCAAATTTTACCTTGGAGTCATAAAGAAGGATTATTACAATATTGAAATATTGGGGATTTAAGCTTAATCACCATGTAAGTGACCTTGAGAGTTGTTGGGTACGAAAGAAAATTGAGGTTAAATAAAAGAATATGATCTTTTATAAAATTATGATTTAATGATGAAAAAGAGTTAATGGGGAATATTAAGTTGATCCATGAATTAATTTGGAGTCACAACATTAATTATTATTGTGAATTGAAGATTAAATGGAAATAAATACTTAAGTGAAATTCGGAGTCATTTGGAATTATGAAAATTATGGTAAATTGGAGAAAATGGCTACATTGAAAATGTATGTTCTTTGGAGGACAAAGTGGACATTTGGAAAGATAAGTGAAGGGCAATTTTGGAAACTTAATGGGTTAAATTGGAAGAAGAGGATTTTCTTTTCATTTCCTCTCATCATCCTCTTTCTCTTTCTCTCCTAATTGAAGAGCAAAATAACTTTAAGCTTAATTAAAGTCATCAAAATCATCCATAAAGCTTGCAATTTCGTTGATTGGGCATTGGAAAGAACAACTAAGTTTGGAGGTGTTTTGGCAAATTGAGCTCCAAATGGGGGAAGAATTTCGTGGTAGATCCATCAAGCTATAGAAATTAAACTTGAGATATGTTATTCCACTTTATTTTAGCTTTCAAATGCCCTTGGAATCATGTTAATTGGATTTCAAATGAATGAGTTATGCACTTTAGAAGTTAGAAGAGAAAAATGAGTTCTTTGAGTGCAATTGGATTGAATTGAGTTGAATTGATATTGTAGATGCCTTAATTTATGTTCTAAGCATGTTTTGATAATGTTTTATTGTGAATATTGTGTTGAATTGAATTAGAATGGAGATTGGAGGTGTTTGGAGCTAAAAAGGGTGAGAAAGGGTGGATTTTTTGTGGTAATCCATGGTCAGCAAGCTCCAGCCCAATCTATGGCCGACCCCTAGCCTAAAAACAGAGTGGTTCCCCTATGTTTTTCCAATTTCATTCCAATTCACTTTAATTTGATTTTTGGCTTTTTCAAACCTTAATTAAACATATGCAAGAGACTTTTTGAGATGGATAAACATCTCAAATTAATCTTGGATTAAAATGTGGGCACCTAACCTCTAAATTGACAAAATTTGGTAAGTGTTGAGCTCAAATTAGCTTAACGGAGTGCATTGCCAATCGAGTAGAGCACTTTGAGCGTAAAAGCATAAAGATGCATAGCATATAGCTTTAGGATGATATTTTGAGTTTGTTTAGTGTCTTGCCATGTTGTTTACATTGTCTTAACTTGCCTTCTAGAAGGTGGCACCTCAATGAAGGGCAAGCTGTGAACATGTGGACTTACGGGAGTGTTTACCCTCCTAAAGTTGTGAATGGATAGTGAATCAATATTTTGAATGATAAATTATTATATTTTCAAATAAGGACTTTGAAAAAAATTTGAAAACCATGTTTTGAGTATGGATGCCTGCTATACTATTTGATAAGTTTATGGTCTTAAATTGCAACCCATGAGTGGTACACTACTTGAGATATGTAGTGGAAATTGTTTTGATTTCTTGGCTTGGTTTATAATGAATTTGATATATGGAAATGTTGATAAGTTTTAGAGTGCGGTTTGTTCTTCAAATGGTTTTGTTAAGCATGTTTGGTGAAAATACGACCCGAGTGATTGTATATGCCATGTCTTACTTGTGAAGCTTTTGCTATCAGCCATATAACTTGTAAATGATTTTATGAACTATAGCATGTACTTGGATTTAGTATTGGTGAGATTAGTGTGCTTGTGCACCTAGGGAATTGGATTCCCAAGCTCAACCATGGTTGCCAATCTATGGTCCATTAAGGGGAACGTCATGGATTGTGATATGTTTTATTATGATTGATGAATGTCATGCAGAGCTGATAGGAGAGGGTGACTCTTATGACTTGAATATTTGTTGTTGGACTCTCTTTGTCTCACCACATCGAGTTCTCCAAGGCCAACACCAAGGAAGGGGTAAAATTTTGGTTTTGATATGATTGCTATGTGCCAAAACCCCTTGGTGGTTTCCTTCTCTACCTCGGCCAAGGTTTGGAGATTGGTGTAGACACATTAATTTTTTACAATTTGCTTATAATTGTTGCCAGTACGTGATTCCATATAATAATTTTGACTATCATCATTTGGCATTCACATTTATACTAACGTGGATTGTCATCCCTGCTCCTCCATTTTTTTTTTATATATTTTATCACCCATATCTTTGTCATTTCCTTTAATGGATGTCATTTTAAATTTACAAATATTTTATTTGTTTATTTATCTATTTTTTAACGATATTTATATTTATATTATCCTTTCAGTTTATCGTTTGACTGACTTCTTATTTGTTCTGGATATCTATACGGGTCATCATAATTAAATGGGTTTATTGTTAATGGGTCGTTGGCCCGATAATACATTAAACTCTTATAATATTTGACCCAAGATTACAGGGCTCAATGACATACACAGCTACAAAAGTTGACTGAAGTCCAAGACTCAAATCTGATCCATGATTCAAGCTTTACCCGAAACTAAAGGACCAACCTCTAGCTTTGACCCGAGCTACAGCAATGCAATTTGGTCTGCAAAAATTCAAATTAGTATACTAATCCAGCCAACCAAGCCACAAACAACATATTAACATGTTAAGCAGGGACTGATTAGTGAAAGGAAGGAATTAAACAGAAGTAGACAAATGACTACTCAGCTACGAGATAGCCATTCCTCTCTTCCCCCACGTCCTCTCTCTCCTCGCCCACGTCCTGCACTCCCTGGCCAGCACACAAAAACAGCTCAGCCATCCCACCACAACCGGACTACCCCTGCAAAAGAGACAAGCACAAAATCAACCAATGGACAGTGAGAAACGTGGGAACACAACCAATCACAAATAATCAATCAAGGGCAAAAATAAGAACATTGAAGCTAAAATTGAAAGCCATCGGATGAACAATGAGCATTTTTCACCTTTAATGGGAACCTAGAGAATTTTAGTTTAAACGGCCCTGAAAAAATAGAACAAGAGAGCTGGAGTGATTTAGAAAAAAAGAAGGGCTTCAACCACCAGAGAGAGAAAAATAGTCACAGAATTTCAAACAAAATTTTAAAGAATAAGAGTTAGAGTTCTTCACCTCAAGTTCGGAATTTCGGTTTAAGTGCTCGGTTGGTGAATCCGAATGGTGGAGAGGTGCTATTGGAAATAGGAAACATCATAGTCGACCCTTACAACAATTTGATGGTGCGTTTGTCCAGTAGAGGTCTCGGAACTTTCGGATTTCAAAAGGAAGATTTGGCATTCGGGGTGGTCATTTCTTGAGGAGTTGAAGTCGAAGTGAAAGAAAGAAGAAAGAAGGAAAGAAGGTGAAGCTACTGCAAGTAGTCCGAAAGGTCGGGAAGCTTTTGGTCGTTGGCAAGCATTGAACAGTAGAAAAGAAGAGAAACGTCGAAGCAAAAGCAGAAGCAAGGAGTGAGGAATCTATCTTGACTAAAAAAGTCAACAACAAAGTCTTTTACAGCAGCTGGTTCCTCGGGTTATTTTTTCCTCAGCTTGTGGTGGCCCGTGTTCAATTTGCCTTTGCTGATCCGTTCGCACTCTAGGTTATCCGTTGGTCTCAATCAGCTCATTCCCAAGCCCAGTTCATCAACGCAAAGGCTTCACTCTTTTCTTTTGGGTAACCTCCCTTCAACTTAAAATTTGATGTTGTTAATCCTGGCTTTAGTTTATTGCTCATTTGTATGCTAATTCATGTCTAATTTTGGAAGATTATTAAGCCCATATAATGTCCTTATTTTGCCTATATGCTGGATGTTTGTTTCATTTCATTTTTATATCAGTTATCAGTCCTGCGTGCAATGCATTTACCATCTATGATCCGAGTTTAATTCACGTATCAAATTTGTGATTAGAATACTCATGACATCATGGTTGCCTAACCTTTGCCAGTGTTAATTCAAATACTAGTTTTCTTTAGAATATATTCCCTAGGGTCGTCAAATGTCTGCACTCATTTTTCGTGCACCTCATTTGTATATATTTAATATTTGCATTTTGTTAAATATTCATATATCCATTTGTCACATGTGAATACATATACCATCTTTAGGATTTGGTACTTTTGGTTTATATTTCATTTAATCTCGTATCATGTGGATCCCATGTTTGATTTAATAAACTGGTCAATTATTTGACAATAATTTAAGCAGTCATGTGCGCCTAATTTTACCATTTAGGCTTAGTTGTGTAATCTTTGCATTTACCTGTCTCATGGTAAAAAATGTTCACCCATGCTTGTCTTGTACGTTTTTTCGTAAGTTTTCTTAGTTAAAACTGAAAGTGCGCGTTATTGTCCTACAATTTATTTATATTTCTTTTATAAATTGTTACTAATGTTTATATGTACTAATCTTTGACTATGTTTACTTTGTCCATCATATCATGCATATTAGACTTAGGCCATCGTTTTCAAAAAATCCATATGCATGGGGAACCGGATGGTGCCTCGGGAGTCTGAGGTTTCCGAAGGTTTTACCGATGAGAGTTTTATCGGTATCTGATCGGGAGTCCGATCAGGTCCGAGGGAATTTCTCATCCCTTCAAAATTAAAAAATATATTTTTCTCATTTAATTTTCATAAAAAGTATACATCATATTTATGATTTCTTTATTTTCTTAAAATCTACAAATGAACTCAAAAAATTATTACCTTCTTTTACAAAAGGAATGTTTATTCCAAAGTCTTTTATTTTTTACTCTTATGTTTTATTTTCATTTTATTTTAAGAAAATCTCTTGTTTAAGAGACTCAATTAAATTAAAAGGAATGTTTATTCCAACATTAATTTCAAAACATGTTTTAAAGGTTTTGAGATATCTTAATTACCCAACTATAGTTAAGGCCTCTCGATTATGATTATTTTTTTTTTCCTGTTTTGGCTTTTTATGTTTTATTTTCATTTTATTTTAAGAAAATCTCTTGTTTAAGAGGCCCAATTAAATTAAAAGGACTGTTTATTCCAACATTAGTTTCAAAATATATTTTAAAAGTTTTTTTTAGAGATCTTAATTTCCCAACTGTAGTTAAGGCCTCTCAAATTAATCCAAATTTTGTTAAAAACCACTTTCAAAATTTCTTTTCTTATTTCTATGGAAGAGAATATTTATTTTCTTTTTCCTTTTCTTTATTTTTTCAAAATGCCTTTTTGGGAGGATTTTAGTATGTTTAATTAATTAAGACCTTTCAAGTAAACTTCATTTTTATTAAAAGCCATGTTTAGCTTCAATAAAAAGAATGTTTATTCTTTAAATCTTTAAAATTCTCTTTCAAATTTAGTTTTATTCGATAAAAAAGAGATTCATTTTTTTTAAAAAAAAGGGGTTTTGTTTTTTGAAAGGTCTTAATGTATTAAATCTATTAAGGTTTTCCTACTAAACTAAATTTTTGTCAAATTATTCCCTTCAACAAATTAAAAGGAATATTTATTCCGACATTGTTTTAAAATTAAATCTTTCTAAGAGATTTTGATTTAAGTAATCATAATTAAAGTCTCTTAATGTAAATTTCAAAGCATGGATTTGAGGATGTTTATCCCAACTTTTTTGTAAAAATGTTTTCTAGAAGGTTTCAATTAATATTCTCATAATTGAGACTTTCTAAAATTAAAATTAAAACATTTGTTTTCCATAAAAGGATATTTATCCTCATTTTTAAATTTGACTTTGATTTTAGAAGAATATTTATTCCCATGTAGAAATTGAATCTTCGTTCTAAGTGGGAAATTTCCTCAAATTCAAAATTGGGCTATGGATTTTCACATTAAAAGGAATGTTCATTCTGACATTAGATCTTTAAATTTTGAATTTAACTTTCTAACGGGATGTTTATCCCACATTAAAAGGAATATTTATTCCGACATTTAAAATTATGCTTTTCTTAAAATAATTTTTAAACACATTTTATTATCATTTCCCAAGTAAAATATTTTCAAGACTTTTGTGGTACTGATTTCTGGGCGTCTCGGGGGTGCTAATCCTTCCCCGAGCGTAACCGACTCTCGAACCTAAAATTTTTTTCGTTGACCAGTTTCTTTCCTTAACTTGACGTAATCTTTCTAGATTTACGTTGAGTTAAACAATTAGGTGACTAACCACACCTATTAAAAATAAAAGGTTAGTGGTGACTCCATTTGTTTTTAGACTGTTTAGTCCCGAACATTTTTCACGCCATATTGATTTTTTGTCGAAACGATAAAACGTCTCGACAGCCTGGCGAGTCCACTGGGGAATTTTTTTTAGAGTGTCAAGCGACTTTTTTTAAGTCTTCTTTTACTTGGATTTGGTATTGAAATGTTTTAAAATTTCATTTCATGCATTACATCATTCATTTTCATTAAAATTTTTTCCAATAATTGTCTCAAAATCTTTCCAAAAAATTCAAAAAAAAAGAGAGAAAAGGAAGGTTTTTTTGAAAATCAAGTTATCAAAATTGCATATTGCATATACATCACGTTTGATTTATATTGTATGTATGTTTATATGCTTTGATTTCTAGCATGCTTTGTGTATTTATCATTTTGCCCTTTTAATTACTTGTATGTATTGCATGTTTTAATTCCTTATATATACCATGAATGCCTATTCAATTTATATCTTGCATGCTTATTATTTATCCTTCTATTTTCCCTCATTTATTTATATATTAAGCCTATGCATGTTTATATGCTTTGATTTTCTAGCATGCTTTGTGTGTTTACCATTTTGCCCTTTTAGTTACTTGTATGTATTCTTCATGTTTTAATTCCTTGTTTATGCCATGTATACTTATCTTGTATGCTTATCTCTTATCGTATTGTTTTTTCCATAATTAATTATCCTATACTTTGAATTGTACTGATCGTGTGTTGACATGTGATAGTGAAATTTTTTCTGGTTCGTGCTTCTGCTCCTCCGATGTTCGCTACTTCACCGAAAGGCAATTGGTAAAGGTACAAGTCCCTACCTCACACACAACACAAATTCATAGCATAAAAGTTCGGGAGTCTGAGCTTCACCTTTATTTAGGAGGGGGCAACGGGGTTGCCTCCACCCCATCTTGTCCGATGGGTACCATTGTCTAGAGTTTTAAACCCAGCATGTAGAAAAACCTAAATTCTAACTTAGATAGAGCCAAACCCGTTTAGAGAAAACCCGGTTTTTTAAGGCACAAAAGGGGACGCCTTCTAACCTTTATCAATTCCTTTCACTTTATCTGTATGTATGCTTATTTCATGATGATATGTTGTTGGTATAATGTGTCTGTTTTGTTCCACTTTATCTATATGTATACTTTTTCTCATGATGATATGCTTCCCCACTTTATCTATACATATTCATTTCATAATCTGTTTGTTTTTCTTTCACTTTATCTGTATATATATGCTTATTCCATAATGGTATGCTGTTTGTATAGCTTGCCTGTGTTCTTCCCCCACTTTATCCGTATATGTTTTTTTCCATAATGGCATGCTGTTTGTATAATCTATTTGTGCTTTTCCTCACTTTGTCTGTATATATGCTATCTGTTGTATGTTTGTTTTCTTCCTCGCCCTACCCGTACATGTTTATGCTTTGCCTTATGATCTTCTTGTTTCCTTTAAATATCCATGATTATTGCTATTATTTGCCATCATCATATGACATGCATTCCATTGTAGAATCATTCATTCGCAACAAAGGAACCGTAAAGGGAAATTAGTCATGGCTAATGAACAAGGTCAATCTTCGAGTCAATAGAATGTAATCATGTTTTTTGGATAATCATGTGGATATTTTGGGATATCAATATGGATATTTGGTCTCTTGGCCTCGTTCTGAAGAAATGACCAGTTATCCTTTATGGTTAAATTGTTGTGAACCATTCATTTTTGTATCTACATTTAATCATTGTCATGCTTCTTTTATGCTATTTCATATTGTGCTTATATATGTACATCCATGTATATAATTTATCTTAATGGTGGACTAACACATTTATGTTTTGCCATTTATTCCCCTTATTTTTGCATCCTATGATTGCATTTTCTTCAAGCATCTTCATACATACATTACATTCATGATCAAAGGATCTGATCCATTTTTGTGGTAATTTGGGTTCAAGATAGCATCTCAAACTCATAGATACCACACCAGATTGCAATCTAGGAAAATGGCTGAACAGAACTCAGAAATAGAAAATCTCCGATGCATGAATGAAGACTTAGCCAAACAGTTAAGGGATGCCATGGATAAAATCGAGGAGTTAAGCCAAATAGTCAAGGAAAAGAATGCCAGTACTTCTAATCATGAATCTCCAGTTTACCCTATAAATTCTGGACCAAGTACAGTCCCCTCAGCTGTACAAAATCCTCCAATCCTCAACATACCTATTCCATCATCTGCATCAGATACCCAAAATCAAATCCCACCCCTACCACCACTTGGAACATACTCTTTCGTACCTCTGTCGCCTACTGCTGGTAGGGGATCTCCATCTACAACTCAACCAATTCCTCCTCCCGTCTACACCATGGCACCTCCTGTTCCTGGATTTGCCCCAACCAATCCTGTAATTATGCCTGAGGAACAGTTCGAAAGGGAAATTGGCGGAGCTGAAAGCCAGAAAGTATTGAGTCAAATAGAAGAGCGGCTCAAAGCCATAGAGGGCACCCATGCTTATGGCACTACTAATGCATATGAGTTGAGCCTGGTGGATGGATTAGTGATCCCACCAAAGTTTAAAATGCCTGAGTTTGAGAAGTACACGGGAACTACATGCCCTAAGGATCATATTACCATGTACTGTCGGAAGATGGCTGCATATTCCTGAGATGATAAACTGTTGATCCATTATTTCCAAGACAGCCTTACCGGGTCCGCAACGCGGTGGTATAACAAGTTGGATAGGCGGGGCATTCACTCTTGGAATGATCTAGCTCGGGCTTTCATCAACCAGTATAAGCACATGTCAGATTTGGTACCCTACAGGTTGTCTTTGCAGAATATGGAAAAGAAGGACACCGAATCATTTACTGAATATGCTGAGTGGTGGAGGGATATAGCAACTCAGGTTCAGCATCCATTGACAGAAAAAGAGACCATAAGGATGTTTGTGAATACATTGAAGGCCCCTTATTACAGTCATATGCTTGCGGGCGCCACCAAGAGTTTTACAGACATGGTTTTGATTAGAGAAATGATAGAAAATGCCATCAAGACTTGTAAGATTGAAAGAGGTGAATCGAATGCTACTAAGAAAAGCCCCAAGAAAAAAGAAGATGAAGTGCAAGCCATTGGTTATGAAGGATATCAATACCAATATCAGTACCCTCAGCAAAGTTACAGACCTTACCAGTACCAATATCCCATGATCAATTACCCACATCACCAGAATCCATACCAATATCCAGTGTCCAATGCTAGTTATGTTGTTCCCCAAAATGCCATAACCATGAGACCTACCACTTTATGGGGCAATCAGAGACCTTCTAAAGTAAAGAAACAACTCACCCCCATCAACATGACTTATACCGAGCTCTATTCCAAACTTTTGCAAAACAAAATGATTGAGCCAGTTCCATACCTAAGACCTCCTCGACCTCCATATCCAAAGTGGTTTGATGAAAGTGTTACTTGTGCATATCACTCAGGAGCTAAGGGGCACAGTACAGAAAATTGCAATCGATTGAAACAAGTGATACAGGGGATCATTGATGAAGGGCGATTAACTTTTGATGCTGAAACACAGCCAAATGTGGGGGGTAAATCCACTACCTAATCATGATGTGAATGGGGTGAATGCCATCAGTAATAAGTCAACCATGCTGGAGCAAGAAGAATCGAGCACTTTCAATAATGGGACATGGTTTGACGGTCAAAACCAGGAGCCATATTGAACAATTGGGAGGTTTTTGACATGCTGATAACAGAATTTGACATGTGTTGAGCCTCAATTTTGTCTTTTATTCCACACTTCTGCCTAAGAGTGTTGGTGGTTAATCTCCATGTGCTGTGGGCTTTATTTCTATGTTTGCTTATCATTTATGATTTTAATGTCATGCATTTCTGCAAAACTTTTCATCATGTACGTATTTTATCTTTCATATAGTCTTACCTTTTTCATCCTTATTTTTTCCCTCCGTATATATTATTATGTATTTATCCTTCGATCTATTTGTTTGTCTATCTATTCATGGATCATGTACATATATGTATATATTTCTTGTTTTTCTCTTAAATGTCGTGATCCCAAGTGAGGAATATAAAGACAACAAAGATGGCCCGATCGAGCCCAACTTTGACTGGTTCATTAATACAGATGATTTTGATGATAGCAATAATGATGATTACCTCCTCTTTGATGACGATATTCAATACTGAGATAGAAAAGGAAACCAAGCAGAAAATGTACTTTGATGTGGCATCAAATGTATTGGGGGCATGGAATAAGAGCCACGTTAATATCCTCGAATAGGGATCAATGCCCAGTGACAGAAAGATTCAATTCTGACTGCACAAGGTGATATGGCAGAGTATGAGACTCATATATCGGGAATCCAAATGGCAAAAAAAAAAGGGAAAGAGAATAAAAAAATAAGAAAAAGAAAGCAAAAATTGACTGTATCATCATGCATGTGGGGCATCCTTAAGGTTTTAACTTATATTTTGAAATCATTACTTTTCAAAAACTGTTGTTTTCAAAATCACATTCCTTTGAGGGAATACTCTTCGATAAATGAAACCATGCTTGGGAACAAAAATGGCCGTCTTTCTTGTTCCCTTCACTTATAGAAAAATTATCCATTGTTGTCCCCTTTAAGCCTAATGAACTTTTTTTCTGATGAACCCAATCAAGGATCACCCCCACACTGGGGTAAAAATGAAGAGATTGTTTAAACTCTTACATTAAGGCCAGATAAATCATGAGTGATCAAGAAAGCCTCAGATTTATTTTGTAAAAAAGAAAAAAAAAAGGAGAAAAGAAGGAAAAAAGGAAAGAAATAAGGAGATGAATAAGGTTGGGGCAAATGAAAAGAACATGCATAGACAAATGATCCTTTATATGGCCAAAAAGTGATCCTTGATTCAATTTCCCTGGAAACACAATTTTGGGCCTTTTTATCCTTTCTTTCAGAACCCTTAACCCTAACCCACGTTACGTGCTTTGAAAAGTCCATTTCGATCAAGTATGGATACTTTGACTTGAAAAGCGTTTCCTTAGAGGAATGAATTTTTATCACTAAATCATACTTTCTAAACGAGTGTTTGAAAGAGTTTTGACCCTTATGTGCATGATGGAGCGGTCAAAAAAAAAATGAGGAAGATAAGAAAAAGCAAAAAAAAAAGCAAAAAATGATAATGAAAATGAGTGGCTCAATTAGAAAATCTGAATAAGCAGTTCAAATTCAAATGAGGTTGGTTCCTAAATTGAAACCCAAGAAAACAATGTAGAAAAATGAAATCACTGCAAAAAGGTATCGAGCTAGCAAATGATATCTTGTTTGTTCATGAGATCAGGATAATCAGAAATAATCAAACATTGTCAGTGTCATCCATAATGAATCAGTCAAAGGTGGGGAACGAGACAACCAAAGCTTTGTTGTCTGCGCATTCATCATTTGGAAGTCATGTGTTCCTTTTCACTATATTTTCATTCTAATTAATCTTGCTACTTTATGTTTTGTGTAGACTTTTCTGTCATAAGCTTTCTTATCATATCTGTCTCTTGCTTTCTCATATGATCCATGCACTTGCCTTAAGTGTGAAAAGCATAACATTTTTATCATAAAAGATGAGCAAATAGGTAAATAAATATCGTAATACATGAGGTCAGTCATCAAAGCAAATGGTAAGAACATGTGAAGTTTAGATGATCAAGGCTTGATAATCAATAAGTTGGTATCCGGAATATGTTCACATGAGGATTGTCATCCACATCCATGGGGCATCTATCCCAGATCCACAAAGCAACACTTGAAATTAGCACTCAAAGCACATGTGTATCAGAGAATGGGGTTAAGAAGCAATTACAAGAAATGTTTCACAGATCTTAAGTCAGAAATCCCTAGCCCAAAATCAGATTGAGCTTGGATGCTATCTTGAACCTTGAAAAAAAGAGAATGAGCATGCACTAAACACTCTGCAGCATTATCATCCTATCATCACATTGTCATTATCATCATTCCATTATCACATTGTCATTACTTTGTCATCTCATCAGTGCTATCATATTATCATAATCTTATCATATTATCATTCACCCTATCCTGGGTCATCAATTTATCATTCACCTTATCCTAGGTCATCCATTTATCATTTTACCTTATCATGGGTCATTTTATCATTCACCCTATCCTGGGTCATCATATTTGTCATTCGCCCTATCCTGGGTCATCAATTTATCATTCACCTTATTCTAGGTCATTCATTTATCATTTTACCTTATCATGGGTCATTTTATCATTCACCCGATCCTGGGTCATCATATTTGTCATTCACCCTATCCTGGGTCACCAATTTATCATTCACCTTATCCTAGATCATCCATTTGTCATTTTACCTTATCATGGGTCATTCATTCATCATTCTACCCTAATCTTGGGTCATCATCATCATCATGCCCTAATATTGGGTCATCATCATCATTCTGCCCTAATTCTGGGTTATCATCATCATCATACCCTATTCGTGGGTCATCAGCATCATCATACCCTAATCTTGGGTCATCATCATCATCCTGCCCTAATCTTGGGTCATCATCATCATCCTGCCCTAATCTTGGGTCATCATTATCATCTTGCCCTAATCGTGGGTCATCATCATCATTTTACCCTAATTGTGGGTCATCATTATCATCATACCCTAATCTTGAGTCATCATAATCATCCCGCCCTAATCTTGGGTCATCATTATCATCATGCCCTAATCTTGGGTCATCATTATCATTCTGCCCTAATTCTGGGTTATCATCATCATCATACCCTAATCGTGGGTCATCAACATCACCATACCCTAATCTTGGGTCATCGTCATCATCGTGCCCTAATCTTGGGTCATCATCATCATCCTGTCCTAATCTTGGGTCATCATTATCATTTTACCCTAATCGTGGGTCATCATCATCATTTTACCCTAATCGTGGGTCATCATTATCATCATACCCTAATCTTGGGTCATCATCATCATCCTGCCCTAATCTGGGGTCATCATTATCATCTTACCCTAATCTTGGGTCATCATCATCATTCTGCCCTAATTCTGGGTTATCATCATCATCATACCCTAATCGTGGGTCATCAGCATCATCATACCCTAATCTTGGGTCATCATCATCATCATGCCCTAATCTTGGGTCATCATTATCATCCTGCCCTAATCTTGGGTCATCATTATCATCTTGCCCTAATCGTGGGTCATCATTATCATCATACTCTAATATTGGGTCATCATCATCATCCTGCCCTAATCTTGTGTCATCATTATCATCTTGCCCTAATCGTGGGTCATCATTATCATTTTACCCTAATCATGGATCATCAGCATCATCAGCATCATCATACCCTAATCTTGGGTCATCATCATCATCATTTTACCCTAATCGTGGGTCATCAGTATCATCATACCCTAATCCTGGGTTATCATCATCATCATTTTGCCTTAATCTTGGATCGTATTTAGTGTCATACCCTAATTTTGGGGCATTTTCATTATATCAAAACTGTGAGTCATTGCTTGGTCATTTTTTCCCTATCCTGGGATCTTGTCTTCATCTTATTTGTGATCGTTGTGCTTTTATAAGAAGTGTATACATCTTTGCTCATTCCTTGTGTATCGAGAAATGTATTCATTCTGCCTCATGTCATTGTTCAAAGATTACAGCCACAAATTGAATTCAAATTGCGAGGTTAGTTTTGTGTAAGAAGCTCCTCAGGTAACTCTCCAAAACTCTTTAAAGGTCTTTTCTTGCTTAAGGTAATTATTCGTGATTCAGTTTTGTTCAGCATGAATTATTTGTACAGTTTATTCAAATTTTAAAATAATTTCTATTTAGGTTGGTTTTCTCAAAAGCATTTCTTTTTAAAGCAATTTCTTCACAGTATTAAAATCATTTCTGTTTAGGATGGTTTTCTCAAAAGCGTTTCTTTTTAAAGCAATTTCTTCAAAGTTTAAAGTCATTCTTGTTTAGGATGGTTTTCTCAAATGTGTTTCTTTTTAAAGCAATTTATTCAAAGTTTAAAATCATTCCTGTTTAGGATAGTTTTCTCAAATGTGTTTCTTTTCAAAGCAATTTATTCAAAGTTTAAAATTATCCCTGTTTAGGACGGTTTTCTCAAAAGCATTTCTTTTTAAAGCGATTTATTCAATGTTTAAGATCACTCCTATTTAGGACGGTTTTCTCAAAAGCATTTCTTTAGCATCATCATACCTAATCTTGGGTCATCATCATCATCATTTTACCCTAATCGTGGGTCATCAGTATCATCATACCCTAATCCTGGGTTATCATCATCATCATTTTGCCTTAATCTTGGATCGTATTTAGTGTCATACCCTAATTTTGGGGCATTTTCATTATATCAAAACTGTGAGTCATTGCTTGGTCATTTTTTCCCTATCCTGGGATCTTGTCTTCATCTTATTTGTGATTGTTGTGCTTTTATAAGAAGTGTATACATCTTTGCTCATTCCTTGAGTATCGAGAAGTGTATTCATTCTGCCTCATGTCATTGTTCAAAGATTACAGCCACAAATTGAATTCAAATTGTGAGGTTAGTTTTGTGTAAGAAGCTCCTCAGGTAACTCTCCAAAACTCTTTAAAGGTCTTTTCTTGCTTAAGGTAATTATTCGTGATTCAGTTCTGTTCAGCATGAATTATTTCTACAGTTTATTCAAATTTTAAAATCATTTCTGTTTAGGTTGGTTTTCTCAAAAGCATTTCTTTTTAAAGCAATTTCTACACAGTATTAAAATCATTTCTGTTTATGATGGTTTTCTCAAAAGCGTTTCTTTTTAAAGCAATTTCTTCAAAGTTTAAAGTCATTCTTGTTTAGGATGGTTTTCTCAAATGTGTTTCTTTTTAAAGCAATTTATTCAAAGTTTAAAATCATTCCTGTTTAGGATAGTTTTCTCAAATGTGTTTCTTTTCAAAGCAATTTATTCAAAGTTTAAAATTATCCCTGTTTAGGACGGTTTTCTCAAAAGCATTTCTTTTTAAAGCGATTTATTCAAAGTTTAAGATCACTCCTATTTAGGACGGTTTTCTCAAAAGCATTTCTTTTTAAAGTAATTTATTCAAAGTTTAAAATCATTCCTATTTAGGACAGTTTTCTCAAAAGCATTTCTTTTTAAAGCAATTTATTCAAAGTTTAAAATCATTCCTATTTAGGATGATTTTCGCAAAAGCCTTTCTTTTTAAAACAATTTCTTCACAATTTAAAATCATTCCTGTTTAGGATAGTTTTCTCAAAAGCATTTCATTTTAAAGCAATTTATTCAAAGTTTAAAATCATTTCTGTTTAGAATGGTTTTCTCAAAAGAGTTTCTTTTTAAAAGCAATTCATTCAAAGTTTAAAATCATTTCTGTTTAGAATGGTTTTCTCAAAAGTGTTTCTTTCTAAAGCAATTTATTCAAAATTTAAAATCATTTCTGTTTAGGATGGTTTCTCAAAAGTGTTTCTTTTTAAAAGTAATTTATTCAAAGTTTAAAGTCATTTATGTTTAGGATGGTTTTCTCAAAAGTGTTTCTTTTTGAATTAAAATCATTTCTGTTTAGGGTGGTTTTCTAAAATTGTTTCTGTTTAGGGCAATTTCTTCAAAATTTAAAATCATATTTATTTAGGGTAGTTTTCTAAAGTTGTTTCTGTTTAGTGCCAATTTCTTCAAAATTTAAATCATTTCTATTTAGGGTGGTTTTCTAAAATTGTTTCTGTTTAGGGCAATTTCTTCAAAATTTAAAATCATTTCTGTTTAGGGTGGTTTTCTAAAATTGTTTCTGTTTAGTGCCAATTTCTTCAAAATTTAAAATCATTTTTGTTTAGAGTGGTTTTCTAAAATTGTTTCTATTTAGGGCAATTGTTTCTGTTTAGGGCAATTTCTTCAAAATTTAAAATCATTTCTGTTTAGGGTGGTTTTCTAAAGTTGTTTCTGTTTAGTGCCAATTTCTTCAAAATTTAAAATCATTTCTGTTTTGGGTGGTTTTCTAAAATTGTTTCTGTTTAGGGTGGTTTTCTAAAGTTGTTTCTGTTTAGTGCCAATTTCTTCAAAATTGAAAATCATTTCTGTTTAAGGTGATTTTCTAAAACTGTTTCTGTTTAGGGCAATTTCTTCAAAATTTAAAATCGTTTCTGTTTATGGTGGTTTTCTTAAAATTGTTTCCGTTTAAGGCAATTTATTCAAATTTAAAATCATTTCAGTTTAGGATGATTCTCTCAAAATTTATTTTGTTTCGGATAATTTTCTAAAAAAAGAAATTTGTTTAGACTAATTTCTTAAAATCGATTCTGTTTAGGACAATTTCTTTGATTTTGAAATCAGTTCTATTAAGAGTGATCTTTTTCAAAACACTAGTACTGTTTAGTACACATTAGAGTGAGGAGTGTTTACATCTTTGCTTATTTCCTAATTATCCAGAAGCTTATACTTCTAGATCATTAAGAAATAATCAAAGAGGGGCAACTGCAGACACATTAATTTTTTACAATTTGCTTATAATTGTTTCCGGTACGTGATTCCATATAACAATTTTGACTATCATCATTTGGCATTCACATTTACACTAATATTGATTGTCATCCCTGCTCCTCCATTTTTTTTTTATATTTTATCACCCATATCTTTGTCATTTCCTTTAATGGATGTCATTTTAAATTTACAAATATTTTATTTGTTTATTTATCTATTTTTTAACGATATTTATATTTATATTATCCTTTCATTTTATCTTTTGACTAACTTCTTATTTGTTCTGGATATCTGTACGAGTCATCATAATTAAATGGGTTTATTGTTAATGGGTCGTTGGCCCAATAATACATTAAACTCTTATAATATTTGACCCAAGATTACAGGGCCCAATGACATACACAGCTACAAAAGTTGACTGAAGCCCAAGACTCAAATCTGATCCATGATTCAAGCTTTACCCGAAACTAAAGGACCAACCTCTAGGTTTGACCCGAGCTATAGCAATGCAATTTGGTCTGCAAAAATTCAAATTAGTATACTAATCCAGCCAACCAAGCCACAAACAGCATATTAACATGTTAAGCAGGGACTGATTAGTGAAATGAAGGAATTAAACAGAAGCAGACAAATGACTACACAGCTACCAGAGAGCCGTTCCTCTCTTCCCCCACGTCCTCTCTCTCCTTGCCCAGGTCCTGCACTCCCTGGCCAGCACACAAAAATAGCTCAGCCATCCCACCACAACCGGACTGCCCCTGCAAAAGAGACAAGCACAAAATCAACCAATGGACAGTTAGAGACGTGGGAACACAACCAATCACAAATAATCAAGCAAGGGCAAAAATAAGAACATTGAAGCTAAAATTGAAAGCCATCGGATGAACAATGAGCATTTTTCACCTTCAATGGGAACCTAGAGAATTTTAGTTTAAAAGGCCCTGAAAAAATAGAACAAGAGAGCTGGAGCGATTTAGAAAAAAAGAAGGGCTTCAGCCACCAGAGAGAGAAAAATAGTGACAGAATTTCAAAAAAAAATTTAAAGAATAAGAGTTAGAGTTCTTCACCTCAAGTTGGGATTTTCGGTTTAAGTGCTCGGCTGGTGAATCCGAACGGTGGAGAGGTGCTATTGGAAATAGGAAACATCATAGTCGACCCTTGCAACAATTTGATGGTGCGTTTGTCCAGTAGAGGTCTCGGAACTTTCGGATTTCAAAAGGAAGATTTGGCATTATGGGTGGTCATTTCTTGAGGAGTTGAAATCGAAGTGAAAGAAAGAAGAAAGAAGGAAAGAAGGTGGAGCTACTGCAAGTAGTCCGAAAGGCCGGGAAGCTTTTGGTCGTTGGCAAGCATTGAACAGTAGAAAAGAAGAGAAACGTCGAAGCAAAAGCAGAAGCAAGGAGTGAGGAATCTATCTTGACTAAAAAAGTCAACAACAAAGTCTTTTATAGCAGCTGGTTCCTCGGGTTATTTTTTCCTCAGCTTGTGGTGGCCCGTGTTCAATTTGCCTTTGCTGATCCGTTGGTCTCAATCAGCTCATTCCCAAGCCCAGTTCATCAACGCAAAGGCTTCACTCTTTTATTTTGGGTAACCTCCCTTCAGCTTAGAATTTGATGTTGTTAATCCTGGCTTTAGTTTATTGCTCATTTGTATGCTAATTCATGTCTAATTTTGGAAGATTATTAAGCCCATTTAATGTCCTTATTTTGCCTATATGCTGGATGTTTGTTTCATTTCATTTTTATATCAGTTATCAGTCCTGCGTGCAATGCATTTACCATCTATGATCCGAGTTTAATTCACGTATCAAATTTGTGATTAGAATACTCATGACATTATGGTTGCCTAACCTTTGCCAGTGTTAATTCAAATACTAGTTTTCTTTAGAATATATTCCCTAGGGTCGTCAAATGTCTGCACTCATTTTTCGTGCACCTCATTTGTATATATTTAATATTTGCATTTTGTTAAATATTCATATATCCATTTGTCACATGTGAATACATATACCATCTTTAGGATTTGGTACTTTTGGTTTATATTTCATTTAATCTCGTATCATGTGGATCCCATGTTTGATTTAATAAACTGGTCAATTATTTGACAATAATTTAAGCAATCATGTGCGCCTAATTTTACCATTTAGGCTTAGTTGTGTAATCTTTGCATTTACCTGTCTCATGGTAAAAAATGTTCACCCATGCTTGTCTTGTACATTTTTTCGTAAGTTTTCTTAGTTAAAACTGAACGTGCACGTTATTGTCCTACAATTTATTTATATTTCTTTTATAAATTGTTACTAATGTTTATATGTACTAATCTTTGACTATGTTTACTTTGTCCATCATATCATGCATATTAGACTTAGGCCATCGTTCTCAAAAAATCCATATGCATGGGGGAACCGGAGGGTGCCTTGGGAGTCTGAGGTTTCCGAAGGTTTTCCCGATAAGAGTTTTCTCGGTATCTGATCGGGAGTCTGATCGGGTCCGAGGGAATTTCTCATCCCTTCAAAATTAAAAAATATATTTTTCTCATTTAATTTTCATAAAAAGCATACATCATGTTTATGATTTCTTTAATTTCTTAAAATCTACAAATGAACTCAAAAAATTATTACCTTCTTTTACAAAAGGAATGTTTATTCCAAAGTCTTTTATTTTTTACTCTTATGTTTTATTTTCATTTTATTTTAAGAAAATCTCTTGTTTAGGAGACTCAATTAAATTAAAAGGAATATTTATTCCAACATTAATTTCAAAACATGTTTTAAAGGTTTTGAGATATCTTAATTACCCAACTATAGTTAAGGCCTCTCGATTATGATTATTTTTTTTTCCTGTTTTGGCTTTTTATGTTTTATTTTCATTTAATTTTAAGAAAATCTCTTGTTTAAGAGGCCCAATTAAATTAAAATGAATGTTTATTCCAACATTAGTTTCAAAATATATTTTAAAAGTTTTTTTGAGAGATTTTAATTTCCCAACTATAGTTAAGGCCTCTCAAATTAATCCAAATTTTGTTAAAAAACCACTTTCAAAATTTCTTTTCTTATTTCTATGGAAGAGAACATTTATTTTCTTTTTCCTTTTCTTTATTTTTTCAAAATGCCTTTTTGGGAGGATTTCAGTATGTTTAATTAATTAAGACCTTCCAAGTAAACTTCATTTTTATTAAAAGGCATTTTTAGCTTCAATAAAAAGAATGTTTATTCTTTAAATCTTTAAAATTCTCTTTCAAATTTAGTTTTATTCGATAAAAAAGAGATTCATTTTTTTTTAAAAAAAAAGGGGTTTTGTTTTTTGAAAGGTCTTAATGTATTAAATCTATTAAGGTTTTCCTACTAAACTAAATATTTGTCAAATTATTCCCTTCAACAAATTAAAAGGAATATTTATTGCTACATTGTTTTAAAATTAAATCTTTCTAAGAGATTTTGATTTAAGTAATCATAATTAAAGTCTCTTAATGTAAATTTCAAAGCATGGATTTAAGGATGTTTATCCCAACTTTTTTGTAAAAATGTTTTCGAGAAGGTTTTAATTAATATTCTCATAATTGAGACTTTCTAAAATTAAAATTAAAACCTTTCTTTTCCATAAAAGGATATTTAACCTCATTTTTAAATTTAACTTTGATTTTAGAAGAATATTTATTCCCATGTAGAAATTGAATCTCCGTTCTAAGTGATAAATTTCCTCAAATTCAAAATTGGGCTATGGATTTTCACATTAAAAGGAATGTTCATTCCGACATTAGATCTTTAAATTTTGAATTTAACTTTTCTAACGGGATGTTTATCCCACATTAAAAGGAATATTTATTCCGACATTTAAAATTATGCTTTTCTTAAAATAATTTTTAAACACATTTTATTATCATTTCCCAAGTAAAATATTTTCAAGACTTTTGTGGTACTGATTTCTGGGCGTCTCGGGGGTGCTAATCCTTCCCCTAGCGTAACCGACTCCCGAACCTAAAATTTTTTTCGTTGACCAGTTTCTTTCCTTAACTTGACGTAATCTTTCTAGATTTATGTTGAGTTAAACAATTAGGTGACTAACCACACCTATTAAAAATAAAAGGTTAGTGGCGACTCCATTTGTTTTTAGACTGTTTAGTCTCGAACATTTTTCACGCCATATTGATTTTTTGTCGAAACGATAAAACGTCTCTACAGCCTAGCGAGTCCACTAGGGAATTTTTTTTAGAGAGTCAAGCCACTTTTTTTAAGTCTTCTTTTACTTGGATTTGATATTGAAATGTTTTAAAATTTCATTTCATGCATTACATCATTCATTTTCATTAAAATGTTTTCCAATAATTGTCTCAAAATCTTTCCAAAAAAATCAAAAAAAAAAAGAGAGAAAAGGAAGGTTTTTTCAAAATCAGGTTATCAAAATTGCATATTGCATATACATCACGTTTGATTTATATTGTATGTATGTTTATATGCTTTGATTTCTAGCATGCTTTGTGTATTTATCATTTTGCCCTTTTAATTACTTGTATGTATTGCATGTTTAATTCCTTATATATACCATGAATGCCTATTCAATTTATATCTTGCATGCTTATTATTTATCCTTCTATTTTCCCTCATTTATTTATATATTAAGCCTATGCATGTTTATATGCTTTGATTTTCTAGCATGCTTTGTGTGTTTACCATTTTGCCCTTTTAGTTACTTGTATGTATTCTTCATGTTTTAATTCCTTGTTTATGCCATGTATACTTATCCTGTATGCTTATCTCTTATCGTGTTGTTTTTTCCATAATTAATTATCCTATACTTTGAATTGTACTGATCGTGTCTTGACATGTGATAGTGAAATTTTTTCTGCTTCATGCTTCTGCTCCTCCGATGTTCGCTACTTCACCGAAAGGCAATTGGTAAAGGTACAAGTCCCTACCTCACACACAACACAAATTCATAGCATAAAAGTTCGGGAGTCTGAACTTCACCTTTATTTAAGAGGGGGCGACGGGGTTGCCTCCACCCCATCTTGTCCGATGGGTACCCTTGTCTAGAGCTTTAAACCCAGCATGTAGAAAAACCTAAATTCTAACTTAGATAGAGCCAAACCCGTTTAGAGAAAAGCCGGTTTCTTAAGGCACAAAAGGGGGACGCCTTCTAACCTTTATCAATTCCTTTCACTTTATCTGTATGTATGCTTATTTCATGATGATATGTTGTTGGTATAATCTGTCTGTTTTGTTCCACTTTATCTGTATGTATACTTATTGGTGCGAGTCATATCATAAAAAAATTAACCTTACTAATCTACTATGCAGCAGGGTAAGCAAGGATCGATCCCACGAGGAAAGGCTATTCATTTTCACATTACTTACTAAGCATAGATCAAACAAAACAAGAATTTAAAGGGGGATTTTGTATTGGTGTTGAAAATAATATGTAAGGATTTATCAAGAATGATAATAATAGTACAATACATGATAAAACAAAGCCTGCAATCTATTATATGATCAATCTTTCAACCTAGCACTTTATCATCGATTCTCTAATTGAACATTCTTCTCATCAATTGGTTAACCCCATAGATTTGAAACCAGCTTCAAATCCATGGATCTTTCCTAATGTTGATTAATCTTGAATATAAGTTCACTATTAATCCTTCCTCTTATGGCTAACTTGAATCCTAGCAATCCAAATTCAAACCTAGAAGAGCAATAAGCTATGGAAAGATAAAAGTTAACAACAATCAATAACAAACCCAGCATTCATTATTCCAATTGCATCTTCAAATCTCTTTGAATGTAAAAACATCCTCTTGCTACTCAAATTCTAAGAAATTACCAAACTCTAGCATTGGAATTCAAAGATTAGCATGCTAATGAACTACTCAATCAATTATTTGTAGCTAATTAACTAAGCAATCCAAAAGACAAGATAATAAACATGATAATCATCTTTAAAGCTTAAGAGATAAAAGAACAATCAATGAACAAGAAAGCATTAAGAACAAGAATCTCACAAGTGCAGATCAAAGTGATTGAATCTTATAATAGATTGGAGTTATAGAGTTTTGCTAAACGAAAATTGCAAGAAGAAAAGAACCCAGCAAAAATACAAAACTTAAAACTGAAAACTCAACTCCCCTTAGCTGCCTCTTCTCTCTCCGTTATATGCTCCACAGCTGTCAGCCCACTTCTTCTCAATAATTCCCTTGGAGATAAGATAAGAAATCCTAAGAATAAAATAAACTAAAGTAAAGGCCATTAAGGAAAATAGGGAGATAAGTTTGAAGAAATTGGGGATTTATTTATGCCTCTTCTCCACTGAATCCCCGGGATATGTTTTTTCAAGGATTTGATAATGGAATGAAAGTATTTAACTGGGTCTGCCGACATTTTGACTCTGTTAGCCGTCGACGTCTATATGTTTGCCCGTCGACGTCTCTGCTTGTTTTCTTCATATTTTTCCCAGCTCGATTGATCCGTCGACGTCTAAAGATGTGCACGTCAACGTCTAAGTGTTTAGCCTTTGTGTATTCGAAGTCAGAAATTTCTACCCGTCGACGTCTAGAGTCTAGCCGTCAACGTCTGGCATTGGAAACTCCCTGGAATTGTTGGCCGTGGACCTCCAACTTCAATCCATGGACGATTGCTTTGGATTCTAGAATTATGGTCATCGAGTAGCTTGTCCGTCGACGTCTAGTGAGTTGGCCGTCGACGTCTCTGCTTGTGCAAGTGATCTTGTGTCCATTGCTCGTGCAGCCGTCGACGTCTACATGGTTACCCGTCGACGGCTCTGCATGTTTGTTCAATTAAGTATGGAAATTGTCCCTTTTTTAGTTCAAACTTCATTTTTCCTTTTAAGTACACCTACAAGGCAAAATTGAGCTAACTTAGGCCTCTCAGCATTAAAATAGGAGAAAGAGGAGTGATCTTAAGTCCCAAATTAAGCAATAAAAAGGAGTTTAACAAATTCCCCCACACTTGAATCTTACTCGCCCTCGAGTAAGCTTAGAGCAAAAAGGAAAGAACAAAATAACCCTTAAAAGAAAATACCACAAAAAGTTTAAGCTAGTTAACTCTTAAATTATATTTCAGAGGAAATTCGTGCGGTATATAGAAGCATATTGTAAAGTAGAAGAGAGCATAACAATTCAAGAATCAAGATAATTAAGCAACGATGGAAGCAATTTCCTTCAACCAAACATGTTTGAATGGAATAATTCATCACTAGAAATTCCTCATTTTCTCAAGTATGTTTCATGGTGCGCTCAATCTTTGCATGAAAATAGACCTACCATAAGCTCGCTAGTCTAACTCATCTCCACTACTCCAATATGCACATCATGGATGAAAAGATGAAAAAAATGAAATGGGGTTGTAATGAGGTCTTGGTTGAGTAAGCTATGAAGAAAAGGGTAAAGGAGTTCAATTAAAAGTCTCTTCAAAACTTAGTGAAATATCAAGCTATCGGGAAGAAAATGAAAATGGCTATCAAATTTAAATAGCCCGACTCTTTTGATTCACTTATTCCACCTTTTTCTTTTCATTCCTTTTTACAATGAACCGAAGAGATGTTGATCGCTTCTATTGTGCCATCCTTTATGCATTAGGATTCTTTTGGGCACATTTTTGAAATTTAACATATTTTGAACATCTCATTTCTACAACTTTTTCTTAATTGATCAATTCTCGAGGCAAAAATTCCCCCCACACTTAGACTTGTTACTCTTTTGTCAAGAACATAAAAATCATACAAGTCACTAATCTCACTAAGCTGAAGAAACAAGGTGAGAGAACTTGTTTTTCTTTTGAGGCTTGAGGTTCTTTTTAGGGAATTTAGGTTCATCAACAAAAATAAAGCTAAAATCTTTTAGGCTCAAGGGGTTCTCTACATTGGTTTTTCGCAAGGGTTGGTCAATTTGGCTCAAGCTCAGCTCTAATCTTAACCATCTTCTAAAAAATGCATGCATTACATGTAATTTCAACAAGGTATAAAGCAAGTTCTAGAGGAATATAATCATGCAAGATAAACTTTTACTCTCAAGAATAAAAGAGATTGTAGTGCAATCTTAAGGCTCAAATCTCTCACAAAGTTGAAGAATCCTTATTCTACTCAAACATATTCGGCTCAAAAGAATTACTACAAGTTGCTTAAAAATCAAGAAGCAAGAAATCTTAAGGCTCTTTTGCAATTTAAAGTATGCTTATATTTAGTTCATGAACAACTTCACATTCTAATTTGCAATTTAACTATCAAAAAGCTACAACTCCTAATTAGCAAAAGTTTTAGTTACTAAAGTCCCCCCACACTTAGAATAAGCATTGTCCGCAATGCGGTCTCGACAATAAATTAAGTAAATAAGAGGTATCACAGAGCAGTACCTTGATGCTGTCGAGGAAGAAAATGAAGAAAATGAAGGCTAGCAAGTGCAATCAACAATAATGGGGCAAAAGTAACCAAAGGAAGATCAAATTGCCATTAATCGAAATTAGGAGTTATAAGGTCTAGAATTAACTAAAATCCAAAAGTTAAAGAGCTGAAATGTACGAAAACTAGAAGCGAAAGTCTGCCAAAGTTAAAAGAGATAACAAAAAGTAAAATGCATGCATGAAAATGGTAGCACAATGCGCTAAAGTTCACTGAGGCGCTGGTGGAGGCTGAGTGTGGAAGGCGAGAATCTGATCGAGCTTAGTGTGGAGTGAGTGAACGTCATCAGTCAAGCGAGTCACGTCTCCTTGTAGTGCAATGAAATTCTGACCCATGTTCTGCCACCAACTGAGCACCTGAGACTGAAACTGGTGCTGAGGTATCGGCCTATTGCCAACCGGTAGCTCAAAGGGAACTTGCTGATCTTGCGGCTACTCTTGCTCTTCTCCTTCTTCGTCACCTTCAGCTGGCTGGTCTTGCATATTCGGGGGCTTAGTCCAAAGTCCTCCTGCTTGGACATAACCAAAGATCTTCATCTTGGTGGAGTCGACAATGTCTGTTTTGGTGGTGATCTTCTTCCGCTCATTTTCAAAGGAGATGCCACAATACCGGAGGATTTTGGTAATGAGCACTGGAAAAGGAATGCAGCGGTTCTGAGTGGTAGAAGAGACGACCTCGCGCATGGCACTGATGATGGTTGACGCCAGCGGAATACCAGGGGCTTCTTGTAGGCCGTGGACAATTTTGTCCATCATATAGACATCTTTGCCACGGACAATGTGGGTGTCGCTGATTTAGGATCCACATTATGGTGGATGAGGTATGCCACTAACTGGCTTTAAATGCTGAAATCGCGGTAGAAAAGAGCAGCCTTTTTGCCGAGAACTGGTCTATAGGCCACATCAAACCGATTCAAGGCAGCTTGTCTTGACCAAGGACGGTCTGGATCTTCTTCCTCTTCATCAGTGCATTCATACATAGAGCCTTCATTAGGAATACGGAAATGCTCCCAGAGGAATTCCGCATTGATGGTGATCTTTTTCTTCAGCACCATAGTCTGAATTTCAGGCAAGTCAGCCCCCTTGTTCTTAATGTTGGCGTAAAAGAGGACCACTAAATCAGGGTAGTACTCGCCCTTGATGTCGAGGACAGCATCCCAACCTACCTCGTGAAAGAGATTCACTAGATTAAATTGGCATGCAATAAGAGGGTGCATTGTCTTCTCCACAATTTGACGAGAGGACTAATGATCTTTAAACCATTCTTCGCATTCTGGAGAGATAAAATCATTGGCCACAGTAGGTACGGAAGCGGAAGCCGGGGCCTTGCCCTTGGCAGCCCTCGAAGCTCATGATCTGGGAGGTGGTGAAGGTTCGGTGGGGGCTTGGGATTTTGATTGGCGAGGTCTTTTAGACATTTTGTCGAGCAGTGAGTATGGCGAATAGAAATCCTGAAGCAAACTCAAGAAAATCCCACAATAAACACTCCTATGATGATCAATATATACTCAGCAATGAATTCCACTTGATTATCACAGTTATAGCATCCAAGAAACCCAAACATTCAAACTATGTAGCCCAATTCGGATTCCAGCAGATAGCACAATAAAGAGTATCAAATGTGCATGATTATAAACATGTAATCCATCCAATATCTCAGAATTTCGATGCTAAATCAATCAAGAGAAGTAAAAGAGTAGATAACTGACCAACTGGAGTGATTAATTGAACCTCTAGTGCTGCAAATCCCTCAACTCGAAAATTGGCCCAATCTCAATTCCACTAACTCCAATGTGCGAAATCAGTGAAATGATGGAAGGTAGGGTTGTGAGAATTGGATGGGAAGGTTGATTGGTTGTGGAAAGGGGTGGGTGTGAAGTGATTTTATGGAAAATAGGTTTAGGAGTTCACGGTTTGGGGTTTGAGTGGTTTTGGAGGGAGGAGTTTTGTTTGAAATGAAATAGGATTGTGGTGAAAATGAAGGCTGACGAGGGTTAAAATAGCAAAATTCGACTGATCCGTCGACGTCTAGAGTCTAGCCGTCAACTGCTAAACATTTCTGACTTAGGCCAATTCGGTTCCCCGTATCATCCATCGATGTCTAACACTTGTACGTCGACGTCTAGATATTTCTGACTTCAAAAATTTTCTGTGCCGAAACCTATCCGTCGACTTCTATCCATATGCCCGTCGACGTCTAAATATTTCTGACTTATCTTTTGTAAACCCCATCCATTGACGTCTAAATACATGCCCGTCGACGTCTAGGTATTTCTGAACCCAATAAAACCCTTGATTCTGCCCTCTTTGCTCAATCTCGAGATTTTCAGACTTTGGAGTGCAGAGAGCCAGAGAAATGCCACTTGTGTAGATCATAATTCGAACAGCCTCACCCAAATTGAACCTCATGAACTCTTAGCTAGATGTGGATGGAATGAATGCATGCAAAAGCAAAGGAAATACAAGGAGGAAAGAAATACATTACAACGAGTGAAGGGAGAACTTGGGTGCCTCCCAAGCAGCGCCTTTGTTTAACGTCGTTGGCTCGACTAGAAGACCAGCTCAAGGAATATATGTAGGATTAGTGAAGAGGATGTCCTCTATGGAAGAAACCGAAACTCCTTCATAATATGGCTTCAAGCGATGTCCAATGACCTTGAAGACTTTGGAAGTAGTCAAACTTTGGATCTCCACCGATCCATGATCAAATACTTTAGTCACTATGAATGGGCCTATCCACCTACTCTGGAGTTTTCCGGGAAAGAGATGTAGTTTAGAGTTGTAAAGCAACACCTTTTGGCCTTCACAAAATGTTTTCTTCTTCAGAAGCTTGTCGTGGTAAGCCTTGGTGCGTTCTTTGTAGGTGAAAGAGCTCTCATAAGCATCATGGCGTAGTTCCTCGAGCTCTTGAAGCTTAAGTTTTCTATGAATCCCAGCCTCATCAATGTTCAAGTTGCACTTTTTGATGGCCCATAGAGCGCGATGCTCTAACTCTACTGGCCAATGGCAAGCTTTTCCATATACCAAGCGGTAAGGAGACATGTCAAGTGGTGTCTTGTAGGCAATTTAATATGCCCACAAAGCGTCTTCAAGTCTTTGACTCCAATCCGCCAGGTTAGGGTTGATTGTCTTTTAGAGGATGGCTTTGATTTCTCGATTTGAGATCTCGGCTTGACCACTAGTTTGGGGGTGGTATGCAGTGGACACCTTGTGAGTAACTCCATACTTCTTCAAAAGAGAAGCCATAAGCTTGCTACAGAAGTGAACACCCTTATCACTGATGAGGACACGTGGTACTCCGAAGCGAGAGAAAATATTAGACCTGAGAAACTCACAAACCACCTTAGAATCATCGGTTCGGGTGGCTTTAGCTTTCACCCAACGAGATACATAGTCACAAGCCAATAAAATGTAAACAAAGCCATTGGACTTAGGGAAAGGTCCCATAAAATCAATTGCCCAAACATAAAAAATTTCACAAATTACAATTGAATTCAGGGGCATTTGATCTTTATATGTGATTTTTCCTACGCTTTGACAATTATCACAGGATTTGCAAAAAATGTGAGCATCTTTAAACAAGGAAGGCCAATAAAAACCACATTCTAGGATTTTTCTAGCAGTTCGTTGAGGGCCAAAATGACCTCCACATACATGTGAATGGCAAAAAGATAAAACACTAGAAATTTCATGATCAGGGATGCATCTCCTAATAATTAAATCACTATAATGTTTCCATAGGTAGGGATCATCCCATACATAAAATTTAGCATCATGTTTAAGCTTATCCCTCTTTGCTTTAGGGAAACCACTAGGAAATTCTCTAATGACCAAGAAGTTGACAATATCAGCATACCAAGGAATTTGTACATTAAGAGCATAGAGCATTTCATCAGGAAATGAGTCATTGATGGAAGAAGTTACCTCAGAACTTACCAACCAGCTGAGGTGGTCAGCTACCAAGTTTTCCGCACCCTTCTTGTCCTTAATTTCAAGGTTAAATTCTTGGAGAAAAAGGATCCAACGAATCAATCTAGGTTTAGATTCCTTCTTAGCAAGGAGGTACTTAAGGGCTGCATGATCAGAGAACACAACCACCTTGGTGCCAAGCAAGTAAGAGCGGAATTTGTCTAGAGCAAAGACAATAGCAAGAAGCTCCTTCTCAGTGGTGGTATAATTTTTCTGAGCGTCGTTCAAAGTGCAGGAGGCATAGTATATGGCATGAGGAATCTTGCCATCACGTTGGCCAAGCACTGCTCCCACAGCTATATCACTTGCATCGCACATAAGTTCAAAAGATAGGTCCCAGTTAGGAGGTTGCAAGATGGGGGCTGATGTAAGAGCATTCTTCAACTCGTCAAAGGCTTCTTTACAAGACTCATCAAAATGAAATGTGACATCTTGTTGCAACAGACGGCACATGGGGGCTGCGAGTTTAGAGAAATCTTTGATGAAATGCCGGTAAAATCCCGCATGGCCAAGAAAGGATCGAATTGATTTGACTGAGGAAGGATAGGGCAAGTTTTGAATGACGTCAACTTTAGCTTTATCCACTTCAGTGCCCTTAGCTGACACTATGTGGCCCAAAACAATTCCTTGAGTAACCATAAAGTGGCATTTTTCTGAATTGAGAACCAAATTTGTCTCAATGCACCGGTCAAGAATAATAGCGAGGTTAGCCAGGCAACTATCAAAAGAATCTCCATAGACCGAGAAATCATCCATAAAGACTTCAATAATCTTGTCTACATACTCTGAGAAAAAGCTCATCATGCACCGTTGAAAGGTAGCTGGAGCATTGCAAAGACCAAAGGGCATGCGCCTATATGAGAACGTACCAAAGGGGCAAGTGAATGTGGTCTTTTCTTGATCCTCTGGAGCTATCATGATCTGAAAATAACCAGAATACCCATCTAGGAAGCAATAGAAAGCTCTTCCAGCTAACTTCTCCAACATTTGATCAATGAAAGGCAATGGAAAGTGATCCTTCTTTGTAGCGTCATTAAGTTTCATATAATCTATGCACACCCTCCAACCATTTTGCACTCGTTGAGGTACAAGATCACCACTTGCATTTTGCACTACCGTAATACTGGTTTTCTTGGGTACCACTTGCACAGGACTAACCCATTCACTATCTGAGATAGGATAGATGATACCAACTTGCAAAAGCTTCAATATCTCCTTTTTGACCACCTCCATCATGGGAGGATTCAAGCGGCATTGAGGTTGCCTAAGTGGTTTGGAATCATCTTCTAGTAAGATTCTATGCATGCAAATTGATGGGCTAATACCTTTGATGTCAGCAACCGTCCATCCAATAGCTTCCTTTCTAGCCTTAAGAACTTGTAAAAGTTGAAGTTCTTGGTTAGAAGTGAGATTATTAGAAATGATTATAGGGAGTGTTTCATTCTCACCAAGGAAGGCATATTTGAGATGAGCGGGAAGAGTTTTAAGCTCAATAGATGGTGCTTCAATGATAGAGGGGAGAAGTTTGGTGGAAGGGATAGGAAGATCCATGTAAGAAACATTGGCTAGGTATGATTTAGATGGGAGTGCTGCCAAAGAAGATAAGATAGACTGGATTTCCTCATTATAGATCTCTTCCTCAAAATCTAAATTGTCATAATCCATACCCTGAGTTAATGCAGTAAGTAGAGGGTCTTCTTGAACAAAATCCAATAAAGACATAGAACAAACATCCACAAAATCTTCAACCATTATAGATTGATCATCTAAAGGGTACCTTATGGCATCAAAGAGATTGAATGTAGTTACCGTCCCATCAAACTCCATGGAAAGATGACCTTCATGACAGTCAATCTTGGTCCTAGCAGTGCAAAGAAATGGTCGGCCAAGGAGAATAGAAGAGGATAAAGAACATTCCTCACTTCCCATCTTTAGAACATAGATATCCGCTGGAAAGACTAACTCATTGACTTGCACTAGAACATCCTCCAGAACTCCCTCCGGATATACATAAGATCGATCCGCCAATTGGATCACGACATCGGTTCTTGTCAATGGCCCCATGTCCAAAGATAGATAAAGAGAATATGGCATGAGACTGATGGCAGCCCCTAGATCACACATAGCTTTTGGAATTTGAGTCTTTCCAATAGTGATAGGAATAGAAAATGAACCTTTATCCTTACAGTTGGGTGGAAGTTTGTGTTGAAGAACTGCTGACACATTCTCACTCAAAGTAATCACTTCATTCTCCTTAAGCTTGCGTTTATGAGTGCACAAGTCCTTGAGAAACTTAGCATATCTAGGAACTTGTTTAATGGCATCAAGGAGAGGAATATTCACTTGAACTCGGCGAAAGACTTCCAAGATATCTGGTTCAATGCTTTCCTTGGGTTTCTTTGTTAGTCTTGAGGGAAAGGGGGCCACTCCTTTAGGCTTTGGATTAGGATGGGAAGTATTTGTGTTTTGTTTTGGGTTTTGGGTGGATGTAGAGGCTTCAAAGTCATTTGGTCTAATGGGAAAAGGTGGAACAGGGTCAGTGGATGGTGTCCGTCGACTTCCAAGTTCTTCACCCGTCGACGGATCAAAGTTTCTGGGTAAGTCATTTTCGGATATGTTGCTTGGCCGTCGACGGGCAAGTAAGTCATCCGTCGACGGATCTGAAGGGTCAGAAACTGATTTATCTGGCTCCAAGTCTACCCGTCGACGTTCAGGGGTTTTACCCGTCGACGTCTCTTCAAGAACAGGGGAGAAAGATTCCATCTCCCCTTCCAAGTTTTCTTCCTCATTGACTTTGTGTTTTCTTTTCTCCTTCCAATCCGGAATAACTTGACCACTCCGCAAGTGTATTGCATTGACATTAGCCTTCGGATTGATGATGATTTGAGAAGGTAACTTTCCCGAAGATTGGGACGTAAGATCATTAACGGATGTGGCAAGTTGCCCAACTTGTCTTTGAAGATCTTCCAAGGAGGTGTTCACTTGTTGAAATTGCGACTTAGTAGCTTCTTGGAAAAATAATTGAGATGATGCAAGTTGAGTCACTAGATCCTTGAGTTTAGATGTAGAGGATGGTGTGGATGAGGGTCCTTGATTAAGTGGGGTATTATGAGAGGAAGCTTGAAATTGGTTGGAATGTGATGGTGCTGTTGGTCTATTTTGGAAAGCACTAGGCCCTTGTTGAAATTGGGGTTTGGGTTGAAAAGAAGGGGCTACATTGTTTCCGTACCTAAGGTTAGGATGAGCTCTCCAACCGGGATTGTAGGTAGGTGCAAATGGGTCAAAATTCCTCCTTGGAGGTCCAGGAAAGCCAACAGCATTAACATCCTCAACACTAGGTTCTTGTAAAGTAGGGCATGCATCCGTCTCATGAGTATGCAATGAACATATACCACAAGGACGAGAAGTTGAAGACGCACCCATTTAAGACATCATAAGAGAAGTCAACTTAGATAGTTGATGATTTGTTGAAGCAAGTTGCTGCTCTAATTGAGAACGGCCAACTTCATTCACTTGATGACCGGAAGCATCATCATATGCTTGAAAGTTTTGAGAGCTTGATGCCATAGTGGTGATGATCTTACGAGCTTGCTCCGTAGGTTGATCAAGAAGTGCCCCACTAGCAGCAGCGTCCATGAGTCCTTTGTTCACAGGTAAGAGGCCATTATAGAAATGATTCAGCAAGCACTGCTCAGGAATTTGGTGCTGAGGACAGCTAGCTACCAAATGTTTAAACCTCTCCCAATAGTCATAGATAGACTCTGTATTTTTCTGGCGGATGGTGCTAATTTGATTCCTGAGATTGAGTATCTTGGCGGCTGGAAAGTACTTGGTGAGAAATTGCTTCTTGAGTTGCTCCCAAGTAGTTATGGAACTAGGCTCCAATCGATACAACCAAGCCTTGGCAGTATCCGCCAATGTGAATGGAAAAGCACGTAATCGGACTTGCTCCTCTGTTAAGCTACTCGATTTCATAGTTGAACAAACCATCAAAAATTCCCTCAAGTGCTGGTGAGGATCTTCACTAGGGAGACCATGGAATGTTGGAAGATAGTGTACAAAGTTAGACTTCAATTCAAAAGCTCCTTCGACTTCCGGAAAAACTATACACAGAGGTTGAAGATTTGGCTCACGCTCTAATAATTGTCGAATAGTGGGCTGAATTTTGTTCTGAACTGGTGGAACGACTGGAGGCGGTGGATTATTTGGTGGTTCATTCCGAGGCAGCTCCATGATTGGCGAGGGTGAAGAACTCTCAGCTTGCAAAGATGACTTTTTAGTTTGCTCAACAAACCTTCTGATTTACTTCAAGCTGGTTATGGAAGAATCAAAACTCATACAATATCTACAACAAAAAGATAAAACCAAAAATGAGAACAAAGAAAGTATTCAAAAGGGTAAACCAAACAAAATCAGGGGGAGCAATGGCTAGATAAGTAAACATACTAACGCAATAGATAGTAAAGAAGCAAACTTCATTAACACTTTGCAGTAACAACGAGATAGACAAACATAAATATAAACTAAAATGCTAAGAAAGTGAAGTGAAATGATAAAGCACACTCCCCGGCAACGGCGCCAAAATTTGGTGCGAGTCGTATCACAACAAAATTAACCTTACTAATCTTCTATGCAGCAGGGTAAGCAAGGATCGATCCCACGAGGAAAGGCTATTCATTTTCACATTACTTACTAAGCATTGATCAAACTAAACAAGAATTTAAAGGGGGATTTTGTATTGGTGTTGAAAATAATATGTAAGGATTTATCAAGAATGATAATAATAGTACAATACATGATAAAACAAAGCCTCCAATCTATTATATCATTAATCTTTTAACCTAGCACTTTATCATCGATTCTCTAATTGAACATTCTTCTCATCAATTGGTTAACCCCATAGATTTGAAACCAGCTTCAAATCCATGGATCTTTCCTAATGTTGATTAATCTTGAATATAAGTTCACTATTAATCCTTCCTCTTATGGCTAACTTGAATCCTAGCAATCCAAATTCAAGTCAAGAAGAGCAATAAGCTATGGAAAGATAAAAGCTAACAACAATCAATAACAAACCCAGCATTCATTATTCCAATTGCATCTTCAAATCTCTTTGAATGTAAAAACATCCTCTTGCTACTCAAATTCTAAGAAATTACCAAACTCTAGCATTGGAATTCAAAGATTAGGATGCTAATGAACTACTCAATCAATTATTTGCAGCTAATTAACTAAGCCATCCAAAAGACAAGATAATAAACATGATAATCATTTTTAAAGCTCAATAGATAGAAGAACAATCAATGAACAAGAAAGCATTAAGAACAAGAATCTCATAAGTGCAGATCAAAATGATTGAATCTTATAATAGATTGGAGTTATAGAGTTTTGCTAAACGAAAATTGCAAGAAGAAAAGAACCCAGCAAAAACACAAAACTTAAAACTGAAAACTCAACTCCCCTTAGCTGCCTCTTCTCTCTCCGCTATATGCTCCACAGCTCTCAGCCCACTTCTTCTCAATAATTCCCTTTGAGATAAGATAAGAAATCCTAAGAATAAAATAAACTAAAGTAGAGGCCATTAAGGAAAAGAGTAAGACAAGTCTGAGGAAATTGGGGATTTATTTATGCCTCTTCTCCACTGAATCCCCGGGATATGTTTTTTCAAGGATTTGATAATGGAATGAAAGCATTTAAGTGGATCTGCCGACATTTTGACTCTGTTAGCCGTCGACGTCTATATGTTTGCTTGTCGACGTCTCTGCTTGTTTTCTTCATATTTTTCCCAGCTCGATTGATCCGTCGACGTCTAAAGATGTGCACGTCAACGTCTAAGTGTTTAGCCTTTGTGTATTCGAAGTCAGAAATTTCTACCCGTCGACATCTAGAGTCTAGCCGTCGACGTCTGGCATTGGAAACTCCCTGGAATTGTTGGCCGTGGACGTCCAACTTCAATCCGTGGATGATTGCTTTGGATTCCAGAATTATGGTCATCGAGTAGCTTGTTCGTCGACGTCTAGTGAGTTGGCCGTCGACGTCTCTGCTTGTGCAAGTGATCTCGTGTCCATTGCTCGAGCAGTCGTCGACATATACATGGTTACCCGTCGACGGCTCTGCATGTTTGTTCAATTAAGCATGGAAATTGTCCCTTTTTTAGTTAAAACTTCATTTTTCCTTTTAAGTACACCTACAAGGCAAAATTAAGCTAACTTAGGCCTCTCAGCATTAAAATAGGAGAAAGAGGAGTGATCTTAAGTCCCAAGTTAAGCAATAAAAAGGAGTTTAACACTTATTCTCATGATGATATGCTTCCCCACTTTATCTATACATATTAATTTCATAATCTGTTTGTTTTTCTTTCACTTTATCTGTATATATATGCTTATTCCATAATGGTATGCTGTTTGTATAGCTTGCCTGTGTTCTTCCCCCACTTTATCCGTATATGTTTTTTTCCATAATGGCATGCTGTTTGTATAATCTGTCTGTGCTTTTCCTCACTTTGTCTGTATATATGCTATCTGTTGTATGTTTGTTTTCTTCCTCGCCCTACCCGTACATGTTTATGCTTTGCCTTATGATCTTCTTGTTTCCTTTAAATATCCATGATTATTGCTATTATTTGCCATCATCATATGACATGCATTCCATTGTAGAATCATTCATTCGCAACAAAGGAACCGTAAAGGGAAATTAGTCATGGCTAATGAACAAGGTCAATCTTCGAGTCAACAGAATGTAATCATGTTTTTTAGATAATCATGTGGATATTTTGGGATATCAATATGGATATTTGGTCTCTTGGCCTCGTTCTGAAGAAATGACCAGTTATCCTTTATGGTTAAATTGTTGTGAACCATTCATTTTTGCATCTACATTTAATCATTGTCATGCTTCTTTTATTCTACTTCATACTGTGCTTATATATGTACATCCATGTATATAATTTATCTTAATGGTGGACTAACACATTTATGTTTTGCCATTTCTTCCCCTTATTTTTGCATCCTGTGATTGCATTTTCTTCAAGCATCTTCATACATACCATTACATTCATGATCAAAGGATCTGATCCATTTTTGTGGTAATTTGGGTTCAAGATAGCATCTCAAACTCATAGATACCACACCAGATTGCAATCTAGGAAAATGGCTGAACAGAACTCAGAAATAGAAAATCTCCGACGCATGAATGAAGACTTAGCCAAACAGTTAAGGGATGCCATGGATAAAATCGGGGCGTTAAGCCAAATAGTCAAGGAAAAGAATGCCAGTACTTCTAATCATGAATCTCCAGTTTACCCTATAAATTCTGGACCAAGTACAGTCCCCTCAGCTGCACAAAATCCTCCAATCCTCAACATACCTATTCCACCATCTGCATCAGATACCCAAAATCAAATCCCACCCCTACCACCACTTGGAACATACTCTTTCGTACCTCTTCCACCTACTGCTAGTAGGGGATCTCCATCTACAACTTAACCAATTCCTCCTCCCGTCTACCCCATGGCACCTCCTGTTCCTGGATTTGCCCCAACCAATCCTGTAATTATGCCTGACGAACAGTTCGAAAAGGGAAATTGGCGAAGCTGAAAGCCAGAAAGCATTGAGTCAAATAAAAGAGCGGCTCAAAGCCATAGAGGGCACCCATGCTTATGGCACTACTAATGCATATGAGTTGAGCCTGGTGGATGGATTAGTAATCCCACCAAAGTTCAAAATGCCTGAGTTTGAGAAGTACACGAGAACTACATGCCCTAAGGATCATATTACCATGTACTGTCGAAAGATGGCTGCATATTCCCGAGATGATAAACTGTTGATCCATTATTTCCAAGACAGCCTTACCGGGTCCGCAACGCGGTGGTATAACAAGTTGGATAGGCGGGGCATTCACTCTTGGAATGATCTAGCTCGGGCTTTCATCGACCAGTATAAGCACATGTCAGATTTGGTACCGGACAGGTTGTCTTTGCAGAATATGGAACAGAAGGGCACCGAATCATTTACTGAATATGCTCAGCGGTGGAGGGATATCACAAGGATGTTTGTGAATACATTGAAGGCCCCTTATTACAGTCATATGCTTGCGGGCGCCACCAAGAGTTTTACAGACATGGTTTTGATTGGAGAAATGATAGAAAATGCCATCAAGACTGGCAAGATTGAAAGAGGTGAATCAAATGCTACTAAGAAAAGCCCCAAGAAAAAAGAAGATGAAGTGCAAGCCATTGGTTATGAAGGATATCAATACCAATATCAGTACCCTCAGCAAAGTTATAGACCTTACCAGTACCAATATCCCATGATCAATTACCCACATCACCAGAATCCATACCAATATCCAGTGTCCAATGCTAGTTATGTTGTTCCCCAAAATGCCACAACCATGAGACCTACCACTCAAGGGGGCAATCAGAGACCTTCTAAAGTAAAGAAACAACTCACCCCCATCAACATGACTTATACCGAGCTCTATTCCAAACTTTTGCAAAACAAAATGATTGAGCCAGTTCCATACCTAAGACCTCCTCGACCTCCATATCCAAAGTGGTTTGATGAAAGTGCTACTTGTGCATATCACTCAAGAGCTAAGGGGCACAGTACAAAAAATTACAATCGATTGAAACAAGTGATACAGGGGATCATTGATGAAGGGTGATTAACTTTTGATGCTGAAACACAGCCAAATGTGGGGGGTAAATCCACTACCTAATCATGATGTGAATGGGGTGAATGCCATCAGTAATAAGTCAACCATGCTGGAGCAAGAAGAATCGAGCACTTTCAATAATGGGACATGGTTCAACGGTCAAAACCAGGAGCCATATTGAACAATTGGGAGGTTTTTGAGATGCTGATAACAGAATTTGACATGTGTTGAGCCTCAATTTTGTCTTTTATTCCACACTTCTGCCTAAGAGTGTTGGTGGTTGATCTCCATGTGCTGTGGGCTTTATTTCTATGTTTGCTTATCATTTATGATTTTAATGTCATGCATTTCTGCAAAACTTTTCATCATGTACGTATTTTATCTTTCATATAGTCTTACCTTTTTAATCCTTAGTTTTTCCCTCCGAATATATGATTATGTATTTATCCTTCGATCTATTTGTTTGTCTATCTATTCATGGATCATGTACATATATGGATATATTTCTTGTTTTTCTCTTAAATGCTGTGATCCCAAGTGATGAATGTAAAGACAACAAAGATGACCCGATTGAGCCCAACTTTGACTGGTTCATTAATACAGATGATTTTGATGATAGCAATAATGATGATTACCTCCTCTTTGATGACGATATTCAATACTGACATAGAAAAGGAAACCAAGCAGAAAATGTACTTTGATGTGGCATCAAATGTATTGGGGGCATGGAATAAGAGCCACGTTAATATCCTCGAATGGGGATCAATGCCCAGTGACAGCAAGATTGGATTCTGACTGCACAAGGTGATATGGCAGAGTATGAGACTCATATATCGGGAATCCAAATGGCAAAAAAAAAAGGGAAAGAGAATAAAAAAAGAAGAAAAAGAAAGCAAAAATTGACTGTATCATCATGCATGTGGGGCATCCTTAAGGTTTTAACTTATATTTTGAAATCATTACTTTTCAAAAACTGTTGTTTTCAAAATCACATTCCTTTGAGAGAATACTCTTCGATAAATGCAACCATGCTTAGGAAGAAAAATGGCCGTATTTCTTGTTCCCTTCACTTATAGAAAAATTATCCATTGTTGTCCCCTTTGAGCCTAATGAACTTTTTTTCTGATGAACCCAATCAAGGATCACCCCCACACTGGGTTAAAAATGAAGAGATTGTTTAAACTCTTACATTAAGGCCAGATAAATCATGAGTGATCAAGAAAGCCTCAGATTTATTTTGTAAAAAAGAAAAAAAAAAGGAGAGAAGAAGGAAAAAAGGAAAGAAATAAGGAGATGAATAAGGTTGGGGCAAATGAAAAGAACATGCATAGACAAATGATCCTTTATATGGCCAAAAAGTGATCCTTGATTCAATTTCCCTGGAAACACAATTTTGGGCCTTTTTATCCTTTCTTTCAGAACCCTTAACCCTAACCCACGTTACGTGCTTTGAAAAGTCCATTTCGATCAAGTATGGATACTTTGACTTGAAAAGCGTTTCCTTAGAGGAATGAATTTTTATCACTAAATCATACTTTCTAAACGAGTGTTTGAAAGAGTTTTGATCCTTATGTGCATGATGGAGCGGTCAAAAAAAAAAGAGGAAGATAAGAAAAAACAAAAAAAAGAAGCAAAAAATGATAATGAAAATGAGTGGCTCAATTAGAAAATCTGAATAAGCAGTTCAAATTCAAATGAGGTTGGTTCCTAAATTGAAACCCAAGAAAACAATGTAGAAAAATGAAATCACTGCAAAAAGGTATCGAGCTAGCAAATGATATCTTGTTTGTTCATGAGATCAGGATAATCAGAAATAATCAAACATTGTCAGTGTCATCCATAATGAATCAGTCAAAGGTGGGGAACGAGACAACCAAAGCTTTGTTGTCTGTGCATTCATCATTTGGAAGTCATGTGTTCCTTTTCACTATATTTTCATTCTGATTGATCTTGCTACTTTATGTTTTGTGTAGTCTTTTCTGTCATAAGCTTTCTTATCATATCTGTCTCTTGCTTTCTCATATGATCCATGCATTTGCCTTAAGTGTGAAAAGCATAACATTTTTATCATAAAAGATGAGCAAATAGGTAAATAAATATCGTAATACATGAGGTCAGTCATCAAAGCAAATGGTAAGAACATGTGAAGTTTAGATGATCAAGGCTTGATAATCAATAAGTTGGTATCCGGAATATGTTCACATGAGGATTGTCATCCACATCCATGGGGCATCTATCCCAGATCCACAAAGCAACACTTGAAATCAGCACTCAAAACACATGTGTATCAGAGAATAGGGTTAAGAAGCAATTACAAGAAATGTTTCACAGATCTTAAGTCAGAAATCCCTAGCCCAAAATCAGATTGAGCTTGGATGCTTTCTTGAACCTTGAAAAAAAGAGAATGAGCATGCATTAAACACTCTGCAGCATTATCATCCTATCATCACATTGTCATTATCATCATTCCATTATCATATTGTCATTACTTTTTCATCTCATCAGTGCTATCATATTATCATAATCTTCTCATTTTATCATTCACCCTATCCTGGGTCATCAATTTATCATTCACCTTATCCTAGGTCATCCATTTATCATTTTACCTTATCATGGGTCATTTTATCATTCACCCTATCCTGGTCATCATATTTGTCATTCACCCTATCCTGGGTCATCAATTTATCATTCGCCTTATCCTAGGTCACCCATTTATCATTTTACCTTATCATAGGTCATTTTATCATTCACCCTATCCTGGGTCATCATATTTGTCATTCACCCTATCCTAGGTCACCAATTTATCATTCACCTTATCCTAGATCATCCATTTATCATTTTACCTTATCATGGGTCATTCATTCATCATTCTGCCCTAATCCTGGGTTATCATCATCATCATGCCCTAATCCTGGGTTATCATCATCATCATACCCTAATCTTGGGTCATCATCATCATCATACCCTAATCTTGGGTCATC
The DNA here is from genome assembly GCA_030664755.1 of Microcos paniculata. Lineage (NCBI taxonomy): Eukaryota > Viridiplantae > Streptophyta > Magnoliopsida > Malvales > Malvaceae > Microcos > Microcos paniculata. Next base: position 11,320,853 of record CP131463.1, read on the forward strand.
ATCATCATTCTGCCCTAATTCTGGGTTATTATCATCATCATACCCTAATCGTGGGTCATCAGCATCATCGTACCCTAATCTTGGATCATCATCATCATCATGCCCTAATCTTGGGTTATCATCATCATCCTGCCCTAATCTTGGGTCATCATTATCATCTTGCCCTAATCGTGGGTCATCATCATTTTAGACTAATCGTGGGTCATCAATATCATCATACCCTAATCTTGGGTCATCATCATCATCCTGCCCTAATCTTGGGTCATCACTATCATCTTGCCCTAATCTTGGGTCATCATCATCATTCTACCCTAATTCTGGGTTATCATCATCATCATACCCTAATTGTGGGGGGTCATCATCATCATGCCCTAATCTTGGGTCATCATCATCATCCTGCCCTAATCGTGGGTCATCATCATCATTGTCTTCATCTTATTTGTGATCGTTGTGCTTTTATAAGAAGTGTATACATCTTTGCTCATTCCTTGAGTATCGAGAAGTGTATTCATTATGCCTCATGTCATTGTTCAAAGATTGCAGCCACAAATTGAATTCAAATTGTGAGGTTAGTTTTGTGTAAGAAGCTCCTCAGGTAACTCTCCAAAACTCTTTAAAGGTCTTTTCTTGCTTAAGGTAATTATTCGTGATTCAGTTCTGTTCAGCATGAATTATTTCTACAGTTTATTCAAATTTTAAAATAATTTCTGTTTAGGATGGTTTTCTCAAAAGCATTTCTTTTTAAAGCAATTTTTTCACAGTATTAAAATCATTTCTGTTTAGGATGGTTTTCTCAAAAGCGTTTCTTTTTAAAGCAATTTCTTCAAAGTTTAAAGTCAATCATGTTTAGGATGGTTTTCTCAAATGTGTTTCTTTTTAAAGTAATTTATTCGAAGTTTAAAATCATTCCTGTTTAGGATAGTTTTCTCAAATGTGTTTCTTTTCAAAGCAATTTATTCAAAGTTTAAAATTCTCCCTGTTTAGAACGGTTTTCTCAAAAGCATTTCTTTTTAAAGCGATTCATTCAAAGTTTAAGATCACTCCTATTTAGGACGGTTTTCTCAAAAGCATTTCTTTTTAAAGTAATTTATTCAAAGTTTAAAATCATTCCTGTTTAGGATGGTTTTCTCAAAAGCATTTCTTTTTAAAGCAATTTATTCAAAGTTTAAAATCATTCATGTTTAGGATGATTTTCGCAAAAGCCTTTCTTTTTAAAGCAATTTCTTCACAGTTTAAAATCATTCCTGTTTAGGATAGTTTTCTCAAAAGCATTTCATTTTAAAGTAATTTATTCAAAGTTTAAAATCATTTCTATTTAGAATGGTTTTCTCAAAAGTGTTTCTTTTTAAAAGCAATTCATTCAAAGTTTAAAATTATTTCTGTTTAGAATGGTTTTCTCAAAAGTGTTTCTTTCTAAAGCAATTTATTCAAAATTTAAAATCATTTCTATTTAGGATGGTTTCTCAAAAGTGTTTCTTTTTAAAAGCAATTTATTCAAAGTTTAAAGTCATTTATGTTTAGGATGGTTTTCTCAAAAGTGTTTCTTTTTGAATTAAAATCATTTCTGTTTAGGGTGGTTTTCTAAAATTGTTTCTGTTTAGGGCAATTTCTTCAAAATTTAAAATCATTTCTGTTTAGGGTGGTTTTCTAAAGTTGTTTCTGTCTAGTGCCAATTTCTTCAAAATTTAAATCATTTCTGTTTAGGGTGGTTTTCTAAAATTGTTTCTGTTTAGGGTAATTTCTTCAAAATTTAAAATCATTTCTGTTTAGGGTGGTTTTCTAAAGTTGTTTCTATTTAGTGCCAATTTCTTCAAAATTTAAAATCATTTCTGTTTAGGGTGGTTTTCTAAAATTGTTTCTGTTTAGGGCAATTTCTTCAAAATTTAAAATCGTTTATGTTTAGGGTGGTTTTCTAAAGTTGTTTCTGTTTAGCGCCAATTTCTTCAAAATTGAAAATCATTTCTGTTTAAGGTTGTTTTCTAAAACTGTATCTATTTAGGGCAATTTTTTCAAAATTTAAAATCGTTTCTGTTTAGGATGGTTTTCTTAAAATTGTTTCCGTTTAAGGCAATTTATTCAAATTTAAAATCATTTCAGTTTAGGATGATTCTCTCAAAATTGATTTTGTTTCGGATAATTTTCTAAAAAAAAAAATTGTTTAGACTAATTTCTTAAAATTGATTCTGTTTAGGACAATTTCTTTGATTTTGAAATCAGTTCTATTAAGAGTGATCTTTTTCAAAACACTAGTACTGTTTAGTACACATTAGAGTGAGGAGTGTCTACATCTTTGCTTATTTCCTAATTATCCAGAAGCTTATACTTCTAGATCATTAAGAAATAATCAAAGAGGGGCAACTGTAGACACATTAATTTTTTACAATTTGCTTACAATTGTTGCCAGTACGTGATTCCATATAATAATTTTGACTATCATCATTTGGCATTCACATTTATACTAACATTGATTGTCATCCCTACTCCTCCATTTTTTTTTTATATTTTATCACCCATATCTTTGTCATTTCCTTTAATGGATGTCATGTTAAATTTACAAATATTTTATTTGTTTATTTATCAATTTTTTAACGATATTTATATTTATATTATCCTTTCATTTTATCTTTTGACTGACTTCTTATTTGTTCTGGATATCTGTACGGGTCATTATAATTAAATGGGTTTATTGTTAATGTAAAAGACTTTGTTGTTGACTTTTTTAGTCAAGATAGATTCCTCACTCCTTGCTTCTGCTTTTGCTTCGACGTTTCTCTTCTTTTCTACTGTTCAATGCTTGCCAACGACCAAAAGCTTCCCGACCTTTCGGACTACTTGCAGTAGCTTCACCTTCTTTCCTTCTTTCTTCTTTCTTTCACTTCGACTTCAACTCCTCAAGAAATGACCACCTCGAATGCCAAATCTTCCTTTTGAAATCCGAAAGTTCCGAGACCTCTACTGGACAAACGCACCATCAAATTGTTGCAAGGGTCGACTATGATGTTTCCTATTTCCAATAGCACCTCTCCACCATTCGGATTCACCAGCCGAGCACTTAAACCGAAAATCCCAACTTGAGGTGAAGAACTCTAACTCTTATTCTTTAAAATTTTTTTTGAAATTCTGTGACTATTTTTCTCTCTCTGGTGGTTGAAGCCCTTCTTTTTTTCTAAATCGCTCCAGCTCTCTTGTTCTATTTTTTCAGGGCCTTTTAAACTAAAATTCTCTAGGTTCCCATTGAAGGTGAAAAATGCTCATTGTTCATCCGATGGCTTTCAATTTTAGCTTCAATGTTCTTATTTTTGCCCTTGCTTGATTATTTGTGATTGGTTGTGTTCCCACGTCTCTCACTGTCCATTGGTTGATTTTATGCTTGTCTCTTTTACAGGGGTAGTCCGGTTGTGGTGGGATGGCTGAGCTATTTTTGTGTGCTGGCCAGGGAGTGCAGGACGTGGGCGAGGAGAGAGAGGACGTGGGGGAAGAGAGGAATGGCTCTCTGGTAGCTGAGTAGTCATTTGTCTGCTTCTGTTTAATTCCTTCCTTTCACTAATCAGTCCCTGCTTAACATGTTAATATGTTGTTTGTGGCTTGGTTGGCTGGAATAGTATACTAATTTGAATTTTTGCTGACCAAATTGCATTGCTGTAGCTCGGGTCAAAGCTAGAGGTTGGTCCTTTAGTTTCGGGTAAAGCTTGAATCATGGATCAGATTTGAGTCTTAGGCTTCAGTCAACTTTTGTAGCTGTGTATGTCATTGGGCCCTGTAATCTTGGGTCAAATATTATAAGAGTTTAATGTATTATCGGGCCAACGACAGCTGGTTCCTCGTGTTATTTTTTCCTCAGCTTGTGGTGGCCCGTGTTCAATTTTCCTTTACTGATTCGTTTGCACTCTAGGTTATCCGTTGGTCTCAATCAGCTCATTCCCAAGCCCAGTTCATCAACGCAAAGGCTTCACTCTTTTCTTTTGGGTAACCTCCCTTCAGCTTAAAATTTAATGTTGTTAATTCTGGCTTTAGTTTATTGCTCATTTGTATGCTAATTCATGTCTAATTTTGGAAGATTCTTAAGCCCATTTAATGTCCTTATTTTGCCTATATGCTAGATGTTTGTTTCATTTCGTTTTTATATCAGTTATCAGTCCTGCGTGCAATGCATTTACCATCTATGATCCGAGTTTAATTCACGTGTCAAATTTGTGATTAGAATACTCATGACATCATGGTTGCCTAACCTTTGCCAGTGTTAATTCAAATACTAGTTTTCTTTAGAATATATTCCCTAGGGTCGTCAAATGGCTGCACTCATTTTTCGTGCACCTTATTTGTATATATTTAATATTTGCATTTTGTTAAATATTCATATATCCATTTGTCACATGTGAATACATATACCATCTTTAGGATTTGGTACTTTTGGTTTATATTTCATTTAATCTCGTATAATGTGGATCCCATGTTTGATTTAATAAACTGGTCAATTATTTGACAATAATTTAAGTAGTCATGTGCGCCTAATTTTACCATTTAGGCTTAGTTGTGTAATCTTTGCATTTACCTGTCTCATGGTAAAAAATGTTCACCCATGCTTGTCTTGTACATTTTTTCGTAAGTTTTCTTAGTTAAAATTGAAAGTGCGCGTTATTGTTATTTCTTTTATAAATTGTTACTAATTTTTATATGTACTAATCTTTGACTATGTTTACTTTGTCCATCATATCATGCATATTAGACTTAGGCCATCATTCTCAAAAAATCCATATGCATGGGAGAACCGGAGGGTGCCTCGGGAGTCTGAGGTTTCCGAAGGTTTTTCCGATGAGAGTTTTCTCGGTATCTAATCGGGAGTCCGATCGGGTCCGAGGGAATTTCTCATCCCTTCAAAATTAAAAAATATATTTTTCTCATTTAATTTTCATAAAAAGCATACATCATGTTTATGATTTCTTTAATTTCTTAAAATCTACAAATGAACTCAAAAAATTATTACCTTCTTTTACAAAAGGAATGTTTATTTCAAAGTCTTTTATTTTTTACTCTTATGTTTTATTTTCATTTTATTTTAAGAAAATCTATTGTTTAAGAAACTCAATTAAATTAAAAGGAATGTTTATTCCAACATTAATTTCAAAACATGTTTTAAAGGTTTTGAGACATCTTAATTACCCAACTATAGTTAAGGCCTCTCGATTATGATTTTTTTTTTCTGTTTTGGCTTTTTATGTTTTATTTTCATTTTATTTTAAGAAAATCTCTTGTTTAAGAGGCCCAATTAAATTAAAAGCAATGTTTATTCCAACATTAGTTTCAAAATATATTTTAAAAGTTTTTTTGAGAGATCTTAATTTCCCAACTGTAGTTAAGGCCTCTCAAATTAATCCAAATTTTGTTAAAAAATCACTTTCAAAATTTCTTTTCTTATTTCTATGGAAGAGAATATTTTTTTCTTTTTCCTTTTCTTTATTTTTTCAAAATGCCTTTTTGGGAGGAGTTTAGTATGTTTAATTAATTAAGACCTTTCAAGTAAACTTCATTTTTATTAAAAGGCATTTTTAGCTTCAATAAAAAGAATGTTTATTCTTTAAATCTTTAAAATTCTCTTTCAAATTTATTTTTATTTGATAAATATGAGATTCATTTTTTTAAAAAAAAAGGGGTTTTGTTTTTTGAAAGCTCTTAATGTATTAAATCTATTAAGGTTTTCCTACTAAACTAAATTTTTGTCAAATTATTCCCTTCAACAAATTAAAAGGAATATTTATTTCGACATTGTTTTAAAATTAAATCTTTCTAAGAGCTTTTGATTTAAGTAATCATAATTAAAGTCTCTTAATGTAAATTTCAAAACATGGATTTGAGGATGTTTATCCCAACGTTTTTGTAAAAATGTTTTCCAGAAGGTTTCAATTAATATTCTCATAATTGAGACTTTCTAAAATTAAAATTAAAACCTTTGTTTTCCATAAAAGGATATTTATCCTCATTTTTTAATTTGACTTTGATTTTAGAAGAATATTTATTCCCATGTAGAAATTGAATCTCCATTCTAAGTGGGAAATTTCTTCAAATTCAAAATTGGGCTATGGATTTTCACATTAAAAGGAATGTTCATTCCGACAATAGATCTTTAAATTTCGAATTTAACTTTTCTAACGGGATGTTTATCCCACATTAAAAGAAATATTTATTCCGACATTTAAAATTATGATTTTCTTAAAATGATTTTTAAACACATTTTATTATCATTTCCCAAGTAAAATATTTTCAAGACTTTTGTGGTACCGATTTCTGGGCGTCTCGGGGGTGCTAATCCTTCCCCAAGCGTAACCGACTCCCGAACCTAAAATCTTTTTCGTTGACTAGTTTCTTTCCTTAACTTGACGTAATCTTTCTAGATTTACGTTGAATTAAACAATTAGGTGACTAACCACACCTATTAAAAATAAAAGGTTAATGGCGACTCCATTTGTTTTTAGACTGTTTAGTTCCGAACATTTTTCATGCCATATAGATTTTTCGTCGGAGCGGTAAAACGTCTCGACAATTGGGAACATGTTTTCGGCTAAAGCCATGTTTTGTGGAAAATCGGATCTACTTTGAGACATTGACATCTATGAGATTGTTTGCTTTCCAAACATGTTTTCAACCAATGGAATGGTTTGATTTCAATGCAATACTCGAGTCATTGATTTTGGTTTGAAAACCACATTATGAGATTTCGATCTGAACTTGAGTATGCTTTGACATTCATGTCTTATAATTACATGATTTATATGCTTGAGTATCAAATGGTTTGCCATGACCGTTTTATAGAAATGCTTTTTAAATTACATCCATACTCTTACAAAGTGTGTAGACTTTTATAATTTGTTACTATCACTCACTGAGTACATGTTAGTACTCACCACTCGTTTTTGTCTACATGTTTTGCAGTAACTTAGTTCAGTTTTATGGTCATGCGTTGAGGTGTCCGTGGTGGGTTTGGTTGTTTTGTGTAGGCATTCTCTTATAGATGGCCCGTATACTTGAGCTTGGGCTCACGATTGGTAAGGGACTCCATTGGAGAAAAGAAAGATAAAGGAGACCAAATTTTCAAATTTTGATTTATAAAAGTACTTTAATGTATGTTTCAAAAACTGTAGATTTATGAAAGGGATTTCCAAATTCCTTTTTATTTCAAATATGATATTTTAAGGCCATTGAAACCAGATTTATAAGATTGACTAGATTTTGACTTTTTGGTTGACTTTGGCCAACTCTTATGAAAATTGTAAAATTTTATTGAAACTTTATATTTATAATTATTTTATTCAAATTAAATGAGTCTCTAAATTACTTTAAAGATGTTTTTATCATGATATCGTTTAACGCCTTGCGTCGTGTCGAAGTACAGGGCTGTAGACTCATATTTTGGTGCAACGCAATGGTTGTCAGGTGCTAAGCTTCTGGGCCGGGGTGTGATGCCTTCTACAACTTTCTTGAGAAACAAAGAAAATTGAAACCACTATGATGATGAAACCTAGCCATCTTTCATACTTATCCATACTACCAAGATCTTCAACTTTGAGCTTTTAGCACTTGACCTCCAATTGGTTTGGTTTTGCTTCTTTTCACTTTAATTTCATCATTTTCACTCAATTTTCTCAATTGACAACTAAGACATGGAAAAGAAGTCATTTAGCCAAGATTAATATATTTAGTTGCTTATAATCATAAGAATTACCAATCAAAAATATCAATAAAAATACAACTAACAATAATATCATATTTTAGAGAGAATTTAATCCTTGGTGTTAAGGATTAAATAAGTAAATCAAAAGTTAAGTCAAGGCCTATGGGAATAAGATTAAGGAATAGATGAGGATGATTGTAGCCTCATGAGAGTTAGTAAGAAAGAACTAAAAGAGATATTGAGGTCTATGGGTATAATGGTTAACTAAGGAAATTGATCATATGTGCATTTGAGGATTAGGTATAATTATTATCTAAGTGAACTCGAGAGTCTCTTGGAATTGAATTGACATTAAGGATATGACTAATTCAAGTTAAAAGGTAAAGGATTACTAGTGCATAGATGAACAATGGAAGTGGAAGGAGCTGAACCCTTATTCGGTCTGTATGCTCTCCAAACTCGTACATGACTTTCCTTTAAAACTCCCAACCTAACCAGAACCCCCAGAGAAAGTGTAACAGCCTTAAAATAAGATTAATGAAGAGTATTGAGGTCCAAGGAAGAGATTGAATTGATTTGAAATTAAATCTTAATGCTTCACTGTAAATCATGTACCCTCTTCCACTGTCTAGTAAAGGAAGCACTGGTGCTGAAGTTAAGCATTCCTCGAGCTTCTAGAAGTTCTGATAAGATTTCTCATCCCAAATAGCTGGTCAATTAAGAATGGTGCATGTAGAACCCCTCCAGAGAACTCTAACAATAACTGGGCAAGCTGAAGAAGCTCTGAATTTGGGTTGCAGTTTTCAAACGTTTCCAATTAAGAATGGCCTCCACTTTACTTTAGGTATGCATATATCCCTTTAGTAACCACGTGACCTAAAAATGCAAATTGCTTCCACCAAAATTGGACCTTGGAAATCTTAGTTTACAACCGATGCTCGCAGAGAGTTTGCAGCACAATAAGGAGAAGGTTCATGTTCTTATATCGTTCATCGGAATATACCAAAATGTCATCAACGAAGATGAGGACAAATTAGTTTAGATACGAATGGAAAACTTGATTCATCAAATTCATGAATATTACTAACGCATTGGTTAGGTTAAACAGCATCACTAAGAACTCAATAATGTCCATATCTAGTTTGAAAACTCAAATCCCCATCCCCAACTAACAAAAAGGAACAAAAAAGAAAAAATGCGATACCCTCGAAATTTCACGCTCCTGCTAAGCCGCACATGCTCTTCCAATTTTCAAATAACACAATTTATTTCCTCAATCACCTGCTCTCCTTAGTGAATCCATTTAATATTACATACAGAGATTAGTGATAAAGTTTGAGATCTTATTAAACCAATGATATTTTTAGCAATGAAAAAAGACAATTATTGGCTATCATACAACGATCTGAAAGCCATAAAGCCAAGACTTTTATTACATGTATCAGTAGGATAAAGATTACATTGCTTAATGGATTTGAAATTCTCCGCTTGCATGGACTTCCTTGACCCGCTTATCATATTCATCTTCATCATTTTCTTCCACTTCTGCTTCAACATCTTCCTCATCATTTTCATCTTGACCCCAGCCAAATCCCTTGACTGGCACAGATGATGGAGGTGGACATCTTGCCTCTTCCACGATTTTCATTATATCATCCACACTTTGCAGAGAAAATGTAGGGTTATCTCTCTGATAATAAGAAGCTTGAGCTGCATCAGTTAGTTCTCTGGGCAAGTTCTTCAAAAACCAAGGATGATTTTTTATTTCCTTGAGTGTAATTCTCTAAAAAGGAAACAAAATTATCGAAACGGGTAAGATATATTAACATATTTAAAATTCAACGAAAGAACCTAAAGAAACAAGTTCATTAGACACTTGGTCAAATACAAACCTATGGTCCTATTGATGTTAGAAATAGTTGTCCAGGCCTAACTCTATTGATCCATTGAAACAATATGTTTATATAAGGAATCAGATAAACTTTTATTCCCATGGTATTTATTGAAGAATCAGTCCACTGAAGCAGAAGAAAACATATCCCACACCAACTACAATAAGCATAGGTGCAGTTTACAATAAGCACGTGTGCAGTTTCCCCTTTTTCTGACCATATAGACTTGTGATGCCCTCTCCTTAATATCAATGCAAATTTATTTACCTCCAACATACTCCAACCTTCCCCACCCAGCAAGAAAGGGAATAAAGAGCTAAAGTAAACAAAAATACCAAAAGAAAAAAAGTGACTGTATGACCTGAAATACATGTATAATGTGAAATTCAGCAAACAAGCAAGAAGACAGCTAGAAGACAAAATTTTCCTCTAAAATTCATAAAGAATAGGAGAGACAAACTTGTTCAACTATCATCAGCTACAAAGTGATATTCAAACAAAACAAATAATAATAATAATAAGAGCACAGGGACGCATCAGTAGTTAAAGGTTGACACTTCATCTTGGAGGCTCAAGTTTGAGTCTTCAGATGGGTAGGGTGGGATTTATGCGATGGGAGAGGGCTAACTCCCATTGTGTACTAGAAAACCAAAAGCTTTATGAAATTTATGGGATGCAAAAGGAATATGTGATACCCTTCAAGCAGAAAAAAGGCAACTTTTCTATTAAGCATTTAAATGATAATTGCCACATATAACTTTGCATTCCTTTCTTGATTCAGTGTTCTGTTTAGGGCCTTGCATGCTCTAGCACCGCTAATTAAAGTAAAGATTTTGTGGTAAGTTTCTTTTGTTTTTGTTCTTTTACTTTTTTATCCACTTTTTCTTTCTTTATTCTCCAATTGGGAACAAAACTTTTCATTCATCAATGGTTAAAAAAAAGGGTTACAAACTTAGCTAAGGTGTCTCCTAGATGCTCGAAGTTTTCCACAGAGCTAATTCCACAAAGCAAAAACATTGATATAGTGCAAGTGCAACTCTTGACCAATTAACTTAAAAATGATGCATACCCAGGATGGATTTGCAACAAATATGCGAGAGAGTAGGTTCCTGCAATCATGAGATACATGAACATAGTCTGGAATTTTGTACTGAACAGCCATTATTCGCTGCCAAAGAAAAATTAAAAAGAAAAAAATGTGTTATGATATTGAGGAATGATAATTTTTTTTCTCAATACAAAGACTAGAGAAGATAGGAGATGGCATTTACCTGAATCGTTTTCCGAAAATTTCTTGGGTCCTCTTGGTCTTCAAAAGGGTATGCTCCCACCAGCATAACATAGAGGGTAACTCCACAGGACCATACATCTGCCAACTATTCGAGAGAGAGGAAAAAAAAGGACATAGGGTCATCAATACTTTTACATTTTAATAGATTTTATTAGTTTTGGAAAATGAGCGTCAAAGTAGAAAGAAAAATGGATCAATTATGGATCAAAACAATTATTTTTCCTAATTGTACAATTCACAGTTAAAACACATCTGATGGAACGTTACTCATGATGGGAAAGTTGGTGACATCACCATAAATTTGGAAGTTCCAAATCCAAAATGGTATTTGACATGCAAATGCTAAATACTTTTGGCAGCAACTAATTAGTACTTAGAGCTTATTGAAGGTCAACATTAATGTTTATGGTCTTCCATCCGTTCTGAACTAAGATATGTTCATTGTATACAGTGAGAACTCAAGTGACAACACTGAAAGATTCAGTAGGCATTCAATTTCAGCTTTGTAATGGGTGGTCTTACATATATCATCCCATAACAATATGCTATATGCAACTACTATACAAACCTCAAGATCACCTAAAAGAATGAGATATATAGGTTGAATTAATCTTCAAACATGGACCTATTAATGTAGGAAGAAAAGGATCTCAAATTGACAAGACAACATAATTGTACTTAAATATAACCTGCATGTGAGATTTAAGCTGATCCATTCCAACCTGTATAGGTTTCAAACTTTCATCCACACAGACATGCAATGCATCAGAATGAATAATGCATAACTTAGAAAATGCAAAAGCCAAGTAGTGGGAGAAAAGATACTATCATGCATTTAGAAAATCGAAGGATTTCATAACCTTCCTGTTACCTCCATCATTGCACATACTCTAAGCATCAAAATCAAAGTGGCATGCCAGATCCAAATCAAACAATAGATTTTGTCTAATAGAAGGCTAAGCTGGATATCTAGACTTTATTTCTCAGAGATTTCCCCCTTTTAAAATGGTTAAAATGCATACCTTTCCATCATACTCTTGCCGAGATAGAACTTCTGGGGCTATATATGCCGGTGTTCCAACTGTCGATTTGGGTCTTGAATGCAACAAAGATGACTATGCCAATATTTAGGAAAACCAATTAAGGATCACAAAACACAAAGCCACTTACAAGTAGAATAGATCAAGTCTTATTAATTCCAATCCTTAGAATAACCAAAATCACAGATTTTCAAGCGTGGTGCAGGACTTCCATCTAAAAGTGTATTTTCTAATTTTAGATCTCTATGGCATATTTGCTGCAAACAGGAATAGAAATAAGGAAAGAAAAGTACATTTAGTTCTTGCATTTGGCAAACATAGAGAAGCACTATAGTTTTGAATGTTAATTACCATGGAATGACAGTAATTGACACCTGAGATCAACTGCTGAAAAAAATATCTAGCCTGTACAAATAGACAACAAACCAACATTTAAGCTCTGAAGATTAGTACTCCTTAGTTTCTAAGTGAAAAAAAAAAGCGTCAATCAAATAAACAATAACATAGAAAGAGAAAAAGACCTCATCTTCACTGAATCTACCAGCGCTGCATATCCGCTCAAAGAGCTCACCACCAGCAGCATACTCCATGACAATTGCTAAATGTGTAGGAGTCAGAACCACCTAAAGATTTATATCCCATCAAAACAGAAGCATTTGCGAAAAAAAGAGAGTAATCACATTAATTAACTATGAGACTCAAAGCTTCAAAGAATGAATGACAAATAAATAAATCAAGAGATGATTCTTGCCTCCTTGAACCGGATTATATTGGGGTGCCTAAGAGATCTGTGATTGATAATCTCCCTTGCCACATTCTCGTCTATCTGCAATCACTTAAAAACAAAGGTTTCAATCCAATCAATCCAGCCGGTGTCCAAAATGAAGAGAAAAAACAAATGAAATTGAAAAGGTAAATGGAAAACTCTGAAGAAACTCCACAACCCAAATAGAACTTAATTCAAAATCATGACTATTTGAACCCAATAATGCAAAAACTACTCAGGCTCAGGCTCAGGCTCTCTCAACTGAGAAAGATCACCAAATTAGAGAGATCTGAAGCATATACAGATATAGTCAGACATTTTCATATGAACCCAAAATAGCTACTAAATATAAATCATAAGTATCAATAAGAACATTCGGAAGAAAAACAAAATAACCTTGTGGCCTCTCTCTATGTATTTCATAGCAACAAGCTCCTTGGTCTCCTTGTGTCTCAGGAGCCTGGCAACCCCGAAATTCCCAGCTCCCAAATCTCTAACCACCTCATATTTCTCCATCGTTTAACTCAGAAAATCTACTTCCACTCAAGTATCTATGTGAATCTATACACAACGAATAAGAGTTGATTTTGATCGAATGCAACTATTTCCTTTCTATCTACTTAGCATTTCATGTTTATCAAAGTAATAATCTTAACATTGGGGTGATCAGTAATGGCTAATGGTGGCTAACAATAGAGAAAGAGTGGGAGTGAAGAGCTTTTCAAATCTGCATGTGTGTAGAGATTCAGATCCATACATATATATAGTTCTAGACTTTTCATTTTTTTTTTTGTCATATTCTAGACTTTTAATTGAGCAAGTCAAAGAGAGGGCATGTGGAGGAGGGAGATAATTAAAAAAAAAAAAAAATCTATATTCCTTTTAGTATACAGTATAGTATTAATAAATTTTTAGACTTTTTCTTTTGCCACAAGAAATTTTTAGACTTTAGATATGCATGTAGTGTAGTTATCAAAAGTAATGGTTATCAATATCGTATTATTCGTGATACGTATCATTATGATATATAGGTAATTAATTTGATACAGATTGATATAAAGTATCGTAATTAATTAAGAATCAATAATAAATCGGTCGATACGGGACGTACTTAACGTATCTTATAATACATTCGATATGGTCTAATACTATTCATCAAAGGTTAAATGGATTTTTTTTTCCATCCAATACAAGACCGAATCACTATAAGCCCCTGTTTTAATTTTTTTTCTTTTTTCCTTTTGGTCTAAATATGTAAGTTTTATTTTCATTGGCCCATAATGTTTAGATTTTGAAGGAAAATGTTTAAAGATTAACAAGAAAAAGTTTTAAAATTTTCTTCAAACAAAAAAGAAAAAATTTTAAAATATTTGTTTAGTACGATATATTTTGCAATTCTTTCTTTTGATATCTTATCTTTTTTTTTACCTTTTAGTTTTTATATTTCATAAAGTTAACCCAACAAAAAAAAAAGAAAAAGCCTTTTAAAGGTGAGTATTTTATTTATTTATATTCTAATATTTAATGATTTTTTATTATAAATGCATTATTCGTGTATATATGACAATGTATATAAAGGTATATAGGTATAATAAGACGAAACTATGTACAAGTGATAATATAAAAATGTTAAATATCTTTTTGTATCTATTTTTTATGTATATATACTATTTATATTTAATTTAATATTTTTACCGTATCTTACGATATGATACAATATTCAATATTCGATACTTCAAAATTAAATTTCGATACACGATACATATCTCGATTTAATAACTATCAAAATTGGTTGAACAGTGATGCACAACAGCAGCAAGCATGTACTGTGAATGGAACCATTAAACACTTAGGGGGCGTTTGGTATGATGTAAAGTAAACACTTTGCATGCAAAGTATAGGGCTGTAAAGTGTTTACATCGTTTGGTATAATATTTTAATATAAACTGTAGGACACTTTTTTAATCCATTTTACACTGCACCATGTAAAATATTTTGCATGGGGGGAGGGTGTTGAAATATTTTGCATAGTAGGTGCAAAATCTGTCTGAATGCAAAATTACAAAACTATCCATTGATTGAGATTGGCGGCAAATATTAATCCTCTTCTTTATCCCGCGCAAACAGTCTTCCTTCCCTCTCCTGAAATTCCCCATGCACCATTCCAATCGGATCTCACTCCAGCAACCTTTCATATCGCGATCAAAGGCTAAAAACTAAACCCAGGTTCCTTTCTTTTTTTCCTTTTTTTTAATTTCATCTTTGTAGACAAGTAGTTTCTTTATGCTCTGTTTTTGTTTCTGTTTCTAAACAAACTGGGAAAGTTTTAATGTTCTTGATTAATTGCCTATTCATTGTGCCTTTATTTTTAATTTGATAATTGTAGATGTATAGGTAGTTTATTTTTAATTTCAGTTTTGTAGACGTATGGGTTTATTGTTCCTTTCCTTCATCTGCATGTGGCTTATGTTATTAGCATCGCCGTAGTGCCAACAATGTAAACTTGACTGCTCTTTGTCGCATTTTAGGCAATTTCTTCTGCTGCAAATACTATGAAATGCTTTTAAGGATAAAAGGTTCTATCGCAATTATAAAGTAAACATCTTTTGGACCGAAAAATCTACTAAGCAATTTTTATCTTTGGTATAGTCTGGTCTGTCTACATTTATTTTGCTGGGCCTGTGTTTTGCCTATATTTGCAGATTTGAAAATACTATTTGCTTATCAGGAAAAGAGATCGCAATTATAAAATTTTTTTCTTTTATTGTCAATTGCTTTAGATGGTCCCCGAGCAATGTTGTTTTCAGCAAAGAATTGCTTGACAGGAAGAAACACTGAATGAATATTCAATTTTTTCTTTTCATGGTCCCCAAAAATGCGTTGGAAGTATGTCTCTGCTCCATTTGTGACTTGTGAGTTGTTAAGTATAGCAAAAAGAATGTGGATTGATGAGTTGCTATCTGGTTATGTTTTGCTTAGTGTACTATTTTTCTTTGTCTAAATTTCTTTGATTTTCATGATGCGATGTTCATTTCTATTTTACATTGCTTATTTCTATAATTTTGAAAAATTATCTTTAACTCCAAAGATGGAGTTCGAAAGTTACAAATACCATTTTATAAACTTTTGTTAGAGACACGTATTCTTTTATAAATATTTTTTTTAATAAACCACCTCTCGTATCCTATATTTATATTGGATTCTGAATAATTCGTCAAAGTCCAAATAAGATAAAGGGAAGCTCTGTTAAATTTGTTTTCTTCAATTATAAGACCCAAACCGCGAGACCTTATTTAAAGGGTATTAAGCTCCTCCAACTCAACCTAACAATTATTTGTATCATTTTATAAATAATAATACTATTAAAATATAGATTATTATCATATACATGTATGAATTTTCGATATATTTATTAATGTATCCTTGTCGGTACCGATATTGCGAAATATCCACAGTTTTTTCAAACCACAAGATATCGATCGATATTTTCATTTATCTGTGATATATTGCAATATTTTAAATATATATATATATATATATATGTTAAAATGCTTAGTACGTAAGTTACAAAAATTATTTTGTTGTGCCTTTAATTTTGTGATCCGACCTGAATTGTAACCCAACTTAAAATACTTGGGAGCTCAACCTAAATGGAAAATTACTTGGTCTATGGTGGAAGCAAAAGGCTCAGGCTTAATTGTCAAATTCAATCACTTCATTACATTGGTAGACTCCTTTAAGTCAAATTCAAAGTTAATGTCCAAAAATCAGTAGTTATATTCAAGAATTTAGGATTGATGTTGATAAAATAATGTCCGAAGAGATGATTTGTAACCTGAAACGAAGTAGGGTATTCTCATCTAGTTAGCTTTAAGCTAATCCCTTTTAGATCAAAAGTATTAAAGGTAAAACCCTTCATTTTCAGAGAATCGAACTCATGTCCTCATTCTTTCCTTGGTAGAGACCGCTACCATTTTCGACAAAACCTTGTTGGTAACCCTACACTCTAAACTACCCCGCATTTCATTTGAAAAATTACAAGATATATATATAATAATCTTTATGTTGATTGTAAGTAACTAGGCATATGTTATAAACTCTTTTTAATAAAGAATGCATGCTTAGTTAATGATATTGAATTAATAAGAACAATTAATTGGTTCAAGTAGTTTGACACTTGTTAAGGTTTTGAATTTGAGAATTATGAAAAGAGAAAACCATTGTTGAAGAGTTTTATCCTATAGTGGGCCAATTCAGTTCAAAATGAATTAGTCTTGAACCAAAAATCTAAAAGAATACTCTTGATTCAACAAAAAAAAAAGATATTGGATTAATACAATTAAAAAAAAGAAAAGAAAACTATAATTTTGATCAAGTTATGGGAATAGCAATATTAATCCAATTCCCTATACAAGAATTGAAAGCATTTTATGAGTGGAAAACAGATTCAGTCAGACCGCCATTCAGAATTATAAATTTGTATGGTGATGGCATTGGATTGGGAACCCATGAAGACCAGCTTGAATCCAATCACCGCCTCTGCAACTGCAATCTTTATTGTCACCGTTTTGATTGTTTTATTTTATTCTCTCCTTAATTGTTTCATCTCGCTGAACTTGGAATCCTGGATCTCCTAAAACGCCGTGGTGCTTGGGCCTAGAAACCCCTTTGACCATTCTCTCTCTTTTTCTTTTGTGAAAATGCGGCTTCCATAATTATTAGTCATGATCACAGTTCGGTTTCGATTTTGAATTGTTGGTTTTGATTTTTAAAATCTTAGAATCAGAACCATCATTATTATTTGATCGTTCGACTTCAATTCGGTTCTAAATTATATATATATATAAATGTATATAAAATTTTAAAATATATAAAAAATTGGAACCAGGATTGGAACCGGTGGTTCCTATTTTAATAAATTGACACGAAAGCGAAACCTTAAATAAGTCCGGTTCTGATTTGATTTAGTTCTAAAACTGAAACCTAAAGAAAACAATATTCTGATTATGGTTCCAAAAGCCACAATTTGGTTCTATTCCACGGATCAGAATCAGGGTCGCCTGTTGGTTCCAATGAGTTACAAATCTTGTTAGCCGTTAGATTGAGCGGCTTAAAATGCGAACCATTCGATTATTTTACATCCACATTTCTTAAGATATAGTAACCGGCTATACCAATTGTAAGTTTGTAACAGCGTAAAAGTTATGTTTGGGCAGACTTGCAAGTAAAATGCCTTAAGTAACGCACAGGATGCGGCATTGCTGTGCTCACTATGTCACGCTTTCTCCTAAACAAGACTTCTATGTAGGGATGGCAATAATACCCGAAACCGACGAGTTCCGCCCCACCCCTCCCCCGATAGGATCGGATTTTTCTTTTGAAATCAGGTTTTCGGTGCGGGGCGGGGCGGGTTTTAAAAATAAAAAGTCGGGGTTGGGTTTAGGCTAATCCCGCCCCGCCCCACCCCGGGATATATGTGAGATTAGTATATTTTAGTCTTTATTCAATTTTATATTAATAAAAATATATAGGTTAGATTAATAAATAATATTATTAACACTAATTAAGTAGAGTAACTTAATAATATTATAATTATAAGTAATAATAATGTAATTTGCATTAAAAAAATATAATTTACATTTAAAATATACTAAAAATATATAATCAACATTAGTTCGGGTCCGGAGCAGTGTGGAGGCGGGTATCTATTTAGTTTTTAGGGTCGGGGTCGGATATTGAATTTTACAACCCGGTGTAGGGGCGGGGCAGGTTCGGTGATACATATTATATGGTTGGGTCGAGGTCGGGGCGGACAAAAACCGCCCCGAACCCGACCTGTTGCCATCCCTACTTCTATGTGGCACTGGCACATGCTTTCTCATAAAACTTTTTAAATCAATTTATTCTTCATAGAATTTAAATTGATTTACGAATTTGTAAGACTTGTCATTAGAGCTGTCAAAAGGACCCGAGCCGAAAACCCGATCCAACCGACCTGAATCCAAAATTAATCCAACCTGGTTTGACAAAAAAAAGTAAACGACCTGAACTCAACTGATTTGAAATCCGATTGACCCGGAACCCGGAATCCGAAACCTGATTGACCTCAGAACGTAACTCGAAAAACCCGAGAATCTAACCCGAAAGACCTGACAGATTAACGAAATACTTCCTCTGTGCCTATTTATCTACCCCCTTATAGAAGCTTTATTTCTCCCTTTTTATTTGTCTATATCCCAACATTGATTACTAATTTTTCAAGATTACCCTTTCAAACTACTTTCTTTCTCTTTTAAATGAATATTTTTCTTAAATATGAGAGAGAATTAAAGAGGAAGAGAGATAGGGATAAAATAAAAAAGTTAATGTAAATATGTATGAAATTTTACACAATAACTAATTTTTTGGCCCTATATGAAACGGTTAATTGTGACAGATAAATAAGGACATATGGAATAATTTTATATACCTCCTAAACTTCAAATTTAATAAATAAATTTGATAAAGAAAATAAAAATAAATATTTGATAAAATTTTGATCAAAGTGAACTTAAAAAAATATTTTTTCATAATTAAATTTTTTTAGATTTTATTATTATGATTGAATTATATGAATTTATAGAATATTATTACTTAAATTAATAATATTAATTATGAACATTATTAAGGAAAATTTGAGAATTTACAAAAGAGCATGTTGATTTCATCATTACTGATCAAATAAAGAAATAAACTTTTCCACGAGAATGATAATTTTACATTCTAACTAAGAAAATTTATAAATTATAGTAGTATTAATAAATTACTAATGTTCATATCAAATTAGTGAATTATCTATCCAACAAAAAGCATCTAAACATTGAAAATTTGAAATTAAAATTTCAATATGTTGTCATATATTTTCTCCTTATAATTTAGTTCTCGCCAAAATAGATAATTTAAAGAGAATGTCGAATGTAGTATGTGTGCAAGTTGTTGTATTATGCAGAAGTGGGTGATGGTAATCACTAATCACTATAAAGTATAGTCTACATACAAGTGTTAGAAAGGAAAGAACAAAGCAAAGTCATTAGCATTAAGATAATAAGATACTAAGATTAGTTGTCACGCCCCGACCCGCCCGGGTCGGCCACGTGGCAACCGCCGGGCTACCTCGAAGCACGTGCCGGCCGGTCAACCACCCAAAGCACCGCAAGGCATTGAAATGGATATCATCGCTGCAAAACAAAACTAAAATTTTAATTAGAAATCGTTTAATAAAATAAATAAACTTAAAACGTGCACCAGTGGATTAATTTGAAAGAAGTACCTAGGCAGCAGAATACTACTAAACCTAAGCCATCGACATCTCCTAGTGAGCCTCCTTTCTATAGCCGACTCCGTATGCGAATCTGCATCCATCCACATTGGATACAGGTGAGTGACAGAGGTTCTATAAATCTCCATTGGGGTTAGGGAAAACAGAAAAATCCAAAATAAAATAATATTAACATATATATACTTTTCTTTTGAAAACTCTTTTAAAACTTTTTAATAAATAAATATATAAATCTCAAATGGGTTGGCATCTCTATCATACTGGAGGCACAACACGTCGGTCGCCTTACGCCTCACTGCACCGAGGGCTATCTCTTTTCTCATTTATAATTATTTTCTCTTTCCTATCTCTCTAGCCATTTCTCTCGGTGGTGCCTCGCTGTGGTGGAACACAGCGAACTGGAGCTCTGGCGAGTTTCCCTACGTGCCTCTCCCAACCAGGCTCGACTCACCGTGCCCCTCGATAGGCGATCCACGGCTGAGTATCATGCATGCTCTCAAACTCGGTCCACGCTCCTGCAAATTGGAGCTCCGAGGAACCCTCTATTTCACGCATCTCCCAAGGGCATTGTACCCTCAATAATCATAATAATAATATTTGAAAAATAATATATATACGTATAAAACATTTGTATTTAGAACATATAAATCACACATACATAAGTTTATATTTCTTTTTAAAACATCCCAGTCACTGTGTGGGTATATCACAAACAAGTGTGTGTGGGTGGATTTCCCGTATCCCAAAACCTTTTTGAAAACATTTATGTTTTAAAAACCATTTTAAAAACCTTTTTCCCCAGTGGCTAAACAAAGAAGTCTAGGTCACTTATAGTGACGAGAGATTCGTATACCCCCAAGCGCTCCATGTAGCTTAACATCCGGAGCATCGCCGCACTCGATTAACCGGAGCCCTAATACACGGAAATATAAGTTAGCATTCATAATTAAATTTATGAATGCACCTATGAGGCTCTAATATGACCAATGACGATGGTTGGAAGTGATTCGGGGCTTAGAAAAGTGTCCAGGAGGTTCCGGAGTAAAAATTGGACACTTAGTAAAAAATTACGAAAATACCCCTGGGGTTCCATGGGCCACTCGGGCTGGGCCCGTCACTTAGAAAAGTGTCCGGGAGGTTTCGGGGTTAAAATGGGACTCTCGAAGAAAAATTATCAAAATGCCCCAGGGGCCCGTGGGCCCCATACCCTGACTAGGCTGGGCCCTACACTGGTTGGGCCAAGTTCTACTCGAAATCGGGCCCAAAAAGCCCTCCTATGAGATATTTATACATTATAATGATATAATATATAAATATCTAAATATATTAATATAATATATAAATATCTTTTAATATAATAAAATTATATTAAAAATATCTAAACAAGGACTCGATCGGCCAGTTCTTCAGCCGGTCTCTTCCCGGGTTTTCGCACTCGTTTCTCCTCCTTTAGATGTACAAACTTAGAGAGACGATCCTCATGGCATCCATGACGGATCCGCCGAGGCAGAAATTAGAAACACCGGTCCAATTTTCCCGTAGACCGAGATTTATCCCAAATTGACTAAATCTCCGATTTACTCACACCCGGTGCATAGAAATGCGTAAAAATGGAATATAACGTAGATTAAGGTGAGTACTATAACCTACTAAAAACTCACCTTAATCCACTTGCCCGAAATCCACTTATTTTAGTTTAAAATTCTAATCCGGTTAAAAGCTAAAAACTGCGATCTAGGCTAAACTGATGCATGGATGTGCGTGCAAACTTAACATAACGTAGATCGAGGTGAGAAGAACAACATACTGGAAACTCACGTTGATTTGATGGTCGGACTGTCCCGATTTGCCAATTGTCCAAAATGCCTCTGGTCGGCTCTAGAGAAAAAGAAGAAAAAAAGAAAGAAAAAGAAAAGAAAAATGAAGAAAGGTTCGGCCCCCCCTCCCTTATTTATAGGGGAGCCCGACACCGGGTCCACTCGGGTCCCGGGTCAAAATTTTTCCCCTATTTCAATTTTCTTCCATTTTTACCCGTTGGCTAAATCCTTTGATTTCTTGTGCCAACGGGGCCCATAATAAATTTCTAGGGACTTAATTGGAGGTCTTTTTGGTATGTACTAATTCCCATGCACGGTTAATTACTTTATCCTCCAACTCCGTCTTATTCTAATTTAAACTTCTTTTCTTAATTAGACACAGGGTGTGTCAACTCTCCCCTCTTTCTAAAAATTTCGCCCTCGAAATTAAACAAGGTAGCTTGGGGAGGTTTGGCTTCCATTCGAAGCCTTCTTTCCGTTTTCGAATAGTGTTCGCATCACTATTCGTTGCTGAAGTTTATCATGCTTTCGCTGCACATTTTGATCATTCTTTCTCTCAAGAGTGGCTCCATTGCCCTTATACTATTGAGTTTGAACCTCATCTTTTCCTTAACATAGCCTACCCTTACCTATTCATGGGTTAGGCTTTCTTGATTCCAATTGTGTCCCTCGGAGGTTCTTTCTTCGCTTTAGCTGTGCTTGCTTGATCCTCTCGCTTTGTTCTCGTCCCATTCTCTAAGTCCCTCTTGACGAGACTACCCTCTTGTTACCTTTGAGGTTCCATACTTCTTACTTTTCTCAGAAGTTCCTCTCCTTTTTCATTACCATTGCCTCTCGCTTTGAGGCCATCTTCCACCACGTATCTTATCGTTTCGTGGTCTTGTACTCGTCTTTGTAACCAAGCTATCGGGAAAGGTTTTCGCTTAACTCCCTTGCCTCCGTAGCGAGGATGCGGTGAGTTAATTATCTTTCCCCCTACATTGGTTTTGCTTCTTTGTATCGTCTTTTACTTCCACTCTCTCTTTTCATGACGTATGAGTCGAGCTCTTGTATACACTGGCCCACACTTGGCCACATCACAACAGAGGAATCAGAGATCATGCCCTCTCGGCTCTTACAATCTGACCCACTCTCTGACCGCCCATCACAATCACAAATAGGGCCCTCGGCCCATCATATCACATCAGGGCGCATTGCCCATCACATCTCATCTCTCATCCTTATTGGGATGGAGAACTCTGGGTGGCCTTATGCACACCCCCAATCACACATCGGGCTGGTACTCTCGAATGGTCATCACAGAGATCCTCAAGATCTCGATCTCTAATCCTTTCTCTTATAGCGACGCCCCACACATGGCTCCCAAATCCATCACATTAGAGCCTCGACCTCATACCCATTCATACCATTTCTCTTGCCTCTTAGGCATTCCTTAACTTTTATTTTCTTGAGGTACCCACCTTAGGAGGTGTCGCGTGTTTCTCTTCCTTTCAACCTCTTTTCTTTCACATTAGCTTCAATGCTAATGGTTAATTTCTTTTCCTCCTTTCATCAACAGTACTATTTGGGGTTTCCTTATCCCCATCTCTTTCCTTTTCTTCCTTTCCATTTGCCCAGGTCCATTGTGGGGTCCACCTTTCTCTTGCTTTCTCATCAACACGGAGCTAGGCAAATCACGCATGTCAAACCCGTGCGGTTTCATTTGTAGCTTCATTTTCTTCATATTCTTCTCTCTTGAGATATCTCGTCCTTCACTCAACTTGACTTTCTCTTTGGTCTTTTGCCATCTTTAGGCATCACTTGCAGCTCTTGTCATCCTTATGCCCTTTTCCTTAGGGTCATCTCCATATCTTTTCTCTTATCCAGACTCCTTTACCTTGATCCACGTGACCTTTCACGTTGTATCCAAGATTTCCTTTACCTTGGCCTCATTCTTCCCTTTCTTTGCTTTCTTCTCTGACTTTCTTCATCTTTCTCATCCTTGTTCCTCTTTCCTTTTAACACCTTTGATTCTCTTAGGTGTTAGAATTCCTTTTCTTTTCCTCATACTGACTGTGCTCATAGAAGTTCCTGAGCTTGATCAATTCCTTTCTTTATCCTTTGTTCACGGAAGTACGGGGATTTCTTCTTGTTATCTTTTCTGTCTCAGTTCCCTTATCTCTTGCTTTCACATGTGGGTTTCCTTTCTCTTAGCCATCTTTGGCTCTTAACATTTTTGTATCACTCCTTTGTCTTTCGATACCATGGTTCATTTATCGTGGGCAACACCTTTCTCTATCCTCCATTGCCTCACTATCTTGCCCACGCCAAGCTAATTCCACTTTAGCTCGTTTTGACTTCATTTCCCACATCCTTTCTTCACTTATCATTTTTCGGGGAGTTTATCCTCAAAGTTAACTTACTTCCCTCCTTCTAAAAGATTTAACTTATCCTTTTCTTCCCTCGACTTCTTAACCTCGTTTCCTTTTTCCTCACTTTACTTCTTTATTTTCATCCTTTCATCGCTTTCGATTCCAACCATTATTCTGGTTCATGCTTTATTACCTTTTTGTCTTCTTTAGTTTTAATCATCACCTTATTCATTCCCGTCTTATCCTCACTTCTTTCTTCGACTCTTACTTAGGTTGATCCACTTTCCTTATTCTCTGTGTTTGATTATTCATCCGTTCCCATTATCATTATCATCATTATCCTCTTTATCATCATTCTCCCACCGTTGTTTACTCCACCACGATTTGGTATCCTCACTTCTTTATTTCTCTTTTCTTCTCTTTCATTCGTTCCTCACTGATATCATTCTTACTCGTCATCCATTAAGATACAATCATATCCATTCACTCGTTTCCTACGAGTGCTCATTCTCTCATGTTTTCTCCAATTTTTCTTTCTATCTAACCTCTTTATCTCTTCTTTTATCATTTAAATAATCAGGGGTCTTCCTTTCTCTTCTTTCCACCAATCTACATTTTAAACCTTTTGTTCTCTTCTTCCACATTCAAGTAATCGGGGTTTTCCTTTTTCCTTTCACCAATCTTTATATCCTTGACCCCTTTTCGCTCTTCAGTTCTGTCCTCCGATAATCCTTGTTTATTCATTTCTTTCCTTTGTCTTATTCGTTTTATGATGTAGTGCCTTGACTTGACTCAGTTTGGGGTTCATTATGCTCGACTCTCTTTAACTAATATCTGTTTCTAAGTCTTTTATCCGCTTTCTTTCACTAGATCTTTCTTAATCCTCTTTCTATGTTTCTTTTATTCTCTTTTATTCGCTTTCATAAACCTATCCCTAGGTTATCTACTTAGGTTTTGTCTCTAACCCTAATTTCTTAGTCTTACTCTTTTACTAATCCTGATCAGTCATTTGGAGCTATTAACCTATGGTTCATTATGACATTATCACTAATTAAGGTTATACTTTTCTAGTGATGTGTTATGCTTTTCTTCTTTTAAAGCTCTACTCCTTGTTAACCAAAACTTAGTTCATCAACTGAACTAAGTCTCTCTTTCTTTTAGGCCTTGTTCTTCTTTTATTAGCCTAGGATCTTCTTTTACCTAGGGTTTTTATACTTTTTTTCTTCATTAAGAAAGCCTTCGTACTACATCACTACATTCCTTTATCCTTTGTTTAAGGGTTCACTTTTCTTCTCTTTTCCCCTTCTTCTTTCTCACCAGTTCCTTCTGGTGATGTCTTCACAATACTGGAGGAAATTCTCTTTGTGCTTTCCATTAGCACGCATGCGGGAAATCTCATCATTGCCGTACATTCCATTATTTCCGCTTGCTTACTTCCCATTGACTTCGTCAAAGTCATTTCTTATTATCATTTGAAGATTTCCTCCTCCTTACTCTCATTATCACTCAATAGCGAAGGTTTCATAACTTTTAATCTCTTAGAAGTGGAGGTTTACAACTTATCTTTCTCTTTATTCCATTTCCTCCATCTTTATTTCCTTTCTCTTTTGTCCATTATCCTTCTTAACATTGGTATCCAATGGTCAAACAAGTAGTAACGGATGTACTACTCGTTGACCACTTGGATGTGATCTCTTTTCCTTCTTTCCTCATTTTCCATCTTATCACTCTTGCCTTATTCCTCCTCATCGTTTCCCAAGAATGGCTTCTCTCTTGTTCCTCTTTCCTTACTCTTCCTTTTTGCCATCCTTGAATCCTTTAGGATTTTCTCTTATCAATCTTTGCATATCCACAAGTGATCTTCCAATAGCTCACCCCCTGGGATCTTAGGCTCACTCTTTCTCTTCCAATTTCCTTGGATGCTTCTCCTCGATTGACTTCAGATGAACTCTTTTTCGTCCACCAATACCCCCTTTTCTTTCACCACTTACACACCATAGTGTAAGAATAAATGAAGTTAGCTAGCCCTTGCTGCCACTTCTCTCACATCATGCTTACTCCTCGAAGCATCATCCAGGCAATCTGTGGGCTTATCCCGCCAGACTTGCCAACCTGTGGGCTCTTCGGCAATCGCTTCTCTTCATCTCCACTTGATGCTTTGTGAAGTCCTCCTCGATCCTTCATCTGATTGCTCGGATGCTTCATCTCACGTCCTGAGGTTTTTGGTCAACCACATCTTTCGTGATTGACTCCTTCGATTTCTTCAATCCTAACCCAACTCTCTCTCCTAGGCTACACACCAATGGTGTAGAAAACAAGAGAAGTGAGGTTAGCGTTCATGCACGTTATGCCCACCTTGGCCTCGTTCTAGTCGCATCACTTCCTCCCAAGTCTTACACGTCACTAGTGTAAAGAATTGGGGCAACGCATCTAGTTTACGCTTTAAACTCGCTGCTTTACTAGCGAGTCTCGATATTCACAACCTCAAAAGGTTGGGCATCACACCAGTTCTTCACTGGTAAGCCTCTAACTAGGCTTCCTCGGAGAATTGGACGAGATATCATCTATCTCGTCATCTCAAGGGAAATACCATCCCTTGCATAGTTTAGGTGTCGAGTAGGAGGAATATTAAAAGCTAAAAATTTGTGTTTGGGGGTTTTCTTGGATAACGTGCCTTGCTTACACGAATCTCAAGGAAGAAGGTGGTCATGACGTCTTCTCACTTAAGACCACGCTCGAGAACTCTATATGGTGGCTTGCTACTAAAGAAGGTATTCTAAGAGTAGGTTGGATCATTTATGACGCTTTCAAGTAACTACATACTCGAACTCTTGAGTTCTAAACCTATTTAATCCACTGGCTTCAAAAACGTTTGAAAATACTTTGAAAACACTTTGAAAATACTTTATAGGTTTTGAAAACGGTCAGAATCTTTTAAATGCTCTGATACCAATCAAATTGTCACGCCCCGACCCGCTCGGGTCTGCCACGTGGCAACCGCAGGGCTACCTCGAAGTACATGCCAACCTGTCACGCACTCGAAGCACCGCAAGGCATTGAAATAGATATCATCGCTGCAAAACAAAACTAAAATTTTAATTAGAAATCGTTTAATAAAATAAATAAACTTAAAACGTGCACCAGTGGATTAATTTGAAAGAAGTACCTAGGCAGCGGAATACTACTAAACCTAAGCCACCGATATTTCCTAGTGAGCCTCCTTTCTATAGCGGACTCCGTATGCGAATCTGCATCCATCCACATTGGATACAGGTGAGTGACAGAGGTTCTATGAATCTCTATCCGGGTTAGGGAAAACAGGAAAATCCAAAATAAAATAATATTAACATACATATACTTTTCTTTTGAAAACTCTTTTAAAACTTTTTAATAAATAAATATATAAATCTCAAATGGGCTGGTATCTCTATCATACTGGAGGCACGACCCGTCGGTCGCCTTACGCCTCACTGCACCGAGGGCTATCTCTTTTCTCATTTATAATTATTTTCTCTTTCCTATCTCTCTAGCCCTTTCCCTCGGTGGTGCCTCGCTGTGGTGGAACGCAGCGAACTGGAGCTCTGGTGAGTTTCCCTACGCGCCTATCCTAACCAGGCTCGACACACCGTGCCCCTCAATAAGCGGTCCATGGCTGAGTATCATGCATGCTCTCAAACTCGATCCACGCTCCTGCAAATTGGAGCTCCGAGGAACCCTCCCAATCACTCATCTCCCAAGGGCATCATACCCTCAATAATCATAATAATAATATTTGAAAAAAGATATATATACGTATAAAACATTTGTATTTAGAACATATAAATCACACACACATAGGTTTATATTTCTTTTTAAAAACATCCCACTCACTGTGTGGGTATATCACAAACAAGTGTGTGTGGGTGGATTTCCCGTATCCCAAAACCTTTTTGAAAACATTTATGTTTTAAAAACCATTTTAAAAACCTTTTTCCCCAGTGGCTAAACAAAGAAGTCTAGGTCAGTTATAGTGACGAGAGATTCGTATACCCCCAAGCGCTCCATGTAGCTTAACCTCCGGAGCATTACTGCACTCGATTAACCGGAGCCCTAATACACGGAAATATAAGTTAGCATTCATAATTAAATTTATGAATGCACCTATGAGGCTCTAATATGATCTATGATGATGTTTGGAAGTGATTCGGGGCTTAGAAAAGTGTCTAGGAGGTTCCGGAGTAAAAATTGGACACTTGGTGAAAAATTACGAAAATACCCCTGGGGGTCCAAGGGCCACTCGGGCTGGGCCCGGCAATTAGAAAGGTGTTCGGGAGGTTTCGGGGCTAAAATGGGACTCTCGAAGAAAAGTTACCAAAATGCCCCCGGGGGCCCGTGGGCCTCACACCTTACCTAGGCTAGGCCCCACACAGGTTGGGCCAAGTTCTACTCGAAATCGGGCCCAAAAAACCCTTCTATGAGATATTTATATATTATAATGATATAATATATAAATATCTTTTAATATAATAAAATTATATTAAAAATATCTAAACAGGGACTCGATCGGCCAGTTCTTCGGCCGGTCTCTTCCCGGGTTTTCGCACTCGTTTCTCCTCCTTTAGACGTACAAACTTAGAGAGGCGATCCTCATGGCATCCATGACGGATCCGCCGAGGCAGAAATTAGAAACACCGGTCCAATTTTCCCGTAGACCGAGATTTAGCCCAAATTGACTAAATCTCCGATTTACTCACACCCGGTGCATAGAAATGCGTAAAAATGGAATATAACGTAGATTAAGGTGAGTACTATAACCTACTAAAAACTCACCTTAATCCACTTGCCCGAAATCCACTTATTTTAGTTTAAAGTTCTAATCCGGTTAAAAGCTAAAAACTGCGATCTAGGCTAAACCGATGCATGGATGTGCGTGCAAACTTAACATAACGTAGATCGAGGTGAGAAGAACAACATACTGGAAACTCACGTTGATTTGATGGTCGGACTGTCCCGATTTGCCAATTGTCCAAAATGCCTCTGGTCGGCTCTAGAGAAAAAGAAGAAAAAAAGAAAGAAAAAGAAAAGAAAAATGAAGAAAGGTTCGGCCCCCCCTCCCCTATTTATAGGGGAGCCCGACACCGGGTCCACTCGGGTCCCGGGTCAAAATTTTTCCCCTATTTCAATTTTCTTCCATTTTTACCCGTTGGCTAAATCCTTTGATTTCTTGTGCCAACGAGGCCCATAATAAATTTCTAGGGACTTAATTGGAGGTCTTTTTGGTATGTACTAATTCCCATGCACGGTTAATTACTTTATCCTCCAACTCCGTCTTATTCTAATTTAAACTTCTTTTCTTAATTAGACACAGCCGGACTGACATATTGTTTAATTAATACGCCATTTTACACTATTCCGTTTGTACGAAAAGTCATGCTGGGTCCGGGTGTGTCATTAGTGGTTCATGGTGATTATAGCCGTATGACAGTCCGGATGGCCTATTGGCTATTGACTATTCCTTTTCGGCTATCCTATTCATTGACCAAATAAAAGCTTTTAAATTTTCAATTCTATAAGAGGAAACTAGTAAATTTTGTAATTACATGCCAAAAATTTGACTCCTTAGTTTTTAATTGTATATCAAAATTCTGATTCCTTAGTTTATGATTGTACGACGGACAATTCATAATTATATATTAATGATATTATGAATAATGAATTTATTATATATAAATTAGAATTTAGAAATGAATTAGTAAATAATAAAAACTTAAATATTTATTTTATTTAAAACTTAGATAATTTATAGGAAAGTTTTTAAAAAAGTTATAAATATTACTAATTTAATTAATACATTTATAACACTACAGATTTAATCAATTTAATTATAATTTATAACAAATTTAGTAAATAATATTTTTGATAAAATCTCTCTTAAGTATTAATTTGTAAAATCAAAACTTTAATTCAATTTAAAATAATCGAGAACCCAAATGACTCGAGAGTTAACCGAAAAAATTGAATCAAAATAACATAAAACCCAAAAAACCTATAACTCGAAAGACCCGAGAGTCAAACAAGAAAAACTTGAATCTGACAAATCTGAGGGCAAAACCCGAAAAACCTGAACCCGAAAGACCTGAGACCCGAAAGACACGAAACTCGAAAGACCCGAACCCGAATGACTCGAAGCCCGAAATGACCTGAAAATCTCTTTTACCCAAACTAACCCGACCTGATTGACTCAAATCCGAAACTAACTCGACTGACCCGATTTGACACCTCTATTTGTCATCTATTACTAGAAATTTACCCAGAGCTTTGCCTCTGGGATTTTATTAAATTTTAAATATTTAAATATATTTTTAAAAGATATATTTAGTTCGTTACACTAATTTTCTATTTTTCGGGATAACCTAAAACAAAAGTAAGAGAAAAAAAAATAAAAAATAAAGGTAGCTAATGTGGGGTTGACAATTGCCACCCATGTGGCTAATTGCTCAATTTAGCACTCAAACTTCCTTAATCTACTCAAATAAGAATACAAAAAAATAATTAACTCAAATTAGGATCTAAACTTTCAGAATTTACTGAAATAAAGATCCAAACAAGTAATTGACTCAAATTAAAATTTAAACTTTCAAAATATACTCAAATAAGGACATCAAAAAATAATTGTATAAATTAATTAAACATACTCTTAACAATTTCTTACAAATTAGGTCTCCGTATATGGAAACAAGTGCTTGTTATGCACATGCGTTAATTTTGACAAAAAATAGTAATATTATTATATTAATTAAAAATTAAACGATATATTAATCTAACAATTACACCGTAAATGCAATAAACCTTGTATGATATCTATAAAATCCATTATGTTTATCCCTAAAAAACTTCTCTCAAGCATCCACATCATCATTTCCTCTTCAATTTTTTTCTCTTTCTTATTTAAAAGTATAGATAAATGGAGTGTATTTTTATTTAGTTTTTTTTCCTTTTTTAATGTTAATTTAATAAAAGTCCATCAATCATATTTGTCTTTAAAAAATGATTGAAACATAGAAAGGAGATGAATAGCTAACGAGAGAGATGATAAAGTGATACATTATTCTATTAATTCTCAAGCTTACAAAAGAGATTGTAGAACATGTCACATGTCACTGAAAATTTGCATGTCTTTTTTATGTAGAAGTTTTTACCATATTACTATGAGAATTTATATTGTTTTCGCGAAAACAATATTTATCATGCAAAATCTGAGTTAGATGATGGTTGTGTAATTATGAAATATTATGCAAACTAAACACAACTATTTGTTTGCATTTTATAGGGAAGAAGAATAAGTTAATGAATCAGAAAATGTTCCGGACATATCAATGGACTGATACACCAAGATTATCAATTTTGGAGAATATATTTTACTATGTTTAATATTGCAAGTGACCTTAAAGACTTTTGCGTTGTAAATACTTTAGTTATGATTTCTATAGTTTAATATGACAACCTAATGAAATATGAAAAATTTCCTAAGCTTTTTGCACAATGTATTGTCTTACTAATAAAATTTAGAATAGATACAAGAAAGAGAAAAAAAATGCTCACGAATTACTTTAAAACGGAGTATATATTATGATTGATACATTTTTAACTGTTTTTGTGTTTCATTTGTTTCTTAGACTCTACACATTAAAAATAAAAAAAAACACAAATTATCGTTGTACCCGTAGTGTTAGTGTGGCCTGCATTTCTAGTAAAATTTTATAATTAAACTATTTTTTAAAAATATAGTATTTGCTTATTCTAAATTTTGACAAACTGGTGGAGATTTTTTTCCCTAAAACCCTATAATAATATATTTTTAAATTTCAAAACTTGCCCTTAAAGTTAAAATTCGTTTTATGGGGCTAAACTTTGTTAAAAGGATTTTCAGTCATAATAAAAACTCGAAATCACATGATTATTACTTGTATTATCTTTTCAAGAAAAGTTCTTCTCAATTTTTCTACCAACAGGTGCCTTGATAGATTAATTAATATTGTTTAATTTTTAATTAATATAATGACATTATTTTTCCATCAAAATTAATGTGAGCACGTAAAAAACATTGATTTTTCATCATTGGAGGACTTAATTTATCACAAATTGCTAAATTTAAGTTTTAATTTATTACAATTATTTTTAAAGTCCTTATTGAAGCGTATTTTTTGAAAGTTCAAGTCCTAATTTGAGCCAATTATTTGTTTGAGTCTTTATTTTAGTAGATCTCAAAAGTTTAGGCAATAATTTAAGCCAATTATTTGTTTGGATGCTTATTTGAACAGATCCCAAAAGTTTAGATCTTAAATTGAGCAATTAGCCCCTTCATACTTTTCTAATGCACCTCATATTTCATTTAGAGTACTTATAGATACAATGAACTAGGTTAAAACATTCCATTTTCTTTCGTTGATGTAACATGACAAGATCTCCTAGTGGGCTGGGCATAGATGGAGCATTGAACAAGCAATCTTCGCTCATAATGGTCCACAATGACACGGTAAGTGCATGGTTTTAGGAACAACGGCATGTATCTATTCTCGAACAAAACAGTTAAATAGGAAACAACACTTGGTATAATTCAAGTTCAACCCACACTTTATAAGGAGCTTCTCCTACTTAATTGACACTTTGTACAATTCAACCCATATTTTGTAAGAACTACTAATATAAAGGATGGCCTTTTTCTAAGTCGATGTGCTTAAAGTGTACTAATGAAAAAAGAAAGCATTTGCCCAGCGAACCATACACCTACTCCTATCATTGTTATCGGCTATGTAGTACTAGACGGCAGAGTGTTAGGGGTTTAGAAGAGATGACAATTTTATAAAGAAATAGATTCTGTTGGGCGCATGACATATGGCAAATTAGAAACTATAAGACTAATTAAAGATTAAAGATATGTTTAAGTTGGCACCAAAAAAAAAAAATTGATGCGTTTATGTTCTAGTGATAGACTTTACATCTCCTTCTCTTTTCTTCGATCTCTTATCAAGATTTTTTTTCCTTCAACCTCCTATCAAGGCTATCAACATTATTCTTCTAACTTATTATATTAATATACATTTTGACCTCATTGAATGACAATCCTGGCTTCGCCACTAAGACAGACCAAAGAAAAAGTTGATTTTAGGTGTGGAAGCTAGATGCTTTGTTTATCGTGATGTTTTATTTACTCGAGAATGGGTGTTTAACCCAACTGCATCTCTATCAAAAAGCTTCTTGGCCAAGTTACAATATATAACTTGACTTTTTCTAACTTATTCGGCTACAATTTTTTTTTTCTTTAAAGCCCTTAAATTCGAACATGTTCCTAAAGTAGTTTCTTCCTCTTTCAACTTAGCATTCCCATTTTTATGCTTTCGTTACATCTTCATTTTCTTCTCTTACCATGAACAACTCAATTCAACATTAAAAAGTGATGACTTTGAAGCAATATTTGTCACGCCCCGACCCACCCAGGTTGACCACGTGGCAACCGTCGTGCCGCCTCAAAGTACTTGTTGGCCAGTCACGCACTTGAAGCACCGCAAGGCATAGAAATGGATACCATCGCTGCAAAACAACTAAAACTTTAATTAAAAAAATCATTTAATAAAATAATTAAACTTACAAGATGTACCAGTGGATTAATTTAAAGAATACCTACACAGCGGAAACTACTAAGCCTAAGCCACCGACGTCTCCTAGTGAGCCTCCATTCTATTTGCTAACTCTGTACGTGAATCTCCATCCATCCACATTGGATACAAGTGAGTGACAAAGGTTCTAAGAATTTCCACTGGGATTAGGGAAAATAATGGAAATCCAAAATAAAATAATAATAATATAAATATTTTTCTCTGTAAAATTCTTCTCTGGTTTTTCTGCTGAGAACCTCTTTTAAATCTCTTTAAACAAATATATATATATATATGTATATATCTCAAATGGGCTGGCACCTCTATCATACTGAAGGCGCGACCCGTCGGTCGTCTTGTGCCTTACTGCACCGAGGGCTATCTCTTTTCTTTCTAAAACATTTTCTCATTTTTCTTTCTCTAGCCCGTTCCCTCGGTGGTGCCTCACTGTGGTGGAACACAGTGATCTGGAGCTCTGGCGAGTTTCCCTACGTGCCTCTCCCAACCAGGCTCGACTCACCGTGTCCCTCGATAGGCGGTCCACGGCTGAGTATCATGCATGCTCTCAAACTCGGTCCACGCTCCTACAAATTGGAACCCCGAGGAACCCTCTCAATAACTCATCTCCCAAGGGCATCGTACCCTCAATAATCATAATAATAATATTTCAAAAATATATATATTTATACATATAAAACATTTATATTTAAAACATCCCACTCATTGTGTGGGTATATCACAAACAACTGTGTGTATGTGGATTTCCCGTATCCCAAAAGCCTTTTTAAAACATTTATGTTTTAAAAACTTTTTTAAAACCTTTGTTCCCAGTGGCTAAACAAAGAATTCTAAGCCACTCATAGTATTGGAGATTCGTATACTCTCAAGCGCTCCATGTAGCTCAACCTCTGGAGCATCGCCATATTCGATTCACCCGGAGCCCTAATACATGGAAATATACGTTAGCATTCATAGTTAAATTTATGAATGCACCTACGAGGCTCTAACATGACCTACGACTGGGTTTGAACGTGATTCGGGGCTTAGAAAAGTGTCCAGGAGGTTCCGGGGTAAAAATTGGACCCTCTGTGAAAAATTACGAAAATACCCCTAGGCCCATGGGCCGCTCACTTGGGTTGGGCCCGGCACATAGAAAAGTGTCCAGGAGGTTTTGGGCTAAAATCGGACTCTCGACGAAAAATTACCAAAATGCCCCCGGGGCCCATGGGCCCCACACTCGGACTAGGCTGGGCCACACACGGGTTGGGCCAAGTTCTACTCGAAATTGGGCTCAAAAAACCCACCTATGAGATATTTATACATTATAATGATATAATATATAAATATCTAAAATATATTAATATAATATATAAATATCTTTTAATATAATAATATTATATAAAAATATCTAAACAGGGACTCGATCGGCCAGTTCTTCGGCCGGTCTCTCCCCCGATTTTTGCACTCGTTTCTCCTCCTTTCGACGTACAAACTTAGAGAGGCGATCCTCATGGCATCCACGATGGATACGCCGAGGCAGAAACGAGAAACACAGGTCCAATTTTCCCGTAGACCGAGATTTAGCCCAAATTGACTAAATCTCAGATTTATTCACACCCGGTGTACAGAAATGCGTAAAAATGGAATATGACGTAGATTAAGGTGGGTACTATAACTTACTAAAAACTCACCTTAATCCACCGGCCCAAAATCCACTTATTTGAGTATAAAGTTTTAATCCGGTTAAAAGCTGAAAACTGAGATCTAGACTAAACCAATGCATGGATGTGCGTGCAAACTTAACATAATGTAGATCGAGGTGAGAAGAAAAACATACTGGAAACTCACCTTGATCTGAGGATCGGATTGTCCCGATTTGCCAATTGTCCAAAATGCCTTCGTTCGGCTCCAGAGAGAAAAAGAAGAAAAAGAAAAGAAAAAATGAAAGAAATGTTTGGCCCCTCCCCTATTTTTAGGGGAGCCCGACACCGGGTCCACTCGGACCCCGGGTCAAACTTTTTCTCTTTTTTTCAACTTTCTTCCATTTTTACCCATTGGCTAAATCCTTTGATTTCTTGTGCCAACGGGGCCCATAATAAATTTCTAGGGACTTAATTGGAGGTCTTTTTGGCATTTACTAATTTCCATGCACGGTGAATTACTTTATCTTCCAACTCCGTCTTATCCTAATTTAAACTTCTCTTCTTAATTAGACACATCCGGACAGACATATTGTTTAATTAATACGCCGTCTTACACTATTCTGTTCGTACCAAAAGTCGTGCTAGGTCCGGGTGTGTCAATATTTTCTCCCACTTTTGCTTTCTATGGAATTTGAATGTCAGTCCTATTTTAATTCATAGGGTGTTGATGAAACCAAAAAACTTTAAAAAAATCCAATAAGAAAATGAAAATAGAAGGTTAAAGCAATTTTTCTAAAAAATGTGAATAGAAGAAAAAGCAAAAATTCCCCAATAATAAAATCTAAGTCTTAAGTTAATATGAGTGACACACTCGGACCTAGCATGACTTTTTGGTACGAATGGAATAGTGTAAGATGACGTAATAATTAAATAATATATCGGTCCGACTATGTCAAGTCAGAAGAGAAGTCAAACTTAAGGTAAGCCGTAGTTAGAAGATGAGATTGGTGACCATGCATGGAATCACTAAAGTGGACTTCTTTAAGTCCATAGCCAATGGATTGGACGTCCATTGGTGAATTGGTCGGTGGATCGGGCCAATGATCGAAATTATGAGAGGTTTCAAAGAGGGGAAAAAGTCTGGCCCGGGGTCCGAGTAGACCCGGTATCGGGCCTTGCTATAAATAGGGGGAGATGAGCTCTCCCCCTCTCATTTTCTCTTCTCCCTCTCTTCTATCCTCTCAATTGCTCTCTCGGAGCAATTTTGGACTTTTGGCCGATCCGGACAAATCGACCGAAAGATCAACGCTAGTTCTTGGTAAGTTGTTCTTAACTTCTCGATCTTCGTTTTTTTAAGTTTGTACGCATTTCCATGCATTGGTCTAGGAGAGATCCAAGCTCAAAGTTAGATTTAGCTTTTAGTTAGATTTTAAGTTTAGATTCGAGATCTAGGAACTTTGAGCTTGTGATTCTAGTTTCTGCTCCGGTAAAAGCGTCGTGGGAGGTGAGAGGAACCTCCATCCTGAATTTCACGTCGAACGGTGGACCGAGGAGCTCGGGAACGGAGGAAAAGCCTCGGATCCCGAGGCTGGAGGACAGCTCCTGCTCGGGAGCCGAGTCTCTCCTGCGCGGGAGAGACCTGCTGGCCGAGTCCCGCGTGGGACTGGCATGGCTGTTTTGGCCCAATTGCACGGGTGGGCCATTTTTGCCCGAATCCAAGGAGAGATTTCGGCTGGGCCTGACCCAGCTGGGGGGAAGGCCTGCCTGGCCAGATCGGGCCAGGCTGGGCCCATCCCATGGACCCCTAGGGGCATTTTCGTAATTTTTTCTCAAGTGTCCAATTTTTACCCCGAAACTTCCCGGACACTTTTCTAAGCCCCGAAACACTTCCAAACATCGTCTTAGGTCATGTTAGAGCCTCGTAGGTGCATTCATAAATTTAATTATGAATGCTAACGTATATTTCCGTGTACTAGGGCTCCGGGTGAATCAAATGCGGCGATACTCCGGAGGTTGAACTACATGACGCGCTTGAGAGTATACTAACCTCACAATACTGTGAGTGACCTAGATTTCTTTGTTTAGCCACTGGGAACAATGGTTTTAAAAGTTTTTTAAAACATGCATATTTTCAAAAAGGTTTTGGGATACGGGAAATCCACACACACACACACTTGTTTGTGATATACCCACACAGTGAGTGGGATGTTTTAAAAGAATTATAAAGACTTATGTGTGTGTGTTTATATATATTTTAAAAATGTATGTTATATATATATATATAATTATGAAATATTATTATTATTATGAGTTTTAAGGGTGTGATACCCCTACGAGATGAGTGATTGAGTAGGCTAGTGGTGGTGGTGGACTGCGGTCCAACAGCCAACAGCTAGCAGAGGCTCCTCGGGGCTCCAATATATGCGGGAGCGTGGACCGAGTTGGAGGAGGCATGCATGATTCTCAGCCGTGGACCACCTATTGAGGGGCACGGTGAGACGAGACCCTGGGAGAGGTGCGTAAGGAAGCTCGCCAGGGCTCCAGTTCGCTGTGTTCCACCACAGCGAGGCACCACCGAGGGAAACGGCTAGAGAAACAGAAAAGAGAAAATATTTTTAAAAGAGAAAAGAGATAGCTCTCGGTGCAGTAAGGCGTAAGACGACCGACGGGTCGCACCTTCAGTATAATAGAGATGCCAGCCCACTTTGTGTATATATATATTTACTTATTTATTTAATGAGTTTTAAAATAGAGTTCTCGGCTAGAGAGCTAGAAAGAGATTTCAAAAGAAAAATATTTATTTATTTTATTATTATTTTATTTTATTTTATTTTGGATTTCCTTAATTGCCCTATCCCAGATGGAGATTTTTAGAACCTCTGTCACTCACCTGTATCCATTGTGGATGGATGCAGATTCACGTACGGGGTCAGCAAATAGAATGGAGGCTCACTAGGAGGCGTCGGTGGCTTAGGCTTAGTAGTTTTCGCTGTATAGGTATTCTCTAAATTAGTCCACTGGTATTACCTTTAAAGATTATTATTTTATTAAATGATTTTTAATTGAAGTTTTAGTTGTTTTGCAGCGATGATATCCATTTCAATGCCTTGCAGTGCTTCTGGTGCGTGACCGGCCGACACGTACTTCGAGGCAACGCGGCGGTTGCCACATGGCCGACCCAGGCGGGTCGGGGCATGACAATAAGGCTAAATGTTGGATTAATCAAATATTATATAATGGCTAAATGTTCAAATAGGTACCTAACTTTTGCAGATCAATTTGATTTGATACTTAACTTTTCAAATTGGTCAATTTAGTATAAAATGTTCACATTTTTGTCCAAATAAGGGTTTGGTTGTAATTTTCTTAGTGCATGTTAATACTCGCCATTAATTTTAACAAATGCTTGAAGGGAAATCGAGAACAAACAAACGCAGTGGATATATAAAAGTTCGGTTCCCACCAAGATCCATGCAAAAGAGATCCCAATCAGTGATAGAAATATTACCTTGCTTGTGCGATAAAATCAGAAACTTAAGCTGGATCGAATCAAGCTATTGCGAAACCTTCTCAGGATCTCGTCTCTACGATATTTACATGATCAAGCAGCAACCAATCCTCGTCTCACAAAGATTAGGAATGGAGTTTTCTCTTGCTTTTATGCTAGCAAACAAACAGAGAATTCTAATTGTGTTTTTAGGCTTAAAAATATGCGTGTCTCACACGCCTTTTATATTTAGGTTAAAACTCTTTTTAAACCTAATTAGATTTGGATTATACTTTTAATCCATTTAGACTTTGGGCTAACCCGTAATCAGGCCCAAGTAATTTGTCTTTGGGCATAACCCAACAATCTCCCACTTGCACTAAGACAAATTACCCATTGTCTAATTTATAAACTCCATTATGTTTTCAATCTTTGTGTGTGACAGTATAGGTTCTTGTAACGTTAGTAGTGATATTAAAACTATTATTATTATTTTTTAACATCACAAGCAATGAGCGGTGTCTAGCAACACATCATTGCTATCTAAGTCACAAGAATATCATGATTCGATACAACCTTATCCGTGATTAATGTTACTGTGTAGTCTAATCCCTTTGTCCATGATATCTCGATTGAACACAAGTCTTGGAATGTGTCATACTTGTGTAGTTCAATCTATATGTTTCTTGATTCCCGAGTAGACTATTCAAAATAAATTAATTGATATCTCATATCAATTCATTTGAGCATGACTATGCATTTTTGTCTCACTCAATCAAGAGACCCAAGATATCACTCTTGTTATATAAGAGGGAAAAATTCTATCTTGATCACGTACATTCCTCTGCATGATTTATTGCATACCTAATTACTGTCTTTATAGTCCACCTTGTTACGAGTGACGATTGACCGTATTAAAGTACACAACTCGTCATGTAGGAATCTATGGTGATCTCAAGTCTAAGGATCACTTACACCATTATCACTATGAAAATCACTTATGACATTCATATAACAATTCATGCAGCGTTCTCATTGCGGGTCGGTCCAGTACATAAGTTCTTTAACATGTACCGATGTGCTGACTTGACATCTTATATCCATGACAACTTCTTGTCATCAGTCACACATACTAGTCTTCATGCATTGTTGTTATCCCAGTACACAATAATACTTGACTAGGGACATTTAAGAATAATTCATAATTATTCTCGGGACATTATTATGATTATTTATATTACGCAGGTACCACATAACAATAATAATGAAATTGCCATTTAATAAAATACAATACTAGCATGATAACATGTATATAAAAAACATCATCATATAATAGGTTTTAATGTATACACCTACATCCAATCACTCATGTATCTAATACCAATTGAACTAGTGTGAAGATCATGCTTCTGCTGCGTCAGAGGCTTCGTCAATGCATTGGTGATGTTATCATCAATTGACACTTTGCATATCTTCACATCTTCTCTATCGATGATTTCTCGGATGAGATGGAAGCGTCGAAGTATATGTTTGGATTGTTGGTGAGATCTAGGTTCCTTAGCTTGTGAAATAGCCCCACTGTTATCACAATAGAGCTCTATAGGATCTGCAATGCTAGGTATAACCCCAAGTTCAGTGATGAACTTCTTCATCCAAACAGCCTCTTTTGCTGCTCCACTAGCAATTATAATCTTGCTTCGAACTCTTCCAGCTTACAACACCACCATTTAGGCAAAACACATACCCGGATTGCGATTAAGAATCATCTTTATCAGTTTGGAAACTCGCATCTGTGTAACCTCTCATAGTGAGTTCCTCTTCACCTCCATATATCAAGAAAGTACCTTAGTTCTTCTCAACTACCTAAGGATATTCTTAACAGCAATC
Organism: Microcos paniculata; assembly: GCA_030664755.1. Classification (NCBI taxonomy): domain Eukaryota; kingdom Viridiplantae; phylum Streptophyta; class Magnoliopsida; order Malvales; family Malvaceae; genus Microcos; species Microcos paniculata. The sequence continues at coordinate 11,361,646 of CP131463.1, forward strand.
CAATGACACTCACTTGGATTAGCTTGGTACCTGCTCGTCATGCTTAAAGCAAACGAGACACATGGATGAGTACATAACATAGCATACATGATAAATCCAGTGGTAGATGTATATGGAATATTACTCATGCATTCTCTCTCATATTGTGTCATAGGACACTGATCCTTCGAAAGAATAACACTATGTGTCATAGGCAAAAATCCTTTCTTAGAATCCTGTATGCTAAACTGTTTTAGCACTTTGTCTATGTATGTACTTTGACTTAGGCCAATTAACTTCCTAGATCTATCTCTATAGATCTTAACACCTAATATATAGGTGACTTCACCTAAGTCCTTCAAAGAGAAACATTTCCCTAACCAAGTCTTTACAGATTGTAGAGTAAGGATGTCATTCCTAATGAGAAGTATGTCATCTACATACAACACTAGGAAGATAATTGTGCTCCCACTAACCTTTTTGCAAACACAAGGCTCATCTTCATTTTTGATGAAACCAAACTCTTTGATTGCATCATTGAAACGAAGATTCCAGCTCCGAGAAGCTTGCTTCAATCCATAGATGGATCTTTGTAGCTTACAAACCTTCCCAACATTTTCTGAAGTGACAAAACCTTCTGGTTATGTCATGTACACATCCTCTTGAAGATTTCCATTGAGGAAAGCGGTTTTGACATCTATTTGCCAGATTTCATAATCATGGAATGCAGCTATTGTAAGCAAAATCCAAATGGATTTAAACATCGCAACTGGAGAAAAGGTCTCATCATAGTCAACACCATGAATTTGTCGGAAACCTTTAGTGACCAATCACCCTTTATATGTATGTACATTTCCATCCATGTCAATTTTCTTCTTGAAAACCCACTTGCACCCTATGGGTTTTACCCTTTTAGGTGGGTTAACCAAAGTCCACACTTGGTTGGCATACATGGATTCCATTTCGGATTTCATGGCTTCAAGCCATTTCTCGGATTCTGGACCCGATACCGCTTCTTGGTAGGTAGTGGGCTCATTTTGATCCATGAACAGAACATCACCATGATGAGTTATGAGCAATATATATCTCGCAGGTAAACGGTGTGTTCTAGAGGACCTACGTAGTGGTTGTGTTTCTTGAGCAGGTTCCTGTTCCACAACAACCTGTGGACTCAGCTCAGATTCTATTTGAGGTTCAGTGTCTTCTTGTTAAACTTGAACTTCATCAATATTTTGTTGTTGATCTTGAACTTCTTCAAGATCAATCTTGCTCCCACTATGTTTTCTAGAAATGAATTCTCTTTCTAGAAAAACACCAGTCCAAGAAACAAACACTTTGCTCTCTGTGGGATTACAGAAATAGTATCCTTTAGTTAACTTAGGATACCCAACAAAGAAGCATTTTTTAGATTTGGGTTCAAGTTTATCTCATGTTTGGCGTTTGACATAAGCCTCACAACCCCAAATCTTCATAAAAGACATACTAGGACGCTTTCCAGTCCATATCTCATATGGTGTCTTTTGAACAGATTTAGATGCAACACGATTAAGTGCAAAAGTAGCAGTTTCTAATGCATGTACCTAAAAGGAAACTGGAAGATTTGCATGACTCATCATTGATCGAACCATGTCCAACAATGTTCGATTTCTCCTTTTGGAAACACCATTCCATTGTAGCATAGCAAAAAGAGTGAGTTGTGAAAATATTCCACACTCCTTCAGATAGTCACGAAACTCTTGGCTGAAGTATTCTCCACCTCAATTAGATCGAAGTATCTTGATATTTTTGCCAAGTTTGTTTTGTACTTCATTCTTGAATTCTTTGAACTTTTCAAAGGCTTCATATTTGTATCTCATAAGATACACATATCCATATCTACTGAAATCATCAATAAATGTAATAAAATACTGAAAACTAACCCTAGCCTGTTTATTTAATGGTCCACATACATCTATATGTATAAGGCACAATAAATCATTAGCCCTTTCACCATGTCCAGTGAAAAGAGATTTAGTCATCTTACTAGATAAACAAGATTCATAGACCTCATACGATTCAAAATCAAACGAGTCCAAGAGCCCATCTTTATGGAGTATTGAGATGCGCTTCTGATTTATATGGCCCAAGCGACAATGCCAAAGGTAGGTCAAATTAGAATCATTAGATTTAATCCTTTTAGCATTTATGTTAAAGACAGGCATATCTAAATCTAGAACATAGAGACCATTAATTAAATATGCACAACCATAATAGATATCATTGAAATAAATGGAACAACGTTTGTTCTTTATAACTAATGAAAAACCAAGCTTGTCCAAACAAGCAATAGATATAACATTTCTAGTAATGGCAGGCACATAATAACAATCCTCAAGTTCTAACTTAAGCCCAATGGGCAAAGATAATATATGTGTTCCTATAGCTAAAGCAGCAACTTTTGCTCCATTGCCAACTTGTAAGTCCACATCTCCCTTAGCCAATGTCCTCCTCCTTTTTGATTTCTTACACATTTACACAAATGTGAGAACCACATGCGGTATCTAGTACCCAATACCATGATGTAGAAGTAGATAAATTGACTTCTATAACATAAATACCTGAAGTAGAAGTCTCACTTCCCTTCTTCTTCTTCTTTAACTCTTCCAGATAAACCTTGTAGTTTCTCTTCCAATGGCTGGTCTCACCGCAATGGAAGCAATTCCCTTCCTTAGCCACCCCGCCTTTAAGTTTTAGTCCAAGAGTAGTTTCCTTGGACTTGCCAACAGCTTTATTGTCCTTGCTCTTTGGCTTGAATTTGCCCTTGGCCTTTTTTTTCCCTTTTGAACCATCATAATGGTATTGGGCTTGGCCTTTTTCATGTTTCCTTTAGTAGTTCTCAACATGCCAAGCAACTCTGGAAGAGGTTTGTCAATTTCATTCATGTTTTAGTTCATGATGAATTGACTGTAACTCTCAGGCAACGATTGCAGAATTACATCAAGTAGCCAACTCTTGGCTTAGTGGAAATCCCTATCTTTCAAGGCTCTCAACATAGCCTATCATCTTTAGAACATGTGTTCCAACGGGAGTTCCTTCTGCAATTTTGCACTGAAATAAGGCCTTAGAGACATCAAATCTCTCTTGCCTAGCTTGCCCTTGATAAAGCTGTTTTAGATGCTTAATCATATCGAAAGCATTCATCTCTTCATGATGCTTTTGAAGATCAGGAGTCATAGTAGCAAGCATAAGACAGGCCACATCTAAGGCATCATCTTGATGCTTCTTGTAAGCATCTCTATTATCTCTTGATGCATTAGCAGCAAGTGCCTCATCAGGAAGGGGTTCCTTAATGACATACAGCTTTCTCTCTTGTTTGAGGACTATCCTCAAGTTTCTGTTCCAGTCCAAGAAGTTTAACCCGTTCAACTTGTCCTTCTGAAAGACAGATCGTAGTGAAAGTGTGTTAGGTGTGTTTGATGCCATGGTAATCTACAACAGAAATATGAAAAATAAGTACCACACTTTTAAAAATAATTTAATTTGGTAATTTAAATTAAGTGATACTCCCACTATTTTGTTCGAATTAATAACCCTCATTATTAATTCAGAAAATCCTACCTTAGAACTTTCTAGTGGGCCAAGATCCATATTTCTTAAAATCTTGAGTTAGCTTTGACTGATCACTCTAAACTCAGTTATTTAGGTAGGCAACTCTTGCCAATTGCATCACATGCAACTCTTGGATAGTTAGGTTAACAACTCTTGTCTTAGTTCATCCTATAAACTACCTAACTCTTTGCTTCTAGGTCCCCAATCCTATTGAGATGGCCTAGTTAAGTCACACCCAATATTAGCCATTTGAATATTACAATTATCCTATCGCATTTTACCATGGTATAAAATATGTACTTTGCTTTGGCAAACCTACATATATTCGATCTAGGCATTAACGGAAGTTAGATATTGGAAGGCATTTGACTTAATATTTTTGTTGAGGGAATGGGCTAGAGAAATAGAAAAAGAGAAAAAGTTTTAAAACTAAAGAGGTAGCCCTCGGTGCAGTAAGGCATACGACCGGCCAGTCGTGCCTTCAGCATATTTGAGGCCAGCCCATTTTATTTATATATTTATTTTAAAGGTTTTTTTAAAAAAATCAAATTCCAACGAGAATTTGAAAGGAAGTGTTGAAAACAAAGTTATTTATTTTATTTTTATTATGTTTTGGATTTCCCCTATTTGCCCTAACCCTGATGGAGATTCATAGAACCTCTGTCACTCACCTGTATCCAATGTTGATGGATGCAAATCTGCATACGAAGATAACAGATAGATCGGAGGCTCACTAGGAGGCGTCGGTGGCTTAGGCTTAGTAGTTTCCACTGCGTAGATATTCTTTTAACTTAGTCCACTGGTACATCTTTTAAATTTAATTATTTTATTAAATAAAATGATTTCTAATTAGATTTTAGTTGTTTTGTAGCGATGATACTCGATTCATACCTTGCGGTGGCTCGGATGCGTGGCTGTAGACACGTACTTCGAGGTAGTGTGGCAGTTGCCATGTGGCCGGCTCGGGGCGGGTCGGGGCGTGACAATATATATGTATCTAGATATGTGTGTATATATATATATTGTTTGAGGAAAGTGCCGTTTAGGGCAAAGTTTTATTCAGATGATACAGAGTGCTTCAGAGGATAGATAGGCTCGGTGCTCTTTTGAAAGCTAGTAGACTGAGACAGAGCATGCTATTTGACTTATTGTAGATCACTTATTGAGGGGGCATGAAGGAAGAGTCGACCCTGTGAGATTATTTAAATGCAGCGGGGACCACACCAAGGATGTGTAGCTGTGGCCACCATAGTGAACGACACTGTTGAGGGAACGAGCTTAGTGAGATTAGATATATATATATATATATATATGCATGTATATATATATGTATGTATTATATGTATATATAATGTTTTTAAAACTAATATGATGAGTAGCCCTCGATCTATGCGCAAGTTGAAGCCTCAAAGTGAGTTTTGTGGCTAACCCACTTAAGAAAATTTTTTCAAACAATAAAATAGTTTTAGACAAATGTTTTCAAAAATAATATATATATATTATAACTTTTTTTGAATATTATCCGACCCCCGAGTCACTCATTGAGTACACAAATTACTTTTTTTTTGTTTTCCAGGTTAGATGTCTAGAGGCTACTAGGAGAAGCCGGTGGCTTAAGAGTTACTTATATTTCGCTATGTATGTCTTCCTTCAGATTTGTCCACTGGTTCTCGATTTTATTTTCATTTTATTAACTGATTTTTATTATTATTTATTACTAATTAAGTTTTAGTTTTAAGTTTGTTTTACATCAATGATATCCAATATATGCCTTGCGCTGCATAGGGACGCATGACGATTAACACATACTTTGAGGTACACGATGGTTGTCTCGTGGCTGGGGTCGACAGGTCTGGGGCATGACATTATACCATTGGTTTTTGATTGCCTATTGCATCGGTAGAGTATTAAAATCCCACCATATAAGGCCTAAGGTTTGTTATCATTACACACTAAGGACCATGTCACAACCTAACAATGGAAGTACTAATAACTTAGTTGTTTGTTTTAGTCCTTAAACCTCGTAATGTAGTTCCTTACAAACCTCTTTATTAATAAGTGCATCTCCATTGGCAACTGTAACCTATAATCCATCAATAACTTGTGTTGCACACCCGATTCTCTTGGCCATACTATGATCTTTGAAGTTATAAAAACTTCTAAAGTCAATCAATATCATCACCACTTGGTTCTTAATCCTTCCTACTACCCTCATAGTTTGCAGTCCTATTAAAACTAAGATAGCGTGAAGAGATATTATAGGCGTCTCACCACTTTTTATGCATGTGCTGGAAGAAGGCCTTGAGTCCTCTGTGAACTCTAGACAATCAGAAAAAACCTATTGATCAATAGGGCTATCATCATTAGCTTTTAAAAAGTTTTAGTGTAACTAAGATGTCATACATTTATGACCAGGGGTAAACTTGGCTGCACACTACATATGGAGACCTTTTTTCTTACGATATTCTCTTTCTTCTCTAGAACATATTTTTTTTTGGAGTTATTGTCATTTCTAGGACAAGTAATGGTCGGTTGTATTTTATTATTAGGATAAGTAAGAAAAGGTGGAACATTACTTGGAGTGGGTAACAACGAAGGAAGTTTAGAAGTACTAGGTTTAGTTGGAACAGTTAAAGGTGGAGCAGTAATTAGAGTCTTGTAAGGAACAAATGCTTTCTTAGGATTATCAGTGTGAATCAACTCGACATGTTTGGCTAGATTTAAAGCTTGGGTAATGGATTTTAGGTTGAGCATGCGAATATATTTGGAAATTTCAGGTTTCATGTTATTCATAAATATGCTTAAGTGCATAATCATCACTAAGTTGTAGCAAGTTAAGTAATCCTTCAAACAAATCATAGTATTCATCTGCATAGCCAATTTGCCTCAATCCCACTAGTTTTGACATAGGATTAGTATACTCATTAACACTAAATCTGGCCCTCATAGCATTAACATAGCTAGTCCAAGTGACATCACTTCCCTTTCCAATCATTCAAGTGAAAATGATGGTTCCATTGAAGTGCTCGACCTTCCAGATGCATCATCACTGTGAGCACCTTGTTCTGTTCTTTAGTACTGTAGGCCTCAAAGAATTGCTCGATTTTCAAATGCCATCCCAAAAAATCTTCTCCATTAAACTTGGACACTTAAACTTAGTGCACTTGGCATGGCAATGCACATAATTATGAAAGCTTTGAGTTTGAAGATGAGCAGTGGAGCCAGATCCCTCCGATGAGGATTTATTATGTATAGCCAGGCTATTGATCTTAGCCATCAATAGCTCACACATGGATTTGATTTCAACTTTCAGCTCAGATTGGATTTGTTCACATCTGATAGCCATAAATTAATACATTTACTTTATGCTCAATTAATCTTGGTTTATAGCTATCATAGTCTTAATTATCTCATTTAAGCTTGTTTATATCTTTGCAGGTTAATTATGGAGCTTAGTGATGATAATGAACATTTAAAGGCTGATTGAAGCAGGAATGGAAGAACTACCCGAGAAGTTAAACTACAAGGCCTAACGGCGCCATTCTAGTACCTAATGGAGCCATTACATGTTAAACTTGTTCAGCCGAATGCTTGTGCACAAGAAAGGTTCCTAACGGCGCCATTCTAGTTCCTAGTGGCGCCATTCCTGTCCAAAGCATGAAAGGCCGGATGTATCAGGATTAAACTGGCACCTAACGGCACCATTCCATTTGCTAATGGCACCATTACACTTCAAGGTGTTCAAGGTGTGCAAGTCGGGAGAAGTTAGCATTTGGTGCAAGACTGAAGAAGACAGAACGGTGCCGCTCCAGTACCTAACGACGCTGTCCCATGAAAACCCCTTATTGTCCTTTAGTGTCTCTATGTTCTAGTTAAATTAGAGGGGCAGTCATGTAATTGAGTCATATATAAATAGTGTTTTGTAAACCAAAATACAGAGGAGAGAAGAGGATAGGAGAGAAGAGAATAGAGAGAACAGAGAATCATTCGGGACGATTCAATTCCAAGAATCCTTTCTCTTTAATTCGCACAATTCATTTTGTTTCTTTTCTTGAATTCTCTCTTATTCTTACTGAAAACTCTTTGGTTTCTCACTCAATTCATGAGTGAGTAAACCCTTAATTCATTCTATTGTTTGTTGATTAAAAGGGTTTGCAAAGTTAGTGAGGCTCTTGTTCTTAATTTCAATTGATCCGATCAAGTGTTTTGGAATCTTTGATTGGCTTGAGATATGATTTTCTTATTCTTGGTTTATGAATGCATGCGTAAGTTGGGAATGGGCAAATCATTAGTTAGATCCTGAGTTTGTGAATCTTTAGTAACTAACCTTGATCTTAGAACAAAGGGAAGACGTAAGACTCTTTCTTGGGCTTTCAGATATTCAATGGTTGGGTAGACGCGGAGTATATCTGGGTTGATTGCATGTTGTACTGATATTCTTTGCTTAATGCTTTATTCAATCAGTAAGTCATCATCGTGAAGATTGTTGGTTCGGTGCGGGTAAAAGGGGCCAGTCTAGGAATCGATAGTACTAGGTTGGACTATTCAGTCATCAATATGGATTTTAGGAATCTTTAGTACTAATCTTCATAAGCGTGCCATTTGATTGATTAATTATATGGTTAGTGGGCCTAGGATCTAATTGTTCCTTTACCCTTTTTAATTAACAAATGATAGAATGAATATCTATTTCATTGTTCATTTCTGCCTTATTTACACTGTTCTTCCTTAATCTTGCCTTTAGTTATTTCTGTTTTCATCCCAAACCCCCTTTATATTTTTGTGGAATGTTCAGTATATAAGCACGGTAAATCCATTCTTTTGCCTCTCTGTGGATTCGACCTGTTCTTGCCGCTACTACTCAGTACTAGTTTATAACAGAAATTTTACTCTCTTGACTATCTTGACGACGGCCGGTCAAGGTTTTGGCGCCGTTGCCGGGGAGGCTATGCCATTTACTTTGTTTATTTGCTGTTCATTCTATTTGTTATTGTTTTATTTCATTAGATTCTTTCATATTTTACAATTCCTGCAAGTATTTGTTTATTTGATTTGATCTCTCATTTTACAATATGGACTCTTCTTTAACTTTGAAAGAATTAGCTGCACCAATTATTGATGATCATCCTCTTTGTATTTCTTATCCAGTTTTGGAGGCACCTCTGGAGTTGCGGCCAGGAACTATCAATCTTTTGCCTATCTTTAAAGGTTCTGAAGGAGAATACCCTCATAAACATCTCAAAGAGTTTCATCTGGTTTGTGCAACTGTTCAACCCTCTAGGGTTTCTAATGAACAAATCAGACTGAGGGTATTTCCTCTGTCATTATCTGGAAAAGCTCGAGATTGGTTGTATACATTACCTCCAGCTTCAGTTCACTCTTGGGATCAATTACAAAGGGCATTCTTAGATTATTATTTCCCAGCCTCTAAGGTGTGTTCTATCAAAAAAGAGATCTATTCTTGCCACCAAAAGGAGGATGAGCCTTGGCATGTTTATTGGGAAAGATATGAACGCTTATGCCAGAGTTGCCCCTATCATCGAATTTCAGAACAGCTTATCATAAGAACTTTTATGATGGATTGATATCTCAAGCTAGAACACTTATTGATGTTGCCAGTGGAGGTTCGTTGATGAATAAGACTCTACAAAAAGCTAGAAGTTTACTCCATACAATGTCAATTAATGCTCAGCAATTTGATTCTTTACACACTCCTCAAACCAGTCAAGAACTTGAAAGGGTAGCTAAATTTAGAGATCATCTACATCAACTCCATGAAGAAGTAGCTTCACTTTCAACACTGGTGAATAAACAAGGCCAACAGTTCCTTCAACAAGCTGCCAATATCACTCAAACCTTTTTGGGATTACAGCAGACGGGTGACATGTTTGCCAAGTTCCTCAATCAGATTATGATATGTCAAGAAACTACAAGCACTCAAATTCAGCAATTGCAAAGTTCATTCAAATCCCTCGAGACTCAAGTTCACAATGGACATTCCTCTGTGCCTATTGTTAGTCCTCTTGATCATCAAGCTACAGAGACTACATCTCCTATGCTCCTTGATGAACCTAGTTCTCTCGGTTGTACTCCAGTCTCACTTTGTCATACAAATTGCTTTCTTGAAACTAAACCACCTCTCTATGTAATTGAAGATGAAGAAGAAGTTCAAGTTGAAACCAAAGGCACGAACGACGCCGTTCCATTGTCTAATGGCGCCAATCCTCATTTGGCTTCTTCCATTTCTCCAACTCAACCGAACGGCGCCATTCCATTACCTAACGGCGCCGTTCCTCTTCAAACTTCAACACGGCTTCCTTCACCACACACGAATGGCGCCATTCAACCACTTAACGGTGCCATTCCCATTCATGACCTGCACTCAACCCATATTGTTCAACCTCATGAACATGCTCCAGTTCCTCCATATCCGTCCAGACTACAAGTTTCCAAACAGAGTGTACAAGAGCAGGAGATGCTTGAGGTATTCCAAAAGCATCTTATTAATATTCCTCTGCTTAAAACAGTCAAGGAAATACCAAGGTATGCTCTCTTTCTCAAGCAAGTTTGTTCGGTAATGAAATTGCATGAAGATGAATTGGTGTACTTGAATGAGAATGTGTCAGCAATTTTGCAAAGAAAATTACCTCCAAAATGCAAGGATTTAGGATCTTTCACGATTCCTTGTTCTGTTGGCTCTATGCATATGCACAAGGCAATCTGTGATTTGGGTTCTGCTATAAACATTATGCCTCTTTCTATATATGATTCTTTGGGATTAGGACCTCTCAATTCTACACAGATTGTTATTCAGTTAGCAGACAGAACTAATATCTATCCTGAAGGTCTTATGGAAGATATTATTGTGCAAGTTGATAAACTCATTTTTCCAGCTGACTTTTATGTTCTTCACATGCAAAAAGACAGTGATCTTCCTTCTTTCCCCTTGTTATTGGGACGTCCTTTTCTTTGCACAGCTCGCACCAAAATAGATGTGTATGCAGGCACCTTGACAATGGAATTTGATGGAAACTTGATTTCTTTTAGTGTGTTTGATGCCTTGAAATTTTTGCAAGAAGACCATTCTGTGTTTATGATAGATGTGATAGATTCTTTAGCCAAACAGATTTAGCTCATGCATAAAGAAGATACACTTAAGCTTGTGTTGTCCAATGAATGGAAATTCAGAGACTCCGACCATTTCCCTTTACATATTCATCCAGAATTTGTGGAGACTATTTCTGCTATCAACTCTTTTATCCCAAGAATGTAGGCCGCCATTGCTTATATGCTTCTTGATGTTCCAACACCAACCCCACCTTCAGTTATTCAACCCCCTGACATTGAGTTGAAACCTCTGCCCTCCCACCTCAAATATGCTTTCCTGGGAGACAATAGCACTTTGCCTATTATCATCTCTAGTTCGTTGAACATCCAGCAAGAAGAAAAGTTGATCAGGGTACTAAGAGAATATAAAAAGGCCATTGCGTGGACAGTTGCAGATGTTAAGGGTATTAGTCCTTCCTTGTGCATGCACCGAATTTTGATGGAAGAAGAAGCCAAACCCATTAGACAACCACAAAGGAGATTGAATCCAATGCTCCAGGAAGTCGTCAAGAAAGAAATTCTAAAGTTGTTGGCAGCCGGCATGATCTATCCTAGTTCAGATAGCCAATGGGTCAGCCCTGTTCAAGTGGTCCCTAAGAAGTCTGGCATTACAGTGGTTGAGAATCAACAGGGAGATTTGATTCCTCAAAGAGTTCAAAATGGTTGGCGAGTTTGTATAGACTATCGCAAGCTAAATGCAGCCACACGCAAGGATCATTTTCCCCTGCCATTTATTGATCAAATGTTGGAAAGGTTAGCATGTAGATCATACTATTGCTTTATGGATGGTTTCTCTGGATATTTCCAAATTTCCATTGCCCCTGAAGATAAAGAGAAATCCACTTTTACATGTCCATTTGGAACCTTCTCACACAGGAAGATGTCTTTCGGTCTGTGTAATGCTCCAGCAACATTTCAAAGATGTATGATTAGCATTTTCCAAGACTATGTAGAAAAATTCATGGAAGTCTTCATGGATGATTTTACAATTTATGGAGATACATTTGACTTCTGTTTACATCATCTGGAGCTAGTTTTGAAAAGGTGTTTGGAGACTAATCTCGTGTTGAATGCTGAGAAGTGCCATTTTATGGTCACCCAAGGCATAGTTTTGGGTCATATTGTGTCTGCCAATGGTCTGGAAGTGGATAAAGCCAAGGTGGATGTAGTGAAAAATCTACCTTATCCCTCATGTGTTCGTGATGTTAGATCTTTTCTGGGACATGCTGGTTTCTATAGAAGATTTATTAAGGATTTTTCTAAGATAGCGGCTCCTCTTTGTTACCTTTTGCAGAAAGATGTGGATTTCAATATGGATAATCACTGCAAAGAAGCTTTTGATAAGCTTAAGTCTGCTCTTACATCTACTCCTATAGTTAGACCTCCAGATTGGTCTCTCCCATTGGAGATTATGATTATGTGTGATGCTAGTGACACTACTGTGGGAGCAGTTCTGGGACAAAGAATTGACAAGCTTCCATATGTGATTTATTATGCTTCCAGAACACTTAAATTGGCTCAGAGAAATTATACCACCACCGAAAAAGAGTTGTTGGCTGTTGTCTTTGCATTGGAAAAATTTAGATCCTACATTTTAGGTGCAAAGGTTATCATATTCTCTAACCATGCTGCTTTGAAATATTTATTGGCAAAGAAAGAAGCCAAACCACAATTGATTCGATGGATTTTACTCTTGCAAGAATTGGACCTGGAGATCAAGGATAAGAAAGGTTCTGAAAATGTTGTGGCAGACCACTTGAGTAGATTGGATAATTCTACAGATCAAACGATCATCGAGGAAACTCTTCCGTTTGAGCACATGTTTTCCATAGACAAGTGGAGCGGCGCCGTTCTAGTTCCTAATGGCGCCACTCCAATTCTTCAAGCTCATGATTCTACCTTAGCCTCTACTAATGGCGCCGTTCCAACTCTTCATGGCGCCACTAGTGCTCACTTGTATGCAATCCACCATAAGCTACATTCGAATGGCGCCGCTCCATTACCTACTGGCGCCATTCCAAATTTTTCCTATACCAATTTCATTCCTTGGTATGCCGACATTGTCAACTACCTTGTGACCAAGAAATTGCCATCTAATCTATCCCCATCTATGAAAACAAAGATTATTCATACAGCAAAGCAGTATATCTGGGATGACCCATATTTGTGGAAGCAATGTGCAGATCAGATCATTCGAAGGTGTATACCAGACAATGAGATTCCTTCAGTACTTAATTTTTTCCATTCACTAGAATGTGGAGGTCATTTTGGATCTACAAGAACTGCTAGGAAAGTGTTGGATTCGGGTTTGTTTTGGCCATCTCTTTTTAAGGATTCTTTTGAGTATTGCGAAACTTGCTCAGCTTGTCAGAAAGTAGGAAATATTTCCAAAAGAAATCAGATGATACAATCTCCAATTTATAATGTGGAAATCTTTGATGTTTGGGGAATTGATTTCATGGGGCCTTTTCCTTCATCTTTCGGTTATCTCTACATCTTGCTAGCTGTTGACTATGTCTCCAAATGGATTGAAGCCGCACCCACTAGGACTGATAATTCAAAGACAGTGCTCAAGTTCCTCAAAGGCAACATTCTCTCCAGATTTGGCACTCCAAAGGCTTTAATCAGTGACCAAGGTACTCACTTCTGTAACAAAGTGATCTAATCTCTAATGGAAAAATATGGGATTACTCACAAAGTCTCTACCTCTTACCATCCTCAAACAAGTGGTCAAGCAGAAGTTTCCAATAGAGAAATTAAATCTATACTGGAAAAGACAGTCAACCCCCAAAGGAAAGATTGGAGCCTTCGTCTTGATGATGCTCTGTGGGCTTACCGAACTGCCTACAAAACTCCCATTGGTATGTCTCCTTACAGACTTGTTTTTGGCAAACCATGTCATTTACCAGTGGAACTTGAACATAAGGCATGGTGGGCGGTAACAAAATGTAATTTGGACTTCTCTCAAGCTGGCTTGGATCGTAAACTTCAACTTCAACAACTTGAAGAAATGAGAAATGAAGCTTACGAGAGTTCAAGCATCTATAAAGCTAAGGCTAAACAGTGGCATGATCAATCTATTTTGAGGAAATCTTTTCATGAAGGCCAAAAGGTTTTGCTGTATCACTCGAGATTGAGGCTCTTTCCAGGCAAACTCAGGTCATGATGGCTTGGGCCATACATAGTCACTAAAGTCTTTCTTCATGGAGCTGTTGAAATCAGGAGTCAATCTACAAATAAGCTTTTCAAAGTTAATGGCCATCGACTCAAACCTTTTCTGGAGCCAATCCAAATTCATGATATTGAGTCCATCAATATTTTTCCCCCATCATATGAGCATTAGCGCTGAAGCATGGTCTAGCTAAAGACCTTAAACACGGGCAGCTAATTGGGAGGCAACCTAATGTTTTCTTTTCATTTCTTTTTACTCTTCTGTTATTTTAGCTTTTGTCCGTTTCTTCTTAACCCACTGCTACTTTGTTTGATACCTCGAATCTTTTCAGGTCCCTGTACCGTGTTGCAGCATACAAGCTCAGGTTCCACAATGTCAGGATTCCATTACCTACCCCAGGCTACTTCTTATCTTCTCTTCTTTTTATATTGCATATCATTTGCATCTTAGCATTGCATCAACTCCATACTTCATAATGCCTCGCACAAGAAGTTCAGCCTCTGGGAGCTCACATAAGCAAGTTCCCCCATCCACATCGAAAACCAAGAAAAGAAACAAAGAAAAATCTCCAGTCACCGATAGTGCTCCTCCCTCTCCTCCACAGTCTGAAGGTGCCTATGACACTGACTCTCACAAAGAACCACAATTTGTCTTACCTCTTCCCAACCCAAATGATCCTCCCACACGCCAAGAGATGCATCAAGCCTTTGGCCAACTCTCCTCTCAACTAGACCGATTGGAAAACAAAGAAGATGAACTGAAGCACTACACTAAAGATTTGCATGTAGACCTTAGCATTAAGTTAGGTGTCATTGCCACTTGCCACACTTCCCATAAACCATCGAAGCCATAAAATTGTGGATTGATGCCAAGCGGCCTCTGCTTCCCTTTCCAATTCCCACTCTTCTCATGCATTTTTATACTGCTACTGTATTTCGGGTTCCATGTTACTTTGCAATCTATCTTTAGTTGTTCAGGCATTCTAGTGTAATCTTTTACCTTCCTGTATTGCATTAAATCCTTGTGTTTTCTTTTACATTGCAATGTATCTTGTCTGTTCTCCTTCTTGTTTTGCTATGAAGATTTTATCTCTGTGACTCTAACTCTTCTCGGATTCTTGTGTCCTTTTCTCCATTTTTACATGGTTATTCCTCCATTCTCCTTATTTCATCTTATTCCTCCATCTCAACCAAGGTACTTCCCTGTTCGCTTACCTTCTTAGAGCTTATACATTGAGGACAATGTTTCATTTAAGTGTGGGGGAGTTTGATGAATAAACCTGTGAAACTTGTAAATATTTGAAGTACAAATTGATTCACGTGTGTGTATTAAGTCAGTTATTGCTCTTAATGAAAAGAATAACCATAATGTTAGTAGATTTGGAACTAATTATCCGATTGAATCTTTGAATGTATATATTGTTTAATTCATTCAAGTATAATTGAATTTGGTAATCAATTAACCAAGTGAGAAATTTGAGCCTCTAAAGGATTGCACTCAATCCTGTGTTCTTTCATGTGTGATTCTTTCAAATTATCCACATTCCATGATTGTTTTGTTACTAGAACTTGCATGATACCTGTCGAGATTACATGTAAATATATGTCTAGTTAAACAAAAATTGATGACTATTTAGGAAAGATTGAGCCAAATAAGCCACCCTTACTCATAAATTGACCTTAGTTCACTCTTTTGAGCCTTTAAGATTATGAGAAGAGCTTATTTCTTTCTTCAGCCACTATCCAAAAAGACCTTGAAACTTAAAAGAAAAAAAAACAATGATTCTTGTCCCTGCTTAGGATGATGAAACATTGAGGACATAAATTGGTCATTGGAAATGGGCTAAAGCATAGATTGGCACAATCTGATCCTACCAAAGTTGATGAATGGAAAATGCACCCTCTGTTACCTTTGTAATGAAATGAAAATCAAAAGAAAACAAAAGAGGTGCTATTTAAGTGTAAATTAAATGAAAATAATGGATCAAATGTGAAGAAAGCCTAATCTATAGATGAATTGAAGAAATGGCAATAACAGAAGGCTATCAAGCTCATATTTTGCCCGGATATTGATTCTTTGATGCTTCATTATTCTAGGAGTTTGATTTACCCTATACCCATTCTTTCTTGAGCCTAATTCTAGGACCCCATTACAACCCTCTACACTGTAATACCCGTTCCAAATTACTGTTCCTCTTAATCCGTCCGGCATGCATCATTTAGTAGGAAATCATGGAAAATATAGTTTAAGCCTTACATAAGTTATGGATAGGATATAAATGGAATTAAATGAATTGTTAAAGAATTAGTAGTAAGGTTAGGAATTTAGACTGAAATTGTTAACAAATGACAAGGAATTTAAAAATTTCACTGCCAATGGAATAAAAGGAAATTGTTTGAAGAATAAAAATATGCACTGAAAAATTTTATTACACTGGTTTAGGATATAGATGGAATTTTAGTGATTGTTAGAGGACAAAATGGGAACTAAGAACAAAATTATCTTTTATGGACTTAATCACATGGTGACAAGTGTCAAAGGAGTAAAGATGAAAGGCTAGGATTGAGCCAAATTTCACCCCCCTTGTCTTCCATTCATCCGGCCTTGCATGTGTGATTTCTAGAAAATTCATCCAATATTTAAGGTTGTCTTCAACCTTGGAAAAAAATGGAAGAACACTTCCACCATTGATGAAACCTTGAAGACCTCACTCCATAAACACAAGTCCTAAATTCTCCAAGCAAGCCTATTAAGATTACCTATCAAATTAAACCTCTTGATTAGCCCATCAACATTCCTAAATCAATTTCAATAAATTCAAGCTAAGTGAGGAGAAATTGCAATTGGAAAGTCTAGGGTTCTAGGTGGATTTTCACAAATTAAGGTAAGCATGCCTAATTTTGATGTTAGAATGTAGATTATGGCATGCTAAACATGAATATAGGGTCAATTTAACTTGAAATTACTTGTAGGAGTGTGAATCTAGAAAATTAGAAAAGTTATGGAGAATTTTTGAATTTAAGATTTTTGGGTCAAATTGAATTCATGGAATCTTAGGATTAAAATATGAAGTTCATGGAAGCTTACTAAACTAGGAAATGTCATAAAATTTCATTAGAAATGGAAATTTTAATTTTTCAATATTATTGCTGAAATTCTTAAGGAAAAATCGAATTTTGCCATTTTGTGATTTACATGAAAATGTAGTTGTTTTGGAGTAATTTTGATGTGAAAATGCTAAAGAAAAATTTTGGAAGGAAAAATGTGGAAATTGGTTGAAATTGGAATAATGGCTGAAATTTTTTAATGTGTATTAACCATAGGAAATTTTCAATATTTAATGGAGTAAATATGGATTTTGAAGAAAAATTAGGTAGAAGAATATTAGTGAAAAGTATAATTAGGAGTTAGAATTCTAATTTATTGCATAGCATGCATGGCATTGCATTTAGTTTAGGTTTTAATCAAATTTAGCAATGGCTATAGAAACTAAATGAGTTTATGAAAATAAGGAGCTCCTACGCCATCAAAGGACAAGGAACCGGGTGAGAACGGTCAAGAATAGCGAGGACCTCACTGTGAGTGGATAACTAACCTAAATTACTGTTTTATTGTATTTTTATTAAATGCTATTTTCTGAAATTATTTGTTACTTATATGTGATAAATGATGAGAAATAATATGGCCCATGGAGTGTGATGGCAATCTATGAAATTGGTTTTGGAAAATATTTTATGGAAATGGTTTTGAAACAGATCTCTAATCATATTTTTGAAATAAATGGAAAAAGGTTTTATATGGTTTTGAAATGTGCCAATTTGTAGAAATGAAAACAAAGGGTTTATAAGCCATCACAATTTCAGAAATGTTACTATACGGTGGCCTCCAAGGGAGGAATTCTGTTACTGCAGTAGCTAAGTAGCCACGGACCGTCTTTTGAGAGGCGTGGTGAGTGTGGTATGTACCTTGGCGGGAGGCGCGGAGGGAAACCCGCAAGGTAATTTGAGTCCATCTTGTGGTATCCACCGTTCAAGATGGGACTCGCTACTCAGTTGTCGGCCTCGGCCAAGGCGATAACTCGAGTGAGGAATTGACGGATGAAATAGATGATACATGGGCCAAAGTTTGTGAAAATCTTGCCTTGTTTATGTTTATGTTTATGGTTTTATTTATGCTTATGGTTTTAACTTTTATTGCCTTATAATAAATATCGGTTTTTACATTGTTGTTTATATAATTATTTTATCCACTCACTGGGTAACTTTGTTACTCACCCGTGTTTTTAATAAAATATTTTTCAGGCTGAAGATACCAACTGCGCTCGTAGGTACGTTGTGGTGGGAGAATTGCTAGGTTTTTTACTCAAATTTGACCAAGGGTGAAAAAGTCAACTTTTTGTACTATTTTTCAAAAATTCGTGTAGGGCCCACCGAGTAAGTGAATGTCGGTTTAAATAGCCATTTCACCGTTTTAATGTGTCTAATAATATTCGAAGCTGTTACCGTATTTTTCTGAATCCTGTAGCTTGGTTTAAAAATTCACCGAAAAATATGTCGTAAACCTAATGGCATTTTCGTAAATATCATGAAGTTTTGGTGCTTTGTGTTTACATGAATTTTTATGCCATGACAGTTCGATATTTTATCTGTTTTGAATTGTCTACATGTTAGTTAAGTGTTTTAAGTATTAAACTGGGTGAAAACTGTATAAGAGAAAAATTGGTAAAATGACCATTTTAGCCTTGCAACCTTTGAAGTGTATTCTAACATAATAGAATGCATTTCGAGGGTTGCGGCGATTGTTACGTGCCCAATTATGGTGTCGGTGCGTGACAATTCGATTGGTATCAGAGCTTAAGGTTTTAAGTCGGTTTTTGGTGAATGTTCAGTGTCAGTGGGCCCGAGTCAAACTTGGTCAAAGCCGGTCAACCTCGGTCAAACTTGGTCAAAGTGTTAGAACATGCATATTTCATGTAAAATCTCATGTAGAGATAGTTATTTAGAGACTAATTCTCTTTCGTTATAGATATGCGACGCCACCACAACGTCAGCGCGGTCGCGGCTGATCGAGGCAAAGCTTGCCCGGTCGAATTAGTCTCTGACACAAACTCAAACTTGCACTGACTAAGGAGGAAACATCGACTGGGCCGAGCGAGATTATAGATTAGTATATAACTATTTTCAATCAGCCTATGATAATTAATCGCACGAAAGAGATAGACCGCTAAGTGTGATTACTCGACTCCAGACCTTTCACAGTAAGTCTATACGGCTTACGTGTGTTTATTACTGAATCCATTGGCATAATTTGAATACGGTTAAATTGTTATTCAACTACATTTTTAAACTTGAAGGACTGTTTTCATTTAAATTTTAGACTGCATAAATGTTCTAAAATCTTATTTTTCATTTTGCATAACAAGCTAAAATCGATTTACTAAATGGGTTCAAGATGTTATAAACCTTGCGAGCTTCGAGTTGTGAGTGAAGCGCGCCATTCACAATTTGTGGCACGCGGCGGTTGTCACATTCTCGACCTTCGAATCGGGGTGTGACAATTAAAGTGATATCAGAACTCAATTTTTGTTAAACAGTGTTTTAAAATAGTTTTCTAAAAAAAAAAATTTGTAAAGTGCCAAGTGGATTCGGGTTCGATCGAATCATTTTCCAAACTTGTAGATAACTTACACCTTGTTGTTAGTACAAAACCCTTAGTTACCTTCAGATATTGATACTCGAACTTCGACTAATTTTACGATCAAGCAGTCACATGGTCACATAGACAGTCTATAAATGTTTGAGCGTTATTCAAATATTTCCCAAACTTCCCATGAACTTTAAAGCGAGGTTAATAGTGCCCTCTGTTTTTTTTGTTTTGTGACCTAAATTAGAATTTCATAGCAAAGTCCAAAATTTCTTTTTGATAAAAGCTTGGGAACGATATTCTTCTTCATTACGAAGAAAGACCTGTTAAGGATATATGTGTATAGAGAAATAAGTTAATTGAAAGAAGAGAATTAAAGACTAAAGATGAAAGTGTGTAATTAAGGACATTAATTGTGAAATGAATGAATGAGGATTACGAGATTGATATTAGCCAGTGATGATGGCATGATTAAATGTGATTTTATGAGCAACGAACTATGGTAGACTTGATGTAAGAAGAAACTTAATGGTGTACACTTGGAAAAGATGAGCAAAAAAGCCAATTGAATATTATAAGATAAAGGGTTACTTATGAGAAACCTGCTGGATAGGCTTAAAAAAAAGGGGGGGGGGGAATCGGAAGGATAGAAAGTAATAATTATAGATTAAGTGAAATTTAGTGTAGTTGGATGGTTAACAAGAATAATTTCTAGTGATTTTGGTAGTGAGTTGTGTATGAATGTGAAAACGAGATAAATTTGTGGAAAAGCAAGTATGTGATGGATGGTGAAAAAGGGGATTCAAGCAAATAAGTTGATGATTGCGAACTGAAGGTGATAAACTTGTGCAACAAAAAGAGATATGAAATCTAAGCTAAAGAAGAAGATGGTAACTAAGTGAAATTAGGTGGGGAAAGTTTTGATTTGTTCAAGTAGTTAAATGAATAATGAGAACTTTTGGAATTGAAATAGTTGAGGTCAAGGGTGGTAGCAGAATGAATTATGATTACTTCCATGATGTTATGGAGTCTTTGAATAAATCTTAAGTAGGAAGAGATGAGAGATAGGAAAGTTCGTAAAACAACTTTTATGTATTGAAATGTCCAAAAATAAAGAGAAGATTATGAAGGGATGTACATATACACTGACAAGATAATGATGGAAATGTGATTCATTGAAATGAAGAGAGGATTGGAGTTCTTAAGGAATCTTTTAGATTGACTACTTCAAAGAAGATTTGATTGGGTTCTGGGAGGAAGCAAAGTGCTTTACAACCTAATTGTTTCACCATAAGACAAATTCATTATTGCTCAAGCAATATAAGTCGAAGGATATCTTATTAAACGAGAAAATGAGTCATGGGTGAAGGGCGGAAGAAAGGAAGATTTAATGTTCTTCAAGTTATGAAAGGTCATAACTCAATAAGAAAACGTATATGCTTGGAGTTATGAAAGGCTAGTATGGAACTATTACAGTTGTATTAGAATGAAAATTGGGCTATAAGAGAGAGAACCAAGAAAGTTGGCAAGGTAGATTGATGTAGTTATTAAATATGAAATTCCATTAACGGAAAAAGTGAATTGAAGAAATTGTAGATCGGCTGGAAGATTTATTTGGAGTCACATAGGTAATGAATTGAGGACTATGAGTTGATCAATATGAATTATAGAGTCAAGAAGGAAAATTCCAAATTTGGAGAGATAGGAATAAAAGATGAATTTGTGAAACTATAAACCGACAGTTACTATTACAGTTGAAAAGGATTCACACTGCTCTAAGAATATAAATATGACCCCTCGCGTATATTAGAAGTACCATCAGTTGAACTTAAGGAAGATTAAAATTATGAGGTACAACTGGTGAAAGTTCTTGAACATCAAAGATTGAGTACCGTGAAGTATGATGATTTCCATGGTAAAGACATCAAGGAAAAGTGAAAGTGTTAAAAGAAAAACTAGGGAATGTAGTAAGTGGAGCCTTGATTTGTT
Source organism: Microcos paniculata (assembly GCA_030664755.1). Classification (NCBI taxonomy): domain Eukaryota; kingdom Viridiplantae; phylum Streptophyta; class Magnoliopsida; order Malvales; family Malvaceae; genus Microcos; species Microcos paniculata. The sequence goes on from CP131463.1 coordinate 11,383,124, forward strand.
AGCTTTGTGGTGAAACCTATTTTGGTCGACTGAATTCGAGAACAGTAAAGGACGGATGGTAGGTTGAACCAAGAATTTCAAAAAAAACAAAAAACTATAAAGGCAAGAAAAATAAGGGATACTCCCCTACCATCTTGTGGTGTATGAGGGAAGTGTTGTAGTAGTGAGAGAACCTACCACCGGATTATATTGTACTAACGAGTTTGTACGGAATACTAGTGATAGTCATTCTTCCAAACTCTCTTAAGTTCTTTATCACTAACATTAGTATCTTTACTTGCTTCCGATTGGTTCATTCCCATCGAGTGAACCGAAAGGTTAAACACCCAATTTCGTGGACAAGGCTTACTAAGGTATAAAGTAAACAAGCTAGCCTTAGACCGCACAAGACAATAGCCTTAAGAGTAAACCTACAACTTAGAAGTGATAAAGTGTTAACTAAGAATGGTAAAGTGTATGTCCCAATAATCTAGAATTAAAGAAGATTATATTGGAGAAAATTTAGAATATCGGTATATGAGGATGAAGTTGGTGAAAGGAAACTCCATAATGTGAAACTAATCGATCTTATTACCGAAAAGATCAAGGTTATTAGAAAGAAGTTAAAAGCAGCACAAGATCAGTGAAAGAGCTATGCGAACCAACAAAGGAAAGTTTTAGAATTTCAAGTAGACGACATGGTATTCTTAAAGGTAACGCCATGGAAAGGTGTCATCCGGTTCAGGAAACCAGGAAAACTAAATCCACACTACATTGGACCATTCAGAGTGATTGGAAGAATAGGTCCAGCAACTTATCGGTTAGAGCTGCCACCAAAATTGGACAAAATCCACAATGTATTCCATGTATCTCTACTAAAGAAGTATGTGCCTGATCTCTCCCATATTTTAGAAGCTCCTCCGAACGAGTTGAAGAAGGACTTGAATTTCGAAGTACAACCAGTTCGGATTCTCGATACCCAAGTGCGAGTACTTAGAAATAAAAGCATTCCGATGGTCAAGGCACTATGAAGAAATGCGCAAGTAGAAGAGGAAACATGGGAGTCCGAGGAGCAAATGAGGAGACAATACCCTCATCTCTTCACTAGCTTCGGTACGTGAAATTTCGAGGACGAAATTTATTTTAAGGGGGGGAAAGCTGTAATACCCGTTCCAAATTACTGTTCCTCTTAATCCGTCCGGCATGCATCATTTAGTAGGAAATCATGGAAAATATAGTTTAAGCCTTACATAAGTTATGGATAGGATATAAATGGAATTAAATGAATTGTTAAAGAATTAGTAGTAAGGTTAGGAATTTAGACTGAAATTGTTAACAAATGACAGGGAATTTAAAAATTTCACTGCCAATGGAATAAAAGGAAATTGTTTGAAGAATAAAAATATGCACTGAAAAATTTTATTACACTGGTTTAGGATATAGATGGAATTTTAGTGATTGTTAGAGGACAAAATGGGAACTAAGAACAAAATTATCTTTTATGGACTTAATCACATGGTGACAAGTGTCAAAGGAGTAAAGATGAAAGGCTAGGATTGAGCCAAATTTCACCCCCCTTGTCTTCCATTCATCCGGCCATGCATGTGTGATTTCTAGAAAATTCATCCAATATTTAAGGTTGTCTTCAACCTTGGAAAAAAATGGAAGAACACTTCCACCATTGATGAAACCTTGAAGACCTCACTCCATAAACACAAGTCCTAAATTCTCCAAGCAAGCCTATTAAGATTACCTATCAAATTAAACCTCTTGATTAGCCCATCAACATTCCTAAATCAATTTCAATAAATTCAAGCTAAGTGAGGAGAAATTGCAATTGGAAAGTCTAGGGTTCTTGGTGGATTTTCACAAATTAAGGTAAGCATGCCTAATTTTGATGTTAGAATGTAGATTATGGCATGCTAAACATGAATATAGGGTCAATTTAACTTGAAATTACTTGTAGGAGTGTGAATCTAGAAAATTAGAAAAGTTATGGAGAATTTTTGAATTTAAGATTTTTGGGTCAAATTGAATTCATGGAATCTTAGGATTAAATTATGAAGTTCATGGAAGCTTACTAAACTAGGAAATGTCATAAAATTTCATTAGAAATGGAAATTTTAATTTTTCAATATTATTGCTGAAATTCTTAAGGAAAAATGGAATTTTGCCATTTTGTGATTTACATGAAAATGTAGTTGTTTTGGAGTAATTTTGATGTGAAAATGCTAAAGAAAAATTTTGGAAGGAAAAATGTGGAAATTGGTTGAAATTGGAATAATGGCTGAAATTTTTTAATGTGTATTAACCATAGGAAATTTTCAATATTTAATGGAGTAAATATGGATTTTGAAGAAAAATTAGGTAGAAGAATATTAGTGAAAAGTATAATTAGGAGTTAGAATTCTAATTTATTGCATAGCATGCATGGCATTGCATTTAGTTTAGGTTTTAATCAAATTTAGCAATGGCTATAGAAACTAAATGAGTTTATGAAAATAAGGAGCTCCTACGCCATCAAAGGATAAGGAACCGGGTGAGAACGGTCAAGAATAGCGAGGACCTCACTGTGAGTGGATAACTAACCTAAATTACTGTTTTATTGTATTTTTATTAAATGCTATTTTCTGAAAATTATTTGTTACTTATATGTGATAAATGATGAGAAATAATATGGCCCATGGAGTGTGATGGCAATCTATGAAATTGGTTTTGGAAAATATTTTATGGAAATGGTTTTGAAACAGATCTCTAATCATATTTTTGAAATAAATGGAAAAAGGTTTTATATGGTTTTGAAATGTGCCAATTTGTAGAAATGAAAACAAAGGGTTTATAAGCCATCACAATTTCAGAGATGTTACTATACGGTGGCCTCCAAGGGAGGAATTCTGTTACTGCAGTAGCTAAGTAGCCACGGACCGTCTTTTGAGAGGCGTGGTGAGTGTGGTATGTACCTTGGCGGGAGGCGCGGAGGGAAACCCGCAAGGTAATTTGAGTCCATCTTGTGGTATCCACCGTTCAAGATGGGACTCGCTACTCAGTTGTCGGCCTCGGCCAAGGCGATAACTCGAGTGAGGAATTGACGGATGAAATAGATGATACATGGGCCAAAGTTTGTGAAAATCTTGCCTTGTTTATGTTTATGTTTATGGTTTTATTTATGCTTATGGTTTTAACTTTTATTGCCTTATAATAAATATCGGTTTTTACATTGTTGTTTATATAATTATTTTATCCACTCACTGGGTAACTTTGTTACTCACCCGTGTTTTTAATAAAATATTTTTCAGGCTGAAGATACCAACTACGCTCGTAGGTACGTTGTGGTGGGAGAATTGCTAGGTTTTTTACTCAAATTTGACCAAGGGTGAAAAAGTCAACTTTTTGTACTATTTTTCAAAAATTCGTGTAGGGCCCACCGAGTAAGTGAATGTCGGTTTAAATAGCTATTTCACCGTTTTAATGTGTCTAATAATATTCGAAGCTGTTACCGTATTTTTCTGAATCCTGTAGCTTGGTTTAAAAATTCACCGAAAAATATGTCGTAAACCTAATGGCATTTTCGTAAATATCATGAAGTTTTGGTGCTTTGTGTTTACATGAATTTTTATGCCATGACAGTTCGATATTTTATCTGTTTTGAATTGTCTACATGTTAGTTAAGTGTTTTAAGTATTAAAATGGGTGAAAACTGTATAAGAGAAAAATTGGTAAAATGACCATTTTAGCCTTGCAACCTTTGAAGTGTATTCTAACATAATAGAATGCATTTCGAGGGTTGCGGCGATTGTTACGTGCCCAATTATGGTGTCGGTGCGTGACATACACAGTCTCAATTTTTTGCTTAATTATGCATGTATATGGAGTAGTGGAGATAAGGTTGCATTGCAAGCTTATGGTTTACATTCTTCATTGGAATGCATTTGAGTGAAAACCACTTTAACTTGGTTAGAAGAGTGAATTGTGAGATCTCCATACCTTGTTCAGCTAAACTTGAATGAAGGAAGCTTTTTATACATTCTTTGTTTCTTCTTGATGATTAGTTTTCATTTTCAACTAGTATTGTATGTTTATCTTTTCCTTAAGATTCGGCAGTGCCTTAATCTGCATAAGTATATCAATTTGCTCTTGGAATACTTGCTCGAAGTTCTGAACTGTATTATTATTCACATTTGCTAAGGGACTAGCAAACCTTTAAGTGTGGGGGAAATGTTATAGCCATAAATTAATACATTTACTTTGTGCTCAGTTAATCTTGGTTTATAGCTAGCATAGTCTTAATTATCTCATTTAAGCTTGTTTATATCTTGGCAGGTTAATTATGGAGCTTAGTGATGATAATGAACATTTAAAGGCTGATTGAAGCAAGAATGGAAGAACTACCCGAGAAGTTAAACTACAAGGCCTAATGGTGCCATTCTACTACCTAATGGCGCCGTTACATGTTAAACTTGTTCAGCCGAATGCTTGTGCACAACAAAGGTTCCTAACGGCTCCATTCTAGTTCCTAGTGGCGCCATTCCTCTCCAAAGCATGAAAGGCCGGATGTGTCAGGATTAAACTGGTACCTAACGGCGCCATTCCATTTGCTAATGGCGCCGTTACACTTCAAGGTGTTCAAGGTGTGCAAGTCGGGAGAAGTTAGCATTTGGTGCAAGACTGAAGAAGACAGAACGGCGCCACTCCAGTACCTAATGGCGTCGTCCCATGAAAACCCCTTTTTGTCCTTTAGTGTCTCTATGTTCTAGTTAAATTAGAGGGGCAATCATGTAATTGAGTCATATATAAATAGTGTTTTGTAGACCAAAATATAGAGGAGAGAAGAGGAGAGGAGAGAAGAGAATAGAGAGAACAGAGAATCATTCGGGACGATTCAATTCCAAGAATCATTTCTCTTTAATTCGCACAATTCATTTTGTTTCTTTTCTTGAATTCTCTCTTATTCTTACTGAATATTCTTTGGTTTCTCACTCAATTCATGAGTGAGTAAACCCTTAATTCATTCTATTGTTTGTTGATTAAAAGGGTTTGCAAAGTTAGTGAGGCTCTTGTTCTTAATTTCAATTGATCCGATCAAGTGTTTTGGAATCTCTGATTGGCTTGAGATATGATTTTCTTATTCTTGGTTTATGAATGCATGCGTAAGTTGGGAATGGGAAAATCATTAGTTAGATCCTGAGTTTGTGAATCTTTAGTAACTAACCTTGATCTTAGAACAAAGGGAAGACATAAGACTCTTTCTTGGGATTTCAGATATTCAATGGCTGGGTAGACGCGGAGTATATCTGGGTTGATTGCATGCTGTACTGATATTCTTTGCTTAATGCTTTATTCAATCCGTAAATCATCATTGCAAAGATTGTTGGTTCGGTGCGGGTAAAAGGGGCCAGTCTAGGAATCAATAGTACTAGGTTGGACTATTCAGTCATCAATATGGATTTTAGGAATCTTTAGTACTAATCTTCATAAGCGTGCCATTTGATTGATTAATTATATGGTTAGTGGGCCTGGGATCTAATTGTTCCTTTACCCTTTTTAATTAACAAATGATAGAATGAATATCTATTTCATTGTTCATTTCTGCCTTATTTACACTGTTCTTCCTTAATCTTGCCTTTAGTTATTTCTGTTTTCATCCCAAACCCCCTTTATATTTCTGTGGAATGTTCAGTATATAAGCACGGTAAATCCATTCTTTTGCCTCTCTGTGGATTCGACCTGTTATTGCCGCTACTACTCAGTACTGGTTTATAACAGAAATTTTACTCTCTTGACTGTCTTGATGACGGCCGGTCAACATCTTTGATCAATTTTGGATCGATTGCATTCCTACTATAGATTCGTTAGTTCCTTTTGAACTTCAGTAATGGTACCATCTCCCATTGCTAGACTGGAGGGTTTTGATACCAATTAACACTAACAAACCTAAAATAATTGAAATATAGAGAGGTGAAAGCAGAGAAGGGAAGAGAGAATTAAGAGAGAGTTAGAGAAGAAATTTACGAAGAGATAATGGTTTGTCTAGTTGTATTGCTTTTATCATATCTTCGAAAGAATTACAAGGCTTATATAGTATCCTCTAATTACATACTTAACATCTAGTTATGTCTTAATAGATTAGGTAAACAAGCATTAGTGAAACCGAAATGAAATAACTTGGGCTTGGTTCAACATATAAACTGGTCTAGGCTAATGTGGCTACTACATGCATCAAAATCCCTTAATATCACTTTCAAATCCTTGTTTTTCTTGAGTTAGGGTTTTCTAGTTTGAAGCTTTAACAGGGAGATTTGTGATTGATTGCCAAGATGGAGAAGTTAAAAGGAGAGGAGGGGAACATAATTGTTGAAAAGCAATGGTTATTTTCGGTCACACATGGCTGGATCAACGTCTTTTTTGGTTAGGTTATTTCATTTTTTTTAAAATGCAGCTTTAAAGAAAATTTGGACTGTCACGCCCTGACCCGCCCAGGTTGGCCAAGTGGCAACTGCCGCGCTGCCTTGAAGTACGTGTCAACTAGTCCCGCACGAGAAGCACCGCAAGGCATTGAAATAGATACCATCGCTGCAAAACAACTAAAACTCTAATTAAAAATAATTTAATAAAAATAATATATTTAAAAGCAATACCAATGGATTAAATTAAAGAAATACCTACGCAGCGAAAACACTAAGCCTAAGCCACCGACGCCTCCTAGTGAGCCTCCATTCTACTTGCTGACCTCGTATGCGAATCTACATCCATCCACATTGGATACAGGTGAGTGACAGAGGTTCAATGAATCTTCATCAGGGTTAGGGAAAATAAGGATAATCCAAAATAGAATAATAATAAAATAAATTATTTTTCTTTTCAAAAACTCTTTTCTGGTTCTCCTACAGAGAATCCACTTTTAAAACTCTTAAATAAATAAATATATAAATCTCAAATGGGCTGGCATCTCTTTCATACTGGAGGCTCGACCCGTCGGTCGCATACCTCACTACACCGAGGGCTATCTCTTTTCTTTCTAAAACATTTTCACATTTTTTCTTTCTCTAGCTCGTTCCTTCGGTGGTGCCCGTCGCTATGGTGGAACATAGCTACCTGGAGCCTTGGCGAGCTTCCCTATGTGCCTCTCCCAGGATATCGTCTCACTGTGCCCCTCGATAGGCAGTCCACGGCTGAGAATCATGCATGCCCTCAAACTCGGTCCACGCTCCCGCGTATATAAGAGCACCGAGGAACCCACTCAATCACTCATCTCCCAAGGGTATCATACCCTCAATAATCATGAAATAATAATATTTAATATATATATATATATGTATAAAACATATACATTTAAAACATATAAACACACACACATAAGTCTTTATATTTTCTTTAAAAATATCCCACTCTCTATATGGGTATATCACCATACAAATGTGTGCGCGTGGATTTCCCGTATCCCAAAGCTTTTGAAAACATTTATATTTTTAAAACATTTTTAAAACCTTTGTGCCCAGTGGCTAAACAAAGAAGTCTAGGCCACTCACAGTATTGGGAGATTCGTATACTCCCAAGCACTCCATGTAGCTTAACCTCTGGAGCATCGCCGCACTCAATTCAACCGGAGCCCTAATACACGGAAATATACGTTAGCATTTCTGATTAAATTTATGAATGCACCTACGAGGCCCAAACATGACCTAAGACTGGGCTTGAATGTGATTTGCGGCTTAGAAAAGTGTCCGGGTGGTTTCGGGGCTAAAATCGGACTCTTGACAAAAAATTACCAAAATACCCCACTCAGGTTGGGCCAAGTTCTATGTGAATTTGGGCCCAGAAAGCCCTCCTGCGATATATTTATATGTTATAATTCTAACTCTACGATACCCCTGGGAGATGAGTGATTGAGTGGGCTCCTCGGTGCTGCAATATATGCGAGAGCGTGGACCGAGTTGGAGAGCACGCATGAGGCTCAGCTGTGGACCACCTATCGAGGGGCATGGTGAGATGAGACCCTGGGAGAGGCCCGTAGGGAAGCTCGCTAGGGCTCCAGTTTGTTGTGTTCCACCACAGCAAGGCTAACATCAAGGGAATGAGCCAATGAGTAAAGATAAAGGATTTGAATTTTGAGATAGCCCTTGATGGTCCAGCGGGCACCCAAGTGCACGGGTGTACCTTTGGGACGATTTCAGATGCCAGCCCATTTATGAATATTATATTTGATATTTGTTTTGGTGTGGGATTTCATATGATTTTACTAAATGATTTTAACAAATGAATTTTAGATTATTTCATATCCCTAGCCTGAGGTGATCGGTCATTAAACCGGGTCCCTCATAGGGTACATATATATTTGTACTCACACCATTCACCTTTGTTGTCAGGTCATCAGGCTTCGGAAGACAAGCGTCCAGGTGGTCAGTGATCCTAATATACCACTAAGGACATGATTTTGTAGGTGCTACCCTTTTTCCTTATGAATCTTGGCTCGGAATAGTAGTGCACGTTATTATATATTATCTTTTTCCGTTGCATGTTTGCACCATAAAATGTGCCACTTACACTTTATAAATATTTTAAATAATATTTTGTATATTATTTTTTATATGAAAAATGTTTTCATATATTGCTCGTATATCCTTTATTTATGCCTTGTACCACTTGGATTGCCCGCCTGACGAGGCACACATTTCGAGGTGGTACGACGGTTGTCACGTGATCGGGCCTGCGGGTCAGGGCATGACATCTCGGACTGGGCTGGGCCTAAAAGGCCTCTCCGGGGCGAATTGGGCCAAGTCTCGCACGAGATCTACATGGCTCCCACGCGGGACTTGCATGACTCCCGAGTGGGACTGCACGGCTCTCGCACGGGACTTGCACAGCTCCCACATGGGACCTGCACGGCTCCTGGCGAGAGACGAACCAAAAAGCTCAGGAACCGAGCCTGTTGCTTCATTTTCTACATCGTTCGATCACCAATCATCCAAAGAACTTATCCAGGCGATCCTTGCGATGCCCACAACACGTTTACCGAAAGAAAACTCCAAATCATTGGCTCAAAGTTTCTATATCTCAAATCTAATCTTAAAATTTAACAAAAAGCTATACCTAACTTTGAGTAGAGATCTCTCCTAGATCGATGCATGGAAATACGTGAAACTTAATAAAACGTAATAAAACGTAGATCGAGGCAATTAGAATAGCATATTAGAATCTTATCTTGATCTGTCGGTCGATTTGTCCGGATCGGCCAAAAGTCCAAAATTTCTCCGAGAGAGCCAATGGGAGGAGAGGAAGTGAGGGAGAAGAAAAATGAGAAGGGGAGAGCTTATCTCCCCCTATTTATAGATAAGCTCGACACCAAGTCTACTCGAATCCCGAGTAAGACTTAATTCCCTCTTTTTCCACTTCTCATAATCTCGATCATTAGCATAATCCACCGACCAATTCACCAATGGATATCCAATCCATTGGTTATGGACTTAAAGAAGTCCAACAAATGCTTCCATACATGGTCACCTGTCTCATCTTCCAACTAAGCCGTATCTTAAGCTTAACTTCTCTTCTCAATTAGGCACATCCAGATCGACGTATTCCCAAGTTAATACACCATCTTATACTATTCCCATTACACAGAAAAGTCAAATTAGGTCCGGGTGTGTCATATATATATATGTATGTGTTGAGACATTTTACCGCTCCGACGATAAATGACATGGCGTGAAAAATACTCGGGACTAAACAGTCGAAAAACAAATGGAGTCGCCACTAACCTTTTATTTTTAATAGGTGTGGTTAGTCACCTATTGGTTTAACTTTACATAAATCTTGGAAGATTACGTCAAGTTAAGGAAAGAAACTGGTCTACGAAAAAGATTTTAGGTTCGTGGGTCGGTTACGCTCGGGGAAGGATTAGCATCCTCGAGACGCCCGGAAATTGGTACCACAAAAGTCTTAAACTATTTTACTTGGAAAATAATAATAAAATGTGTTTAAAATCATTTTAAGAAAAACATAATTTCAAATGTTGGAATAAATATTCCTTTTAATGTGGGATAAAAATCCCATTATAAAAGCTAAATTCGAAATTTAAAGACTTAATGTCGGAATGAACATTCCTTTTGATGTGAAAATCCATAGCCCAATTTTGAATATGAAGAAATTTCCTACTTAGAATAGAGATTCAATTTCTAAATAGGAATAAATATTCTTCTAAAATCGAAGTTAAGTTTTAAAAAATGAGGATAGATATCCTTTTATGAAAAACAAAGATTTAATTTTAATTTTAGAAAGTCTCAATAATGAGAATATTAATTGAAACCTTCTAGAAAACATTTTGCAAAAAGTTGGGATAAACATCCTCAAATTCATGCTTTGAAATTTACATTAAGAGACTTTAATTATGATTACTTAAATTAAAATCTCTTAGAACGATTTAATTTTAAAATAATGTCGGAATAAATATTCCTTTTAATTTGATGAAGGGAATAGTTTGACAAAAATTTAGTTTAGTAGGAAAACCTTAGTAGATTAATAAATTAAGACCTTTCAAAAAAAAATAAATGTTCTTTATATCAAATAAAACTGATTTTTAAAAAAGGAATTTTAAAGATTTAAAAAAAATAAACATTCCTTTTATTGGAGTTAAAAATGCATTTTTGATAAAAATGAAGTTTACTTGAAGGATCTTAATTAATTAAATATACTAAAGTTCTCCCAAAAAGGGATTTTGGAAAATTAAAAAAAGGTCAAAAGAAAATGAATATTCTCTTTCAAAGAAATAAAAATAAGAAAAGAAATTTGAAAAGTGATTTTTTAACAAAACTTGAATTAATTTGAGAGGCCTTAACTATAATTGGGTAGTTAAGATCTCTCAAAAAAAATTTCTAAGACATGTTTTGAAATTAATGTTGGAATAAACATTCCTTTTAATTTAATTGGGCCTCTTAAACAAGAGATTTTCTTAAAATAAAGTAAAAATAAAACATAAAAGTAAAAATAAAATAAATAAAAACAAAGGATTTTGGAATTAACATTCCTTTTTGTAAAAAGAAAAATTTTTTGAGTTCGTTCGCAAATTTTAAGAATTTAAAGAAAATCATAAACATGATGCATGCTTTTTATGAAAATTACATGAAAAACATATTTTTTAATTTTGAAAGGATGAAAAATTCTCCCGGGCCCAATCGGACTCCCGATTAGACACCGAAAAAATCTTTTCATCGGAGAAAACCTTTAGAAACCTCGGACTCCCAAGGCATCTTTCGGTTACCCCATGCGTATGAATTTTTGAAAATCAATGTTCTAAATTTAATCATGTATGAATGGGACAAGGAAACATGGGTTAGTATATATATATATACACAATTAATCACACAATATAAAATGGTAAATAAATAGGACATGGAAATTTAAAACCAATTTTTTCAAGATCAAATTGCAGGGAAATTAATTTAACACATACAAGCAAGCCTAACTTAAACAAATTCATATTCATGGTCAAAGGTGTAATATCATGCAAAATTTAATTCATAATTGAATAAACATATATACAGGGGTAAAAAGATAATTTTACAATCAAGATTAAATTTTTAATTAAGCATACATATGAGGGCAAAAAGGTAATTTAATGCAAGATATAATTTCTACTTAAGCAAAAATACATGCAAAGGCAAAAAGGGTGATTTTACATACAAGATTAAATTTTAATTAAAAAGCATACATAAAAGGGCAAAACAGTAGTTTAACACATGATATAATTACTAATTAAGTTAACATATCCATAAGGGCAAAGAGGTAATTTTATATGCCAACATAAATTTTTATATTAGACAAAACACATATTGAAGGGCAAAAAGATAATTTCTATGATAAAAAAATTAAATCTTAAACTAAATATGCATTTATATAAGTTTAAAAATTTAATTTTTTATTTAAAAAAATCAGAGATTATTTCTATTTAAATAAAAGTGATAAAAAATAAAATAAACTTAAAGATTCAATTTTTACTAACCAAGCTTTCATTTTTAATCAAGCTAAAATATTTATAAGCAAAAAAGGTGCAATTTTTAATCCCAGGCTTAACATTTAACTAAGCAAACAAGTTAATCAACTTAAAGTTATGATCTTTATAATCAAGATTATATTTTTAATCAAACAAGAATGTGAATATAAGCTCAAAAATATAATCTTTTTAATCAAGATTAAGACTTTCAACTAAGCATACACATGGAATGGGTAAAGCAAGTTTGAAAAATAATAAACAAGAATACAAAACAATGAAAGTTAGAAACTTTTTGCATAATCATGTAAATAATTAAGAGAAATGGCACATTAACAAAAAATAACATAAAATAAATAAGCAAGTAAAAAAAAATCATCTTGAATATATTTGAAGCATATATTAAACTAAGCAAATTATTTAGCAATATACAAAAGCTTTATAAATCATAAACATCATCATAAAAAGAAAGTTAACAAATTTAACAAGACAAAGCAAGAATGTATTAAAAGTAAAAAGAAATGATCTTGAAAATAAAGCTAAGGACTTTACCTTAAAAGATGAAGTTTTGTACCAAAACAAAAAAAGAAAAGATAATAATGGCTTTGTGGAGAAGAGAATGGCTAAAAATTGATGAACAACAAGCCTTTTTCTCTATTTTCTCTAGCCAATCTGTTTAAAATAAATCAAGAAGGAGAAGAAAAATTTTCTTTTGGACTCTCTTTCTCTCTTCTCCTCTCTCTATTTTTTGTGTTTGAAGAAAAAAAATTAGCTCTCTTCCACGCTCTGTTTCTTGAAGAGAAAATGCTGAAGCTTTTGTTTGAGAAAAAATGCTAAAGCCTTTTTTTTGCTCTCCGTTTCCTCCTCGTTTCTTCTTCTCTGTTTTTTTTTTTGAAAGAGTGCTCCAGCCCTTCTGTGTTCTCCCTTTTTTTCTTTAAAAATGGCCAGCTCTCCCTCTTTTATTTTGAAACTCTAGTCGTGCTTTCTTCCCCACACAAAACCCCGGAAACAAGGAGCCAAAAGCCAACTGACCCCCCCCAAAACACGGAACCAAAACCGAATAACAATGAAGCTGTCAGTTGTTCAAAACTGAAAAACACGGACCTCTCACTCTTACTCTGTTCAACTCGGTCCACTCCCTTAAGGCTTAGAAACCCCTTCTACTTCCTCCCTAGTGGTAAGCGGAGAAGCAATGGACACTGCAGGTTTCCTCTTCTCAAGAAAAGAATTAACAGCTTTGGCAAAATCAAGCTTCTGGAGGAGGACTGTTTTTGTAGCCTTCAAAACTTCTTCCACAGATCTCCCTGTACCAATATACTCTGAAACTACCTCCCACCTTCGAGATGTCCCTTTGGGATACTTCTGCATTCCTTTTCTTAAAAGCTCAATCTCTTCCTTGGTCCAAGGTTTCTCCTTCTTCTCAAAGCTGCTCAATAGGACACTTCCATTAGACACGGCAGTACCATTCTGCTGTGAGCTATTCTTTTCATCCAACTTCTTCTCCTCCAGATTGTCTTTGTATCCACGAGCCTCTCTGATTATTTTTGTCTGCTCTAACCCTTCTTTGTTCTCTATCTTATCACATAAACTTTTAAACTCTTCAGTACCAAGGGACATACAAAGACTTTCCACATCATCCTCAGAAAGATCAAGCAAATGCTGAGATAAAGCAGATGCACAAAGGGTTCGAAGGCGAGTTCGCTCTTTCCTAAGGAGTTTCTTCTCTTTCTCCTTTGTTTTCTTTTGTTGTAAAGCAGCTTCACCAGCTCTTTTCTCCTCCTCCTCTTTCCGGCGTCTCTCCTCTTCAGCAGCCCTAGCAGCTTCTTCCTCCTGCAACTGCTTTGCACGAAACTTAGCTTCCTTCTTCCTCTGTTTCTCAGTTTTCTCCTTTTCCTTTCTCCTAAGTATTCTTGGGTCTCTTTTATAGGCATTGTCAACAAGTGTACGTATTCGAGCATATTCCTCCTTCCTAGCCTTCTCGGACAACTTTGCATTCTGCCTCTCCATCCACCTTTTATGATCACGAGACTCGGCTTGCTCAAGGTCATACTCATCTGCATGTGGGAATTCCCTCCAGCTTTTAAAACTATACCAAAAATTATAGAAATTATCCACATCTTTCAGTGGAGTACTGTCATCGCTTAACGTTGGGAGAGGTTGGGTCACCGACCATCGTCCATTCCTCAAAAAAGCCGGACCAAACACCTTGAAGAAGTCTTGTGGGGCACAATCAGTTGGAATTTCATCATCAAACTCGTCAGTGGAGTCATAAATTCTTCTCTTTACAGGATCAATCAAAATCTCATATGCTTCTTGAATAGACTTAAAGCGATTCTCTATTTCATCCTTCTTTGCTTGTTTTGCAGCCTCAGTCTCCTCTGCAAGAAGAAGAGCAGCAAGCTTGTCAGGATGATGCCTCCATTTCAAATGTGCTTATGTCTGCAACAATGATCTCCACATTCCGTAACTGATGATCCCGGCATTGCTCTTCTATAAAAGCTTTCTGTGTGGTGGAGTTGCAAATCCCTGTAACCTTACAATTAGGATATTTCCAGGCAATGTATAGAGAAAGTGAACCCCATCCACATCCCACGTCCAGAACTGTGTGCCCATCTTTTAATTGCGACCTCTCGCAGTACAGCTCCAACATTGCTTCCTCAGGTTCTTCCAAAGTTCTCTCCCCATCAGAGAAATAACAGCAACTGTATTTAAAATTCTTCCCGAGAACCAACTTGAAGAAAGAGGTTGGAAGCTCGTAATGTTGAGTTTTAGGCTTATCCGTCTTGATAGCTATAGGCATCTCCATTAAAGAGTTAGCGAATCGGAGGAGGTCAGAGAGTTGGAGTTGGGCGGAGGTGTGGACATGAGAATAGCGTGGGCTGCCATGGCAGCTATGGCTGCAGCTTGCATTTGAGTGAATGAAAGGTTATGATGAGATAAAATACGAGCTGAGGCTGTGGTGGCTGATGATATGGGGCACCAAATTATCCATCTGGGTTTGCTATGGTTCGGTGGATGGTGCTGAATGGTCTGTGGGGACCGGTGGCATGGCTGCTTTGGTGGCTGTGGGACGGTGGCGGCTGCTGTTGCTGTGGAGATGAACTGCTGCCATTTGGGATTGGTGTTGGTACGAGAATAGGCATCGAAGTCTTCGAGGATGCGAGTGATGGCTTTGAAAAGAGAGATGGCTCTCGTCTTTAGAGGTTCCAAATTCAGCTGTTGCTGCACCGCCTGGTTCAGCCTCTCCGCCGCCCCTGCTCCTTCGACTACCTGATTCTGTTGCTGTTCGTGTTATGGGTGCATGGTTGGCGACGGGTATCGCACGGTGTCCATCCACCGGTTTGGCACCCATGGCTGTGGTGGCTGCTTTGTGGACGCTGTAGCAGCTATGGAGCAATGAAAGCTGGTAGTTGCGGTGCAACATGCAGCAACAGGAGCGACGGCTTGGCTGTTGGTAATGGTTCTCTTGCATGGCTTGATTAGAGAAAAGAAGGAGAATAAGCCGTGGCTTTTGGGCTTATACATATATAATATTCATATATATATAAGTATATATATATATTTAGGTATATATATATACACATAAATATATGTACGAATATATATAAGTATTCATATGTATGCACATAAATATATATGTATACATATAATTACAAATATATACACATACATATAAATATATATACTTACATACCTATTTTGAAAAGTCACAATCAAGGAAATTGTTCTAAGCATAAACCATTTTGAAAAGTCACTTTAAGCAGAAATGAGTTTAAATTTTGAAGAAATTGCCCCAAACAGATATAATTTTAGAAAACCACTCGAAACAGAAATCATTTTGAACTTTTGAAGAAATTGTCCTAAACAGAAACAATTTTGAGAAAACCAATCTAAACAGAAATGATTTTGAACTTTGAAGAAATTGTCTTAAACAGAAACAATTTTGAAAAAAAACCACTCTAAACAGAAATGATTTTGAACTTTTAAGAAATTGTCCTAAACAGAAATAAGTTTAAGAAAACCACCCTAAACAGAAATGATTTTAAGCTTTCGAAGAAATTGTCCTAAACAGAAACAATTTTGGAAAACCACCCTAAACAGAAATGATTTTAAATCTGAAGAAATTGTGCTAATTTTGAGAAAACCATTCTGAACAGAAGTGATTTCAAATTTGAAGAAATTGTACTGATTTTGAAAAAAACATTCCAAACAGAGATGATTTTAAATCTGAAGAAATTATGCTAATTTTGATAAAGCCATCCTAAACAGAAGTGATTTTAAATCTGAACAAATTGTGCTAATTTTGCGAAAACCATCCTAAACAGGAGTGATTTTGAATCTAGAGAAATTGTTCTAATTTTGATAAAATCATCCTAAACAGAAATGATTTTAAATCTGGAGAAATTGCTTTAAAAAGAAGTGCTTTTAAACTTTGAATAAATTGCTTTAAAAAGAAATGCTTTTGAGGAAACCGTCCTAAATAGGAACGATCTTAAACTTTGAAGAAATTGCTCTAAACAGAAACAATTTTGAGAAGACCATCTTAAACAAAGTGATCTTAAACTTTGAAGAAATCGCTCTAAACAGAAACAATTTTGAGAAAACCATCTTAAACAAAATGATCTTAAACTTTGAAGAAATTGCTCTAAACAGAAACAATTTTAAGAAAACCATCTTAAACAAAATGATTTTAAATTTTTGAAGAAATTGCTTTAAAATGAAATGCTTTTGAGAAAACTATCCTAAACATGAATGATTTTAAACTTTGAATAAATTGTTTTAAAATGAAATGCTTTTGAGAAAACCATCCTAAACATGAATGATTTTAAACTTTGAATAAATTGTAGAAATAATTCATGCTAAATAGAACTGAATCACGGATAATTACCTTAAGCAAGAAAAAACCTTAAAGCAGTTTTGGAGAGTTACCTGAGGAGCTTCAAGACTAACCTCGCAATTTGAATTGGATTTATGCCTGCAATTTTTGAACAATGACAGGATGCATGATGAATGTTTATGAGGAATGACGCTAAAATGATGCGATTTGCATGCTCATGCTTAAATGACAATGCCTTTCTACTTTGCCTCAAAGGTTTCAAGATAGCCTTCTGGCTTGGTTCGACCTACATTCTTCGAAATTGGAGAACATCTTCTTGTCACATCTTTTCTGGCATAAACATGCCCCAAACCCTTATTTCAAATCATTTTTGCCTAAACATCCTAGTTTGAGATAATTTCATTCACGTGTCACCTTGCTTTGGGCACCAAAAGTATGTTGTTGAGCTCATGTTTACCCTCACATTTCTTTCCTTTTTTGTGTTGGGAGTTGACTTCAAATGTTATGGCATTCACTTACCTGTTTGTTCGCCCTTTCATAATAAAGAAATTATGCAATTCGTATTTAAGGAGAAATACATGGATCATAAACAATGCAAAAATATATTTATAGACAAACTTATAACAAGTCATGACAAGGATTTAACAAATAAGTTTATAACAAAAGAAAAAGAAGGGTATATGACCTTAATGCGATGAATGCACAGATAGCAGAGTGTCGGTCATCTGTGCCTTGCCTTCGAGTGACTCATCTTCGTTGAAGTGACGTTTGACGAGGTCTGATGATTTATGATTACTCCGACCCTCGTAACCGAACAAGACTTCTTGTACAAGTTAGGTGCCCTTTTGTCGTGCTTTCTCAAACTGTCTTTTCAGGTTTTAAGCTTAGGAACCAACCTGATTGGATCTGAACCACCCTTTCGGGTTTTCGCCTCAGACCCCTCCTTTTCTTCTCTTTTTCGGACTCAAGCCACCTTTTAAGGTTTTCAACTTGAGACGCTCTTTTCATTTTTCATTTTTTTTATTTTTTCATTTTTCCATTTTTTTCATTTTTTTTTTCATTTTTTCATATTATTTATTTTTTTTTCATTTTTTTTATTCTTCAGGTGTAGTATTTCTTCACAGCATCGGCATTGATCGGATGTGGCAATTCATCCCCATCCATTTCTTGCAAGATTAGGGCACCTCCTGAGAATGCTTTCTTCACCGCATAAGGATCATCCCAATTTGGAGTCCACTTTCCTCGGGGATCATGCTGAGTAAATAGCACCAATTCTCCTTCTGTAAACTCACGCGGACGTACCCTCTTATCATATGCGCGCATCATTCTCTTCTGATATAATTGACCATGGCAAAATGCTTTGAGACGCTTCTCTATAATCTAGTTCAATTAGTCAAATCTCTCCTGCACCCAATCTGACACTTCGAGCTTCACCTCTCTGTATACTCTCAAAAATGGGATTTCCACCTCCATCAGCAACTGCTTCCACTCCATGAACCAAAGAAATATGAAGTTGCCCCGGTGGATACTCTTATAGTAGTGCGGTAAGCATGTAGAGTGAAAGAAAGTTTCTCATACCAATATTCATAGGTCAATGTCATCTTCTCAACTATCTTCTTGATGTTCTTGTTTTGCTGCTTCAACTGCCCCATTCAACTTAGGGTGGTAAGGGGTAGAATTGCTATGCTTGGTCTTGAATTGAGAGCACACTGCCTCTACCATCTAATTGTTGAAATTCTTGGCATTACTGGTGATGATTCTTTTCGGCAACCCATATCGGCAAATGATTTCTTTCTTCACAAACCTGATGACCACTTACTACATTATACTTGCATAAAATGCTGCTTTGACCCATTTGGTGAAGTAATTGACGGTCACCAGAATGAATTGATGTCCATTAGAAGCTTTTGGTGAAATTGCCCCAATCATATCTTTGCCACACATTGAGAAAGAACATGGAGACGAAATAACATGTAGTGTTTTGGGAGGCATGTAAATCTGATCAGCATAAATCTGGCACTTATGACATTTCCTTGCATGATTGATACAATTTGTCTTCATTGCCATTTGAATTCTTAAGATGCAAGCTTCGTACTTCGCCATATTTTTTGTGCAGTCAAAGTCAAGCCTTGCTATTGCTGAGTATTGATTTCTATTTGAGGATATGAGGACAGCTCCTACTCCATGCCCCAGTGCATTTGACGCCCCATCAAAATACATTCTCCATTTCTTTTCTTGCTCTAGCTCGGTGTTGAATATCAAATCCTCATCAGAAAACTCAAACTTCAATGGCTCGTAGTCATCAACTGCTCTATTGGCTAGAAATTCAGCAATAACAATTCCTTTGATAGCTTTCTGGGAGACTTAAACTATACCATATTCTGACTGTAGTACTTGCCATCGAGCCAATCGTCTTGACAATGAAGGTTTCTTAAAGAGAAATCTGATCGGATCCAGCTTTGCTATCAACCATGTACTATCTTAATCTCTGAGCCGCCCATGCCAATGCGTAGCACATCTTTTCTGTTTGAGAATACTTGGCCTCACACTCTATAAACTTCTTGCTGACATAGTAAATCGCATGCTTTTTCTTACCGGTATCATCATGTTGCCCCAACACACAGCCCATGAAATTCTCCAATACCGTCAAATACATCATCATCTCCTAAAGTAAGGCAAGATCTGTTTGTCTTCTCATTCAATCAGTCTCATAAGACTAAGGGGAAAAGAGTAATCATCATCATCATTATTGTCAAAGTCATCCGCACCGATGAACCAGTCGAAGTCAGGCTCGAGAGGACCCTCTTTGCTATCTTTGCATTCATCACTTGAGGTTCTTTGAGTCAAGGGATAATAAGGCAATATATATACATATATATACATATATGTATTTGATCCATGAATAAAAATAAAATGGTAAAACAAATAATAAGGGTAAAGAGAAGAAAGCACGAAGTTCAATGAATAGAATTATGATATGAAATAGGGACAGGGAGTTTAAGAATATACATGACAGAGAGTTTAAGAATGCATAATATCAAAATTATGAATGACAGAGCAAATATGAAAGTAAAACTCATAACATATGAAGATCAACCATCAACGCTCTTAGGCAGAAATGTAGGACAAAAAGTGCTCAAAGTTGCCAAAGCTTATTACATGTCAAAATCTACTATCATGATCGCTGCCTCAAAAACTTGCCAGTTGTTTAAATTGGTCCCTGGTGTTAACTGCCAGACCCATGTTTCACCGTTGCTTGATTCCTCATATTCCAACACAGCTAATTCAGCATTAATAGCATCTACTCCATTCCTGCCATGATTAGGAAACGAATTTGCCCCTATGTTTGACTGCACACCGGTATCCAAAGTCAAACGACCTTCCTTGATAATCTCTTGTACCACTTCTTTCAATCTCATGCAGTTTTCAATGCTATGCCCCTTGGCTTCTGAGTGATAGGCGCATGTTGCATTTTCATCAAACCATTTAGGATAGGGAGGCTGTAAAAGGGTCGAGTACTGAACCGGTTCAATCATCTTGCTATTCAATAGCTTGGTGTATAGCTCTGTGTAAGTCATAGGGATGGGAGTAAATTGTTTCCTTTTCTTTGGTGGTCTTGGATTTCGGTTTTGGGTGTTTGGTCTTGGAACAGTGGAAATGGTGTTGGACACTGGGTACTGGTAAGCATTTTGAGGTTGTGTATAGTTGGGAGGAGGATACTGGTAAGTATTTTGAGGTGGTGTGAAATTGGCCGGATGGTATTGGTGTTGGCATGGTTGGTATTGGAGTTATGGGTATTGTTGGTATCCTTCACATCTTATAGTATTCACTCCGCCTTTCTCCTTTTTGGAACTCTCATTGGCTGCACTGGACTCCCCATCATCTAACTTACCGGTCTTGAGTGCATTCTCCACCATTTCTCCAATTAAGACCAAGTCAGTGAAACTCATGGTGGCACCAGCTATCATATGGCTATAATATGGAGCCTTCAAGGTGTTAATGAATAGCCATGTCATCTCTTTCTCAGTCAAAGGAGGGTGAATCTGAGTTGCCACGTCCTTCCATCTTTGGGCATATTCAGTGAATGACTCGGAAGACTTTTTCTCCATGTTTTGCAAAGTCAGCCTGTCGGGTCCCAAATCCGTCATGTGCTTATACTGATCAATGAAAGCCCGGGCTAGATCATTCCAAGAGTGAATGCCCCGCCTATCCAACTTGTTATACCACCGTATTGCTGACCCAGTGAGGCTGTCTTGGAAACAGTGAATCAACAGTTTATCATCTCAAGAATAAGTGGCCATCTTCTGGCAATACATAGTAATGTGGTCTTTAGGGCATGTTGTCCCTTTGTACTTCTCGAATTCAGGCACTTTGAATTTTGGTGGGATCACCAACCCATCTACCAAGCTCAATTCATAGGCATCAGTAATGCCATAAGCATGAGTGCCCTCCATGGCCTTGAGCCGCTCCTCTATCTGGCTCAATATCCTTTGACTTTCGGCCCCACCGATCTCTCTCTCAAATTGTTCATCAAGCACAAACACGGGATTGTTTGGGGTGTGTCCAGGGGCAGGAGGTGGAATTGGTTGAGTTGTTGGGATTCCTCCATTTGTGGTAAACATTGAGGGTGTAAAAGGGTGCACACCGGGTGGAGGTGGTGGGAGGGTGAATGTGTTTGTGATTGGTTGAGGAATTTGTGTTTGATTTCCTTGCAAAGGTATATTGAGTGCGGGGGGTGAGAGAGAGGCAATCGTAGGCTGAGTTGTGGGGAGTCCGTGTGGGAGTGTACTCGGAGAAGATTGCCCATTGGAATTGTTGCCTGAATTCGCCATATTTTGTTGTCTCATACTGGCCACCATTTCTGCCATCTGATCCAATTGTTTCTATAGATCCTCGTTTGCCTTCCTTAACTATTCAATCTCGGCAGCTTACCCTTCCATGGTGATTTTGGATTGCGGTCTAGTGTTATATCTGTGTGTTGGAGGTGCTATCTTGAAACCCTTTGATGTAATCACAAGGATGAATCAGATTCCCTTATTATGAATGGAATGTATGTATGAACATGCTTGATGAAAATGCAACCATGGGATGCAAAAATAAGGGGAAGAAATGACAAAAAGGAAATGTCTTAGCTGACCATTAAAATAAATTATATACATGGATGCATATATACAAGTACAGTATGAAGTAGAATAAAAGGAAGCATGTCAATGATTAGATGTAGATGCAAAAATGAATGGTTTACAACAATTTAACTATAAAGGATAACCGGTCATTTCTTCAGAACGAGGCCAAGAGACCAAATATCCGTTGACCCAAAGATTGACCTTATTCATCAGCCATGACTAATTTCCCTTTACAATTATCTTGTTGCGAATGATTCTACAATGAAATGCATGTCATGTGATGATGGCAATAAAACGCAATGATCATGGATATTTAAAGGAAACAAGGAGATTATAAGACAAAGTATAAATATGTACTGATAAAGTGAGGAAGAAAACAGATATACGATATATCATTGTGAAAGAAAACAGACAAAGTGAGGAAGAGAACAAATAGCATGCCAATATGGAGTAAGCATATATATACAAATAAAGTGAAATAAAACAAACAGATTCTGAAATGAATACAAATAGCATATCATCATGGAAAAAGAATTTGCACAAAAAGGCAAAAGAAAACAGACAGTTTATACAAACAACGTGCTATCGTGAAATAAGCATATGTACAGAAAAATAGACAGTTTATACAAACAGCATGTCATCACGAAATAATCAGAAATCAGACAAACAGCATGCCATCATGAAATAAGCAGATAAAACGAAAGGGATTGACAAAGGTAAGAAGCCATCCCCCCTTTGTGTCCTAAGAAAATGAGTTTTCTCCAACGGGTTTGGCTCTATCTAGGTTAGATTTTGGGTTCTTCTACATGCTGGGTTTAAAGCTCTAGACAAGGGTACCCATCGGACAAGATGGGGTGGAGGCAACCCCGTCGCCCCCTCCTAAATAAAGGTGAAGTTCGGACTTCCGAACTTTTATGTTATGAATTGTGTTGTGTGTGAGGGAGGGACTTATACCTTTACCAAGTGCCTTTCGGTGAATTAGTGAACATTCGGGGAAGCAGAAGCAGGAAGCAGAAAAATTTCACTATCACATGTCAACACACGATCAGTCCAATTCAAAATATAGGATAAATAATTAATATGATGAGATAAGCACACATGGCAAACAAGATAGGCATACATGGCATACACAAGGAATTAAAACATGAAAAATACATACAAGTGACTAAAAGGGCAAAAATGGTAAATACAAAAAGCCTACTAGCAAATCAAGACATATAAAGGGAATTGGAACATGCAAAATATATACAAGTAATTAAGCCATAGGGCATGCTAGAGGATCAAGGCATAGGCTAAGAATTAAATCATGCAAAATATAGACGAGTAATAAAACACACAAAGCATACTAGAAGTTCAAAACATAAAAACATACATATAAATTGAATGTGATATGAATGCAAGATGCAATTTTAATAAACTTATTTTTTTGAAAAATCTTCCTTTTTTTTTTCTCTCTTCTTTTCTTTTTTTCTTTTTGGAAAAATTTTGAAGCAATTATTGGAAAAAATTTTAATGCAAATGAATGATGCAATTCATGAAATGAAACTTAAAATATTTTATTATTAAACCCAAGTAAAATAAGACTTAAAAAGTGGCTTGACTCTAAAAAAAATGTGTCCCCAGTGGAGTCGCCAAGCTGTCGAGATGTTTTACCGCTCCGATGATAAATGACATGGCGTGAAAAATACTAGGGACTAAACAGTCGAAAAACAAATGGAGTCGCCACTAACCTTTTATTTTTAATAGGTGTGGTTAGTCACCTATTGGTTTAACTTTACATAAATCTAGAAAGATTACGTCAAGTTAAGGAAAGAAACTGGTCTACAAAAAATATTTTAGGTTCATGAGTCGGTTACGCTCGGGGAACGATTAGCACCCCCGAGACGCCCGGAAATTGGTACCACAAAAGTCTTAAAATATTTTACTTGGAAAATAATAATAAAATGTGTTTAAAATCATTTTAAGAAAAACATAATTTCAAATGTTGGAATAAATATTCCTTTTAATGTGGGATAAAAATCCCACTATAAAAGCTAAATTCAAAATTTAAAGACTTAATGTCGGAATGAACATTCCTTTTGATGTGAAAATCCATAGCCCAATTTTGAATCTGAAGAAATTTCCTACTTAGAATAGAGATTCAATTTCTAAATAGGAATACATATTCTTCTAAAATCGAAGTTAAGTTTTAAAAAATGAGGATAGATATCCTTTTATGAAAAACAAAGATTTAATTTTAATTTTATAAAGTCTCAATAATGAGAATATTAATTGAAACCTTCTAGAAAACATTTTGCAAAAAGTTGGGATAAACATCCTCAAATTCATGCTTTGAAATTTACATTAAGAGACTTTAATTATGATTACTTAAATTAAAATCTCTTAGAAAGATTTAATTTTAAAATAATATCGGAATAAATATTCCTTTTAATTTGACGAAGGGAATAGTTTGACAAAAATTTAGTTTAGTAGGAAAACCTTAGTAGATTAATAAATTAAGACCTTTCAAAAAAAAATAAATGTTCTTTATATCAAATAAAACTGATTTTTAAAAAAGGAATTTTAAAGATTTAAAAAAATAAACATTCCTTTTATTGGAGTTAAAAATGTATTTTTGATAAAAATAAAGTTTACTTGAAGGGTCTTAATTAATTAAATATACTAAAGTTCTCCCAAAAAGGGATTTTGGAAAATTAAAAAAAAATGTCAAAAGAAAATGAATATTCCCTTTCAAAGAAATAAAAATAAGAAAAGAAATTTTAAAAGTGATTTTTTAACAAAACTTGAATTAATTTGAGAGGCCTTAACTATAATTGGGTAGTTAAGATCTCTCAAAAAAAATTTCTAAGACATGTTTTGAAATTAATGTTGGAATAAACATTCCTTTTAATTTAATTGGGCCTCTTAAACAAGAGATTTTCTTAAAATAAAGTAAAAATAAAACATAAAAGTAAAAATAAATTAAATAAAAACAAAGGATTTCGGAATTAACATTCCTTTTTGTAAAAAGAAAAATTTTTTGAGTTCGTTCGCAAATTTTAAGAATTTAAAGAAAATCATAAACATGATACATGCTTTTTATGAAAATTACATGAAAAACATATTTTTTAATTTTGAAAGGATGAAAAATTCTCCCGGGCCCAATCGGACTCCCGATTAGACACTGAAAAAATCTTTTCATCGGAGAAAACCTTCAGAAACCTCGGACTCCCAAGGCATCTTTCGGTTATCCCATGCGTATGAATTTTTGAAAATCAATATTCTAAATTTAATCACGTATGAATGGGACAAGGAAACATGGGTTAGTATATATATATACACAATTAATCACACAATATAAAATGATAAATAAATAGGACATGGAAATTTAAAACCAATTTTTTCAATATCAGATTGCACGGCAATTAATTTAACACATACAAGCAAGCCTAACTTAAACAAATTCATATTCATGGTCAAATGTGTAATATCATGCAAAATTTAATTCATAATTGAATAAACATATATACAGGGGTAAAAAGATAATTTTACAATCAAGATTAAATTTTTAATTAAGCATAACATATGAGGGCAAAAAGGTAATTTAATGCAAGATATAATTTCTACTTAAGCAAAAATACATGCAAAGGCAAAAAGGGTGATTTTACATACAAGATTAAATTTTAATTAAAAAGCATACATAAAAGGGCAAAACAGTAGTTTAACACATAATATAATTACTAATTAAGTTAACTTATCCATAAGGGCAAAGAGGTAATTTTATATGCAAACATAAATT
Source organism: Microcos paniculata (assembly GCA_030664755.1). Lineage (NCBI taxonomy): Eukaryota > Viridiplantae > Streptophyta > Magnoliopsida > Malvales > Malvaceae > Microcos > Microcos paniculata. Next base: position 11,408,824 of record CP131463.1, read on the forward strand.
TTTATATTAGACAAAACACATATTCAAGGACAAAAAGATAATTTCTATGATAAAAAAAATTAAATCTTAAACTAAATATGCATTTATATAAGTTTAAAATTTTAATTTTTTATTTAAAAAAAATCATAGATTATTTCTATTTAAATAAAAGTGATAAAAAATAAAATAAATTTAAAGATTAAATTTTTACTAACCAAGCTTTCATTTTTAATCAAGCTAAAATATTTATAAGCAAAAAGGTGCAATTTTTAATCCTAGGCTTAACATTTAACTAAGCAAACAAGTTAATCAACTTAAAGTTATGATCTTTATAATCAAGATTCTATTTTTAATCAAACAAGAATGTGAATATAAGCTCAAAAATATAATCTTTTTAATCAAGATTAAGACTTTCAACTAAGCAAACACATGGAATGGGTAAAGCAAGTTCGAAAAATAATAAACAAGAATACAAAACAATGAAAGTTAGGAACTTTTTGCATAATCATGTAAATAATTAAGAGAAATGGCACATTAACAAAAAATAACATAAAATAAATAAGCAAGTAAAAAAAATAATCTTGAATATATTAGAAGCACATATTAAACTAAGCAAATTATTTAGCAATATACAAAAGCTTTATAAATCATAAACATCATCATAAAAAAGAAAGTTAACAAATTTAACAAGACAAAGCAAGAATGTATTAAAAGTAAAAAGAAATAATCTTGAAAATAAAGCTAAGAACTTTACCTAAAAAGATGAAGTTTTGTACCAAAACAAAAAAGAAAAGATAATAATGGCTTTGTGGAGAAGAGAATGGCTAAAAATTGATGAACAACAAGCCTTTTTCTCTATTTTCTCTAGCCAATCTGTTTAAAATAAATCAAGAAGGAGAAGAAAAAATTTCTTTTGGACTCTCTTTCTCTCTTCTCTTCTCTCTATTTTTTGTGTTTGAAGAAAAAAATTTAGCTCTCTTCCATGCTTTGTTTCTTGAAGAGAAAATGCTGAAGCTTTTGTTTGAGAAAAAATGCTAAAGCCTTTTTTTTGCTCTCCGTTTCCTCCTCGTTTCTTCTTCTCTGTTTTTTTTTTTTTGAAAGAGTGCTCCAGCCCTTCTGTGTTCTCCCTTTTTTTCTTTGAAAATGGCCAGCTCTCCCCCTTTTATTTTGAAACTCTAGTCGTGCTTTCTTCCCCACACAAAACCCGAGAAACAAGGAGCCAAAAGCGAACTGACCCCCCCCCCCAAAACACGGAACCAAAACCGAATAACAATGAAGTTGTCGATTGTTCAAAACCGAAAAACACAGACCTCTCACGCTTACTCTGTTCAACTCGGTCCACTCCCTTAAGGCTTAGAAACCCCTTCTACTTCCTCCCTAGTGGTAAGCGGAGAAGCAATGGACACTGCAGGTTTCCTCTTCTCAAGAAAAGAATCAAAAGCTTTGGCAGAATCAAGCTTCTGGAGGAGGACTGTTTTTGTAGCCTTTAAAACTTCTTCCACAGATCTCCCTGTACCAATATACTCTGAAACTACCTCCCACCTTCGAGATGTCCCTTTGGGATACTTCTGCATTCCTTTTCTTAAAAGCTCAATCTCTTCCTTGGTCCAAGGTTTCTCCTTCTTCTCAAAGCTGCTTAATAGGACAGTTCCATTAGACACGGCAGTACCATTCTGCTATGAGCTATTCTTTTCATCCAACTTCTTCTACTCCAGATTGTCTTTGTATCCACGAGCCTCTCTGATTATTTTTGTCTGCTCTAACCCTTCTTTGTTCTCTATCTTATCACATAAACTTTTAAGCTCTTCAGTACCAAGGGACATACAAAGACTTTCCACATCATCCTCAGAAAGATCAAGCAAATGCTGAGATAAAGCAGATGCACAAAGGGTTCGAAGGCGAGTTCGCTCTTTCCTAAGGAGTTTCTTCTCTTTCTCCTTTGTTTTCTTCTGTTGTAAAGCAGCTTCAACAGCTCTTTTATCCTCATTCTCTTTCCGGCGTCTCTCCTCTTCAACAGCCCTAGCAGTTTCTTCCTCCTGCAACTGCTTTGCACGAAACTTAGCTTCCTTCTTCCTCTGTTTCTCAGCTTTCTCCTTTTCCTTTCTCCTAAGTATTCTTGGGTCTCTCTTATAGGCATTGTCAACAAGTGTACGTATCCGAGCATATTCCTCCTTCCTAGCCTTCTCGGACAACTTTGCATTCTGCCTCTCCATCCACCTTTTATGATCACGAGACTCGGCTTGCTCAAGGTCATACTCATCTGCATATGGGAATTCCATCCAGCTTTTAAAACTATACCAAAAATTATAGAAATTATCCACATCTTTCAGTGGAGTACTGTCATCGCCTAACGTTGGGAGAGGTTGGGTCACCGACCATCGTCCATTCCTCAAAAAAGCCGAACCAAACACCTTGAAGAAGTCTTGTGGGGCACAATCAGTTGGAATTTCATCATCAAACTCGTCAGTGGAGTCATAAATTCTTCTCTTTACAGGATCAATCAAAATCTCATATGCTTCTTGAATAGACTTAAAGCAATTCTCTATTTCATCCTTCTTTGCTTGTTTTGCAGCCTCAGTCTCCTCTGCAAGAAGAAGAGCCGCAAGCTTGTCAGGATGATGCCTCTATTTCAAATGTGCTTATGTCTGCAACAATGATCTCCACATTCTGTAACTGATGATCCCGGCATTGCTCTTCTATAAAAGCTTTCTGTGTGGTGGAGTTGCAATTCCCTGTAACCTTACAATTAGGATATTTCCGGGCAATGTATAGAGAAAGTGAACCCCATCCACACCCCACATCCAGAACTGTGTGCCCATCTTTTAATTGCGACCTCTCGCAGTACAGCTCCAACATTGCTTCCTCAGGTTCCTCCAAAGTTCTCTCCCCATCAGAGAAATAACAGCAACTGTATTTAAAATTCTTCCCGAGAACCAACTTGAAGAAAGAGGTTGGAAGCTCGTAATGTTGAGTTTTAGGCTTATCCGTCTTGATAGCTATAGGCATCTCCATTAAAGAGTTAGCGAATCGGAGGAGGTCAGAGAGTTGGAGTTGGGAGAAGGTGTGGACGTGAGAATAGCGTGGGCTGCCATGGCTGCTATGGCTGCAGCTTGCATTTGAGTGAATGAAAGGTTATGATGAGATAAAATACGAGCTGAGGCTGTGGTGGCTGATGATATGGGGCACCAAATTATCCATCTGGTTTTGCTATGGTTCGGTGGATGGTGCTGAATGGTCTGCGGGGACCGGTGGCATGGCTGCTTTGGTGGCTGTGGGACGGTGGCGGCTGCTGTTGCTGTGGAGACGAACTGCTGCCATTTGGGATTGGTGTTGGTACGAGAATAGGCATCGAAGTCTTCGAGGATGCGAGTGATGGCTTTGAAAAGATAGATGGCTCTCGTCTTTAGAGGTTCCAAATTCAGCTGTTGCTGCACCGCCTGGTTCAGCCTCTCCGCCGCCCCTGCTCCTCCGACTACCTGATTATGTTGCTGTTCGTGTTATGGGTGCATGGTTGGCGACGGGTATCGCACGGTGTCCATCCACCGGTTCGGCACCCATGGTTGTGGTGGCTGCTTTGTGGACGTTGTAGCAGCTGTGGAGCAATGAAAGCTGGTAGTTGCGGTGCAACATGCAGCAACAGGAGCGACGGCTTGGCTGTTGGTAATGGTTCTCTTGCATGGCTTGATTAGAGAAAGGAAGGAGAATAAGCCGTGGCTTTTGGGCTTATACATATATAATATTCATATATATATAAGTATATATATATTTAGATATATATATATATATACACATAAATATATGTACGAATATATATATAAGTATTCATATGTATGCACATAAATATATATGTATACATATAATTACAAATATATACACATACATATAAATATATATATACTTACATACCTATATACATATATACATGTATATATACACGTATACATATATATATATATATATTTTTCGCATGACCATCGGGTTGACTCGGTTGGTTTTTTGATCTTGGCTCAAAATTGCCTACAAGGTAACAAATTAATATAAGATAAAAATAAAAATAAAAATAATAATAATAATAATAATAATAATAATAATAATAATAATAATATTCAAAGATAGACTAAGCTTAAAAAAAAAAAGATGATAGATGCAATAAAAATTGGAAGTGGTTAATTGATTAGTTAGTTAATTTATTAACTAATTAACCAAAAAGTCAAAATTTAAAATTAGTGTCTACAGTATGTATAACATACATAAACATATATAGATAAAACAAGTTATTTAAAACATCTCTCCCACTAAATTGGTGTTGAATAAAATAATGTGTATGCGTAAGGGACTACCCAAATCCCAAAACAAGAAAACATTGTGTAAAACATTTAGTAATATAAAACAATTTGAAATAATTTAGCCATAGTGGCTAAACATTGAATTCTAGGCCATTCACAGTACTGAGAGGATTATATACTCCTAAGAACTTCATAATCATGGTATCCAAAGTATTGTCACACTTGATCGTCTGAAACCCTGATTACATGGGAAATTGTATTATAATTCTAAATCGAATTCATGAATGCACTTACGAGGCTCTACTACACCCTAAGATAAACTTCGAAAGTGATTTGTGGTTTCGAGATGTGTTTCAGTGAGTCTCGAGTTGATTGAGGGAGCCATTTATCCTTCCCACCCTTGAAGCAAAATGCCTTATTATTTTCATCATACAAATACATTATTAAATAATATTAATTTTTATAATTTTTTAAAAATTTTAAACATTTAACTTTTATTTTAGAGAAAATTCAAAAAAGAAATGATGGACCAATGAAGAAATGTCAAATGATATATCAAAATTTTTTGTACCTAACCTCAAATAAATTAATTTCAAATAATAACTTGGACGCTTTTTCATATATAAACCTAAAATCAAAACATATTAAAATCCATCAAATTAACCCAAGCCACCAAAAAAGGCACCACTCTCTATATCTCATCTAAAAAATAAAAAAAAGAAAAATTTATAAATAAATTTGAAAAGTTTTAGCTGATTGACTAATAAATAAAATTATATACATTAAATATTAAATTCACTAAAAATGAAATTTTCAATTGTATATATATGGTAATTAGTAAAAGTAAATAATAATAATAATTATTACATATATAATAATATTAAAATCTTAACTCTTAGTCTTCAATTACCCTAGTTTGGAACCATAGACTATTGTAATGAAGGTTTTTGTACTTGGTATGTGTGGAGATGTGTTCTTAGTGGAAATAAGAATAATTCCTACCTAGTGAAAATTTTTTTATATTGAAGAATTAGACTTCTAAACATCTCGGTCAAACTTTGACCTACGAGGCAAAAGCAACCTTTTTGGTAATATTTTTCAAAAATTTTGTACATTCGATCGAGGCTATATTTGACTTTTTCAACCACTCAGTTATCTTCTTTATTGTGTCTAAGAATATTCGAAGCGGCCACGTTAATTTTCTCAACCTCCTAAGTTGGAGAAAAAAATTATAGAAAAGAATGTCGCAATATCTTATGGCATTTTCGTAAATATTAGCAAAGTTATAAATTAAATTTTGCTTCATTGAAAATGATTTTTTCTGATACACCCGGACCTAATCCAACTTTTCCGTACAAACAGAATAGTGTAAGACGGCATATTAACTCAATAATAGGTCGGTCCGGATGTGTTAAGATGAAGAAGAGAAGTGGAAATTAAGATAAGACATAGTTGGAAGATGAGACAATTGACCATGCATGGAAGCATAATTTGGATCTTTTAAAGTCCATAGCCCACAGATTGGATATCCATCGGTGAATTGGTCAATGGATTACGCCAAAGATCGAAATTATGAGAAGTGGAAAAAGGGGGAATTAAGTCTGACCCGGGATTCGAGTAAACCTGGTGTCGAGCTTATCTATAAATAAGGGGAGTTAAGCGCTCTCTCTCTCATTTTTCTTCTCCCTCACTTCCTCTCCTCTCATTTGCTCTCTCAGAGCAATTTTGGACTTTTGGCCAATCTGGACAATCCGATAGAAGGATTAAGGTGAGTTTCTAATATGTTATTGTACTCACCTTAATCTACATTCTATTAAGTTTTCACGCATTTTCATGCATTGGTCTAGGAGAGATCCAAGCTCAAAGTTAGATTTAGCTTTTTAGTTAGATTTTAGTTTAGATTTGAGATCTAGGAACTTTGAGCTTGTGATTCTCGTTTCTGCTTCAGTAAACATGTTGTAGACGGCGTGAGGATCGTCTGTCTAAGTTTGCACGGTGAACGGATGTCAGACAGCACAAGAATCAAGGTGGGGGCTCCAATCCTAAGCCCCCTATCTCGTCTCCCTCGCGAGAGTGGGCTGCTACCCGAGTCCTGCGCGAGACACAGCCCAAACCGCACGGGTGGTCCTTTTGGGCCCAAACTGTGCTGGTGGGCCTTTTTGGCCCAAATCTCAATTGTGGGCTTTTCTTTTTAGCCCAAAACAACGATGGGCCCGGCCCTATGGGCCCTAGGGGCATTTTGGTAATTTTTCTTCAAGTGTCCGATTTTGACCCTAAAATCTCCCAGACACTTTTCTAAGCCCTAAAACACATCCAAACACTGTTTTAGGTAATGCTAGAGCCTCATAGGTGCATTTATAGGTTTTGTTATGAATGCTAACGCGTATTTCCGTCTGTTAGGGCTCCAGATGATCGAGTGCGGCGATGCTTCGGAGGATAAGCTACGTGGATCGCTTAGGAGTATACGAACCTCTCAACACTGTGAGTGGCTTAGATTTCCCTGCTTAGCCACTGGGGCCAGAGGTTTTAAAATCATTTTAAAAACATAAATGTTTTTCAAAGGTTTTGGAATACGGAGAAATCCACACGCACACACACCTGCTTGGTGATATATCCACGTAGAGTGGGATGATTTTTAAAGAAAATATAAAGAATTACTGGTACGTCGTTAATACCAAATAAAATTCTATGCTAAAACTAAGTAGATAGTGATAAGCACAGGTCGTATCCCACGAAGATTGTCTTAGAAAATCTAATTTGAAGATGCAATAAAAGTAAAGAATTGAAGAATTTAAGTTTGCAAATTATAACTAAGAACAATGCAAATAATAAAAATAAGGAGAAATCAATAGAGAATATTTCAGTTCAAGGAATACTTACTCTTGGAATTTGAATTGATCATAGGCACAAAAGATAATCAAACATGCAAACAATTGGCGTAGGTTAAAAGTACCTATAGCTTCCCTTTAACCCCTATCTTTCCTTATGCCTAGCTTAAATCAGTACCTATAGCTTCCCAATCAAGCCCTTTTTATCAAAATAACCTAGGTACCTATAGCTTCCCCAGATTTAATTAAGACAAAAGCAATAAACTCTAGAAAGATCTTAGCCAATAATAACTAATCAAGTCATATAGCCTACTCTCTTAATTACTCCCTTTAATTCTCTCAAACAATATTGAAAAACTATGCAATATCACTTGATTTACTACTTTGAATTAAGCTAACTTACAATTACGGATAAGAAGCTCAAATTCTAGCAATAGAAAATCATGCAAAATTAACCAGTTGCGCATCCTAGGTAACTAAGCAAGAAAATCATGAAATAAGCATAGAGAATCAAAAGATATTTGCATAAGAGATAGAAATAAAACTCAAGCCTCACAATCCTTGCATCCAAGAGTCAAGCAACCTTCAACTGAATTGAGAAAATTAGAAGAGCACTCTGAAAATTGCAGCACAAAAAAGAAAAAGAAAATTCCTAGCAAAAGCTCTCTCTTTTTACATAGGGAGGCTAAGGCCTTTAAATAGAGACCTAGGAATCTTTAACCTAATAATTTATCAGCTGGCTTAAGTGTTCTACAAGAAATAGAAGTCCTTCTTCAAATAGGAGAGAAAATAGCACACACCACATGCCATGCACATGCCTCTTTAAAGTGTTTTCCTACTCCAATTAGGACTTCTCTTCAAGGGCTAAATCGCATCAATCCAAGGCTTGGGCCTAGGTTAAATATCTTCAATAACATGTCCAAAACAGCCCCAAATAAGGCTTAGGCGTGCACTTGTCCATCTTCAACCCAAAATTGCTCCAAAGCCCAAAATAGAAAAGCAATCTCGGATTTCCGCAGGGTTTCTGGATGCTTCTGTATTTTGACGTTTTGAAGGCCCAAATGAACTCTGATTTTGCTGATCCTTAGTATTCTGGAAACCTCAAGAAGTCCTCTACAACTTTGATGAAGAACTCGAACTCAGAAACGGACTTTAAGGATGTCAAATCTGGCCATCTTTGCAAACTATCTGCACAGGAAAATCTCAAAATTTCCAGATTTAAACTCCTTTTCTTCCAAAGCTTCTTTTTAGCTTCTAATGACATGAAATCACTCAAAACAGCTTAGTTAGTAATAATAAACACTTAAACAACAAGATATAAGAGATAAATCATAGCTTAAATAAGTGTTTATCAATTATGTGTGTGTGTGTGTGTGTGTTTATATGTTTTAAATATATATGTTTTGTATATGTATATAATATATATATATATGATATTTATATGGATGGGACGCAAGATGAGCGATTGAGAGCGGTTCCGTAGGGCTCCGATTTGAAGGAGCGTGGACCGAGTTGAGAGCATGCAGTGAAGTAGCCGTGGACCACTTTTTGAAGGGCACGGTGAATGGAGACCCTGGGAGAGGCGTGAAAGGAAGCTCGCCAGGGCTCGATGTAGCTGTGTTCCACCACAGCATCTAGCACCACCGAGGGAACGGGCTAGAGAAAGAGAAAAAGAGAAAATGGTTTAAAAAGAAAAGTGATAGTCCTCGGTGCAGTGAGGTATACGACCGGCCAGTCGTGCCTTCAGTTTGTTTGAGGCCAGCCCATTTTGTTTATATATTTATTTTAATGATTTAAAATCAAATTCTCACTTGGAGAATTTGAAAAGAGGTTTTGAAAACAAAATTAATTTATTTTGTTATTATTATCTGTTGGATTGCCCATGTCTACCCTAACCCCTGATAGAGATTCATAGAACCTCTGTCACTCACCTGTATCCAATGTGGATGGATGCAGATCCATGTACGAGGATAGTAGATAGTTCGGAGGCTCACTAGGAGATGTTGGTGGCTTAGGTGTTGTAGTTTTCACTGCGTAGGTATTCCTTTAAATTAGTCCACTGGTATTGCTTTTAAAGTTTATTATTTTATTAAATGACTTTTAATTAAGGTTTTAGTTGTTTTGCAGCGATGATATCCATTTCTATGCCTTGCGGTGCTTCTGGTGCGTGACCGATCGACACGTACTTCGAGGTAGCTTGGAGGTTGCTGCTTGGCCAGGTCGGGTGGGTCGGGACATGACAATTTGATTGATATCAGAGCATTTAAACGGTTCTAACCGTTTTTAGAAGTTACAAAGTGTTTTTAGACATTTTCAAAGCCAGTGGATTAGATAGGTTTAAAACTCCAGAGTTTGAGTACGTGATTACTCGAACGCGTCATGAATACTTAAAACCTACTCTTAGAATACCTTTTTTAGCAACGAGCCACCATATAGAGTTCTCGAGTGTGGTTTTTAGGTGAGATGACACCACGAACACCTTTTTCCTCCAGATTCATGATAGCAAAGAACACTTTCCAAGAAATTCCCCAAAACCAATTTTTTAGCTTATAATGCTCCTTTTGCTCGACAGCTAAACCAAACAAGGGATAGTCAAGTCCCTTAAGATGACGAGATAGGCGATATCTCATCCAACCTTCCCAGACAGCCCAGTCAGAGGCTTACCAGTGAAGAGAACTGGTTCGATGCCCAACATTTGAGGTTGTGGGCATCGAAACTCACAAGTGAAGAAGCAAAATTTGACTTTTAAACCTAAACCAGATGCGTCTTCCCCCATTCTTTACACTAGTGATGTGTAAGATTTGGGAGGAAGTGTAGCTGCTAGAACGTGGCAAAGAGCCAAGATGGACCTAGCTTGCATGAAGGCTAACCCCACTTCTTTCGCTCTCTACACATTAGTGTGTAGTTTAGGAGAGAGAGTTGGGTTAGGATGAAAGAAATTGAAGAAATACGAGATCACGGAGGACGAGGTTGACCAAAACCTCAGGACACGAGATAGGGCATTCAAGCAAAGGGATGAAGGGAGGACCTCACAAAGCAACAAATGGAAGGATATAAAAGTGAAGCCAAGGAAGAGCTAGCCAAGTGAAGAGACCATCGAGGAGCCCACATGGAGCAATAAAACCTTTGGCAGTTAGGGTTCGATGAGTGTTGCAATGCACTGGCAATCGAACACCTAGACCTTGGGGTAACATATGAGGTGGTTAGGCTCGACCCAACACCGAGGTAAACCTGGTAGGATGAGCCAAAGGTTGGCAAATCTGCTGAGATGAGCCCATAGATTGCCTGGAGAATGCTCATTGGAGTGGGCAAGAGGTTAGAGAAGTTGCAGTAAAGGCTAGCTGACTTCTCTTATTCTTACACCGTGGTGTATAAGTGGTAAAAGAAAGGGGGTAGTGATGGACAAAAGAGAGCCCACCTAGAGTCAATTGAGGAGAGACATCCAAGGGAATTGGAAGAGAATGAGTGAGCTCAATATCACGAGAGGTGAGATAAGGGAGAGTTACTCAAAGAATATGGCAACGATTGCTAAAAGAAAACCCTAAAGGACTAGAGGATGGCAAAAGGACAGTAAGGAAAGAGGAACAAGAGAGAAGCCATTCTTGGAAAACGGTGAGGAGGAATGAGGCAAGAATGACAAGAAGGTGAAGGAGAGAAGAATGAAAAGAGATCACATCCATATGGTTAACGAGTAGTACGTCCGTTACTACTTGTCTGACCATTAGATACCAATGTAAAAGAAGATATCAGAGAAAGAAGAGAAAGGAAGTGAAGATGGAGGAAACGGAATAAGGAGAGAGATAAGCTAGACCTCCACTCCTAAGGGGATTAAAGGATTATCACTTGGTTGATAAAGAGAGTAAGAATGAGGAGACCTCCAAAGGATAATAAGAAATGACCTTGACAAAGTCAATAGGAAATAAGCAAGCGGAGAGAGTAGAATGCATGGTAATGATGGGAGTACCTGCATGCGTGTAAATAATGATTACGAAGAGAATGTTCCTCAGAATTGAAAGGACATCACCAGAAGGAACTGGTGAGAAAGAAGAAGAGGAAAAGAAAAGAGAAGCAAACCCTTAAACAAAGGATAAAGAAATGTCGTGATGTAGTGCGAAAAAGCTTTCTTAATAAAAAACGAAAGCATAAAACTCTAGGTAATGAAAATCCTAGGTTAATCAAAGATGAATAAGGCCTAAGAAGAAAGACAGACTTAATTCAGTTGATGAACTAAGTTTTGTTTAACTAGGAGTAGAGCCTTAAAAGAAGAAAGGCATAACCTATCACTAGAAAACTTTAACTTTAATTAGCGATAATTTCATAATGAATCATAGGTTAATAATCCCAAATGACTAACTAGAATTAGTAAAGAATAAGACTAGGAAATTAGGATTCGAGATAAAACCTAGGTAGATACCCTAGGGATAGGTTAAAGAAAGAGAATAAAAAAAGGGATTAAAAAGGCCTAGAAAGAGGACTAAGAAAAGATCTAGTGAAAGAAAGTGAATAAAAGAATTAGAAACAGATATTAGCTAAAGAAAGTCGAGCATAATGAAACATAAATTCGAGTCAAGCCAAGGCACTACATCATACTACGAATAGGTCAAAGAAAAGAAAGAATAAACAAGGATGATTGGAGGCTGGAACTACAGAGAATAGGAGGATTAAGATTGTGAATTGGTGAAAAGAGAGGAAAGGAAGGCCCTGATAATTAAGGTCATGAAGAGAAGAGTAGGAGGTTGGATAGAAAGAAAAAATGGAGAAAAGATAAGAGAAGAAGCACTCGAAGGAAACGAGTGAATGGAGGTGATTGTATCCTAAAGGATGACGGGTAGTAAACTTTACTACTTATCTACCTAATGATATAACTAAAGAATGAATGGGAGAAAAGAAAAGAGAGATAAAGAAGTGAGAATACCAAGACATGGTAATACAAACAAGGGTGAACAGAGGACGAGAATAATGATGATGATAGGACTTATAAGGAGATTACAAATCTATTGATGAGGAAAGTGGATCGACTTAGGTAAGTGTCGAGACGTTTTACCGCTCCAACGATAAACGATGTGGCGTGAAAAAAAATCTTCGGGACTAAACAGTCGAAAAACAAATGGAGTCACCAGTAACCTTTTATTTTTAATAGGTGTGGTTAGTCACCTATTGGTTTAACCCAACGTAAATCTAGAAAGATTATATCAAGTTAAGGAAAGAAACTGTCTACGAAAAAGATTTTAGGTTCGGGAGTCGGTTACGCTCGGGGAAGGATTAACACCCCCGAGACGCCCGGAAATCGGTACCACAAAAGTCTTAAAATATTTTACTTGGAAAGTGATAATAAAATGTGTTTAAAATCATTTTAAGAAAAACATAATTTTAAATGTCGGAATAAATATTCCCTTTAATGCGGGATAAGTATCCCATTATAAAAGCTAAATTCGAAATTTAAAGACTTAATGTCGGAATGAACATTCCTTTTGATGTGAAAATCCATTTCCCAATTTTGAATTTGAAGAAATTTCCTACTTAGAATGGAGATTCAATTTCTAAATAGGAATAAATGTTCTTCAAAAAATCAAAGTCAAATTTAAAAATGAGGATAAATATCCTTTTGAAAAACAAGGGTTTAATTTTAATTTTAGAATGTCTCAATTATGAGAATATTAATTGAAACATTCTAGAAAACATTTTACAAAGAGGTTGGGATAAACATCCTCAAATTCATGTTTTGAAAATCACGTTAAGAGACTTTAATTATGATTTCTCAAATTAAAATCTCTTAGAAATATTTAATTTTAAAACAATGTCGGAATAAATATTCCTTTTAATTTGACGAAGGGAATATTTTGACAAAAATTTAGTTTAATAGGAAAACCTTAGTAAATTTAATAAATTAAGACCTTTAAAAAAATGAATGTCCTTTTTATCAAATAAAATTGTTTTTGAAAAAGAATTTTAAAGATTTAAAGAATAAACATTCTTTTTATCGAAGCTAAAAATGTCTTTTAATAAAAATAAAGTTTGCTTGAAAGGTCTTGATTAATTAAACTTACTAAAATCCTCTTAAAAAGGAAAAAAAACACCTGAATAAAAAGGAAAAAGAAAATAAATATTCCCTTGCAAAGAAATAAAAATACGAAAAGAAATTTTAAAAGTGGTTTTTTAACAAAACTTGGATTAATTTGAGGGGCCTTAACTATAATTGGGTAGTTAAGATCTCTCAAAAAAATTTCTAAAACATGTTTTGAAATTAATGTTGGAATAAACATTCCTTTTACTTTAATTGGGCCTCTTAAATAAGAGATTTTCTTAAAATAAAATAAAAATGAAACATAAAAGTAAAATAAGAAAAATAAAAATAAAATAAAAGATTTTGGAATAAATATTCCTTTTGTAAAAGAAGGTAATAACTTTTTGAGTTCATTTGTAAATTTTAAGAAATTAAAGAAATCATAAACATGATGTATGCTTTTTATGAAAATCACATGAGAAAAATATATTTTTTATTTTGAAGGGATGAAAAATTCCCTCGGACCCGATCGGACTCTCGACTAGACACCGAGAAAACTTCTAATCGGAGAAAACCTTTAGAAACCTCGGACTCCCGACGTACCCTCCGGTTACTCCATGCATATGTGTTTTTGAAAATTAATGTTCTAAACTTAATTATGCATGAATGAGACAATAAAACATGGGTTAGTACAAAAAAATGTATATTAAGTATATATTAAACAAATAATTGAATGTGCATAAACTAAATTTCTAAAATGACATAAATGATGTAAATGGGTCTAAACTAAATGACATGAATCAAAATGGACCTAGAACTAAAATGCAAATGGGCATGATCCTAAAATGCAAATGGGCCTAATTACTATATGGTATAAATTAAATGAAATGGGCTAGACTTAAAATATGAATGGACCTAATTACTAAATGGCATAAATTAAATGAGATGGGCCTAGACTAAAAATGTTAATGAGCCTAATTTACTAAATGACATATAATAATGAGATGGACCTAGACTAAAAATGTGAATAGACCTAATTTACTAAATAACATATAATAATGAGATGGGCCTAGACTTAAAATATGAATGGGCCTAATTTACTAAATGACATATGATAATGCAATGGGTCTAAATTAAAATGACTTAAACTAAAAATACTTACATAGATCTAAACTAAAATGAGATAAATTAAATATGTATGACCTAAATTAGAATGACCTAAAATAAATATGCATGGATTAAATTAAGACAAATTAAATATACATGGAATTAAAGTATGATGGCATGAATTGAGATGACCTAAAGTAAATGTTATGAGTTAAAATGAGGTAAATTAAATATGTATGAAAATACATTATAATGACATAAATCAAATATGTATGTAACTAAACTAATAATGGCATAAATTAAATATGCATGGAGCTAAATTAAAATGGGATAAATTAAATATGTATGGATCTAAACTAAGATGGCATAGATTTGAATGTGCATGGACCTACATAAAAAATTACGTAAATTAAATATGCATGGAATAAATCTAAGTGAGTATATTAACAATCAACACGCATGAGTGTGAATGGTATGAACCGGTTTCTATTTTTTATAGGCAGGCTATGTGCATGTGATGACTTGATCAATTTATCCTTAATTTTATAAATGCATGGACTTATGTAGGAGGCGAACATGGGAATATATATGAAAAAAAAAACATATTTAGACATTTGTAACAACGAAATCCCAAAGTGGAATAAAGACAAAATGAATTGTGAATAAAACAATACAAAAGTGAAAAATATACCAAAAATGAGAAGAAGCTTCCTGCGATTAAGTTGTCCAAAACACGCGGGTTGGTGCACGGTTCAAGTGGGGGAGCACGGGCCAACTGATGGGGAAGCGCGGGCCAAGATGTTTTAATGAATGAAAAAATACTTTATTGCCCCTTGAGTGTATAAAATCCTCTAAAATGTTGACTTTGGTCAAAACTTCTCCAGTCCCCTTTTCTCTCTTCACCAAATTCTATCAACTTCCCCAAGAACACCAAGAACTCAGATGAAGGCCACCGCTGATTTTCCAGATTCCGGCGCCGGTCAACCACCGGCCGGAATTCCGTCGGAGCAACAAAACACTCCCCAAATTCCAAGAGCAACTCAATTCGGTCCCCTAAACCCCAATGCAAGCCTCGATTTTCCAAAATCCAAGCCAAAATACCTAGATCTAAACCCAAAGTTTCAAAAAATTACAATCTCAAATACGAAAGTTCACACCTTTTCTCTCAAACAAGCTATTTTGCTCCTCTTTTTCTTCTGATCTTTACCTACAAAGCTTTCAAATGCCTTTTAAACCTCCAAGATCTTCAAGTCAAAAACTTCCCTTCCCTATTCCCGCGAATCTCAGGTGGAATCCCAACCCAAAATCCACTGGTTTCTAGCCTACAACAAGCTCGGAATCCTGAGTTGTTCTTTATTCTCTACTTTCCTTCCTAAAACTAAAACCTAAATTTCAACTTTCAGAACCCTAAAAAATCTCAAAAAATCATGCCCCCTGAGCACATCCACCATAGGAACTTATATAGGACCATGGTAGTGGAGAAATAATTGTGTTGTGGATATGATGGATGGTGGGGGTGGAAACAAACGTGGTGGAAGCTAGGACAAGAAGAGTATGGTGGCTTTTGGTCTTGAGTGGTCAAAAGTTATGGGACCATGGTAGTGGAGAAATAATTGTGTTGTGGATATGATGGATGGTGGGGTTGTCGACTTCTTCATCATTAAATGCCAAATTATGATAATTGGAACAAGAATTATAATTGCTGCCACTATCTTTCACGGGCTCTTAGACTCATGCATTCCTATTGCTTTCTCTCATATAAAATATGATGGCGTGCATGCAAATTCCCAACATGATGAGCTGGTGGATAAGCATTAAAGTGACAGCCACGTCTCTGAAGAGATTTCCATGGAAAAAAGGGAATATATGTGGAGAAATAAGTGAGTGGCATGGCTTTTTGATTTAGTAGACATATATATATATATACACACACACATATATATATATATATAAATATACATATACATAAAAATATATATACATATATACATATAAGCATATATACATATATATACATATATATATATATATACATATATTTATATATTTTTTTGCATGATAATCAAGTTGACTCGATTGGTCTCTGGCTTGCTTGGCTTTGCATGGGAGTCGAATTGGCTCGCTTTAGCTTTCTGGTTTTGGTTCAAAATTACCTGTAAGGTAATAAAATAAAATCAAAATAAAATAAAATGAAGTAATAATAATAATAATAATAAATTACCATAAATAAACCAAACTAAAAGGATAAGTAGAATAAAAATTTTGAAAAAAGGGGTAAATCAATTAATTAATTAATTAAAATTAACTAATTGATTAAAATTAAAAATAAGTGTCTATAGTTGCCCCTCTTTGATTATTTCTTAATGATCTAGAAGTGTAAACTTCTGGATAATTAGGAAATAAGCAAAGATGTAGACACTCCTTACTTCAATGTGCACTAAACAGTACTAACTTTTCCGAAAACGATCATTCCTGACAGAAATGATTTCAAAATCAGGGAAGTTGTTCTAAGTAGAACCTGTTTTGAGAAGTTGCTTTAAGCAGAAATGATTTTAAATTCAAATAAATTGTCCTAAACAGAAACAATTTTGACAAAACCATCCTAAACAGAAATGATTTCAAACTTCGAATAAATTGTCATCAACGGAAACAATTTTAAGAAAACTACTCTAAACAAAAATGATTTTTAAGAAAATTGTTCTAAACAGAAACAATTTTAAGAAAATCATCTTAAACAAAATGATCTTAAATTTTTGAAGAAATTGTTCTAAACAGAAAGAATTTTGAGAAAATTACCTTAAACAGAAATGATTTTTGAAGAAATTGTTCTAAACAGAAATAATTTTGAGAAAACCATTCTAAACAGAAATGATTTTAATTAAAAAAACAACACTTTTGAGAAAATCATCCTAAACAGAAATGATTTTAAACTTCGAATAAATTGATTTAAAAAGAAATGCTTTTGAGAAAACCATTCTAAACAGAAATGATTTTTATCTTTGAAGAAATTGCTCTAAACAGAAACAATTTTAGAAAATCACCTTAAACAAAATGATTTTTTAGATTTTGAAGAAATTGCTCTAAACAGAAACAATTTTATAAAATCATCTTAAACAAAATGATTTTAAATTTTGAAGAAATTGCTCTAAACAGAAACAATTTTAGAAAACCACCTTAAACAAAATGATTTTTTTAGATTTTGAAGAAATTGCTCTAAACAGAAACAATTTTAGAAAATCATCTTAAACAAAATGATTTTAAAATTTGAAGAAATTGCTCTAAACAGAAACAATTTTAGAAAACCACCTTAAACAAAATGATTTTTTTAGATTTTGAAGAAATTGCTCTAAACAGAAACAATTTTAAAAAATCCTCTTAAAAAAATGATTTTAAATTTTGAAGAAATTGCTCTAAATAGAAACAATTTTAGAAAACCACCTTAAACAAAATGATTTTTTAGATTCTGAAAAAAAATTGCTCTAAACTGAAACAATTTTAGAAAACCACCTTAAACAAAATGATTTTTTTAGATTTTAAAGAAATTGTTCTAAACAAAAACAACTTTAGAAAATCATCTTAAACAAAATGATTTTTAATTTTGAAGAAATTGCTCTAAACAGAAACAATTTTAGAAAATCACTTTAAACAAAATGATTTTAAATTTTGAATAAATTGTAGAAATAATTTATGCTAGACTGAACTGAATCACAGATAATTACCTTAAGCATGGAAAGACCTTAAAGGAGTTTTGGAGAGTTACCTGAGGAACCTCTTGTACAAGACTAACCTCACAATCTTGAACTGGGTTTAACCTGTAATCTTTGAAACATGATGCATAATGGATGTTCATGGAGAATGATGCTAGAATGATGCATTTTGCATGCTCATGCTTAAATGATAATGCTTTGTTACTTTGCCTCAAAGTTTTCAAGATAGCCTTCTGTTTTGGCCCAACTTATACTCTTTGAGCTCGAAATTGGAGAACATCCTTTCATCACACCTTTTCTGGCATCAACATGCCCCAGACCCTCTTTTCAAATCACTCTTGCTTGAACATCCCAGTTCAAGATGATTTTTGTTCATGTGTCATCACATTTCTGGCATCAACCATAAGCTATCGAACTCATTTTAATCCTATATTTCTTTCCCTTTTTTGTGTTGAAAGTGACATCCAATGTCATGGCATTTACTTACCTGTTTGCTTATCCCTCCATGACAAAGAAAAATTATGCCATTTATATTTAAAGGAAACAGATGGATCTTTTAAAGGAAAGTGTGCAAGACATATCTATATATAACAGATAAACTTATAGCAAGCTCATTACAAGTTTATAAAAAAGAGTCTATAACAAATGAGTTTGTAGCAAAATGAAGAAGAAAGGCACATGACCTCAAAGCGATGAATGCATAAGTAACAAAAACTGGTCATTTCGCACCCCGCCTTTGATTGACTCATCATTGCTAGATTGACATTTGACAACGTCTGATGATTTTCTGATTACCCCAATCCCCATAATCAAACAAGACCTCTTGTACAAGTTAGGTGCCTTTTTTGTTGTGCTTTCACAACCTTCCTAAACCGCATTTTCAGGTTTTCAGCTTAAGAATCATCCTAACTGGATCTGAACCGCCCTTTCGGGTTTTCTCCTCAGATCCCTCATTTTCTTCTCTTTTTTGGTCTCAAGCCGCCTTTTCAGGTTTTCAACTTGAGACGCTTTTTTCATTTTTTCATTCTTTCATTTTTTATTATTATTTTTATTTTTTCATTTTTTATTTGTCATTTTTTTATTTTTTTTATCAGTTTTTAATTCTTCAGGTGTAGTACTTCTTCACAGCATCAGCATTGATTGAATGTGGCAATTCATCCCCATCCATTTCTTGCAAAATTAGGGCACCTCCCGAGAATGCTTTCTTCACCACATAAGGACCATCCCAGTTTGGAGTCCACTTTCCTAGGGGATCATGTTGAGTATGTAGAATCTTTTTCAGCACCAATTCTCCTTCTGTAAACTCGCGCGGACGTACCTTCTTATCATATGCATGCATCATTCTTTTCTGATACAATTGACCATGGCAAAGTGCTTTGAGCCATTTCTCTTCAATTAAGTTTAATTGGTCAAATCTCTCCTGTACCCAATCCGACTCTTCGAGCTTCAACTCTCTGTATATTCTCAAAGATGGGATTTCTACCTCAACTGGTACCACTGCTTCTATTCCATAGACCAGAGAATATGGAGTTGCCCCAATTGATGTTCTTACAGTAGTGCGATAAGCATGTAAAGCAAAAGGAAGCTTCTCATGCCAATCTTTGTACGTCACTGTCATTTTCTGGACAATCTTCTTAATGTTTTATTTGCTGCTTCGACCGCTCCATTCATTTTTGGTCAGTAAGGAGTTGAATTGCTGTGTTTGATCTTGAATTGGGAGCATACTGCATCGATCATCTTGTTGTTCAAATTCTTAGCATTGTCAGTGATGATTCTTTCTGGTAGCCCGTACCGACAAATGATCTATTTTTTCACGAACTTGGTGACCACTGACTGAGTTACATTGGCATACGAAGCAGCTTCGACCCATTTGGTGAAGTAATCAATGGCCACTAGGATGAATTGATGCCAATTAGAAGCCTTCGGTGAGATTGTCCTGATTACATCTATGCCCCACATTGAGAAAAACCAAGGGGAAGAGATGACATGCAATGGATTAGGAGGTAGATGAACTTGATCAGCATAAATCTGACATTTATGGCATTTTCTGGCATGATTAATACAATCGGTCTCCATAGTCAACCAGTAAAATCCCAACCTCATAATCTGTTTAGCCATTCTATGTCCACTGGAATGAGTTCCACAGATTCCGCCGTGAACTTCTTCTAGAATCTTCTTTGCTTCGTCTGACTCTACACATCTCAACATTACTTGATCCCTACTTCACTTGTAAAGGATTTCACCATCTAAGAAGAAGTTTGCCGACATTTTTCGGATAACTTTCTTGTCATTCTCAACAGCACGATCTGGATACTTTTGAAATCTGAGGTATTGGGCAATGTCATAGAACCAAGGTTTGCCATCCTCCTCCTCCTCAACACTCATACAATGTGCCGGATGAGTCTTCATGTCCAACTTGATTGCTTCGATTTCAGCTCCTTTATCGACTTTGAACATCGAGGCTAAAGTTGCCAATGCATCGGCCAACTGATTGTCTTCTCTTGGGAGATGATGAAACCTGATTTCTTCAAATTGCTCAGTCAACTCCATGATGTACTTATGATAACGGACCAACTTTGAGTCTCGTGTTTCCCATTCACCTCTTAGTTGATATATCACCAAAGTAGAATCGCCATACACTTCCAAAGCCTCGATCTTTCTCTCCATTGCCATCTGGATCCCCAGAATGAAAGCTTCATATTCTGCCATATTGTTTGTGCAGTCGAAGTCAAGTCTTGCTGTTGCCGGGTATTGATCACCGTTTGGGGATATTAGGACAGCTCCTACTCCATGCCCCAGTCCATTTGATGCCCCATCAAAATACATTCTCCATTTTTCTCCTTGCTCTAGCTCGGTATTGAATATTGACATCAAGTCCTCATCAGGAAACTCAAACTGTCACGCCCCGACCCGCACCAGGTTGGGTGGCAACTGCCACGCTACCTCGAAGTACGTGTCTGCAGCCACGCATCGGAGGCACCGCAAGGCATGAAATAGATATCATCGCTGCAAAACAAAACTAAAATTTTAATTAGAAATCATCTAATAAAATATTTAATTTATAAATGACACCAGTGGATTAAATTAAAGAATACCTATACAGCGGAAACTACTAAGCCTAAGCCACCGACGCCTCCTAGTCAGCCTCCATTCTATTTGCTGACTCCGTACGCGAGGCTGCATCCATCCACATTGGATACAGGTGAGTGATAGAGGTTTAATGAATCTCCATCAGGGTAAGGGAAAACAGGGCAATCGAAAATATAATAACATAAAATAATTAAAGTAAATGAAATAAATTTTGTTTTCAAAACCTCTTTTGAAATTCTCCCAAGGAGAAATAAATTTTAAAACCTTTAAAATAATTATACTAATGGGCTGGCACCTAATACATTGAAGGCACGACTGGTCGGTCGTATGCCTTACTGCACCGAGGCTATCTCTTTCCTCTTCAAATTCATTTTCTCTTTATCTCATACATTAGCCCGTTCCCACGGTGGTGCCTCACTGTGGTGGAACACAGTGAACTGGAGCTCTGGTGAGTTTCCCTACTCGCCTCTCCCAACCAGGCTCGACTCACCGTGCCCCTCGATAGGTGGTCCACGGTTGAGTATCATGCATGCTCTCAAACTCGGTCCACGCTCCCGCAAATTGGAGCCCCGAGGAATCCCACACAATCACTCCTCTTCTAGGGGCATCGTACCCCAAATATCATAATAATAATATTATTATTATTTCTTATATAAATATTAAAATATGTAAATACACACAAACTTTATATTTTTAAAATCATCCCACCCCCATAAGTGGGCTTATCACAAAATAAAAAGTGTGTGTCGTGGATTACCCTTATCCCAAAACAGTTGTAAAACCTTTTTAAAATAATTTATATTTTTAAAACATTCTGCCCTAGTGGCTAAGCATTGAAATCTAAGCCACTCACAGTATTGGGAGAATCGTATACTCCCAAGCGGTCCATGTAGCTCAACCTCTGGAGCATCGCCGCACTCGATTCAACCGGAGCCCTAGCACACGGAAATATACGTTAGCATTCATAATTAAATTTATGAATGCACCTACGAGGCTCTAACATGATCTAAGATGATGTGGTTTGGAAGACTTGGAAGTGTTTCGGAACGATTTGGGGTCAATTAAGGTTTCGGAAGGTAAAATGACCATTTTACCCCTGAAGGGCAACAACGGCACCGGAATTAGAGTGAACCGGCACCGGTTCTCTTCAAGCCAAAGGTCGGCAACTGACAAGCAGAAACGACTCCGTTTCTGGACAGATCCAGCCCCGGTTCTGTTCTGGGTTTCAAACCCGAAAATTCTCCAATTTTCTCTTAATTCGAAAACCGATGCAATCGTCCACCAATTTAGCTACAATTTCAGATGCATGTACCTTAATGCATCCACGACACGTTTACCGAAAGAAAAAACGAGAAACACAAGCTCAAAGTTCCTAGATCTAGAATCTAGACTTAAAATTTAACTAAAAGCTGAACCTAACTTTGAACTTGGATCTCTCCTAAACCAATGCATGGAAAAACGTGCAAACTTGGAAAAACATAGATCGAGGATTTAAGAATAACTCACCAAGATCTCGCCTCGAACTTGCAGTCAGTTTGTCCGGATCTGCCAATTATCCAAAATGCCTCTGTTTGGCTCTAGAGAGAAAAAGAAAAGAAAATGAAAGAAAAAGAAAAAGAGAAATAAGGAAAAGCTTTGGCTTACCCCTATTTATAGAAGAGCCCGACACCGGGTCTACTTGGGCCCCGAGTCAAACTTTTCCCCTTTTTCAACTTTCTTTCATTTTCACCCATTGGCTAATTCCTTTGCTTTCTTGTGCCAATGGGGCCCATAATAAATTTCTAGGGACTTATTTAGAGGTCTTTTTGGCATTTACTAATTTTCATGCATGGTTAATTACATTTTCTTCTAACTCTGTCTTATCCTAATTTGCACTTCTCTTCTTAGTTAGACACAGCCGGACCGACATAGTGTTTGATTGTTACGTCATCTTGCACTATTCCGTTCGTATGAAAAGGTCGTGCTAGGTCCGGGTGTGTCAACTCTCCCCTACTTCTAAAAATTTCGTCCTCGAAATTAAATAAGGTAGCTTGGGGAGATTTGGCTTTTATTTGAAGCCCTCGTTTCGTTCTCGAATAGTGTTCGCATCACTATTCACCACTGAAGTTCACCACGCTTCCAGTGCATACTCTGATCATTCTCTCTCTCAAGAGTGGCTCCATTGCTCTTCTACTCTTGAGTTTGAACCTCATCTTTCCCTTAACATAGCCTACCCTCACATACTTACGGGTCAGGCTCACTTTATTTTAATTATGACCTTTGGAGGTTCTTCCTTGCTGTAGTTGTACTTGCTTGATCCTCTCGCTTGTTCTTATCTCATCCTTCAAGTCTCTCTCGACGAGACTATCCTTTTATTTCTTTTGAGGTTCCACACCTTTTACTCTTCTTAGGAGTTCCTTCTCCTTTTTCATTACCATTGCCTCTCACTTCGAGGCCATCATCCGATGCATTGCTTGTCGTTCGTGGTCTTGTATTCATCTTTGTAACCAAGCTATTGGGAAAGACCTTCGCTTAACTCCCTCGCCTCCGCGGCGAGGATGCGGTGAGTTAAATGTCTTTCCCCCTTACCTTGGTTTTGCTTTTTTGTTTCGTCTTTTGCTCGCACTTTCTTTCTTTCCAATCTCCTCCCCTTCAAACTCATGGCGTATGAGTCGAGCTTCTGTACACACCGGCCCACACTTGGCCACATCATAACAGAGGGATCAGAGATCATGCCCTCTCGCCTCTCACAATCTGACCCACTCTTTGACCGCCCATCACAATCACAAATAGGGCCCTCGGCCCATCATATCACATACAGGGCCCATGGCCCATCACATCTCATCTCTCATCCTCTCTGGGATGGAGAACTCTGGGTAGTCTCATGCATACCCCAATCACACATTGGGCCGGTCCTCTCGAGCAGTCATCTCAGAGATCCTCAAGATCTCGATCTCTGATCCTTTCTCACATAGGGACGCCTCACATGGCTCCCAAATCATTCACACTTGAGCCTCGACCTCATACCCATCCATATCATTTCTCTTGCCTCTTAGGCATTCCTTAACTTTTATTTTCTTGAGGTACCCTCTTCAGGAGGTATCACGTGTTTATCTTTCTTTCGACCTCTTTCCTTCACATTAGTTTCCTTACTAATGGTTGATCTCTTTTCCTCCTTTCATCAACAGTATTTTCTGGGGTTTCCTTATCCCCTTCTCTAACCTTTTCTTCCTTTCCATCCACCCACGTCCATTGTGGGGTCCACATTTTCTTTTACTTTCCAACCAACGTGGATCAGCACGCTTCATGCACGTTATACTCGTGTGGCACCTTTCGTAGCTTCTTTATCTTCATGCTTCTTCTTCTTAGGGTTTCTCGTCCCTTTACTCGATTCTGCCCTTCTCTTGGGTCGGTTGCTGCTTATTGACATCATTTGCAGTTCTTGAAATCTCCATATCCTTTATCCTTAAGGTCATCTCCGTATCTATTCTCTTTTCCATATTTCTTTACCTTGATTTACGTGATCTTTCACATCTTATCTAAGGTTTCCTTTACGTTGACTTCATTCTTTCTCTCTCTTTGCTTTCTTCTCTGACTTTCTTCATCATTCTCATCCTTATTCCTCATTTCTTCTAACACCTTTGATTCTCTTGGGTGTTAGAATTTCCTTTTTGCTTTTCATACTGGCTGTGCTCATAGAAGTTTATGAACTTGGTTAAGTTCTTTCCTTATTCTCATACTCCCTCCTTTGAGTATTCGGGGTTCTCTCTTGTCATCCTTCATGTCTCAGTTCCCTCATTTCTTGCTTTACCAATGTAGATCTCCTTTATCTTAGCCATCTTTAACTCTTAATTCCTTGATTTTTCTTCTTTGTCTTTCGATGTCATGGTTCATTTATCGTGGGCAACACCTTTTGCTATCCTCCATTACCTCTCTATCTTGCCCACGCCAAGCTGACCCCATCCTAGCTTGGTTTGACTTCATCTCCTACATCTTTTCTTCACTTATCATTCTTCGGGGAGGTTGTCCTCAAAGTTAGCTTACTCCCCTTCTTCTAAAATATTTAACTTATCTTCCATATTCTTCAACCTTATACTCTTAATTCCTTCTATCTCACTTTACTTCTTGGTCATTATCCTTTTATCTCCTTCAGTTCCAACCATTATTCTGGTTTATACTTAATCACCTTTTTTTGTCTTCTTCAGTTTTAATCATTTTCTTATTCATTCTCGTCTTATCCTCACTCTTTCTTCGACTCTTACCTAGGTCGATCCACTTTCCTCATTCTCTGTGTTTGATTATCTTTAAAGTTCCCATCATCATCATTATTCTTATCCTTCGTTCTCTCTTGTTTGTATTACCATACCTTGGCATCCTCACTTCTTATTTCTTTTTCCTTCTTTTTCGTTTACCTTTCATTGATATCATCCTTACCCGTCATCCATTAAGATACCATCATCTCCATCTACTCGTTTCCTACGAGTGCTTCTTCTCTTATGTTTTTCTCCAATTTTTCTTTCTATCCAACCTCTTTATCTCTTCTTTTATCATCTAACTGATCAGGGTTTTTCCTTTCCCTTCTTTTTACCAATTTACAATTTAACCTTTTTGTTCTCCTCTTTCACAATCACGTAGTTGAGGGTTTCCTCTACTTTTAACCAATTTATATCCTTGGCCCCCTTTTTTGTCTCTCGGTTCTGGCCTCCAATAATCCTTATTTATTCTTTCTTTTCCTTGATTTATTCGTTTTATGATGTAGTCCCTTGGCTTGACTCAGGTTCAGGGTTCATTATGCTCGACTTTCTTTAGCTAACGTCCGTTTCTAAATCTTTTATTCATTTTCTTTCACTAGATCTTTCTTAGTCCTCTTTCTAAGTTTCTTTTTTTTTTCTTTTCATGTTCTTCTTTAATCTATCTCTAAGTTACCCTCCTAGGTTTTGTCTCTAACCCTAATTTCCTAATCTTATTCTTATACTAATCCTGGTCAGTCATTTAGAGCTATTAACCTATGGTTTATTATGTCGTTATCGCTATTTAAGGTTACAGTTTTCTAGTGATATGTTATACTTTTCTTCTTTTAAGGCTCTATTCCTAGTTAACCAAAACTTAGTTCATCAACTAAACTAAGTCTCTCTTTCTTTTAGACCTTGTTTCTCTTTTATTAGCCTAGGATCTTCCTTTACCTAGGGTTTTCATGCTTTCTTTCTTCATTAGAAAGCCTCCGCACTACATCACGACATTTCTTAATCCTTTGTTTAAGGGTTTGCTTTCTTCTCCTTTCCTCTTCTTCTTTCTCACCAGTTCCATCTGATGATAACTTCACAATATCGGAGGAAATTCCCTTCGTGCCTCCATTAGCACGAATGCAGACATTCCCTTCATTGCCGTGCATTACACTCTTTCTTCGCTTGCTTTCTCCCATTCACTTGTCGTTATCGTTTCGCATTATCCTTTGGAAGTCTCCTCATTCTTACTCTTATTATCAACCGATGATAAAGGGTACATCACCTTTAATCTCCTTAGAAGTGGAGGTTTACAACTTATCTTTCTTCTTATTCCTTTTCCTCCATCTTCATTTCCTTTCCCTTTTGTCCATTATCCTTCTCAACATTGGTATCCAATGGTCAAACAAGTAGTAACGGACGTACTACTCTTTGACCACCTGGATGTAATCCCTTTTCATCCTTCTCCCATTTTCATTTTATTATCCTTGCCTCATTCCTCCTCATCGTTTCCCAATAATGGCTTCTCTTTGGTTCTCTTTCCTTACTCTTCCTTTTTGCCATCTTTAAATCCTTTAGGGTCTTCCTCTTATTAATCCTTTTCACATCCTCCAATGATCTTCCCGTATCTCACCTCTTGGGATCTTGGGCTCGCTCTTTCTCTTCTAATCTCCTTGGATGCTCCTCCTCGATTACTTTAAACGAACTCTCTTTCACTCGCCAATACCTCCTTTCTTTTGCCTCTTACACACCACAGTGTAAGTACAAGAAGTTAACTAGCCCTTGCTGCCACTTCTTTCACTTCATGCTCACTCCCCGGAGCATCATCCAGGCAATCTGTGGGCTTATCCCACCAGACTTGCCAACCTGTGGGCTTATTAGTAATCGTTTCACTTCACTTCCCACTTGATGCTTTGTGATGTCCTCCTCGATCCTTCATCTGATTGCTCAAATGCTTCATCTCATGTCCTGAGGTTTTTGGTCAATCACATCTTCCGTGACTGTCTCCTTCGTTTTCTTCATTCTAACCTAACTCTCTCTCCTAGACTACACACCAGTGGTGTAGAAAATGAGAGAAGTGAAGTTAGCGTTCACGCACGTTATACCCATCTTGGCCTCGTTCTAGTCGCATCATTTCCTCCCAAGTTTTACACATCACTAGTGTAAAGAATTGGGGCAACGCATCTAATTTACGCTTGACACTCGCTACTTTACTAGCGAGTCTCGATGTTCACAACTTCAAAGATTGAACATCGAAGGTTGTGGGCGTCGAACCAGTTTCCACTGGTAAGCCTCTAACTAGGCTTCTTTGAAAGACTGGATGAGACATCATCTATCTCGTCATCTCAAGGGAAATACAGTCCCTTGCACAAATCGGCTATCGAGTAGAAGGAACATTGGAAATTGAAAATTTGGGTTTGGGGAGTTTCTTGGAAAGCGTGCCTTGCTTGCACGAATCTCGAGGAAAAAGGTGGTTGTGATGTCTTCTCACTTAAGACCACACTCGAGAACTCTATTTGGTGGCTTGCTGCTAAAGAAGGTATTCTAAGAGTAGGTATGATCATTTATGACGCTTTCGAGTAACTACATACTCGAACTCTGGAGTTCTAATCCTATTTAATCCACTGGCTTCAATAACGTTTGAATACATTTTGAAAATATTTTATAGGATTTGAAAATCGTCAGAATCATTTAAACGCTCTGATACCAATTACATTGTCACACCCCGACCCGCACCGGGTTGGCCACGTGGCAACCGCCGTGCTACCTCGAAGTACGTGTCTACAGCCACGCATCCGAGGCACCGCAGTGCATGAAATAGATATCATCGCTGCAAAACAAAACTAAAATTTTAATTAGAAATCATCGAATAAAATATTTAATTTATAAGTGACACCAGTGGATTAAATTAAAGAATACCTATACAGCGGAAACTACTAAGCCTAAGCCACCGACGCCTCCTAGTCAGTCTCCATTCTATTTGCTGACTCCATACGCGAGGCTGCATCAATCCACATTGGATACAGGTGAGTGACAGAGGTTCAATGAATCTCCATCAGGGTTAGGGAAAACAGGGTAATCGAAAATATAATAACATAAAATAATTAAAGTAAATGAAATAAATTTTGTTTTCAAAACCTCTTTTGAAATTCTCCCAAGGAGAAATAAATTTTAAAACCTTTAAAATAATTATACTAATGGGCTGGCACCTAATACACTGAAGGCACGACTGGCCGATCGTATGCCTTACTGCACCGAGGGCTATCTCTTTCCTCTTCAAATTCATTTTCTCTTTATCTCATACACTAGCCCGTTCCCTCGGTGGTGCCTCACAGTGGTGGAACACAGTGAACTGGAGCTCTGGCGAGTTTCCCTACGCGCCTCTCCCAACCAGGCTCGACTCACCGTGCCCCTCGATAGGCGGTCCACGGCGGAGTATCATGCATGCTCTCAAACTCGGTCCACGCTCCCACAAATTGGAGCCCCGAGGAATCCCACTCAATCACTCCTCTTCCAGGGACATCGTACCCCAAATATCATAATAATAATAATATTATTATTTCTTATATAAATATTAAAACATGTAAATACACACAAACTTTATATTTTTAAAATCATCCCACCCCCATAAGTGGGCGTATCACAAAATAAAAAGTATGTGTCGTGGATTACCCTTATCCCAAAACAGTTGTAAAACGTTTTTAAAACATTTTGCCCTAGTGGCTAAGCACTGAAATCTAAGCCACTCACAGTGTTGGGAGAATCGTATACTCCCAAGCGCTCCATGTAGCTCAACCTCCGGAGCATCGCCGCACTCGATTCAACCGGAGCCCTAGTACACAGAAATATACGTTAGCATTCATAATTAAATTTATGAATGCACCTACAAGGCTCTAACATGATCTAAGATGATGTGGTTTGGAAGACTTGGAAGTGTAAGAACGGCGCAGGAATTGGAGTGAACCGACGCCGGTTCTCTTCGACCCAAAGGTCGGCAACCGACAAGCAGAAACGGCACCGTTTCTGGACAGATCCTGCGCTGGTTCTGTTCTGGGTTTCAAACCAGAAAATTCTCCAATTTTCTCTTAATTCGAAAACCGATGCAATCGTCCAAAAATTTAGCTACAATTTTTAGATGCATGTACCTTAATGCATCCACGACACGTTTACCGAAAGAAAAAACGAGAAACACAAGCTCAAAGTTCCTAGATCTAGAATCTAAACTTAAAATTTAACTAAAAGCTGAACCTAACTTTGAACTTGGATCTCTCCTAAACCAATGCATGGAAAAGCATGCAAACTTGGAAAAACGTAGATCGAGGAGTTAAGAATAACTCACCAAGATCTCGCCTCGAACTTGAGGTCGGTTTGTCTGGATCTACCAATTGTCCAAAATGCCTCCGTTTGGCTCCAGAGAGAAAAAGAAAAGAAAATGAAAGAAAAAGAAAAAGAGAAATGAGGAAAAGCTTTGGCTTACCCCTATTTATAGAGGAGCCCGACACCGGGTCTACTCGGGCCCCGAGTCAAACTTTTCCCCTTTTTCAACTTTCTTTCATTTTCACCCTTTGGCTAATTCCTTTACTTTCTTGTGCCAATGGGGCCCATAATAAATTTCTAGGGACTTATTTGGAGGTCTTTTTGGCATTTACTAATTTCCATGTACGGTTAATTACATTTTCTTCTAACTCCGTCTTATCCTAATTTGCACTTCTCTTCTTAATTAGACACAGCCGGACCGACATAGTGTTTAATTGTTACATCATCTTGCACTATTCCGTTCGTACGAAAAGGTCGTGCTAGGTCCGGGTGTGTCACAAACTTCATGGGTTCATAGTCATCAACTGCTCTATCAGCTAGAAATTCGGCAATAGCACTTCCTTTGATAGCTTTCTGGGAGACATAAACTATATCATATTCTGACAGTATTATTTGCCATCGAGCCAATCGTCCTGACAATGAAGGTTTCTCAAAGAGGAATCTGATCGGATCTAGCCTTGCTATCAACCATGTGGTATTATACAGCATATACTGTCTTAATCTTTGAGCCGCCCATGCCAATGCACAGCACATCTTTTCTATCTTAGAATACTTGGCCTCATATTCTGTGAACTTCTTGCTGACATAGTAGATTTCTTGTTCTTTCTTGCCGGTTTCATCATGTTGCCCCAAAACACAGCCCATGGAGTGTTCCAACACTGTCAAATACAAGATTAGAGGTCGATCAGGCACAGGAGGTACTAGCACTGGTGGGTTCGACAAATACTCCTTGACCTTATCAAAGGCTTTCTGACAATCTTGATTCCATTCTCTCGTATTGTTTTTCTTCAAAAGCTTGAAAATCGGGTCACATTTTGCAGTCAACTAGGAAATGAAGTGGGAGATATAGTTTAATCGCCCAAAGAAACCTCTTACTTCCTTTTGAGTTCTCAGAGGTGGCAAATCTTGAATGGCTTTGATTTTATCTGGGTCTACCTCGATTCCCCTTTGACTAACAATAAAGCACAATAGCTTCCCTGAAGTAACGCCGAAAATACATTTGGCCGGATTCAACCTTAACCGATACTTGAGCAGCCTCTCAAACAACTTCCTCAGACTAGTCATATGCTCTTCTGGATTCCTACCTTTGGCAATCATATCATCCACATACACCTCGATCTCATTATGCATCATATCATGAAAAAAGGTCACCATAGCTCTCTGATAAGTTGCCCCGACATTCTTGAGACCAAAGGACATCACGTTGTATTGGAATGTGCCCCACATGGTGGTGAAAGCAGTCTTCTCTTTATCTTCTGAAGCCATTTTAATCTGGTTGTACCCCGAAAACCCATCCATGAAAGAAAATGTTGCATGTTTAGCTGTGTTGTCGACTAAAGTGTCAATATGGGGCAGTGGGAAATTGTCTTTCGGACTGGCTTTGTTGACATCTCGGTAATCCACACACATTCAAACTTTGCCATCTTTCTTCGGGACTGGTACTACATTTGCAACCCACTCAGGATAAGTAGCTACTTCAAAAAATCCTGCGTCCAGTTGCTTCTTCACTTCTTCTTTGATCTTTAATAACATGGCAGGCCTCATTCTCCTTAACTTTTGTTGTACTGGCTTGAATCCGGGCTTGATTAGCATTCTATGCACCACAATCTCAGTATCCAGACCTGGTATATCCTGGTAGGACCAAGCAAAGACATTAGCATATTCCTTGAGTAATGCCACTAGTTCCTCTTTTTGTTCGGGTGTTAGGGAAGTGCCAATTTTAACTTCTCTCTTTTCCTCATTATCACTCAAATTGATCAATTCAGTGGCTCTTTGTGGGGCAAGATCTGTTTGTCTTCCTTTTCAATCAGTCTCATAAGATTAGGGGGAAGAGAGCAATCATTATCATCATCATTGTCGAGGTCATCCGCATTAACAAAACTATCAAAGTTGGGCTCAAAAAGACCATCTTTGTTGTCTTTACATTCATCATTTGAAGTCCTGGGGTCAAAAGACAATAAAGGGGTATATATATATGCATTTGATCCATGAATAAAAGGAGAAATGAATAACAAGGATAAACATATAGAGGAAAACACAATGGTTTAATTATGGTATACACGGTGTAGAATGTGAATATCAATATCATGGATGATGGAGTAAATATGAAAATAAAACCCATAACATATGAAAGTCAACTGTCCCCACTCTTGGGTAGAAGTGTAGGATAAAATGAGCTCTCAAAGCTTAATTAATTACATGTTTAGATCTGACAAGTTCATCGGCATCTCGAAAGACTCCCAATTATTTAAATCAGTCCCCGGTGCCAATCGTTGAACCAATGTTGCACTGCTTGATTCCCCGTGCTCTAGCATGCTGATAGACAATCCCTTTAATAACTGATCTTTTTGGGTTGATCGTTCCAGCAAAAACAAAACTATCTTTCAACGGTGAAATCTTCAATTTCTTGGGTTCAAGTTCCCCTCCTCTCAATGCAGCCACACGCTTGCACTTCTTCTCCTCCCTTGCTTCGGACTTCTCTCTCCAAGAAGGCTTATATCCAAGTCCAAAAGTGGGCTCCGCCTTTGGTAAAACAATAGGCTCACGGATTCCTTGGCCATACTTTCCGAGTCCTTTTCCGGCCCAACAGCCTCTTCCGACAGTCATGTTGACTTGCATATTCAAGCAGCCAGAGAAATGTGGACTAGGTACCTCGGATCCTTCTCTTATCCATGTTACCTCGGCCACCTCAAATAACCTGAAAGAGCAATCCACTGCCTCCTCCGCAGCTTCAATGTAAGGAGTGTTTGGAGGTTGCATTACCATGATATCCTCTTCTCCGGATACAGAAACTATCTTGTTTTCAACTCAGAACTTGATTTTCTGATGAAGGGAAGAAGGAACAGCACCGACCATATGGATCCAAGGGCGACCCAAGAGACAGCTATAGGTTGGCGAAATATCCATAATCTGGAAAAAGATTTCAAATTCAACCGGCCCCACAATTATTAGAATAGTCATTTCCCCAACAACTTCTCTCCGTGTGCCATCAAATGCTCTAACCACTAACTGACTGGCTTTCATTAAAGATTGGTCTATAGGCAATTTCATCAGTGTATGAAGTGGCATCACATTCAAGGCGGATCCATTATCAATCAACACTTTGGCCACTATATGATCCTTGCACCGAACAGTGATGTGCAGTGCCTTGCAATTGCCTCTTCCTCCAGAAGGGATCTCTTCATCAGTGAAATAGATGTAATCAGTCACTGTGATACCTCCGGCAATATGTTCCAAATTGGCCACGGTGATGTTTTTGGACACATAAGATTGGTTCAGGATTCGGAGGAAAGCATTACGATGTGCCTCGGAGTTCAAAAGCAGAGCTAGCAAAGAAATCTTAGCTGGCAAGCGATTCAGTTGTTCTATGACACTGTACTCACTTTGTTTGATGAATTTCAAGAATTCACGAGCATCATTTCATTCACCGTCTTGGTTACTTCTTTTTCAATTTCTTTCTCCGGCCCTCCAACAGATGGTGTAACAACTTCATCATTTTCCTCCATGCCCTTCTCTTTCTCTTTGTTTAAAGTGGCAGTTGAATTTCGGGCATAGCATCTCCCACTCCTAGTCATGCCTCCTACTCCAGAAATATTCACTGATTCAGATTCCTGGATATTGGCATTAATTTGTTACACTGAACTCTCGTACCTCCAAGGTACTTCCTTATCACTCCGATAGGGGAATGGTGTTGGCACATTCAAATTTAGGCTTGGTTTCAGTACGGGGATATTCAATGTCGGCTTAGGGGCCATTGGAATTGACAGACTTGGCTTTGGTGAGGTTACGGGAATGGCGAGGCTAGACTTTTGAAGCACAGATAGTTTCAAACTTGGTTTATAATGGGAAGAATCTTCGTTTCTACTATTCACCATACAGATGTCGGTACCTTCGCTTTTCTCCATATAAAACTCAATCAGTCTGGCATCCATCATAGCTTGAAACTTTTCTCGGAATTCAGTGCGACACTAGATCTCATGACCTTCACACTTCAAAGGAGTAATCATTTGGGTCTTTAGCAAGGCCTGATATACGACCTTCATTGGTGTGACAATCTCTTCAACCTTTCTCTTAACATGAACTGCCCCATCATCAATCATATTCACAGTGTTTCCACCATGATTTGGGAGAGGATTTGTGCCCACACTTGGCGGTGTATCAAAAGTCAGACGACCTTCGTTGATTATACCTTGTACCATTTCCTTCAACCGAATACAATTCTCAATACTATGCCCTTTAGCCCCCGAGTGATAGGCACATGTGGCGTTTTCATCAAACCACCTCGGATATAGAGGCTGTAAAGGGGTTGAGTATTGGACTGGTTCAATCATTTTGTTGCTCAAGAGTTTGGCATAAAGTTCGGTGTAGGTCATGGGAATAGGGGTGAATTGTTTCCTTTCTCTTGCTGGTTTTGAGTTCCAATTTTGAGTGTTTGGTCTGGGAGTAGTATAACTGGTATTGGATACTGGATATTGGTAAGTGTTTTGGAGTTGAGCATAATTGGGAGGAGGATGTTGGTAGGTGTTTTGAGGTGGTGTGTAGTTGGTGGGACGGTATTGGGGTTGATATTGGGATTGGTATGGTTGGTATTGTGGTTGGTATGGTCGATATTGGGATTGGTTTGGTCGGTATTGGTGTTAGGGGTATTGTTGGTATCCTCCATATCCGGCCGTGTTTACTTCGCCTTCTTTCTTCTTGGGATTCTTCTTAGCCACACTAGACTCCCCTCCTTCTAATTTGCCAGTTTTGAGTGCATTCTCCACCATCTCTCCAACCAAAACCATATCGGTAAAGCTTTTAGTAGCACCGGCAAGCATGTGGCTATAGTCTGGAGCTTTCAAGGTATTAACAAACAACCTTATGGTTTCTTTCTCGGTCAAGAGGGGTTGAATCTGAGCTGCTATATCTCTCCATCTCTGAGCATATTCGGTGAAAGACTCAGAAGACTTCTTTTGCATATTTTGCAAAGTCAATCTATCTGGCACCAAATCAGTCATGTGCTTATATTGATCAATGAAAGCCCGGGCTAGATCATTCCAAGAGTGAATGCCCCGCCTATCTAGCTTGTTGTACCATCGTGTTGTAGACCCAGTAAGACTATCTTGGAAACAGTGGATTAGCAGCTTATCATCTCTGGAGTATATGGCCATCTTCTGGCAATACATAGTAATGTGGTCTTTAGGGCATGTGGTCCCCTTGTACTTCTCAAATTCAGGCACTTTGAATTTTGGTGGGATCACCAATCCATCCACCAAGCTCAATTCATAGGCATCAGTAATGCCATAAGCATGAGTGCCTTCCATGGCCTTGAGCCCCTCCTCTATCTGGCTCAATACCCTTTGGCTTTCGGCCCCACCGATCTCCCTCTCAAATTGTTCATTAGGCACAAACATGGGATTGTTTGGGGTGTGTCCAGGGGCAGGAGGTGGCATAGTGTAGGTGAGAGGGGGAATTGGTTGAGTTGTTGGGATTCCTCCGCTTGTGGTAAACATTAATGGTGTAAAAGGGTTCACACCGGGTGGAGGTGGTGGGAAGGTGAATGTGTTTGTGGTTGGTTGAAGAATTTGTGATTGATTTTCTTGTAAAGGTATGTTGAGGGTAAAAGGCAAGAGAGTGGCATTCGTGGGCTGAGTTGTGGGGAGTCCGTGTGGGAGTGTACTCTGAGAAGATTGCCCATTGGAATTATTGCCTGAATTTGCCAAGTTTTGCGGTCTCATACTGGCCACCATTTCTGCCATCTGATCCAATCTTTTCTGTAGATCCTCATTTGTCTTCCTTAGCTGTTCAATCTCGGCAGCTTGCTCTTCCATGACGATTCTGGATTGTAGCCTAGTGTTATATCTGTGCGTTGGAGGTGCTATCTTGAAACCTCTATTTAACCATAAGGACTAATCAGATTCCCTTACCATGAATATGAATGAGATGTATGTATGAATATGCTTGAATGATTATGTAATGTGGAAACCCATCCATAACAAGATTACTATAAAGATAATTAGCATTACGAAAATAGGAAAGTGAGTTTAACAACCCATAATAGAGTACCATTCGAATCAAAACATAAGATGATAATATTTTAGGAACAAATCTATCACTATGCTTGTCTTCTGAACTGCTCCAATTGTGCCCTCATTTCAGCATTTTGGTTTTCAGAAAAAGTCAATCTGTTGGCAGTATCATGAACTTGTTGTTCTAACTCATTATTTCTTCGCACTAACCACCCTACTATGCGTTTCTACTCCGCCAATTCTCTTTTCAGTTCAATCTTTGCTTTTTTCACTTCGTTCTTTTCCTCTTGAACTTGGAAGCATTGTTTTTGGGCAATTCTCCAACTTTGGGCATGTTCTTGATTGAAGATTTCGATCCTTGCTGCCAACCGGCTCATTTCCGTGGCCTCTTCTCTCCATTCTTTCACCTCCCCTTTCAGCTTAACATTGTTGGCACTCTCTCTTACCCAGTCTTGAACCCATCCTTGCATCTCTATCTGGCTATTTCCAAGCTGGTCTCGTAGTTGCCGATCTGTATCTCCAACTGCTGACATTTCTGGGTCAATTCAACTAGCTGAGCCCCTTTTTTGAACCTCTGATTCTCAATTTCCAGCCTTTCTAACTTGTCTTCTGGTGCCTCAACCAAAGGGTAATTAGGATCCAGAATTGAAATTTGTTTTGCCCGTTTACTATGCCACACAACGTATTCAGGAATTGCATTGTCAGTATGATTGCCACGATCCATCTTTTGCGCTTCTTTGTACAAGTTTGCCCAAAATTTGGCCTCATCAAATCTCTTTTCGATGTCATGCTGGAAGTCTAACAAATTGAGCCCAAAAGTGAGAGGGATAGACTGTTCGGACCCATATTATCGTCTTACTAGCAATGGGGAGTAACTGATGGTTCCCCAAACGCCTACAAAAGGGATCCACGGTATGCTTGCATCCAAATAAGGAGTATCTTTTGTCATTGTCCACATTGCTCTCCATGTGATGTCTTGGTTCTTCAAATTCGTGAACCACTCGACCCATTCTACCATTGTTCTTGATTGGGATGGCCAAGGATGTGCATTATAAATGGCTATCGTCTCTTCACCTTTGTTATAGTATACCATTCCTATGAACCTTTTGTATCCGAAATGGCTTCTAAACCATATTGTCAATAACCGTCCATAAGCCTCAAATTTACCACCGGCTTTTCTACATGCATTGAGAGATCGAATGGTTTCCGCCAAGATTGTCAAAGCCGGATCAGACTGATACTTGATCTCCATAAAAAGGGTTGTTATTGACATATGGACATATCCCTCCCTTCTAGGAAATAGTACTAGGCCATAAATCAAAAGGGCTAGAACATCAATCCCTTTCCTAGTGGTGGTATTCTTCTCCACAATATCCATCATGAAACTGGTTGAAAGGAAGTCGCCATCCATGTAGCTCCTTATTTCTTCAGTCTTCATCCCCAACAACTTCACTAGCATCCTAGGATGATTCTCGGTTGGCCAAAATACTTTATCCGGCTTGCTCCTTACCATTAACAAATCTTGATATTCCTCCATTGTCGGCACCATATCATACTCTCCAGTAGATTCATCATGTTTACCGAAAGTAAAGCACCGGTATGAGGGATCCCAAAAGTACAAAGCCGCTTTTAGAAGCTCCTCCTCTACTTCCACATCTAACAGTAATGCTATATCTCCATACAACTGTTTGAATTGACCCTTATCACTGATGCCTTCCCATAACTGTTTCAGTCTTGTCAGATCATTTCGGACGAAACTACATCTAGCTCTTGCAGGTAACTGGGGTGGAGGACCCTTTGCTGATGCCTCCCTAGCTTTCTGCCTTAGCCAGTACAAAGCTTGTTTCAAAGTCGAACTGGCAGAATCGAAATTTTCAGACTCTCCCATCGAATCTATCTCCATGGGTACTTCCTCACTTTCTTTCGCCATAACTAATTTTCTCTATAGTAAACCTATTATAGATGGGGATGGAATGCGAGAATGGGATGCAGAGATAAAGAAGGAAAAGAAATGGCAAAAAGGTAAAAGGAAATGTATCAGAATAAAATAATAATGTTAAGATGAATGATGCAAAGATGTTTGGCTCGCAACAATTTAACCATAAAAGATAATTAGTCATTTCATCCAAATAAGGCCGGGGGCCCAAATATCCGTTGACCCAAAGGTTGACCTTGTTCATCAGCCATGACTAATTTCCCTTTACAGTTCTCTTGTTGCGAATGATTCTACAATGGAATGCATGTCATGTGGTGATGGCAATAAAGAGCAATAATCATGATATTTAAGGAAACAAGAAGATCATAAGGCAAAGCATAAACATGTACGGATAAGACGAGGAAGAAAACAGACAACATATATACAGACAAAGTGAGGAATAGCACAGACAGATTATACAAACAGCATGCCATTATGGAAAAAACATTTACGGATAAAGTGGGGGAAGAATACAGGCAAACTATACAAGCAGCATACGACTATGGAATAAGCATATATATAAGATAAAGTGAAAGAAAAACAAACAGATTATGAAATGAATATGTACAGATAAAATGGGGAGGCATATCATCATGAAAATAAGTATACATACATATAAAGTGGGACAAAACAGATGGATTATATAAATAACATATCATCATCAAATAAGCATACATACAAATAAAGTGAAAGAAAGCAGACAAATTACACAAATGGCATATCATCATGAAAGGAAAACAAACAGTTCATTCAAACAGCATATCATCATGAAAAAAAAAACCATATATACAGATAAAGTGAAAGAAAATAGACAAACAGCATGCCATCATAAAATATATATTCAAATAAAGTGAAAGGAACTAATAAAGGTAAGAAGCTGTTCCCCCTTTATGCTCTAAGAAACCGGGTTTTCTCCAAACGGGTTTGGCTCTATCTAGGTTAGAATTTAGGTTTTTCTACATGCTGGGTTTAAAGCTCTAGACAAGGGTACCCATCGGACAAGATGGGGTGGAGGCAACCCCGTCGCCCCTCCTAAATAAAGGTGAAGTTCAGACTCCCGAACTTTTATGTTATAAATTTGTGTTGTGTGTGAGGTAGGGACTTGTACCTTTACCAATTCACTTTCGGTGAAGTAGCGAACATTTGGAGAAGCAGAAGCAAGAAGCAGAAAAAATTTCACTATCACATGTCAACACACGATCAGTACAATTCAAAATATAGGATAAATAATTATGGAAAAAATAATATGATAAGAGATAAACATACAGGATAAGCAAGATAGGCATACATGGCATACACAAGGAATTAAAACATGAAAAATATATACAAGTGACTAAAAGGGTAAAATGGTAAATACAAAAGCATACTAGCAAATCAAGACATATAAAAGAAAGTAAAACATGCAAAATATATACAAGCAATTAAGACATAAGGCATGCTAGAAGATCAAGATATAGGCAAAGGATTAAAACATGCAAAAATATATACAACTAATTAAACATACAAAGCATGCTAGAAAATCAAAACACAAAAACATACATATAAATTAAATGTGATGTAAATGCAAGATGCAATTTTAATAAACTTAATTTTGAAAAAATCTTCCTTTTTTTTTGTCCTCTTTTTTTTTTGAAAAATTTTGAAACAATTTTTGGAAAAAATTTAATCAAAATGAATGATGCAATCCCATGAAATGAAATTTTAAAACATTTTAATATCAAATCCAAGTAAAATAAGACTTAAAAAAATGGCTTGACTCTCTAAAAAAAACTTATTCCCCAGTGGAGTCGCCAAGCTGTCGAGACGTTTTACCGCTCCGACGATAAACGATGTGGTGTGAAAAAAAATGTTCGGGATTAAACAGTCGAAAAACAAATGGAGTCGCCACTAACCTTTTATTTTTAATAGGTGTGGTTAGTCACCGATTGGTTTAACCCAACGTAAATCTAGAAAGATTACATCAAGTTAAGGAAAGAAACTGGTCTACGAAAAAGATTTTAGGTTCGGGAGTCGGTTACGCTCGGGGAAGGATTAACACCCCCGAGACGCCCGGAAATCGGTACCACAAAAGTCTTAAAATATTTTACTTGGAAAGTGATAATAAAATGTGTTTAAAATCATTTTAAGAAAAACATAATTTTAAATGTCGGAATAAATATTCCCTTTAATGCGGGATAAGCATCCCATTATAAAAGCTAAATTCGAAATTTAAAGACTTAATGTCGGAATTAACATTCCTTTTGATGTGAAAATCCATAGCCCAATTTTGAATTTGAAGAAATTTCCTACTTAGAATGGAGATTCAATTTCTAAATAGGAATAAATGTTCTTCAAAAAATCAAAGTCAAATTTAAAAATGAGGATAAATATCCTTTTGAAAAACAAGGGTTGAATTTTAATTTTAGAATGTCTCAATTATGAGAATATTAATTGAAACATTCTAGAAAACATTTTACAAAGAGGTTGGGATAAACATCCTTAAATTCATGTTTTGAAAATCACGTTAAGAGACTTTAACTATGATTTCTCAAATTAAAATCTCTTACAAAGATTTAATTTTAAAACAATGTCGGAATAAATATTCCTTTTAATTTGGTGAAGGGAATAGTTTGACAAAAATTTAGTTTAATAGGAAAACCTTAGTAAATTTAATAAATTAAGACCTTTCAAAAAAAATGAATGTCCTTTTTATCAAATAAAATTGATTTTGAAAAAGAAATTTAAAGATTTAAAGAATAAATATTCTTTTTATCGAAGCTAAAAATGTCTTTTAATAAAAATAAAGTTTGCTTGAAAGGTCTTGATTAATTAAACTTACTAAAATCCTCTTAAAAAGGAAAAAAAAAAACACCTGAAGAAAAAGGAAAAAGAAAATAAATATTCCCTTGCAAGGAAATAAAAATATGAAAAGAAATTTTAAAAGTGATTTTTTAACAAAACTTGGATTAATTTGAGGGGCCTTAACTATAATTGGGTAGTTAAGATCTTTCAAAAAAAATTTCTAAAACATGTTTTGAAATTAATGTTGGAATAAACATTCCTTTTAATTTAATTGGGCCTCTTAAACAAGAGATTTTCTTAAAATAAAATAAAAATGAAACATAAAAGTAAAATAAGAAAAAAAATAAAATAAAAGATTTTGGAATAAATATTCCTTTTGTAAAAGAAGGTAATAACTTTTTGAGTTCATTTGCAAATTTTAAGAAATTAAAGAAATCATAAACATGATGTATGCTTTTTATGAAAATCACATGAGAAAAATATATTTTTGATTTTGAAGGGATGAGAAATTCCCTCGGTCCCGATCGGACTCCCGACTAGACACCGAGAAAACTTCTCATCGAAGAAAACCTTTAGAAACCTCGGACTCCCGACGTACCCTCCGGTTACTCCATGCATATGAGTTTTTTGAAAATTAATGTTCTAAACTTAATTATGCATGAATGAGACAATAAAACATGGGTTAGTACAAAAAAATATATATTAAGCATATATTAAACAAATAATTGAATGTGCATAAACTAAATTTCTAAAATGACATAAATGATGTAAATGGGCCTAAACTAAATGACATGAATCAAAATGGACCTAGAACTAAAATACAAATAGGCATGATCCTAAAATGCAAATGGGCTAATTACTATATGGTATAAATTAAATGAAATGGGCTAGACTTAAAATATGAATGGACCTAATTACTAAATGGCATAAATTAAATGAGATGGGCCTAAATTAAAAATGTTAATGAGCCTAATTTACTAAATGACATATAATAATGAGATGGACCTAGACTAAAAATGTGAATGGACCTAATTTACAAAATAAAATATAATAATGAGATGGGCCTAGACTTAAAATATGAATGGACCTAATTTACTAAATGACATATGATAATGCAATGGGTCTAAATTAAAATGACTTAAACTAAAAATACTTACATAGATCTAAACTAAGATGAGATAAATTAAATATGTATGACCTAAATTAGAATGACCTAAAATAAATATGCATGGATTAAATTAAGGCAAATTAAATATACATGGAATTAAAGTATGATGGCATGAATTGAGATGACCTAAAGTAAATGTTATGAGTTAAAATGAGGTAAATTAAATATGTATGAAAATACATTATAATGACATAAATCAAATATGTATGTAACTAAACTAATAATGGCATAAATTAAATATGCATGGAGCTAAATTAAAATGGGATAAATTAAATATGTATGGATCTAAACTAAGATGGCATAGATTTGAATGTGCATGGACCTAAATAAAAAATTACGTAAATTAAATATGCATGGAATAAATCTAAGTGAGTATACTAACAATCAATACGCATGAGTGTGAATGGTATGAACCGGTTTCTATTTTTTTATAGGCAGGCTATGTGCATGTGATGACTTGATCAATTTATCCTTAATTTTATAAATGCATGGACTTATGTAAGAGGCGAACGTGGGAATATATATGAAAAAAAAAAACATATTTACACATTTGTAACAACGAAATCCCAAAGTGGAATAAAGACAAAATGAATTGTGAATAAAATAATACAAGAGTGAAAAATATACCAAAAATGAGAAGAAGCTTCTTGCGATTAAGTTGTCCAAAACACGCGGGCTGGTGCACGGGTCAAGTGGGGGAGCGCGGGCCAAGATGTTTTAATGAATGAAAAAATACTTTATTGCCCCCTTGAGTGTATAAAATCCTCTAAAATGTTGACTTTGGTCAAAACTTCTCCAGTCCTCTTTTCTCTCTTCACCAAATTCTATCAACTTCCCCAAGAACTCAGACGAAGGCCACCGCTGATTTTCCAGATTCCGGCGCAGGTCAACCACCGGCCAGAATTCCGTCGGAGTAGCAAAACACTCCCCAAATTCCAAGAGCAACTCAATTCGGTCCCCTAAACCCCAATGCAAGCCTCGATTTTCCAAAATCCAAGCCAAAATACCTAGATCTAAACCCAAAGTTTCAAAAATTTACAATCTCAAATACGAAAGTTCACACCTTTCTCTCAAACAAGCTATTTTGCTCCTCTTTTTCTTCTGATCTTTACCTACAAAGCTTTCAAATGCCTTTTAAACCTCCAAGATCTTCAAGTCAAAAACTTCCCTTCCCTATTCCCACGAATCTCAGGCGGAATCCCAGTCCAAAATCCACCGGTTTCTAGCCCACAACAAGCTCGGAATCCTGAGATGTTCTTTATTCTCTACTTTCCTTCCTAAAACTAAAACCTAAATTTCAACTTTCAGAACCCTAAAAAATCTCAAAAAATCATGCCCCCTGAGCACATCCACCATAGGAACTTATATAGGACCATGGTAGTGGAGAAATAATTGTGTTGTGGATATGATGGATGGTGGGGGTGGAAACAAACGTGGTGGAAGCTAGGACAAGAAGAGTATGGTGGCTTTTGGTCTTGAGTGGTCAAAAGTTATGGGACCATGGTAGTGGAGAAATAATTGTGTTGTGGATATGATGGATGGTGGGGTTGTCGACTTCTTCATCATTAAATGCCAAATTATGATAATTGGAACAAGAATTATAATTGCTGCCACTATCTTTCACGGGCTCTTGGACTCATGCATTCCTATTGCTTTCTCTCATATAAAATATGATGGCGTGCATGCAAATTCTCAACATGATGAGCTGGTGGATAAGCATTAAAGTGACAGCCACGTCTCTGAAGGGATTTCCAGGGGAAAAAGGGAATATATGTGGAAAAATAAGTGAGTGGCATGGGCTTTTTGATTTAGTAGACATATATATATATATATACACATATATATATATATACATATACATAAAAATATATATACATATATACATATAAGCATATATACATATATATACATATATTTATATATTTTTTTGCATGATAATCAAGTTGACTTGATTGGTCTCTGGCTTGCTTGGCTTTGCATAGGAGTCGAATTGGCTCGCTTTAGCTTTCTGGTTTTGGTTCAAAATTACCTGTAAGGTAATAAAATAAAATCAAATAAAA
Source organism: Microcos paniculata (assembly GCA_030664755.1). NCBI lineage: Eukaryota > Viridiplantae > Streptophyta > Magnoliopsida > Malvales > Malvaceae > Microcos > Microcos paniculata. The sequence continues at coordinate 11,452,555 of CP131463.1, forward strand.
TAAAATGAAGTAATAATAATAATAATAAATTACCATAAATAAACCAAATTAAAAGGATAAGTAGAATAAAAATTTTGAAAAAAGGGGTAAATCAATTAATTAATTAATTAAAATTAACTAATTGATTAAAATTAAAAATAAGTGTCTACAGTAAGAGTCAAAGAAAAAACAAGGATAAATAAGATGATGATTGAAAAATGGAGAAGACAAAAAGGTGTAAGCATGGTAAAAGAGTGATATAGAAGGAATTAAGAGTAAGGAGTTAAGGAATATGGAAGATAAGTTGAAAATCATGAAGGAGGGGAGCAGATCAACTTTAAGGATAGCCTCCTCAAAAAATGATAAATGAAGAAAGGATATGGGAGATAGAGTTAAATAAAGCTAACATGGAGATAGCTAAGCACAGACAAGATTGCGAGGTAATGGATGGTAGAGTAAGGTACTGTCCTTGATAGATAAACCATAATGTGGATGGAAAAGAGAAAATATCAAGGGACTAAGAGCCGATGATGGCAGAGATAAAAGAAGACCCACATGTGAAAAGCAAGAGATACGGGATTTGAGATAGAAAAGATCACAAGAAAAAACCCTGAGTACTCAATGGAAGGAGTACGGGGATAAGGAAAGAAACGAGTCAAGCTCATCAACTTCTATGAGCACAGTCAATATGAGGAGAAGCAAGGAAATTCTAACACCCAAGAGAAGTAAAAGTGATAGAAGAAAAGAGAAATAAGGATGAGGACAATGGAGAAAGCCAGAGAAGAAAGCAATAAGAGAAAGGATAAAGCCAAGGTAAAGGAAACCTTGGATAAGACGTGAAAGATCACGTACATCAAGGTAAAAGAGTATGTAGAAAAGAAAGGATATAGAGATGGCCCTAATGGAATGGGTATGGAAATTATGAAAGCTGTAATGATGCCTAAGGAGGGCAATGGACCGGAGAGAAGGTCAAGTTAAATGGAGGAGAAGAAACCCTTAGAGAGAGAAAAATGAGGATGAAGAAGGTACAAAGGATAGAGAAAGGGATAAGGAAAACCCCAAATAGTATTGTTAATGAAAGGAGGAAAAGAAATCGACCATTGGCAAAGAAGCAATGTGAAGAAAGGAGGTCGTAAGAAAGGGAAACATGTGACACCTCCTAAAGTGAACACTCCAAGGGAGTGGAAGACAAAAGAAAGTCTAAAGAGGTCAGAGCAATCGCATAGATGGGTATGAAGTCGAGGCTCAAGTATGAGTGATTTGGGAGCCATGTGAGGTGTCCCCATGAGAGGAGAGATCAAAGATCGAGATCTTGAGGATCTCTACGATGACCACTCGAGAGGACCAACCCAGAGTGTGACTGGGGGTGCATGAGGCCACCCAGAGTTCTCTTTCCCAAAGAAGATGAAAGATGTTATGAGATAGGCCAGGGGCCCTATTTGAGATAGAGATGGGCGGTCAGAGAGTGAGTCAAAATGTAAGAGTCAAGAGGGCATGATCTCTTATTCCTCTAATATGATATGGCCGAGTGTGGGCTAGTGTGTACAGAAGCTCCATTCATACACCATAAGATTTGAAATGAAGAAGATCAGAAAGAAAGACAATGGAACCAAGGAACTGATTAGAGAAGCTAGACCAAGGTTAGGGAAAGACAATTAACTCACTGTACACCTCGCTTTGGAGGTGAGGGAGTTAACCTAAGGTCTTCCCCGACATCTTGGTTATAAAGACGAGTACAAGACCACGAAGCAACGGGATATGCATCGAAGAACGGCCTCAATGTGAGAGGCAGTGACAAAAAGAAAGGAGAAGAGACTCCTAAGAAGAGTAAAAGGCATGGAACCTCAGAGGTAAAAAGGGGATGATCTCGTTAAGAGGGACTTTCAGAAATGACAAAGGCAAAGTGAGAGGATCAATTAAGCACAGCTAAAGTGGAGAGAGAACCTCCAAGTGACATAAGTGGAGTAAAGTGAGCCTAACCCATGAATGGGTAAGGATAGGCTATGTTAAGGAGAAGATGAAGTTCGAACTCAAGAACGAGAGAGCGGTGGAGCCATTCTTGAGAAAGCATGATCGAAAAAGATTAAGACATGAATTGGTAGGCATCAGCAACGAATAGTCGTGCGAGCACTATTCAAAAACGAGAAAGAGGCTTGAAGTAGAAGCCAAATCTCCCCAAAGCTACCTTGATAATTTCAAGGATGAAATTTTTAGAAGGAGGGGAGAGTTAACACAGCTAGACCTACTCCAACTTTTTCATAAAAACGGAATAGTGTAAGATGGAGTATTAACTTAATAATACGTCAGTCCAGATGTGTTAAGATAAAGAAAAGAAGTGGGACAATTGACCATGCATGGAAGCATAATTTGGACCTTTTAAAGTCGATAGCCCATAGATTGGATATCCATCGATGAATTGGTCAGTGGATTAGGCCAATGATCGAAATTATGAAAAGTGGAAAAAGGGGGAATTAAGTCTAACCCGAGATTCGAGTAGACCCGACGTCGAGCTTATCTATAAATAGGCGGAGTTAAGCGCTTCCCCTCTCATTTTTCTTCTCCCTCATTTCCTTTCCTCTCATTTACTCTCTCGGAGCAATTTTGGACTTTTGGTCAATCTAGACAATCCGATCAATTTCTACTCACCTTAATCTACATTCTATTAAGTTTTCACGTATTTTCATGCATTAGTCTAGGAGAGATCCAAGATCAAAGTTAGGTTTAGCTTTTTAACTAGATTTTAGTTTAGATTTGAGATCTAGACACTTTAAGCTTCTGATTCTTGCTTCTGCTTTGGTAAATGTGTTGTAGATGGCGTGAGGATCGTCCATCTAGGTTTGTACGACTAACGGAGGTCAGACGGCATGAGAATCAAGGTGGGGGCTCGAATCCCAAGCCCCTATCTCGTCTTCCCGCGGGACTTAGGCCAGTCCCGTGTGGGACACGACCCAAATCATGCGGGTGGGCCTTTTCGACAATGGGCTCGGCCCAGACAGCGTGGGGGGCCCGATGGGCCCTAGGGGCATTTTGTAATTTTTCTTCAAGTGTTTGATTTTGACCTTGAAATCTCCCAGACACTTTTCTAAGCCCCGAAACATATCCAAACACTATTTTAGGTCATGCTAGAGCCTCATAGGTGCATTCATAGGTTTTATAATCAATGCTCCTGTATTTCCGTGTATTAGGCTCTGGGTGATCCAGTGTGGCGATGCACCAGAGGTTGAGCTACATGGATCGCTTGGGAGTATACGAACGTCCCAACACTATGAGTGGCTTAGATTTCTCTACTTAGCCACTGGGGCCAGAGGTTTTAAAACAATTTTAAAAACATAAATGTTTTTTAAAGGTTTTGGGATATGGAGAATCCACACGCATACACACCTGCTTAGTGATATACCCACGTAGAGAGTGGGATGATTTTTAAAGAAAATATAAAGAATTACATGTGTGTGTGTTTATATGTTTTAAATATATATGTTTTGTGTATATATATATATATGATATTTATATGGATGGGAAGCGAGATGAGCGATTGAGAGTGGTTCCTCAGGGCTCTGATTTGAGGGAGCGTGGACTGAGTTGAGAGCATGTAATGAAGTAGCCGTGGACAGCCTTTTGAAGGGCACGGTGAGTGGAGACCCAAGGAGAGGCGCGTAGGGAAGCTCGCCAGGGCTTGGGCTAGAGAAAGAGAAAAAGAGAAAATGTTTTAAAATGAAAAGTGATAGCCCTCGGTGCAGTGAGGTATACGACCGGCCAGTCATGCCTTCAGTTTGTTTGAGGCCAGCCCATTTTATTTGTATATTTAGTTTAGTGATTTAAAATCAAATTCTCATGTGGAGAATTTGAAAAGAGGTTTTGAAAACAAAATTTATTTATTTTGTTATTATTATGTGTTGGATTGCCCCTATCTGCCCTAACCCCTGATGGAGATTCATAGAACCTCTGTCACTCACCTGTATCCAATATGGATGGATGCAGATCCATGTACGAGGATAACAGATAGTTCGGAGGCTTACTAGGAGACGTTGGTGGCTCAGGTGTAGTAGTTTTCTCTGCGTAGGTATTCCTTTAAATTAGTCCACTGGTATTACTTTTAAAGTTTATTATTTTATTAAATGACTTTTAATTAAAGTTTTAATTGTTTTGTAGCGATGATATCCATTTCTATGCCTTGCGGTGCTTTTGGTGCGTGATCGATCGGTACGTACTTCGAGGCAGCATCACGATTGCCACGTGGCTGGCCCGGACGGGTTGGGGCGTGACATTTTCCATAGTATTGGGGAGTTCCACACTGTTATACATGGTTGAAACTTGAGAATTGCCCAGTTGCTGCGTAAAAAACCTAATGTGTAATTACCATTTTACCCTTGGAAAACTTAATAATGCATTTTAACTTCCTAGAATGAATTTCTTTAGATAGTTAAGTTGGATGATTATTTTGACTAGCTAACCTTCCTTTTCATGGAGTGACCTAGTTTCAAATTAATTTTATAAAATTCCTAATTTGATCATTTCTTTTATTGGACCTAATGGTAATTTATAAATTTCATAAAGGGTATTTTTGTCACTAAAATGGTCTTGACTTTTCTAGAGAAATCAAGTTTCTTCAAACAATATTTTTTTGCTTTCTTCACCATTTTTCCACCAAATTCTAGGTTTCTCCAAACAATTCTTCAACCTATAAATTCATCTTCTTCTCTATTTTTCTTCCACCAGAACCAAACTTTTTCCTATTCTTTCAATTTCTAAATTAACTCTTTTCTCCAAAATTCTCCATCAAACTTTTCTAACCAAAATCTTCATCAAACCTACAAACTTAATACTTCATCAAAAAATTTCAAGGGTTAGCTTTCAAGATTCTTCAAGCAAATCCAATTTCATTTCTTTAAGGATTTCAGAGAAATTTCTTCCCTTTTCTCTTTTTACTTCCATCTATGTATGTAAATTCTATTTAAAAGCTTATGTTTTATAAGTTTTATTCATACAAATTCATGCATATTAATATAGTTGAAACCCTAAAAACCCTAGGATATTTTTATTTCATAAAGCTAGGATATAAATTGGTAATTTATATTCTTAGATGCCGAATTAAAACAAGGAATACTTAAATTGATGAAAAGACTCCTTAAATGAGGTCAATATCTAGTTAGGTGAAATTATGTAGTAAGATGCCATCCTAGAGAAAGTACAGTATCTTACTAAAGAACATTAACATTTTATTTTATAAATAATAATTTGATAGGATTAGAAAGAAATATAAACCAAGAAAATGATAAAAAGAGATTTAATTTAATAGTTATAAAATAAACCTAATTTATATCATAGTGTAGTCATCTTGAATAATTAGATTATAAAAATTTTAATTGGATGCCATTCAAAGTCTATACAAGTTATAAATAAAGTGGAAAATTTATATGAAATGTTAGTTTAATTATGAAAGTTTCATGGAGAAAAATGGCTATTCCAAGTCTAGGACAACTTAAGCATTTTGCTTTAAACCCTAATGTAAGTATACTTGTCACGCCCCGACCCGAGGGGTTGGCCACGTGGCAACCACCGCACTACCTCGAAGTACGCGCCGATTGGTCACGCACCTGAAGCACCTCAAGGCATTGAAACGGATATCATCACTGCAAAATCATACTAAAACTTTATTAGAAACCATATAATAAATAATTAGCTTTGAAAGATACACCAGTGGATTAATTTAAAGGAATACCTACGCAGCAGAAACCACTAAGCCTATGCCACTGACGTCTCCTGGTGAGCCTCCGATCTATCTGTTATCGTCGTACGCGGATCTACATCCATCCACATTGGATACAGGTGAGTCACAGAGGTTCAATGAATCTCCATCGAGGGTTAGGGAAAACAGGGGTAATCCAAACATAATAATAATAAAATAAATAAACTTTTGTTTTCAAAACTTCTTTTCAAATTCTCCAAGTGACAATTTGATTTAAAACAATTTAAAATAAATATATAAATAAAATGGACTAGCCTCAAACATACTGAAGGCACGACTGGCCGGTCGTACACCTCGCTGCATCAAGGGCTAGCACTTTTCTTTTTAAAACATTTTCTCTTTTTCTCTTTCTCTAGCTGGTTCCCTCGGTGATGCTAGACGCTGTGGCGGAACACAGCTACATCGAGCCCTACTGAGCTTTCCTACGCGCCTTGATAAGTGTATTTTACACCTAAACTATGAGCTATTTTATATGCATGTTTGGATACTTTTTATTGGTATTATAGCTTATTCTTTATCTTTTACTTTCACTTTATCTTGTTGAATGTAGGAGAGCTTCATGGAGAATTAAGGTCAAATCAAGGAGATTTGGAGCTAAAAAGATCAAAAAGGATGATTGAAGTGCAGCTTAGACTGAAAGAAGTTTGAAAAGCTAAGACAAATAGAGGCAGACAAGAAACGGATGGTGATTCATGCAAGAAACAGCCCGGAGTTGATCAACAAGGTCCTAGTTACTACAGTCAGAAAATGGCGCTGTACTGCTATGCCTTGACACCGGAAGTGAAGAAAACCAAAGTCAGCCTGAGTTTTGCATTAAGTGAAACGGCGCCATAACATACTAAAAATGGTGCCGGTTCTTAGCTATTGAGTTTAATTAAATTTAGATCTCCTAATTCTTTGTAAACACTCTAGTATAAATAGTTTAATTTTAGGGTTATAGAGATATACGTCAGAGGGATACTTTCAGAGAGGAGCAGCCAAGCTAAGTTTATTCTTCAATTTGGCGAATTTGTTTTCTTCTCTTAACTTGTGATATTCTTTTAATTTAATGGGGAAGTTTTCTTTTCAAATTATGGGTAACTAATTTCCTTGTTAGGGATTTGGGTATATCTTCTAGGGATTTTAATTCAATGTTTGTATGAATTGATTATCTTGGGGTTAAATCTGCTTTCTTTATTCTTAATGCGTTTTATGTCTAGCCAACATAGAATAGGTTTTTGGAATTGTATAAAGGACCGAGAGGTGAAGTATAATTCGAGCACTAGGAAAATAGACACAATCTAATTGGATACAAGAGTAATTCAATTTATTGTGATAACCATAATTGAATTAGGATTGTGAAGAAACTGATTTGATTATAATCCAAGTTTCTTAATATTTTTAGCTAATTAGTTTATGCACTGAGAGGTGATAATCAATTAGTTAGGAAAGCATAGGATGATCTGAGAGGGCTCCTAAGTAGATTTGTGATTGTTATTTTAACCTTGATGGTTAGATTCATATATAACTGGATTAAATACCTAGAAGAGAAGCCTAAACCCTCACATCTTTAATATTGATTTCTTCATATTTATTTACTTGTTTAAAATTGATTTTTAGTCTAATTAATTGGCATTCTTCCATGATCAATCAGTTTTACCATTTATTTTAATTTAATTTTCTCTTTATATTGATTAAACTTTACTAGAATTAGGTTAATAGCCTTCTCAAGTCTTCGTGGGATCGATATCTTGGAATACTCCAATTTTACTACTTGGATTTTCGTGCTCTTATGAAAAACCCCGATCAAGTTGGTGTCGTTGCTGGGGACTTGATTTGATTGCTAATCTATTTAGTTCTAGTAATTTTAATTTTATTTTCTATATTTAATTGTATTTGAGTTCTACTTATCTCCTTTTTTCTTAGTTCTATAGGTGGTGTTTGACTTGACGAACTGAAGGATTAAGTCCAGAAGTTGTTTTTGACCCTGAACCAGATAGATTAATAAGAGAACTTAGAGCTGAGTTTGTGAGACTTCAACAACAAGAAAGGAGATTGCTTAGAGAAAAAGAGATGGCTGACAACAGAGGCAATAATGTGCTTAACAATCAACAAGGTGCCAATGATGGAGCTAACAATAATCCACTTGATAATCAAGTTGTTCTAGCTCCAATCACTAATCCAATGGTTGACATTCAAAGGCCAAAGATGGGAAACAATCCATTGTGCATTCAACTTCCTGATAGAGCAAAGAATTATGTACTGAACCATACGATGCTCAACATTCTTCCTCACTTTCATGGACTGCCTTCTGAAGATGCGATTAACTTTCTCCAAGAAATGCATGATATAGTGGCTACACTTCCACTGACCAATGTCTCCATAGAAGAATTGAAGATGAGATGTTTTCCTTATTGTTTGAAAGGAGCAGCAAAGAGTTGGTTGGCAACTTTACAAGAAAATTCTCTAGATTCTTGGGACAAAGTAACTGATGCTTTTCTCCGAAAATTCTATCCTCTTATTAAGACCAGTGAGTTAAGAAAAAAGATCCAAGACTTTGTGCAAGAGGAGAATGAGACTTTCATGATGCTTAGGATAGATTTAAGGGACTTGTGTGTCAATGCCCTTATCACAGTTATCCTATTAAACTTCTTTATCAATTCTTCTATGAAGGGTTGAAAGTAGAATACCAAACTGCTGCAGACAATGCCACTGGAGGGTATATTGCCATAAGAACTGCTGAGCAATTGGAAAATGTTTTTGATTCTTTGGCTGTTAGTTCTCAACAAAGAATGGCGAAGAAGAAATCAAGATTAGGCACTTCTCAACCTCAAAATCAGAGTCAATTGGATGTTTTAGCTGCTAAAATGGATGAAGGTATTTCAAGACAAAAAGTCAAGGAAACCAGAAGCATGTTGCCGCTGTGGTATGTATGGTCATTCTCCAAAATTCTGCATGAATGAAAATCCTTGTGTAGAAGATTAAGAATATTCGGAGAATATGAACTACATAGGTTCATATAGAGGACAGAAAAGTGTTAAGAATGATCCTTTTGTGCCTACTTATAATCCTGGTTGGCAAAGTAATCCGAATTTCTCATGGGTAAACCAAGGTAATGCTAACAGACCTCAACCCATCTTTCAAAGACCTCAACCTCAACAATCTCAACCAATTATGCAAAACAATGGAATGGAAGACAAGTTTCAAACCTTCATGACTCAAGTCAGTTCACAACTTCAGAAGCTTGATAAAATAGACAAGTTGGACAAGATTGTAGATTCTCATTTAGCAGCCATCAAGAACCTTGAAGTTCAAGTGGGCCAAATTGCAAAATCAATCAATGAACATGGGCAAGGGCAACTCCCAAGTAATACAGAAGTCAATCCAAGACAAGGTGTGATGGCTATCTCACTTTATAGTGAAAAAGTACTAGAGGATTCCCCACAAAGAAATAAGCAAGTGGCAATTGAAGAGGATTTAGAAGTGACAAAGATAATTGTGAGAGCAGACTTGAAGCAGCACCGCATCAAAACAGAAATGGGGCCGGTTCTTCTCGACAGTAAAATGAAGTTTTTGCCAGTTTAGAAACAGCACCGAGTAACATGAGAAACGGCATCGTTTCATCTTCAAATTTTCCAACTTAATCTGCTCGTTCAGATACGGCGCCAGAGGTGAGTAGAAATGGCATCAGTGTTCACTTGGAGCCACAACCATTTGTTTAACCTTATGTTCCTCCGATTCCGTTTCCCCAGAGGTTGAAAAAGAAGAAGGATAAAAGTCAATTCAAGAGGTTCCTGGATATGTTTCGAAAAATAGAAATCAACATTCCTTTTGCTAAGGCTCTTGCTAATACGCTTACTTATGCCAAGTTCTTGAAAGATTTGATTTCAAACAAGAATTAGCTTGAAGAATTTGCCATAGTACCTCTGAACGAGGAATGCAGTGCAATCCTTCAAAGGAAACTACCTCATAAGCTAAAAGATCCAGGGAGCTTCATCATCCCATGTCATTTTGGTTCTACAAATATTTATCAATGTCTATGTGATTTGGGTGCAAGCATTAAATTCATTCCTTTGTCTTTATTCAGGAAACTTGGAATTGGAGAGATGAAACCAACTACAGTGGCTTTCCAATTAGCTGATCGATCTATTCGATATCCTTGGAATAGTTGAAGATCTATTGGTTAAAGTTGGGAAATTAATTTTCCCTGTTGACTTTTTTATTATGGATTTGGAATATGATTTTGATGTGCCTATTATCTTAGGAAGACCTTTTATGGCCACTGGAGGAGCATTGATTGATGTTCTAGCCAAAAAAATGACCTTTAGGATTGGTAATGAAACTAAGGAATTTACAATCTTCAAGGCTTTAAAAGGACCAACTTTAGATGACCACTGCTATAGAATTGATTATGTGGACTCCATAGTCCAAGATTCACTACCTAGATTAGCTTATGATGATCCTTTAGAACCATGTATTGCTTGAGGAGAGGATGAAAATAAGGAAGATATTATGGTATGTGCACATAGGATAGAAGGTGAGCCACTTAGGAATAAATTCTCAAAAGTTGTTTAAGACTTAGGAGAAGGAAAACCTAAGCCTTTCCCTTCAATTCAAGAGCCACCAAAATTAGAGCTTAAAAAGATGCCAACTCATCTTAAATATGCTTTTCTTGGTGAATCTAACACTTATCCTGTGAGTATATCCTCTGCCTTGAATGCACTTGAAGAAGAGAAGATTATGCGAGTTCTACGTGACCATCGCTTAGCGATTGCCTGGTTAATTGCTGACATTCGTGGAATTAGTCCATCCATTTGCACACACAAAATTTTGTTGGAAGAAAATCTAAACCTTCTGTGGAAAATCAACGCCGTCTGAATCCTAACATGAAGGAAGTAGTTAGGAATGAGGTGCTTAAACTTTTAGATGCTGGTATTATTTACGTAATTTTTTATAGTTCTTGGGTTAGTCCTTTGCAGGTTATACCTAAGAAAGGAGGAATGACCGTATTCACCAATGAAAAGGATGGCGAGTTTGCATAGATTACTGAAAGTTAAATGCAGCAACAAGGAAGGATCACTTTCCTCTTTCTTTTGTTGATCAAATGCTTGAAAGGCTAGCTGGTCATGCATTCTATTACTTCCTGGATGGTTATTCTAGATATAACCAAATACTAATTGATCCTGAAGATCAAGAGAATACGACTTTCACTTGTCCTTCAGAACTTTTGCTTTTAGAAGAATGTCCTTTGGCTTATGCAACGCCCTTGCCACCTTTCAGCGTTGTATGATGGCCATTTTCTCTGACATGGTGGAGAAAATAATTGAGGTATTTATGGATGATTTTTCTGTATTTGGTCACTCTTTTGATGAATGTCTTTTACATTTGGAATAGGTTCTAAAGAGATGTGAGGAGACCAATTTGGTGCTTAATTAGGAAAAATGCCATTTTATGGTTTAAGAAGCAATCGTTTTGGGCCATAAAATATCTCAAAAAGGCGTAGAAGTTGATAAAGCAAAAGTTGAGGTTGCCCCCTCCTACATCAGTCAAAGTCATGAGGAGTTTCTTGGGACATGCTGTATTTTATAGGTGCTTCACAAAGGATTTTTCTAAAATCACTAAACCTTTGTGTGAATTACTTCAAAAAGATGTTCCATTTAATTTCACTAATGATTGTTCGGATGCTTTTAATAGGATCAAAAAGGAGCTGATTTCTGCCTCAATCATGGCTGCACCTAATTGGACACAACCTTTTGAGATCATGTGTGATGCTAATGCTTATGCCATAGGAGCTGTGTTAGGCTAAAGACAAAACAAGAAATTTTATTTCTCAATCTAATTGGATACGAAAGTAATTCAGTTTATTGTGATAACCATAATTGAATTAGGGTCGTGAAAAAACTGATTTGATTATAATCCAAGGTTCTTAATATTTTTAGCTAATTAGTTTATGCACTGAGAGGTGATAATCAATTAGTTAGGAAAGCGTAGGATGATCTGAGAGGGCTCCTAAGTAGATTTGTGATTCTTATTTTAACCTTGATGGTTAGATTCATATATAACTGGATTAAATACCTAGAAGAGAAGCCTAAACCCTCACATCTTTAATATTGATTTCTTCATATTTATTTACTTGCTAAAATTGATTTTTAGTCTAATTAATTGGCATTATTCCATGATCAATCAGTTTTACAATTTATTTTAATTTAATTTTCTCTTTATATTGATTAAACTTTACTAGAATTAGGTGAATAGCTTTCTCAAGTCTTCGTGGGATCGATATCTTGGAATACTCCAATTTTACTACTTGATTTTTCGTGCTCTTACGAAAAACCACGATCATGCCTCTCCCAGGGTCTCCATTCACCGTGCCCCTCAAAAGGCAGTCCACGGCTACTTCATTGCATGCCTCTTAACTCGATCCGTGCTCCCTCAAATCGAAGCCCCGAGGAACCCTCTCAATCGCTCATCCTGTGTCCCATCCATATCAAATATAAAATATATATATATGTATAAAACATATATATTTAAAACATATAAACACACACGCGTAAATCTTTACATTTTCTTTTAAAATCATCCCACTCTCTACATGGGTATATCACCAAGCAAGTGTGTGTGCATGTGGATTCCCCGTATCCCAAAACCTTTGGAAAACATTTATGTTTTTAAAATCTTTTTAAAACCTCTGGCCTAGTGGTTAAACAAAGAAATCTAAGCCACTCACAGTGTTGGGAGGTTCGTATACTCCTAAATGATCAGTGTAGCTTAACCTCTAGAGCATCGCCGCACTCGATCATCCGGAACCCTAATCACAGGGAAGTACGTGTTAGTATTCATAATCAAAGTATAAATACACCTACGAGGCTCAGCATGACCTAAAATGGTGTTTGGATGTGTTTCAGGGCTTAAAAAAGTGTCCGGGAGGTTTCGGGGTCAAAATCGGACACTTGGTGAAAAATTACCAAAATGCCCCTAGGGTTCAGAGCGGGCCCCTCATGCACAGGGCCAATCCTGCACGGGACTTGGCAAACAGGTCAGTCTCGTGTGAAAGTCGGTCTCTAGTTTCGAGAACCGAGGCTTTTCCTTTGTTTTCGAGCCCCTCGATCCACCGTTCGACCCGAAAATCAAGACGGACGTTCCTCACACCTCTCACGACGCGTTTACCGAAAGGAAAACGGGAATCACAAGCTCAAAGTTCCTAGATCTCAAATCTAAGCTTAAAATTTAACTAAAATGCTAAACTAATTTTGAGCTTGGATCTCTCCTAGACCGATGCATGGAAATGCGTGAAAACTTAATAAAACATAGATCAAGGCATCTAGAATAGCATATTAGAATCTTACCTTGATCCTTCGGTAGGATTATTCAGATCGGCCAAAAGTCAAAAATTGCTTCGAGAGAGCAAATGAGAGTAGAGGAAGAGAGTGAGAGAAGAAATGAGAGAGGGAGAGTTCAACTCCGCCTATTTATAGGTAAGCCCGACACTGGGTCTACTCAAATCCCAGGGCAGACTTAATTCCCTTTTTTCCACCTCTTATAATCTCGATCCTTGGCCTAATCCACCGACCAGTTCACCAATGGATATCCAATCCATTTGCTATGGACTCACAGAAGTCCAATTTGTGCTTCCATGCGTGGTCACTTATCTCATCTTCCAACTCCATCTTATTCTATTTTCCACTTCTCTTCTCCATCTTAACACATCCAGACCGACATATTCTCAAGTTAATATACCGTCTTATACTATTTCGGTTGTACAAAAAAGTCAGATTAGGTCTGAGTGTGTCAACTCTCCCATCCTTCTAAAAATTTTATCCTTGAAATTACTAAGGTAGTTGTGGGGAGATCTGGCTTCTATTTAAGCCTCCTTCTCGTTTTCGAATCATGTTCGCACCACTATTCGCTGCTAATGCATAACAACTTGCGTTTCAATCTCTTCCGATCATGCTCTTTCCCAAGAGTGGTTTCATCGCCCTTCTGCTCTTGAGTTTGAACCTCATCCTTTACTTATCATAGCCTACCCTTACCCATTTGTGGGTTAGGCTCACTTCACTTCAATTGTGGCACTTGGAGGTTCTTCCTCCACTTTAGTTGTGCTTACTCGATCCTCTCGCTTTGCCTTCGTCCTTTCTTTAAAGTTTCTCCTTATGAGACTACCCTCTTAGTACTTCTGAGGTTCCACACCTCTTACTTTTCTTAGGAGTCTCTTCTTCTTTTTCTTTGTCACAACCTCCCACTTGAAGGTCATTCACCGATGCATTTCTCTTCGCTTCCTGGTCTTGTACTCGTTTTTGTAACCAAGATATCAGGGAAGACCTTAGGTTAACTCCATCGCCTCTATGGCGAGGTGTGCGGTGAGTTAGTTGTCTTTCCCCTTACCTTGGTCTTGCTCTTCCATTCCGTTCCTTGCTTCTATTCTCTTTCTTTCTGATCTTCTTCCTTTCCAATCTCATGGCATATGAGTCGGGCTCCTGTACACACTGGCCACACTCGGCCATACCATATCAGAGGAATCAAAGATCATGCCCTCTCGGCTCTCACTCTCTGACTGGCAATCACTATCTCAAATAGTGTGACGCTTAGTCTTAGAATGGCCAAGTTGGAGCTTAGTATGCACGTGGAGGTATTCTTAGTAACAACAAGGACAACTTTTACCTAGTGAAATTTTTCCTATTTTGAAGAATTAGGTTTTTAAACACTTAAGACAAACTTTGACCTAGTAAGTAAAAGTCAACATTTTTGTATTATTTTTCAAAAATTTCGTACATCATACCGAGGGTATAAATGACCTTTCTAACCACTCAGTTATCTTCCTTAGTGTGTCTAAGAATATTCTTAGTTATAATGTAAATTTTCTGAATGTCCTAGGTTGGAGAAAAAATTACAGAAAAAAATGTCGTAAAACTCAATGGCATTTTCGTAAATATTAGTAAAGTCACAAATTGAATTTTTATTCATTGAAAACGATTTTTCCTACACTATTGTAAGACGTCATGTTGTTATAAATTGTTTAAACTTGAAAATTGCCAAGTTGCTGCGTGAAATTATTTGGTCAAAATTACCATTTTACCCTCGTACAAGTTTTAAATGCCAAATTGAGGCAATTACTACCAATAACCTAATGACTTAGATACTTTGATGAATTCACATCATTTTTTGTAAATCCTTGTCAATTGGTTCTAGTTTTAAAATTTTTATTTTATTCCCAACTTCATAATTTCTTTTTAGGACACAAAGATAATTTTTAAAACTCAATGGGGGCATTTTTGTCATTTTTGCTTTCTCTAGAAAAATCAAGCATTTTCAAATTGACCTTCCTTTTATGGAGTAACCTAATTTCTAATTAATTTCATTAAATTCCTAAATTGCTAATTTCTTTTATGGGACATGATTGGAATTAGTAAAATTGATGGAGGGCATTTTTGTGAATTCAAGGGTGTCTTAAATTTTCTAGAGAATGAAAGACTTTTCAAGAATAGACTTTTTTTTTCACTTTTCTCTTTTTTTCTCCATGCTTGCTGAATTCACCATCATCATTTCCTTCCACCATTTTTTTCTTCCAACACCAAATTCCTACCGATTTCTTCAACTTCTAAATCCACCATCTCTCCAAAAATCCCCCATCAAGCCTTCCTAATTAATAAAACCTCCATCAAAACCTACAAATTCAATATCTCAACAAAGAATTTCAAGAGTTATTCTTCAAATTTCTTCAAGCTATTTCAATCCAAATTTTTAAGGAGTTTTCTTTATTTTCCTTTCTATTTTCGATTAAGGTATGCAAATCATCTCTAAAAGCCTTTATTTTGAAAATTTTATTCATGCATATTAATATAGTTTATGATTCCAACAACCCTAGAATATCTTATTTAATGAAATTAAGGTGTTGGTTAATAAATTATATTTTTAGATGTTTATTTGAAATTAGAAATAGCTAATATAATGAAAAACTCTATAACTAGATCATAATATAGTCATATGAACTTATGTAGTAAATTACTATCCTAGAGAAAATATAGTATTTTTACCAAAGAACACTAATATACTAATTTATAAATGATAATTTAATAAGATTAGAAAGAAATATAAGTTAAGAAAAAGATAGAAAGAAATTTAGTTTTATAGTCATAAAATAAACTTAGTTTATGTTATAATATAATTCTCTTGGACAAAAATAGTATAAAGATTTAATTGGATGTTATTTAAAGCCTATAAGAGTTATAAATGTAGTGAGAAATTTATATGAATGGTTAGTTTAATTATGAAAAACTTATGGATAAAAATATAAGTAGTAAAATCTCACCTAAAAGAAATATAGTATGTTGCTAGAGAACTTTAATATTTATCTTATGAGTAATTATTTGATGAAATTAGGAGCAAATATGAATTAAGACATTAATAAGAAAATTTTTAAAATTGATAGTTATAGAATAAGATTATTCTATGCCATAATATGAACTTTTGGACAAATAGGATATAAAGGTTTAATTAGATGAAATACAAGAATTTTAAAAGTCCTAAATGAAATGAGAAATTAATATGGATAATTAGACAAATCATAGAAAAATTAGGGAAGAAAATGACCATTTTAAGCTTATGGGAAAAATTTAAATGTTTTCCTTTAAAATCTAAACCCTAATCTAAGCCCATAAATTTAGCTTCCTTGTGGTCATTATGCTTTAATAACATGCCTAAATCTTAACGAAATAAAATGACCAAACTTTTCCTACATTAAACTCATAGGCCGAATATTTCACTTACAGAGGCAAAATCGTTCAACTTTTTCATTTTAAGCTTCTAGGGAAAATGAGAAATTCCTACAGGCACTGTTTATCGAAACGAACTTGCTCATACCTTAACCACACCATTTAAATCACTAGAACTCAATTTAGGCACCAAGTACCCAAATTGGCAAACTAGTTAAATAACTAGTTCAAATGGCCATTTTCCTACCATAGCTAGTGTTTGACACTTTGAGTAATCAATTGTATAGGCGGTGAAACTCTTCCAGAGAGAGGAAAAGGAGAGGATTGAAGGGAGTGCACACCCTCCCTATACTTGTGAGTGGGACTTTACGGACCTAAAAAAATGTTTTGCTATTTAAGTTGTTTTTAGTTACAATGGTTTGATTTCTAATTTAAATTGAGTTATGATGATTGCTACTTGTTTATAAATCTTGAATAATTATTATTGTAATATGAATTAATCTCATCTATGATTTTCAAAAGTTAAATCTATGATTTTTACAATTAAATTTCTGGACATGTGATGAAATTAGTGAAAGTCTATGCTCTTGAATTGTTGGACTATTTTCGATGATAGGTCAGTTGGCCAAATGGTATACCATTGAACTGTATGGTGTTACATTTTGATTTTGGTGGATGAGATGTTAGTCATCGTAGTGGTGCCTCTCACGGTCCGACCTTGTGGAGGCGGCGTGAATAGGCTTTCACTCCCACTTGGGGTGGATGGTACAGGGGATTTTGCGCGCACTGAGATAGTGATTATGCGACCCCAGTGGGAGTATTGCGGAGATAGCCATGTACCACCAATGGTGAAAGCCCGTGCCAACGCCGAGTAAAGGGCTTTTTGTTTCCTAAATAAAGAAACTAAAGAAAAACCTCGGCGAGCTTAGATCTCATCTTGGCCGGGTGAGGTTTAAGTAATGTGTTTTGGCGAACCCTAAAATATTTTCTTACAGCTTGATTACTTGTTTTCGATTATTGTCTTCTTATGGAAAACCTTAAATGTTTATATTAAACTTTTCTAATTTGTGATAAAAGAATTCAGGTTTTCTAATAAGGTGACAAATTAAATATTTTTAAATTGTTATAATTTTCAATTGAAATTCTACAATGCATAAGTTTATATTGCTCTTAATTAAAATTTTGATGTCGGTCCTATTCCACTCAATGAGTATAATCTATATACTCACCCTTTTTTTTTCTAAAATTTAATTTCAGGATAGTAAATCATGCATAAATGGGTAACTCGCTAGGCACCAAGACTCGACTTCGAACTTCCCTTCGTAAGTCTGTATGATTTATCATTCTTACTACTGGATCCACTGGCATTGTTTGAATTACTTCTGGACTTTTATCTGTTGCGTTTCTCAATTTAAAGACTATTTTACAAAATGTGAAGGTTACCTATGTTTTGTTTATGAAGATATTTGAGAAAAGTTTTCCAACTTCTAATTCTTCAATATATATGTATGAAATTACATGAATGTGTGCTTTACAAAATGACTGTTTTCATTTAAGTTTTGAACAATATAAATATTTTAGAATTTTAATCTCTATCCTACATGACAAACTAAAATTGATCTACTAAATGGGTTCAAGATGCTGTAAGCCTTGCGAGCTTCGAGTTGTGGATGAAGTGCGCCAATCACAATTCGTGGCACGTGGTGGTTGTCACCTTCTCGACCTTCGGATCTGGGTGTGACAAATAGGGCCCTTGGCCCATCTCATCTCTCACCCTCTCTGGCATGGAGACCTCTGGGTGGCCTCATGCACTCCCCAGTCACACTCTTGGTAAGTCCTCTCGAATGGTCATCACAAAGACGCCTCACATGGCTCCCAAGTCACTCACACTTGAGCCTCGACTTCATACCCATCTATGCCATTCCTCTGGCCTCTATACTTTCTTTTGTCTTTCACTCCCTCGGGGTGTTCACTTTAGGAGGTGTCGCATGTTTCTCTTTCCTACGACCTCCTTTCTTCCCATTAACTTTTTTGTTAATGGTCGATTTCTTTTCCTCCTTTCATCAACAGTTCTATCTGGGGGTTTCCCTATCCCTTTTTCTATCCTTTTCTCCTTTTTTGTTCACCTGCAGTCCATTGTGGGGTCCACCTTTCCCTTGCCTTCCCATCAATACAGCAAAGTAAATCATGTATGTCACATTCGTGCGGCATCTTTCATAGCTTCTTCATCTTCGTATTCCTCTCCCTTAGGGTTTCTTGTCCCTTCACTCGATTTACCCTTATTTTGGGTCCATTGCCATCTCTTGGCATCATTCTGTAGCTCTTGTCATCTTCATACGTTTTTCCTTAAGGTCATCTCCATATCCTTTCTCTTCTTCATACTCCTTTACCTTGATCTACGTGATCTTTCACGTCTTATCTAAGGTTTCTTTTACATTGGCTTCATTCTTTCCTTTCTTTGCTTTCTTCCCTGGCTTTCTTCATCGTCCTCATCTTTATTTCTCTTTCCTTCTAACACTTTTACTTCTCTTAGGTGTTAGAATTCCCGTTCTTCTCCTTATACTGGCTGTGCTCATAGAAGTTTAGGAGTTTGACCAGTTCCTTTCCTTATCCCTATACTCCTTCCATTGAATACTTGGGGTTGTCCTTATCATCTTTTCTATCTTAGTTACCGCATCTGTTGCCTTTTGCATGTGGGTCTTCTTTATTTTAGCCGTCCTCGACTCTTGATTCCTTGATTTTTTCTATTTGTCATCCACATCAAGGTTTATTTGTCGCAGACAACACCTTTCTCTACCATCCAATGTCTCACAATCTTGTCTGCGCTTAGCTATTTCCATTTTACCTTGGCTTAACTCCATCTCCCATATCCTTTCTTCACTTATTATTCTTCGGGGAGGCTATCCTTAAAGTTGATCTGCTCCCCTCCTTCATTGTTTTCTATTTATCTTCCATATTTCTTAACTCCTTACTCTTAATTCCTTCTATCCCACTCTTTTGCCATGCCTTCACCTTTTTGTCTTCTCCAGTTTCAATTATCATCTTGTTTATCCTTACTCTTTCTTTGACTCTTACCTAGGTCGATCCACTTTCCTCTTTAGCTGGGTTTGATTATTCTTAAAATTTCCATCATCATCATTATTCTCATCCTTACCATCTTTTCACCTTTGTTTACTCCACCATGCTTTGGTATCCTCACCTCTTTATTTCTCTTTTCTTTTCTCTTTTTTAATTTTCAATTTTTTTTCTATCCAATCTCCTACTCTCCTCCTTATAACCTTAATTGTTAGGGCCTTTCTTTCCTCTTTTTTCACCAATTCACATTCTTAAGCCATTTTTTCTGTAGTTCTAGTCTCCAATCATTCTTGTTTATTCTTTCTCTTCTTTGACCTATTCGTAGTTTGATGTAGTTCCTTGGCTTGACTCGAATTTGGGGTTCATTATGCTCGACTTTCTTTAGCTAATGTCCGTTTCTAAGTCTTTTATTCGATTTGCATCACTAGGTTTTTTCTTAATCCTGTTTCTAGGCCTTTTTAATCCCCTTTTTATTCGCTTTCTTTAACCTATCCCTAGGTTATCTCCCTAGGTTCTTGCCTTAAATTCTAATTTCATACACCTTACTCTTTACTAATTCTACCTAGTCATTTTGGTTTTATTAACCTATGGTTCGTTATGAAACTATCACTAATTAAGGTTAAAGTTTTTTAGTGATATGTTATGCTTTTCCTCTTTTAAGGCTCTACTCTTAGCTAACCAAAACTTAGTCCATCAACTGAACTAAGTTTCTCTTTCTTCTTAGGCCTTATTCATCTTTGATTAGCCTAGAATTTTCGTTAGCCTAATGTTTTATGTTTTCTTTCTTTATTAAGAAAGCTCCCGCACTACGTCACGACATCTCTTTTATCCTTTGTTTAAGGATTTGCTTTTCTTTCTTTCCCACTTCCCTTTTCTCACCAATTCTTTCTGATGATGTCTTCACAACTCTGGAGAAAATTCTCTCCATGCTCTTCATTTACACACATGCAGACATTCCCATCATTGCCGTGCATTCTACTCTCTCCGCTTGCTTACTTCCCATTGACTTTAACAAGGTCCTTTCTTATCATCTCTTGGAGATCTCCTCCTTCTTACTCTCACTGTTAACCAATAATAAGAGGTTTATCACTTACTAACCCCTTAGGAGTGGAGGTTTCTAGCTTATCTATTTCTTTATTCCGTTTCCTCCATCTTCATTTCCTTTCTTTAAACATTGGTATCTAATGGTCAAACAAGTAGTAACGGACGTACTACTCGTTGACCATCTGGATGTGCTGTGATCTCTTTTCATTCTTTCCTCACTCTCAGTTCTGTCATCCTTGCTGTAGACACTTGTTTTTAAATTTTAATTAGTTAATTAGCTGATTAATTAGTTAATTAGTTAATCAATTAATTAATCACTTCCAAATTTTATTTTTCTTTTTTAAGTTTAGTTTATTTTTGTTTATTCCTATTACTTTATTTTACTTTATCTAATTTTAGTTTCATCTCGTTAATTTCCAAGTAATTTTGAACATGAAACCGGGAAGCCAAAGCACCAAGTCAATTCGGTTCCTATGCAAAGCCAAATAAGCCAAATGCCACGAACATCACCATCACATCGAACTATTACCCAAGTAAATTTTCCCACAAAATCACCAATACCATCTCATTGTCATGGCAGCAGATTATATTGGTTGTAAACCTCCTATTCCACCACCTAAACCTTCAGCTGCAAATTTAAAATTCCCACCTTCCCTTGCCTCAAATCCATCACTTCATTCGCCCCCACCTCCTGTTCCACCACCTAAACCTTCAGCTGCAAATTTAAAATTCCCACCTTTCCTTGCCTCAAATCCATCACTTCATTCGCCCTCACCTCCTGTTCCACCACTTTGGTCCCTTGGAAGCCCTGCTGGGGATGGTGCATCTGTTGTTCTAAAATCAATTCTTAAAAGGGCTACTCAACTTTTAAGCCATCCATTTGAAAATTGCAGCATGCCTAATTATGCTTTCTGTAGGGCCTCGTTTAATGATTTTTTTTCAAATATGGGACCATTATACAATCAATGCATAACAACCCATTTGTCATTTCAAATAGCGCAGCTCCCCCACGTGATTCTCTTACCAGCTGGATGCAAGATTGAAATCAGCTAATTATGCTTTCTGTAGGGCCTCGTTTGATGATTTTTTTCAAATATGGGACCATTATACAATCAATGCATAACAAGACCCATTTGTCATTTCAAATAGCGCAGCCCCCCCATGTGATTCTCTTATCAGCTGGATGCAAGATTGAAATCAGCTAATTATGCTTTCTGTAGGGCCTCGTTTGATGATTTTTTTCAAATATGGGACCATTATACAATCAATGCATAACAAAACCCATTTGTCATTTCAAATAGCGCAGCTCCCCCACGTGATTCTCTTACCAGCTAGATGCAAGATTGAAATCAGCTAATTATGCTTTTTGTAGGGCCTCTTTGATGAATTTTTCAAATATGGGACCATTATGCAATCAATGCATAACAAGACCCATTTGTCATTTCTAATCAGCAAACATCTCCACGTGACTCCCTCAGCCAACTTCTCTCGTTGTCAGTTTCTCTCCTTGACAGCTGGGTGATCCTCCAAAGACAGCAAAAGTGGAGTCAGTAATATAAACAACCAATTGCAGCAAAGAAAGAAGGGGTGAGGTAGGGATTACAAGGCCAATAAATGAGGATCTTTAGATCAAAATGAGAGAAGAAAAGAAGAGCCATCAGATTAAAAAGAGGGGAAATGAGCCAGTGTTTTGGAATTTTAGAGCCATTAGCAAGGGGTTTGAAGGAGCAATGGCTTGGTTGTTTTAGAAACAGAGGTTTGAGAGAGGTTAGGAAGAGAAGAGATTCAGATTTGGAGGTCCATTTAGTTGAAGGAAAAGGCGATACAGAGAGCTGGAGCTGAGAACCCAACGAAGAAGCAAAAGCAGAAAACAAAGAAAGGTGACTCCTTTTCATTAGCCAGCCCACCTCGGGTAAAGGTATATCATTCATCTTTGAGTTGGCGTTGGGGTTTAGGTTTTAAGTGTGATATATTATATTGTTTAAGTGAGTTTAATTGTCTTAATTAATGAAACCAGATTTGAGAAAAGACTAAGATGGAAAATCGACTCTTTGATCCTACTTGCTTGTATGTCTAAACTTGCTTTAATGAACCTTGAATATGTTAGGCTATGCTGACTGGTTTTAAACTTTGACCTACGATGTTGCACGTTAGGACTTTATGATTGGTCTTTGTCTTCACGGCTAGCACATGCAATGCACTCAGAAATCCCATGATGCTTGAAGTTGGCTTAGATTAATTAATAATTTAGTATCTTGTTGCATGAATAGCTTAAAATGAGTCTCGGCTAAGTCCATTAGTGATAAGTTGCCATGATAAGAATAATACAAATTGGAAAAAGCCAAAAGACAAAAAATGTAGTCATAAATAGTCTGCTCATATAAGTGTTTGGCATTTTAATCTTACGAATATACGACTTGTGTCGTCATGTCCATATCATTTATGTTTTGGTAAAAAAAAGAAAAAAAGAACGATAAATAATCATTTAAGAAAAAAGTTAATAATGGTTTGAAGTGGTTTATTACATATGATTAGAGTATATAATTAATTTTGTGCTTAATTGAATATAATCAATTAAACAAGGAGCATTTTTTAGGAATCGTGGTGGCGAGTTTCTTGAAAAATCCTCCGAAAATGACCTATAAATTTTCTCGTGGCGGCGATGAGGATTTATAAGTGATTTCCAAGCCAATAAGTAATAAAAGTGGGTAAATTAGATAGAATAAAAATCACTAATTAATTAACAAATGTTCGACGTTTCAAAGGAATCTTTTTTTTTAAAAAAATAATAATAATAAGCAAGAGGATACTTTCTCGATGAATCGTGGCGGCGAGTCTCTCGAGGAAGTCCTCCAAAACGGCCTATAAATTCCATCGTGGTGGCGATGAAGGTTTATGCTTAATTTTCTGATATAAAATTAAATAAAAAAAATCTTTTGGTTAATGAATTAAAATGTGTTTAAAGGCTAAGGTTTCTAAGTAATTCATAAATTTAAAGTTTTCTCAAATTAATGGTTATAAAAGAGGTACATTCTCGGGGAATCGTAGTGACGAGCTTCTCGGAAAACCCTCCAAAACTATTTATAGGTTCCATCGTGGCGGCGATGAGAATTTATAAATTTTTTTAAATAAAAGATAGATGTAATTAAAAAATTAATTAGTAAAAAAACTCATGTATTGATTAATTCATATAATAAAATAGACTTAAGGGCTAAATCTCTAAACAATATGAATTTTTTTTTATTGTGAAAAGACACTTTCCCGATCAATTGTGGCGGTAATTCTTTCGGGAATTACTCTAAATCTAAAAACCTCCTTAAATTTCATCGTGGTGGCGATAAGGGTTTATAAGAGGTTTTCAGACACATAGTCATTAATTTAAGAGACTAATTAATAAAAACAAATAAAAAAAACAAAGTTTTTATTGGTGATTATGAAAGGATATTTTCCTCAAGAGTCGTGGTGGTGATTCTTTCGGGAAGTACTCCGAATCTAAAGGTCTCCTTAAATTTCATCGTGACTGCGATAAAGGATTATAAGAGATCTTCGAATACATAGTCATTAATATAAGAAAAAAATTTACATAAAAAAACAGAGAAGATGGAAAGTAATAGTAATAATGGTAATAAAAATAACAACAATAATAGGATTTTTTTTATTTTTTTCTCCCTAATTAATGATGGTGAAAGGATATTTTCCTAAACAGTAGTGGCGGTGATTCTTTCGGAAAATACTTTGAGTTTAATGGTCTCTTTAAACTTCATCGTGGTGGCGATGATGATTTATAAGAAGTCCTTAAGCACATAATCATTAATTAATCAAGAAAATTCTAAAACTAAAAAATCCAGAAAATAAAAAATAAATACAAAGGAAATAAACATTTTTCAATAAACTATTGGACCCTTTTTTTTAATAAAAATAAAAGTAAAAAAATAAAATAAAACTTAAATGAAAAGAAAAAAGGAAAAATTAAATGAAAAATATAAAAATTTGGAAACACGAAAATCAAAGATGAAAATTAAAAGGTTAATTATTAATTTTTATTAAGGCCTAATTAATACTGAACTAATCGGTACCGTCGTTTGGCGGGCGTTGTGAGGGTGCTAATCCTTCCCCACACGTAACCGTACTCCCGAACCCAGATCCGTTTGTTCCGTAGACCGGGACCTATCTGTCTTAATACGCCATTTAATGGCCAATGTTAAGTTAGATAGATTCTTAATAGGTGACTAACCGCACCTAAACAAAAATGGTTAGTGGCGACTCCATACATTTCGTAAAGTCCCAAAGTCGTCGTTTTCGGCAACGTTGCGACAGCTTGCCTTATTCTTCCTCATCATTTTCCAAGAATGGCTTCTCTGTTGTTCCTCTTTCTTTACTATCCATGTTGCCATTCTCGAGTCCTTTAGAATTTTCCCTTATCAATCCTTGCTACACTCTCGAGTGACTCTCCTTTATCTCATCTCTCATGATCTTGGGCTCACTCAATCTCTTCCGATTTCCTTGTATGCCTTTCCTCAATTGACTCCAGGTGGACCTTCCTTCGTCCACCTATACTCCCTTTCTTTCACCACTTGTTCACAAATGGTGTAGGACTAAGAGAAGTCGTCTAGCTTTTGCCACAACCTCTCTCACCTTCTGCCCACTCCCAGGAGCACTCTCTAAGCAATCTGTGGGCTCATCCCTACAGACTTGCCAACCTGTGGGCTCATCCCACCAGGTTTACGTTGGTGTTGGGTCGAGCCCAATCACCTCATATGCTACCCCAAGGCCTAGGCGTTCGAGTGCCAGTGCACTGTAGCACTCTTCAAACCATAGCCGCCAATGGTTTTGTTGCTCCATGTGGGCTCCTTGGCAATCTCTTCACTTGGCTGGCTTTTCCTTGGCTTCACTTTTTCATCCTTCCATTTGTGGCCTTGTGAGGTCTTCTCCCTTATACTCAAATGTCCTGTCTTGCTTCTTGAGGTTCGTTCAACCTCGTCCTCCGTGTTCTTGTATCCCCTTGACTTCTTTCCTCCTAACCTAGCTTCCTCTCCTTTAGCTACACACTAATGATGTAGAGAACGAGAGAAATGGGGTTAGCCGTCATGCACATCAAGTCCATCCTAGCTCCTTGCCTTGTTCTAGCAGCTTCACTTCCTCCCAAATCTTACACATCACTAGTGTAAAGAATGGGAGAAAATCGCATCTGGGTGTCAAACTCGCTTCTTTACTAGCGAGTCTCGATGTCCACTACCTCGAAGGTTGAACATCGAACCAGTTTTCTTCACTGGTAAGCCTCTGACCAAGCAATCTTGAGGGGTTGGATGAGATATCGCCTATCTCATCATCCCAAGGAATTTACTATCCCTTGTCCGATTTAGCTATCGATTAGGAAGAACATTAGAGGCTGAAGAATTGATTTTAGGGAGTTTCTCGGAAAACATTCTTTCTTTCATGAATCTCGAGAAGAAGGTGATCATGGTGCCATCTAACCTAAAAAAGGTATTCTAAGAGTAGGTTTGGTCATTTTCGATGCATTCGAGTAACCACGTATTCGAACTCTAGAATTTTAAACCTATCTAATCCACTGGCTTTGAAAACATTTGAAAACGTTTAAAAATAATTTGAAAATACTTTATAACTTTTGAAAATAGTCAGAATCGTTTAAACGCTATGATACCAATCAAATTGTCATGCCCTGACCCGAGGGGTTGGCCACGTGGCAACCGCCGCACTACCTCGAAGTACATGCTGGCCGATCACGCACCTGAAGCACCGCAAGGCATTGAAATGGATATCATCACTGCAAAACCATACTAAAACTTTATTAGAAATCATATAATAAATAATTAACTTTGAAAGATACACCAGTGGATTAATTTAAAGGAATACCTACGCAGCGGAAAGTACTAAGCCTATGCCACTGACGTCTCCTAGTAAGCCTCCGATCTATCTACTATCCTCATACGCAGATCTGCATCCATCCACATTAGATACAGGTGAGTTATATAGGTTCAATGAATCTCCATCGAGGGTTAGGGAAAACAAGGGTAATCCAAACATAATAATAATAAAATAAATAAACTTTTGTTTTCAAAACTTCTTTTCAAATTCTCCAAGTGAGAATTTGATTTAAAACCATTTAAAATAAAGATATAAATAAAATGGGCTGGCCTCAAACATACTAAAAGCACGACTGGCCGGTCGTATACCTCACTGTATCGAGGGTTATCACTTTTCTTTTTAAAACATTTTCTATTTTTTTCTTTCTCTAGCCTGTTCCCTCGGTAGTGCTAGACGCTGTGGTGGAACATAGCTACATCAAGCCCTGGCGAGCTTCCTTACGCACCTCTCCCAGGGTCTCCATTCACCGTGCCCCTCAAAAGGCGGTCCACGGCTATTTCATTGCATGCCTCTTAACTCGGTCCGCGCTCCCTCAAATCGAAGCCTCGAGGAACCCTCTCAATCGCTCATCTCGTGTCCCATCCATATCAAATATAATATATATATGTATAAAACATATATATTTAAAACATATAAATACACACGCATAAATCTTTACATTTTCTTTTAAAATCATCCCACTCTCGTCGTGGGCATATCACCAAGAAAGTGTGTGTGCGTGTGGATTCCCCGTATCCCAAAACCTTTGGAAAACATTTATGTTTTTAAAATCTTTTTAAAACCTTTGGCCCCAGTGGCTAGACAAAGAAATCTAAGTCACTCACAGTGTTGGGAGGTTCGTATACTCCCAAATGATCCGCGTAGCTTAACCTCCGGAGCATCGCCACACTCGATTATTCGGAACCTTAATCACACGAAAGTACGTGTTAGCATTCATAATCAAAGTATGAATTCACCTATGACGCTCTAGCATGACCTAAGAGGGTGTTTGGATGTGTTTCGGGGCATAGAAAAGTGTCCGGGAGGTTTCGACGTCAAAATCGGACACTTGGTGAAAAATTACCAAAATGCCCCCTAGGGTTCAGAGCGAGCCCCGCATGAACAAGGCCACTCCCGCACAGGACTTGGCCAACAGGTAACTCCCGTGCGGGAGTGACTACTCGAAAGCTGGTCTCTAGCCTTGGGAATCGAGGCTTTTCCTCGGTTTTCTAGCCCTCGGTCCACCGTTTGACTTAAAAATCGAGAAGAACGTTCCTTACACCTCCCACGACACGTTTACCGAAAGAAAAACGAGAATCACAAGCTCAAAGTTCCTAGATCTCAAATCTAAGCTTAAAATTTAACTAAAAAGCTAAACTAGCTTTGAGCCTGGATCTCTTATTGACCAATTCATGGAAATGCGTGAAAACTTAATAAAACGTAGATCAAGGCATTTAGAATAGCATATTAGAATCTTACCTTGATCCTTCAGTCGGATTATTCGGATTGACCGAAAGTCCAAAATTGCTCCGAGAGAGCAAATGAAAGGGGAGGAATAGAGGGAAAGTTTAACTCCCCCTATTTATAGGTAAGCCCGACACCGAGTCTACTCGAATCTCAGGGTAGACTTAATTCCTTCTTTTCCACCTCTCATAATCTCGATCCTTGGCTTAATCCACCGACCAATTCACCAATGGATATCCAACCCATTTGCTATGGACTCACAGAAGTCCAATTTGTGCTTTCATGCATGGTCACTTGTCTCATCTTCCAACTCCATCTTATTCTATTTTCCACTTCTCTTCTTCATCTTAACACATTCGAACCGACGTATTCTCAATTTAATACGCCGTCTTATACTATTTCAGTTGTACGGAAAAGTCAGATTAGATTCGGGTGTGTCAATACTAATTTAGTTTCCTTGTAGTTATTGTGTTTTAGTAATATGCCTAAAACCTTGAAGAACTAAAATGACTAAATTTTTTCTACCTAAAACTCCATTTGCCAAAATTTTATCTTCTAGGGACAAAATTGTCCAAGTTTTTCATTGTTCATAATTGCATCAAATTAAGTCTACAATTAAATTTTGTTAGGCGAAACAAATTTGCTTATACCCTAACTTCACTTATCTAGGCCCTAGAACACAAAATCGCCATGTAGAACTAGAATTAGTAATTAGTAAAGTGTGCATTTTGCATGCTCACCTCACCTAACAACCTTTTTCCATTGCTATGTGCTAACACATTATCCAAATATAAATATATATATATAGGTGGTGAACCGCCTTCCAAGGGAAAGGAACATTTGGTATAGTGTAAGTGTAAACCCTCTACAAACTTGTGAGTGGGACTTTATTGGACAAAAATTTAAGTTTGAATGATTTAAAATGTTTTACTATTTAAATCAGCTTTCAACTACAAAAGGTTTAATTCCTTGAATTTAAAGTTATTTATGATGATTATTTATGATCTTGACATGGATGGCCTTAAAAATTTTCGCAATCAAATGTTTAGATTACGTGGTGAAATTGATGGAAATTGATATAGTTGGAATTGATTTTGATAATGGATTAGTTGGCCAAATGGTATATGATTGAATTATGTTGTTTTACATTATGATTTTGGTGGATGAGATGTTAGTCACTGCAGTGGCGTTTCTCATGGTTCGACCTTGTGGAGGCAGCGTGAGTAAGCAGATGACTCCCACATAGGATGGAGTGATACAGGGGTTGATTGTGCACACTATTGTTATGATTATTTAATCCCTATGAGAGTACAGCGAATATAGCCATGCACCACCCGTAGTGAAGGCCCGTGCCAATGAGGAGGTTGAGCTTTTGATGAACTTAAATAAAACTTGCGATTTCTCGACAGACTCAAATTCCATCTTGGCCAGATGTGAGTTTGAGTATAGTTTTTGGCGAGCCGAAAATAGATTTTCTCACAACGTGATTGTTTGTTTTTATTTACTATTTCATTTTAGAGAATTTTTGAATATTTATCCTAATTTTCTTATTTTAAGATAAACAAACTCATACTTTCGGACAAGGTGACAATTCAAACATTTTATGAATCGTTATATTTTCAATTTAATTTCTACAATATATGCATTTATACTTATCTAATTAGATTTGATTCTTGGTTTAGTCTCACTCATTGAGTATAATTTATATACTAACTCTTTTCTTTTTAAAAGTTGTTTTCAGACCAGTAGAATGCCTATAAGGATTAAATCACTAGAAAGCATGGCTCACTTTTGAACAGTAGATAGTAAGTCAGTATGACTCATCTATTACAAATATCGGATCCACCGGCATGATTTAGAGTCTGTTTTTGAACCTAATCTATATAAATCGTGGAACTATTATATAATGTGCAAGTATCAATTTTGTTTTGTAAAAGTTATCTTAAAACTTTGGTATGAATGAGTATGTAGGAAAACAAATGTATAAGGTTTATAAATTAACGGCTATTATTTAAATTTTGTATTGCATAGACGTTTTGCAACTACTTTACTTATTATTTACAAATATTACAATTATTTTACTAATTGGGTTCAAAGTACCGTAAGCCTTGCAAGTTTCGAGCTATGAACGAAGCCCGCCGTTCACAATTCGTAGCATGCGATGGTTGTCACATTCTCAACCTTCAGATCAAAGTGTGACAAAAATAAAATAACCAAGGGCCATGTTGAAAATAAAAAATTAGAAAAATGTAAGAGCCAAGGAGAGAGGGACATATGTCGCTCCCACCCTTACAGCATAATGCCTCATGAAGCCATGTCTATCTTTTTAATATTTTCATAGAAATGTATTATTAAATAATATTAATTTTTAAAATTTTTTAAAATTTTAAACATTTAACTTTTATTTTAGAGAAAATTCAAGAAAGAAATGATGGACCAATGAAGAAATGTCAAATGATATATCAAAATTTTTGTACCTAACTTCAAATAAATAAATTTCAAATAACAATTTGGACACCCTTTTCATATATAAACCTAAAATCTCAACATATTAAAATCTATGAAATTTGACACACCCGGACCTAGCACGACTTTTTCATACGAACGGAATAGTGTAAGATGGCGTATTAATTGAACAATATGTCAGTCCGAATGTGTCTAATTAAGAAGAGAAGTTTAAATTAGGATAAGACGGAGTTGGAAGATAAAGTAATTAACCGTGCATGGAAATTAGTAAATGTCAAAAAGACATCCAATTAAGTCCCTAGAAATTTATTATGGGCCCCATTGGTACAAGAAAACAAAGGACTTAGCCAATGGGTAAAAATGGAAGAAAGTTGAAAAAGGGGAAAAAGTCTGACCCGGGACCCGAGTTGACCCTGCGTCAGGCTCCCCTATAAATAGGGGAGGCTGAACCTTTTTCTTTCATTTTTTTTCTTTCTTTTTCTCTTTTTCTCTCTGGAACCAAAATAGAGGCATTTTGGAAAATTGGCAGATCCAGACAAACCGGCCTGTTGAACAAGGTGAGTTTCTAGTATGTTATTGTACTCACCTCGATCTACGTTATATTAAATTTGCACGCATTTCCATACATAGGTTTAGCCTAGATCTCAGTTTTCAACTTTTGACCGGATTAAAACTTTAAACTCAAATCGGCGGATTTCAGGCCAGTGGAATAAGGTGAGTTTTTACTATGTTATAGTGCTCACCTTATTCTATGTCACACTTCGTTTTCACGTATTTCTGTGCACCGGGTGTGGATAAATCGGAGGTTTAGTCGATTTGGGCTAAATCTCGGTCTACGGGAAAATTGGACCGGTGTTTCTCGTTTTTGCCTCAGCGTATCCATCATGGATGCCATGAGGATCGCCTCTCTAAGTTTATACGTCAAAAGGAGGAGAAATGAGTGCGAAAACTAGGGGAAGAGACTGGCCGAGAAACAGGCCGATCGAGTCCCTATTTAGATATTTTTATATAATACTATTATATTAAAAGATATTTATATATTATATTAATATATTTTAGATATTTATATATTATATCATTATAATATATAAATATCTCATAGGTGGGCTTTTTTAGCCCAATTTCGAGTAGAACTTGACCCAACCGGTGTGGGGCCCACGAGCCCCCGGGAGCATTTTGGTAATTTTTCGTCGAAAGTCCGATTTTAGCCCCGAAACCTCCCGGACACTTTTCTAAGTGCCGAGCCCAACCCCAGTGGCGGCTCATGGACCCTTAGGGGTATTTTCATAAATTTTCACTGAGTGTCCAATTTTTACTTCGGAACCTCCTGGACACTTTTCTAAACCTTGAATCACATTCAAGCTCAGTCGTAGGTCATGTTAGAGCCTTGTAGGTGCATTCACAAATTTGATTATGAATGCTAACGTATATTTCCGTGTACGAGGGCTCCGGATAATCGAATGCGGCAATGTACCGGAGGTTAAAACTACATGGAGCGCTTGAGAGTATACGAATCTCCCAATACTGTGAGTGACCCTGTTTTCAGTGTTTAGCCACTAGGAACAAAATGTTTTTAAAATGTTTTCAAAATATAAATTGTTTTAAAAAGGTTTTACAACTGTTTTGGGAAAAGGGTAATACACGACACACACTTTTCATTGTGTGATATGCCCATTTAGAGGGTGGGATGATTGTTAAATATCTAAAGACTTGTGTGTGGTTAAATGTTTTAAACTTTTATGTGTTGAATTTATTTATATATATATATATGATGAATATATGAAAGAGATATGAGATGAATAATTGAGTGACTCCTCGGGCTCCAATATATGTGGGAGCGTGGACCGAGTTGGAGAAAGTATGCTAGATTCTCAGTCGTGGACCGCCTGTCGAGGGGCACGGTGAGACGAGACCCTGAGAGAGGCGCGAAGGGAAGCTCGCCAGGGCTCCAGAGCTGTGTGCCACCACAGCTGGCTACCACCGAGGGAACGGGCTAGAGAAAGAGAAATTATAAAAGTGAATTTTTTAGAGAAAAGAGATAGCCCTCGGTGCAGTAAGGCATACGACCGGCCAGTCGTGCCTTCAGTGTATTAAGAGCCAGCCCATGTAGTATATGTATATATTCATTGTAAAAGTTTTTAAATCAAATTCTCGTTGGAGAATTTCAAAAAAGGTTTTGGAAAACAAAATTTATTCTTTTTACTTTATTTATTTTCTTTTACTATATTTTCGATTACCCTGTGTTCCTAACCCTGATGGAGATTCATTGAACCTCTGTCACTCACATGAATCCAATGTGGATGGATGCAGATCCGCGTACGGGGTCAGCTAATAGAATGGATGCTCACTAGGAGACGTCGGTGGCTTAGGCTTAATAGTTTCCGTTGCGTAGGTATTCCTTTAAATTAATCCACTGGTACTACTTTAAAGTTTATTGTTTTATTAAAAGATTTTTAATTAAAGTTTTAGTTGTTTTGCAGCGATTATATCTATTTCAATGCCTTGCGGTACTTCTGGTACGTGACCGGCCGGCACGTACTTCGAGGCAACGCGGCGATTGCCACGTGGCCTACTCGGGCGGGTCGGGGCGTGACAAAATTAACTCAAGCCACCAAAAAAGCCACCACTTTTCATATTTCATCTAAAAAATAAAAAATATAAATAAAATTGAAAATGTTGAATTGATTGACTAATAAATAAAATTGCAAACATTAAATATTAAATTAACTAAAAATAATTTTTAAATATCTAGATATATATGATAATTAGTCAGATTAAATTATTATTATTATTATCATTATTATTATTATTATTATTATTATTATTATTATTATTATTACTACTACTACTACTACATATATAATAATTTTAAATTAAAATAACCTAGGACCATGTTGAAAAATAAAAAATTTGAAAAAAATATAAGGGCCAATAGGTGAGAGACATATGTCCCTCCCACCTTTGAAACAAAATGCCTCATGATATGTAGAAGTGGCAAAATGAACCCGAACCCGAAAATCCGCCTGAGTCCACCCGAGCCCGAACCCGACCAAACCCAACTTGACCAAAAAAGTCAATGACCCCAAACCCACCCGAACCCGAAATTACCCCAACCCGAAATACCCCAAACCCGAAATTACCAGAACCCGACAGGCCCGAGCCAGAACCCAACCTAAACCCGAACTTCAATTTAATATTAAAAAAGTAATCTTATAATATTTTTTATAAGATCAAAATTTTAGTTTTAATGTTCATAATTATTTAAAATAATATATTTTTTTCTTTTCTTAATATTATTACTAGTTATGTGTCATATCTTGTAAGTTATTAAACTATTATTTTCTTTTAGTAATAAGTTATATAGTAACAAGTTAATTATGATAAAAGTAAAATTGATTAATTACTATTAATTACATTTCTAAAATATGTCTATTGGTTAATTATCATCCTCATTTAATAAATAAAATATAAAAATATTTAATTAAAAATAATAAAGAGTTTTAATTTAATTCAATAATAACAATGATATTTTTTAAATATATTTGAAAAACAAGGGTATTTTAGATGATTAAAAAGTTTTGTAATATCCATACTTTTATATTATATATATAAGGGTATTAAATTAATAAATAATTTTAATAATTAATAATTAATAATTAATCTTACTAAAAATCATTAATTATTAATGTGAATTAGTAAATTAATGATTAATTATTAATAATTTTTATCTTCTAATACTCAATGATAAAATAATTACTCCTATTTCTGAATAATAGTCGTTTGAAGTTGTTATATAAGTATTAAGAAATTTAATGAATCTCCTAAAATCTTTACAAAAAAAATTGACTATGTGATTAAACTACCATTTTTTTTAGATTATGAATTATTTAAAAATTCATTAAAGTAACTTGAAAATAGTATAAAGGAAGAAGGGTAAAATTGAAAAAAAAAAGCAATAAATACTTTCTTGATTTTGTAAAATGACAAGTAATTTGGAACAAAAAAAATTTGTAAGACAATTATTATTTAGGAAGGAAAGGAGTAATAATTTCCTTTTACTTAAATCTATATTAATCATTAGATAATAAATACTTTTTAATATTATCCAAGAAATGCTCTCTCTATTATTGAATAATAGCCATTTAAGGTTGTTACATGCTCCTTCCATCCCAAAATATATGTCACTTTTAACTACTCCCTCTGTCCCTATATAGATATCATAGTTAACCGAATCCCACTTATTAAGAAAATAAGTTAAAAGTAGTTATTATCATTGATTTAGTCAAAATTTATCATAATTTTTTTAATATTACCCTTTACTTTAGTTTACCTAATTTCTCTTTCCAACTTTAATATATTTAATTTCTTCCCACTAATTACTCTCCACAAATTCCAGTATACGTATGTTTCTAAGGAAAATACTCTCCCTTTCTTTTGTTTTACAATTTGAAATTTTGTTTGAATTAAAATTTTCAATTCTATTTCCCTCTAATTTTTTTCAGAAGTTTTTCCTACCAAAATTTGTTTTAGAATCTAAAACATTCACGACTTAAATATTGGTTCTTATTTATTCATCAAACAAGAACTTACTAGCACTATTCAATCATGACTTCCTATTCCTTAAAATAGATTTAAGTGTAATTTTGATGCCTTCAAATATTGATGATGAAGGTAGTGAACAAGCTGTTTTAATGGAATCACAAAATCATCAATTATTAGATCTTAACATTGTTACAGAAGAAAGTTTTCTTGTTGATCTATACTTCAGTCCAAATTCTCAAGTGACTGAGTCATCAAATCAATTTCCTTAAAAAATTATGCAGTAATCTTTTATTTGGATCTAAATTTATAAGAAAACTTAACAAAGAGCAACAACTATGGTCATTAATCCTTCATTGGGAACAAAAAGAAATTGAATAGGCTTCTTCGTTGTCCAATACTACCTGCAATGTTTAATTTGAGTAGTTGACAATATTCTTCAATTTATTAGGGGTAAAATAGGAAAAAATTTAATTAATGCTTTAATAGTTTTCCAAAGTGACAGATAAAAAGGGATAAGAAATCTTTCTAGAGTATGACATCTATATAGGGACAGAGGAAGTATTTTATAAAACTAAGAAAAATAGTTTTTTTTGTTAAAATTTATGTATTTTTCACTTATTTACTTATTTACCCCTAATTTAACTTTTCTGATCTTACTCATTGAAGAGAGGAGATATGAATTACATATAGGGTTTTTAACCTTACAAGGATAATTTTAAAAAAATACAATAATATTACCTTGATTTTGTAAAAGTGACAAATATTTTAAGACAAAAAAAATTTCTTAAAGTGACATGTATTTGAAACGCAAGGAGTAAGGATTAAGAAAATTAATAAATCTCCTAAAGTCTAGACAAAAAATTAACCATATGACTAAACTATCATTATCTTGAGATTTTAAATTACTTAAAAACTCATTAAAATAACTTGAAAATAGTGTTGAGAAAGAATGATAAAATTGATAACAGGATAATAAATGCTTTCTTGATTTGTAAAAAGACAATTAATTTGAACTAAAAATAATTTATTAAAACGACCATTATTTAGGAATGGAAGGAATACTTCTTAAACAAAGGAAAAACGAAAAGTAATAAAATAAAATTCAACTTATAAAACAAAAAAATAATTTTTAATTAAAAAAGTCGAAACCCAAACTCAATTCGACCTAAACCCGAACTTAACCCAACCTAAGTTCGAATTTGACCGAACCTGAACCTGAACCTAACTTGAACCCGAACCTAAGCCCGAGCCCAACCCGAACTCGAAAATACCTGAACTCGAAAGAGATCGAATCCGAAAGAGTCCAAACCCAAAATCGCCAGAACCCGAAACTGTTCGAACCTGAAATTATCCGAATCAGACCGAACCCACCCATTTACCATCTCTAATGATATATCTGTTCCTTTAATATATTTTCTAATAGATTGATAATAGATAGATGTCAACGGTTGATGCAGAATGGGACATAGCGATGAAGAGGATCCTAGGTGTCCATTGTCCCAACGCACCAACGGTTGGAATTTGTGCACTTTTTCCCCCAAAATTTGCAGCTCCAATTTGGGTTGTGTTTGCTTGTAGGCCCAAGCACCAACGTATCCATAATGATTGTTACAACGATACACATAAACTCGAAACACATGTTTTCCGAATCTCAAATGAAAATGCCGCCACCTGCGCCGATGATTTCTATGTAACGGCCCTGTTTTGGGAAGGATTAGGATGGCCATGGCGTGCCATTATGCAGGCAATTTCAACACTGTCCTCCAGGAAAAGCTTTGACAGATTGTAAAATGGATGGTGGGACCCCCCCCACCCCTTCACTTCTGAAGAAGAATAACTTCCAACTCCAAGCTGGCTTGTTATCAGCTTCGACAGCTTGTTTTTCTCCTTAATCCAACCCCACTCTTCTCCTTAGCCTCTTCTCTCTCTCACTCTCTCTCCCCCCATTTTCCTTTAAAACAGTCCTTTCTCAACCCTCGACTCACCTCTCAAACTCATACTATCTCTCTCTGTCTCTCTCATTTCCATTTCCATTTCCGCGCCACGGATCAAAATTAGAGCTATGGCTGACGAAGTCAAGAAGGCAGCCCAGGATGGAGTGCCTCAAGTGGTAGAAGAGGTGGTGGTGGTTGTTCCTGATGTGCCACTAGTTGATGAGAAAGCTGCAGCGGTACCCGCGGAAGTAGTAGTGAAAGAGCCACCTCCTGTGCCTGAAAGCGATGAAGATGCGGAGAAATCGAAGCTGCAGGTTGAGGAAGAGGGTTTAGTAGAGACAGAGATATCGAACCCCAATGTGGATGCTGGTCAAGAAAAAGTTCCTGAGTCGGGTTCTTACAAGGAAGAGAGCACCAGGGTTGCTGATCTTCATGAGAATGAAAAGAAAGCGCTTGAAGAACTTAAGCAACTTGTTCAAGAAGCGCTTAACAAGCATGAGTTTGGCGGCGGAGTAGCGACGCCAGTACAATCAGAAGCAGCTGCTCAAGAGGACGAGAAGAAAGTGGAGGAGCAGGAGCCTGCAGTCAAGGAAGAATTGAAAGATGAAGTGGTTAGTGATGAACCACCAAAAGCAGAAACAGAAATTGTAGCCGAAGCAAAAGTTAATGAGCCAGCGAAGGAAGAAAATGTTGCTGAACTTAAAACGGAGAACATTGTAGAGAAGGTTGCTGCTACTATTCCAGCCTCTGACGCTGTGGAAGATGACGGTGCCAAGACCGTCGAAGCGATTGAAGAGACTATTGTTTCAGTCTCTTCTTCAGTTCAACCAGAGCAACAACCAGCAGCTACAGAGACAGCAGAGGGAAATGTTGATGTGGTCTGTGAAGACCATCAAAAAGATGTGAAGACAGGGGACCAACAAGCTGTGCCCCCAGAGGAGATTTCCATATGGGGCATATCACTCCTTGCAGATGAAAGGAGCGATGTTATTCTCCTCAAATTCCTAAGAGCCAGAGATTTCAAGGTGAAAGATGCGTTCACCATGCTTAAAAACACAATCCATTGGAGAAAAGAGTTTGGCATTGATGAATTGATTGAACAAGATTTGGGTGACAGTGATTTGGAAAAAGTGGTTTTTATGCATGGTTTTGATAAGGAAGGACATCCGGTTTGCTACAATGTGTATGGAGAGTTCCAAAACAAGGAGCTTTACCAGAAAACATTTGCCGATGAAGAGAAGAGGCAAAATTTCTTGAGATGGAGAATCCAATTCCTGGAAAAGAGTATTAGGAAACTGGATTTCAGCCCTGGTGGCATCTCTACAATTGTTCAGGTCAATGAATTGAAGAATTCTCCAGGGCTATCTAAGTGGGAACTTAGACAAGCTACCAAACAGGCCCTTCAACTGCTCCAGGACAACTATCCAGAATTTGTTGCCAGACAGGTATTTCTGTTAGTGATATTAGTATACCATATTTTTTTGCTTTTCCATTCATGTTGTATGATCTTAATTCTTACCTGTGTTTGCAATTTGGGTTTCTGGCTGGTTGTTCAGGTGTTCATCAATGTGCCATGGTGGTACCTTGCAGTCAACAGAATGATAAGTCCATTTTTGACACAAAGAACAAGAAGTAAGTTTGTCTTTGCCGGCCCTTCAAAATCTGCAGAGACCCTATTCAGGTCGGTGTCTACTTTGTCCCATCTTTTCTTTTTCTCTGTCGACCTTTACCAGTTTGCCTTGGAACTTTTATTTGAACACCCCCACAATATTTATGTACGAAATGTATTTATGTTGATGTGCAGACATTATTTATCTCGCTGTTGATATCTAAATTTAACTTTTCTATGCATTTTAGGTACATAGCTGCTGAGCAAGTACCGGTCAAGTATGGAGGACTAAGCAAAGAAGGTGAATTCGCCAACACCGATGCTGTAACTGAGATAACTGTTAAGCCAGCGGCAAAGCACACAGTAGAAATTCCAGTTACAGAGGTAGGTGCCTTTTCTTTTCTTTTCTTTTGTGTCTCTGGTCAAAAGGGTAGTCTCGTTTTCGCTTTTCCAAGAATCCAAAGCAGAAACAGAAAAATTCTGGCCTCGAGCCTTGGGGATTCGGATAGGACAAACTTTTAGTAAGGCATATCTATCTTTGGATACTCTGGGGGCACTGTTCTTTGCTGGTACCACAGCCATAAAAGCAAGCCAAGCCTCCAGCTTGTTCAACAACAGGAGGGACCTATCTTCATAATTGGAAGAGAATTAAAATATATTTTAATGAAAAATATGTAATTTTTGGTGATTGTTATGAATCAGACGTGCCTTGTGACATGGGAGGTTAGAGTTGTGGGATGGGAGGTGAGCTACGGTGCAGAATTCGTACCAAGTGCTGAAGAAAGCTACACAGTGATAATCCAGAAGGCTAGGAAGGTTGCCTCTACTGAACCACCGGTGCTGTCCAACAACTTCAAGATTGGTGAGCCTGGCAAGGTTGTTCTCACCATACAAAACCCTACCTCCAAGAAGAAGAAGCTCCTCTATCGCTTGAAGACCAAGCCCACATCTGATTAAGAGGATACCATTATTCTACTGGCTCTGCTTTTTACAAATAGACAACTTTTTTTTTTTGGTTTTAAACATTAATTTTGAAGTTGCGTATTAATTTATTTTTAATCACATATATATCATAGCTTTGGGATTTGTTTGTTTATACTCTATACTGCCTTCAAGATGTATTCTTTTTTATCATAGTTGTTGGTTTGGTGGGATTCCCACGGTTGCATGGAATTGCTATTTGCAAAATCAAACATTCAATACAATCAAAGTCTAAATTAATTGAAGGATTTAAGAAAGTTAAAGAGTTGAGCCTTTAAGAAACTTGAATTCAAATTGACATAAATCCATAATTACTGTAATTAAAAGG
The DNA here is from genome assembly GCA_030664755.1 of Microcos paniculata. Lineage (NCBI taxonomy): Eukaryota > Viridiplantae > Streptophyta > Magnoliopsida > Malvales > Malvaceae > Microcos > Microcos paniculata. The sequence continues at coordinate 11,492,276 of CP131463.1, forward strand.
TTAATATACTCAAATTTCCACTTGATTCATAAAAAGCACTCATCTTACTTAAATTCTTCTAATGATTTGAACTACCCTCATAAAATTATTCGAATCCAAAGAGACCCTCGGTCTAAATAAATCGAACATGAAATAATAATCGAATTTATAATGAGTAAGTCTAATATAATAATCAGATATCGACAAGTTTATTAAAAAAAATTTAATATTCTAACTTAATCCTAGTCCAAATTTGTCCTATTTGCTGTTAATCTCGAGCTTTATAAATAATATATATATATATGTCTTAAATTTACCTATTAGGTTGAATAGAACGAGTTTAATTCTCTTAAATAAAGTCTTAGACTTTAGTCTTGTAAATAAAGAAATCATGTTTAGGAGAGTTTTTTATCTTTTAAGATGCGATGTGAAGTCTAATGTGGCTGTCAAATATTACAAGGTTTATACCTAAAATTATACTTTATCTCAAATCTTGAATGGTCTAGTATAATTATTAGATATGAAAAAGTTTATTAAAAAAATATAATATTTTTTCTCTATCTTAGATGGTATTTAAATTGTAAATTTATAATAAAGTCTGGTGCAGCACTTGGAAAATCTACATAGGGAAAAGTCCCAGCCAGCCAGCCCTATTCGGAGATAGTCGTTTGGTTGATCACTTTATAATCATCTTCATTAGAGGTGTCAAATCGGGTTGATCGGGTAGGTTTCGGGTTCAGGTCAATCAAGTCAAGTCAGTTTTGATCAAAAGAGATTTTTGGATCATTTTGAGTTTCAGGTTATTCAAGTTCGAGTATTTCGGGTTCGGGTTTTTCGGGTTTTGTCCTCGGGTTTAGGGTTCGGGTTTTTCGGGTTTGACTATCGAGTTTTTTGGGTTACAGATTTTTTGGATTTTATGTCATTTGGATTCAATTTTTTTGAATTTAACTCTCGAGTTATTCAGATTCCTGATTATTTTAAATTGAATGAAAGTCTTGATTTTACAAATTAATACTTAAGAGAGATTTTATCAAAAATATTATTTATTAAATTTGTTATAAATTGTAATTAAATAAATTAAATTGTAATGTTATAAATGTATTAATTAAATAAGTAATATTTATAACTTTTTTTAAAATTTTCTGATAAATTATCTATACTTTTAAATAAAATAAATATTTAAGTTTTTATTATTTACTAATTCATTTCTAAATTATAATTGATATATAATAAATTTGATTCATAATATCATTAATCTATAATTATGAATTGTCCGTCGTACAATCACAAACTAAGGAACTAGAATTTTGATATACAATTACAAACTAAGAAGTCAAAATTTTGGCATACAATTACAGAATTTATCAGTTTCCTCTTATAGAATTGAAAATTTAAAAGCTTTTGTTTGGTCTATGCATAGGATAGCTGAAAAGGAATACCCAGAAGCCAATAGGCCATCCGGACTGTTATACAGCTATGACTACCATGAATCACTAATCTTAGTATCTTATTATTTTAGTGCTAATGACTTTGTTTTGTTCTTTCCTTTCTAAGACTTGTATATAGACTATACTTTATAACGATTAGTAATTACTATCACGCACTTCTGCATAATACAACAACTTACACATACACTACTTTCGGTATTCTCATTAAATTATTTGTTTTGGTAAGAACTAAATTATAAAGAGAAAATATATGACAACATATTGAAATTTTAATTTCAAATTTTCAATGTTTAGATTTTTTTTGTTGGATAGATAATTCACTAATTTGATATGAATATTAGTAATTTATCAATACTACTATAATTTATAAGTTTTCTTAGTTAGAATAGAAAATTGTCATTCATGTGAAAAAGTTTATTTCTTGATTTGATCTGTAATGATGAAATTAACATGGTCTTTTGTAAATTCTCAAATTTTCATTAATAATGTTCATAATTCATATTATTAAACTTAAGTAATAATATTCTATAAATTCATATAATTCAATCATAATAATAAAATTTAAAAATTTAGTTATGAAAAATATTTTTTTAAGTTCACGTTAATCAAAATTTTATCAATTATTTACTTTTATTTTTATTTCTTTATCAAATTTATTTATTAAATTTGAAGTTTAGGAGGTATATAAAATTACTTCATCTGTCCTTATTTTTCTGTCACAATTAACTGTTTCATACAGGGCAAAGAAAATAGTTATGGTACAAAATTTTATACATATTTACATTGACTTTCTTATTTTATCCATATCTCTCTTCCTCTTTAATTCTCTCTCCTCTTTAAGAAAAATATTCATTTAAGAGAGAAAGAAAGTAGTTTGAAAGTGTAATTTTGGAAAATTAGTAATTAATGCTAGGATATAGACAGATAAAAAGAGAGAAATAAAACTTCTAGAAACAAATAAAGCTTCTAGAAGAGGGCAGATAAATAGGGCCAGATGAAGTATTTCATTAGTCTGTTCGATTCTTTCAGGTTAGATTCTCGGATTTTTTGGGTTAGGTTCTCGGGTTTATCGGGTTTCGGGTCTATTGGGTTTCGGGTCTATCGGGTTTCGGGTTTATCGAATTTCAGATTGATCGGGTTCAAAATGTTTATTTTTTTCTTATCAAATCAGGTCGAATTAATTTCAGGTTTGGGTCGGTCGGATCAAGTTTTCAGGTTCTGATCGAGTTTTGAAAGCTCTAATCCTCACTGCTAGAGGGTAAATGCTTAGTATAATTTGATTAGGTCACTCTGCCATTTCTAGTCTATGCCTTCACTATACTAGACTTGACTAGTGAAATCCACCGATATAAATAACTCACTCCTTAGTAAAAAAAAGGCCATCTCTTTATGTAAAAAGGACTACTCTCTAACTCTTCTACTACTCTTTTACTCTTACTCTCGTATCTCTTATTGACTTGATCATCGACATGTGTGCTGGAGAAAAACCTGCGATGCCTTCTAATTGGGTTTGTCTACTGAGCTAAAATGGCCTCAACAAAGTAAGAGGTTTGAACCTCTATTTGGGGGATAATTTGTCCTGCAACTTTATTCATTAGGCGAAATAGGACTGGTTTAAAAAAAAATCCCAAACTTCATACTTATCTCAAATCCTGAATGGTGTGGAATTTTACTTTCGCACTAGATCGAATTAAAAAAATCAATGTGCTTTCTTATCTTTTTTTTTTTTTTTGTAAAAAAGCATATGCATTATTGATGTGTGTATGTTTCTTCTTTTTATATTCATACATATATATCCACTTTTGAGGCTTTTTAGGCATGAACAGATCAGTAGAGTTATCGGCTCAAAGAGAGTAGTCATCATTGCTACCAACACTTTTTCTTTGCCTCAAAATGTGACGCTTTCTTTGACTTAATTAATAATAATTTATTTATTTCATACTACACACAGCCTTTTATTTATTATAACATTCTCTGTAAAGCAACTTATATTTTGTGTCTCATCATTAGTTGAAGTGGAAGTGGCGGTGAGAAAGAATAAATCAAAATCTGAATTTGATCTGTTTATATTTACATTACAAATTTTATTTTGATATTTAGGTCAAAAACAATGGAAAACAAAAAAAAAAACATTTTTCATTTGAAGAAAGTGTTAGCTGTATTTAAATTTAATTTGAAAGGGATAATCAATTAAGTGTAAACAGCAAATTATCCAACAATGAACAATTCAACTGAAAAAAGTTGCCAAAGTCATTGACAAGAGTGGATGGCCCATGTGTTACATTTTCTTGTTTCCTTGGGTGGCGGTCTGAGAAACGGCAGAGACGAAATAACAAATTAGATCAGCCACAAGCAGGTGCTTCTTTTAGTCGGGAGACTCGGAGTTTTATTGGCAGAATGGGGACCCAAAGTATAGTTAAAAGTGCATAGAAATTAGAAAGAAATTCCACAGCCATGTGCTAGGGCTTTACTTTATTTTCCTGAAGCACCCAAGGGTACCGGTGGGGTATAATAAACATTCAATGAGATTTTAATTAAATAATATTTTGCAATAAATCCATCGTTCCTAAATTTCAAAATACCTTTAGTGTTGTGAAAAGTATGTTAATAAAAATTTGAACAAGAAGTAAATATGAACAAAAGAGAGAGAAAAAGAGAAAAATGAAGAAACGATTAGAAGAGATATATAAATATTCTCTTTATTATTATTCTTCAATTTATAGATAAAATAATTACTATTCATCCAGTAGTACACTATTCATCTTGTAGTACACTATTCATTCTTGCAGTACACTATTCATTCTTGCAGTACACTATTTATTCTGTAGTACAGTACAGTACACTATTCATCAATAGTGATATGTACTATTCATCCTGCAGATTTTTACATTTTAGACAGTTTGCACAACTTGCATTTGTCCACTTTCATAACACTCCCCCTTGGACAAATACCACTATTAAAATTTGGACGTGTACTGCCTCGTTAAAAACCTTAAGTCAGAAAAACCCAGTGGGAAAAAACCGAACATAAGGGAAAAAGAGTACAGTACAATTAAGTCCGTCTAATATGTCTTCAGGACAATATAGGTGGGCCTACTTCAGTGGCCTGATTGGACGTGCTATTACTGCCTTATTAAAAACCTTAAGCCGGAAAAACCCAGTGGGACAAAAACCGAACAGAAGGAAAAAAGAGTACAGTGCACTTATGTCCATAATCGCTCCCCCTGAGATAAAATAAACTGCTACTTCTGGAGCATCTAAACATTTCCACTTCTGGGGAATTCAATCTTGCATTTTACTGACTCGCCGCATACCAATGCCATAAACTAATTTCTCAAATGTTGATGTTGGCAAAGATTTGGTAAATAAATCTGCAAAATTATCAACGGAGCGAATCTGTTTAACATCAACTTGTCGACTTTCTTGGAGTTCATGAGTATAGAAAAATTTCGGCGAGATGTGCTTGGTCCTATCACCTTTAATATATCCTCCCCTGACTTGTGCAACACAAGCAGCATTATCCTCATAAATTATAGTGGGAGAATCTATCACCGGTTTGAATCCACTAGCATTATGAATGTGTGATATCATTGATCTTAACCAGACACACTCTCTTCCGGCCTCATAGAGGGAAATAATTTCAGAGTGGTTGGAAGATGTAGCAACTAGTGTTTGCTTAGTGGAACGCCAAGAAATGGCTGTATCATTATAGCAAAATAGATAACCGGTTTGGGAGCGAGCTCTGTGCAGATCAGATTTATATCCTGCATCAGCATAACCTACTAAACCAGAGTTAGTAGTATTCTTAGAATAGAATAACCCCAAATCAATGGTTCCTCGGAGATAACGAAAGATATGTTTAATCCCATTCCAATGTCTCTGGGTTGGCTCAGAACTGAAACGTGCCAACAAATTTACCGCAAAAGCGATATCTGGTCTCGTGCACTGTGCCAAGTACATCAAAGCCCCGATTGCATTGAGGTATGGTACATCAGGACCAAGTATAGCCTCACTAGATTCTTTAGGACGAAACGGGTCCTTTAGGGGGTCAAGAGACCTTACAACCATAGGGGTGCTCAATGGGTGAGCCTTGTCCATGTTAAATCGTCTAAGCAATCTCTCAGTGTATGCTGACTGATGGAAAAGTATTCCATTCTTTTTGTGCTCAAGCTCTAGACCAAGGCATAGTTTGGTTTTACCCAAATCTTTAACCTCAAACTCCTTTTTCAAATATTCAGCAGTTTCAGATAACTCTTCAGGAGTCCCAATTAAATTCATGTCGTCAACATAAATTGCTATAATAGCAAACCCGGTTTCAGATCTTTTAATAAACACGCATGGGCAGATGGGATCATTTATGTACCCTTCCTTAGTCAGGTATTCACTTAAACGTTGGTACCACATGCGGCCGGATTGCTTTAACCCATATAAAGATCTTTGTAACTTTATTGAGAATAAGTTGCGGGGAGTGCATGCTTTAGGCATTTTGAAACCTTCGGGAATTTTCATATAGATATTGGAATCTAATGAACCATATAAGTATGCTGTCACAACGTCCATAAGACGCATTTCAAAATTTTCTTGGGCAACCCAACTTATAAGGAAACGAAAGGTAACTATATCCACTACTGGTGAATATGTTTCATCATAATCTATCCCAGGCCTCTACAGGAAACCTTGGGCTACGAGTCGGGCTTTATACCTCACGATCTCGTTTTTCTCATTTCGTTTCCGGACAAAGACCCATTTGTATCCAACAGGTTTTACATTGTCGGGGGTTTTAGTAATAAGCCCAAAAACATTACGTTTGGCAAGGGAAGTCAATTCAGCTTGGATTGCTTCCTCCCATTTAGGCCAATCTTGCTTATGACGGCATTCGTTTATGGACCGAGGTTCATAATCATCATTCATAATCTCATCAGCAACTGAGAGAGCAAATGCATCATCGATGATTATCTCATTTCGATCCCATATCTCATTACAATAACTGATGGAAATTTCAGTATTCCCAAGGTTGGTGATCTTTTCATGGGTTTGTACCACTTCAGGGAAAATATGCTCATGAACTTGTGCCACTTCAGGGGCAATACGCTCTCTTTGAATATTATGTTGTGCCACTTCAAGAGCAATTTGGTTTCCTCGAGAAAGATTAATAAGATCATCTGGAGCAGATTCTAAATTCCTCCCCCTTCTTTTTCGAGGAACAGTGTTTTTTGATCCCATCGGTCTACCACGCTTCAGGCGCGGGCCATTTAGATCCATTTCGGGTGGTTCTACAGGAACATCTATCCTAGCTGGAACATTCGCAGCTGGAATATGAGATTTTGTAACTTTAGCTGGAATATGAGATTTTGTAACTTTAGTCTCATTAAATGCATCAGGCATTTGATTTGCAATAGCTTATAAATGGATCAATCGTTGCACCTCATTTTCACATTCAGGTGTTCTTGGGTCTAAATGAGACAAACTTTTCTCATTCCATGAGAAAATCTCGACATTTTTCTACTTTTCATATATGGAAGCTTTTGGTATCCCAAGTGATGGGAATATTGTCTCATCAAAATGACAATCCGCAAATCTAGCGGTAAATAAATCACCGTCAATGGTTCAAGGAACCGAATAATGGACGGTGAATCAAACCCAACATAAATGCCCAAACGGCGTTGGGGACCCATTTTGGTCCTTTGCGGTGGTGTTACAGGCACTTGTACCGCGCAACCAAAGGTGCGAAGATATGAAATGTCTGGCTCCTGGCCCAAGACTAATTGAAGGGGGGAATATAAATGAGAAGTAGTGGGGTGCAATCTAATTAAAGATGCAGCATGTAAAACAGCATGACCCCACGCTGAGGATGGGAGCTTGGTCCTCATCAATAAAGTTCGAGCAATAATCTGAATGCGCTTAATCATGGATTCTGCTAATCCATTTTGAGTATGAACATATGGGATAGGATGTTCAACTTCAATTCCTAATGAAGTGCAATAAGCATCAAAATTCTTTGATGTGAACTCACCAGCATTATCCATTCTTATGCTTTTAATGTGATAATCTGGGAAATGAGCTCGAAGCTTTATTATCTGTGCAAGCAAACGTGCAAAAGCGACATTGCGCTTTGATAATAGGCAAACATGGGACCATCTGCAGGATGCGTCCACTAGTACCATGAAATATCTAAATGGTCCACTTGCAGGCTGAATCGGCCTACAGATATCACCCTGGATTCTTTGCAAGAATGAAGGGGATTCATAATCAACTTTTGTCATGAAAGGTTTAGTAATGAGCTTTCCTTGTGAACAAGATTCACAAATGTAATCTCTGGACAACAACACCTTTGTATCTTTTAAAGGGTGTCCATGAGTATTTTTAAGGATTCTTCGCATCATTGTAGCTCCTGGATGACCAAGGCGATCATGCCAAAGTCTGAACACATCAGGGTTCATTAGTTTCCAGGGTATCGTAGCATATGATTCTATAGCTCGTATTGGGACATAATATAATCCCATACTAGAAGCTTCTAGCTTCTCATGGATGGTCTTCTGGCCCATCTTGTAGGAAGTGATGCAAAGAAATTCCTTATTTTGCTCATTAATTGTTTCTAGATGGTACCCATTACGGCGTACATCTTTGTAGCTAAGTAGATTTCTTTTTGATCTACCGCTCAACAATGCATCTTCAAGATACAATGTTGTGCCATTTGGCAAAATAACTGTGGCAGTCCCATAGCCATCTATAATATTAACAGGACCAGATATTGTCTGAACATTTGCCTTGCGCAATGTCACATTTGAGAAAAAGTGTTTGCCACAAAGTATAGTATGCGTTGTAGCACTATCAAGCAAACATATATCTTCCTTTTTCTCAATGTGTCCCATTTGCATTTATCTTGACAACAAGCTTTAAATTTGCTTCACTTTAGAACACTCGTGCAAACTTCAAAATTGCTTCTCTTTAGAACACTCGTACTGATAACATGTTGTGAAAAGTATGTTAATAAAAATTTGAACAAGAAGCAAATATGAACAAAAGAGAGAGAGAAAGAGAAAAATGAAGAAACGATTAGAAAAGATATATAAATATTCTCTTCATTCTCATTCTTCAATTTATAGATGAAATAATTACTATTCATCCAGTAGTACACTATGCATCTTGTAGTACACTATTCATTCTTGCAGTATACTATTCATTCTGTAGTACAGCACAGTACAGTACACTATTCATCAATAGTGATATGTACTATTCGTCCTGCAGATTTTTACATTTTATACAGTTTGCACAACTTGCATTTGTCCACTTTGATAACATTTAGCATATTATATGGTACATAATTTCCAATAAAGAGAGAACTAAATTGAGATATTAAATTCCAATAAATCTACGACATGTTTGTTAGAATCCTGAATTTTTATGTTTAGTAATCGTTGTTGAGCACAACTTGTAACCCAACAAAGAAGTCTCTCCAATCCTGGGCCGGCTGACCGAAGCCCATGACCGACCAGCGGCCTGCTTGGTACTGCCCGACGAGCTGACTTATAGGCCAACCAGTGGCCTACTTGCTGCTGCCCGACGAGCTGCCTGATGGGCTGACCAGCAGCCTGCTCGCTGCTACCAGATGAGCTACCTTATGGACCGACCAGCGGCCTGGGTCTACCAACAGCCTGCCCAGTACTTTGACGAGTTGCCTATATAAAGCAAACCTCGAAGCATGCATGGTAAGGATAACAAAAACACAGAACAAGTCTACTTCTCTCCGGCTCATTATCTCTACTGACTTAAGCATCGGAGAGGGATCAACCGGCCAAAGGTCGATCCCTCTTTGACTGTGTTCTCTCTTGTAGATTGTTATCCTGAGTCCCCATTGAGCCATCTGTCCACCATTGTAGGTCCTATAAAAGGTTCTCAACATTTGACGCCGTCCGTGGGAACGACAGTGGCCATGGCTTCACCGGAGAGCAATGACAACAGTAAGCTTCGGGATACTAATCAGAGGAGAACACAACCTCCAATGCCGGTCCGACGTAGTATATTCCCAGGGGAAGGGAGCAACGCTGAGAGTCCGGCCACCGACATTCCTTTTTGCTCCTTTCCAACTACTCAACGTGATCCTTCATCATCTCAACAGATGCCTTTGGTATTTGCACTGAACACGACCACACCCGGGGGGCAAGCAATGCCACAGGTGATGGATGTAAGGTCCTACTTGACTCACATGCAAACTCGCATGGACGAGCTTACTACTCTGGTGGAGAAGCAACAAAGGACGATAACTGATTTGAAAACAACTCGGCCGAATGAGGAAGAGCTACATCAGGAGCAGTCGCATCAACGACTGCATCTCGAAACTAGTCAAACCACCCCCAGATCAAACTGGCGCAGACATCACGGTCAAGTGCCAGGTCCACGAAGAGAATCTTCAGCCAGACGCACCCAGGCCCCCACTCGACAAACCCCGACTGAGTCTGCCCACAGTGCGACAGTAGAAGCACCAAAACGGGCACGAGAGCAGGAAGAAGACCAAAACCCAGAACCCTCTCAGCGGTCCAAAAGAAAAGTAGCTTCCCCTGAGAAGCCTATATCAGACCGACTAGACGGGTTAAAGGCTGAATTTGAAAATAAGCTTAAAGCCTTGGAAGTCAACAGCCTCACCAAAAAGGATCACATGGAATGGCTAAATGAAGAACAAGATCCACTTGCACTATGCGTTCGCCAAGAGCAGACGCCGCCTAACTTCAAAGTCCCAAAGTTGAGATACAATGGTAAGGGTGATCCCAAGGACCACATTACATAATATAGCAATCTGATGGGGTTATACGGAGCTTCAAACGCCCTCAAATGCCGAGCGTTTATCTGTACGCTCGAAGGGGCAGCACATACTTGGTACTACAAGCAACAGCCTGCCTCAATCACCAACTTCATGCAGCTGAGTATGGCGTTTATGAACAACTTCTCCAGTCAGAGGAGAAAGACAAAAACCGCTGCCTCATTGTTGGCAATTCGACAAGGGACAGGAGAACAATTGAAAAGCTACACAGAACGATTCCAGGCGGCAATAGGAGACATTGAGGAGTTGACTACCGACTTTGCAGTTGACGCTTTCATTGCTGGGGTTAAGCATGAGTACCTCAAGTACTCTCTCACGGATAGTAAACCGAAGCAACTTCATGACTTGTTTAACAGAGCGTAAACTCTACAAATGACCCCCAAAGCCAGCCAGGGATGGCGGGGGCAGAGATCACACCCATCCCACATATGATAGTAGTCCCAATGTGGGGGATCGAAGCTACAGGCCACGTGGAAGAGGGTCATCTCAGAAAGATGGAAAGAACCTTCGACCGGAGGTTCCCAAGAATGACCAAATTAGACGGAATCAACCTGTCTCATTTCGAGCGGAAGAGTATACCCCACTTAATGCTACTCGTGCGGATATTCTGCATAGTATCTCTCGGGGAGAAATGGCTGACAGAATCCAGTGGCCTCAAAGAATCAAGCAACCCAATCAGAATGTGAAAAACGAAGGTAAATACCGCGCCTTCCACGATGATAGAGGCCACACCACTGAGGAATGTTATGACTTGAAAAATGCTATAGAAGACATGATTCGGTGGGGGTACCTCCGGAACTACATCAGGAAAGATTTCATATAGACAGATAGAGAGATTCAACCTACAGAGCGGCCCGAGCGTCGTGAACATAAGTGGCCGGCTGTACACGGAGTCATAAACACTATTGTCGACGCCACCCAGGAGTGGGCCGACTTTCAATCCAAAAGAAAAGCTCACCTGCAGATTGTATGTCACCTGGGGCTGCAAGCCCCCCCACCCCAGAAGGAGGTGGACGATGGATGGACCGTCACATTTTCATGGGATGAAACTGAGTTGTTTCAAGATTCGGGCAACGATCCTATCGTCGTCAAGGTGATCATTGGAAACTATGAAGTTAACAAAATTCTAGTTGACAGTGGCAGTGCCGTCGATGCTATCCTCTACAGTACATATAAGAGTATGGGATTCAAAGATGATCAGCTCGAGCCGACTAAGCCCATTTACGGCTTCGGCAACAACCCGATCCCCGTCAAAGGACTGATCAAGCTACCTATTTGTATAGGCAATGGTGCACCTGTGTTGAAGGTCATGAACACCTTTGTTGTCGTGGATCAGCCCTCTGCCTACAATGCAATAATCGGTCGGCCATTGATGAAATACACAAGGATGGTGGATGCCGTGTATTGCCTCAAGGTAAAATTCCCTACTCCAAGTGGTGTAGGCTACATGCAGACTGATCAATACATGGCTCGTCAGTGCCACTTGTTCTCACTTGTCATGGCCAAGAAGGTCGCTGAAGCTACGGAATAGTTGGCAACCTTAGCAGAAGGCTCGACTGGGGGGCAACAGTCCCAACCAATGGAATTGAACATGCTCATCGGGGAATCTGTGATTCAAGTGGTTAACAGTTGTGAATTATCCCTTGAAGTCCTGGATACGAGGGATGAGCGGGCCGACTGAACTACCGACTGTAATTCCACATCCTAGTTCCAGCGGGCAGCCGATCTCGTCAACCGTCGGACAAGCATTAACTGTCGGTCAAGCATCAACCGTCGGTTAAGCAACTCTCAACAAAAAGCCCTGGTGCCTTTTTGTCGACGGTTCTTCGGTCAAAGACGGGGCAGGTGCAAGTCTTATTCTAATCGACCCTGACAGAGAAGAATACCAATATGGCCTGACATTTGGCTTTCCACTGTCCAACAATGCTGCAGAATACGAGGCTTTGATAGCCGGATTGAGTATGGCTGCTAAGATGGGTGTGCAAGATATAAAGGTGAATACCGACTCTCAGTTGGTAGCAAAGCAGGTACCAGGTGAGTATGAAGTGCGAGAACCCAATTTGGTCGGCTACAATAAAAGTGTACAACACTTATGGTCTAAATTCGCCGGCATATCTTTGCACCAAATCCCAAGAGAAGAGAACAATCGGGCAGACACACTGTTGAAGCTAGCCTCGTCTTGCCCGACCATCCGCTGCAAGGTTGAACAAAAAAAAAGGACGAAAAGAGTGAAAAGAAGTTGATTAAAAGATGGAGAGATTAGTGAATTGTTGACCAAGCCAAGATTTGGGCTATTAAAAGTAAAATCTGCCCATAATTTCAATTAGTTAATATTTCATTAATCTTGAAGAGGCCTTTGATTGAATTCCTTTACTCATTTCTTTCTTTCGTAACTTTCTCAACCAAGGCCCCATTACAACCTTACTTTAAAACCTTTTCATTCAGTCATTCATGACATGTAAGATGGAGTAGTGGAGATGAGGTAGACTAGCAAGCATATGGTAAGTATATTTTCATAGAAAGACTCTTGAGGGAACCATTATCAAACACTTGAGTGAATGAGAGATGACTAGTGAGGAATTGCCCTATTCAAGCATGTTTGGTTGAAGTTTGATGCTTGCATTGTTATTTATTAATCTTGTTTGCTTAGTTTTCTTATTCATGATTTGCTATGTTTTCTTTAGTTTTTATCCATGCTTTTACTTGTCACATATGTTTCTTTTGAGTTCAATTTGAACTTTAACTACCATAATAAGAATGTTGTGGCTATTGTTGGTAAACTTTTAGGAGACCATACCTCCTCCTACTAGGGACACCTAGGGGTTTAATATGGGCTTGTAGTTTAGGCTAAAAGCTACCGTGTTCTCCTACGAAAATGGACAATAAAGTTAGGTTAGGTTTAGTGTAGATAATAACTCTCCTTAGGCTTGCTCGAGGACGACCAAAGGTTTAAGTATGGGGGAATTTGTTGAGTACCAAAATAGACATATTTTCCTATGTTAATCTCTATGGATTTATGCATTTCATTGTATAAACTAAGCTTACTTAGCTTTGTTTCACTTTGTAGGTGTCAATTGAGGTAATTGAGTGAAAATGATGGAATTGAAGTGAAAAGGACCAAACACAAATCAAGTGGGAAGACAAGATGTAAAGAACTCAAAGTTGAAATCCTAACAGATTGGATAGATCATAAATATGGCTGATTTTCTCTATGTTCAAGACTTCAATTGTTTTTGTGATCTACATAAAAGTTATAGAGGACATCTTGGGCTTTTCGGAATGCTAAAGAACGTCGAAATCGGAGTTCGTTTGACCCTTCAAATGTCTGTTTTACGAGAGACTGTCAAACTAAGGCCGGGTCTGCCCGACCAATCCGTCGACGGATTGAAGTTGGACGTCCACGGCCAACAATTCCAGGGAGTTCCCAATGCCAGACGTCGACGGCTAGACTCTAGACATCGACGGGTAGAAATTTCTGACTTCGAATACACAAAAGCTAAACACTTAGACGTCGACGTGCACATCTTTAGACGTCGACGGATCAATCGAGCTAGGAAAAATATGAAGAAAGCAAGCAGAGATGTCGACGGGCAAACATGTAGACGTCGACGGCTAATAGAGTCAAAATGTCGGCAGACCCACTTAAATGCTGTCATTCCATTATCAAATCCTTGAAAAAGCATATCCCGGGGATTCAGTGGAGAGGAGGCATAATAAAATCCCCAATTTCCTCAGACTTGTTTCCCTCTTTTCCTTAATGGCCTCTACTTTAGTTTATTTTATGCTTAGGATTCCTTATCTCATCTCCAAGGAATTATTGAAGAGGAGTGGGCTGGCAGCTGGAGGCATATAGCCGAAAGGGAGAAGAGGCAGCTTGAGAGAAGAGTTAGTTCGGTTTTTAAGTCTGTATTTTTGCTGGGTTCTTTTCTTCTTGCAATTTTCGTTTAGTAAAACTCAATAACTCCAATATATTTTAAGATTCAATCACTTTGATCTGCACTTGTGAGGTTCTTGTTCTTAATGTTTTCTTGTTCATTGATTGTTCTTCTATCTCTTGAGCTTTAAAGATGATAATCATGTTTATTATCTTGTCTTTTTGGATTGCTTAGTTAATTAGTTGCAAATGATTGATTGAGTAGCTCATTAGCATGCTAATCTTTGAACTCTATTGCTAGAGTTTGGTGATTTCTTAGAACTTGAGTAGCAAGAGGATGTTTTTACATTCAAAGAGATTTGAAGATGCAATTTGAATAATGAATGCTGGGTTTGTTATTGATTGTTGTTAGCTTTCATCTTTCACTAGCTTATTGCTTTTCTAGGCTTGAATTTGGATTGCTGGGATTCAAATTAGCCATAAGAGGAAGGATTAATAATGAACTTAGATTCAAGGTTAATCAACATTAGGAAAGATCCATAGATTTGAAGCTGGTTTCTAATCCATGGGGTTAACCAATGAATGAGTAGAATGTTTGGTTAGTGAATCAATGATCAAGTGCTAGGTTGAAAGATTGATCATATAATAGATTGGAGGTTTTATTTTATCATACATTACATTATTATTACCATACTTGATAACTCCTTATATTTTATTTCCAACACCAATACAAAACCCCCTCTTTAAATTCTTGTTTAGTTTGATATATGCTTTGTGAAAGTAATGATAAATTGGATAGCTCCTTGAGGGATCGACCCTTGCTTCCCTAACTACATGTTAGAGTAGTGAGGTTATTTTTGGTGCTTTGTGACACACATCATCTACCCCCTCTACCAGCTCCAGGGCATAGGCAGCGGCTACATTCAGCTGTGTTAGGGCGCTGTCTTTCATGAACAGCGCATTATCATACAGGAAGGGGCATAGCTTTTCCCCGTGCATGCTGGGCGCCTCTAGTTCGGTTCGCAGCCCGGCGCCTGAGGTGTGAGCTTCCTCGGTGCTCTACTCCACCAGGGTGGCAAGATGGCCTAACCGCCCCTGGCCTGTAATACTCTGGCCCACTCCCCTTAAAGCTACTGTCGCCTACACCCTACCGGCGTTGGGAACCCCGGAGTGCGGGATTTGAACGCTGCTGCTGCCAGCTATACGCTTGTGGGCAGCCTCTTCCCACGGGTTCGATACCGTTGCCCTCTTTTGTCCCGAGGCAGAGGTTCCCTACTCTCGGGCTGGAGCCGCCTCTCGACTCGCGACGACACTCGCCCCAGGACCGACTGATGCAGAGTTCTGCCCGACGGAGGGCGCGGACGGCTGAGACGTACCACCGGCACTTTTTCCCCTACTCTTCCCTCCTTGCCTATGAGAAGAAGGTTTTCCTTTACTTATGCGCGTGAAGTCCTTGGCGCTGAACCCTTTTTTGCCGTCTCCACCATCAACAGGCATTTCTTCAGGACCTGCATCAGGCAACAAGTGTCAGTCTGTAGACAGATTGAAGCTACGAATATCAAGTTAGTTCAAGCTACAATACCGAGTAAACTCCCAAAGGGCGTTTCTAAGTACGGCAGAGCTAATTCAGGATCTATCAATAAAGAATTTAAGTTAAATTCACTCTCACCTCCCAGACTCAAGGAACTTAAATACCCCTCAGCCCGATGACTACTTGAGATAGGGTCATTTGACGCTTCGACTACAGGCGACCTTGCCACAGGTGCCAAAGCTAAGACTCCTCCCTCGGATGGCTGAGGCACGGCAGGCAGAGCAGGCGCGACGGAGGCTGGTGCTGCGGATGTACCAACGCCATCTGGCTCACCCATAGGAGGGATTACACTCAACACCTCTATTCCTACGTCGAGTGGCCCGTAACCCTCTTTGGCTCTCCCTCCAGTCCCCGGTGGACTTAGACCGCAGTCAACTAGTCTAGCCGGATGAGCACAGTCGTCACAGCTGATTTCCAGGTCCTTCTCGAAGAAGTACAATACTTGCTTCACCTTATCCATCGACAAGCTAGGGCCCCGATTGAGCGCCTCTAGCACGTCCTCATTCAGGCGCACCCACTCAACCGAGAAACCCCACTCTTCCTCAGCCGGTTTCTTTACCCCGAAGTAATGTTTCTTCCAGTCTCTGTTACTATCGGGCACTTGGAATGGGTTATGCTGCTTCTTACGTCGGCTATACAATATATAAAAACCCCCCTGGAACTTTATTTTGAAAAGTGTCCTTAGCACGCCTACAGTCGATGCCCACCCTTTGTACCTACAGACAACAGCAAAGGACACTATTATACACCAGGAGTTAATCACTAGCTGACTAGGGGTAATTCCGTAATAGTGCAGCACCTCTCTGTAGAACCTCGGCGCCGGAACCCTAAAGCCTACCCTAAAGGCCACTTCATAGAAGCATACACAGTTACCGTTATGCGTCACTGTTCCCGGCCGTCGGTCTGGCTCTACCGTCGCCACTTTGTATACACGGAGCCCACATTCCTCGATCACTACCTAGGCCCTCTCCGCGTCTTCGGCCTTCAGCGTACTGTTCAAGTACACTGTACGGTATTGCGACGCCTCCTCATCGGCCTGCTTGTCCTCCTCCGTCGGTGCCTTGCCTTTCTGACGCCTACTCGTTACGCCCACTCTTGCACCTCTGCCGCCACCCCTGCTCGACGCTACCCTCTCATCCCCTGAGGCCATTCTTTTGGAATGGCTCGTACTCTCCCCGGCGCTCTCCTCCCCGGCGAACGCCCTTCCACTATCTCCCCTAGACTCACTCCGACTACCCTCGCTACTTACCATTTTCCCTAACTGAACAAAATCAGACTTGCTACCACAAAAAGTCTGTCACTTACCACCAAAAAACCGATGATAAATCGCCGACGAACCACTGACCTTCTTCTGGAAAACGAAAGAACTCAGAGAAAACCGCAAGCAAAATTTCAACAATGATTTTCGCAAACAAGTGACTGATGGAGTCAGAACACCTCATTTATATCGGCCACCCCACGTTGACGCGTGGCACCTCGAAAACCTGACCAACCCTTCCCCTTCACCCGGCTGTAACACCACCTTTCCATTTAGTCGACACTACCTCCTTCAGTCGCCCAACCTCTCTTTAAACCCGTCTCCCTACAGTCATCAAACCGATCACTTTATAATCACTTTGCCGCCTGGGGGGCACTTGTTGAGCACAACTTGTAACCCAACAAAGAAGTCTCTCCAATCCTGGGCCGGCTGACCGAAGCCCATGATCGACCAGCGGCCTGCTTGGTACTGCCTGACGAGCTACCTTATAGGCCGACCAGCGGCCTGTTCGCTGCTGCCCGACGAGCTGCCTGATGGGCTGACCAGCAGCCTGCTCGCTGCTGCCCGATGAGCTACCTTATGGACCGTTCAGCGGCCTGGGTCGACCAGCAGCCTGCCTAGTACTTCGACGAGTTGCCTATATAAAGCAAACCTCGAAGCATGCATGGTAAGGATAACAAAAACACAGAACGACTCTACTTCTCTCCGGCTCATTATCTCTACTAACTTAAACATCGGAGAGGGATCAACCGGCTAAAAGCCGATCTCCCTTTGACTGTGTTCTCTCTTGCAGATTGTTATCCTGAGTCCCCATTGAGCCATCTGTCCACCATTGTAGGTCCTATAAAAGGTCCTCAACAATCGTGTTGAAATCCGGAGTCTTAAATTGTGAATTTTTGATTTAGCAGAAAAAAATATTAATTTTTACTTTAACTCGCCTAATGAGACTCTTAATACACAATTACACAAGCCTAAGAACCCGTTTGATATGATGTAATTTAATCATTTTACATGTAAAATTAAAAATTCAAAACACTTTGTAATATTTTGTATCAATTTTAGCGATACAAAGTCGCTGGTCCAATATAATCACTTTCCTTTTGACCAAGGAAAGTGGATTTACAGGGAGAGGGGGTGCAAAATTAGATTGCAATCCATTCAAGTTAAGAATATTTTAATTTACCTTATCACCTTTAAATGAAAAAAAAAACACAAACACACACATGAAACAAAAGAACAAATTTTACAAAGAAAATATTTTTTAAACAAGCAATATAAAAAACTTTACATGCGCTTTTATTATAACTTTAGTACACTAATCCAAACATTGTAAACTCATTTTCTATAAAAAGTTATTCACGGCAAAAATGCCAAATGAGCTCTCTTATGTAGGGCCTGTCAAAACACCACATTGTGGTGCTTTTAGGCCTCCAACTGCGGCTAACCGCACCAATCTTGCTGTTCGGCCACCCTCCAGTGCAATGAGAATCCATCAGTTGGACTCCAACAGTGACCCAAAATAAAACTTTTATTCACCTTTTATTTCAAAAAAAAAATTACTCTTCATTATATTTCTCGTATTAAATCTAGAAATTACATTCACTGTTACAATTTCAATCCCACCGCATACAGTATTCAATCTCAAAAGAGCCGATTGCAACATTGTGCCAAATGGACCCGTTAAGAAGAGAACAAAATGTGCAATAGGATCAACCAAAGTGCAAACTAGAACCTAAAGATAAAAAGATACTTAAAATAAACTTGAAATAAAGCAATCAATTGAAATCAAGATTTGAAGAGAACATAATGCAAAAGAATAGACTCAAAAAGCAATACTCAAGATTAACTCAAAGGAAAAAAAAGAAGCAATACTCAAGATCTATTGTCTTCAAGAATGGATCAGTGTTTTCTTTTTGGTACATATGAGAGTCAAAATGGTAGCGGGAATTCGAACTTTAAACCTCAGGCAGGTAACAACTACTGGACCAAGCTTTGAGTTGTTAGAATGAATTAATGTTTGATAAACAGAACATGTTATTCAACTGTCATAGTTCACAACTAGCAAAGATGCTGTCGATTCCATAAAACTAAAAAAAAAAGATTAAAAAAAAAAAACAAAGAGGAATGCTGAAAAAATTTGAGAGAAAAAGGAGGGGAAGAAAATCCTTGAGCATATATATAGAGAATAGAAGGCCACTATAATGCATTTCCTTTTCACCCACAAAATATTTTCATAGCTTGGGCCTAAACTATTACCTGAATCAGTGTGACTCAGGCATTAGTATATGCCTCAGCATCCAATGTAATTTACCTATACGCAGATATTCTGATATACATTGATGCTTTTTAAAATGTACACTTATCTTCATTACTATTGCGGCATCGTAGTGATCATTTAGCGAAACAAGGGTAATAAGCCCCACTGATGCAGAAATCCCTCCCCGGTTGTGACCTCAAGGACCAGTAGGACGAGAACAGCTAGCATGGCTGCTCTACCATTCCAAGTTTCAGCACTTTTTGTCCAACCCCATTCCCAAACAGTCACAGGTGGTGGGAGCTCCCTCCGTTGTGAATCATATACTGCCAGTAACTCTTCCACGCTGCCAAGAGGAACTAATGACTGCAGAAAACGTAAACGTCTACAGTCAAAACAAAATAATGCTCCATGAACTAAGGTAGCATTACGTAAGTGACCCAATGGAATGAAATTGATAAGTATGACCATGGCAACAAATGTTACTCATCTATCTATCAGAAGAGGACAACGAAGAAAGAAACAATAAAACTCTTCTTTTTTCATTGGATACTCCATATTCCATGATTAACTTAAACCAGCAGAAAAATGGAACCGGAGGGTTCCGGAGCTAATTAATTTCAAAGCCAACTCATCACTTGAAGAATTATTAGGTACCATACAAGAAACACTGACGCTCTATCACTATAAGCTTTTAGGGCATTTCTAAAATCAACTGCAAATGGAGGCTTTTTCAAATGTTAACCACACAAATAAACAAGAAACTCAAAATACTTGAGAAATAATCTGAACCCTCAAATCTCAATAGCAAATACTTAAATACCAATAATTCATCAATCAGAGTATAGCCTGAAAATAAAATAGCTGATATTGATAACTAAATCTAAAACCTAATAAAACGTAACATACAAAATAAAATCTGAAAATCAATATATAGGAAATAAATATATGCTAATTAATAAACCTAATTTGTCTAAAATATCTAAATTATATAAAAGTTACGATTAATGAAACCCATAAAATATAGTAAT
The DNA here is from genome assembly GCA_030664755.1 of Microcos paniculata. Lineage (NCBI taxonomy): Eukaryota > Viridiplantae > Streptophyta > Magnoliopsida > Malvales > Malvaceae > Microcos > Microcos paniculata. The sequence goes on from CP131463.1 coordinate 11,512,529, forward strand.
CTAGGATAATCTAACACGCTAAATAATCTAATCTCCCAACTAGGATATCTCCATCCTCCATCAACCATACTTCAACGCTTTGGGCTTCACCTTTAGAAGAACTAAGCTAAGGTTTTTCTTCCTTTTAATCTTTGATCTAACACTGACCAAAAAACACCTTCTTGAAGGAAAACTTTTTCCGAAAAATATTTTCCTGAAAAAAAAAATCCTGTTGTTTTATTTGGGTGTACAGTTAAAAATCTTCAATTTTCCTGTCAAACTTTTGGCTCCTCTCACAGCTTTCATTTATCTGAAACTCCTAACCCCATCTAAGTACAAAAGAGTTCCAAAAACTCAAAAACGTAAAAAGTTGTCCAATTAATTGCTTCTTTGCTTCTCCAAATAATGTGGCCTTGTAGCAAAACACTCAATCAATGAAACTGAGCAAGTTCCGCTTGAAGAATTCCAGAAAAAGACCTTCAACGAATCAAACCCCAAAAAAGGCCTCCTAAACAGGGGCATTAGTGGTGGATCGGACATCCCAGCTTCCAAGTTAATGAGGCAACAACAACTCGACATCTGGGGGTGACATTATAAGGATGATGATGCAGCAGAAGATGATGCTTGCAGGACGGGCCAAAGCTGCTCCAAGCAGGCAAGATGTTGGAGGAGAGGAGATCTGATAAACAATAAAGACATGTGTTTCCATATGAGCGGAGGTAGCTTAAACAATGAGAAAGACGATGAAGGCAGAAGTGGAGGAGCGACACGTTGGGGCGGATATTCAAGATTATGCTCATCAGAAATGGGCTGACAACATCGGTGGAGGTGGTTCATGGGAACATGTTTGTGTTATGGACTATTGTGGAAAGGAAGGGGAAGAAAGTGACCTTTTACATTGTCTGATAACAGGGAAAAGGGATGATAGGAAAGGAAGCGGAGAAAGTCGTTTTCTTTCCTTCCATTTGTTTGGAAGGAGTGAAATAGCAGGGGAATGAAAATTGATAGAGTCGCACCTTTACCTTGCGTCTGATAGACTAGATCTAGATCTTCCAAGTTGGAAGGGAAACACTTAGAGGTGTCAAATCGGGTTGATCGGGTAGGTTTCGGGTTCGGGTCAATCAGGTCGGGTCAGTTTGGGTCAAAAGAGATTTTCGGGTCATTTCGGGTTTCGGGTCATTCGGGTTCGGGTCATTCGGGTTTCGGGTCATTCGGGTTTCGGGTCATTCGGGTCTCGGGTCATTCGGGTTTCGGGTCATTCGGGTCTCGGGTCATTTGGGTCTCGGGTTTTTCGGGTTTTGTCCTCGGGTTTGTCGGGTTTCGGGTCATTCGGGTTTCGGGTTCGGGTTTTTCGGGTTTGACCATCGGGTCTTTCAGGTTACAGGTTTTTTGGATTTTATATCATTTGGATTCGATTTTTTTTTATTTAACTCTCGAGTCATTCGGGTTATCGATTATTTTAAATTGAATTAAAGTTTTGATTTTACAAATTAATACTTAAGAGAGATTTTATCAAAAATATTATTTATTAGATTTGTTATAAATTGTAATTAAATTAATTAAATTTGTAATGTTATAAATGCATTAATTACATTAGTAACATTTATAACTTTTTTAAAAATTTTCCTATAAATTATCTATAGTTTTAAATAAAATAAATATTTAAATTTTTATTATTTACTAATTCATTTCTAAATTCTAATTGATATATAATAAATTCATGATTCATACAGCTATGGCCACCATGAACCACTAATCTTAGTATCTTATTATCTTAGTGCTAATGACCTTGTTTTGTTCTTTCCTTTCTAAGACTTGTATATAGACTATATTTTATAGTGATTAGTGATTAACATCACATACTTCTGCATAATAGAACAACTTGCACACACACTACATTCGGCATTCTCATTAAATTATTTGTTTTGGCGAGAACTAAATTATAAGGAGAAAATATATGACAACATATTAAAATTTTAATTTCAAATTTTTAATGTTTAGATACTTTTTGTTGGATAGATAATTCACTAATTTGATATGAATATTAGTAATTTATTAATACTACTGTAATTTATAAATTTTCTTAGTTAAAATGGAAAATTGTCATTCACATGAAAAAATTTATTTATTGATTTGATCAGTAATGATGAAATCAACATGGCCTTTTGTAAATTCTCAAATTTTCCTTAATAATGTTCATAATTAATATTATTAAATTTAAGTAATAATATTCTATAAATTCATATAATTCAATCATAAATTCATAATAATAAAATTTAAAAACCATAATTATGAAAAAATATTTTTTTAAGTTCACTTTGATCAAAATTTTATCATATGTTTATTTTTATTTTCTTTATCAAATTTATTTATTAAATTTGAAGTTTATGAGTTATATAAAAATACTCCATCTGTCCCTATTTGTCTATTACAATTAATCATTTCATACAGGGCAAAAAAAATAGTTATGGTACAAAATTTCATACATATTTACATTGACTTTCTTATTTTATCCTTATCTCTCTTCTTCTTTAATTCTCTCTTCTATTTAGAAAAAATATTTATTTAAGAGAGAAAAAAGTAGTTTAAAAGGGTAATTTTAAAAAATTAATAATTAATGCTGGGATATAGACAGATAAAAAGGAATAAATAAAGTTTTTAAAAACAAATAAAGCTTCTAGCAGAAGGCAGATAAATAGGGACAGAGGGAGTATTTCATTAGTTTGTCGGGTTCTTTCGAGTTAGATTCTCGGGTTTTTCGGGTTAGATTCTCGGGTCAATCGGGTTCCGGGTCAATCGGGTTCCGGGTCAATCGGGTTCCGGGTCAATCGGGTTTCGGGTCAATCGGGTTACGGGTCAATCGGGTTACGGGTCAATCGGGTTTCAGGTCGGTCGGGTTCGGGTCGTTTACTTTTTTTTAGTCAAACCAGGTCGGGTTAGTTTCGGGTTCGGGTCGGTCGGATCGGGTTATCGGGTTCGGGTCAACTTTTGACAGCTCTAGAAACACTGATTTTGCTCATGATAATCAATTTATTCACAGTATTACCCATTGTTTCTTTCTTTCCCTCTATTTTCCATCCTTCATACCAAACACAAGGAAAAACAACGTTCCTTCCTTTATTTCTTCTTCCTAACCTGTTCCCCTTCACTCTATTTGCCTTCTGACCTACCAAGCATAGTCTTAGAGAACATTTGCATTAGAGAATATGAAGAGTTACTGGATTTGTAGGTAGGATATCAAATTCTAAAACTAAAAGATGGAATTGTCAAAATTCTAGGAATTTGGATAAGCAGTTTTGAAGTCCCAAATGTCTCATTTGGGAATTACACCTCTTAAGGTGTCCTTTGTGAAATCCCTTGCGGTTGATTAGTAAAACCTAAATTCTCCAATGTCCTAGTTTTTGTTTTTTATTTTAATATGTGTAATCTTATTATCTATAACCTATTCTTCCCCATAAAGTTTATTAAACAAGATAACCCTTTTAAGTACTTAACCAAACTGGTGGCATGCACATAGATTTTACGATTGTCAGTCACATATTAGTTAGTAAATTACAGTTTTTATCCTTTACTACTGCAATTATTAGTTCTTAATGTTTGCATTTCATGACTAGAAAGTTCTTAGGGCTAAAATCCCGTCTCTCTAGAATAAATATCAACGAAACATTCAAAGACCATCCCCACAAAGAAAGATTTGAAGGACTAGCTGTTGAATTTGGTCAATACAAGGACAGATATATTTGGTTGAGTTGTGTGTGCATACAATTTGTTCACCTTCGTTGTGCATACTATCGACCCTAAATCACTGCCTATAAATCTTTAGAGCAAAAAAAATCACTCAAAGAGAGTACAAATAAAACATCTAAAGGCCCTACATGTTACATAAGATGCAAATGACTAGCTACTTGGTTTTGTTGATTTATCATTCAGTCCACTTTATGGTTTGTGGTAGCTTTCTTCCAACTTTTGAATTAAGCCAGCCGAAGACAACCTTCTCCATGATGCACAAACAGCCAATTTAACAACAAAATTTCCCCTTTAAGAACAAATGTCCCTTCCTCCCAAAATGCACGCATATGCCACATACATCTATTGAACCTTAGCCAGCAATAAACCCAACTTACCAAAGCCATAAGTCTATGTTCAAGGTGAGGAACTCCTATTTAATTAAAACAATCTTAGTGGAAAATAGTCAGGATACCTGTCTAGCTTCAAGATTTGAAACTGCCATAGCTCCAACATATGGAAGACTCTCAATTACTGCATCTGCCAAGTCTGAAATGAACATTGGTTCACATCCTAGTGCTGGAACACGGCCCCAATTTTCTACACCAGATTCTAAAGCTAACTCTTTATACTCAACATCAATCTCTTCAAGAGTTTCAATGTGCTCACTGACAAAACTGCAAATCAAATATAATAAATATAAAATTTTAAAAAGAAATCACGGGAGTAATAGCCAAAAGAAGGAAGTGGAAAATATGATTGAATGAAAATGCAACAGATATAGCTAGAAGAAGTTAAATGAACTTACTCAACACCATTACCCAATCACACGATCTCAATTTCCTACAATAGATCCTAAAGCAGACTATTTATACTTGAATTCCCCCTCCAGAAGGCTAGAGATTGGAATTCAAGCGGGAGGTCTCGATTTCGAAACCTCCCACTCCTCCCTAGGTAGGCCCCTTTCCCTACCTCCTATGTACCCAAAAAAGGAAAATCTTTACACTCAACATTAATCTCTTCTAAGAGTTTCAATATCCTCACTTACAAAGCTGTGAATCAAACACTTCAAACATTGAAAAGATATTATAGTTTCAGGACCTAAAGAAAGAATTTATGATTGAAGAAAAACACAATATCTAGAAGAAGCTAACAAGAAGCTATACGCTGTCATCATATTATCATAATCTCTACAATTATTACCTAATTGGTACAGCCAAAAGATTTTTAACTCCTTTTCGGCCTAGCTCAATTATTGTCTCATCAGTATAGGGCTTCAACCATTCCACAGGGCCAACTCTGCTCTGCAAGAACATTAACCAACCATTAACAAAGAAGGTGCCATCATAGAGAATTCATGCAAATATATTAACGAATATATTATGTGGGAAGAAAAGATGTTCAAACATAGATACAAAACATATATCCAGATAGAGGTGGGAAGACCTTAACCAATTTGCCTGCTCTATAAGAAAACAGAAAGATAACCAACATGATCACAAAAAAAGAAAACGTAACTACCCATTCCTGTATGGTCTCAAATTCAAAAGCATCGTAAAACCTAACTCAAAAAAACAAACTGCTTCTATATTTTTTCGTACTATGACTTATGAGGAAGTCTAAAGCGGAAGTAAGCTTTAAATCTTAAACCTCAAGCCCACCAAAAAAGAAGAGTAAGAATGCTACACCAAGCCTCAGTTGCTTAAAATCAAATTAGCATCTACTTGTTAAGTAGAAATCTGATACAAGCAAGTCCGAAGCAGGATAAAGAGAATCTGAACTCAACTTAAATTATTTTCACAAATCACTGATCCAAGCCTTACACGAACCCTAATAACTTTGAAAGTAAAAGCTTTGAAGTGACCGGAGCTTAAAATAACTTTACACGACTCACCCAACTTCAACTACTACAACAATTGATTGAAATGAATTAGAATATTCCATTACATTTTAGAAGAACTTTCGTACTAAAGGCAAGGCTATTGAGGAGGTATGAAAATCCTCTAATATCTAACCTCAAACCAATGTTTGAAAGCCACATTGGCATATTAAATTGATTGAACCATCAATAAATGGACTGTCCAGTTCGGATGTGCTAATCAAACCGCGTAATTGTCACATAGGTCAAGAACCTGTCAAACCACTTATTTTACTAGTTGAACCAGTCTATGAACCGAATTTGACAGTTCAAACTGGTTTTGACCATTATAATTTTTAATTTTTGGAAAAATTTTTGCAAGTGGCAACATTGAATAATCGTTTACAACATTTATTATGTATTTAATAGAAAACTAAAATTTAGAAAACAATAAACTTGGTCCTGGAGTGAATTGCGAATCAGACCTTCCACCAGTTCAATGACAGATCAAGCTATTAGAACATTGCCAAAACCACTTAAAAGTAATAGCAAAGACACAGCTTAAATATAAAAACACAACAAACCCTAAAATATAGTAAGTTTGCTTCATAAGTAGGATCAAAGTAGGCTTACAAAAAACTTGAGAGAAATGATTGGCCAAAAAAAATTGGGACAAATAGGCTTTATTACATGAGCTATTAAAATAAGATGACAAACACAAACTAAAAATGAACTAATGAAGAACAAGTTGGGATTCAATACCACGCAAGTATTTTAACTTAAAACTAATTAGAAGTAGGCAAAAGAGGCTCAACTTAACAAAAAGCTACAGCAAACCTGAGATAAACTAATTTGGAGAAAAACCACTTAGTAAGAGCCATTTCTCATATCCAAAGCTAAGGTAACACAAAGTGGATACTTGTCAATTGCTAACTGAAGAGTTCAATGAAACTCCTATTCTGATTGAGTTGGTATAATTAAAATGAAAATTTACATTCATTTGAGGTGGCTAAATATAAGTCATCCACACTTGCCTATGTATAGTATCTGATTCACCCATTGTCTATATATCTTTGAAGTTGCATATTTGATTAAAAAGGATCTAAAGGTGAAATACTGGTACATGGATACATGGCATGATAATAGTATAAACACAATACTAAAAATTACATTTCTAAATCTTCATCAATAAATGTAGCACAAAGTTTTTTTTTTTTATAAATTTACCTTCTATCTCTACCTTCAATGAGATATGTTTAAAAACAATTATATAGCCTAGCCAACAAAACCTTTAGCCTAACTAAAGCCAAGGTCTTAATTGATTTTTCAACTAATTATATTACCTCTTTTGCAAAATAGGAAGAAAATAAATCTATAATGTCCAAGCGAAGCTATGCATTTTCTTTCCCTAAACAAATTTTTTAACTTTTTATTCCTTCAAATTACCTTGAAATTAATTTTCTAATAAATAGCCCAAGTGTCCCAAACCTTATAACAAAGCGAAAAACCCCTAAACAACAAACTATAAATACCCTGACAAAATTGTGAAAGGGGGTCAGAGATATCATGATCTCGAGGCAGCCATGTTGGTAGATCTACATTAGTAACAAAAACACTGATGACTGATAATGGACTATAAATGGAAGAAAAATGTTGATTTTCTACAGTAGGGGCTCATATGTACTTATTGTTACTCTTCATCAAACAAAATTATAGTGCAACAGTGAAAAAAAGAGAATTAGCATTTCCCACCAGCACATACACATTTTGAAGAGAAAATCTCCAAAAGCAACTAACGTACTACTTCCCCTTAACAAGATTTGACTATCCATAGATAATTCCCGACAAAACACATACCACTGGTTACAACTTGAAAATTAAGAAGTGAAAAGATGAGATAGGTCACAGGATTGATGTTCCAGAAGGAAGTACCTGATAAGCAAGAGTGTATGCATTAGTGATCTTCCGCTTCTCTAATTCATCTATTATCAAATCCACACACTCTTCCATCTCTGCCTTGTATGGATCGCCAGCCTCTTCTACATATGCAAGTGGCACCCCATGTGCACTAAAAAATATCACCACCTGTAATACCTGGTCTCATTTAATCATGCTTACAAGCATTCTAAGTCTAAATTTACAGACAGAAAAGCTCCCAAAGTAACAAGAATATCAAGGAAGCACAACTTTTGAAAATTGATTGCGTCTTGCAAAAAGATTATAGACATGGTCCTATCACATCAGCCAAGGAAATTTTCAGGGTTATCACTGAGAGATCAAGAGACTAAACAGAGAGCTATATCCAGGAATACATAACATATTAATTTCTCATGTAGTGAAAAAGAATGTAAGCTTAAAAAAGTGAATGAAAGAAAGAAAATCAAAAGGACTAGACACCTTAACACATGTGGGTTGAGTTCAAACAAAATTTGCAATTTAGAGTTTGGTTTTGAAACATTCTAAACAACAGGCACATCAGCAATCCATAAAGTTATGAGCCAAAAAGACAGGGAACTAAATGCAACCTAAATTGTCAAAGCTTTTAGCTGTCAATGCAAATTCAGATCATTTGCAAACAACAAATATTCAACTTTGCACCTAGTTCATCATTTCTACTTGTAAATTGTTCATAAAAACAAACTTCAGCAAACTGTAACTGGAACTTTGGATGTGTTATGCTGCTTGCAATCTTAATGCACAAATTAGTGAAAATGCATTAATAATTAATAAACTGCAGCTCGGCAAAAAGATAATGAGGACTAGTTCCCAAGAGATTATGGTGTTTGCTTCTAACTTCTGAATACAGCTTAATACAGATGGTTGATGTACCAAAATTGTCACAGAATATCAATACATGCCAAATCTAGATCTTACAAGCAATAGAACTTGATTAGCAGAAAGTTACATGCGAGAAGGATGAGAAACAGCTTACTGCAGATCGTTGATATACCATAATTGTCACAGAATATCAATGCATGCCAAATCTAGATCTTGCTAGCAATAGAACTTGATTAGCAGAAAGTTACATGTCAGAAGGATGAGAAAAACAGACGAAGATTTATAAAGCTCATGCTGGACAGCTAAAGTATCCCTCTAGACATGCCTACTTTAGATAGAATTTGAAAAAAAAAAAGCGCACACAAACAATATATATGCCCCACTTCCTCTAATATAAGTATTTTCTTCAAATAAACACAAACAAGCAAAATTAAGCTTATTATACAACTGCTTAGCCTGAGCACCTAGGCACCAATATCAGTCTCAGTTTGTCGCATAGAAATTTTATTTCAAGCAAAAAAATCCAACACACCAAAACTCAATGTGCTTCTATAAATTAATTACCAACCAATACTCTTGTAACTTGGCCATATTATAAAGCAGGAATAACATATAGAACTGCTTGAGCTAAAATTTCCAACATCATTCATTCCATTTCAGACAATATATTGAAAATAATAGCTGAACAAAACAAACAGATCTTCAAATGGTGCCCATCTGCCAAATAGCTGAACTGACATGGCTATCCCATGCATTTTGCTAAATTCAGGCAATCTCCAAAAACAGTACCTACACATACCCAAGAAAGACCACGTAGAACCTGTGTAGCACATCACTGTTGAGACAACAGAAAAATCATACTTCTATAGAAAGACTGATTGAATCTCCCAGTCCTTTACATACTGAATATGAACAATAAAGCCACTTTTCTTTTCTCTTATTGTATAAAAGACAACCATTCTAAATGTGACGTGGAATCTAAAACTGGGCGTTGAGATAGCTGCAAGGTAATTGTGAGAGGCATGGTTTGCAGAGTTGTGACACAATGACAAGGTTTTATGTTCCACAATCCCAGAGCACTTAATGTAACACTTATATATTACAGAAAGTAAATAAACTATGGCTTTCTCTGTTGTTTATATCATGCTTAAATTGTGTCTTCTAGTACTAAATGTGGCGTAGGCATGTTAATTCAGCTCAAATAAATTTTGCAGTAAGTATATTTATATTTGAGGTAAATATTCTTTAATCATTACAGCTCATGGTTAAGTCTGCATTTTTATGCTCAAATGAATTGCTTTCTCAATCGGGTAGCTCTCCTCCATCTTTCTAGTTGGTGAGATTTCCTTCATATTGGTATAATTTCCATCCTCACTAACTAATATCTAGCTCACATGATTCCAACAGTTTTTTGTGTCCCACAAAAAAAAAAAGAAAAAAAAAACTAATTAAAGAGGAGGTCAACGTTGCCTCAATAGTTTTTAACAATTGTTCTTGTTTGTAACCTGATTTTGGTATTTGGGACTGTATAGCACTCCGCTTTTCAGTGTGGAAAACATGTTTTTATTAATGCTAATTAATTCCATGAAGTTGTTTTCCAACATCAGCAAATGGTGTCTGCAGTTGGGGAAGATGAGTCACCAAATGGTGTCTGCACAAGTTGGTGGATAAGAATAATGTATACCTGGAAAATAACAGGATTTAACATATAAATAGGCATGTTTTATTATGACTAGATTAGCTACTGGGCTAAGATTTGTGGATTATGATGTCTTCAAATTTCTTTCCTTCTCGGTGGTATGATTTTTGTCTCACAGCACAACCATTTACTAAACATGTTACATCAATATTTTGCTTCTATATCTGGTTTTTAGTCTACCTTGAGTAATTTTAGTCAGCAAAAGGTATCTGCAGTTGTGTAAGAAGAATCACCAAATGGTGTCTGCACAAGTTGGTGGACAAGAGAATTGTATTAACTGGCAATAGCAGCACCCCAATAAAGTCACCAGTTGTGTAGAGACCCCAATATGGTAAGATGAGTCACCAGTTGCCAAAATATAGTGTTGTAAAAATAAGTTGTAAAAATATGGTGTCTACGAAGCAAAGTTATGGTGGGGCAAGCAAGCAGGCAACGTTTGCTTTTGTGAAAGTATATTAAAGACAGCTTTCAAGGCTTGCTCACACAGAAATCCTACAAGTTTCTAAGGCTTCCTCATGCAGAAATCCTTTCGATTTCTAAGGCTTCCTCACACAGAAATCCTTCCGGTTTCTAATATCAAAAGTGAAAGACAGTTTCTAATATTAAAAGTGAGAGACAGGCGTGTCGAGATGGCAGAGATATATGCTTTTATTGGAGCAGTCAGATTGTGGTTCATGGAGCTGAACCAAATTATAAAAGTAGGCTTCAGTAGATTTGACAAGTATTTTGAAAAAGAGATCGAGAAGAGATTGGAGTATCTAACGGTGGTGGCGGCGTTAATCGCCACCATGTCATTTCAAATTACAATTAATTCCGCTGGTGGTTTTTGGCAAGAAAGTGTTGTGGAAACTTGCAATGTTCGATCCAGTTGTGTCACTAGAACTCCTATGCTAGCATACGTTTACCCTACAGGGTATGTCGGCCTTAAAAATTGGGCTTCTATGTCTTTTATTTCATCTATGAGTTTTATTCTTTTAGCTCTTTGCTTGTGTCCTTTTAAGAAGTTCGAGTTCAATACTAGGCTTCTGACAATAACAACTGTGGCAAGTATTACACTTATACTGTGCACTTACCTTGAGGTGCTTTTGGTTCCTAGCCATGTGGAAATGTCAAGATGGGCCAAACACCTCCCATAACTTTCCGATCAATCAATTACAGCGGAGTTGAGTTATTGTCATGTCAATAAATTCTTTGGCTTTTGTACTGTTTATGTTGATTTTATTTGGCCTTTGTACAGTTTTTGTTGATATATAAAGAGAGCGTTAAATTTTTAGCTTTTTTAAGTTCTTTTTTTTTTTTTCAAAGGCTTCTTTCCCCTCTTCCCTCTCTATCTCATCCCTAATTCAGAAGCACAAAAAATTAAAATCAATCTTATTTAATAATGAAACAGGCAATATCATCCATTATATTAGATTTTCTTTAATTATTTTAACTCAACCAGATGTTTGCTGAAGGCTAATTGCTCAAATCAGGCTCTGAACTTTTAAGGTCTGCTCAAATCAGGACCCAACAAAATAATGACAACAAATCAGGATCTATACTTCAGATTTGTAACAAATAAGGCTCTATCTTAACAGGTGTTAGCGCATGAATTGCACATACGTTGAAAACTGCATTAAATTGTAAGATTTTGCCACATGTAGAGGTTTTATTCTAACCCTTGGATGTATAACTGTTTTCTGTTTTGTTTAATTTAAGAAAAATACAATTAAAGATCAAAGACATTACAAAAAGAAAACGTAAAATACCGAAACAAAAGTAACAGACTTAAGAACAACTCTGGAAACTATAGTTGATGCCCAAAAACTTTTACTTTGATTGACCCATCTGGAAATTTAGTGTTGTCAACCCAGAAGTTCTTCTTGGAGATTTAGGGTTTCCTTTTTGTTTAATGGCTTTGAAAAATAAGGGATTGGAATCCTAAATTTGGGGTTTACGGTTCAACAGAAGATTAAAGTGATCGGAAGGTTCTCTGAACTCTCTTTTCTCTATATTTTTCTCATGATTCAGGCATTTTACTTCCAGGTTTAATCCTTTACTTGTGATTTTCTTTTTGAACTAATTTTCCAGTTGGTTTTCTTAGGAAATTTAATGCTCTTATTTCTTATCATTTTGAATGCTGCAAAGTTTTCTAGGTCGACTTTTTAAAGTAGTTTTAATGGATTAAACAGAATTTAATCCTTTTAACTCCAATATGTGTAGGTTTTTTTTATATATGTTTTTTACTACCTCTAAGTTTGTCAGAGGATACTTTTGCGTTTGACAATATAACTGGAAAATTGAACTTTTTGGTTAAGTAATTTTACATAAAATTGGCATGCACCAGCAAAGAAATCTTTTGAGTTTTGAGGAAAATGATAATGTTAGAGAATGGGAGAAACTCAAATTAAAATCTTGTTTCACCAGAAAAAAAAAGAGAGAAAGGGAGAAACTTCCAGTTAGTTAAAGAAAAGCTAACTTGTCCTGCTGCTCTTTAAAAACTCTCTTGTCGGTTGCCAGCCGTCGGTTCTCTGTTCTTCTTCAAACCATTCTTGCAATATTCTTCTTCTTCTTCCAGTCTTTTCTATCCAGCTTTAAAGTTAGCATTTCACATTTTATTTCATAAACAAAATTAATATTATTAAGTTTATGATGATGTACTCCCGTCATCTGTCCATCAAAGTAATGGCGTGTGATAAGCACGCACTAGTTTCCATAAAGAGAGGTCCTGAATTGTCATGAGTTCTTAAGTATAGGTCCCAATTTGTTGCAATTATTTTGTTGGGTCCTAATTTGAGCAGACTCGAAAATTTCAGGGCCTAATTTGACCAATTAGGCTTTGCTGAAATATATTTAGTATACAGAAATTTCAATATTGTCAAGAACATGCATTTTATATGGTTTGGGTTTTAAGACAAGACAAAGTCATATCAATAATCTTTACTTTGAATTAACACTAACACTAGGAGAATGGTCTTTTACATGTTCTTTATTTGTTTTTATTTGGTATATTTTTCTGAGCTAAACACTCCAATTCCTCTGGTTATTAAATAGGCATCTTATCTTAATCATCTTCCATGCATTGATTTTAGAGTAAGTAATTCCCAATTTTGAACGACAAGTCAATTGGAAAAAAATCAATTGATATATAACCATCCCCTTGGATGCTAAAAGTGACGATTGATTCTTCTCTTAATTTCATTTAATGGTTATGGAAGTTGATTTTTATTAAACATCCAACCTAAAACCAATTGGTTATAGGTGGAGAGGCCCAACTTGAATATAAGGGTTTCAGACCTGTCAAACATAACCGATGTGGGATTCCCACTTTAACACTCCCCCTCACGTGTAGCCCGGGAGAAACAACGAAAACAGACGAGTCTACACGTGGATAACCGGAAAAGGAACAACAGAAACGGACCTGAGCTCTGATACCATATTAAACATCCAACCTAAAACCAATTGACTATAGGTGGAGAGGCCCAACTTGAATATAAAGGTCTCAGGCCTGTCAAACATAACCGATGTGGGATTCCCACTTTAACAATTTTCAGCATTTCAATCCATTACATTAAATGTTTTTGTGACTAATATTCTTGCTTTGGAGAGTAAAATACCAGTGCCATAGCATATATGGGCATACCAGTTTCAAAGTTTTTAATGGATGGCTTTTGTAATATGAGTATTTACTCACTACATGCATTACCTACCTTTTCGAATAGCAAATGATTAACTTCCTACTTCCTTTCAGTAGTTCATGAAACTATATAACGTCAATTCTCGTAAAGCTTCCTGAAATTTGTCTCAAATTTTTATTACTGCAATAATGAAGAGTTATTCATCAATTTATCCACAAAATCAAAGTTAACTGAAATTATGACACGCTCTCTGGGATAGGAAATAGAAACATTTTAAGATAATTCCGATATTTTATTGAATGTTGGATAATTATAACTCAAATATAAAGAATTGTCCATTAATTGAGTTTCAATTAAAGATTTATTTAGGTGTTTCTAACATTAATCCACAATCTTAATGCCATGAAACATCTTTTCTTTGACACTTATACTCTTTGTATTAATTTAGTAAAAATTTTAGGAAAATTCAAAATTGACCCACTAAAATAAACTAATTATTGAGGGTTAATTAAGAACATTTTAGTCAAATTATATAAGGCAACTATTGGACCCCAAATTTGTACCAGATTGACCGTGGTCAAGCCCATTAAATCGGACAAGAGGAGAAGAATGGAATACAACACAGGAATACAATTCAGACCATGACCAGCCATGAAAAAAACTTGTCAAAATTCCGACACTACAAGGTTTGAAAAGACATACCTTTTCAGGACAGTCAAACTTTTGCAGCTCCTTTTCAATTAAGTTTGCCATAGATTTTATATATCCTTCACGTTGATACCAGGAAGGTATGACTGTATGCTGCATGTTCACTAGATATTCATCTTCACTGATAAAAATAATTACATTATCAGAGAAACTAAATTGATGTATTATTATAATTCAAGATTACTTCAAAGAATGCAAGAGAAAAGTCCTCATTCCTTACCGAAATATACTTTCTAAGAGTCGAAGACTTGAACCACTAGTTGATATTGAGAATTGTGGATAAAGTGGAAGTACAACAAGCTTTGTTATTCCATCTTTTTTTATCTACAATTTTGTTAGGGGGAAAATGAAAATAAGTAGGTACCACCAGAACCAAAATACATACAAGAGAAGGCAGAGAAAAAGAGAGGTCATTCTAATAGTAGTAGATAGATGCATTCACAGGCAACCCAGATAGAGGACAGAATTACCCAGAAAAACTAGCAGGTTTTCACAAGTCATACCTCAATGAAAACCAAGAGAACCAATATTTTGAAGTAACCCTACTTGAAGTGAGTTGAATCCAATTTTACAAAATATTAATCCAGTAGCAACTCGTAAATTCCAGGAGAAAGTAATAAATTCTAAAATGTGCATACTGAAAAAGTAACTTAACAGTTTAAACATTACAGCTTTAAAACGTAATTTTCCTTATTTATGCAGCATGAAAACGTATTAGAGAAACTTCAAATCCAATCAAGCTTTGAATAAAATTTTAATTGAGAATGTTCTTAACGGTAAACTAAAATCTTCATCCAAAATGTTCAAATAATTTCTAATCATAGGCTAAAGTTAACCACTTCAAATGGCATAATGGTAACTGCATACACACCATCTTTGAATCCTCACAACAGAGGCATGCACATGCCACAAGGACAGATGCAGACTACCAACTCCGTCCAAAAATAACATTCCATTTTTATCTCCTTTTAGAGAACATCCAATAATTACTTAAGGTCAAAATATCTCCATTTCACATTTTGTCTCTTGCACTGGTTACTGGATCTAAATAAATGCACTCATTTTCAAAGACACATAATATTGTACCAAAATAATGTGGCAATAAATAGAAGAAAATTGTACTTTAGTTCTCTGGTGTTAGTCAAAAATGAACTGTCAAACATAATTTGGGACACAAGAAGTATCAACACACCATATGGGGGATCTAGAAGAACGTTGAGTTTCTAATGACCCTTGTCATTGTCTACTTTCAAAACTTGAAAACTGATAGATCAAATTTCAGCTGTAGATTACCTTCAAAATGAAGTTCCACCAAGTATAAAATTTTCATTGATAATCAAAATCCTCATGTATCTAAAACCCCAAAGCATTGTTATGAAAAGAAATACGAGCAGAATAATAAAGCAAGAAAAGGCAGCTGCATCAGAATATCAAACTTTCATTTAAAAAATAAGACTAAATACCTGCTCAATAGCCTCTTCAGTGAATGGATGCCAGTATCGCATGCCAACATATACTTTTGCAGGGACATTCTTTTCCCAAAGTGACTTTCTCAATTCTTCAGCCTAAAATGGGTAGCGATAGTAAATACAAATTATAGACGGACCAATAAAAAAATATGAGGTCAAGATTGCTTAAACTACACATTTCAGTACTTATAGCCAAGGAGAAATCCAAAACATCAGCCAACACGATGTCAAATATTTATACACTCTTTCAAATTTTAAATAAATTGCTGGCTAAAGTTTGAACTCACAAATGCCATAAACGAAAGTTAACCAAATTCCACCATTTGAACTCAATGAATTTTTCAATTAGAGTGAATATATTTTAAAATTAAAAAGAAAAAATTGACCAGTTGTCACAATTTTTAGTTATAGAAGTTGAATCTCGAAGCATTACCCAATTAAGTTAATAAATGGAATTAACAGTTCTAACATTCAATTGAGTCCATGTTTCTATTAACTTTTTGACACGAAGTTGCAAGACCAACAATACATGTCACTAGAGTTTATCTGAGGGTTGAAAAACAAATAAAGCACCATCATCAGAAAGTAATATCAGATGACTGCATCAAAAGATTAACAAAAAGTCAATGTCTGTTCATCAGAGACCCTAATGATAACAAAAACAGTCATGCCTGAGCATCAGTTATTCGTCGAAGAGGAGAACCACCCCCAATAGAAGCATAACCTTCCTTGCTCTTCGGTGCTCTAAGAACAGATATAAACTGTGCCAAGGGCTTTTGCAAAAAACGAAACAACCTTGGTAGCCGTATAATATCCTGTCAATCAAATAATTAACACAATAAAACAGAATGGCATATGCATTTGTTATATAGTTATGTTTATTTGCTTGTGCTTATATTCCATGTGATAAGCTCAATTGTATTGATTGTCAGTATTATACCTACATATGAAAGGGAGTATATATTACCACTTTGGTATGACAGAAGGATGAAGGAACGAAAGGCAGTGTAAGAAAAATGATGTTCCTTTCCTTCCCTTCTTTCATTTGGTATAAGAGAATTAAGACGAGGAAAGGAAAATGGGGGATTTGCACCTTCCTTTCCTCTTAATCTAATCTTTCTGCTTGAGAGCAACCCCTCTTTGTACATCAATTAATAATTTTCTTTACAATTTTACCCTTAATCTTTTTCTTTCCCTCTAATATTCTTTGTCCCTGAAGGAAAAACAACCTTCCATTTTTCCTTCTTACCTTTTCCTTCATACCAAATATATTAATATAGTGTAAGTGATATCGTTACACCACAGTAAGTAAGTCTGAAATTTGATTAGTTCTCATATTCAAGATGGGTCATAAAAACCAAAGAGTAAAAGATACCTACCGGGTCAGCAAAAAGGTTAAACAAGAAAGGCTGCACATCTTCAAGGGTCTCAGGACCTCCAAGGTTCAACAACAACACTCCAATCTTTTCCCCGACAATAAGAGGCCCAGTGGAGATGCCTTGAGTGTTTGAAGTCACCAAAGCTCCCATGGCCGCGGGCAACAAATGTTTTGTATTCCATTGTTTGGAAACTGAAAATTGTCTATTAGACCATCCCGAGGAATACCTTTGCACTATGCAATTTCTGGACACCCTTTGAGAGATAGACACAGCTCGAGGCGACAGCCTATGAAAGCGGAGCAGAGCAGAGTATCTATCAAAGTCCCACGAAGAAGTTTACAGAAGAAGACCAAACAAACAAAACCCAATAATAAGAAAAGAAAGACATACAGAAGAGGGAACTTGCAATGGCGAGAGGCAGAGGTGAGGCATGGAGGCTGAGGAACTATGGAAGAAGAAGATGATGCTGAAGACGAACTACAGCTCTGAATTGTAGCACTTCTCATAGCTATATATGTAATTCCTACTTTTACTCAAAATCAAAAATCCCAAATCTCCAAACAAAATAATTCTACTTAAAGAAGGCAGACGAAAGCAACAAAGTGCCGCCTGAGTCTCTTTCCTTTTTTTTGTTTCTTCAACAAATGACGATACATGTAATGATCATGCTTTGTCCTCCATGTTTATGGGAAAGAAAGAAAAGAAAAACCTTCGGTAGATGGTAGAAAGAGAGGCAGGGAAGAAAGGTGTGGGTAGGAGAGCGACACATGAGAACTGAATAAAACCCACCATTGTCTTTAATCAGTTCATCCAAAAATCCTCTTTTATCTTTTTCATCCTCTAGTTTTATTCACTACCTACCATTTTTCTTCTCACCGTTTTAATCTTACCTCCTCAGAAGCGTCCATGGGCCGGGCCGGCCCAAGCAAGAATTTGTGAAAAAATTCCTTGTCCAAGCCCGGTCCGGTCCGATTAAACAGGCCTTTTCTTTTGTTTAAGTCCGGCCTTAAAATATTTCTACAAACCCGAGACCCTTTTAAAAGCCCATTTTTAATTTTTTTCGTATACTAATTTTAAAAATTAATTTATTTTAATTTATAATATAAATAAAAATAAATCAACACATTTTAAAAAAATAATCTAAAATAATTTTTACAAAGTTAATAAAGTCTAAATACTAATAATATTTGAAAATATTAATATCATATACAAAAAAAAAAGAAAACACCACATTAATAAATAAAATAAATATATAAAAATATATTTATATTAAATGAATAGTAATTCGGGACGGACAGGGCCGGGCCTTGATTTTTTTGCCTATGACCAAGCCCGGCCCGTTTATTAAAAGGGCTTTTAAATCTTGTCCAAACCCGGCCATCGAAATTAAAAATCTTGTCCAAACCCTCCCAAATATCAGATGGGCCTACGGGCTTAGGCGAGTAGCCCGGCCCTTGAACAGCTCTACTCCTCAGCTTCTCTGATTAGTTTTTTTTTTCTTATTTTAATTCTTTTTAATTAGGGTGAATATTAGTCGGTCGAAGCCAACTTGACCAACCGAAATCATCAAATTTGGTCGAAATGATTCGGTTAAAACGATTTCGGTTTTATTCGATTTAAAAGTTCGGTTTGTCAAGTTAATTCAGTCAGTTGTCAGTTTTTAAAATTTTAAAATCGAACCGATCAAAAAACTGAACTATATAATAATAATAATAATTTTAAATATACTATATATAATTAAAAATACTTTTATCTTTGCAAATTATGTTAATTTTTTTATATACTAGGCTTGAAAAAAAAGCCCACTAATTCAAATGCTTTTAGACCCATTGATATAGCGAATGACACAAATATCCCTAGTACTATCAATTTATACCATCAATTAGATGTTTTAATATTAGGGCATGTATCTAACTTTTCATGGTAGGATAGATAAATAGATAATGTATATGAATTCAATATATTATTATTTTATATTATAAATTTAATAATTAATAATATCTAATTCAATATAAAATATATTTATTTAATTAAATATATTGTTGTGGGCTATTCATTCGCATTTTGGTCCAAAATTTATATCAATTAGTGGACTGGACTTAAAAAAAAGTCCACTAATTCAAATGTTTTTAGACCCATTGATAAAGCTAATGCCACAAATATCCCTACTACTATCAATTTATACCATCAATTAGGTATTTTAATATAAGGGCATGTATCTAACTTTTCATAGTAGGATAGATAAATAAATAATATATATGAATTGAATATATCGTTATTTTATATTATAAATTTAATAATTAATAATATCTAATTCAATATAAAATATATTTATTTAATTAAATATGTTGTTGTGGGCTATTCATTTGCATTTGGGTCCAAAATATATATCAATTAGTGGACTGGGCTTGAAAATAAAAGCCCACTAATTCAAATATTTTTAGATCCATTGATATAGCTAATGACACAAATATCCCTAGTATTATCAATTTATACTATCAATTAGGTGTTTTAATATTAGAACATGTATCTAACTTTTCATAGTAGGATAGATAATAGTTTCTATGTAATAATAATAATTGTTTGTATTGAGAATTTTTATTAATTTAAACTTATTTGATCTTTTTTAAAACCTTAAAAAAAAAACTAAAATTTCTTAAAACCGATCAAACTAATCGAAACTGACTGATGTAGTTCGGCTTTCGGTTTGTTCAGTTTGAGCTTTTATTCAGTCGGTTTCAGTCAAGATTTTTAAACGATTCGATTAATTCGGTTGGTCGATTTTTGATCGAACCGACCAAATGCTCACCTCTATTTTTAATTACTCTTAGCCCTTCCCATTTCCATATGGTCAAAACGAAGTAAGCTTTAAATAGATGTGAGAGATGTATGTTTGGTATAAAAAAAATATTTTCTGTTTTTACTTTTTTTAAAAATACAAAGAAATTATCATCTAAAATATGTGTTCTGAAAAAGTATATATATATGTTTTAGGAAATAAAGATAAACCTAGATCTAAAAATTAGATTAAAAAAATTGTTCTCAATTTTAGGTTCATTTTCATTTTTATCTTTTAAAATATGTATACATTTTTATAAACTGCACATATCTTAAATGGTGATTTTTTTTGAATTTTTTAAAACTTAAAATAGAAAATATTTTCATTACCAAATATAACTACTTTCAGATGTAGATGGATCAATCAATTATTTAGGCTATAGAGACCCAACATAATAACATCATTAATGAGACTTGATCTGTCACGCCCCGACCAGCCCGGGCCTGCCATGTGGCAACCGCCACGCTATCACGAAGTACGTGTCTGTAGCCACACATCCGAGGCACCACAAGACATGAAATAGATATCATCGCTGCAAAACAAAACTAAAATTTTAATTAGAAATCATTTAATAAAATATTTAACTCTAAAAGTAATACAAGTGGACTAATTTAAAGGAATACCTATACAGCAGAAACTGCTAAGTCTATGCCACCGCCGCCTCCTAGTGAGCCTTTGATATATCTGCTAACCTCGTACGCGGATTTGCATCCATCTACATTGGATACAGGTGAGTGACAAAAGTTCAATGAATCTCCATCGGGGTTAGAAAAAACAGGGGTAATCCAAAATATAATAATTAAAAACAAATATTTTTCTTTTCCAAAATCTCTTTTAAATTCTCTAAGCGAGAATCCACTTTTAAAACCATTTTGATAAAAATATATATACATATCTCGAATAGGCTGGCCTCTATCATACTTGAGGCTCGACCCGCCGGTCGTATGGCTCACTGCACCTAATGCTATCTCTTTTCCTTTTAAAACCTTTTCTCTTTTCTACTTCTCTAGCCCATTCCCTCGGTGGTGCCATTCGCTGTGGTGGAACATAGTTACCTCGAGCTTGGCAAGTTATCCCTTGCGCCTCTTCCAGGGTCTCTGCTCACCGTGCCCCTCAATAGGTGATCCACGGCTACGTCTCATGAATGCCTCTCAGACTCGGTCCACGCTTCCTTATATCAGAGCCCCGAGGAACCCACCCAGCCGCTCATCTCGCGTCCCATCCATATATTATATATATATTTACATAAAACACATAAACATACACACACACACAAGCCTTTATATTTTCTTTAAAATCATCCCACCCTCTAAGTGGGTGTATTACAAAATAAAAGTATGTGTGGTGGATTACCTTTATCCCAAAACATTTGTAAAACCTTTAAAATCAATTTATATTTTTAAAACGTTTGAAAACGTTTATTCCTAGTGGCTAAGCACTGAAATCTAAGTCACTCACAGTGTTGGGAGGTTCGTATGCAGAGCGTCTGCAGAGCGTCGCCGCGCTCGATCGTTCGGAAGCCTAATACACGAAAATACGTTAGTATTCATAATCAAAGTATGAATACACGTATGAGGCTTTAGCATAACCTAAGACTAGGCTTGGATGTGATCCGGGGCTTAGAAAAGTGTTCGGAAAGGTTCGGGGTTAAAATCGGACACTTTATGAAAAATTACAAAAATGCCCCTAAGGGCCCTTGGGCCCCACTCCATGACTGGGCCTGGCCCCGAGTGGGTTGGGCCGAGACCCACGTGGGATTGGGCCAAGTCCCGCGTAGGACTTGGGCCAAAAGCCTACTCCCGCATGGGTTGGGCCAAAAGCCCACTCCCACCCCGCGTGGGAGACCGGCCAAAGACTTGGTCGGTCCTTTCTCAATTTTTGCACCCATTTCTCCTCCTTTCGACGCACAAATTTAAACAGGTGATCCTCATGACATCCATGACAGATTCACAGAAGCAGAAACGAGAATCACCAGCTCAAAATCCGTAGATCTGAAATCTAAACTTAAATTGAGCTAAAAGCTAAACTAAACTTTAAACTCAGATCTACTCTAAACGGATGCATGGAAATGCGTGAAAACTTAATATAACATAGATCGAGGTGAGTAGAATAACATATTAGAAACTCACCTTGATCCTTCAGTCGGATTGTTTGGATTTGACAAAAAGGCCAGATGCCTCCGTTTTGGCTCCAAAAGAGAAAAGAGAGAAAAAGTGAAAAAGAAAGAAAAAAGAAAAAGAGAAATGAAGGGAAAGGCTTCGGCCTTCCCCTATTTATAGAAGAGCCTGACACCAAGTCTACTCGGGCCCTCGATCAAACTTTCTCCCCTTTTTCTAATTTCTTCAATTCTCACCCGTTGGTTAAATCCTTTGATTTTTGTACCAACGGGGCCCATAATTAATTGTTATGGACTTAATAGAAGGTCTTATTGGTGTTTACTAATTTCCATGCACAGTTAATTACTTTATCTTCCAACACCGTCTTATCCTAATTTTCACATATCTTCTCAATCAGACACATCCGGACCGACGTATTATTCACTTAATACGCCGTCTTACACTATTCCGTTCATACGGAAAAGTTGTATTAGGTCCGGGTGTGTCAACTCTCCCATCTTTCTAAAAATTTTGTCCTTAAAATTAATGAGGTACCTATGGGGAGATCTGGCTTCTATTTCAAGCCTTATTCTCGTTTTTGAATAATACTCGCCCCACTTTTCATTGCTGACACCCACCAATTCGCATCTTAGTCTCTTCCGATTATGCTTTTTCAAGAGCGGCTTCATCGCCCTTCTTCTCTTGAGTTTGAACTTCATCTTTTACTTAGCATAGCCTACCATTTACCTATTCGTGGGTTAGGCTCACTTCACTTCAATTGTGGCACTTAGAGGTTCTTCCTCCACTTCAGCTGTGCTTACTCAATCCTCTCACTTTGCTTTCTTCTTTTCTTTAAAGTCTCTCCTGACGAGACTATTTTCTTGTTACTTTTGAGGTTCTCCACCTCATACTCTTCTTAGGAGTCTCTTTTCCTTTCTCTTTGTCACTGCCTTTCACTTTGAGGCCATTCTCTGTCGCCTTTCTCATTGCTTCATGGTCTTGCACTCATCTTTGTAACCAAGCTATCAGGAAAGACCTTAGTTTAACTCCCTCACCCTCGCGGTAAGGTATGCGGTGAGTTAGTGTAACTCTCCCTTATCTCACCTCTCGTGATCTTGGGCTCACTAGATCTCTTCTAATTTCCCTGGATGCCTCCTTTCAATTGACTCCAGACGAACTCTCTTTCATCCACCAATACCTCATTCTTTCACCACTTACACACCACGGTGTAAGAACAAGAGCAGTTGGCTAGCCCTTGCTACAACTTCTCTCACTCCTTGCTCACTCATAGGAGCATTATTCAGGCAATTTGTGGTCTTATCCCTACAGATTTGCGAACCTATGGGTTATGGCCCACCAAGCTTACCACGGTGTTGGGTCAGGCCCAACCCCCTTTCATGCTACCCCAAGGCCTAGGTGTTCGACTGCCCGTGCACTGCAGCACTCCTCAAACCCTAGCCGCCAAGGGTTTTGTTGCTCCCATATGGACTCCTCGACGATCGCTTCACTTCGCCTCCCATTTGTTGCTTTGTGAGGTCCTCCTCGATCCTTCATTCATTTGCTCGGATTCTTCACCTCACGTCCTGAGGTCTTAGTCAGCCTCATCCTCCATGATCGTTCTCTTCAATTTCTTTCATCATAACCCAACTCTCTCTCCTAAGCTACACATTAATGGTGTAGAGAGCGAGAGAAGTGGGTTAGCCATTACGCACGTTAGGTCCATCTTGGCTTCTCGCCTTGCTCTAGCCGTTTCACTTCCTCCCAAGTCTTACACGTCACTAGTGTAGAGAATGGGGGAAACGCATCTAATTTAGGGTTAAAAGTCAAACTCGCTTCTTCACTAGGAAGTCTCGATGCCCACAACCTCAAAGGTTGGACATCGAACTAGTTTTCTTCACTGGTAAGTGTCTGATTAGGCTATCTTAAAGGGTTGGATGAGATATCACCTATCTCATCATCTCAAGGGAATTACCATCCTTTGTTCGGTTTGGTTATCGAGTATGAGGGACACTATAAGCTAAAGAATTGGTTTTGGGAAGTTTCTCGGAAAGCGTGCTTTACTTTCACGAATCTCGAGGAAAAAAGGTGGTCATGGTGTCATCTCACCTAAAGACCACACTCGAGAACTTTATATGGTGGCTTGCTGCTAATGAAGGTATTCTAAGAGTAGGTTTAGGTATTCATGAGGCATTCGAGCAATAACATACTCGAACTCTGGAGTTTTAGACCTAAGTAATCCACTGGCTTCGAAAACGTTTAAAACATTTGAAAACACTTTGAAATCACTTTATAGCTTTTAAAAATAGTCAGAATCTTTTCAATTCTATGATACCATTAAAGTTGTCACGCCCTAACCCGCTCGAACCGGCCACGTGGCAACTGCCGCCCTACCACGAAGTACATGTTTGCAGCCACGCATCCGAGGCACCGCAAGGCATGAAATAGATATCATTACTGCAAAACAAAACTAAAATTTTAATTAGAAATCATTTAATAAAATATTTAACTCTAAAAGCAATATCAGTTGACTAATTTAAAAGAATACCTACACAGCGGAAACTGCTAAGCCTATGCCACCGACGCCTCCTAGTGAGCCTCCGATCTATCTGCTAACCTTGTACGTAGATCTGCATCCATCCACATTAGATACAGGTGAGTGACAAAGGTTTAATGAATCTCCATCAGGGTTAGGGAAAATAAAGGTAATCCAAAATATAATAATTAAAAAAAATATTTTTCTTTTCCAAAATCTTTTTTAAATTCACTAAGCGAGAATCCACTTTTAAAACCATTTTAATAAAAATATATAAACATATCTCGAATGGGCTGGCCTCTATCATACTGGAGGCTCGACCCACCGGTCGTATGCCTCATTGCACCGAGGCCTATCTCTTTTCTTTTTAAAACCTTTTCTCTTTTCTATTTCTCTAGCCCGTTCTTTCGGTGGTGCCATTCGTTGTGGTGGAACACAGCTACCTCGAGCCCTAGTGAGTTATCCCCTACGCCTCTCCTAGGATCTTCGCTCAGCGTGCCTCTCAATAGGCGGTCCACGGGTGCATCTAATGTATGCCTCTCAGACTCGGTCCACGCTCCCTTATATCGGAGCCCCGAGGAGCCCACTCAACCGCTCATCTCGCGTCCCATCCATATATATATTATATATATTTGCATAAAACACATAAACATACACACACACAAGCCTTTATCTTTTCTTTAAAATCATCCCACCCTCTAAGTGGGTGTATCACAAAATAAAAGTGTGTGTGTTGGTGTCACGCCCCGACCCGCCCCGGGCAGGTCACGTGGTAATCGCCGCGCTACCTCAAAGTACATGTCTGCAGCCACGCATCCGAGGCACCGCAAGGCATTGAAGAGGATATCATCGCTGCAAAACAAAACTAAGTTTTAATTAGAAATCATTTAATAAAATAGTTTATTTATAAGCAATGCCGGTGGATTAATTTAAAAGAATACCTATACAGCAGAAACCACTAGACCTAAGCCACCGACGTCTCCTAGTGAGCCTCCTTTCTATGGCTGACTCCGTATGCCAATCTGCATCCATCCAAATTGGATACAAGTGAGTGACAGAGGTTCTCAGAATCTCCATCTAGGTTAAAGGGGATAAGGGAAAATCCAAAATAAAATAAAATAAAATAAAATAATAACAAATATTTTCTTTGAAAATTTCTTTTAAAAACTCTTTAATAAATAAATATATATATCTCAAATGGGCTGGCATCCCTATCATACTGGAGGCACGACCCGTCGGTCGCCTTACGCCTCACTGCACCGAGGGCTATCTCTTTTCTCATTTATAATTATTATCTCTTTTCTATTTCTCTAGCCCTTTCCCTCGGTGGTGCCTCGCTGTGGTGGAACACAGCGAACTGGAGCTCTGGTGAGTTTCCCTACGCGCCTCTCCCAACCAGGCTCGACTCACCGTGTCCCTCAATAGGCGGTCCATGGCTGAGTATCATGCATGCTCTTAAACTCGGTCCACACTCCCGCAAATTGGAGCCCCGAGGAACCCTCTCAATCTCTCATCTCCCAAGGGCTTCGCACCCTCAATAATCATAATAATAATATTTCATAACTATATATATGTATACATATAAACATTTATATTTAAAACATATAGATCACACACACATAAGTTTTATATTTCTTTTTAAAACATCCCACTCACTGTGTGGGTATATCGCAAGCAAGTATGTGTGTGTGGATTTCCCATATCCCAAAACATTTTTGAAAACATTTATATTTTAAAATCATTTTTAAAATCATTTTCCCCAGTGGCTAAACAAAGAAATCTAAGCCACTCACAGTGATGGTAGATTCGTATACTCCCAAGCGCTTTATGTAGCCTTAACCTCCGGAGCATCGCCGCACTCGATTAACCGAAGCCCTAATACATGGAAGTATAAGTTAGCATTCATAATTACAATTTATGAATACACCTATGAGGCTCTAGCATGACCTAGGATGATGTTTGGAAGTGATTCGGGGCTTAGAAAAGTGTCTGGGAGGTTCCGGGGTAAAATTTGGATACTTTGTGAAAAATTACGAAAATGCCCCTGGGGACCCGTGGGCCCTATACTCGGACTGGGCCCGTAGGGCCCAGCCCGACCTGATTCTGGGCCAGGTAGGCCCCCCACGTGATTGGGTCGGGCCTGGCCTGAAATTTGGGTCGGAAGGCCCATCCCATGCAAGTTGGGCCGAGCCCAACTCGACTTGGGCCCAACAAGGCCCAGTCCGGCGCCGGATTGGCCAGGTCCCGCTCGGGACCTGGCCTGCTGGTCTCTCCTACGCGGGAGAGACCCGGCTCCCGATCGGGAGCCGTTTGGCCTTCTCGGGATCCGAGGCATTTCCTCAGTTCCCGAGCCCCTCGGTCCACCGTTTGACACGAAATTCGAGATGGAGGTTCCTCTCACCTCCCATGACACGTTTACCGAAGCAGAAACGAGAATTACAAGCTCAAAGTTCCTAAATCTCAAATCTAAACTTAAAAGCTAACTAAAAGTTGAAACTAACTTTGAGCTTGGATTTCTCCTAGAGCAATGAATGGATAAGCGAGAAAACTTAATGGAATGCAGTTCAAGGAGTTAAGAACAACGCACCAAGATCTCGCCTTGAACCGACGGTCGGTTTGCCCGGATCGGCCAAAAGTCCAAAATTGCTTCGAGAGAGCAGTTGAAAGAAAAGAGAAAGGAGAGAAGAGAGAAAAGAGAGAAAATGAGGGGAGAGGCTCGGCCCCCCTATTTATAGGGTAGCCCGGCACCGGGTCTACTCGGACCCCGGGCCAAACTTTCTCTTCTCTCTAAATCTCTCAAAACTTTAATCCTTGGCCCGATCCACCGACCAATTCACCAATGGATGTCCAATCCATTGGCTATGGACTTTAAGGAGTCCACATAAAGATTCCATGCATGGTCACCATTCTCTTCTTCCAACTACGTCTTGTCTTAAGCCTATCTTCGCTTCTGACTTGACACAGCCGGACCGACATATTGTTTAATTTATACGTTATCTTGCACTATTCCATTTGTACGAAAAGGTCGTGCTAGGTCCGGGTGTGTCAGTTGGATCATCCTTATCCCAAAACATTTGTAAAACCTTTAAAATCAATTTATATTTTTAAAACGTTTGAAAACGTTTGTTTCTAGTGGCTAAGCACTGAAATCTAAGCCACTGACAGTGTTGGGATGTTCATATACTCCCAAGTGTTCCACGTAAACAAGTCTGCGGAGCATCACCGCACTCGATTGTGCGGAAGCCTAATACACAGAAATACATTAGTATTCATAATCAAAGTATGAATACACCTATGAGGCTCTAGCATGACCTAAGACTAGGCTTGGATGTGATCCGAGGCTTAGAACAGTGTCCAGGAAGGTTCGGGGTTAAAATCGGACACTTTATGAAAAATTACAAAAAAACCCCTAAGGGCCTTTGGGCCTCACGCCCGGACTGGGCCGGCACCATGCGAGTTTGGGCCTAAAAGGCCACCGGCACGGGTTGGGCCAAGTCTCGCGCTGGATTGGGCCAAGTGCCGCATGGGACTTAGGCCAAAGGCCCACTCCCGCACGGGTTGGGCCAAAAGCCCACTCCCACTCTGCGTGGGAGATCGGCCAGGGACTCAGTTGGCCCATTCTTGATTTTCGCACCCGTTTCTCCTCCTTTCAACATACAAATTTAGACAGGTGATTGTTAAACCCCTTTTTATTGCTTAAATTGGGATTTAAGATCACTCCTCTTTCTCCTAATTTTATACTGGGAGGCCTAAGTTAGCTCAATTTTGCTTTGTATGTATACTTAAAAGGGAAAATAAAGTTTGAACTAAAAAGGGACAATTTCCATGATTAATTGAACCAACATGCAGAGCCGTCGACGGGTAACAATGTAGACGTCGACGGCTGCTCGAGCAATAGACACGGGATCACTTGCACCTACATAGACGTCGACGGCCAACTCATTAGACGTCGACGGACAAGCTACTCGATGACCATGATTCTGGAATCCAAAACAACCGTCCACGGATTGAAGTTGGACGTCCACGGCCAACATTTCCAGGGAGTTCACCATGCCAGACGTCGACGGCTAGACTCTAGACGTCGACGGGTAGAAGTTTCTGACTTTGAATACTTAAAGGTTAAAACACTTAGACGTCGACGTGCACATCTTTAGACGTCGACGGATCAGTCGAGCTGGGAAAAATATGAGGAAAACAAGCAGAGACGTCGACGGGCAAACATGTAGACATCGACGGCTAACAGAGTCAAAATGTCGGTAGACCCATTTAAATGCTGTCATTCCACTATCAAATTCTTAAAAGACACATCCTGGGGATTCAGTGGAGATGAGGCAGAGTTAAATCCCAAAATCTCCTCAGACTTGTCTCCCTCTTTACAATAATGGCCTCTACTTTATTTTATTTTATCCTTAAGATTCCTTATCTCATCTCTAAGGAATTATTGAGGAGGAATAATGGAGAAGTGGGCTGAGAGCTGGAGAGCAGAGGGTCGAGACAGAGGAGGCAGCTAAAAGGGGAGTTGAAGTCAGCTTTGAGGGTGTCTTGGCTGGGTTTTTCTCTTCTTGTAACTTTTGTTTAAGCAAAACTCTATAACTCCAATCTATTATAAGATTCAATCATTTTTTTTTACATTTGTGAGATTCTTGTTCTTAATGCTTTCTTGTTCATTGATTGTTTTTCTATCTCTTGAGCTTTAAAGATGATTATCATGTTTATTATCTTGTCTTTTGGATTGCTGAGTTAATTAGTTGCGAATAATTGAGTAAGTAGTTCATTAGCATGCTAATCTTTGAATTCCAATGCTAGAATTTGGTAATTTCTTAGAATTTGAGTAGCAAGAGGATGTTTTTACATTCAAAGAGATTTGAAGATGCAATTGGAATAATGAAAGCTGGGTTTGTTATTGATTGTTGTTAGCTTTTATCTTTCTATGGCCTATTGCTCTTCTAGGCTTGAATTTGGATTGCTAGGATTCAAGTTAGCCATAAGAGGAAGGATTAAAAGTGAACCTAGATTCAAGGTTAATCAACATTAGGAAAGGACCATGGATTTGAAGCTGGTTTTAAACCCATGGGGTTAACCAATTGATGAGAAGAATGTTTGATTAATGAATCAATGATCAAGTGCTAGGTTAAAAGATTGATCATATAATAGATTGGAGGCTTTGTTTTATCATGTATTGCATTATTATTGTCATTCTTGATAAATCCTCACATATTATTTCCAACACCAATATAAAATACCCCTCAAATTTATTATTTAGTTTCATGTATGCTTAGAAAGTAGTGTGAAAAAGAATAGCCTTTCCTCGTGGGATCGATCCTTGCTTACCCTACTACATAGTAGATTAGTAAGGTTAAATTTTGTTGTGATACGACGTGCAACAAATTTTTGGCGCCGTTGCCTGGGAAGTTGTGCTTTATCATTTCACTTCACTTTCTTAGCATTTTAGCTTATATTTCTGTTTGACTATTTCGTTGTTATTGCAAAGTGTTAATGAAGTATGTTTCTTTACTAACTATTGCGTTAGTGTGCTTACTTATCTAGCCATTGCTTCCCCTGATTTTGTTTGGTTTACCCTTTTGTATACTTTCTTTGTTCTCATTTTTGGTTTTATCTTTTTGTTGTAGATATTGTATGAGTTTTGATTCTTCCGTAACTAGCTTGAAGGAAATCAGAAGGTTTGTTAAGCAAACTAAAAAGGCATCTTTGCAAGCTGAGAATTCTTCACCCTCACCAATCATGGAGCCACCACGGAATGAACCACCAAATAATCCACTGCCTCCGGTCATTCCACCAGTTCAAAACGAAAATCAGCCCACTATTCGACAATTATTGGAGCGTGAACCAAATCTTCAACCTCTGTGTATAGTTTTTTCGGAAGTCGAAGGAGCTTTTGAATTGAAGTCTAACTTTGTGCACTATCTTCCAACATTCCATGGTCTCCCTAGTGAAGATCCTCACCAACACTTGAGAGAATTCTTGATGGTTTGTTCAACTATGAAACCGAATAGCTTGACAGAGGAGCAAGTCCGATTACGTGCTTTTCCATTCACATTGGCGGATATTGCCAAGACTTGGTTGTATCGATTGGAGCCTAGTTCCATAACTACTTGGGAGCAACTCAAGAAGCAATTTCTCACCAAGTACTTTCCAGCCGCCAAGATACTTAATCTCAGGAATCAGATTAGCACCATCCGCCAGAAAAATACAGAGTCTATTTATGATTATTGGGAGAGGTTTAAACATTTGGTAGCTAGCTGTCCTCAGCACCAAAATCCTGAGCAATGTTTGCTGAATCATTTCTATAATGGCCTCTTACCTGTGAACAAAGGACTCATGGACGCTGCTGCTAGTGGGGTACTTCTTGATCAACCTACGGAGCAAGCTCGTAAGATCATCACCACTATGGCATCAAGCTCTCAAAACTTTCAAGCATATAAGGATGCTTCCGGTCATCAAGTGAATGAAGTTGGCCGTTCTCAATTAGAGCAGCAACTTGCTTCAACAAATCATCAACTATCTAAGTTGACTTCTCTTATGATGTCTCAAATGGGTGCGTCTTCAACTTCTCGTCCTTGTGGTATATGTTCATTGCATACTCATAAGACGGATGCATGCCCTACTTTACAAGAATCTAGTATTGAGGATGTTAATTCTGTTGGCTTTCCTGGACCTCCAAGGAGGAATTTCGACCCATTTTCCCCTACCTACAATCCCGGTTGGAGAGCTTATCCTAACCTTAGGTACGGAAACAATGTAGCCTCTTCTTTTCAACCCAGACCCCAATTTCAACAAGGGCCTATTGCTTTCCAAAACAGACCAACAGCACCATCACATTCCAACCAATTTAAAGCTTCCTCTCATAATGCCCCACCTAATCAGAGACCCTCATCCACATCATCCTCTACATCTAAACTCGAGGATTTAGTGACTCAACTTGCATCATCTCAATTATCTTTCCAAGAAGCTACCAAGTCGCAATTTCAACAAGTGAACACCTCCTTGGAAGATCTTCAAAGACAAGTTGGGCAACTTGCCACATCCGTTAATGATCTTACGTCCCAATCTTCGGGAAAGTTGCCTTCTCAATCCATCATTAATCCGAAGGCTACTGCCAATGCAATACACTTGCGGAGTGGTCAAGTTATTCCAGATCAGAAGGAGAAAAAAAAACACAAAGTCAATGAGGAAGAAAACCTGGAAGGGGAGATGGAATCTTTCTCCCCTGTTCTTGAAGAGACGTCGACGGGTAAAACCCCTGAACGTCGACGGGCAAGCTCGGAGCAGGATGAATTAGTTTCTGACCCTTCAGATCCGTCGACGGATGACTCACTTGCCCGTCGACGGCCAAGCAACATACCCGAAAATGATTTACCCAGAAACTTTGATCCGTCGACGGGTAAAGAACCTGGACGTCTACGGACACAATCCACTGACCCTGTTCCACCTTTTCCCATTACACCAAATGATTTTGAAGCCTCTACATCCACCCAAAACCCAAAACCAAACACAAATACTTCCCATTTTAATCCAAAGCCTAAAGGAGTGGCTCCCTTTCCCTCAAGACTAACAAAGAAACCCAAGGAAAGCATTGAACCGGATATCTTGGAAGTCTTTCGTCGAGTACAAGTGAATATTCCTCTTCTTGATGCCATCGAGAAAGTTCCTAGATATGCCAAGTTTCTCAAGGACTTGTGCACTCATAAGCGCAAGCTTAAGGGGAATGAAGTGATTACCTTGAGTGAGAATGTGTCAGCGGTTCTTCAACACAAACTTCCACCCAAGTGTAAGGATAAAGGTTCATTTTCTATTCCTATCACTATTGGAAAGACTCAAATTCCAAAGGCTATGTGTGATCTAGGAGCTGCTATTAGTCTTATGCCATATTCTCTTTATCTCTCTTTGGACATGGGGCCATTGACAAGAACCGGTGTCGTAATCCAATTGGCGGATCGATCTTATGTATACCCGGAGGGAGTTCTGAAGGATGTTCTAGTACAAGTCAATGAATTAGTCTTTTCTGGCAGATATCTATGTTCTAAAGATGGGAAATGAGGAATGTTCTTCATCCTCTTCTATTCTTCTTGGCCGACCATTTCTCCGCACCGCTAGGACTAAGATTGACTGTCATGAAGGTCATCTTTCCATGGAGTTTGATGGGAAGGTAATTACATTCAATCTCTTTGATGCCATGAGGTACCCTTTAGATGATCAATCTATTATGGCTGAAGATTTTGTGGATGTTTGTTCTATATCCTTATTGGATTTTGCTCAAGAAGATCCTCTACTTACTGCATTAATCCAGAGCATGGACTATGACAATTTAGATTTTGAGGAGGAGATCTATAATGAAGAAATCCAATCTATCTTATCTTCCTTGGCCGCACTCCCATCTAAATCACACCTCGCCAATGTTTCTTACATGGATCTTCCTATCCCTTCCACCAAACTTCTCCCCTCTATCATTGAAGCACCATCTATTGAGCTTAAAACTCTTCCCGCTCATCTCAAATATGCTTTCTTTGGTGAGAATGAAACACTCCCTGTAATCATTTCCAATACTCTCACTTCTAACCAAGAACTTTAACTTCTACAAGTTCTTAAGGCTAGAAAGGAAGCTATTGGATGGACAGTTGCTGACATAAAAGGTATTAGCCCATCAATTTGCATGCATAGAATCTTATTAGAAGATGATTCCAAACCACTGAGGCAACCTCAACGCCGCTTGAATCCTCCCATGATGGAGGTGGTCAAAAAGGAGATATTGAAGCTTTTGCAAGTTGGTATCATCTATCCTATCTCAGATAGTGAATGGGTTAGTCCTGTGCAAGTGGTACCCAAGAAAACCGATATTACGGTAGTGCAAAACGCAAGTGGTGATCTTGTACCTCAACGAGTGCAAAATGGTTGGAGGGTGTGCATAGATTATAGGAAACTTAATGACGCTACAAAGAAGGACCACTTTCCATTGATTTTCATTGATCAAATGTTGGAGAAGTTAGCTGGAAGAGCTTACTATTGCTTCCTAGATGGATATTCTGGTTATTTTTAGATCATGATAGCTCCAGAGGATCAAGAAAAGACCACATTCACTTGCCCCTTTGGTACATTCTCATACAGGCGCATGCCCTTTGGTCTTTGCAATGCTCCAGCTACCTTTCAAAGGTGCATGATGAGCATTTTCTCGGAGTATGTAGACAAGATTATTGAAGTCTTTATGGATGACTTCTCGGTCTATGGGGATTCTTTTGACAGTTGCCTGGCTAACCTCGCTATTATTCTTGACCGGTGCATTGAGACAATTTTGGTTCTCAATTCAGAAAAATGCCACTTTATGGTTACTCAAGGAATTGTTTTGGGCCACATAGTGTCAGCTAAGGGCATTGAAGTGGATAAAGCTAAAATTGATGTCATTCAAAACTTGCCCCATCCTTCCTCAGTCAAATCAATTCGATCCTTTCTTGGCCATGCGGGATTCTATCGGTGTTTCATCAAAGATTTCTCTAAAATCGCAGCCCCCATGTGCCGTCTGTTGCAACAAGATATCACCTTTCATTTTGATGAGTCATGTAAAGAGGCCTTTGACAAGTTGAAGAATGCTCTTACATCAGCCCCCCTCTTGCAACCTCCCAACTGGGATCTACCTTTTGAACTTATGTGTGATGCAAGTGATATAGCTGTGGGAGCAGTGCTTGGCCAGCGAGAGGGCAAAGTTCCACATGTCATTTATTATGCCTCACGCACTTTGAACGACGCTCAGAAAAATTACACCACCACTGAGAAGGAGCTTCTTGCTATTGTCTTTGCTCTTGACCAATTCCGTTCTTATTTGCTTGGCACCAAAGTGGTTGTGTTCTCTGATCATGCAGCCCTTAAGTACCTCCTTGCTAAGAAGGAAGCTAAACCTAGATTGATTCGTTGGATCCTTCTTCTCCAAGAATTTAACCTTGAAATTAAGGACAAAAAGGGTGCGGAAAACTCAGTAGCTGACCACCTCAGCCGGTTGGTAAGTTCTGAGGTAAGTTCTTCCATCAATGACTCATTTCCTGATGAAATGTTCTGTGCTCTTGATGTACAAATTCCTTGGTATGCTGACATTGTCAATTACTTGGTCACTAGAGAATTTCCTAGTGGTTTTCTTAGAGCAAAGAGGGATAAGCTTAAACATAATGCTAAATTTTATGTATGGGATGACCCCTACCTATGGAAACATTGTAGTGATTTAATTATTAGGAGATGTATTCCTGATCATGAAATTTCTATTGTTCTATCTTTTTGCCATTCACATGCATGTGGAGGTCATTTTGGCCCTCAACGAACTGCTAGGAAAATCCTAGAATGTGGTTTTTATTGGCCTTCCTTGTTTAAAGATGCTCACATCTTTTGCAAATCCTGTGATAATTGTCAAAGAGTAGGAAAAATCACATATAAAGATCAAATGCCTCTGAATTCAATTGTAATTTGTGAAATTTTTGATGTTTGGGCAATTGATTTTATGGGACCTTTCCCTAAGTCCAATGGCTTTGTTTACATTTTATTGGCTTGTGACTATGTATCTCGTTGGGTGGAAGCCAAAGCCACCCGAACCGATGATTCTAAGGTGGTTTGTGAGTTTCTCAGGTCTAATATTTTTTCTCGCTTCGGAGTGCCACGTGTCCTTATCAGCGATAAGGGTGTTTATTTCTGTAGCAAGCTTATGGCTTCTCTCTTGAAGAAGTATGGAGTTACTCACAAGGTGTCCACTGCGTACCACCCCCAAACTAGTGGTCAAGCCGAGATCTCAAATCGAGAAATTAAAGCCATCCTCCAAAAGACAGTCAACCCTAACCGAACGGATTGGAGTCAAAAACTTGAAGACACTTTGTGGGCATATCGAACTGCCTACAAAACACCACTTGACATGTCTCCTTACCGCTTGATATATGGAAAAGCATGCCATTTGCCAGTAGAGTTAGAGCATCGCGCTCTATGGGCCATCAAAAAGTGCAACTTGAACATTGATGAAGCTGGGATTCATAGAAAGCTTCAACTTCAAGAGCTCGAGGAACTGCGACATGATGCTTATGAGAGCTCTTTCACCTACAAAGAACGCACCAAGGCTTACCACGACAAGCTTCTGAAGAAGAAAACATTTTGTGAAGGCCAAAAGGTGTTGCTCTACAACTCCAAACTACATCTCTTTCCAGGAAAACTCCGGAGTAGGTGGATAGGCCCATTTATAGTGACTAAAGTATTTGATCATGGAGCGGTGGAGATCCAAAGTTTGACTACTTCCAAAGTCTTCAAGGTCAATGGACATCGCTTAAAGCCATATTATGAAGGAGTTTCGATTTCTTCCATAGAGGACATTCTCTTCACTGACCCTACATATATTCCTTGATCTGGTCTTCCAGTCGAGCCAACGACGTTAAACAAAGGCGCTGCTTAGGAGGCAACCCAAGTTCTTCCATCACTCGATGTAATGTATTTCTTTCCTTCTTTAATTTCCTTTGCTTTTACATGCATTTATTCCATCTACATCTAGCCAAGAGTTCATGAGGTTCAATTCGGGTGAGGCTGTTTGAATTATGATCTACACAAGTGGCATTTCTCTGGATCTCTGCACTCCAAAGTCTGAAAATTTTGAGATTGAGCAAAGAGGGCAGAATCAAGGGTTTTATTGGGTTTAGAAAACACTTAGACGTCGACGGATGGGATTTGTAAAAGACAAGTCAGAAATATCTGGCCGTCGACGGGTATAAGTTTGGATGTCGACGGATGGATCAGTCACGATAAATTTTGGGAAGTCAGAAATATTTAGACGTCGATGGGCATATGGATAGACATCGACAGATAGGTTTCGGCACATAAAATTTTTGAAGTCAGAAATATCTAGACGTCGACGTACAAGGGCTAGACGTCAACGGATGATACGGGGAACCGAATTTGCCTAAGTCAGAAATGTTTAGACGTCGACGGCTAGACCTTAGACGTCAACGGATCAGTTGGATTTCACCCTTTTTAACCTTCATCAGCCGCCATTTTCACCACAACACTATTCCAACATTCAAAACTGAAACCCTCCCCCCAAAACCAACCAACTTCTATCCCTTTCAACGTTCACCAATCTTTCAACACAATTACACCAAACCCACTCCCTTTTCACTAAAAACATCATCCCCATCCACTATTTCTCTCATCTCTTCCATCCAATTCAACACATTCAGAGATTGGTGTTCTTGGAGCCAAATTGGGGCAATTTTCGAGTTAAGGGATTTGCAGCACTAGGGGTTCAATTAATCACTCCAGTTGGTCAGTTATCTGCTCTTTTACTTCTCTTGATTGATTTAGTATCGAAATTCAGCAATATTGGATGGATTACATGCTTATAATCATGCACATTTGATACTCTTGTTTATGCTATCTGCTGGAATCCGAATTGGGCTTACATCGTTTAAATGTTTGGGTTTCTTGGATGCTATAATTGTGATAATCAAGTGGAATTCATTGCTGAGTATATATTGATCATCATAGGAGTGTTTATTTTGGGATTTTATTGAGTTTGGTTCAGGATTTCTATTCAGCATCTTCACTGTCTGACAAAATGTCTAAAAGACCTTGCCAATCAAAATCCCAAGCTTCCGCTGAACCTTCACCACCTCCCAGACCACGATCTTCGAGGGCTGCCAAGGGCAAGGCCCCAGCTTCGGCCTCTGTACCGACTGTGGCCAATGAATTTTTCTCTCCAGAATGCGAAGAATGGTTTAAAGATCATCAATCCTCTCGTCAAATTGTGGAGAAGACAGTGCACCTTCTTATTGCACGCCAATTCGATCTACTGAATCTGTTTCACGAGGTGGGTTGAGATGCTGTCCTCGACATCAAGGGCGAGTACTACCCCGATTTAGCGGTCCTCTTTTACACCAACATTAAGAACAAGGGGGCTGACTTGCCTGAAATTCAGACTATGGTGCTCAAGAAAAAGATCACCATCAATGCAGAATTCCTCTGGGAGCATTTCCGTATTCCCAATGAAGGATCTATGTATGAGGGCACTGATGAAGAGGAAGAAGATCCAGACCGTCCTTGGTCAAGACAAGCTGCCTTGAATCGGTTTGATGTGGCCTATAGACCGGTGCCCGGCAAAAAGGCTGCTCTTTTCTGCCGAGATTTCAGCATTCAAAGCCGCTTGGTAGCCTACCTTATCCACCATAATGTGGATCCCAAAATCAGCGACACCCACATTGTCCGCGGCAAAGACGTCTATATGATGGACAAAATTGTCCACGGCCTCCAAGAAGCCCTTGGTATTCCGCTGGCGTCAACCATCACCAATGCCATGAGCGAGGTCGTTTCTCCTACCACTCAGCACCGCTGCATTCCTTTTCCAGTGCTCATCACCAAAATCTTTCGGTATTGTGGCATCTCTTTTGAAAATGAGAGGAAGACGATCACCGCCAAAACAGACATTATCGATGCCACCAAAATGAAGATCTTTGGTTATGTCCAAGCGAGAGGACTTTGGACTAAGCCCCCGAATATGCAAGACTAGCCAGCTGAAGGTGACAAAGAAGGAGATGAGCAAGAACAGCCGCAAGATCAGCAAATTCCCTTTGAGCTACCGGTTGGCAATAGACCGATACCTCAACATCAGTTTCAGTCACAGGTGCTCGGTTGGTGCCAGAACATGGGTCAGAGTTTCAATACACTACAAGGGGATGTGACAAGCTTGACTCATGACGTTCACTCACTCCACACCAAGCTTGATCAGATTCTGGCCTTCTACAATCAGCCTCCACCACCGCCTCAGTGAACTTTAGCACATTGTGCTACCATTTTCATGCATGCATTTTATTTTTTATCTCTTTTAACTGTGCCAGACTTTACTTTCTAGTTGTCGTACATTTTAGCTCTTTAACTTTTGGATTTTAGTTAATTCTAGACCTTATAACTCCTAATTTCGATTAATGGCAATTTAATCTTCCTTTAGTTACTTTTGCCCCATTATTGTTGATTGCACTTGCTGGACTTCATTTTCTTCATTTCCTTCCTCGACAGCAACAAGGTACTGCTCTGTGATACCTCTCATTTATATGATTTATTGTCTAGACCGCATTGCTGACAATGCTTATTCTAAGTGTGGGGGAACTTGAGTAACTAAAATTTTTGCTAATTAGGAGTTGTGGCTTTTTGATAGTTAAATTGCAAATTAGAATGTGAAGTTATTCATGAAGTAAATATAAGCATAGTTTAAATTGGAAAAGAGCCTTAAGATTTCTTGCTTCTTAATTTTTAAGCAACTTGTAGTAATTCTCTTGAGCCGAATATGTTTGAGTAGAATAAAGATTCTTCAACCTTGTGATAGATTTGAGCCTTAAGATTGCACTACAATCTCTTTTATTCTTGAGAGTAAATTTTATCTTGTATGACTATATTCCTCTAGAACTTGCTTTATACCTTGTTGAAATTACATGTAATGCATGCATGTTTGAGAAGATGGTTAAGATTAGAGCTGAGCTTGAGCCAAATTGACCAACCCTTGCGAAAAAACAATGTAGAGAACCCCTTGAGCCTAAAAGATTTTAGCTTTATTTTTTGTTGATGAACCTAAATTCCCTAAAAAGAACCTCAAGCCTCAAAAGAAAAAAAAACAAGTTCTCTCACCTTGTTTCTTCAGCTTAGTGAGATTAGTGACTTGTATGATTTTTATGTTCTGGACAAAAGAGTAACAAGTCTAAGTGTGGGAGAAATTTTCGCTTCAAGAATTGGTCAATTAAGAAAAAGTTTTAGAAATGAGATGTTCAAAATACATTAATTTCAAAAATGTGCCCAAAAAAATCCTAATGCATAAAGAATGGCACAACAGAAGCAATCAACATCTCTTCGGTTCATTGTAAAGAGGAATGAAAGGAAAAAGTTGGAATGAGTAGATCAAAAGAGTCGGGCTATTAAAAATTTGAATGCCATTTTCATTTTCTTCCCGATAGCTTGATATTTCACTAAGTTTTGAAGAGACTTTTAATTGAACTCCTTTACCCTTTTCTTCATAGCTTACTCAACCAAGACCTCATTACAATCCCATTTCATCTTTTTCATCTTTTCATCCATGATGTGCATACTGGAGTAGTGGAGATGAGGTAGACTAGCAAGCTTATGGTAGGTCTATTTTCATGCAAGGATTGAGCGCACCATGAAACACACTTGAGTGAATAAGGGATTTCCAGTGATGAATTATTCCATTCAAACATGTTTGGTTGAAGGAAAATTGCTTCCATCGTTGCTTAATTATCTTGATTCTTGAGTTGCAATGCTATTTTCTACTTTACAATATGCTTCTATATACCGCATGAATTTCCTCTGAAATTTAATTTGAAAAGTTAACTAGTTTAAATTTTTTGTGTGGTATTCTCTTTTAAGGGTTATTTTGTTCTTTCCCTTTTACTCTAGGCTTACTCGAGGGCGAGTAAGATTCAAGTGTGGGGGAATTTGTTAAACCCCTTTTTATTGCTTAAATTAGGATTTAAGATCACTCCTCTTTCTCCTACTTTTATACTGGGAGGCCTAAGTAAGCTCAATTTTGCTTTGTAGGTATACTTAAAAGGGAAAATGAAGTTTGAACTAAAAAGGGACAATTTCCATGATTAATTGAACCAACATGCAGAGCCGTCGACGGGTAACAATGTAGACGTCGACGACTACTCGAGCAATAGACACGGGATCACTTGCACCTACATAGACGTCGACAGCCAACTCATTAGACGTCGACGGACAAGCTACTCGATGACCATGATTCTGGAATCCAAAGCAACCGTCCACAGATTGAAGTTGGATGTCCACGGCCAACATTTCCAGGGAGTTCACCATGCCAGACGTCGATGGTTAGACTCTAGACGTCGACGGATCAGTCGAGCTGGGAAAAATATGAGGAAAACAAGCAGAGACGTCGACGGCTAACAGAGTCAAAATGTCGATAGACCCATTTAAATGCTGTCATTCCACTATCAAATTCTTAAAAGACACATCCCGGGGATTCAGTGGAGAGGAGGCAGAGTTAAATCCCCAAATCTCCTCAGACTTGTCTCCCTCTTTACAATAATGGCCTCTACTTTATTTTATTTTATCCTTAAGATTCCTTATCTCATCTCTAAGGAATTATTGAGGAGGAATAATGGAGAAGTGGGCTGAGAGCTGGAGAGCAGAGGGCCGAGACAAAGGAGGCAGCTAAAAGGGGAGTTGAAGTCAGCTTTGAGGGTGTCTTGGCTGGGTTTTTCTCTTCTTGTAACTTTCGTTTAAGCATAACTCTATAACTCCAATCTATTATAAGATTCAATCATTTTTTTCTGCATTTGTGAGATTCTTGTTCTTAATGCTTTCTTGTTCATTGATTGTTCTTCTATCTCTTGAGCTTTAAAGATGATTATCATGTTTATTATCTTGTCTTTTGGATTGCTGAGTTAATTAGTTGCGAATAATTGAGTAAGTAGTTCATTAGCATGCTAATCTTTGAATTCCAATGCTAGAGTTTGGTAATTTCTTAGAATTTGAGTAGCAAGAGGATGTTTTTACATTCAAAGAGATTTGAAGATGCAATTGGAATAATGAAAGCTGGGTTTGTTATTGATTGTTGTTAGCTTTTATCTTTCTATGGCCTATTGCTCTTCTAGGCTTGAATTTGGATTGCTAGGATTC
The DNA here is from genome assembly GCA_030664755.1 of Microcos paniculata. Lineage (NCBI taxonomy): Eukaryota > Viridiplantae > Streptophyta > Magnoliopsida > Malvales > Malvaceae > Microcos > Microcos paniculata. Next base: position 11,553,881 of record CP131463.1, read on the forward strand.
AAGTTAGCCATAAGAGGAAGGATTAAAAGTGAACCTAGATTGAAGGTTAATCAACATTAGGAAAGGACCGTGGATTTGAAGCTGGTTTTAAACCCATGGGGTTAACCAATTGATGAGAAGAATGTTTGATTTGTGAATCAATGATCAAGTGTCAAGTTAAAAGGTTGATCATATAATAGATTGGAGGCTTTGTTTTACCATGTATTGCATTATTATTGTCATTCTTGATAAATCCTCACATATTATTTCCAACACCAATATAAAATACCCCTCAAATTTATTGTTTAGTTTCATGTATGCTTAGAAAGTAGTGTGAAAAAGAATAGCCTTTCCTCGTGGGATCGATCCTTGCTTACCCTACTACATAGTAGATTAGTAAGGTTAAATTTTGTTGTGATACGACGTGCAACAGTGATCCTTATGGTATCCATGACATATTCACCGAAGCAGGAACGAGAATCACCGGCTCAAAATCCGTAGATCTGAAATCTAAACTTAAATAGAGCTAAAAGCTGAACTAAACTTTAAACTCAGATCTACTTTAAATGGATGCATGGAAATGAGTGAAAACTTAATAGAACGTAGATTGAGGTGAGTAGAATAACATATTAGAAACTCACCTTGATCCTTCGATCGAATTGTCCGGATCTGACAAAAAGGCCAGATGCCTCCGTTTTGGCTCCAAAAGAGAAAAGAGAGAAAAAGTGAAAAAGAAAGAAAAAAGAAAAAGAGAAATGAGGGGAAAGGCTTCGACCTTCCCCTATTTATAGAAGAGTCCGACACCAGGTCTACTCGGGCCCCGGGTCAGACTTTCTCCCCTTTTTAATTTCTTCAATCTCGCCCGTTGGTTAAATCCTTTGATTTTTGTACCAACAAGGCCCATAATTAATTGTTATGGACTTAATAGGAGGTCTTATTGGCGTTTACTAATTTCCATGCACGGTTAAGTACTTTATCTTCCAACACCGTCTTATGCTAATTTTCACATCTTTTCTTAATTAGACACATCTGGACCGATGTATTATCCACTTAATATGTCGTCTTACACTATTCCGTTCGTACGAAAATGTCATATTAGGTCCGGGTTTGTCATGATCCATGAACCTTTCACTTTGTTTAGCTCAAAATCACATCCATTCTCCAAATCAATTTTAATACATAATATCATTCAATTGCAAAAATTGGACTTTTAGTTCCTAAAGTCCATCACCAGATCTATTATATAACTATAATTCATAACTTTCACAATCAAAACTAGAGCATACTTAACAACCACATCAAGATTACTCATTATACTTTATTATATACCTGAGGCCAATCTAACTCTTTGGGTCAATTACAATAATTCATCAAGATTAATCATTCATTATTTTCTCTAATTTGAAATCAATATCATCTCATTGTCAAGGAAAAAATATGTCCTTTTTGTAAGTTGGCCATTTAGTCAACCAATTAATCCATCATGTAGTAACTTAATGGCAACTTAGAGTCCCTCTATTGTGACTCCAAGATAAATCATATTCTCAAGGACTCCAACACATTTCCATATCATTTTCGTGTATCAACCAATATGCAAATTTACTCATTTATACCATTCCACACCACTTTGTCATTATCAATTTCTCTTTTCATTACAAGTAAGCTTGATCATGCCACTATAGGCATCTGCAATTGCGGTAAACTGTGTTTCGCACAACTTGTCCTCTTTGCAAAGTGATCACCAACAACTCTAGATCCAGCAAAGAAACGATTTCATGGAGTGTTGGACAAACGAGAGCCAATGAATACTTTATCAACACTCGTACCACTTAAGACATTTGCATCAAGATTAAAGATAGATAATGTATCTATCCAAGGATCATCAATTGTTAGCTCCAAGTTCAAAACAAGCATTCAAGGCTCAAGGAGTAAGCACCATTGGTTTCTCAAAATATGAGAAGTTCAGTGCCCCTCCTAGACCAATGTTTGGCGTCAATTCATCACAGAAGGATAACACTCGAGTGTGTTTGTATACAACCAGCGTTGGTCTTTCACCAATCCAGTGCCGATATGCCCTTGGCATGTTTTTTCCAAGTTTTGTTCCACCAAACTTTATCATTTACACAACACTTAACCACACCAAAGTTTCAATCATCAATTCGACACATCGTAACTCATCATGTCAATGCATCATCACGTTTCAAAGACCCATTAATAACACAATTTAACTAGCCATCTCAATGTTTTTCTCTACATTAATCTCATGCCAATGACTAGTTCAAGCTTCCTTCCTTTGAAACATCATTCTATCTATCTCACATCTTCCAAACAAACTAGGCAATTTTCTTGCCACCATAATTTCATGCCTCTACCTACATTGGGACACATATAACTAGCGTATCTAGACGTGTGAGCACCAAGCTCACCCTTGTTACTTGCCTTGTGGCCTCCTTATGGTGGTTGATACGATTCTTTAAAGAAAACCAAGTCTCGATTACATTTTGGCAATTATAGACATAAGCACATGTTTTCGACATGTGATGTAGTTAGGTAAAGACCCATTGAAGAATTTAAAATGCTCAAAATCTTTCAAAATAAAGCTTTGATTCTAATAAAATTGTCACACCTGGCCTAAGAGTCGAGCATGTGACAATCGTCATGTTGCACCGAATTACTAGTTTGCAGTCCTGCATTTCGATACCTCGTAAGGCATTGATCAATATCATTTCAAAAGCACTTTTAACTAAATTAGAGATAGTTTAATTGAGTAAAGCAATTATAAATAAAGTTCCAATAAAAATCTAACAAAACTTATAAGGGTTGACCAAAGTCAACGACAATAAAAATGAAGTAAGTTTTACAAATTTAGCTTCAATGACCTTAAAATGTCATGTTTAAAATAAAAAATCATTTAGAAATCATTTTCATAAATTTACAACATTTAAAACATTGATTAAAGTGTTACAACAAATCAAAATTTGGAAACTAGTCTTATTTATCTTTCTTTTCTCTAATGGGATCCCTTACCAATAGATCATCTCCGAGAGAAGCTCAACACAAACTAAACGAACCTACCACGGACACCTCGAGGCATGAAGGCTCAATCGAACTAGGAAACTACAAAATACGTAAATGAAAACGAATGGTGAGTACTAACATATACTAAGTGAGTGATAGTAACTATTGTGAAAGGCTTATACATTTTGCAAGAATGTGGATAAAATTTCAAAAGCATTTCTAATAAGCCAATGATACATCTCATCAAATCATCAAACATGTATCAAGTATGAACTGATAACATAGCTCATATGTCATAAAGTAGGTTTCAAAGTTGAAACAATATCACATAACATGGTTATCAAACCAAAATCAATGACTTGGTATCATTTCCAAAACATATGCAGCCTTGAAAACACAAATTTGCCAAGGATTTTGATCAAGTAATTTACTTGTCATAAAATCCCTACCTTGGCATTGACCTAGCTTTTCACAATGTGATGGGCATTGCTAGATTCACTAGATCTTATCCTATCTTCCTCCACACCTCAAAGCATCTCAACCAAACTAACAAAACCCCAAGTCAGCAAAAAAGACATAGGGTGAGTGCATGGACTAGTCCGCATAAAATAATATACATAATAAGTTTGTTTTATTTGCCCAATCCCACTAAGATCAAAATCAAGATATACATATATGCCTCAAGTCATAAACATAAATCAATACTATCAAGCAAGTCAAGAGGGCCAAGCCTAAAATTAAATTCGACACTACATCTGCAAACAATTATGCATAGTCTAAACACGGGTTATTTAATAAGAAACATGCTTAGTAAGCCATCAAAAATTATTCACACTTAAAACAAGGTTTTCATATCATATTTCTAAACACATGATTTGAAAACAAGAGCATTTTATATCATAAAAACATCAAGTTACCATTCACTCACAACTTTGGGAAAGACATTCCTATAAGTCCATATGCTTGGGCCTTACCTTTGATCGATGTGTCACCTCCTAAAAGTTAAGCAAAGATAATGAAAATAACATGATAAGACACTTAATAGACTCAAAAGAAGATTCTAAGGTTATATGCTATGCATCTCTATGTGTTTACACTCCAAGTGTGCTACTTGATTGGCAACGCACTCCATTGAGCCATTTTGAACTCAATACTTCTTCAATTTTGGTTAAATTAGGGCCCAAGTGCTCAATTCACAATCCAAGAATCATTTTAAATGTTTATCTACCTAAAAAAAACCCTTATGCACACTTATTTGAGGTTATGAGATGTTTGAATAAGTCAGAAATCGATTAAGGAGCGAAACGAAGCAAAATAAGGGAAAACTTGCCATGTAGACCCAATGGTCAGGTGTGGCAAGCCTGAGGGCCTGATGGCCTCATCCCAAGGTCTCCCCACTTTCTCCCCCAAGCCGACGGCTGGCTCTGAGGGGTCATAGGGCCGAGTCCCCTCTAACATACACCACTTTTTCATTATTTCACACCCTGTTTCATTCCAAACACACCCAAACTCCATTCCAGTTCAATCCAACATAATATTCACCTCAAAACATCATCAAGTTATACTTGGAACATGACTTAATGCATTTTCAACATTAACCTAACTCAAATCAAACCAAAATGGACCCAAGGAACTCATTTTCTCACTCTAACTTCTAAAATGCACAATTGTCGCATTTCAAATCCAATCAACATGATTCCAAAGATATTTTAAAGCTAAAATTGTGTGTAATAACATACCACAAACTTACTTTCCAAAGCTTTATAGATTACGAATGAAATATTTCCCCCTTAGAGCTCAAACTTGCCAAAGTACCACCAAAGTTGTTCTTCCTTCGAATGCTTAACCAATGAAAATGTAAGCTCCAATGCTGATTTTGATGAGTTTAATCTTTGATTTTCATGAAAATTTAGTAGAGATTTGAGGGAGGAAAGCTTGAGAGAATTGGACTAGGGTTTGGTTATTCCTTTTCTGAGAGAAGGGGGAGAAAATAAAAAGTAGATGAGGCAAAATGATGGGGAAGTCCTCTTTTTCCAATTTTTGCCCTTAGGTTCCCAAAACGTCCACCTTGTCCCCCAAAGTCCATGTAACTTGAATTTTACCATTTTCTCTGATTTACTAGAATTTTTCATAATTACAAACTACTTCCAAATCCACCTAAATCTTAATTTCCATCAAATCTTCAATTCACAAGAGTAATAAACCTTATGACTCCAAATTAATTCATGGATTAACGTCATATTTCCATTGACTATTTTCCCTCACAAAATCATAATTTCACAATAGATTTTCTTCCTTAATTTTAACCTTAATTTTCATTAATACCAAACAACTCTCAAGGTCATTTACGTGATGATCAAACTTAATCCTCAATTTTTCAATAACGTAATAATCATTCTTTATGATTGCCAAGTGAAAGTTGAAATTTTCCTTAATGACTCTATCATTATATTGATCAACTTATAGCTTTAACTTACAAACCCAAGTGACTCCAAAAAAATCTATAACTCAGCTTAAGGGTTTCAGAATTAAAATATTTATGCTTAATCATAAATCACAATATCAATTTGTATATCGAGATTTTGATTAAAGGTCAACTTCCATCACATCAAAATTTCAAATTAAATAAAAGTTCAATTTGTAACCAAAATTTTTGATATTATAAGAGCCATCATGAGTACACAACTGTCAAGGAATAGGAAAGAGCTGAAAGTTTTTTGGGACACGTCAATTTTCTACGCCGATTCATAGCCAATATTGCTGGAAAAAATCAGTGTTTTTGTTGCTATTGAAGTTGACGAGCAAGGAAGATTTTATTTGGTTTGATGAACACTACCAAGCTTTTGGAGCTATCAAGCAATTCCTAGCCTCTTCTTATGTTCTAATCCCTTTTAGGAAAGAAAAGCCTTTGAATCTATATGTATTGGCCGCACATTCTTCTGTAAGGTGTTTGTAGGCCCAGGAAATGGAAAAGTATAAGAACAAGTTGTGTGTTACCTTAGTCGGGTTTTAACTAGTATAGAATAAAAGTATAGTCCACTTGAGAAACTTTGCTTGCCACTTTATTTTGCTGTAATAAAATTAAAACATTATATGTTTTATTTCTCTGTGCATGTAATTGCTCAAACAAATGTTATAAAGTTCATGTTGTTTAGATTGATCTTGAAAACCCATATAGGAAAATGGTGTTTGGACTCATCTGAATTTATTTTGATGTATGTTACACAAAAAGCAGTAAAAGGTCAGGTGTTGGCCGATTTTTTTGCAAACTATCCTTGCCTTGAAATTGAAAAAGAACACGGTGATGACCATGAAGTCCTAGCTATATCGGTCACCTGTCGGATCTTGGAGTTCGATAGGTCAAGTATGAGATAAAGTAACATAGGGCAGGAATCATGATTATTTATCCTCAAGGTTCATGTTGGTCTCTTAGATTAGCGCTAGAGGGGGGTTGAATAGCACTTAAGACTTTTTTTCTTGATGGAGCAACTTCTATTGAAACTTTGGAGTTGAGGTGTGTAGTGTTTGGGATTGAATTGGATAATGAGTTGAGTTATTTGCAAAGTTAAGAGAGTAAAAAAGATTTAACATTTCTATTTATAATGGTTTAGTGCTCTTCAACTACATCCACTACCTCGATCTTCCCAATCAAGGATTTTTCAACCTTCTTTTTCACTAGAAAGTGGAATTTTAGCTTCCACCAAGCCTTTACAAAGAGAGCTCTTCCTAAGCTCAATTACAGATCAACCAAGGATCCCTCTTGTTGATTCAATTCCCTTAGAGTGATTCTCTCACCTCTAAGTATACAAGAAAATTGAAATTTGTGTACAAAGGGTGATCTCTAATAAGACCGAAGATGTATAAGACTTTAAGCACAAGGAAATTTCTCTAACAAAGTGTGAAAGTGAAAGAACAATGAGAGAAATTAAGACAAAAGGAATATACAAGTGATTGTAGTCAAATGCTCTTCTAATTCTTCGTAGTCTTTAGCATTTAAGACTCTTAAATAGCCAGAGCCTTAATTCTGGCCGTTGGAGCATTTAATGAGGAGAGATGCACACTTGCAGCTTTGAAAAAACTAGTGGTTATACTGTTCTAGCGGCATTGAATCAGTTGAGCCTTGGATTGAATCGGTTCAATATTTCTTGTTTTGTCTTTTGAAGTTCTTGATTCAACTGCTGAATCGATTCACCATTCTTCTCGATCGATTTAATTTCTTTAACTGCCTTTTTCTTCAGAGAGTTGAATTGATTGAGCTGAGGGCTCAATCGGTTCAATTCTTCTAGCTTCAGACTTTCTAGTCTTCATTAGTTCTTCTTCAATCGGTTGAGCATTATTGTGAATCGGTTGAAAATCTCTGACTTCTTACTTCTTCTCCTTTTAATCATCTACTTAATCGGTTGAGTCTTTGCCTCAATCGGTTCAATATCTCTGGATTGCTTATTTTGTTTCTTTTTAGCTTGGTTCAATCGATTGGGCCAAAACCTCAATTAGTTGAATCTTTAATACTTAGCATTTTTCTATTTTGATTTTTAAGTACCTGCACACTTAACTTAAATTCATCAAATACATTTGATTAGATTGTTTTGTACTCGTCAAAAACACATGGAGTTCAACAGTTCGGAACAATGATAGCCACAACTTAATAAATCTATATTGTGCTTAATTAATCTTGTTTTGTGGCTATTATAATTCCAATTATCTTATTAAAGCATGTGTTTATCATTACAGGTCAATTAAGGAGCTTAATGTAGATAATGCACTAAAATAGGAGAATTAAAGCAACATTAGAGAGCTAAGCCGAGGAACCATTTTGCAAATAGATTGGCACCATACAAGAGTGAGCTTGGTGCGAGACCAAGTGAAGGAAATGAAGAGACAAAGCTTAAGATTGGCGCTAGTAGTGTCTAAGCTTGGCGCCAATCACATAAGCCAACTACAAACTTAGAGCTTGAACCAAATTTATCAATAATTGGAAGCCAAGATTGGCGCCATTCTAGTTAGCTTATGGCACCAATAGGAATCAAGCCTAGTCAAGGAAGAACATAGCTTAAGCTTGGCACCAATCCAAGAAGACGAGGCTAACATGATGCAACTCGGACCAACTTAGTGCGAAGTCTCTAGTTTACCCTTTTTTATTCACTAGAACCTAGGGTTTGTCAGGGTAGTCATGTAATTTAGCCTTCTAAATACTTGTTTTCGAGTACAGAACTGACACATTGAGAGAGAGAATCAAGAATGAGAAGCAGTTTTGTGAAATTTTGGGAACTTTTCCCTAAGGCAGAAAAGTTGAACTTTATTCACATTCTATAGAAAGATTTCTCTCATTGTCATTAACTAATCTACTTCTTTTTCCTTTAATTCCTTTACTTTACATTGTTTAATCTTTGGTTTACCACTCAATCCATGAGTGAGTAAACCCATAATTCACTCTATTGTTTGTCAATTAAAACGGTTCAATAATTAGTAAGGCTCTTATTCTTATTTCCAATATTGTTTGTCAATTAAAAGGGGTTCAATAGTTAGTAAGGCTATTGTTCTTATTTCTAATTAATTTGATCAAGTGTTTTGGTATCATTGATTGACTTGATTTATGATTTATTTGGTTTTTTATTTGTGAAAGTGGACTCATGAGTTGAATCCAGGTAAAATCTATTGTTAGACTCTGTGTTTGTGAAGCAGTAGTAGCCAACCTTAGTCTTAGTAACAAAAAGAAGGATACTTTGTTCTTTCTTGGGATATCAGATAATTAATACTAGGTATACACGACGTACATCTAGATTGATTGCATGCTAGACTGATTTTTACACTTACTGCTTTATCTGACCCGTAAATCAATATCATGAAGAGTTAGTTGATGATGATAAAAGGGGCCAATCTAGAAATCTTTAGTACTAGGTTGGACTATTTAGTCATAGATATAGGTTTTAGAAATCTTTAATACTAATTCCTATAAGCATGTCATTTGATTGATTAATTGTATTATTAGTAAGCCTAGGATCTAACTGCCTTTCTATCCCCTTTAATTGATAAATGATAGAATGAATGCTTTTTATTATTGTTAATTCCTTTTATTATACTATTCATTAGTTTAATTAATTTACTCTTCATATTTCTTGTCTTTTACTTGCCTCTGTTTTATTCAAAACTCCATTTTATTTACTATGTTCTTTATGTATAAATTGAAATCAGTGATCAATTAAGTCTTTTCTCTGTGGATCGACCTGCTTTTACCCTGACTACATAGTTTGGAAAATTACGAAAAATTTATTATTCATTTGATTGCTTTGATGACGGGCGATCAATCAGTTAGTTTTGAGTTGTTTACTTTTTTGATCAAATCATATTGGATTAATTTCATATTCGAATAATAAGCTTTTAACACCTATAGGTTTTGGATTTTTCAATGATAATTTTTAGAAATTAACTTCCTTTCTCCCTAATTTTCTATTTTGTTATATTTTTATACATAAAAATAAAAATAAAACTAAAGCATAAATAAAATTTTACTAGAAAATGCCTCGGACTTCGCCCTGTGGTCATTTTTTTAATTTTTAAATTAAAATTTAAAAATTTTATATAAATTTTGTAGAATGAAATTTAAAGAGTGATAATAAAAAAATTAAGTCTCAAATTAAATGTCAATAATATAAATTTGTCACTCTTAACAAAAAATTATAAATTTAACACTTTTGCAATGTATAAGACATTAACCTTTGAATAAGTCAAACCCCTATATAAGTATTTGCTAAAAAAAATAAAAAATGTTGTGACAAAAATAAAGTAAAAAGAAGAAATAAATTAAAAAAATTTAAGGCCCTAAAGACTTATTTGTCAAAAAAGTAAATTATTTTTTAAAGAAAAAACCAAAAATAGAGAAAATTTGAAAAAAGAAAAAAAAAATGTTTGGGTCAAGGGGTGTGAGGACAATGTGAGCAAACTCTAATAAGGCCTTTACCCTTCTTCTATCACCTAAGGCTAGGCCTATATATTTAGCCCAAACACAAAAAATTTAAAAAGGAAAAAAGATGAAGGAGTCAATGTAGGGTGACAATTGCATCCCTCCTTCTTGTCTATGTTTGATAGAAAGGAAGGAAATGGTAAAGAAACGAAATAGGTAGGGAAAGAAAAGAAATTTATATTTTCTTTTTCATGTTTAGTAGCAAAGAAAGAAATAAGAAGAATAGAAAAAAATTGATTATTTTCTTTGTTTGGTATAGCCAAGAAATAAGAAAGAAAGAAAATTATTTTAATTAATATAATAATTTTATCATTATTTACTTTTAAGTTAAAAATTTACTTCTAATATCTTTTATTTGTAATAGTAAATATTGTAATTAGAAATAAATTTTAAGGTATAATCGTCATTGTTATGTGTTAGATTCAATATCCGCTCTCTTTCTCTCATATTTCCGTCGAATTTGGGCGGAAATGATTTCTAAGGAAATGAACCATCTCATTTCTCTCATATTTTTTTTCTTATGTGCATTTCTATCCTCCCAAATAAAGAAAAGTTGTATTTCCTCACCCACTTTCTTTCACACCATTTATTTCCTCCATTTTTCCTTTATACCAAATTTACTTTTAATATGCTTGGGTTTCATATAGGGGATGTTTAGTTTTTGGTTATGGGATTGTATCATGTAAAGTGAGATAGTCGGGTATATAACTTATTCATATAATATTACCTGATATCTTATGTCTTTTTATTTTTGTCATATTTGCTTCAAAAGTAATATTACCAAGAATTTCTTTTTTCCATGTTTGATTCATTATAGCACATTGCTGAACATCTAATGTTTATATCAATGAAATTCTAAAAATAACCTCCCTATAAAATTAATCAAAAATAATTAAATAATTAAATTAGATTAGATAATTAAATAATAAAAATAAGTAATTAATTAGTTAATCAAAAATTAAATAAATAAAAATTAAGTAATTAATTAATCAAAAAATTAGGTTAACTAAAAATAAAAAATAAATTTTGATATTAATTAAATTAATTAAATATTTAATTACTTATTTTTATTAATTAAATAATTAATTAAATTAGATTAAATAATTAAAACAAGTAATTAATTAAAAATTAAATAATAATGATTAATTAAATAATATTAAAAGATTAAATAAATTAGAATAAATAATTAAGTAATTAAATTAATTAGATTAAATAATTAAGCAATTAAATAAAATAATTAATTAAATTATTAATTTAATCTAAATAATTAAGAAGTTAAATGAAATAATTAATTAATTATTAATTAAAAAAAAAGTAATAAAAACTAATTAAAATAATTAAATAATATAATTAGATTTAATAATTAAATAATTTCTTAGATTTAATAATTGAGTAATTTAATTGGATTTAATAATTAATTAATTAATTAATTAATTAATAAAAAAGTAATTAATTCATTTTATTTATTTTTAATTATTTAATTTAATTTTTATAGTATGCTTATTTATTTTTATCTTTTATAGGGTTATTTATGTCTTAAATCTTTTAGAAATAAGGGCATTTTGGTAAAAAAAATTTAATTCAGATTGCTATGAATGACATAATCTCAGATAGTTATCTCTCTTAATGGCTATTTGGATTAGCACATTTTATGGTAATCTGATGGTAATATGATCATATGACGTAGTCTCATATGTCCGTCGCATATCCATGTGAATAGTAACTAAACGTGGTAATATTTTCATATTACCATTAGAGAGCCGACTATATTTTCAGATAGGCGTGAATCAAACGGCCCATAAGATAGTATAGAGGTGGTCTACATCATATTTGATTAGAGTATTGTCTTTTTCTCTAAAAAAATGGAATAAAAAATTGGACAGGACCGATCGATTCAATCGGGGAACAAGCCACAAATCCAGTTCGTTAAGGGTTATAAAACCGGATTTAGGTTAAACAGCTTTTGAATCGAGAACCATTAAATCGGTTGAACCGGTTCAATCAGAAATTTAAAATTTTTTATTTTTTAAATTATTTTTAATTGATTAACCCAAACCAAAAAAGCTCAAATTAATGAGAAGACTAAATTTAATTTTCTTATTATGTTTGGATTTTGAATTTTGAATTTTGAAATTTGTTGCTTAAATTCTTAACTTTTTTTTTATTTCAATTTGCTTCCGTAATTAAAATTTAATTTGTGATGTAAAATAATTTGTAATATTTATTTACATTATGTAATACACTAAGATTTTTTATTTTTTCTTATTTTTTAGGAATTTTTTGAATTTCTTTCTTATTTTTTTCAATTTTTTGAATATTTTAAAAGATTAATACAATTAAATTATTTATCTAATTGAAACAACTCGATTAAACCGTGAATCAATTGACCAATTATACAATACATAAAAGCACGTTGGAATGCTTAAACGTTAGAGATGCCACGTCAATTATTTTTCTCTTATTAAGCCACGTGGCGCTCTATTTTCTCTTATGAAGCACTTGTTTTGTTCTTTTTTTGGATCAAATTTTGCTGTAAAGACAACAATAGTTGTAAAACCAACAATTGTTGACTTAATCAACCACAAATTTTATTTCTTGTTCTTTGTTTCTATTCGGATCAAATTTTGCTGTAAAGCCTACAATTTGACTTAATCAGCCACAAATTTGGTTTTTTTCTTTGTTTTTATTCAATTATTTTGTCATTTTGTCTTTATTTCTTTTGAATTCTTCCTTCTTTTTCATCATGTTTTCCATCATTCAATGAGTTATGTCCCCTCTCTTTGCTGACTCAGACTTAGAATGTCACACCCCGATCCGAAGGTCGAGAATTGACAACCGCCGTGTGCCACGAATTGTGAATGGCGCGCTTCACCCACAATCCGAAGCTCGCAAGGCTTACAGCATCTTGAACCCATTTAACAAATCCATTTAAACTTGTCATGCAAAATGGAAAAATAGGTCTTTAAAAACATTTAGGCAGTTCAAATTTTGAAAGAAAGCGACCCTTTAAATCGATCAACATAGGTAAATAATACTTCAACCGAAATCAAATTATACCAGTGGATCCAGTAATAAACACACATAAGTCATATAGACTTACTGTGAGGTGTCCGGAGTCGAGTCTTGACACTTAGCGGTCTACCCTTTTTGTGCGATTAATTATCCTGAAAAAAATAAGATTTCAAGAAAATGGGGTGAGTATGGTTTCCATCCCCAGTGAGTGTGACAAGATCATCAATCAAATTTTAAAATAAATAAAAATAATATAAACATGCGCTTTGTATAAGTTTGAATTGAAATATTATAATATTTCAGAAATCTTTAATTAGTCGCCTTATTAACGATTAAGAGTTTATTTACCACAGCATATGGGAACTTCAAGTTAACCTTTAAGGATTTTCATAACACAACAGTAATCGAAATGGGCAATCATCCGTAAGAAAACATTTCAGGGCTTGCCAAAACGCATTGCTTAGACCTCACCCGGCCAAGATGAGATCCAAGCCCGCCGAGGTTTTTCTTTAGTTACTTTATTTATCAAATAAAGCCCTCTACTTGGCGTTGGCACGGGCCTTCACCACGGGTGGTACGTGGCTATGTCCGCAGTACTCCCACTGGGGTTGCATAATCACATAACATTGTGCACCAAACCCCTGTACCATCCACCCCAAGTGGGAGTGAAAAGCCTACTCGCGCCAGCTCCACAAGCTCGGACCGTGAGAGGCACCACTGCAGTGACTAACATCTCATCCACCAAAATCGTAATGTAAACATCATAGTTCTATTGAATATCATTTGACCAACTAGTCCATTATCGAAGTTAGTCTTAATAACATCAATTCCAATCAACTTTATCACAAAATCCAAATACTTAATTGAAAAATAATAAAACAAGTCAATTCATACCAAGATCATAAACAACCATTATAAACCAATTGAAATCCAAGGAAAACAAACTATTGCATTTAGGAAACCATTTAAATAGCAACATATTTATTTAGGTCGGTAAAGTCCCACTCACAGGTTTGGGGAGGGTATGCACTCCCACTATACCACAAGCAAATTTTCCTTAAAAGAGGACTCGCCATTCAAAAGGAATGTTGGCTCCGGTCGGGTTTGCTCCTCCTTGATTATCTATCTCCTATCTACAATCTACCAGCAAGTTAAACTAAGAATGAAAATCACACACATACCCGTCGACGTGCAGAACCCTAGCCGTCGACGGGTAAGCTATTCGATAACTACTACTTTTAAATCCAAACCATCCGTCCACGGATCTGAGGGTGGACACCCACGGCTAACATTTCTAGGGTATACTTAGTATTAGACGTCGACACCTCCCAACCTAACCGTCGACGGATGGAAATTTTTGAATTCGGTGAACCAAATTATCCATATATCTGTCGACGTCTAAGTATGTACCCGTCGACGGGTAAAAGTTTCTGACTTCCAGTGCCACGAGGTTATTTACCTACCCGTCGAAGTATAGCCCTTCACCCGTCGATGGATCACTAGGTGTTGGGACAATTTTAGCTACCAAATCCGGGAAGTTTCCAATAAAAGGAAGATCTTCTACAGCTTATGAATAAATAGGTCAGATAGATTCTAGTAATTCAATTCTCCACCTTAATTCATTTCCAATTCAACTACCTTTCCATTAAGTCAGCCAAATTACCAACTAATCAAATGCCATTCTTCTTTAGTGATTTTCAGCACTATATTACACAATTGAAGGTTTCTTCTTCCATGTAATTCAGTCACTATTTCTAGTGTAGTAAGCTTTCATGAATCTCATATTCCACCCTCAAGCTTCCTTAAATCCAAATTTGGCCTAAATCCCACATTCAAGAATTCTCCATAACATTTCTAATTTTTTGGATTTATAAGCATACAATGAAATTCATGCTAAATTAGCTTGATATTCATGATTAGCATATCAAGAACCAACATATAGCATTGAATTTAAGTATGCTTACCTTGGGATTGCAATATCCCACCAAGAACCCTAGACTTTCCAGTTGCAATTCCTCCTCACTTAGCTTGAATTTATTGAAATTGATTTGGGAATGTTAATAGACTAATCAAGAGGTTTAATTTGATAGGGAATTTTAGTGGGCTTGTTTGGAGAATTTAGGACTTATCTTTTATGGAGGAAGCTTGCAAGGTTCAACAATGGTGAAAGTGTTCTTCCTTTCTCAAGGTTGAAGACAACTACATAAATTGCATGAAATTTCTAGAATTTTCTCCACCATGGCGGGATTTCACTAAGCAAAAAGATGATGAAATTTGCTTTCATCTTAGCCATTGATTTCTAAGGCTTTGCCACTTGTCACTAGATGGTTAAGTCCATAAAAGAAAATTTTGTTCTTTGTTCCCATTTTGTCCTCCAACAATCACTAAAATTCCATCTGTATCATAAGTCAGTGTAATAAAATTTTCAGTGTAGAATTCTATTCTTCAGGCTGTCTACTTCTGAACCATTTGTAGTGAAATTTTCAAATTCCCTGTCATTTGTTAACAATTTCAGTCTAAATTTCTAACCTTACTGCTAATTCCTAACTAATCACTTAATCCCATCCATGTCCTTTTCACCACTTAAGTAAGGCTTTATCATTCTCTCTTACTAACGAATACACGCTCTGGTTGGCGGGAAGAAACAGGTATTTGGTACGGGTATTACATAGAATGCACCATGCCATGCATGATCAACTTTGTTCTACTTATGGCAGCTTTGTTGTAAACTTAGGAAATAATTATTTTATATCCATATACAAAGGTACCAGCTAATTATAGCTTTTGACAAACATGTACTGTCCTACTTTAATCATTTACTTTTGCATATTAGCCAACAATAATTGAATTAATCAGCCATAATATTTGACACCTTCATGGCCAGTGCATGCAAGTCTTCAATGGTAGAAAATGAATCTTTAGCTTTTATGGGTTTCTCTCCCTCTATAAATAACGCTCATTATAGACTACTGCATCTTGCCTTCTGATTATCTTCTTCTACGCCTTTATTCTCTAGTAATGCTTCCCTCTTATTTTGCTGTTCACTTGGTCTTATTTCATTTTTTCAATAAAAAACATTTTACTCTTTTCTTCAGTGCACTATGGTTTTCATCCTCCTTTGTATTTTCTTATGTTCGTTGCACTGCAGCTTTGTCCTTCTCTCGTCTAAAACTTTGCTCTTTTGTATGTTTCCTTCACCTCTTTTTCCATGTGCTTTTCAAAATTCTTTTTACTATGTGGTCTTTTTGAAAGGTTATTCGAGCTACTACTTCTTTACACTTTTGATAGCTAATCTTTGGCTATTTTGGCAAAGACATCGCGCTAAGTTGTTTTTTAGATTCTTGTGAAAATAACTATGAAATTATTTTTAAAGTTTTGTATAAAATCAACTTACTTACACTGTTTTATTCTCTTAATCTGTCTTTTTTCTTTTTATAATATAGTTATTAAGTTGAGTTTATCATACTTATGCCAGAAGACTAATTTCATCTGATTTGAAATTAGACTAGAAAAATAACACTATAATCAAGATTTTATTCCATTTACTTGTAATAATAAACTAGTGGGACATGACTTTCAATCCATTATTCCAAACATCTTCACCATGACTTTCAATCCATTATTCTGGACATCTTCACCGTTAACCAATATTCATGAACTCTTTGCAATTTCCCATTTACTTTATCATGTAATGGGCAAATTGTCTGTGACTTTTAGGGACATACCTTCTATTTGAGAATATATACCAAGTCCTGTGTTGCGATAAAGGCTATTGGACAATTATTTGTGATTTTTTGGACTTGATGTAACCTTGATTCTTTTAGTATTAATCTTAAAACATGGTAATAATATAAAGGAGAATGAAGGCAGCTGAGAGGTTTATTGCTATAAAATTTTTTCAGGCTAAGCTGTGCGTCCAGGAGTAGCTCCGTTGCAGTGTATTGGAGAGTTAGTGCTTGGTTTACCTTTGGCTTTCTTGTTGGTATATGTTTGTCTTTATGTCATTTTTAATAGTTTACTTTGTAAAATTATAATTTATACTTTGGTACTGAGGAAATCTTTTATGATGTATTTTTCCATAATTTTTAATCAGTTTCCGGTATTTCGTTTATCGAATTCCGATTTTTCTTTTGTTTCTATTATTTCTTTTTTTTTAATTTTTAGTTTTAACTGTCTCTTTCCTCATAGCACTTGTCTTGTTCTTTTTTTAGATCAAATTTTGTTGTAAAGCCAACAATTGTTGACTTAATCAACCACAGATTTTGTTTCTTGTTCTTTGTTTGTATTCGGATCAAATTTTGCTGTAAAGCCAACAATTGTTGACTTAATCAGCCACAAATTTGGTTTTTTTTCTTTGTTTCTATTCAATTATTTTGTCATTTTATCTTTATTTCTTTTGAATTCTTCATTCTTTTTCATCATGTTTTCCATCATTCAATTAATTATGCCCCCTCTCTTTGCTGATCCAGACTTAGAATGCACCATGCCATGCATGATAGACTTTGTTATACTTATGGCAAGCTTGTTGTAAACTTAAAAAACAATTATTTTATATCCATATACAAATGTACCAGCTAATTATAGCTTTTGACAAACATGTACTGTTCTACTTTAATCATTCACTTTTGTATATTAGCCAATAATAGTTGACTTAATCAGCCACAATATTTGACAAGTTCATAGCCAGTGCATGCAAGTCTTTAATGGTAGAAAATAAATCTTTAGCTTCTATTGGTTTCTCTCCCTCTATAAATAATGCTAATTATGAACTACTACATCTTGCCTTCTGATTATCTTTTTATACGCCTTTATTCTCTGGTAATATTTCCCTCTTATTTTGTGTGTTCACTTGGTCTTATTTCATTTTTTCAAAAAAAAAATTTTTTACTCTTTTCTTCAGTGCACTATAGTTTTCATCCTCCTTTTTATTTTCTTATGTTCATTGCACTGCAGTTTTGTCCTTCTCTTATCTAAAACTTTGCTCTTTCGTATGTTTCCTTCACCTCTTTTTTCATGTGGTTTTCAAAATTCTTTTTACTATGTGGTCTTTTTGAAAGGTTATTCGAGCTGCGGCTTCTTTACACTTTTGATAGCTAATCTTTGGCTATTTTGGCAAGAACATTACGTTAAGTTGTTTTTTAGATTCTTGTTTAATCAAAACCACAATCATGAAAAATGGAAGGAATATAACGTCGTTTTGTTTGAGAAAGCAACAAGTTGGTAACCCCATGTTGAAGATATGTTTATGTTTATCTGTTTTTGTATGTGTGCGTGGTCTGAGAGAGAGAAAAGGGCTTATGGATGTTCTGTGGGTAAAAGCTAAAGAAGAGATGTAGGAGAGCCTTTGTCCCTAAAACCTACTTACCAAATAATATTTGATAAAAAAAATTATGAAAAAAATTACTGAAATTAATATAATTATCTCAAAGATGATAAATTTATTAATATTGTTGATTGTTAATTATATTTCAAATATTTTTTACTTTAGTCAAATTGTACAATATTTATTTAGTATTTCATGTCAAATTTCATTTGATATTTAATATGAAAGTAAGATTTTATATGTATATTAGGTTGATCATCTGGGCTTTACCAGTCATCATCATTCCAACCTTAATCATTTTTTCATCTCAACAAAAAAACGAAGGAAAATTGTCAAGCAAAGAAAGGAAAAAATAAATAACTTTAATAGCAGAGATAAAGCTCTTGTAAAGTCAAGGTGGAAGGAAAATAATTTTTGAAAAAGACAAGGAACATTTCTTGTACATGAATGATAGAGTGGATTACTTTTTTTTAATGGTACATATGTATATGAATATATATTTTTAATATAATATATTTAATCACTTTAAAAATTGCATTATTATTTTATAATCTACGGATTATTTATGAATATATTTTTCTAAAATTTATGTATTAATCTGCAACAAATTGATTTGTCTGCATCAAATTTATGTATTTTCATGTCGTGTTGTTAGTCCGTCGAAGAATATTACAGCTCAAAACCATAATCAAGAAAAATCGAAAGAATATAACGTTGTTCTATTTGAGAAAGCAACAACTCGATGAACCCACGTTGAAGATATGTTTATGCATATCTGTTTTTGTATGTGTGTCTGTGTGTCTGTATGTGTAACAAAAAGAGAGAAAAGGGCTTCTGGATGTTCTGTGGGTAAAAGCTAAAGGAGAGATGTAGAAGAGCCCAAGAAAACGAAATGCAGAGGATAATTTAAAGGGAGACAGTTTGGGCACTTCTTAAATGACAACATATTTGCTTGATGAATTTTTTAGCCCAATTTGGCTGCCAAATCGCACAGCGAGGCAGAAAAATCATGGTATATATAAGCTTCAAGTTAAGACCACTGCAAGGCACTATAATAGTAGTGGTGGTGGTGGTGGTGGTGGTGGTGGTGGTGGTGGTGGTGGTAGCAGTAGAATTAAGAAATGGATTTGTTAATAAGAGTTTTCTTTTTAGTAGTAGTAGTTAGTAGTAGTAGTAAATGGAT
Source organism: Microcos paniculata (assembly GCA_030664755.1). Lineage (NCBI taxonomy): Eukaryota > Viridiplantae > Streptophyta > Magnoliopsida > Malvales > Malvaceae > Microcos > Microcos paniculata. The sequence goes on from CP131463.1 coordinate 11,573,357, forward strand.
TTGTTAATAAGAGTTTTCTTTTTTCTTAGTAGCAGTAGTAGTAGAATTAAGAAATGGATTTAGTAGTAGTAGTAGTAGTAGTAGAAGTAGTAGTAGTAGAATTAAGAAATGGATTTGTTAATAAGAGTTTTCTTCTTAGTAGTAGTATTAGTTAGTAGTAGTAGTAAATGGATTTGTTAATAAGAGTTTTCTTTTTTCTTAGTAGCAGTAGTAGTAGAATTAAGAAATGGATTTGTTAATAAGAGTTTTCTTTTTTCTTAGAGTAGAACATTTAGTACATTAGGTTACGGTTGTTCACTTGGAAAAAAAAGGAAAGAATTAAGAAATGGATTTGTTAATAAGAGTTTTCTTTTTTCTTTGAGTAGAACATTTAGTACATTAGGTTACGGTTGTTCACTTGGAAAAAAAGGAAAAATTAGTCAACCTTATGCAAGATATCAGGATGTTGACAATTACAAGGAACCACTCATAGTTTAGAGCTATGTACATAATCTTCAAATGTTGGCTCTTTGGTTCATTATATATAAACAAAAGCCATTTTAACTTTCATGAGTTCATCCATAAGCATCAAAAGCATTGGCAAGAGAAGATTGTCAACCTTCACCCTACGAAAAGCATAATAAACATTTTGAGAATATGTTTCAATAAGTAAATGAGAAATTGATACAGAAATTGATAAATGGAAGTAATATTTAACGGCTTCGAAGTTGGCTAGATTATTACTGCAAATATCTACAGATGTAGAGAATGGTATTGGAAAGAAATCGATTTGTCATGATCCCTAATAATGCGAGTGCATCTTGCCATACCAGTACCATATAAATATTTTGTTTTCACAGTAAAAGACATATATTAGTTGTAAAGATCAAAATGATATTTTTGTGACTATTAACCGAGCAGTGTGCTAAAAATATGGTAGCCTTATTCGTGTAGAATAACGAAGCAACATTAGATCAGAATGTAAATCCTTGAAAATGATACCAATTAATTTTTTCTTAACAGTTTCAATTACTGAGGTGTTATTAGGGAGATATAGTGATACCAATATGAGATATAGTGATACCAAGCAGCAATAAATGATACAAATCCTAATTGTATGGCTACTATTCTTGTTATTGTGAGAAGAATTGTCGCAGCTGTTATCTAAGGGTGATGATAGTTGCTGCTTCTGATCTTCGAATTTCGCCATCAATGAATTATCTAAATGATCGAAGCTCATCATCCTTATCTTTGAAGACATCGACTTAGCAGAACTGTTCTCACTCCGATGACTTTGATTCCTTTCTTCTTCTTCTTTTACGAAGTTCCAAAATACTTTACAGAAGAGTTGGAAATTTAACTTCCAATCAAATGACAATTTTTTTACATGTGGGAATATAACTTTTTCAACTACAACACGTAAGACATAAGACTAAACTAAACATGCTTATTTTAATATTATTTTAAATAACGTATTTTAAAATTTAAACCAAATTGTAAAATTCTCCTAAACAAATGCTTCCTATAGGTATTTGGTAATACAAAGTTGATGACTATTGCATATTTGCCATATTTTTTATTGTTTATTTTACACTAAAGAGCATGCCCTTACACTAGATATAGAAATATCATTAATGTTAATATATAGCTCTAGTTGTATACTTAGTCCCTCTACTATATAAAATGTGAGAATTTAGTACTTTTACATTAATTTGATCAAGTTTACTCTCTTTAATTTTATTATCAATTGTAATCTAATAACTAATGGTGTTAAATTTCTACAATTAACTATAGTGTCTGGCTTTGACTATATTATCGCAATATTAACTATTTTAACTTAGCGTTAACTTTGATGATGTTTACCTAAAAAATATTAAAGATTTTTTATGTGGATGTATTTTTATCACCTTCAATACCATTTGGTAATAATATGAAATTTCTCATCCAAAAATATGACATTAAAAATTCAAAAATAAAATAAAAAATGATCTATTGGGGCGAAAAATATGATATGCAGCGAAAAAAAAGACATAACTTTTTTGTTATTTTTTCAGAAGCATATGTCATTATAGTGAATGACACGTCAACATAATTAATAGTAAATATTTAACACCATTAGTGATTAGATTAAAATTAATAATATATAAAAATAGAGGAACTCAATTTAACAATTGACAAAAGTCAATGTACTCAATTTGATTAAATCGAAGTAGATAGACTAAATTCGCACTTTTAATATAGTAGAGGGACTAATTACACAATTTAACCTAACATCTACTTTGAATTTGACTTTTTGACTTAAAAATTAAAAAACAAAGCCTTAATTATTATTTTTTGCCTCTGCCTGAATCTCTTGTTCTTGTTGAAGATTAAATATTTTACTGTATTCAATCTAGAATTCTTCGATTTGCTTTCTGAAAGGTAAATATCTGTAGCTTTCTCATGCGGTCATGTTTTTCTTGGTTTCCCAGTAAAACATTTGATTAATCAGACATTGCATCTGATCTTTGAACTGAGTGAATTCAGTAATCCTAGGTTGACTCATGGGTCAACTACCCCTTCTAACCGGATAGTTCTTTCTTCTTCGTTAAGAGTTAACTCTTTTCCAAAATTAAACAAGAATTTCCTAAGCTTTTGCGATAGGTTATTCTGTCTTCAGATTTCAACTTCTGTGATTTGTTGCAGATGTTGAAAGTGATAAATCTGCCTTTGAATATTTTCAAATACCATATTAGTTCGTTGATAGATTTCTCTTGGTGCGGCTTGAATAAGTCCATGTCGCCATTGTCGTTGATCTTCGTGCTCTGCTGTTGCAGGTAGATAAATTTCTTGGATGTCGTTCATTTTGGTTGATTGCTTGTTGTCGTGGGCTTGTACTCATTTTGGAGATAGAAAGTGGTTCCTCTTTGACTTTCTCTGATGGATTCCTTTCTCGATGTAACGTTTCTTCTTATCAAGGATTCTACTGTTCTTCTACTTCCTTTTTAGTCACATAGAAGTAATATGTTCCCACTGACTCACCCGATTCTCAATCCTATTCCCTGCCTTTAACAGGTATCCTATGTTTACGTCTTTCTCTTTGCCCACTTGGCTACTCTCTAGACGGCTTATCTCAGGAATTTAATTTGCAGACACCAGGGACCGGTAGTGCGAGCTGACATAAATGGAAGAGTTTGGAAGAAAAGATAGAATTTTATTGATAAGATTCCTTCCAATTACATAATCCTGTCACTTCTAAACGATTTCTACCTTCTTTTTAAATTTTATAGGCAATAAAACAAGCGATTCGTAGCATAAGCTATACTACTTAGCCCAACAGAAAAGAAAGGGAATCAAAAGATAGCGATGAATTTATGGAGAAAGAAAAATAAAGGCAATAATGTTGATACTCAAAATTTTGAATTACATTTAAAAGACAATAACGTGATACCACTCTAGATAAATATTTAAGCACACAGATTCATCAAGCAACAATCGTCAATGACAACAAGTATATCTTTATGGATAAGAAGATTTATTGGAAACACCGCTTTCTTTTGGACACCTTTTGTTTTGATTTTCATTGGAATTGGAAAGGTGAAAAGATGGTTTATTTTATTTTATTTTGTTTTATTACTAACAAAAACTGAAACCTCACTCCAACCACACAAAGCAGAAAGCGAAGTCCACATTGGTTGATGAAAGACCAAAAATCTTATATAAACACAGGAAAAGTCCTTTAGCCTATAAAATTTCTCTCCAATATCCTTATGGAAAACTGCTCCACGTGAAAAAAGTGGAAAAAATGAGAACATGTTTCTATCTTCAGGCTTGAAAATTTGGTTTTTGCATTATAAGGACTACTAGGCTATTCTGCTTTAAACTACTAGACAATGAAAATTGTGAAGGAGTCCTTTGCTTTCACATTTGAGGATTATTTGCTTGTTTTTTCTTAATGTTTAGATCAATTATTGTTGCTTGTCTTATATGGTAGGTCCCATTGCCAAAGCCAATATAACAAGTCAATGTTGTCAGTTACAAATGTCAAGACAATATAAAGTTTGCATTTTCCTTCCCCATTTCTCTCTCAAAAACCCAAACTCTTTTGAAAATTTGCCCCCACCCATTTGGAGTTGGGATGTAGCCTCCTCAAAATGCTCCACTCTGCCACAATATCTTCTTATTCTTACTATTAATTAATTAATTAATACTGTGATACCTAGTTCTACATTAAATTACATTAGAGCCATATGCTGATAGATTGACCATTTTACCCCTGCACAAGTTTAAATGCTAAAATGAGAAATTTCTCCCAATAAGTTAATGTTTTAAATCTTTTGATAAACTTACCCTATTCTTATAAAATATAGCCAATTGGTTCCAGTTTTAAACCTCTCTTATTTAGCCCAATTTACATAATTACTCTTTAGGACGCAAAGGGAATTTTTAAAATTTAGTAAGGGCATTTTCGTAAATTGACACAAAAGTGTCTAGAAATTTCAAGACCAAAATTTTTAAGTCCCCTTCCTCCTTTTCCCTTTGCATGGCCGGACACCCTTGTAGCTTTCCCTCCATTTTCCTTGCCTCCAAGCTTTAAAATCTCCTCACCCAAACACTCTCTCTCTGAAATCTCACCATAGTTTTTAAGAAAATCCACCACTTTACCCTCCAAGCAACACTTATATCAAGAGAATTGCAAGAAGAACTTTAAAGAATCTCAGCAAACTTACAAGCTTTCAACCTTCATTAAAAGCTAAAGGTTTGTTTTCAATTCCCTCTATTTTTTTTTTGTAATTCTAATTATAAAATGATGATTTCTGAACTTCATACATAAATAACTGGTAAATTCTCTAATTATTATTGGTTTATGGCTCCAAAACCCCTATGATATGTATGCTTATAGAATTAAGGAACCAATAAAGAAGCAAAGGATTTAGGTAGTCCCTTGAATGTAGAAAAGACTTAGTTGAATGAAGAAAAATTGAGTCTAATAAGCTAATGATTAAGTTTCATGAAAATAACATTATGTCACCTTAGAGGAAGCCTTATAATTCCGATCTTAGCTATGGAATTTCATTCCAGAAATGGGAGTTTGGCGATGTTAGGAAGTGTTGCGAATTGAGAAACTGGAAGGAAGAAGAATGATCAGTGTAGCTATAGAGTAAACCTATATCTCGGCCTAATAGTGGCCACCTTGGGCAGGTACCGTTTAGGGGATTCGTATTATGCCATTCAAGGGTGGCACAAGTCATAAATAGGTGCAGAAATAGATGTAGGAGGTCAACACCCTTAAGCAAACACCACATTTAGTTATGACCCCTCCAAGCGTAAGGAAAAAAATGCATTTTTCCCTCCAAAACACCATGTAGGTGTTAAAATACGACCCTTTTCGGTGTACGGCACCCCTACGACGCGCTTAAACTGTAGGAATTGGAATCACGGAATTCCCACGCCTCTAACTTGTCCAGTTCGAAATTCACCTACTCTAGGGGCAAAATCGTCCAACTTTTTCGTTATAAATAGTTAGCCCGAACGGAAAGCATGCACAGGTGCTGTTTGGCGAAACAAACTTGCTCACGCCTTAAGAATGCTTGTAGGATCACTAGAACTTAATTTAGACCCTTAGACCTTAAATTGATGCATTTAGTCCATAACTAGTTAATTTTGACAAGAATAGTTCAAATGGCATTCTAGTTGCTTTAATCCATTATTTCGTCAATCATATAGGTGGTGAACCCTCTACTAAGGATCAATAAAAGGAGGACTAGTGGGAGTGCACACCCTCCCTAAGCTTGTGAGTGAGACTCAATAGACTAAAATGAGTTTTTCATAGTTTTCTTGTATGTTTATCTCTGTTTTATATTTCTATGTGAGAATGAAATGTTTTCATTAAATACAAGGTCATGCATTTTTATGAAATGATTGTTTTACTTAATATGAATGTTGGTGGATGGTTAGAGGTCACTGCAGTGGCGCCTCTCACGGGCCAAGCTGGTGGAGCCGGCGTGAGTAGGCTTATCACTCCCACAAGGGGTGGATGGTACAGGGGATTTTCGTGCGCACAGTAATGGTAATGTATGACCCCTGTGGGAGTACTATGAACATAGCTACGTGCCACCCGTAGTGAAGGTTCATGGCAACGTCGGGAAATGGGCTTTTCTTATAATATAATAAAGAAAAATCATCTCGACGGGTTCGAATCCCATCTTGGTTGGGTGGGGTTTGAACAATGTGTTTTGGCAAGCCCTTTTCGAATCTAGTAAATCTGTTTTATTCGTGAACTTTGAAAGATTGTACTTTATATGCAAATTTCCCTAAATTGGTACCCTGAGACAATTACCCGTCGACGTGCGTATGATTAGACGTCGACGGGTGGGTAGAAACCTCAATTTCACATGAAGTCAGAAACTTTTGTCCGTCGACGGCTAAAAGACTGCTCGTCGACGTCTCTGCTGACTCTCCTAACTCAAATATTGGCCCAAGTTACCCGTCGACGTGTGCACCCTTGCCCGTCGCCGGATGACTGAATGACTTGAATTTATTCGAAGTCAGAAACTTTTACCCGTCGACGTGTAGGTGGTTAGACGTCGACGGCTGTACAAGCACTTGAATTTCACTGAAGTCAGAAACTTTTACCCGTGGACATGTAGAGTGTTAGACGTCGACGGGTGTACCGATATGCGACCCTCACTAAGTTAGAAAATTTCCTCCGTCAACGGTTAAATTGGGAGACGTCGACGTTTAGGATTCACTGCACTCTGGAAATTCTAGCCGTGGACGTCTGTCCCTTTACCCGTGGATGGATGTCTTGGTTTTTCGAAACCAACAGTCACCAAACCTCTTACCCGTCGAAGGCTAAAGGCTTACACGTCGACGGGCATGTTGTGAATTTCAATCACATTGCATCTCGATCCTTCATTAGTTTTCTTTAAGTTTTATATGTGAAGCTTCTTTTATATAGTCTTGTCTCGCTCACTGAGCATTCAATTATATGCTCACCCTAGTTTTTCTCAAAACCCCTTTTCAGGTTGAAGGATTGTAGATAGAAGGTAGGAATTGGACGAGAGGTCAACCCGACCGGAGCCGACATTTTCTATCAGTATGTAAATAAGCTTTTATATACCACCATCGGGGGTCCACCGGTTGTGTTTTCCTACAAGTCCTCTTTTTGATGTATTGTAAATACTATAAAACATTTCCTACATATGGATAAAAGGAAAGATTTTAACCGATTGTATTAATTCCATTCTACATCAAAGGCCAATTTAATATAAAGCAAAGTATATTTCATATGTCTATTGATGGTGTTTTATGCTCAATAGCTCGAGTATCACTAGCCTTGCATGTTTAAGGTTTTGGGCGAAGCGCGCCATCCGAAATCTTTAATACGTAGCGATTGTCACATTTCGACCCCTCGGGATCGGGGTGTGACAAATACAATAATGAAGTATACTAATTTCTGATTCATATATATAGTACTAAGAGTTATTTTATTGTTCAGCTACTTCCACATGTTATGAAAGTACTATAAAAGGGACAAAATGTGAAGAGAACTTTCGAAGGACAGCCGAACATTGGCCAAAAAAATTGTTGATCATACTGTAATTGAGGAAGAGGAAGTAGGGAACCTTGTATTCTATACCAATTACTTTGTCAATTATATAGAAATAAAAAAATAGGGTTTTTTTTTAAAAAAAAAAACTTATGTAAAACAAAGGTTTTTGACAAAAATATCTAACGGGCACATGACCAATCCTTTGAATTATGATTAGTGGCAATTTACTATTGCCAATTGCTTATCTAGGTCGGTGCTAATTATTACTAACTTTTTTGTTAGTAAGTCACAACTCCACGTAACAAATTACACATAAAAGTAATTTCCAAGTCACATCCACGGGCTTCACAATTCACATCATCCTCCTCGTCACTTGGCCACCCTTGTCTTATTCTATAACTGTGTTGGTATTGCATTAGACAACAATTAGGCTTTGGTTCCAAGATATTATTCAGCCATATAATGTTCGTTATGTCCTTCAATTTCCTTCGACTTTCTTTTATACCTTTTTCTGATCTTACATAACTAAGAAGTCATCTACCTTCTTGCTCTTGGTCTGGTTCCTCTACACATAGTAGGATAACACCTAGCACGTTAGAAGCTCCAAGATGTCCTACTTTTCCTGCACTATGTAGACAGTTGACTCCTTCTTCTACCTTTGAAAAACTAAAGTAGTTAACTTGATTAACGAATAGACATGATAATTTTGGTTAAGTAGACACAAGGGAAGAAAGCAATAAAAGGAAAAGAAAAGCAGTTTAAATACACACCACTCCTTCTCTGTGTAGGACTTCTGCGTGCATGCTCTTTTTGCACTGCTCCAGGAACAAAGCTTGTTTTTGTTTAGCTGATGGACTCCATGAGATAAAAGGAAACTTGTCAAGGGACACATGTTGAAGTATGTACTTATCATTGGCAATATGATAAAATGCCTTGCAACTACAACAATATTATACAAACAAATTAAGGAATACACAGAGAGAAACAGAATATTTAAATCATATACTTCACGAATAAAAGAGATCAAGAACAAGAAAATAAACCTTAACTTCACATGAAAGAAATTGTAGAATGAAGAAGCAGCCACCCGAGCTAAAACATCTGTGATCAGCTCAATTGGAAGTGAGAAAATATTTCTCTTGCAATTCTTGCTTTATTCAGTCTAGGAAAATCCTCAGATGATAATCTTTTATCACCTTTCATTGTTTTAATCAACTTAAAGCGATCTGTAAATCTCTTTTTAGTCATGTTCCTTCTTTTAATTCTATGGGATTGAGATCCACTCATTAAAGCTGAGAGAGAAAAGAGAAAGAGATGATAAGATCTAAAAGCTTCAACTGAAGGAATTGAAAGAGAAAAATAAAAAGCTCTCTTAATTTTAATAGATTTCAATACGATAAAAAAATACAATATTATGTTATTTATATTCCCTAAGAAAAGCATTACATTGTCCTATAAAGACTGGGATTATTACAACTATTACTTACAATTCATTAAAGGTAAATATTTTTAATAGAAGTGAGAAGGGTTTCATTAATTGAACATGCAATTTATATTCCTTGTGTCTTTACAACTTGCATGTTACCTTTTGCATACAGTTGACTCCTACAATACTTGCCACCTCAACAGGCTAATACTTTATAGGATGCAACCAGAAAGGAAACATCATTGAAAAATTAGCACCTATTGAAAGGATGAATGGCACCATTGCAATTATTGACACCTGTAATCATAGGAAAATTTTTCATTATAAAATTAACCTTGACAAACAATATGTGCCTACTGAGACCATAAACTGTGCAATTGTCACTATAAAGATATAACTAGAGTGAAGATATTTACTAGGATTTTCGGATGTTAGTGTTGTCGTCTGTGAGAAGTCACAACTCCATGGATCTTTGCCAGAATTTTGGTAGTAAAGGTTCATGGCATAAACACCATGTGATGCTACGATATTTGGTTTGAAACAGGCACCTCCTAGTTGGATTGGACTGCAGTCAATGCCTTGGCCATAGCCATAGTCTAGACTTGATTGCAATTGAGCATTGGAAATACCAGCCTTTGGCACACACCGATCGGTTGCATTTGGTTTTGGTTGTTGACTCACTGGAGTTATAGGATTTCTTGCAGCTAATGGAGTCTGAAACACAGAGGTAATAAGGAAAGGAAGTCACTCAACAAACAAATAAATGCTATTCGGGAACCTATGTAGACTTCTTATATTTTGTAAAACTCATAGCAGCTAGGGAAACATTATGAGTATCGAAAGAAGCGAACCTCTTTGCCCCCACTGTCAGGACACTATGCCACATCTTATAAATTAGAGTTTTACCGATATTACATAGAATTGACATTCAATTAATTAGCCCTTTCAAAATGAGTACCACTAAACTTCAAAATTTTAAGCTAGGGGATGAGCAAATTACAAAACAAGACAATTCATTGCCCCACTCCATACCATTGATACTCCCAAGATTTTACGTAATGCTTCCACATAGCACCATCTTTATAGATTCATGCACTCTTGAATCATTGATTCCACATCTCTTTATGTGTCCGTGGCATAAAATTGTACACACGATCATGAATTATATGACCTATATGCGACGCACACAACAATTGAAATGCACAAAATTATTATTACAATAATAAAAATAATATAATATAATTAATAACAATAGTAGATAGGAACAAGTTTCATGGCCAAGAACCAAAGACATTGACGGGTCACAAATTTGAATGTTTAAGCGATAATATTTATAAAATGAAAGAAAAATTATCAAATTTTTTTCATGAAGACTAGCTTTTATAATTTATCCTCAGAAATTATAGCATGTATGAATAAATATTTAGATAGCTCCATATACGTTACATCATTTATTCAGCCAACTTCTGTTTTTATTTTGGATATTTTAATTTTACTTAGGATCGGAGCAGACTGGTTGAAGACTTGAAGTCTTGAAGATGGATTTGGATTCAAATTAATGTGGAAATGAAATTCTGGTACAAGAAAATATATTATAACCTAATACAATAAAAACATTATTGTAAATTGTGAATTTCACAAACTTTAGTCAGATTTTAATATCAAAACTACTGACCCATCTTAATTTATGCCTACGTTGAAACAAGTTTACGTCGAAATAATCAGTTTTGGAATTTAAGTGCTCAATTTCCAGTTGATCAACAATGCCACGAAGAAGTTAAAGCCAGCCAAGGCTTAGATGGGAATTTAATAAAGATGAAAAAGTTTTTAGGTTACATTGAAAGGTGCAGTCTGTTTCGTTTCATTGGATGCTCCTCTTCTTGTAGGGACTGAACTTAGGACAGATTTCTAACTCTTACCTCAAATGTGAAGTTAGCATTATTAGCCTAAGTTTGAGGTCCAACAAAATCCAAAGCTAAGGTGTAACAGAGGAAACAGACACAAGTCCTAAATAAATACATGGCCCCTCACTAGTTGGAACTCTGAAACAAACACGAGTCACGCGCTTTCTTTCTGATTATGTATAATATTACGTGACTTTGTTACAGCAAACAAGTCAAGTGTCTGGGAAAGTATTTGAACCCATTATGTAGTGAATGTTTCCTGGGTCGTAGGTTGCCCAGATATCCATGTTAGCAAACCAAGGGCTTTTCAAAAAGAAAGTTAATTGCCATCTTTCAAGGAGTTCGTTCAGTGCACCAGTCGTGGATCCTATGAGTGTTTTTGAGAAGCGTCAGCAATATCGTGACAATCAAAAAATCCATCGGAGTCCCATTATCTTTATTTCTCAAGCGCCATACAAATATAAAGCCTATGACAGAAAACCTCGAAAAAACTTATCAAAGCCATGAAAACCAGTAAAACCGAGAAAACTTTTAAGAAGAAAGTGTTCTCAATTTCTCTGTATACTGTTCAATTTAAAAAGAGAATTTCAACCTTTTAAATTGACTAGATACAGCCAAAGAGCCATGACAAGGCAGAGAGAAACAAAATTTCATTATTATTAACTTGAAAGGGACATATGGCGAACAATAGCGTTGATAAGGTGTTAGGCTGTGAATTCTAACGACAAGATTTAGATCTAGACAATCTCATATACCAAACAAGAGAAAACTATAGTGAAAAAATATTTTGGACTCCATGAATAGATTAATAGAGCCATGATCTTCTTTTTGGAGACCAAAAGCCTAACTAGAAGGCCATAGAATCATTGCAAGGATACCCAAATATACAAAAACTGAGAAGAACATGTATGTTGTACCAAAGGTAACGTCTCAAATTACATAGGTAATGTCTCAAGACTCAAATGATTATTTGAGATATTACCTTTGATATATTTTGAAGTTCGAGCCTTTGGTCCTGGGGTAAAAATTTTAGGTTAAGTTCTTACATGGGAAATTAAATATAATCGATCAAGAAGAGTTTTCGCTAGATTTAAATATAAAACCAAAAATGTTAGGTTACGATAACCAAAGAGAAAAAAAATGCGAGGTTACTGGAATGTGCAAATGGCTATGAAGGTTTCATATGTGGCACTGGCCAGAAAGAAAATGATGTTATGGGCAATTAATTAATCATTAATTATAGACCTGTATTTACTATAACCAAAGGGCATAAATGATGGTAATCAAATCCTTGCAATTTATTATGTATAATGTCCCAAGATTTTAGGTAGTGCAGGACATGTGGCAATTAAACAATGTCAGTTTGCTGTTTGATTTGGTCCCGTGCCTGTAAGTAGCAGAGTTGAGACTAAAAGGAGTAACAGTAACGTCAAGGGCAGAAAGTTTGTATTATTATTTCAATAATAAAAATAATATAATATAATTAATAACAATAATAGGTAGGGGCAAGTTTCACGGCCAAGAATCAAAGACATTGACATATTTATCAATTAATTAATTAATTATAATAAGGCCCCATGCATTGTATATATTTTTTTGCATATCGATTCGCCATGACGACTCCTATATAAGTATAGCTTCTCAATGGTAAGAAAAATTAATATTAATACTAATAAATAAATACATGGCCCCTTACCACTTGGAACTCTAAAACAAACACGCGTCACGTAGCGCTTTCATGATCAGAACAATACCGATCCGTCCCTTCTCTTCTCCTTCGTCTTCAACGTGTGAACCTTTGAAAAAAACAATACTAGATAGAAAAAAAATAGTATATAATATTAAGTAGTAGCTTAACAAAAAGTCATTTTGATTTGAGCAAAAAAAAAATTTATTTACCATATTAATTTATTCCACATATTAACAGTTCATGCATGTGCATCCAATAGCATGATGCCTAATTTGCGTTGCCTGTTGCTAAATGTTGATGTACCGATGTCATAGTGATAGGTAAGGTAACAAAGCCCCACAAGCATAAGGCAGCCAAGGCCCCCTATGAAAGCAACGCATCAATTAAGCATGCGATACGTGATATGACTTACGCCAGGCTAGAAAAATATATAGAGCAACAGTGAGAAAAATGAAACCAAAGGCAGATTGCTGATGGCCATGGGTGGACATTTTCTAATATTTTATTCTTTTACTTCATTTCTCTCCCTCTATAAATAACCCTCATTATGGACTACTGCAACTTGCCTTCTGATTATCTCCTTCTACGCCTTTATTTTCTGGTAAAATTTTCCTCTTATTTTGCGTGTTCACTTGGTCTTATTTCATTTTTTAAATAAAAAACATTTTTACTCTTTTGTTCAGTGCACTATAGTTTTTATGCTCCTTTGTATTTTTTTATGTTCATTGCATTGCAGCTTTGTTCTTCTCTCATCTAAAACTTTGCTCTTTCGCATGTTCCCTTGACCTCTCTTTCCATGTGGTTTTCAAATTTCTTTTTACTATATGGTCTTTTTTAAAGGTTATTCGAGCTGCTACTTCTTTACACTTTTGATAGCTAATCTTTGATTATTTTGGCAAGGACATTGCGTTAAGTTGTTTTTTAGATTCTTGTGAAAATAATTATGAAATTATTTTTTAAATTTTATATAAAATCAACTTACTTACACTGTTTTATTCTCTTAATTTGTCTTTTCTTTTTATAATATAGTTATTAAGTTGAGTCTACCGTACTTATACGAGAAGACTAATTTTATATGATTTGAAATTAGACTAGAAAAATAATAGTATAATCAAGATTTTATTCCATTTACTTGTAGTAATAAACTAATGGGACATGACTTTCAATCCATTATTTCGAACATCTTCATCGTTAACCAATATTCATGAACTCTCTACAATTTCCCATTTACTTTATCATGTAATGGGCAAATTGTTTGTGACTTTTAGAGATATACCTTATATTTGAGAATATATACCGAGTCCCATGCTGCGATATAGGCTATCGGACAACTATTTGTGATTTTTCGACATGATTTAACCTTATTCTTTTTGAACACATTCATTATAAACTATTACCAATGTATCATGAAATACAGTTGGACAAATATAAACATTAAATTGATGTTTACCAAATAATAAGCAGTAATCTTTATATAATCTACGACTTGATTATAAATATGGACAGTAAATTTAGTATTAATCTTAAAACATGGTATGCTACAATATAAAAGAAAATAAAGGCAGTTGAAAGGTTTATTGCTATAAAATTTTTTCAGGCTAAACTGTGCATCCAGGAGTAGTTCTGTTGCAGTGTATTTGCGAGTTAGTGGTTCGTTTACCTTCGGCTTTCTTGTTAGTATGTGTTTGTCTTTATTTCATTTTTTATACTTTACTTTATATAATTATAATTTATACTTTGGTATTGAGGAAATCTTTTATGATATATTTTTTCATATTTTTTAATCAGTTTTCTGTATTTCATTTCTCGAATTTCGATTTTTCTTTCGCTACTCTTTTTTCTTTGTTTATTGGTTAAGTCTCTTTTCACTATTGGAGAGGTATTTAATTTCATACTGCACTTAAAAGTTTTTTTCAGATTAAACAGTGTTTGCAATTAATGTTTTACGACAGTCTGCCGATCCATAAAGCAAAAATCCCATCTCCAAGTCTACTCCAAACTCTTGACATCATGCATAACTCCAATATTTAAAAAGAAAATTCCATAATCGTAATCCAGCTGACAAAGTAGATAAGGGCAAAGACTATAGTTGCACTAAACTTACAAGATATCAAAGTTGAAGATAATATAAGACATGGTTAAGACATTCTAACTAATTTTTATATATATTTATAATTTAAAATGCTTACTGTTGCGCGTCGTATCACAACAAAATTTACCTTACTAATCTACTATGTAGTAGGGTAAGCAAGGATCGATCCCACGAGGAAGGGCTATTCTATTTCACACTACTTTCTAAGCATACATCAAACTAAACAATAAATTAAAAAGGAGTTTTATATTGGTGTTGGAAATAATATGTGAGGATTTATCAAGAATGACAATAATAATGCAATATATGGTAAAACAAAGCCTCCAATCTATTATATGATCAACCTTTTAACTTGACACTTGATCATTGATTCACAAATCAAACATTCTCCTCATCAATTGGTTAACCCCATGGATTTGAAACCAGCTTCAAATTCATGGACCTTTCCTAATATTGATTAACCTTGAATCTAGGTTCACTTTTAATCCTTCCTCTTATGGCTAACTTGAATCCTAGCAATCCAAATTCAAGCCTAGAGGAGCAATAAGCTATGGAAAGATAAAAGCTAACAACAATCAATAATAAACCCAGCATTCATTATTCCAATTGCATCTTCAAATCTCTTTGGATGTAAAAACATCCTCTTGCTACTCAAATTCTAAGAAATCACCAAACTCTAGCATTGGAGTTCAAAGATTAGCATGCTAATGAGCTACTCAATCAATTATTTGCAACTAATTAACTCAGCAATCCAAAAGACAAGATAATAAATATGATAATCATCTTTAAAGCTCAAGAGATAGAAGAACAATCAATGAACAAGAAAGCATTAAGAACAAGAATCTCACAAATGCAGAAAAAAGTGATTGAATCTTATAATAGATTGGAGTTATAGAGTTTTGCTTAAACGAAAATTGCAAGAAGTTCCAAACCCAGCCAAAAAGACTCCCTTAAGAACTGAACTAACCCTTCTATTTAGCTGCCTCTTTTCCCTTTCGGCTCTCTGCCTCCAATCTACCAGCCCATAGCCCACTCCTCATCAATAATTCCTTCCAGATGAGATAAGGAATCCTAAGAATAAAATAAACTAAAGTAGAGGCCATTAAGGAAAAGAGGGAGACAAGTCTGAGGAAACTGGGTATTTAGTTATGGCTCTTCTCCACTGAATCCCCGGAATGTGTTTTTCAAGAGTTTGATAGTGGAATGAAAGCATTTAAGTGGGTCTGCCGACATTTTGACTTTCTTAGCCGTCGACGTCTAAGTGTCTGCCCGTCGACGTCTCTGCTTGTTTTCTTCATATTTTTCCCAGCTCGATAGATCCGTCGACGTCTAAAGATGTGCACGTCGACGTCTAAGTGTTCAGCCTTTAAGTATTCGAAGTTAGAAACTTCTAGCCGTCGACGTCTAATGTCTAGCCGTCGACGTCTGGCATGATGAACTCCCTCGAAATGTTGGCCGTGGACGTCCAACTTCAATTCGTGGACGGTTGCTTTGAATTTCAGAATCATGGTTATCGAGTAGCTTGCCCGTCGACGTCTAGTGAGTTGGCCGTCGACATCTATGCAGGTGCAGGTGATCCCGTGTCCATTACTAGAGCAGCCGTCGACGTCTAATGAGTTACCCATTGACGGCTCTGCATGTTGATTCAATTAATCATGGAAATTGTCCCTTTTTAGTTCAAACTTCATTTTCCCTTTTAAGTACACCTACGAAGCAAAATTAAGCTAACTTAGGCCTCCCAGTATAAAAGTAGGAGAAAGAGGAGTGATCTTAAATCCCAAATTAAGCAATAAAAAGGAGTTTAACACTTACCAGTCAATTAAATAATTTGGTAAGTATAACGGTATAAATATACACCGTTGATCAATGGTATAACACATACCGTCCATCATTCATTTAATGCCTGCGATTTGATAAATGTTTTAGGAAAGGCATAGGCATTTCTCTTTTCATCAGAACGCATGATTTTTTTTTTAATGAAAGAAGACAATTTTCTTATACGCTGTTCTTATTACCCATGTACTTCATGAAATACCAAGTTTATTTAACCTTCCTACCAACTCTGCCTGTCATGCTCTGTAAGGCATCTTCTTATTTATATCTTGATTGATGTTTAATAATAGTACTCGGCAACTCACTTACAAAGATTAAAATGGAAGGCTCTCAGCATCATGATGTTGATGACCATTTTAGATCGAAAAACAAACAACTGTTTGATGATATCTCCGATCTATTTGTCCTGAAATCTCAGTACATACCTTCGTCAACTAACATCAATAGACTTGCAATCGATATTCGACTATCGCTACGATAGTCTGCTATTTCTTCTATTTTGAAGGTCAGATTTAAACCTATGCACCAAGCTAATTCCTATTGCAAAGCTATAGTACTTATTTAAATTGCTCTTCGGTGGCATCATTGTTTTTTTAAAAATAGTATTCTTCCACTCTTCAGTCCCACAGAGTATATCTGGCTATTAATTACATGGATCGATTTATATTTAGCCAAAGTTTTAAGGTAAGCACTAAACATCTAAATGAATGTAACATCCTTATCCATCTTTGCTTGAGTCCATTTATGTAGAATAAACATTAGCATACCACTCAATTTAACTTACATTTACAACTCTTCTTTTTTTACTTAGGACCTTCCTCTAAATTTGCTAGAGCTAATAACAATTCCTTGTATTTCACTGGCTACAAAGATGAATGAGATGAGATTTAGTCCAACTAACTTTTAGGTACACAACACGATGGGAATACTCATGTTTATATTCTTCCATCAGCTAATTTCACTTAACCTTGTTTTTATCTAAAAATCGAACAGAATGGAAAGGACATTTTCAATGCACAACTTCTCCAACGAATGGAATTTGTTATTCTTGACACTATGAATTTGTTAATGAGGTCAGTCACACCTTTTTCATTCATTTTCTCTTCAAAGAAGAAGATCTAGTCATCAAAAAAGTATTAAACGATAAAATAAGAAAAATGATTCTTGAAGCGATGAAAGGTACAACGGTAAACATTTCATGATTTATATATTTTTATCATAAATGTTAATACAATAACCAACATTATTAAAACCTTCTTTTGAAACAGATATCAAAATGTTAGAATTCAAGCCATCGATTATTGCAGCTTCGGCATGTTTGCTTGCCTCTCCCGAGATTTTACCAACAGCATATTCATCTTTTGAACAATCAATTTTCTCTTGTGACTATATCAATAAAGTAATAGCCCAAGATTGTTCATTTAATCTTTTATATTTGTTTATTTTGTCTTAATCTTTGACTAAGAAAACATTATTTTGGCATAATAGCCTATTAAAATGTTTGGATACAATGAAAAGAGCATTATCTAAAGAAAATACAACAGTATTGACAAATGAACAATTAGGCTCAGATAAAGCAAAAACCATAGCCGTTTCTACATCAGCTATTAAGACATGGAAAGAGGAAAGGGAACACAGTAGCTTATTATTATCCACTATCAAAACACTTGTTGCAATCCAAGAAAGCAAGCGGCCAAAATTGGAGGAACTGCACACCAAAACTAGAACAAAACAATAATTTCATACACAATAATCTCTTCATATATGGGTCTTGTATAGGATTACATCACATTACAATGGTTGTGTTGTATAAATTACTCTGTACCTAATTTCCATTCCTATTAAGCTTTTGCGATAACATATTGCAAAAAAAATTCTCGAGATTAAATTTTCTTTACATATATGTTTTATAACAACTAAATAGCTATCATATTCATAATAATAGAAATCATTGGTAAAAAAAATAACCATAATTAAATGAATCTTTAAATTTCCCTTATAATTCTATTGGAACATATAAAATTTTTTCTTGTTAGAAAATAATATATTACAATATTACAATAATTCTTTGTGGGTTTTCATAGTCTAACAATGTGGGGAAATTTTTTTATTTCAAAGACACACACACACACACACACACACACACACTCTGCTAACTAATTCTTCATTCACAAACCTCGCAAATTTTATTATTTTTTATGGGGTATCTTATATAACTAATTAAATTCAATGGATGATAAATAGGTTTCTATTCAAATGAATGACAAAGTATATGCAATTAGCATAATACAATATTAACTAACAAATTTAATAAACAAAATCATATATATTAGATTTTAAAACTCAGTTTACTTAAGGAATTTGCATTAAAAAAAAGGGATAAAATTAAAAAAAGTTTTTAAAAAATGGTAGCATAAAAAATGTTTAGAAAGTCGTGTAAATTGATATAGAATAGTGGAAAAATTAGTATAAGGAAGAAACATTAAAAAATAGATACAAATTGTATCAACATGAAGTTCGTCCCTAACTCATCCTATATAACAATTGCAATCCATCATTCCCCATCTAACAAATTTCTCTCCAAACATTGCATCGCTCCTCCTTTCTAATTATTCTTATATTTCCCTTGCTGGTCTTCAACTTGTCTCTAAAATCCATCTATCACCAATTCTATATAAACATTCTCCTACCTCCTTAGTTTTCCATTTTTTTTCATTTAACTTCTCACATATTGTCACGCCCCGACCCGCGGGCCCAGCCACGTGACAACTGTCGTACCACCTCGAGATGCGTGCCTCGTCAAGCGGGCAATCCAAGATGGCACAATGCATAAAATAAAGGGTATACGAGCAATATATGAAAACATATGAGAAATAATTTACAAAATATTATTTAAAATATTTATAAGTATAAGTGGCACGTTTTACGGTGCAAACATACAGCGGAAAAAGATAATATATATAATAATGTGCAATACTATTCCGAGCCAAGATTCACAAAGAAGGAAGGTGGCACCTACAAAATCGTGTCCGCAGTGGTGTACTGGGATCACTGACCACCTGGACGCCCGTCGTCCGTAGCTTGATGACTTGACAACAAAAGTGAATGGTGTGAGTACAAATATATATGTACCCAGTGAGAGACTCGGTTACAATGACCGATCACCTCAGGCTGGGGATATCAAATAATCCAAAATTCCATTTATTAAATCATTTAGTAAGATCATATGAAACCCCATGACCAAAACAAATATCAAATATAATTTGCATAAATGGGCTAGCTTCTGAAAATCGTCCCGAAGGTACACCTGTGCACTGGGTACCCTGCTGGACCGTCAAGGGCTATCTCATAATTCAAATCCTTTATATTTACTCATTGGCCCATTCCCTTGACGTTAGCCTTGCTGTGGTGGCACACAGCAACTGGAGCCTTGGTGAGTTTCCCTACGCGCCTCTCCCAGGGTTTCGTCTCACCGTGCCCCTCGATAGGCGATCCACGGATGAGAATCATACATGCTTATCCAACTCGGTCCACACTCCCACGTATATTGGAGCCCGAGGAGTCCACTCGTCCACTCATCTCTCAAGGGCATCGTACCCCTTATGTTCATATTAATAACAATTTATAAAGTCTTTTGAAATTCCCACCCTTTAAATCCTTTATAAACTTTGTGTGTGAGGGTGGACATTTCATACCCCAAAACGTTATAAACAATTTAATAAAGTATTTTATAAAGCAATTAAAAAATGGTTGACCCTCAATGGTCAACCACTATAATCCAAGCCACTCACAAGTAAGGAAGGTTTGTATACTCCCAAATAAATTCCCAGGAAAGCCTAAACTCGCACGCTAGTGCCCGATCTTGTACAATCACGTACCTAAATAGTCAAATTAAAATCTAATTTGATTAATAAAGGCAATTGGCTAACAATTAAACATCTAAACAAGATCTAATTAGAGTTTCTAAGGTCTCGGAATAAAATTGGACAAGTCCGGAGGTCAATTGAAGTATATTGGAGTCAATTGGGGTCAGGGCTGCAAAATGAACACTTTGCCCCTGACCCGAATTGGGGATTTTTCCAGCCGGGAAGATCCGGCTCCGGATCACTACTGATCCGACCCCGGATCCTCACGGCACCATGGTCGAATTTCGGCCTCCTTCCTTCTTCAACTCGGTTTGAACTCAAATCAACTCCAATCAACGTGAAATTCGAAACACATACTCTTCAACACTTAAACTAAGATCCTATAGCTTCAAGAACTGATTAAAACAACCAATCATGCAAGAATTTTGAATCAAAGCACTAAGGGTTAATGTGTTCCTGAGCAAAGTAGAATTTCTAACTTCAATCCATGATTTCTCTCAGCTCAGACCATGAAATCATGCGTATAAACTATCAAATTAAAGCTTGATGAGTCTAGAACAACATACCAAAATCTCAGACAATTCCCACGGTTGAATTGAAAGTTCTAGCTCAAAGAACAAATTATCGCCGAAAAGACAATTTTTGGAGATTTGAGAGATTCTTGGAAAATTTGGTGTTTTGATCTTCTAGAGAGCGAAAAGAGTTAGTGATGATGATTAATTGAATGTTTGAAGAGAGATTGAAGAGTTGATTTTGAAGAAAATTGAAGAAGAGCTCAGAGAAAATGAAGAACAAAAGAAGGGAGGAAAATGGGGGTCTCCGGTGAGCCGAGACCCCTTTATACAGATTGGATATGGCGTCGGATTTGATTAGGTTCGGCGCCGGAGTCAACAGAATTTAAGTTGACTTCGATCAACTTAGTTCAAACTTCATGGACAACGTGCCCAAGTGGGCCCCATAATTCTAGACTTCAATTTTAGGGTTTTTAAACTCGTAATTGAGCTAAAGGAAGTTCAAAACATCTATGGGAGGTCTAATTTCATCTTTTGACCACACAACTACACATAAATATAAGACTTGACACGTGTGGACTAGGTCCGGGCATGTCACATACTCTTTTCGCTATATTTTGATTCCATCTTCGCTACCCTCATCAACCCTTTTAACTTTTTTTTTTCGAAAGAAATCAAATCTAACTTATTGACACACCCGGACCTAATACAACTTTTTCATATAAACGGAATAGTATAAGATGGCATATTAAGTGGACAATACGTCAGTCCGGATGTGTCTAATTAAGAAGAGATGTGAAAATTAGGATAAGACGGTGTTGAAGGATAAAGTAATTAACCATGCATGGAACTTAGTAAATGCCAAAAGGACCTCCTATTAAGTCCTTAACAATTAATTATGGGCCTCGTTGGCACAAAAAATCAAAGGATTTAGCCAACGGGTGAAAATGGAAGAAAGTTGAAAAGGGGGAAAAAGTTTGACCCGGGGCCCGAGTAGACCCGGTGTCAAGCTCTTTTATAAATAGGGGAGAGCCGAAGCTTTTTCTTCATTTATCTTTTTCTTTTTTCTTTCTTTTTTCTCTTTTTCTCTTTGGAGCCAAATGGAGGCATTTTGAACAATTGGCAGATCCAAACAAACCGACCTGTAAAACAAGGTGAGTTTCTAATATGTTATTCTACTCACCTCGATCTACGTTATATTAAGTTTTCATGCATTTCCATGCATCGGTTTAGCTTAGATATGAGTTTGAAGTTTTTAACCAATCTAAATTTAAAACTCAGATCTACGGATATTGGGTTGGTGAAATAAGGTGAGTTTTTAATATGTTATACTACTCACCTTAATCTACGCCATACTCCAATTTTACGTATTTTCGTGCACCGGTTTAGAGTAGATCTGAGTTTGGTCAATTTAAGTTTAGATCTCAGATCTACGAAGATTGGACCGGTGTGTCTTGTTTCTGCTTCGATGAATCTGTCATGGACGCCATAAGGATCACCTATCTAAGTTTGTGCCTCGAAAGGAGGAGAAACGGGTGCAGAAATCGAGAAGGGACTGACCGAGTCCCTGTTTAGATATTTTTATATTATATTAATATATTTATATTATATTATCTCGCGGGAGTTTTTTTTGGGCCCAATTTCGCGTAGAACTTGGCCCAAACCAACGCCAGTGGCCTTTTACCTCCAAACCCGCTTGGGGCCCAGCCCAGTCCGGGTGTGGGGCCCACGGGCCCCCAGGGGCATTTTGGTAATTTTTGTCAAGTGTCCGATTTTAGCCCTGAAATCTCCCTGACACTTTTCTAAGCCCCGAATCATATCCAAATCTAGTCTTAGGTCATACTAAAGCCTCGTAGATGCATTCATAAATTTAATTATGAATGCTAACGTATATTTCCATGTATTAAGGCTCCGGTTGAATCGAGTGCGGCGATACTCTGGAGGTTAAAGTTATATGGAGCGCTTGGGAGTATACGAATCTCCCAACACTGTGAGTGGCCTTGTTTTTGGTGCTTAGCCACTAGGGACAAACATTTTTAAATGTTTTAAAAATATAAATTGTTTTAAAAGGTTTTACAACTGTTTTGGGATAAGGGTAATCCACAACACATACTTTTTATTTTGTGATATACCCACTTAGAGGATGGGATGATTTTAAAATATAAATACTTGTGTGTGTGTTTAAATGCCTTAAATATATATATATATATATATATATATGATAATATATGGATGGGATGCGAGATGAGCGATTGAGTGGGTTCCTCGGTGCTCCAATATGCGGAAGTGTGGACCTAGTTTGAGAGCATGCATGAGACTCAGCCGTGGACCGCCTATTGAGGGGTACGGTGAGCAGAGACTCTGGGAGAGGGGCATAGGGAAGCTCGCCAGGTCTCAAGGTAGCTGTATTCCACCACAGCGATGGACACCACCGAGGTAACGGGCTAGAGAAAGAGAAAACGAGAAAATGAATTTAAAGAGAAAAAAGATAGACCTCAGTGCAGTAAGGCATACGACCAGCCAGTCATGCCTTCAGTGTATTAGATGTCAACCCGTTTAGTATATTTTTATTCTAAAGGTTTTAAATCTAATTTTCATTTGGAGAACTATAAAAGAGATTTTGAAAACAAATTTATTTATTTTATTAATATTTTATTTTGGATAACCCCTGTTTTCCTTAACCCTGATGGAGATTCATTGAACCTCTGTCACTCACCTGTATCCAATGTGGTTGTATGCAGATCCCCGTACGAGTCAGCAAATAGATCAGAGGCTCACTTGGAGACGTCGGTGGCATAGACTTAGCGGTTTCCGTTGCGTAGATATTCCCTTGAATCAGTCCACTGGTAATTACTTTTAAAGTTTATTATTTTATTAAATGATTTTTAATTAAAGTTTTAGTTGTTTTGCAGCGATGGTATCCATTGCATGCCTTGAGGTGCTTCTGGTGCCTGACCGGCCGGCACGTACTTCGAGACAATGTGGCGGTTGCCACTTAGCCGACCCGGGCAGGTCGAAGCATGACACTTATTATCTTATTTCTTCGTAATTATTCATTTTCTTATTTACCTATTTCATAATATTCTTTATAATTTTCTCCTTTAAACATAAAGATATAGATTTTTCATAAGATAGATTAAAAAAATGTCTCTACAACCCATCTAACACCATTTCCTATGCTTCCTTTTTATAATCATTAATAGATTCTTTTACCTAAATCATTTTATGATAGTCAAATATAGAGACAAAAATTAATTAATATTCAAGGGATAATGAACAAGGTATTACTTTATAGCTATATTCACAAGACATAATTGATTCTTCAAGCCTTTCAATAGCTTCAATTCTAACGATTTTATCTCTATTTCAGAATGGCATAGTCATTCCATTTGAAATTTTAAGTTAATTGACATCATCCGTTTTGATACCAGAATTATTGAGTTGTGTGTGTCTGGTTTCTATACTTTTTGGCTATGGTTTCGTACGTTACGAATGGAAATAAATTATAAACATATCGTCCTACGTTATACCATGATCCATTGCCATTATTAATGAATTATGTAAATCGATTATACCATTGGACCATCTTCTAATATAGGCACACATATATTTAATGTAAGGGATAATAGTTTGTCTTTTGTTTCTATTCAATAAGGAGTCATATATTTCATGACCATCGTTTGGTATTAGATTGAAAATAATGTAGAGAAATTTGTTTAGAAATTTTTTTAAATACGTTTATACTAATTTCTAGGCAATATTTACAGTCGTTTTTAATTAATGCGTAACCAATACGTCTATACCTTGGTGTTTTGTTAATACAATTGTTTCTTCTGAGCAGCTAAGTATGGATAATCCTTCACAATCATTGTCTATGGCAACTGGAAGAACTATCTGGATAGAAAAAATGGAGCGAGCATTGCTATGCAGTATGGAAGCTGTTGTTCATTGTATGGGTTATGCACGAGCATTAAAGATGACCTAGAAAATAGAGCTTATTTACATTGTATTGTGCCCTAGGCAAAATCCTGGAACCGTGGCTATCAGGGAGAAGATTGATCAATTATGCAAAGACTGGAAGGTCGTGGCAAAAATGTTGCGGAATGGATTTTGCTACGATTGCGAACTTGGTAAGGTTCTTGGTGATGATGATCAATGGGATGATTGGTTGAAGGTATAACACTTTCTCCAATGTTTATGCACGATATGGCATTAAACAAGTATACGATATTTGTATTGTTATAATAATTATTTTTTTTAATTTTGAATGCGCAGAAAAACCCGATGGATGCCTGTGTTAAGAATCAAGTTTATCCTCATCATATTTAGGTGGGTTCAATTTGCAGCTACAAAGAAGAAAATAGGTCAAACGAGTCGGATCCATGGGATGGCATTGGTTCTGATTCCATGATGAATTTGTCTGATTGATTCATCAGAGGAAAAACTTGGCTTCCGAACTTCAATATTTAATAGTTTGTGTAATAGTTAAATTTTATGCTATGTAAGGCCTAGATGTTATCGCTAATCAACTGGTTATGTATTGTGATCTTTCCCAGAACTATTTTGTTGTATTCTTAACCAGTTTTATTTTAATGTTAAATAAATTAAATTAACTGGAAGCTTATACTTAACCCTCTGTTTTCGAGTTCAGTAGATAATCAAAAACTTCATTA
Organism: Microcos paniculata; assembly: GCA_030664755.1. NCBI lineage: Eukaryota > Viridiplantae > Streptophyta > Magnoliopsida > Malvales > Malvaceae > Microcos > Microcos paniculata. The sequence goes on from CP131463.1 coordinate 11,598,866, forward strand.
GCAGCCTCTTCTTTCTACTCTTTGCTCTGGCAGTCCATTGTAGTTGTAATGTCTTCTGTATTGATTATAAAGCTGAGTCCATTTATTCTTTGCAACTCTCTCTCTCTCTCTCTCTCTCTCTCTCTCTCTCTCTCTCTCTCTCTCTCTCTCTCTCATTATCGCCATCATAACCTATATTTTGATGTACCAAAGTAGTTTTAAGGAACTGCTTTTATCAATGGGGGCAGTGAAATCCTAAGATAACTTTTTTGGTAGATTTTTGTGTTATTTATGTTCCTGAGAAAAGTTTTATTGTCCCCATTCAATTCCACCCTATGATCAAGCTCCTGCTTAATTCAACTTCATGTCTGATTGATTCGTGTGCACGAGTCTGTGTTTTATATATAATTAATTATTAATTAATTAATATGGTAATGTTAGTCTAATATAACCTCCATTCATGGTTCTTCTTGAACCCAAGGACTGGAGGGTAACGTCGTCTCCCTTCCCATTTCCCTTTCGAATTATTAATTCAAAATATTTTAGTGAAAACGACGCCGTTATGGCCCTTGAAAACGGAAAAATTAAAAGGGTTGTAAATGGAGAGAAATAAGCCATCCAGAGGCTTTTGTACGAATAGAACTAGACACAAACGAAAGAGACAGAGACAGACAAAAAAAAGAAAAAAAATAGATAAAGAGGTAGAAGAGGAAGAGAGTCGTAAAGGGGAAAAAAGAGAGGGAAAACTACTTAGTTTATGGGTTTGCAAAGATGAATATAAATGAAAAAGAGAATGGCAACTATGGAGGAGAGACAGGGGTTATGGGTTTATCATGTTAAAGTTTATTAATGTTATGGGTCATGAGTTATGGATTTATTTTAAACATTAAAGTTTATTAATGTTATTCTAAATCATTCATATGTTTCTCATTTTAGTAAGGTTATTAACAATTATTATAATTATAGAAAATTCAAGATATGCAAATCTTGATGAATTGAAATATTCAAGATAAGAAAATCTTGATTAATTTTTAAATGAGATATAAACCTATTTAATGTTAAATAATATTCCTTTTTTAATTTTTAAATGGCCAACAAGGACATGAGCCTCAATTCCTTTTTTCTTATCAAGCAATGTGGCGTTCTATTTTCTCTGCATTTTGAAAGAAATAAAATCATCAACAAACAAACAATATACCTAAAGTCATCAACAAATAAAAGTCACATGCTACCTAATTTTTTTTTTCAACAATATAGATATTAGCCAACAATAGTTGACTAAATAAATTAATATTTGCTATGCAAGAAATTAGAGAGCAGATATAATTCCTTCTATGTACTTGGGGTCTATTTTGTCTATATTTATTAAGCATAAAAAATGATTATAAAGTCGTATAAATTGATATAAAAAAATAAATATTAGTATAAGGAAGATACTTGTTCTTTGTTTCTATTCGGATCAAATTTTGCTGTAAAGCCAACAATTGTTGACTTAATCAGCCACAAATTTGGTTTCTTGTTCTTTGTTTCTATTCAATGATTTTGTCCTTTTGTCTTTATTTCTTTTGATTTCTTCCTTCTTTTTAATTACGTTTTCCATCATTCAATCAGTTATGTCCCCTTACTTTGCTAACTCAGACTTAGAATGCACTATACCATGCGTGATAAACTTTGCTCTACTTATAGCAGCTTTGTTGTAAACTTAAGAAACAATTATATTATATCCATATACAAAGGGAGTAGCTAATTATAGCTTTTGACAAACGTATACTGTCGTAGTTTAATCATTCACTTTTGCATATTAGCCAACAATAGTTGACTTAATCAGCTATAATATTTGACACCTTTATGGCCAGTGCATGCAGGTCTTCAATGATAGAAAATGAATCTTTAGCTTCTATTGGTTTCTGACAAGGCTATTAAATTAAACTTATAAATTATAGATACTGATGTTGATGTGAATATTTAACAGGAAAGATTTCAAATTGACTGATGATATTTTTGCCTTACTCCTACCTGTACAATATACAATAAAAACTAACGGTCTCTCGTCATCAATATCTCATTCTCCTCTAAGTCAAAAAATACGGCTATACTTTATACAAACCAATAAATAAGAAGACTTTTTTGACCTCTTTCTACTATTTATTGGATTATTATAATTACTATTTATTTGCCTTAGCTGCTACATATTGACTTTAGAATACCATTGTCCCTAAAACCTGCCTAACAAGAAATAAAAAAAAAGGAATTGATACATTTAAAATAACTTTACTCATGTACTTCCTAAAATTTCCTCCCTACTTCATCTTATATAATAATTGCGATCCATCATTCCCCATCTAACAAACTTCTCTCCAAACACTCCTTCCCTCCTCATTTCCAATTATTCTTACATTTCCCTTGTTGATCTTCAACCTGACTCTACAATCCATCTAACACCATTTTTATATAAACCTTCTCATACTTCCTTAGTTTTCCACTTTTTTCATTTAACTTTTCATATATTCTTTTCACTATACTTCGATTCCATCTTCACTACCCTCATCAACCTATTTAAGTTTTTTTTTTTTTTTCCAAAAGATATCAAATCTAACTTATTAACATATTTCTTCGTAACTATCCATTTTCTTATTTACCTATTTCATAATGTTCTTTATATTTTTTTTCCTTTAAACATAAAGATATAGATTTTTCACAAAATTCGTTAAAAAAATGTTTAATGCTTTGAAATATTGATATTACGTTTGCAAATATTAAAATGTTAAAGTCAACATGCTCTTGAATAATATACACGAAAATCAACATTATATCGAATAATTTCAATCAAAGTATAATATTATCATAAATTTGCACCGTATTATTGTTTCAAAATCATGTTGGCTTTCGCTGATGAAGAGAAAAAATTTCTCAAACTAGGTAGGTGTACATGAAAACGTTTTTTCACCTTATTTTTGAGGTTGTTTCTTTCATTCACTATTACTTTTTTTCATGTCTCTCCTTTACTACTTATAAAGTCCATTCCATTTTCTTTCTTTAAAAAATTATTAAAAATATTAAAAATATTATTGGTAGGAATAAACCTACTCCACTTGAACCTAATAAGCTACAAAAACACCAAAATACATGAAATTAATTTTCTATTAATTTGTAAGTTATAAACTCCATGGACTATTACCCATTAGCATTATTTACACAACAATAGTTCAAGTAAAGAGGTCTTTCAAGACAGCAGGAGTACATGACAATGTCTTTTCACCCTGTTACAAGGCATACAAACTTAAGAGGGCCGATCCAGCGACTTTTGAAGAAAATCCACATTTGTTTGCATTTTCATTATGCATAGCATAATCATAGGAGATACTGTAAATGGCATGAGACTCATCATAGATTTGGTCTAGAGGCCTTTGTGCCTGCTCAAACATAGCAGCTCCATACAATTCTCAAACAATAATGGTTACTCCTATTGGTTTGCATTAATATGCTTGCTTATTCCATTTTTTATTTTATATTTTGATTATTAATATATTTTTAATAGATGTGCCTTTTAGCCATTTTCCTTTCCATAATTTTTTCATGTAAGGTTAGATATATATAATTTTAAAAATAAATTTATTGTATTATTATTTTGTTAAATTTTATCTCGAAATTATTTGTTAGAAATAACTAACTTATGAGCAAAATTGCTTCTTTCTTGTCACCAGTAAAAACATAATTAATTCAATAACCATACTGATTAAAATAATATTTAAAGAAGTAAACAATACTTTTACACAATAAAATTTAATAATAAAATAAAAAAGGTTATCCTTACATTTCTCTTTCACTGATTAGAATCTTACCAATCCAATTTTTCTTCTATAAAATAAACTAACGACTTAAGCTTCCACCATCTAAACTTACTCTTTCGCTCTTTTGATTTCTTTACAACTTTACCCCTTTTGAGACAATACATATATTTCCATTTTTTCCTATCTACAAGCTAATGGATCAACCTGTTCAAGTTTCATTTAAACCAATTCTACATGAGTTCGTCGAGAAAGTGAACTTTCTAAACCCAAACTTCGACTTTGACCTTACAGCGGGGAAGCTCAGGACAAGAGGTAACAATCAATGTTACGAGAAGTGAAAATAGCTTTGATACTTTTTTCTGGCACTTGACTTCTGCTTTGAAGATCCAATTACCTATTCCCTATCAGTTGTAAAATGTAATAGACAGCAATACCGAATGCACCCTTTTCTACTGAATGCTTTTGCCTCTAGCCAATGCCTTATATAAATAAAAAGTCATCTCATATTTATTACTCCCTCTGTCTCTATATATCTGTCTTATTCAAAAAAGTTTTTTTGTCCTTTTTTATCTTTCACTTTTAAAATTCAATAGAATATTAAGTAATTTTTTCCTAGCTTAACCCTAATAAATTGGAAAAAAGAATTATTAGCGAGAAATTAAACATTACAGCTGAATAGAAAAATTAGGTGAAGTGAATAGAGGTAACACTGAAAAGTTATGATAAATTTTGGTGAAACTCATGTTAACAACTAATTTTAACTACTTTTCTTAATATATGTGAATCGGTTATATTACAACATATATTAAGACAGTCATTCTACCTAAAAATATTAACTTTGCAACAACTTCATAATTGAAAGACTATATAGTTGCCTTTACTCCTACCTCTATATATTGAGAGATATATATCACTTGGTTACTCCTTCCAAATGCATAAACTTTTCCTTGCTCTTTTGTTATCTTTGACAAATTCTTGCTATCAATTATTTTTATAATACATTAATAAGTGTCATCAATGGTACAAATATATATATATATATATATAATGCACAGCGTTTAAACATTTCAATTATTTTATACAAAATTTAATTTATTTTGCCAAAAATTTTTTCTAGATGCCTCTCTAATTATATAAGAAAGTTGCCTTCCAGTATTTCTGCCCAGAGGTCTGCTGCCAGTACAGAGCACATACAGCCTTCATGCACAGTTCCACATCCTTCCCAAATGCTGCAAGCATCGTTGACCCACTATGATCATTGTTGCTATCAGAACCACCTATTGACTCACTACAATCATTATCACCATCAGCAATAATCTCTACATACTCACTTGTACAGATTGTTTTGCAGCATCCAATTTTCCTGGTCTTCTTTGAGGACAAATTCTTTACCGAAGTTTTTCCTTCAGATTGTCTCAGAGATACCAATCTCCGCTTTCAAGGACTTACAGTACTTCTGACATCATCAATCCTAGCGGGATGTAGCAGCCACCGTGCAAGTTATTGATTTAAAGTTTTTTTGATCAGGAATCACTTGCTCACAACATATTCTCCTGAGTTTACCGATTAAAATATTATCATCATCGTCACTTTCAAAGGATGGCCTTCTGGCTCCACATTGACTTACTTTGTAACTTACATGGCAACAGGAAATCTAGACCAAATCTATGATGAACCTCGTACGATTTACAATATCTCCTATGATTATGCTATGCAGAATGAAGATACAAATAAATGTGGACTTGACCGGAAAATCGCTGACTTGACCCTCTTAAGTTTGTATGCCTCGTAACAAGGCGAAAAGACGTTGTCATGCACTCTTGCTATCTTGAAAGAGCTCTTTTCTTGAATTGATATTGTGTAAATAATCCTAATGGACAATAGCCCATGGAATTTAACTAATGTTTGTGATGAATTCCAAGTTGATATTTGATTTGTTGAATTTGTGAACGTTGTTGTGTAAAGTTTCCTTTATTCTTTAATGGTAAAAAAATGAATCTTTAGCTTTTATTGATTTCTCACAAGGCTATTAATTATTTGCTTGACTCTGCTTCTAGAAATGTATGACTGGAAAAATAAAAGATTAAAACAAAAAAGAAAAATTGTATTTATATTTTCCCGCCCGACTTGTTTAATTAACTCTTCATTGTCTTTTTTTTTCTTTTAATATTAATTTAACCCGATTTCCTTAACCACCATCAAGTATTAAATTTAATTATATCGTAAACCCCGGGACGTAGCCCGGATCATTACCTAGTTGGTTCAAAAGCGATCCACTTTTTCATTCATTTAAATGATAAAAAAATATCCTTTATGATTTTTTCCCCTTTTCCCTTCGTTCAAGTCTTCGTGTTGGAGTCGTTCAATAAAATTCGCTCTTTTCCTAGCCCTTTGAATAAAGAGGAGGGATCCATTTATACCTGAAGTTTTACATCCTTTTTATAACTCGTCGCACGATTAATATTTTAACGATCCGACCGTTGAATTTAAAGATATATTCGAATCTATCATGCACGTAAAATTTCAAGTCGATCCGATACTTTTATGATATCGATCTAGACTCTAACATTTTTAGATATTTTTAATATATATTTAACGGTGAGAAATTCTATCGCTTTAAAACATATGCTAGACATTTTAAATCAACTCGAAATTTTGCATGCACGATGTATGCGAATAGAGTATGAAATTTGACGGTCGGATTAATTAAATATTAATTGTACGTTAAGTTACGAAAGGGTGTAAAACTCTTAATCTTACACTGGGTGTCAAATGATCCCTCTTTTGAATAAATTGAGACTTGAGTTGAGAACATGGTTGACACGCGTCAGAAAAAGAATGTAAGGAAATAATGATGACAGCTCACCTCCAAGTGACATTAAACTTACTCTTTGACAGACGCCCTTTAAGGATGCATTTTAGACAGCTCGTTATGGCCATGGCGGTGCTGCTGCGCGCAACCAAGTGTCCAAAAGCAAAATCTCATTTCTCTTTCACCAATAATAACAAGTATTCTAATCACCAAAATCCTCTCTGTCATATTCCTTAATTTATTCAATCAGCATATTTCTAATAATTATTACCATATCAATATATTAACCGAATTTAAGCTTTAATTATTTATTTATTTATAAAAGGTAAGAGATAAAAAAAATCTCTATTTTTGGTTAAGTTGATGCTTTGCGTCGCCTTTCGGTCTCTGTTTGCAAATTCAAATGTGGAAGCTTTTTAGGGTTTACTGCTTTTTCCTCAGCTTCCTTTACCTGGTCTGCCTGATCGTCTCTGTCTTTATAGGTACGTCGTCGTTTTCAGTTCCTGAGATGAGATCTCTGTTTGCCTTTTTTTTTCCCCGGAATTTCTTTTTGATTTAGTTCAGTTATACTTGTTTAGAAAGGTAAGATGGAAAGTAATTGAGATCTGAGCATTGTTTGAAGCTTTGTTTTGCTGTCTGTCTTTCTCTGATCATTTATGCATGCAATGGGTGCTTTAACTGGAAAAATGCCTCAAAACCTCTCCGGTAGTCAAGTATGGCATAACATAAGACTGAGATCCAAAGTTTTTCCTTTTATTAATTTACTATTGTTGTTGTTGTTATTCTTCTTAGTTTCCATTAAAAATATTGAGTGAAGGGTTATGCTTTTCTCTCAACTAATCACCTTTCTGTATGTGAAGAGGCATGGTTTTCTTTTGTCTACCATGAAACTGATTTAATGACCTTACATCTTTGGAAAATCCCAAGTTGATTCCATGTTCTATACTTAACTCGTGCCCGGCATATGATAATATTTTTGTGTGGATAATATTGAGAGTATGTTCTTAGTTAAACCTTTTCTCTGGATGTAATATTTTGTTTCTCTTATATGTAGTGCTTTCCATTGGATTGTAATGTCTCTGCTCTTTTGCTCTTTCTTATCAGCATCTCCTCCTGCTACTCTGGGTATTCATGTAGTCTATTCTCTACTTATTTTACCATTGATGCCATATCCTAATGTTTTCCTGATCTATGAGGTTTTGTTGGTTGCAGAGTAACAAATGAAGCTGTATGCAATTTATACTTGCTGCTGATAAGAAAAAAGCACTGGCCAACCTAGTTCCCGTCTTCTATCAAATGTATGTGTAGTTTCTTCTAGGAGATGAGGAGCTGGTTTACTGATAGAATGACCCTTTATTTTTGCTTTACTTATTCTAAGGTCTTTCTTTCATATTGCATCGATGCTCATAGTTATTGCATGTGGTTATCGGCTGATTCACTTATTGTAATCTTGTTCTTTGAGTGTTAGCTTTCTGCTTGGATTATTCTCAATGCCATGTCTTATCTAAATATTTATACCTTGGACTTGTGAATCCTGTATGTGGTGTTTGGTGTGTGATTGTTCTTCTTCTTTTGTTTTGGACAGATGTAGGGTAGTTAAGAGTTAACTTCTAAAGGGGTTAATACATTGGTCACACAGTAAAGTTCTGATTGAATTGATGTAAATTGAAATAATCTAAAATCTGGTGTGTATGCATAACATGGTAAGCAGGCTTGCATGGGTAGGACCTGAAGAAATATTATTCTGAGTTAGTTCAAATGTGTTTATGGAAGATAGGAATGTAGACGTGGTTGCCAAAAGAGATGACAATTATATAAATAAATAAAGTCTGCTGTTATTTTCTGTTAGATGTTGGTTCTAACCTGCTGCACGCATTACTTAATTTCTTGCCATCTTGTGATATGTTCTTTCTATTTCCTCTTTTTTTGGTTGGGGATGGGTAGGGAGGTTGTGGGCTGGGGTCTGTACTAGTTTGACTTTCTAAGGACTGCAATCATGCCTGTATCTTCAATGTATGCCTGTATATATACTTACATTTAAGTATACGTACATATAACCTGACATTCAATTTTTATCAAACATTGGGAATTTGTACCACCTCACAACACATAGATATTGCTTTATGCCCACTACTAAGTTAGGTAGTAACTGCCTGGCCCTTTGTGTACCTTCATATTTTGAGGTTTTTGTTACTGATTTGAGGTCATAGGTCCAGAGACTAGTGTTTAGAGCATCTCTAAAAAAATTGTATATGCCAGCCTAATTACAAAGAAGTACCCTGTGGGTTAAGGGCTGAAAGTCCATAAGTGCATTTATAGGTTGAAACTGAAGCATGCACTAATGCATAAATGAAGGTTTCATTAGAAGTGATTATTCTCATCTGAGTTTCATTTTACGTTACTTTATAACTTTAGCTTGAAAGTTTGTTAGTCGCATTCATTTTTGAACTTATATGCATGATCTGCTACTGCAGTTTTCTTCCTGACCTTTTGATGTTGTATTTTGTCTTTATCCTTCGAAAGTTTGTTAGTCACGTTAATTTTTGAACTTATATGGGCCATGATCTGCTATTGAAGTTTTCTTCCTGACCTTTTGATGTTGTATTTTGAGTCTTTGTCCTTGTTTATAATCTATTTATTTTAATACATTCAGAAATAATCAGAAAATATGGCGGCTGAGCTCGTGAGTTCTGCCACAAGTGAGAAACTAGCTGAGATGGACTGGACAAAAAACATTGAAATTTGTGAGTTAGTTGCTCGAGATCAAAGGTATGTATTTTTTTTCCTTTATTCTTTATTCTTTATTTTTTATTTTTCAATGAAAATGATCATTGAAAGGTTAGTTGAAATTGGAGCTTGATAACTCATTCTTCTGGGTTGCCTATATTCCATCATAACTTTAATTTTCCTTGGCATTGGTTTATGCTATTTAATTTTTTTTTTCCCATACAGGCAATCGAAAGATGTTGTTAAAGCCATCAAGAAACGGTTGGGGAGCAAAAACCCTAATACTCAATTATATGCTGTATTGGTGAGCACAGGCTATTTTGATTTAACATCATCTGAGCTTAAATTGTTCTATAGCTTGTAATCTCATTCTATAATACCTAATTTTGCAGTTGTTGGAGATGTTGATGAACAATATTGGTGAAAATGTTCATAAGCAGGTGATTGATATGGGCATTCTCCCCATTCTTGTGAAGATAGTGAAGAAAAAGGTCTTAATTTGTTCCCTTTTCTACAATTTTTGGTCTTTCACTGATTTTATGAAACTATGGTGGTCTCCTTATTATTCTTTCTTTGCTGCAGTCAGACTTGCCAGTACGAGAGAGAATATTTCTGCTTTTAGATGCTACACAGACATCCCTCGGTGGTGCTTCTGGAAAGTTCCCTCAATACTATTCAGCATACTATGATCTGGTGGTAGGTACTGACCTGAACCATTTGTAACCCCCTTATTTTGTTCATTTATTGATGGTTCAGACAAAGACTGTCCTCTCCTCTCTGGGAAACTAGGACTAAGATTATGAGTTGCATACTAAGTCTTTTCTCGTTTAGCGTAATTGGTCACCCAGTTACATGCGATGCATGTAATACAGTGCGTTATTAATAATAAAAAAATTTTAAAATTTTAAAAAAAGTTAATTTGGAATTATTTGTCTTGTTAGTCATTAAACTATTTTCTTTAAGATGTAATTTATAATATAAAGTTATGATGAAAGTAAAAAATTGATTAATTACTATCAATGTCATTTCTGAAATTTGCTGGTTAATTATTATCAATGACATTTCTGAAATATGACAATTGATTAATCACTATCATCACTTAATAAATATATAAAAATCTCTGGTAAGTATATATAGTTTAACTAAAGACAAATAGAGAATTTTAATTTAATTCAACAGTGGCAACGGCATTTCTGAAATATAGTAGAAAAAAGAAATTTTAGGCAATTCAAAAGTTTGACAACATTTGTACTTATATATATATATATATATATGTTATAAATAAATTGTAGATAATGGCGTTAGTCAAAGCCAATAATAGATTCTGGCCAAAAAGAAAAAAGGAAAGCAATCCAGTAATAGCAATTTGAATTTTAAGGTTGCTGCATTTAATACATTTATTGTTTATATTGTTTGAACAAAATGCTGTAGCTGAACTATATGGCGTTCATGACTAGCCATTTAATAGTATGAATATAGGTATTCTTGTTATTGTTATATTTGTAATTTCTTTTACATGGTGATGGAGCAATGAGGGGGATGGTCTCCATTATACTTAGGCTTTGCTTGGTATGATGGAAAGAAAAAGGGAAAGATGGAAAATAGGAGGGGTAGAAAAATGAAAAGATAGAAAAAACATTTTTTTTTCTAGCCTTAGTATGTTTGGTGGGAAAGAAAGAAAATTTCATTTTCTTTTTTTAATTGCTTGGTAGAGTTGAAAAATGGAAGAAAAGAAAATAAAAATAATATTATTTTACCATTATACTCTGCAATTTAAGATAACGAGGTAAATTTTAAAAACAGATATGTGGACAATCTAGAATCTATATACTCATTGATTACATCACTCCCATTTTCTCTCCACTAATCTTTCCAACTTTGAAGTGATTTGTTTTTGTGCTTAAGGAAAGAAAATATCTCTCTCTCCCATTTTCTTTCCTCCATAATCTCTTTCCTACCAGGTACCTTAAATTTTGTCTCTCTCCACTTTTCCATTCGCCTCTATCCATCTTTCCCATTTTCTTCTCTACCAAGCATAGCCTTAGTTTGTAAAGTCTTTTTGGGCAAGTATTTGCGTATTTTTCTTCAGCAATTTAGTTTTGCTTATTTTGCATCTCTTTGTTCCAGTTCTTTTTACTGTATGTGGATTTCACTACTAAGTCACTTCCTCAACCTAGAACATAAACAAACCTGATCATTCTTTAAACCTCAATATGTATGTTTGCTTTTGAATGCTCTCAAAAATGTGTATGGCTGTTTCACTATCTTTTATGACTCTGAAGCACGGACACGTCAAATATGGCCACGTACCAGTGTCGAATCTGTGTCGGACACAGGACACCTGTGGACACAGCTGCATAGATGTCCGATAGTTACAGACACGGTTAAGATAGTTGAGGGGCCTTTTGTTTCATTTTTCATCCTCCAAACTAGGATCTATAAAGCCCAAAGAGATTCAAGTTCACTATTATTTTGTTGACTAATGGAACTTTGAACCTAGGAGAGGATGAAGATGGATATTAGAGACGGAAGAAGGTGGAGATGGGAGAAATATTCCGATGAACCTTCTGTTTCATCTTCTAGTTCTTTTTTTATGGCAAAAGTGCTCTGTTTCTCTTATTTGCTGCTTTTTCTTATTTACAATGAATAATTTTACCTGTAAAACAATATATAAAAAATAGTTTTTTTATCACCGTATCCCGCCGTACCCGTGTCCTTAATTTTCAAAAATTAACGTGTCACTGTGTCTGTATCGTGTCGTACCCGTATTGCGTGTCCGTGTCCGTGCTTCCTAGTTTTATGATCTGATTTTTCTCTCTTATTTGTTTCTAAATGCTTTCGAACTTCTCAGCAATTCTTGGAACCCTTTAAGTATCAATGTCCTAACAAGTTGAGTCTTAAAGTGCAGCAAAAATAAGTAGAACACCTTCAACTGCACATTTATATCTTTAAATCCAAATTTCTGTTTTATTAGCTGATGTGAAAACTTCTCTATAAATTTTGTTGAATCCATCTTATGTTAATATTTTATATACCTAGAAGAGCCCTTTTGTCTTATCATATTGCGCTTCTTTTGACTTGTTTCACACCTGTATGCAAGTAACCCATTGAGGAGTCACCATTACTTTTACTTCTGTTATTATAGGACATTGATTACTTGTTCTTACCATATGAGTGGATTAGAAGTGGAGTGAGTTTGTTGAGAATCAAGTATCATGGTGTAAGGCATATACTTGTTGCACACTCATTTTTTAGCACGTTCAACCTATAAGAGATACTTGTTGTAAAATGCAGCTTGAGTCCAAATGGATAGAATAGAAGTGTTGTTTTCTTTATTGTCCAGTATTTTCAAGGCATTGGTGGGATTCATGAGCTATTTTTTAAAGTTTGAAGTATTTATTATATTAAGTTACATGAGTAAACATGTAATTTTTTTCTACTAGCTCTATGGGGAAAGATGAACAGGTTGGTTTGCAGAAACTCTTCCCCTTGCTTTCAGTAGATTTGTTTCCATAACTTTCCATTGCTGTAAAGTATGCCTCTTATGAACATATTCTTTATAAAGTTAGGTGTTTTGTCAAATAGCAATTATAATCTTGACTATGTTTTGATATGTACTTAGACATAAATCTCTTGCATAAGTATTTTCCTGTTCTTTCATTCTTGATAACGCGTGCAATTAGCAGATACAATTATGGTGAATATGATGGTAACTGCATATTTCTATTTTACTTAATCCTTTCAGAGTGCTGGAGTAAAGTTTCCTCAAAGTTCTCAAGCTACACCTTCTAATCCGCCTACATCACTGGCAAATAAGAATAACACACTTAGTGGGGAACTTGCCTTTGCCAGACATGAGGCAGTTGCACAGCAAGCAGAGCCTAAGACTGTTCCTGAGTCCAGGCAAGTTTTTCTTTCTTCTGTGTCCATGTCATCTGGCCTATATTTGACTAGTCATTCCATTGTTCAAGAGGTTTTTCTTTTTCACATATTTTAACTGTACATGGAGACTAGTTATTCCATTGTGTAAAAGCTTTTCCCTTTTCCTTTTTTTTGGTTCAGTATATACTGTACAAGTGTTAAAACATGAATATCCATTTAGCTTATTCAAAGCACATAGCTCCCCTATAGATAGAGCATAACGTATTTGAGCTTCTTTATCGTCAAAAGTGCTTTATTCAGTTTCTGGGTAGTGGGATGTGTTGACTTGTTTTGGCTATATCTTAATTTGGTTTCTGTTTAACTTTTATTTTTAATGCTCGTTTTGGATTAAATACATTGTTAATGTATTGAGATGTGAAATATTTCTTTTATCAATTATCATAATCATTGTCTTGCCTGAGAAACGAAATTCCTTTGTCTTTTCTTCTTCGACAGCATTATTCAGAAGGCTAGCAATGCGTTAGAGGTTTTGAAAGAAGTCCTTGATGCAGTTGATGCTCAAAATCCAGCGGTATGGGTGACATTTCCTTGTTTACATGTACAGTGATCGATGTATTTAATTATCATCAGATGTATATATGAAATTTGACTTGTGATCTGTAAGTTTAACTGCTATGTTATGCTTGTTTAGGGTGCAAAGGATGAGTTTACACTTGACCTTGTGGAACAGTGTTCATTCCAAAAGCAACGAGTGATGCATCTTGTGTTGAGTTCTCAGTAAGGCTGCTTAGCAAGTTGGAACATATTATATTACAAATTCTTAGAAACCTGACTGTTGTTTTATTTTGAGGAAAATATTTTTATTTTTTAATCTGGTTACCAAGTTGTTATACTTGTGAACTGTCTGAACTGAGTTACTGAGTTATTAAGCCAAATTTGGAGATAATTTATTTCTCGTCTTCAAAATGTTAGGATGCATATGGTAAATTGTTTACGTTTTCAGTGCACAAAGCATACATATAAATCCAATATTTGGTATTGCAACTTAGTTGGATGCTGTCTTTTATTTTTTTAGGGATGAGAAGGTGGTTTCTCAAGCAATTGAGTTAAATGAGCAACTCCAGAAAGTTCTTTTGAGACATGATGCTCTTCTCTCGGGCAAGACTGCAGTTTCAAGTACGCCGGCATCAACTACAAACCATTTCACGTTAACTACGAATCATTTTGAGCGTGAAGAAGAGGAAGAAGAGGAGCCAGAGCAACTTTTTAGAAGGTTTCTCTTACTTTTCATGATTCAAACATTCGTAGGACATAAATACAATTCTCTCTTTATCGGACTTTTGATGATTCATAATTTTTTTTCACTTATAGACAAGTTATTTTAAGTCAATAAATAACTTTTTGTTTACTTTTTTAGTTAAGTATTTAAGGGAAACAAGAGAAAAGGAGTACTAAAATGGACAGAAAAAAAAAAGAAAGAAAAAGAAAACCTGACATTCTTTTATCAATAAAAGATTCAAAAGCCGCTCGATCCACTAATTCTTTTATTTTAACTGCATACTTTTTAGGATACGGAAAGGGAAAGCATGTGCAAGACCTGAAGATGAAGAGTGCTCTAGAGAACGGCCACACTTGGGTTTGTTTGGATCATCGGTTCCTGAAGAAAAGGAAAGGCTAAACCGGCCACTTATTCGGCCATTGTCTTTGGAACCATCATGTGAAAATGGTGCAAATCCTTCGGCTGTTGCAATTCCTCCCCCTCCAGCAAAACACGTTGAAAGAGAAAGATACTTTCAGGAGAAGAAGGTTGATGGTTCTGCGCTGGCTGGTCATATGAGAGGCATGTCATTACATAGTCGTAATGCTAGCAGTTCTCATAGTGAGAGCATGGATTTTAGTGACTAACTATAGGTTGTGCTTTTACAATATCTATTTGTGGATATGTTAGTTTCTTGCTTATTACAAGTGAAGATGGATTTTCATTGCTAGCTAGTGCCGTCAGGTGTTGGTTGAAAGAATGACTGAACCTCAAGATATTTAATCATATAAAATGGTCTTTACATACACAGCCTTCTTATTAGTCGCTCACTTGTGCCTTGTGTAGTCATGTCGGAGGGTGGCTGAAAGTTATTGCTATTTTCATCGTGTTCTTGTGGTATTTTCTTCGTGTAGTCATGTTGGCGGGTGGCTGACGGTTTTTGTTATTTTTATTGAGTGCTTTTTGCTTTTTCTTTTCTTTTGTTTGGTCATGAAGGGTAGCGGACCGTTGTTATTTTCATTGAGTTTCTGTGGCGATTTTTTTTTTAAATTAATATATTCATTTATCCTTTTGTTTCTAAGGTGTAAGAGTGGGTTGTAAAGATGATTCTTTTTTAAAAAATTGTAGTAGATACTATTTTGATGGCATGGATAATTAGTAAAGGTGTCTAAGTCCGGGCTCGGGCCCGGCTTGGACATGCAACAAGCATTTACCTTGTCCAAGTTCGGTCCGGTCTGGTTATTTGAGCCTATAGCGTTGATAAAGTCTGGTTTTAAAATATAAAATTAAGTCCGAGGTTCGTCTATTAATATTTTTCAAAATATTAATTTTAAAAATTAATTTATATCAATTTATAATATAAATAAAAATGAATCAATATATAATCAAAAAATTATCATTCAAGACAATTTTTATAAAGTTTACAAAGTCTAAATACACTAAGGGTTTGTTTGGTCCGATTAGAGCTTATAACAATAGTGTTGTTTCAGTAGAGTTGTTTTATAAGTGTCGTTTGGAGAAGTTAAAATAGTGTTTGACAAATTCAACACATAAGTGCTGTAATATGTAGAAATATTTTTTATAATAATATTGTAAAACTGCTATGAAATGTTAAAATTGCAAAAAAAGATTTTTTTTGTTTAAATATTTTTGAAAAAATTTATTACTTTTTACACGTTAACTAATATATATTATTTATATAAATTATATAATAATAAAAATGATAAACAAATATTTTTTAATTTATAGATTATTTTCAAATCATTTTAAAAATAATTTATGTATAAATTTTCGATCAATTGAAATTCTTATATACACACACACACACACCCCTTTATTACAAAAAAAAAATTATGAATAGATAAATTTAATGCACATTCAAATAAAATATAATAATATTAAAAATCTAAATTATAAATTATAAAATAAAATAACTATAGGTAAAAGTGAAAAAAAGGTGAAAGGTAAATAATATGGTTGCTTTGTTAGATGGGAAAAAAATATAGAGATATTTAAGATATATGAAAAAGTTTCATTAAAAAAAACTAGCTACCCGCATAAGCCCAAAAAAGTAATTTTGGAGAAAACTTCAAATTGTAGCTTTGGCAAGAAGTTAAAAAACTGCTTCCCTAATAAGTTAAAAATTCAAAAGTCATACACTCAGACGCATAGCTTCAGCTTCTAGAGTAGAGAAGCCTCTCGAAAAGGTGGGTTAAACACCCACTAATATATGAAAAAATCAATATCATGTTAAAAAATTAAAAGGAAAACATCAATATCAATAAATAAAATAAATACATAAAATACATATTTATAAAACGGGTTGGATCGGGTCGGATTCGAACTTTTATACTTATGATCAAGCTCTGTCTGTTTTCTAAATGGGTTTTTGAATTTTGTCCAAACCTGATCCTTAAATTTAAAATTTTATTCAAACTCTTCCAAATATCGGACAGACTTATAGACTTAGACAGATAGCCCGACCCTTGGACAGCTCTAATAATTAACTATGGTTGTTAGGGGCTGTTTGGTTTTACGTGGGGCCTGATTACCGCGTTCTGGCACATGTTCGGAATCGGATATTTCATCTGGACATGCCACATTGCATGCAAACGTGGCGTGTTTTGTCCCATGTTTGGTTGGACCATGGTACTGCTGGATATTTATTTCCGACACAGTGGGGTTTGTCTATCCATCTGTTTGGACACCGCTGTCTTGATCCGGTAAAATTCGAAAATGCCCCTTCATTTTAATTATCAATTTTTCATCTTTTAAGCACTCTCACCTTGTTTCTTGTCAAATTACAAGTATTTTCACTAATTTTTCATATTATTTTATACATTCATTTTATCATTCGCAATGTAAGAATTAATAGAATTAATTTAATTAACCCCTTGTTTGTTTGGCTCTTCTCCAGGTAGATCATGAAACTTAGGTAGGAGATGTATCCATTCAGACTTCAATTCGAATGGCACTTCCAATACTGGATATTGAATACAGAGAGGATGATAGTTGAGATTAGGGGCAGCTAATTCCTTCAAAGTACGGTTATCAACAGGATTTTGTTCAGGATTAGCCATAAAAACTGTTGTTTGAATTGTTGCTGGAAATTGAACAGAGGATGATGAAGCTAGGCTGATTCTGAGCTTGGCTTTTTTATCTTGGATGAATTTTCGAATATTAGCCAAATTAGAGTCAGATTTGCTTGATTGCATAAAACACCTACAAGAGAAAGCAGGGGATTAAAAGGAAACAAAGGAAAACAAAGAAATTAATAGAAAGATAATAACTAATCAGAAAAACTAAATGAACAGAAAATAAGCAAAGTAAATGGCACTGCCTCCTCGGCAACGGCGCCAAAACCCTTGACCGACCGTCGTCAAGCCTGTCAGGAGAATAATATTTCTGCTATAAACCAATACTAAGTAGTAGCGGCAAGAGCAGGTCGAATCCACAGAGAGGCAATTAAATGGATTTACTATGCTTATAGATTGAACATTTAACAAGAATATAACAAGGGGGTTTCGAGGTAAAGCAGAAATAAATGAGGATAGGAATATAAAAAGGCAGTATAAATAACTAGAAAAGAAATTGAAAAGATGAACAGTGAAATAAAAGAGATTGATAATAATGAAAAGTATTCATTCTATCATTTGCTAATTATAAGGGATAAAAGAACAGTTAGATCCCAGGCTCACTAACAACACAATTAATCAATCAAATGGCATGCTTATGAAAATTAGTACTAAAGATTCCTAAAATTCATATTGGTGACTGAATAGCCCAACCTAGTACTATCGATTCCTAGACTAGTCCTTTTTACCTGCACCGAACCAACAATCTTTGCGATGATGATTTACGGATTGAATAAAGCATTTAGCAATGAAAATCAGTACAGCATGCAAACAATCTGAATATACTTCGCGTCTACCCAGTCATTGAATATTTGAGATCTGTAAGAAGCATCCTACGTCTTCCCTTTGTTCTAAGATTAAGGTTGGCTACTAAAGATTCACAAACACAGAATCTAACCATAGATTTTACCTATTCCTATTTCATGAGTGCACTCACAAAATAGAGACAAGAAAATCATATTTTCATACAATCAGAGATATCAAAACACTTGACAGATTAATCGAAATGAAGAACAAGAGCTTCACTAACTTTGCAAACCCTTATAATCAACAAACAATAGAATGAATTGGGGGTTTACTCACTCATGGATTGAGTGAGAAACCGAAGATTCAACAAGTAAAGTAAAGGGAAATGGAGTAAAAGAACTAAATGAATATAGATTCAAGAGAGAAAATCTCTCCGAAGATTGATTACAAACTCAGAAGTTTTTCTATTGTTTTTCTCGTCTCTCCCCTCTCATCTCTCTCTCTCTTCTCTGAAGAGAAAAGAAGGTATTTAAACCACTAGATTACATGATTGCCCTCTTAACCTAATTGATGACCAAAGGGGCAAAGGGGGGTACTAAGGTGATTTCCTGGAGCGGCGCCATTAGGAAGTGGCACGGCGCCGTTCTAGTGTGCAGATGAGACGCCCAATTGGAAGAAGTTGGAACGGCGCCATTAGGGAATATGGAACGGCGCCGTTCGGGTCCTTCACTTAGCAACTTTGCTGACTTCTTCACTTCTTCAACTTTCCAACTTTGAAGTGTAACGGCGCCAATATGGAATATAGAATGGCGCCGTTCGGTTCCTTTGGTGCAATGTTGTGCTCGGCCTTAATCAATTGGAGGTGTGACAACGCCATCTAGGGTGTAACGGCGCCATTAGTGCCTCCCTCATATTGGACATTCGGTGACACACCCGGACCTAGCATGAGTTTTCGTACTAACGGAATAGTGTAAGATGGCGTTTTAATTAAATGATATGTCGGTCCGAATGTGTCTAATTAAGAAGAGAAGTTTAAATTAGGATAAGACGGAGTTAGAAGAAAAAGTAATTAACCGTGCATGGAAATTAGTAAATGCCAAAAGACCTCCAATTAAGTCCCTAGAAACTTATTATGGGCCCCATTGGCACAAGAAAGCAAAGGATTTAGCCAATGGGTGAAAATGACAGAAAGTTGAAAAAGGGGAAAAGTTTGACTCGGGGCTCGAGTAGACTCGGTGTCGGGCTCCTCTATAAATAAGGGTGAGCCAAAGCTTTTCTTCATTTCTCTTTTTCTTTTTCTTTCATTTTCTTTTCTTTTTCTCTCTGGAGCCAAATGGAGGCATTTTGGACAATTGACAGATCCGGACAAACCGACCGCCAGTTCGAGGTGAGATCTTGGTGAGTTATTCTTAACTCCTCGATCTACGTTTTTCTAAGTTTGTATGCTTTTCCATGCATTGGTTTAGGAGGGATCCAAGCTCAAAGTTAGGTTCAGCTTTTAACTAGATTTTAAGTTTAGATTCGAGATCTAGGAACTTTGAGCTTGTGATTCTCGTTTTTCTTCCGGTAAACGTGTAGTGGATGCATTAAGGTACATGCATCTCAAATTGTAGCTAAATTGGTGGACGATTGCATCGGTTTTCGAATTTTGAAGAAATTGGAGAAATTTCAGGTTTGAAACCCAGAATAGAACCGGCGCCGTTTCTGCTTCCCGGCGACCAACCTTCGGGTCGAAGAGAACCAGCACCGGTTCACTCCAATTCCAGCGCCGTTTCTGCCCTTTAGGGGCAAAATGGTCATTTTACGCCTCAAAACCCTATTTGACCCCAAATCAATTCGGAACACTTACGAGTCTTCTAAACCTCATTCAAACATCATCTTAGGTCATATTAGAGCCTCGTAGGTGCATTCATAAATTTGATTATGAATGCTAACTTATATTTCCGTGTACTAGGGCTCCGGTTGGATCGAGTGCGGCGATACTCCGGAGGTTGAGATACATGGAGCGCTTGGGAGTATACGATTCTCCTATCATTGTGAGTGGCCTAGACTTTTTCTCTGTTTAGCCACTGGGAAAGGGGGTTTGAAAAATGATTTTAAAACATAAATGATTTCAAAATGGTTTTGGTATGTGGGGAATCCACACTCACACACTTGTTTGTGATATACCCACATAGTGAGTGGGATGTTTTAAAAAGGAATATAAGGCTTATGTGTGTGTGATTATATATTTTTAAATATAAATGTTTTATGTGT
Source organism: Microcos paniculata (assembly GCA_030664755.1). Lineage (NCBI taxonomy): Eukaryota > Viridiplantae > Streptophyta > Magnoliopsida > Malvales > Malvaceae > Microcos > Microcos paniculata. The sequence continues at coordinate 11,619,452 of CP131463.1, forward strand.
ATATATATATATTTTTGAAATATTATTATTATTATTATTGAGGGTGCGATACCCTTAGGAGATGAGTGATTGAGAGGGTTCCTCGGAGCTCCAATTTGCTGGAGCGTGGACCGAGTTTGAGAGCATGCACGATTACTCAGTCGTGGACCGCCTATTGAGGGGCACGGTGAGTCGAGCCTGGTTGGGAGAGGCGTGTAGGGAAACTCGCCAGAGCTTCAGTTCATTGTGTTCCACCACAGTGAGGCACCACCGAGGGAACGGGCTAGTATATGAGATAAAGAGAAAATGAAAATGAAGAGAAAAGAAATAGCCCTCGGTGCAGTAAGGCATACGACCGGCCAGTCGTGCCTTCAGTGTATTAGGTGCCAGCCCATGAGTATTTAATAATTTTAAAGGTTTTAAAATTTATTTCTCTTTGGGAGAATTTCAAAAGAGGTTTTAAAAAAATAAAATTTATTTTGTTTACTTTAATTATTTTATTTTATTATATTTTGATTACCCTGTTTTCCCTAACCCTGATGGAGACTCATTGAATCTCTGTCACTCACCTGTATCCAAATGTGGATGGATACAGATCCGTGTGCGGAGTCAGCTTTAGAAAGGAGGCTCACTAGAAGACGTCGATGGCTTAGGTTTAGTGGTTTCCGCTGTGTAGGTATTCTTTTAAATTAATCCACCGGTGTTGCTTATAATTTAAATATTTTATTAAATGACTTCTAATTAAAATTTTAGTTTTGTTTTGCAGCGATGATATCCATTTCAATGCCTTGCGGTGCCTCGGATGCGTGGCTGCAGACACGTACTTCGAGGTAGCGTGGCGGTTGCCACGTGGCCGGCCCGGGGCGGGTCGGGGCGTGACATTAGGCCTTGGCATGGTTGAAGAGGAACGGCGCCAATCTACCTTGTAATGGTGCCGTTAGGTCTCTTGGACAAGATTAAGTACCCGGATAGGAGCAATAGGTGTGTAACGGCGCCAATCTCATCTTGTAATGGCGCCATTAGGCTTTGTTGAACATCTCTCGGGTAGCTCCATTCATACTTGCTCTAATCAACCTTCAAATGTTCATTATCATCATTAAGCTCCCTAATTGACCTGCAAAGATAGAAACAAGCTTAATGAGATAATTAGGATTATGATAGCCATAAAACAAGATTGATTAAGCACAAAGTGGATGCATTAATTTATGTCTATCAGAAATCCATGAAAAATGAAGTAAAACGTGTTAAGATGAGTAGGATAACATACCAAGATCTCACCTTGATTCATCAGTCGATTTGTCCGAATCAGCTTAAAGTCAGAAATTGCTCCAAGAGACCAAAGAAAAGGAGAGGAAGAGAAAGAGAAGAGAAAATGAGGGGGAGAACTCGGCTCCCCCTATTTATATGCAAGCCCGCCACCGGGCCTACTCGGACCCACGCTAGACTTTCCCCCTTCTTTTCAACCTCTTCTAATCTCTATCCTTGTCCTAATCCACTGACCTTTACTCCAATGGATATCTAATCCATTGGCTATGGACTTAAAGAAGTCCAATTAGTGCTTCCATGCATGGTTACTTATCTCATCTTCCAACTTCGTCTCATCATAAGCTTACCATCTCTTTATAATCAGACACATTCAGACCGACGTATTGTTCAAATTAATACGCCATCTACACTATTCTGTTTGTACGGAAATGTTGAAATAGGTCCGGGTGTGTCAACTCTCCCCTCCTTCAAAGAATTTCATCCTCAAAATCATCAAGAAAGCTATGGGGGAGTGATAGGCACTTATTTCTCTTACATTTTGTTGCTTATCTTTGATGATTTAAGTGTTTATAATCTCTAACTAAGTTATTTTGAGTGATTTTATGTCGTAGGAAGCTAAAAGGAAGCTTTGGAATAAAAGCTGTTTAAATCTGGAAATTTGAGATTTTTCCTGTACAGATAGTTTGTAAAGATGGCCAGATTTGACATCCTTAAAGTACTTTTCTGAGCTCAAGTTCTTCATCAAAGTTGTAGAGAACATCTTAAGCTTTTTGGAATACTAAATATTGTAGAAATCGGAGTTCGTTTGGGCAGTCAAAAGGCCAAAATACAGAGAGGTCTAGAATCCCTGCGGAAATCTAAGATTAATTCCTATTTTGGGATTTGTAGCAATTTTGGGTTAAAGATGGACTTGAGCACATCTTGGCTTGCTTGGCCATGATTCTAGACATGTTATTGAAGATATTTAAGCTTGGCCCAAGTCCTAGAAACATGTGGACCAGCCCTTGAAGAGAAGTCCTAATTGGAGTAGGAAAACCCTTCAGTGAATCATGTGCATGGCATGTGGATTGTGCTATCTTTTCTCCTACTTGAAGAAGGATTTCTAGCTGCTGAAAAAGGCTTTATTTAAGCCTTATTCTCCACAAGATTGAAGCTCAATTATCCAAGTGCACTAAATGAGCTCTTGTACTTACTTAGTTCCTTTGTAAACGCTTTAACCTAGTTAGTATTTTTTTAGAATTAGGTTTTCTTTTCTTGCAAGTTAAGTTTAGGGCTATTGACTCCTCTATATAAAGAGCCTTAGCCACCACTTGTAAGATGTCTCATATTTTTTTCTTTTAGAGACCAGTCTCATCTTTCTTTGGGAGACTTTATCTTTGTAATTTTATTTTTACTCTTTCTTTATGTTATTCTAATTTTCTTTTTCAGTTTTGAGCAATTCTGAATTCTTGGAGAAGAAGATTGTGAGGCTATTTTGTGCTTAATGTCTTTATCTTTCATGTATTCTAAATTCTTCTATGCTTAGTGATTCATGATTGCATGTTTTCTTCTCTAGAAAGGCCTACTAGTTAATTGAGCATGTTAATTGATTGCTAGATCTAGGGTTATTTATCCGGAATTGTAAGTAACTCTAATCACAAGTGGCAAATTAGATAGAATTACGGTCTCATACATCTTAGTTACTTATCTATGGGGAATTTAGAAATGGATTAAACAAAGTGCGCTGGTGTAATTTTGTTGTTCATATTGGCTAAGATCTTTCTAGTGTTTTCATGCTTTTATTATCTTTAAATTCATATTGCTGGGATATTGGATTGAGTTAATGAAAAGGGTCTTTTTAGGAAACTCGAGTACTAATTAGACTAAGACTAAGGAAAGATAGGGGTTAATAAGAAAATTGAGTACTTTAACCTAAGCCAATTGTATGCAAAATATAAGGTAATTATTAGATGCCTATGATCAATTTCTCTAATCCAAGGGTGAAGATTGTTTTAAACTGAAATTTTCTTTATATTTATTATCTTTCTTTAATTTTTTATTTACTTAGTTTAGTTTTGATTTCCCAATTCTATTTATTTTATTTTCTTTTCGTTGCTTACCTGGATTAGAATTTGTTAGTTTCTTATCTAGTCCTTGTGGGTTCAACCCTTGCTACCACTATATTATAGTTTTAGTAAGGTTAATTATATTTTGGTGATTTACGACCCATCAGGGAGATTTGGCTTCTATTCCAAGCCTTTCTCTCGTTTTCAAATAGCGTACACACCACTATTCACTGTTGAACCTTCTCGTTTTGTTACTGATACCAATCGAATTACGACTTGATCTCTTCCGATCATCTTCTCTCAAGAACAGCCTTTTCGCTCTTCTGTTCTTGAGTTTGAACTTCGTCTTTTCTTTAGCAGAGCCTATTCTTATCCATTTGTGGCTTAGGCTCGCTTCACTTCAATTGTGCCATTTGGAGGTTCTTCCTCCACTTCAGCTATGCTTACTCGATCCTCTCGCTTTGTCCTCATCCTTTCCTTAAAGTCTCTCCTAACGAGACTATCCTCTTATTACTTCTAAGGTTGCACTCCTCTTATTCTCCTTAGAAGTCTCTTCTTCATCCTTTAATATTGCCTCTCATTCCGAGGCTTTTTTTCGACGTGTTCTTTATCTTTTCGACGTCTTATACCCATCTTTGTAACCAAGATATCGGGAAAGACTTCATATTAACTCCCTCGCCCCTAAGGCGAGATGTGTGGTGAGTTAATTTTGTCCTTCCTTAAACTTGGTCTTTCTCATCTATTTCGTTTCTTGATTCCTTTCTCTTTCTTCTTGATATCTTTCTCTCTCTTCACATGGCATATGAGTCGAGCTCTTGGCCATATCATATCGAGGAATCAGAGATCATGCCCTCTCGGCTATCACAATCTGACTCACTCTCTGACCGCCCATCTTTATCTCATACAGGCCCTTGGCCCATCTCATCTTTCATCCTCTATGGAATGGAGAACTCTGGGAGGCTTCATGCTCTCCCTAATCACACACTGGGTTGGTCCTCTCGAGTGGTCATCACAAAGATCCTCAAGATCTCGATCTCTGATGTTCCCTCGCATGGGGACGCCTTACATGGCTCTCAAATCACTCATAGTTGAGCCTCGACTACATTATGCATCACTTCTAGGTTTTTGGGTACAATGCTAAACATAGAATATAGAAAAGGTGAGACTGAAACCCTCAAAAGTTTAAATGTTAATGAAGCTTGGAGGTTTATTGTTGGGTTTGATAAGGATTTCCTTGCTGATACTAAGAATAGAATTATCAAAGGAGCCAAGCTAAGAGTGGTTTACCCTCTTGTGACTTGTTCAATTTGTTGTAAAAGAAAAAAAAATTATATTTCACTGAAAGACTTATGGCTACTCTACTGATGCTAGAAAAGGAAAAAAGTGAATCTGAATACTATCATTCTTAGATCCTAGAAGAAAATTTCCAAGAAGGTAAGAATGAAGGGTGGCTATGCCAACATTGTCACCATGATTACTACCAAGAAAAATATGCTAGAAGTATATGAGGATGACTTAGTTGATTAAAGAGTGTACTTGTCAAAAATCAGTTTGAAAAGATTTGATTCAAATGTCCAAGAAAAAAATAGGTGTAAGTAGGGCATCTTCTATTAGTGGTGGCACAAGTGCGACCAATGTTGTGTTAAACTAGTTGAATGAGCTCAGAAGATTTATGGAGAAAGAGTTTTTGAGGTTGGGTGGTAAGATTGATAACCTGGATATGTGGTTTATACCTAACACTTTCAACCAAGTTACTGAAGAGGAAGAGAATCCTGAAGAACCTAATGAAGATGACAATGGTTCAACACAACAATTAGGATAATGATGACAAGCAAACCACCAAAAGTAAGGAAACCTCTGAGAAAGAAAATGAGAATGAGAAAGAGAAAAATGAGGAATCTGTGAAAGCTGAACAAACAAAGAAGATGAAGATGAAAATGAAAAATCAGTCGAAATGGAAAATGTTCTAGCCAAAGGAGGAGAAGATAGTGCTGACAATGAAGAAACTTAAATTGTTGCTGACATTGCTAAAACTGAAGCTAAAAATGAAACTAAGAAGAATGATGAAGGGCTTTCTTGAAAAGGTTATGGCATAGAAGCTAAGAAAGAAAAGGAAAAGGAAATTGAAATTGTAGCTGCTGAGGAAGTTGTATTAGCTATAGTGAAGGATATTGTGGTTGAAGAACATGTCACAAATGGAGAAGCCAAGGAAAAAGAAAAGGTGGAAGAGAAGCAGGACACCCTAAAAAAGATAAAAATGAAAGAAACTGTGAAGACATACCTGAAATCTCTGCCATAAAAGCCTCACAGTAACTCAGGTCTAAGCCCTTGAGCTCATTCCTAAACCAGCTCCTAAGAAGCAAAAAGCTACAAAAAAGCAAAACCGAGCTGTGAACCCTAAAGATGAGGCTCTGTTTGTATTCCTGGTTGGGATTAGTTTTTGTTACCTCTGATAGTGATCAAGATTAGAGAGATCTTTTTTACATGCATATCCCTCATTTGCATTACATCTTAGTCATGTCTTAGGGCATCTAGTTCTATGCTTTTGATGAGCTCTTTGAGCTATTATGTCACATTCTGACCCAAACATCAAGAATGTGACAATTGTCACATGCCATGAATTGCAAATGGCGTGTCTTACCCGCAGCACGAAGCCTACAAGGCTTATAGTATCTCGAACATGTTTTTGGAAAACAATTATAATTCCCTATATGAAAGTAGATGATATACTTTACAATGTACAGAAATCTCTAATTTTAATACAATTAGTTATTTCATAAAAGCTCACACACACACACACACACACACACACACACACACACACACACACACACACACACACACACACACACACACACACACACACAACCGCCTTTAGAAAATATAGACACGTAAGTAATTAAGAAAATTCCAAATATGTGTCGGTGGATCCAACAGTGCCAATATATAAAATAAGATGTGAGAGGGTCTGGTGTCGAGTCACAATCTCTACTAAACTGCCTTCTAGTCAATAACTACTAGCCTAAAAGTTAGATAGAAAAGGGGAATAAGTATATGAAAATATACTTGGTGAGTGGGACAAACCAAATCTAAACAATTAAGGATGAGAGCATGCAAATTCTAAAGCTAGGCACATAAAAATTCATCATGTCAATAAATAGTTCATTTAGCATCTTATCCGTAAGTATATATTTATTTATTCTAAAAAAGAGAGAAAATTTATATTAAAAGCTAAAATTCATAACTCAATGATAAATGAAAATAAACAATAACTTTGGGAAAAACATATATTTGGGCTTGCAGAAAACCGTACTCAAACCTACACCAGCCAAGATGGGGCTTCAACCAGTCGAGGGATTTTTCCTTAGTTTCTTTAGTTTAACAAAATGCCCACCCTCGATGTTGGCATGGGCCTTCACTGGGGTGATACATGGCTATGTCCATTGTACTCTTATAGGGACCAAATAATCACATCAACAATACACACATTAAGTCCCATGTATCATCCATCCCATGTGAGAGTGAGTCAAGCTTACTCACGACGCCTCTATAATATCGGACCGTGAGAAGTGCTACTGCAGTGACTCACAACTCATCTACCAAAATCATGATAAAATATAGATAAAAGACATCATCATCCTTCCACATCCTTTGGTCAATCGGTCCAACACAAAATCATGAATCATATCAAGATCAATCCATCAAAATATGTTTGGTCATCAAAATGATGGATTTAAGTTTAAATACATTAAAATCATTAAACTTAAAAATTCATTTTTTAAGAATTTCGCATGCTCTAAATCAAGTCTAGTCACATTGCAAAACATCATACTGAAAAAAAATATTCTTTCAAATGTAAAATATTCTAAACATATAAACATCTCAAATCTATTTTCCTTAATTATTTAATTTAGTAAAGTACTCACAAATTTTGGGAGGCTATGCACTCCCGCTACTCTTCTTACTCATTCTCCTTGAAGGAAGGCTCACCACCTGTGTGTATATTTTCAACTAACATATTAGTAAATGCCATTGGAAATAATTGTTGGATTGCAATGCAAATGCATTTTGCTAACTAATCAATCTAGGGTTCAAAAGGCGAATTTGTTTTCTAGAGCTTAAATGAATCAAGTTAAGGTGCAAGCAAGTTTGTTTCGTCTAACAAAACTTGTGTACGACCTTATTTTGGTGCGTATATGTGTAAAAAAATTTGGACGATTTCACCCTTAAAGTGTGCTAGGTTTGGCCAAGAGTGTTTCAGAGTAAGGGATTCGGCCATTTTGATTTCTTAAGCTTAAACATTGCTACAAGATGGTCACAAACATGGAAGAAACCGATTCCACATGTTTATAGTAGGTATTTAAAGCAAAAAAAAAATGCTTAAATTCAAAGGGTTTAATGTAGTCACATTTTACTATAGGCTTCCCATGATAACACCAACTATCCACATCAATTTCTTATTTCATTTATGACTTGTGTAAACCTTGAAAGGCATCCAATTAGGCCTCTACATTATACTTGCTCAAGGTTACAACATTATGCCATAATATGGGTTTACTCTATAGCTACCATGCCAAGTAAACAAAATCCCATTTTATGGTTCATTTCACTTTCTTATTTCATATTAGTATAATTTCTAACATAAAACCATGATCTTATTGGAAGAAAACTTCTTTTCTCCAAAATAGCATTTATGACGTTGCCTTTCTCTACAACTACCAATATTAAAATTCCATACTCATTAGTTCACATCCCTTTCTAATATTTCTTTCCATCAATTTCTTAGTTCACATCTCTTTCTAATTTTATCACCTACATTTATGAAATAAAATGCCATACTCATTAGGCAAAATACCATACTTCTCCTTGGACCACAATATGCCTCCTAAAGTCACTTAACAGAACAAGTGCATTGCCCAAGCCTTCTTACATCAAACTAAGTATTCTTATATTCAAATCATCATCCAAGAACGCCAAATATCAAATTATATTCTAGCCTCATTATGCAAAATCATAGCAGAAAGTTGGAGTAAAAAATCTAAGTTTATATGCATGAGGAGGAAACACCCTTGGCAAAGGCCGACTGAAACGGCTCTATTTTGGCACAAGAATTTTGGCTAAAGGCTCCCAAATTGGCAAATAAGTGCAGTTGGTATTGTGGGCTATTTGGGTGAGTTTTGCTAGCTTCAAAACCTTAGTTTTTAAGTGTTATGTAATATACATGGGGCTGGTTTCATGTAGGAGAAGGTGGGATTCAAACTAGTTCAAAAACTTGAAGTATTATTCCTCATGCAAGGATTGCATTAAAATTTCAATTAGTCTATACCATTATATTAAATGAATGCGTTATGGAGGCCATATGTAGGATAAGAGGAGAGAGAAAAATAGTTATAAGTAATTTTAAAATGATTTTTATATTTTAAATGTATTAAATATTTTTTAAGCTATTTATTGTGTTTGTGGAATGGAGAGAGAAAAATGATTATATTTAGTTGGATTTTTTTTTACAAAAATTTTCTTTATATTGGTGTGTTATTAATTGGAATGCTTTAAATTATTATAAATATTGAATTTCACAAGAAAATACAATACATTTAACCTATAATTTTTCATTTTTCACAAATTTTCTTTTTAAAAATTTATTGCTTTTATATTATGTTTAAATTTTTTGAAAATGTCAACTTTTGTACTATTTTTCAAAAATTCGTGTAGGGTCCACCGATTAAGTAAATGTCGGTTTAAATAGCTATTTCACGACTTTAGTGTGTCTAAAATATTTTGAAACTGTTACCGTATTTTTCTGAATCCTATAGCTTAGTTTAAAAATTCACCAAAAAATATGTCAAGTAATCAATGGCATTTTCGTAAATTTCTTAAAGTTTTGGTGTCTTGTGTTTACATGAATTTTTACGTCACGACAGTTTGACATTTAAACTGTTTTGACTTGTCTACATGTTAACTAAATGTTTTAACTATTGAACTGGATAAAAACTGTATGAGGGAAAAATGTATAAAATGACCGTTTTAGCCTTGCGACCCTTGGAGTGTATTCTAACTTAATAGAATGCATTTCAAGAGTTGCGGCGATTGTTACGTGCTCGATCATGGTGTCGGGGCGTGACATTTTTTACCTCAAATGTTTATTGAATTTATCATACATACATCTAGATTTCTTATATAAAATAGTACAATTTCGTATGTTATATTATGTTTATTTTTTAACCTCCATCAGTCGACATTGTTTGAGTTTTCCTCTTACCATTGCTATTCTATGCATACTAAAAAACAAATCAATACTATTTCATCTATTGTATTATGTTTAATTTTGTAACTCGAGGTGAAGTAAATTTGCTTTAACAATTGTTGCTCCATGTACAATAAAAAAATGAATTAGTCCAGAAGCTACGCAAGGGGGTTCTTCTCTAGTTTATTGATTGTTTTCATGTGTTTTATAGTGAGTTTGGCTAGTAGAAATGTGCAGAAAACTATGGAGAAGGAAATAATGAAGGGTATAGGACATTCAAGAAAATACTAGAAAGCTTGTTGGAAGAAAAATGGAAAAAGGTAAATGGGGAAAGATATTTGGCAATGCAAGGAAAAGGAAGAAAAAAAAAATCTTCTACTATTAGACATTTCTAGAGAAAAGGAAAAAAAAAACTCAAGAATTAGGATGGCAAAAATACCCTTTATGAAATTTATTAATGACCATTAGGACCCATAAGAATAAAATTAAATTTTTAGTTAGATGCAAAATGTTTTTGTCATGCCCCGACCCGGAGGGTCGGCCATGTGGCAACCGCTGCGCTACCTCGAGGTACGTGTTGATCGGTCACGCACCTGAAGCACCGCAAGGCATAGAAATGGATATCATCACTGCAAAACAACACTAAAATTTTATTAGAAACCATATAATAAAATAATTAACTTTAAAAGATGTACCAGTGGACTAATTTAAAAGAATACCTATGTAGCGGAAACTACTACTCCTAAGCCACCGACGTCTCTTAGTGAGCTTCTGATCTATCTGCTATCCTCGTACAAAAATCTGTATCCATCCACATTGGATACAGGTGAGTGACAGAAGTTCAGTGAATCTCCGTCAGTGGTTAGGGAAAACAAGGGCAATCCAAAACATAATAACAAATAAATATTTTTCTTTTCAAAATCTCTTTTCAAATTCTCCAAATGAGAATTTGTTTTAAAACTATTTAAATAAATACATAAATAAAATGGGCTGGCCTCTATCATACTGAAGGCTCGTTCTGTCGGTCATATGCCTTACTCCACCAAGGGCCATCTCTTTTCTTTCTAAAACATTTTCACATTTTCTCTTCCTCTAGCCTGTTTCCTCGGTGGTGCCAATCGCTGTGGTGGAACATAGCTATATTGAGCCTGGTGAGTTACCCTATGTCCCTCTCCCAGGGTCTTGCACTCACCGTGCCCCTCGAAAGGCGGTCCACGGCTACTTGGTCTCTGGCATGCCTTTCACTTGGTCCACACGCTCCCTCATATCGGAGCACCGAAGACCTCTCAATCGCTCATCTCGCTCCCATCCGCATCAAATATCATATATATATATATGTATAAACATATATATTTAAAACGCATAACATAAATATAAGTACACACACATAAATCTTTATACTTTTCTTGAAAACGTCCCACTCTCTACGTGGGTATATTACCAAGCAAATGTGTGTGCGTGTGGATTCCCCGTATCCCAAAACGTTTGAAAATCATTTGTATTTTTAAAATCCTTTTTAAAACCTTTGGCCTTAGTGGCTAAGCAAAGAAATCTAAGCCACTCACAGTGTTGGGAGACTCATATACTCCCAAAGGATCCACGTAGCTTAACCTCTGGAGCATCGCTGCACTCGATTATCCGGAACCTTAATACATCAAATTATGTGTTAGCATTCATAATCAAACTTATGAATGCACCTATGAGGCTCTAACATGACCTAAAAGGGTGTTTGGATGTGTTTCGGGGCTTAGAAAAGTGTCCAGGAAGGTTTGGGTCAAAATTGGACAATTGACAAAAAATTATGAAAATGCCCCTAAGGGCGATTGGCGGTCCCACGCGGGACTTTGGTTTTTAGGCCACTCCTGTGCGGTAGTGGGTTGGTTCCATCGCGGGACTTGGCCGAAAAGTCACTTGCGTGCAGGAGCAGTCTCCAAGGCTCTGGAATCGAGCCATTTTCTCGGTTTTCGAGCCCATCGTCCCACGGTTAGACTCGAAAATCGAGACAGACATTCCCCATGTTTCCCAAGACATGTTTACCGAAAGAAAAGTGAGAATCACAAGCTCAAAGTTCCTAGATCTCAAATCTAAACTAAAATCTAGCTAAAAAGCTAAATCTAATTTTGAGCTTGGATCTCTCCTAGACCAATGCATGGAAATGTGTAAAAACTTAACAAAACATAGATTAAGGGGAGTAGAATAACATATTAGAAACTTATCTTGATCCTTCGGTCGGTTTGTCTGGATCAGCCAAAAGTCCAAAATTGCTCCGAGATAGCCAATGATAGGAGAGGAAGAGAGGGAGAGGAAAAAAATGAGAGGGGAGAGCTTAACTCCCCCTATTTATAGGTAAGCCCGACACCGGGCCTACTCGGATCTCGGGCCAGACTTAATTCCCTCTTTTCCACCTTTCATAATCTTGATCCTTGGCCTAATCCGCCGACCAACTCACCAATGGACATTCAATCCATTGGCTATGGACTTAAAGAAGTCCAATTAGTGCTTCCATGCATGGTCACTCATCTCATCTTCCAACTCCGTCTTATCCTAGTTCTCACTTCTCTTCTTAATCAGACACATCCGGACCGACGTATTATTGAGTTAATACGCCGTCTTACACTATTCCGTTTGTATGAAAAAGTTGAATTAGGTCCTAGTGTGTCAGTTTTGAAGGCCAAATCTTCTTGTTAAGTGCTCATGGAACAGTTACTAGTCAATTGAATAACTTAACAAAAACTGCCTTAACTTTCAAAATGAAAAAAAAATTTCCCTAGGTGAAAATCATTCCTAATATCAATATAAACTAATATAGCTATGAAGATGTACTGAATATTGCAACAAGTATTTTGCGAATTTTTATGCGATATCCCTTATGAACTAACTGAACATGCAAGAAAATTTTGGGTGGAGCCAATATTGAAAAATCCTTTGACACCCTTTGTAATGTCTGGCCTTTAGTTAGCTTAAATTGGAGCCGTAGACTATTGTAATGGATAATTTCTATGTTTGATGTGAATGCAAATATGTTCTTAGCAAAAATAAGAACAACTTTTACCTAGTAAAATTTTTTCTTATTTTGAAGAACTAGACTTTTTTACATCTAGAACAATTTTTGACCAAGGAGATAAAAGTCAACATTTTTGTACTATTTTTCAAAAATTCCGTATGCCCCTTTGAGAATTGGTTGTCTCTTATAATCTACATATTTTCACTCTTTAGCGTATTTAAGAATTTTTGAAATTATTACAGTATTTTTCTAAACACTTTAAGTTGATGAAAATATTGCGAAATAAAAACGTCGCAATGTCTAATGGTATTTTCGTAAATATTTTTAGAATTATGAATTGAATTTTTTTTACTGTTAGCAATTTTTTTCTTCAATATTGAATGGTCCCCCACTATTACATACTATTGAAATTTGAAAACTGCGTGGTTGCTGCATAAAAATCTAATGCAAAATTAACATTTTACCCTTGAGAGACCTTAAAGAGTATTTCAACACCATAAAATGCATTTCTTTAGATTGTTTACCCTACTAGTTATTTTTTGACTAATTAGTCTTCCTTTTATAAAATTTAGTAAAATAATTTAGTTTTAAAATTTCTTCCATGAAGTTCCTAATTTGAAAATTTCTTTCGTAGGACATAATGGTAATTAATGGATTTCATAGGGTTATTTTTGTCATCCAAAAAGTCTTGATTTCTCTAGAGAAGTTAAGATTTTTCAAATAAGATTTTTCCCTTTCCCCCTTTTTTCTTCTTGTTTGGCCAAACCTCCCTATTCATGTTCTTCTTCCATTTTTCTCCCACTAACTTCTAGTTCTTTCTTATTCCTTCACTTCATCAATTCACTTTCTTCTCTATAATTTTCCCATTAAATTCTACTAACCAAAAACTATCATAAAACCTATAAAACAATCAAAAACTACCATCAAACCTACAAAAATAACCACTCCATCAAAAGATTTCTAGGTGTAATTTTCAAATTGCTTCAAGTTAGCTTAAGTTCATTTTTCAAGGACTTCAAGTGGTGTTTTCTCTTCCTTTCAACTTGGTATGCAAACTCATCTTGAAAGCCTTTTTAATTTTAAGTTTTCTTCATGTAAATTTATGCAGGTTAGCTTAATTTGTGGCTCCAAAACCCTATTATGTTCTTGCTTAAGGAGGCTAGGATACAAATTGATAATTAGTGTTCTTGAATGCTTAGTTTGGTGTAAAAACTCTTGGGATGAGGCATTTACTTTGTTAAGTGACTTTTATGTAGAGAAATACCATCCTAGGAGAAGTATGGTATTTTACCTAATAACTATGGCATTTTATTTCATAAATGATAGTTTGGTGAAATTAGAAAGAGATGCGAATTAATAGATTGATGGAAAGAAGTCTAATATTGGTAGTTGTAGAGAAAGGTGACAATATGTCAATAAGCATGCGGGTGCGGGCATGCACACGGGCACATTGCCATGAGTGTGGGCAATTTGGCCTAGAGTTGCCTAGATGACACCGGAAGCTTACAGAGGAGTCCGAAAGGTTTCGGAAGACTATGGAAGGTTTCAGAACATTCTAGAAGCTTGTAGACGGTTCCAGAAGGTAGCAGAAGTTTCTAGAACATTAAGAAAAGTTCTAGAAGTTTGGGTCTCTAAAAGGTTCCGGAGGACCCTAGCAGATTCTAGAAGGCTCTGGAGGATTCTAGAGCATTGTGGATATATCTAGGCTTGTATAGAAAAGTCTAGAACTCTCTAGATAGATATAGATAGGCATTATCTAGAGAGAGTGGATAAGCATTATCCATAAATATAAGGATAAGTTTAGGAGAATGTGGTTAGGAGTTAGCCACGTGGCGTCAAAGGATTGTACCATGTGGCGCGATGTTAGCCACATATTGAAGAGGTGGAAATGTCTATATATAGAGGTTGCCTCCCCCCATTTGTGATAGAAAGGTTTACATTTATGGAAAGTGTTCTTCCATAAACAGCCCCTTACCATTCTTCCATAAGCTTTAAAATTCTTGCTTCCATTCTTTGTTCCATAACTAATCTCAGCTTGAAGTTTTTACACTTTTGCTAGCGGAGAGCACCTTAGGAAGGGTGAGTAAAGATGACTTAGGCACACTAGTTGGTAGAACTAGCCTAAGGCCGCAAGTTACAAGATCCTAAAGTGTGGTGAGTTTTCTCTAAAGGCAAGGAGCAAGTGGAATATGGGGAGTGCACACCCTCCCAAACTAGTGAGTGAAACTCTATTTGACTAAATTCAAGATCTAATGAATTAAAAATGTTTTGATAAATGTGATAGTGTTCTTTTGTGAAAACCTTGATTTCCTTATAATTAAATTTGATTTATAATATGTGACAATTCCTCATGAAACTTGAATCTTGATGATTTTAAGATGAACAAACCTATGTCAATATTTTGGTACTTAAATGTTTACACGTGTTTTGAAGGATTTATTATGATATGGTTACCATAATTTTTATGTTGGGCCATTTGGCCAATGTTAGTTGCATTTTTATTGATATTTTTATGGATAATGCTTATGATTATATGCAACTAACTATTTAATTCTTGGCTAATTTACTTCTTTTATGCCTTAGGTGTCAATTGAGTGAAAATGATGAATTTGAAGTGAAAAGAAGCAAAAACAAGCCAAGTGCAAAAAGTTCCAAGTTGAGAATCCTGGCAGTTTGGATATATCTGAAATATGCCTGATTTTCACCATTTAGAGACTCCAATTGTCTTTGTGTCTTCATAAAAGTCCTAGAGGACATCTTGGGCTTTCCGGAATGTTAAAGAACATCAAAATCTGAGTCCGTTTGACAACTCAAATGTCCATTTTACCGAGGACTATCAAAGCCAACTGGCCCTGTTTTTGGCAGGCCCAAGCCTGAAGACTGGCTGAGAAGATTGCTCCCTATTTTTAGCCGGCCGGTCGGCTAGATCTTCAACCGAGGCCAGCTAGACACGGGATCCTTCCAAAGTTTCCCTAGTTCCATCTTCTGAGCCTCCAATGCCTCTTAGGCACCCCTTGATGTTTCTTAGACCTAAAGTTTAGCTAATTTAACTCCAAAACAAGGAATATTCAAGGAGAAGAATGAAGAATTGATTGGGCCAAAGAATTTTAAGATCAAAGCTGATTGGAAGAAGATTAAAGGAAGAAGAGTCAGGCATTAGGAAGAATCTTTTAGAGATTTATTAGGATTTAAACTTAGTTCTTATAAATACTCTTTTATTGGGGATAAACCCTAGTTTTTCATCTCTTAGTTTTTACCTCTTAACTTTTGGAAGCCCTTAGTTTTGAGCTCATAGTTTATTTTCAGAATTGTTGTTTATTGTTTTATGCAAACTTAGTTCTTTTCTCCAATCTAGTGTTCTAGAGGATGCTCTTTAACTATTGTGAAGTTTCTTATGCTTAATCTAGTTTCTTTTATAATTGTTCTTTGATTTCTCTTGTTTAAAGTAAATAATATTGTTTGTTTACTTGTCTCTTTTATTTACTTGTGGTTAGTGGCCAATAATTACTTGTTTATGCAATTGACTTGCTAATCTATTTGAATCTGTACTGTTTGTGATTTAATTAGATGTTAGTAGCAATTGAATAGGTTGCCTATTCAAGGGAATTCAAAGGGATTATTGAGAAGTTTATGCTGGGTAGATTTCTAATAATGGCTAACCTATATTAATCTTGCTTTTAGTGCTTTCTAATTCTTGAAACTGGGCTGCTGCGTTTTGGTTTAAGTGTTAGATTGAATGATATTTTGTAAACACGAGTAACATCATATCTAGCCTTAGGATTAATGGAACCATTGAGAATGCTGGGTTTTCTTTGACTGTTAATGCAAATATGATTTAAACATTATCTTTTGGTATTCCAATAATCAATAGCTTGTAAGCATTCCTAAACACTAGGTTCGAGGTTTTCAATTATATAGTTTACTTAGTTTAATTCAATTTAGTTTCAATATTATTGCAAAATCCCCCTAATTTACTTTCCAGCTTTGAAGACAAAGATAACCAAATCTCTCCGTGGATTCGATCCCTACTTACCGTCCTACATAGTTAGTTCATGAGAAGGTTAATTTGCGAAGCTCTACGACAGGCCTCGTCAGCCAATTGACACAAATAAATCGTAATATCTTTTATAAATATTTGTTATCATGATTTTGGTGGATGAATGGTGAGTCACTGCAGTGGTGCTTCTCACGATCCAACCTTGTAGAGGTAGCTTGAGCAAGCTTGTTTACTCCCACACAGGATGGATGGTATAGGGAACTAATGGTGCGTACTATTGTTGTGATTATTTAGTCCCTGTGGGAGTACAGTGGACATAGCTAGTCCCACCCATGGTGAAGGTCCATGCCGACATCGAGGATTGGCATTTTGATAAATTAAAGTAAATCTTAAAACCCCTCGACGGGCTCGAACCCTCTCTTGGCCGGGTGTGGGTTTGAGTATGGTTTTTGGCAAGCCCAAATAAAATAAAATAAATTTTATGATTTTATTACTTATTTTCATTCATTATTGAGTTACAAAATTTTTTAGTTTTTAACTTAAAGTTTCTCCTTTTCCTAGAATAAATAAATATTCATGTACAAATAAGATGACAATTAAATGCTTTTATGAGTTGTTGGACGTTTCTCGTTCATAACTTAAAAAACATATATATATTCATTTCATTTGTCACAAACTGGTCTAGTTTCACTCATTGAGTATAATCCCATATGCTCACCCCTCTTTTTAAATATTTTCATGCCAATAGACCGTGCATACAAGATAGGCTACTAGAAACCATGACTCGACTTCGGACCATCTTTAGTAAGTCATCATGACTTATATATTATTACTACTAGATCCACTGGCATAGTTTTGTGTTATTTCTTAACCTTTTTTTGTCTATATTTTCAAACTTTGATAACCATTTTATGATTTTAGAAATTGTTCATCTCTTTTGTTTGCAAGAATAGTCTATAAACATTTTTCAATTTTTATCACTCTTGATATAAATAGATGAATACACACATATGTGTAAACTTTCTAAGATGATGATTATTATCTGGATTTTGAACTATATGTATATTTTAAACTATGTTTCTTGTTACATGTAAACAACTAAAATTGTTTTGCTAAATGGGTTCGAGATATTATAAGCCTTACGAGCCTTGAGTTGTGGGCGAAGCACTCTGTTCATAATTCGTAGCATGCGGCGGTTGTCACATTCTTGATCTGTGCGTCGAGGTGTGACATCATTTGGAGGTGTCTTTAGGGTTTATGAATTGACCAACATATAAGGGGAGAACTTAATCTTTAGTTACCCAATTTTTATTCACTACCCCCTCTTTATTATTTTATAGCCATTATTAATTCCTTACTTTCTTTGATGATATAATGCATGTATATACTTATTCTTTTTGGTACAAAGCATTATAGATATATTTATATAGATTTGATACAGTTTTCAAAGTTCTTGGGTATACTATTTTGCTGTGAGTATTGACATGAATGCAAATGTCAAAAATAGAGTGATTGTATTGAGGGAGAGCTTTGATAGGTACTCCATTCTTTTACATTTATAAGGATTGACTTTACACTCTAATACAAGGAGTGTTTTGTCATCATCAAAAAAAGGGGATAATGTTGACTCTGTGTGTTTTTTATGATCCCAAAACGTTATTCTTTATGTGAGTCTAATAAAGCTCTTAAATGTGTAGACGTATGTTGTATTCTCAAAGAAAGATAGTGAAATTGGTGCGACTAAATCTGGAAGAAGTCATCAAAGCCTCAATAAGATCGGTCCATAGATTGAGTGTTACTTTGATATGGAATGTCACGTTAGATGTTAAAGAAAAGCATAACTATAACATTGTTAAAGTCTGAAATCAATGGAGTTAACAACCCGTTGGATCCAAAAATCATCACACCAATCTTAACATCAAAGTTGTTAACAAACGAGTCTTAGGACGAAGAACAGGTTTAACTAGTGGAGATGAAGATTGTAATGACTTCAAGCCTTAAAGGAGATATCATGATGGAGATAAAGACTTCAGTAAGGACCGTTATGAGAACTTTAGATTTCCAAACTCTTTTAGAATTCAAATTCCTGCATGCTCGAAGAAAAAATAATGGCCAACTCACTCCAACATTTGGAAAATAGCTAGTTTCAAAGATCAAAGTATTTTAATCCATTTTTAGTCGTTGAAATAGGAGAGAAACAAAGAAAGAAGCATTGAGTCAAAGATCTTTGAGCAAAAGAGTAAAAACAACAGTATTTACTCCAACATTGAAGAGACTAAACTAATTCTTACTCAAATTATTAGTTTCTTGGTTTTGTTGATTTCATATTTCACTCTGATCTTGTCAAAAATCTATTTTAAGCTTGCTTTATATAATTGGATAATTCTAGGATCATTTTTACACATCTTTCTTTCTTTCCAAGGTTTGGTTGTGAGCTAGTGAGCTTAGTTGTAAAAATAAATAGTTGTTTTAGTTGTAAATGACTTCGTGAAGGCCTGTAACTTCATTAGTTTAGTGGATTGGTTAGAAATCCTTCACTGCGTAAGTCAAGGTAATGAACGTAAGTTAGGAAGGAACAAACCATTGTAAATCACTGTGCATTTCTTACTCCTCTTGGATGTTTATGTTACCTTGCCTCCAACTTCGCTTTTATTCCTAAACTGTAAATTATCCTTATCAAACCTTCCAGTGTTGATTGAAGATTCTATATTATTTTGCTTTAAATGTTTTCATAAGCTTTATCTGAACTCTATGCAGATTTTATACACTTTAATTATCCTTATCTCAACCTTGCTTCCAATATTTTTATAAGTAATGATCACATTAATACTCACCTTAGTGTGACAACTGCTGTGAAGGAAATTTCAAGAAGTGCTAGTCACCCCCTCTAGCACTACTTTTGGGACTAACAATATATAGAAAATCATCACAATAAGCCCCTTCCCTCGATGTTGCCATCGCTATGGGTAGGCATAGCTACATTGGCCTTGATGAGTTACCCTCTGTGTCTCACATTCAAGGTTAAACTCTAAAAGACCACAGTGCTCTTCATCAAGCGGTGGCATGCCTCGTGCCGATCCTTTCTGACACACTCAGACCTATTTCAACCTTTCCGTACTAATCCGAATAGTAGAAGACTGTGAATATATGAGGACAATCGTCAGTCCAAGTGTGTCTAATAAAGAAGAGATGTTAAAGTTAGGATAAGACGAAGTTGGAAGATGAGATAATTCCCAATACATGGAAAGTAACTAAACACCAATCGAACTCCCCATAAGTCCATGACTAATGGTTATGGGGCCTATTGGTGCAATAGTTCAAGTAATGGGAAGGAAGTCTAGCGTGGGACCTAAATAGGTCTGGCATCTAACCTATGCCTATACAAAGGGCGAGGTCGAGCCTCTCCCCCCATTCTTTTCTCTCCCCTATCATTCTCTTGTTGAACTCATGTGTTTTTGATGAGTACAAAACAACCTAATTAAATGCTTTTGATGAATCTAAGTTAAGTGTGCAGATGCTTAGAGTCAAAATGATAAATGCTAAGTGTTAAGAGTTAAACCGATTGAGGTCTTGGCCCAATCGATTAAACAAGGTTGAAATGGAGCTATAAGGTACTGACCCGAGATATTCAACCGATTGAGCAAGATAGTCAACTGATTGAGTGGGTGCTGAAAGAAGAAGGATTGAAAGTCAGGAACTTTCAACCGATTTATAGTGGAGCTCAATCGATTGAGGATGAACTAGTGCAAACTAGAAAGTCTGAAGCCAAAAGGATTGAACCAATTGCGTCTTATGCTTAATCGATTGAACTCTTTAAAGAAAAAGGTAGCTGAAGAAATCGAATCGATTGAGGAGATAAGTGAATCGATTCAACAGAAGAAACAAGAACTTCAAAAGGCAGAATCAGAAAGATTGAACCGATTCAACCTTGGCCTCAACTGATTCAATGCCGTTAGAACAGTATAATGGCTAGTTTTTTCAAAGTTGCAAGTTAATCTCTCTTCATTAAATGCCCCAATGGACAGAGTTATCTCTCTCACTATTTTAGGGGGTCTTAAATGCTGAAGAAAAAGAAGGAATAGAAGAATATTGAAAAGCATTAACTACACTTAGCTTGTATATTGATTTCTCTCTTTGTTCTTTCACTTTCACACTTTGTGAGAGAAATTTTTTTTAAGCTTTCAATCTTGTAAATCTTAGGTCTTTGTAGAGATCACTCTTTGTACACAATTTCTGATTTCTTGTATTCTTAGAAGTAAGAGATTCACTCTGGGGCCGTTTGGTTCAGGTAATCTGAAATAACTTAGGTTATATGATTAGCTCCATCAAAGATAACCTAATGCATATAGCCTCAAAGATTACCAAATTGTGTTTGGTTCAACATTTGGTAATATTAGATTAATCTGTTTGGTTGGAGGTTATATTTTTTGTCCAAATTGATATTTTACTCTTATACCCTTCTACCAAGAGTAGTTTATTTCTTTGTTATGCTAAGAAGACAACATTTTTTTTCAAGTCTTTTTAATTGGTGAATTATACATGGCTTAATAATATACATTTGATTCATAAAATTAAATTATGCCTAGTATAGTTGTGGTACAGACTTATAGAAACTTCAATTGAGTAACAACAAATTAATTTGCTAATTGCAATCAATTGAAAAACAACAAAAAAAAGTACCTAAATTCACGAACAATACCAAGGCACACAACAATGCACAAAATATGTTGTGGCCAATAATATATGGGTTTGCCTCAACAACCACTTTAGAACATCTTATGTCCTTGGTCCAACCATTACAACAATTACATATCTATATTAGCATGTTCATTTGCTCCCACTACATCGGCATTTCCTGGGGCTGCATCTATATCAGCATCACCTAAAGGAGCTTGTAGCCTCCCTTGTCAATATAATTATATAACTGAACCAATCTTTTATAATTTGGATACTTTTTGCTCCTGACGGATGAATTTTCAGCTGGATGAAGCTATAAATTCAAATTAAAAAGGAAATGTATCAATAAAATTGGTTCCTTAATTTTAAATATACTATTAGCAAATCACAAAAGAAATAATAATATTATACATGCAACCATGCCTCCCATTGCTCATTAGAACCAATAATTTGATGATTAGCTTCATCCCAAGTAAATCCATCCTCAGCCAAAATGCTTGAAATCAATGTATAATCGCTCTTGAAGGATCTTAGTTTGGCTTGAATATCAGTCCTAGTGAAAACCTTATTTGACAACAAGTTTCTCAAGTTATACTCTAATCTTGGATATTGAAATGGAGCCATAACAAAACTCGGATTATCGTTTAGACGAACTTGTTCATCGTAACAGTTAATTGGCATTAGCTCTTCTTCATGAGTCCATGTGATTCTATTCTTTGAAGATTTTGTCGAGACGTTTTACCGCTCCGATGATAAATGGTATGGTGTAAAATATATTTGGGACTAAACAGTCTAAAAACAAATGGAGTCGCCACTAACCTTTTATTTTTAATAGGCGTGGTTAGTCACCTACTTGTTTAACTTAACATAAATCTAAAAAGAGTATATCAAGTTAAGGAAAGAAACTAGTCTACGAAAAAGATTTTAGGTTCGTGAGTCGGTTACGCTCGGGGAAGGATTAGCACCCCCGATACGCCCGGAAATCGGTACCACAAAAGTCTTGAAATATTTTACTTGGAAAATGATAATAAAATGTTTTAAAATCATTCTAAGAAAAAACATAATTTTAAATGTCGAAATGAATATTCCTTTTAATGTAGGATAAACATCCCATTATAAAAGCTAAATTCAAAATTTAAAGACTTAATGTCGGAATAAACATTCCTTTTAATATGAAAATCCATAGCCCAATCTTGAATTTGAAGAAATTTCCTACTTAGAATGGAGATTCAATTTCTAAATAGGAATAAATATTCTTCAAAAATCAAAGTCAAATTTAAAAATGAGGATAAATATCCTTTTATGAAAAAACAAAGGTTTAATTTTAATTTTAGAAAGTCTCAATTATGAGAATATTAATTGAAACCTTCTAGAAAACATTTTGCAAAAAGGTTGGGATAGACATCCTCAAATTCATGCTTTGAAATTTACATTAAGAGACTTTGATTATGATTACTTAAATTAAAATCTCTTAGAAAGATTTAATTTTGAAACAATGTTGGAATAAATATTCCTTTTAATTTGTTGAAGGAAATAATTTGTCAAAAATTTAGTTTAGTAGGAAAACCTTAGTAGATTAATAAATTAAGATCTTTCAAAAAATAAATGTCCTTTTTATCAAATAAAACTGATTTTTTTAAAAAATAAACATTCCTTTTATTGGAGTTAAAAATGCATTTTGATAAAAATGAAGTTTACTTGAAGGGTCTTAATTAATTAAATGTACTAAAGTTCTCCCAAAAAGTTATTTTGGAAAATTAAAAAAAAAGGTCAAAAGAAAATAAATATTCCCTTTCATTGGAAAGAAATAAAAATAAATAAAATAAGAAAAGAAATTTTGAAAATGGTTTTCTAATAAAACTTAGATTAATTTGAGAGGCCTTAACTATAATTGGGTAATTAAGATCTCTCAAAAAAAATTTAAAATACGTTTTGAAATTAATGTTGGAATAAACATTCCTTTTAATTTAATTGGGCTTCTTAAACAAGAGATTTTCTTAAAATAAAATAAAAACATAAAATTAAAAATAAAATAAATAAAAATTTTGGAATTAACATTCCTTTTTGTAAAAAAGAAAATTTTTGGAGTTCATTCGCAAATTTAAAGAAATTAAAGAAAATCGTAAACTTGATGCATGCTTTTTATGAAAATTACATGAAAAACATATTTTTAATTTTGAAGGGATGAAAAATTATCCCGGGCCCAATCGGACTCCCGATTAGACACCGAAATAACCTCTCATCGGAGAAAACCTTCGGAAACCTCGGACTCCCGAGGTACCCTCCGGTTACCCCATGCATATGAATTTTTGAAAACCAATGTTCTAATTTTAATTATGCATGAATGAGATGAGGAAACATGGGTTAGTATATACGTACACAATTAATTACACAATATGATATGGTAAATAAATAAAACATGGGAATTTAAATTTAATTAAACAAGATCAAATTGCACAACAACTAATTTAGCACATATAAGCAAGCTTAATTTAAACAAACACATATACAAGGTCAAGTATGTAATTTTATACAAAATTCAACTCATAATTAAACAAATATATAAGTAAGGGCAAAAGGGTAATTTCACATATAAGATTCAATCTTTAATTAATCAAACATACATACAAAGGCAAAAAGGCAACTTAATACAAGATACAATTACTAAATAAGCAAAAACGCATGCAAGGGCAAAAGGGTAATTTTACATGCAAGATTAAATTTTTAATTAAAAAGCATACATAAAAGGGCAAAATAGTAATTTAACATATGATATAATTACTAATTAAGCTAACATATCTGTAGACACTTATTTTTTTAACCGTAGTTAATTGATTAATTCTAGTTAATTAATTAATTAATTGGTCGTTTTCAATTTTTGTTTCATTAATTATTTCTTACTGTCCTTTTTAGTTTAGTTTATATCTGTCTTATTTTATTGCTTTGTTCTATTTTGTTCTATTTCATTCTACGTTATTTTAATTTTAATTTTATCTTGCAGGTAATTTTTGGACCGAATTGGAAAGTTAAAGACCAATCAAGTTGACTCGTTTACCATGCGATACACATATATATATATATATATATATATATTTGTAAGAATATGTATATTTGTATGCATACATATACATATATTTATATGTACATGTATATGTATATATACTTATATTTATATGTATACATATTTATATATATATATGCTTATATGTATGTATATACATATATATCACAAGCGACCACCTTCAATGACTTACTTCAACAATAACAAGAGGAGAGAGAAATTTCGTAAGCGAAGAAAAGGAAGAGTCCATGCATCTCGGGGAATAAGGCATAAAGCAGTCAAGCGTCTTCCATGGCTTCTAGCAGCGCCACTATCTTCACTGAATCATCATTTCCCACCCAAAGATTAGTAGGAAAAGCGGCATTGGTCACTGGTGAAGCAACTAGGATTGGCGAGAGCGTTTGTGCGGCACCAAAATCTGCTTTGTTGATGAGCAAGACGATCACAAAGTCTGCGAGTCTCTTGGAACTGCTGCAGGATGAACTGGTTTTGGTTTGTAGTTGAAGGAAAGGTCTTTGTTGGCAGCCAATGCCACAAGCTCCTTCTCCTCGAGCTCTTTTGTTGGCCCAAGGCTACATCGGTCAGCTAAAGCTGCATACGCGCCACTGAGCTCCTCTATAGAACCGGAAGAAAGGAAGCACATGGACGTTAAAGCTATAGCACATGGATTTAAGTTCCTCATAATTCACTTGAAGAAACTGCACATCTGAATTGATCTTTGCCAACTGGCATGAAGAGCCTTGCATCCACCGCATGAAAACCAACAACGGCAGCAGTCACTGCGGCCTCCCTCGGGCGTCAACTGCAGCTCCCACCAAGAGCCACACCACCATTGCACAGCAGCAACCGAGCCACGCAGCACCCCTCCTCCATGCAACCACAGCAGCCGTTACAGCAACAATAGCTCGAGCCAATAACAGTTGCAGCAACAAAACAGTCACGCGACCCTCCTCCCACGTAAGCCACCATCCATGCAACTCCATGCCACCGCTCCACAGCCACCAGAACTCCAACGATAACTCTGTGGTGATTTCTAATGAGCCTGCTCCCAAGAACCAACTCACTCTCAATGTTCGAAAGCCCGTTTCTTCCCTCTCTAAAGATCGCCATACCAAAGTGAATGGCCGTGGCCTCCGAGTTCGGATGCCGGCCCTTTGTGCGGTACGAATCTTCCAGCTGACCCGAGAACTCGGCCACCGCTCCAATGGTGAGACCATCGAGTGGCTGCTTCGCCGCCACGGGCTCTGGCACCATCTCTGCAGCTACTGAAATCTCTTGTGCCGCTGAATCCACGATGAGTTCCGCTTCCTCGGCTTCGGTTTCCTGTCAAATGCACCCGGTAGGGGTTGGAAGCGGCGGTGCAGTAATGGCGGGGATGTACACCATGACGGCGCCAGCGACCAGCTATCGGTTGGACTTGTGCCAACCAATAGGGTTTCATTATTCAGCTGCAGAGTTCTGCAGAAGAGGCGAGAAAGTTTGAAGAACTGCACAAACAAGATGGCTCACGTGCTGAGTCTGAGACACAGAGAGCTCTGGAGCTTGAAAGATTGCTTGAAACTGCAAAACTTAGCGTGAAAGAAATGGAAGAACAGATGGTTTCCCTGAAGGAAGAACACGAGGGCCTACATGAGAAGGTTGTTGAAAACCAGAAGGTTGATGCGGCCCTTCAAAGCACTACAGCAGAACTTTCTACTTCTAAGGAGGAGTTGGCACTTTCTAAATCGTTAGTATTGGACTTAGAGCAAAGGCTCACTTCCAAGGAAGAGCTTCATAATGAATCTGGAGCTGCGGCAGCAACTGCTACTCAAAAGAATCTTGAGTTAGAGGATACAGTTCGAGCTTCAAATGAAGCAGCAGAAGATGCAAAATTGAAACTGAGGGAGCTTGAGGCACGTTTTTATAGCGGCTGAGCAGAGGAATGTGGAGCTTGAACAACAGTTAAATTTGGTGGAACTTAAAGGGTTTGAAGCTGATCAGAAAGAACTAAAAGAATTCAGAGCTCAGCACAAAGTTCGGAAAGGCTGAGGAAGAAAAGAAACTGCTGAACAGTCAAAGGGAGGAATACCAGGGGAAGGTGGCTGAGCTAGAATCAGCTCTAAACCAGTCAGCAGCTCGGAACTCAGAGCTTGCGGAGGAGTTGAAGATTGCTCTGGAGAGAAGTGTTGAACATGAGGATCGAGCTAATATGAGTCATCAACGCAGCCTTGAGCTAGAGGATCTATTCCAGACATCTCATTCCAAATTGGAGGGTGCTGACAAAAAGGTCAATGAATTGGATTTGTTACTTGAAACAGAGAAGGCAGCAGCTGAGGACCTCGCCAACACATAACAGCTACTCCCTCTGCCAGCGGGATACCCCAACATGTGATAACATCCAGCTGCGCCATTCTATCACCGACCAGCTTGTACCCTTGCAGAGGACAACGAACATGGGCAGCCAAGAGGATAACAAAAAAAAGAAGAAAGAAAGAAGAGATCAGCAACCGATAGGAGCAAGAAAGGATAAAAACAAAGAGTACAGGCCAAAAAGAAAAAAAAAAAAATCAGATGATAAGATAAGAAAAGATAAGAATCATTGATGAGAGAAAAAAGGAGAATATAAAAAGGAATCGTTTTAGCAAGTGGGGGGGATTCCATTCGGCTATAAAAGAGGAGAGCACGGAGAGAAGAAAAGCTTCAGCCATTCTCAAAAAAAAAAACAAAGAACAGAAGAAATAGAGAGAAGAAACAGAGGAAGGAAACGGAGAGAGCAAAAAAGGGGCTGTGGTATATATATATTTTTTTTTTAACAAAGTTTCAATTTTCTTTCAAACACAAAAAAAAATAGAGAGGAGAAGAGAGAAAGAGAGAAAGAGAGTCCAAAAGAAATTTTTTCTTCTCCTTCTTGATTTATTTTAAACGGTTTGGCTAGAGAAAAATAGAGAAAAAAGGCTTCTTGATTATCAATCTTGGCCATTCTCTTCTCCACAAAGCCATTATTATCTTTGTTTTAGTTTTGGTATAAAACTTCATCTTTTTAGGTAAGTTCTTAGTTTTATTTTTAAGATCATTTCTTTTACTTTTAATACAATATTCTTGTTTTGTCTAGTTAAATTTGTTAACTTTCCTTTTTATGATGACGTTTATGATTTATAGAGCTTTTGTATATTGTTAAATAATTTGCTTAGTTTAATATATGTTTCTAATACATTCAAGATGATTTATTTTTACTTGCTTATTTATTTTATGTTATTTTTTTTCTCTTAAATATTTACATGATTATATAAAAAGTTCCTAACTTTCTTGTTTTATATCCTTGTTTATTACTTTTAAAGCTTGCTTATATGTTCAATATGCTTGTTTAGTATAAAATTTTAATCTTGATTAAAAAGATTGCATTTTTTAGCTTATGTTCATCCTTGATGGATTAAAAAACCTAATCTTGGTTATAAAGGTCATAATTTTAAGTTGATTAACTTGTTTGTTTAATTAAATGTTAAGTCTAGGATTATAAAAATTACACTTTTTTGCTTGTGGGTATTTTTGCTTGATTAAAGATGAAAACTTGATTAATAAAGGTTGCAACTTTGAACCTGTTTAGGTTAAAAGATTTAATTTTGACTGTAAAGTTCGCATCTTCAAACCTGTTTAGGTTAAAAATTTAAATAAAAATTAATCTTGGTTATAAATTTTTTTATTATTGTATTTTTGATGCATATTTAGTCTAATATTTAATTATGATCTTGTTAAATTACTTTCTCGCCCTTAAATCCATGTCTGTCTTAATTCAATCATGCGTGTAAAATTACCCTTTTGCCCTTGCATGTGTTTTTGTTTATTTAGTAATTGTATCTTGTATTAAGTTGTCTTTTTGCCTTTGTATGTATGTTTGATTAATTAAAGATTGAATTTTATATGTGAAATTACCCTTTTACCCCTGCACATATGTTTATTCAATTATGAATTAAATTTTGCGTAGAAATTACCTCTTGGACCTTGTAAATGTATTTATTTAAATTAAGCTTGCTTATATGTGTTAAATTAGCTATCATGCAATTTGATCTTGTAAAATTAAATTTAAATTCTCATGTTTTATTTATTTATCGTATTATATTGTGCAATTAATTGTATGTATATACTAACCCATGTTTTCTTGTCCCATTCATGCATGATTAGATTTAGAACATTGATTTTCAAAAATTCATATGCACGGGGTAACCGAAAGATGCCTCGGGAGTCTGAGGTTTCTGAAGGTTTTCTCCGATGAGATGTTTTCTCGGTGTCTAATCGGGAGTCCGATCGGACCTGGGAGAATTTCTTATCCCTTCAAAATTAAAAATATGTTTTTCATGTGGTTTTCACAAAAAGCATGCATCATGTTTACGATTTTCTTTAATTTCTTAAAATTTGCGAATGAACTCCAAAAATTTTCTTTTTACAAAAAGGAATGTTAATTCCAAAATCTTTTATTTCTATTTATTTATTTTTACTTTTATGTTTTATTTCTATTTCACTTTAAGAAAATCTCTTGTTTAAGAGGCCCAATTAAATTAAAAGGAATGTTTATTCCAACATTAATTTCAAAATATGTTTTAAAAGTTTTTGAGAGATCTTAACTACTCAATTATAGTTAAAGCCTCTCGAATTAATCCAAGTTTTATTAAAAAACCATTTTCAAAATTTCTTTTCTTATTTTATTTATTTTTATTTCTTTCTAATGAAAGGGATTGTTTATTTTCTTTTGGTCTTTTTTAAAATTTTTCAAAATATCTTTTTGGGAGGACTTTGGTAAATTTAATTAATTAAGACCTTTCAGGCAAACTTTGTTTTTATTAAAGGACATTTTTAGCTCCAATAAAAGGAATGTTTACTCTTTAAACCTTTAAAATTCTTTTTTTTAAATCAGTTTTATTTGATAAAAAGGATATTCATTTTTTGAAAGGTCTTAATTTATTAAATCTACTAGAGGTTTCTTATCAAACTAAATTTTTGTCAAATTATTCCCTTCATCAAATTAAAAGGAATATTTATTCCAACATTGTTTTAAAATTAAATCTTTCTAAGAGATTTTAATTTAAGTAATCATAATTAAAGTCTCTTAATGTAAATTTCAAAATATGAATTTGAGGATGTTTATCCCAACTTTTTAGCAAAATGTTTTCTAGAAGGTTTCAATTAATATTCTCATAATTGAGACTTTCTAAAATTAAAAGTTAAACCTTTGTTTTTCAAAAGGATATTTGTCCTCATTTTTAAATTTGACTTTGATTTTTTGAAGAATATTTGTTCCTAATTAGAAATTGAATCTCCATTCTAAGTAGGAAATTTCTTCAAATTCAAAATTGGGCTATGGATTTTCACATTAAAAGGAATGTTCATTCCGACATTAAGTTTTTTTTGGATTTAACTTTTCAATGGGATTTTTGTCCCACATTAAAAGGAATATATATTCCAACATTCGAAATTATGTTTTTTCCTAAAATAATTTTAAACACATTTTATTATTATTTCCCAAGTAAAATATTTTTAAGACTTTTGTGGTACCGATTTCCGGGCGTCTTGGGGGTGCTAATCCTTCCCCAAGCGTAACCGACTCACGAACCTAAAATCTTTTTCGTAGACCAGTTTCTTTCCTTAGCTTGACGTAATCTTTCTAGATTTATGTTGGGTTAAACAAGTAGGTGACTAACCACACCTATTAAAAATAAAAGGTTAGTGGCGACTCCATTTGTTTTTAGACTGTTTAGTCCCGAATATTTTTCACGCCATATCATTTATCGTCGGAGCGGTAAAACGTCTCGACAGCTTGGCGACTCCACTGGGGACATTATTTTTTAGAGTCAAGCCACTTTTTAAGTCTTATTTTACTTGGGTTTAATAATAAAATGTTTTAAGTTTCATTCCATGCATTGCATCACTCATTTGCATTAAAATTGTTTTCCAATAATTGTTTCAAAATTTTTCCAAAAAAAAAAAAAAAAAAAAGGGGAAAGAAAAAAAAAAAAGGAAGGTTTTTCAAAAAGAATAGGTTTATTAAAATTGCATCTTGCATTCATATCACATTCAATTTATATGTATGTTTTTATGTTTTGATTTTCTGGTATGCCTTGTGTGTTTAATTACTCGTCTATATTTTGCATGATTTAATTCTTAGCCTATGACTTGATCCTCTAACATGTCCTATGTTTTAATTACTTGTATATATTTTGCATGTCCCAATTTCCTTTGTATGTCTTGATTTGCTAATGTGCTTTTTGTATTTACCATTTTGCCCTTTTAGTCACTTGTATGTATTTTTCATGTTTTAATTTCTTGCGTATGCCATGTATGCCCATCTTGTTTACCATGTGTGCTTATCTCATCATATTAATTATTTATCCTATATTTTGAATTGGACTGATCGTGTGTTGACATGTGATAGTGAAATTTATTCTGCTTCCTGCTTCTGCTTCTTCGAATGTTCACTACTTCACCGAAAGGCAATTGGTAAAGGTATAAGTCCCTCCCTCACACACGACACAATTCATAACATAAAAGTTCGGGAGTCCGAACTTCACCTTTATTTAGGAGGGGGCGACGGGGTTGCCTCCACCCCATCTTGTCCGATGGGTACCCTGGTCTAGAGATTTAAACCCAGCATGTAGAAGAACCCAAAATCTAACCTAGATAGAGCCAAACCCGTTCGAGAAAACCCGGTTTCTTAGGACACAAAGGGGGGACGGCTTCTTACCTTTATCAATCCCTTTCGTTTTATCTGCTTATTTCATGATGGCATGCTGTTTGTCTGATTTCTGATTATTTCGTGATGACATGCTATTTGTATAAACTGTCTATTTTTCCTGTATATATGCTTATTTCGTGATAGCACGTTGTTTGTATAAACTGTCTGTTTTCTTTCACCTTTTTGTGAAAATACTTATTTCATGATGATATGTCGTTTGTTTTCTTTCCCACTTTATGTATCCATTTCATAATCTGTTCGTTTTCTTTCACTTTATCTGTATATATATGCTTGTTCCATATTGGTATGCTATTTGTATAATTTTCCTATTCTCTTCTTCATTTCGTCTGTATATATGATGTCTCTTATCGTATGTTTACTTACTTCCTTGCTTCATCCATACATGTTTATGCCTTGAATATCCATGATTATTTCTTTTATTCGCCATCTCCACATGACATGCATTTCATTGTAGAATCATTCGCAACAAGGTAACTGTAAAGGGAAATTAGTCATGGCTGATGAATAAGGTCAATCTTCCGGTCAACGGATATTTGGTCTCTTGGCCTCGTTCTGAAGAAATGACCAGTTATCCTTTATAGTTAAATTGTTGTAAACCATTCATTTTTACATCTACATCTAATCATTGACATGCTTCCTTTTATTCTACTTCATACTGCACTTGTATATTTGCATCCATGTATCTTAATGGTGGGCAAACACATTTCGTTTTTGTCGTTTCTTCCCCTTATTTTTGCATTCCATGGTTGTATTTTCATCAAGCATTTTCATCAAGCATGTTCATACATACATTCCATTCATAATAAAGGGAATCTGATTCATCCTTGTGATTACATCAAAGGGTTTCAAGATAGCACCTCCTGATACTAGATTATGGTCCAAAATCGTAATGGAAGAGCAAACTACTGAGATTGAGCAGTTGAGGAAGGCAAATGAAGAATTGCAAAAGAAATTGGATCAGATGGCAGAAATGGTGACTACTATGAGGCAACAAAACATGGTCAGTTCGGGCAACAATTCCAATGGGCAATCTCCCCAGAACGCACTCCCACATATACTCCCCACAGCTCAGCCCATGAATGCCTCTCTCTCGCCTCTTACCCTCAGTATACCCCCACAAGAAAATCAAACACAATTTCCGCAATCAACCACAAACACATTCACCTTTCCACCACCGCCTCCGCCTGGCATATGCCCTTTTATACCCCCAATGTTCAATACAAGCAGAGGACTTCCAACGCCAACTCCACAAATTACTCCTCCCACATACACCATGGCACCTCCTGTCCCTGGATTTGCCCCAGCCAACCCCGTGATTGTGCCTAACGAGCAGTTTGAGAGAGAGATGGGTGAAGCTGAAAGCCAAAAAGTGTTGAATCAAATAGAGGAGCGACTTAAAGCCATGGAGGGCACTCATACTTATGGCACTACTGATGCATATGAGTTGAGTTTAGTTGATGGATTGGTGATCCCAAGGAAGTTTAAAGCGCCCGAGTTTGAAAAATACAAAGGGACTACATGCCCGAAGGACCATATTACCATGTACTGCCGAAAGATGGCCACTTATTCTCGAGATGATAAACTGTTGATTCACTGTTTCCAAGACAGCCTCACCGGGTCAGCAATACGATGGTATAACAAGTTGGATAGACGGGGTGTTCATTCTTGGAATGATCTGGCTCGGGCTTTCATCGATCAGTACAAGCATATGACGGATTTGGTACCCGACAGGCTGACTTTGCAAAACATGGAGAAAAAGTCTTCCGAGTCATTCACTGAATATGCCCAGAGATGGAGGGACATGACAACTCAGATTCAGCCTCCTTTGACTGAGAAAGAGATGACATGGCTATTCATTAACACCTTGAAAGCTCCATATTATAGCCATATGCTAGCTGGCGCCACCATGAGTTTCACTGACTTGGTCTTAATTGGAGAGATGGTGGAGAATGCACTCAGAACCGGTAAGTTAGTTGATGGAGAGTCCAGTGTAGTCAAGGAGAGTTCCAAGAAGAAAGAAGACGAAGTGAGCACTATCAGATGTGAGGGATACCAGCAGCGATATCAGCATCCACAACCCCAATGCCAACCATGCCAATACCATCCCGCCAATTTCATACCACCTCAGAACACTTACCAGTATCCTCCTTCCCACTATACACAACCTCAAAATGCTTACAAATACCCAGTGTCCAACACCATTTCCACTATTCCAAGACCAAACGCCCAAAACCGGAATCCAAAACCACCAAAGAAAAGGAAACGATTTACTTCCATCCCCATGACTTACACAGAGCTATACACCAAGCTATTAAATAGCAAGATGATTGAACCGGTGCAATACTCGACCCTTTTACAGCCTCCATATCCTAAATGGTTTGATGAGAATGCAACATGCGCCTATCACTCAGGAGCCAAAGGGCATAGCATTGAAAACTGCATGAGATTGAAAGAAATGGTACAAGGGATTATCAAGGAAGGTCGTTTGACTTTTGATACCGGTGTGCAGTCGAATGTAGGGGAAAATTCGTTTCCTAATCATGGCAAGAATGGAGTAAATGTTGTTAATGCTGAGTTAGCTGTGTTGGAATATGAGGAATCAAGCAACGGTGAAACATGGGTCCGGCAGTTAACACCAGGGACCAATTTAAACAACTGGGAAGTTTTTGAGGCATCGATCATAGCAGATTTTGACATGTGATAAGCTTTGGCAACTTTGAACACTTTTATCCTACACTTCTGCCCAAGAGTGTTGGTGGTTGATCTTCATATGTTATGGGTTTTACTTTCATATTTGCTCTATCATTCATAATTTTGATGTTATGCATTCTTAAATTCTCCGTCATGTACATTGTTAAACTCTCTGTCATAAGCATATCTCATATCATAATGCTATTCATTGGACTTCGTGTTTTTTTTATTGACCCTTGTTATTTGTTCTTCTATCTCATTCATGGATTAAATATATATGTATATATATTCCTTATACTATCCCTTGACTCGTACGACCTCAAATGATGAATGCAAAGATAGCAAAGAGGGTCCTCTCGAGCCCGACTTCGACCGGCTCATGAATGCAGATGACTTTGACAATAATGATGATGATGATTACTCTCTTCCCCTGATCTTATGAGACTGATTGAATGAGAAGACAAACAGATCTTGCCACAAAAAAAAAAAAAAAAACTACTGGGTTGATCAATTTGACCGAAAAAGAAAGAAGTCAAAATCGGCACTTCCTTGACATTGAAACAGAAAGAGGAATTGATGTCACTGCTCAAAGAATATGCCAATGCCTTTGCTTAGTCCTATCAAGATATACCGGGTTTGGATACTGAGATTATGGTGCATAGAATGCCAATCAAGCCCGAGTTCAAGCCAGTGCAACAAAAATTGAGGAGAATGAGGCCAGCCATGTTACTAAAGATCAAAGAAGAAGTGAAGAAGCAACAGGATGCAGGATTTTTGGAAATGGCCACTTATCCTGAGTGGGTCACAAATGTAGTACCGGTCCCGAAGAAAGATGGCAAAGTTCGAATGTGTGTGGATTACCGAGATATCAATAAAGCCAGTCCGAAAGACAATTTCCCACTGCCACTTTAGTAGACAACACGGCTAAACATGCAACATTTTCTTTCATGGATGGGTTTTCGGGATACAACCAGATTAAAATGGCTTCAGAAGATAAGGAGAAGACTGCTTTTACCACCATATGGGGCACATTCCAATACAACGTGATGTCCTTTGGTCTCAAGAATGCCAGGGCAACTTATCAGAGAGCTATGGTGACCCTTTTTTCATGATATGATGCCTACAGAGATCGAGGTGTATGTGGATGATATAATTGCCGAAGGTAGGAATCCAGAGGAGCACATGACTAGCCTAAAGAAGTTGTTTGAGAGGCTGCGCAAGTATCGGTTGAGGTTGAATCCGGCCAAATGTACTTTCGGCGTTACTTCAGGGAAGCTATTGGGCTTTATTGTTAGTCAAAGAGGCATCGAGGTAGACCCAGATAAAATCAAAGCCATTCAGAATTTGCCACCTCCGATAACTCAAAAGGAAGTAAGAGGTTTCTTTGGGAGATTAAACTATATCTCCCGCTTCATTTCCCAGTTAACTGCAAAATGTGACCCGGTTTTCAAGCTCTTGAAGAAGAACAATATGGGAGAATGGAATGAAGATTGTCAGAAAGCCTTTGATAAGGTCAAGGAGTATTTGTCAAACCCATCAGTGCTAGTACCTCCTGTGCCCGATCGACCTCTAATCTTGTATTTGACAGTGTTGGAACACTCCATGGGCTGTGTTTTGGGGCAGCATGATGAAACCGGCAAGAAAGAGCAAGCGATCTACTATGTCAGCAAGAAGTTCACAGAGTATGAGGCTAAGTATTCTCAGATAGAAAAGATGTGTTGTGCATTGGCATGGGCGGCTCAGAGGTTAAGACAATATATGCTATATAATACCACATGGTTGATAGCAAGGCTGGATCCGATCAGATTCCTCTTTGAGAAACCTTCATTGTCAGGACGATTGGCTCGATGGCAAGTACTACTGTCAGAG
This sequence comes from Microcos paniculata, assembly GCA_030664755.1. Classification (NCBI taxonomy): domain Eukaryota; kingdom Viridiplantae; phylum Streptophyta; class Magnoliopsida; order Malvales; family Malvaceae; genus Microcos; species Microcos paniculata. The sequence goes on from CP131463.1 coordinate 11,655,009, forward strand.
TATGATATAGTTTATGTCTCCCAGAAAGCTATTAAAGGAAGTGCTATTGCCGAATTTCTAGCTGATAGAGCAGTTGATGACTATGAACCCATGAAGTTTGAGTTTCCTGATGAGGACTTGATATCAATATTCAATTCCGAGCTAGAGCAAGAAAAGAAATGGAGAATGTATTTTGATGGAGCATCAAATGCACTAGGGCATGGAGTAGGAGCTATCCTAATGTCCCCAAATGGAGATCAATACCCGACAACTGCAAGACTTGACTTCGACTGCACAAACAACATGGCAGAATATGAAGCTTGTATTCTGGGAATCCAGATGGCAATGGAGAGAAAGATCGAGACTTTGGAAGTGTATGGCGATTCTGCTTTGGTGATATATCAGCTGAGAGGTGAATGGGAAACACGAGACTCAAAGTTGGTCCATTATTATAAGTACATCATGGAATTGATTGAGCAATTTGAAGAAATCAGCTTTCATCATCTCCCTAGAGAAGACAATCAGTTGGCCGATGCATTGGCAACTTTAGCTTCGATGTTCAAAGTCGATAAAGGAGCTGAAATCGAAGCAATCAAGTTGGACATGAAGACTCACCCGGCACATTGCATGAGTGTTGAAGAGGATGATGATGGCAAACCTTGGTTCTATGACATTGCCCAATACCTCAGATTTCAAAAGTATCCAGATCATGCTGTTGAGAATGACAAGAAAGTCATCCGAAAAATGTCGGCAAACTTCTTCTTAGACGGTAAAGTCCTTTACAAGAGAAGTAGGGATCAAGTAATGTTGAGATGTGTAGAGTCAGAGGAAGCAAAAAAGATTCTAGAAGAAGTTCACGGCGAAATCTGTGGAACTCATTCCAGTGGGCATAGAATGGCTAAACAGATTATGAGGTTGGGATATTACTGGTTGACTATGGAGACTGATTGTATTAATCATGCCAGAAAATGCCATAAATGTCAGATCTATGCTGATCAAATTCATGTACCTCCTAATCCATTGCATGTCATCTCGTCCCCTTGGCCTTTCTCAATGTGGGGCATAGATGTAATTGGGGCAATCTCACCAAAGGCTTCTAATGGGCATCAGTTCATCCTAGTGGCCATCGATTACTTCACCAAATGGGTCGAAGCTGCTTCATATGCCAATGTAACATAGTCAGTGGTCACCAAGTTCATGAAGAAGGAGATCGTTTGTCGATATGGGCTACCGGAAAGAATCATCACTAACAATGCTAAGAATTTGAACAACAAGATGATCGATGCAGTGTGCTCCCAATTCAAGATCAAACACAGCAATTCAACTCCTTACCGACCAAAAATGAATGGAGCGGTCAAAGCAGCAAACAAAAACATTAAGAAGATTGTCCAGAAAATGACAGTGACTTACAAAGACTGGCATGAGAAACTTCCTTTTGCTTTACATGCTTATCGCACTACTGTAAGAACATCGACTGGGGCAACTCCATATTCTCTGGTCTATGGAATGGAAGCTGTGGTACCAGTTGAGGTAGAAATCCCATATTTGAGAATATACAGAGAATTGAAGCTCGAAGAGTCAGATTGGGTGCGAGAGAGATTTGACCAATTGAACTTAATTGAAGAGAAGCGGCTCAAAGCACTTTGCCATGGTCAACTGTATCAAAAGAGAATGATGCGTGCATATGATAAGAAGGTACGTCCGCGCGAGTTTACAGAAGGAGAATTGGTGCTGAAAAAGATTCTACCTACTCAACATGATCCCCGAGGAAAGTGGACTCCAAATTGGGATGGTCCTTATGTGGTGAAGAAAGCATTCTCGGGAGGAGCCTTGATCTTGCAAGAAATGGATGGGGATGAATTGCCACATCCAGTCAATGCCGATGCTGTGAAGAAATACTACACCTGAAGAATAAAAAAAAAAAATGATGAAATAAAAAAAAATGAAGAATAAAAAAAAATGAAGAAAAATGAAAAAATGAAAAGAGCGTCTCAAGTTGAAAACGTGAAAAAGCGGCTTGAGTCCGAAAAAGAGAAGAAATGGAGGGGTCTGAGGTGAAAACCCGAAAGGGCGGTTCAGATCCAATTAGGTTGGTTCCTAAGTTAAAAACCTGAAAAGGGCAATTTAGGAAATTTGAGAAAGCACGGCAAAATGGGCACCTAACTTGTACAAGGGGTCTTGTTCGGTTATGGGGATCGGAATAATCCGAAATCATCAGACTTTGCCAGGCGTCACTCTAGCAATGATGAGTCAATCAAAGGCAGGGTGCAAGATGACCGGCTTTTGTTGTCTATGCATTCATCGCACTGAGGTCATGTACCTTTCTTATTCTTTTGTTATAAACTTGTTTGTTAAATCCTTGTTATAAGTTTGTCTATTTACTATATTGTACATTGCTCTTCTTCAAAATGATCCATGAATTTCTCCTTAAATATGAATTGCATAATTTCTTTATCATGAAAGGGAGAGCAAACAGGTAAGTGAATACCATAACATTTGAAGTCAACTCCCAACACAAAAAGGAAAGAAATGTGAGGGTAAATATGAGCTCAATGGCTTACTTTTGATGCCCAAAATGTGATAACACATGAATGAAGTTGCCTTGAAATGGGATGTTCAGGCAAAAGTGATTTGAAATAAGGGTCTGGGACATGTTTATACCAGAAAAGATGTGACAAGAAGATGTTCTCCAATTCCAAGCTCAAAAAGTATGAGTCGGACCAAACCAGAAGGCTATCTTGAAACCTTTGAGACAAAGAAGAAAAGCATCCTCATTTAAGCATGAGCATATGAAATGCATCATTTTAGCATCATTCCTCATAAACATCCATTATGCATCATGTCATGGTTTAAAGATTACAGGTGTCAATTCAGTTCAAGATTGTGAGGTTAGTCTTGTATAAGAAACTTCTCAGGTAATTCTTCAAGACTACTTTTATATGTATGGTTTCATTCGTCAACATTGTTCCTTGTTTAAGGTAATTTTCTCATGATTTGGATTCTGTTTAGAATGAAGTAATTATGTTTAGGGTGATCTGTTCTATTTATGAATGGTTTGATTCTGTTTAGAATTATGTAGTTTTGTTTAAGATAGTTCTTCAAAATCTCTTGTTTAAAAGCCTTTCAAAAATAATTCTGTATAGAATGAACTTTTGAGATACAAAATCACTTTTTTGTGATAGGAAATGATTTCTCAAAACTGTCTCATTTTTTAAATCATTTCCGTTTAGGATGATTTTCTAAAGTTGTTTCTGTTTAGAACAATTTCTTCAAAGATTTAAAATCATTTTGTTTAAGATGATTTTCTAAAATTGCTTCTGTTTAGAACAATTTCTTTAAAGATTTAAAATCATTTTGTTTAAGATGATTTTCTAAATTGCTTCTGTTTAGAACAATTTCTTTAAAGATTTAAAATTATTCTGTTTAAGATGATTTTCCAAAATTGCTTCTGTTTAGAACAATTTCTTCAGAAATTTAAAATCATTTTGTTTAAGATGATTTTCTAAATTGTTTCTGTTTAGAACAATTTCTTCAAAATTTTAAATCATCTTGTTTAAGATGATTTTCTAAAATTGTTTCTGTTTAGAACAATTTCCTCAAAATTTAAAATCATTTTGTTTAAGATGATTTTCTAAAATTGTTTCTGTTTAGAGCAATTTCTTCAAAATTTAAAATCATCTTATTTAAGATGATTTTCTAAAATTGTTTCTGTTTAGAACAATTTCCTCAAAATTTAAAATCATTTTGTTTAAGATGGTTTTCTCAAAATTGTTTCTGTTTAGAGCAATTTCTTCAAAAATTTAAAATCATTTTGTTTAAGATGATTCTCTCAAAATTGTTTCTGTTCAGAACAATTTCTTTTTAAAATCATTTTGTTTAAGATGGTTTTCTCAAAATTGTTTCTGTTTAGAGCAATTTCTTTAAATTTTAAAATCATTTTGTTTAAGATGGTTTTCTCAAAATTGTTTCTGTTTAGAGCAATTTCTTCAAAAATTTAAAATCATTTTGTTTAAGATGATTCTCTCAAAATTGTTTCTGTTCAGAACAATTTCTTTTTAAAATCATTTTGTTTAAGATGGTTTTCTCAAAATTGTTTCTGTTTAGAGCAATTTCTTCAAAGTTTAAAATCATTTTGTTTAAGATGGTTTTCTCAAAATTGTTTCTATATTTAGAACATTTCTTCAAAAGTTTAAAATCATTTTGTTTAAAATAATTTTCTAAAATCGTTTCTATTTAGAGCAATTTCTTCAAGATTCAAAATCATTCCTATTTAGGATGTTTTTCTCAAAAACACTTCTTTTCAAAAGCAATTTCTTCAGAATTAAAATTATTTCTGTTTAGGATGGTTTTATCAAAAACACTCCTTTTCAAAAGCAATGCCTTTCAAAGTTTAAAATCATTCCTGTTTAGGATGGTTTTTTCTCAAAGTTACTTCCGTTTGGCACAGTTTCTTCAGATTTAAAATCACTCCTGTTTAGGATGGTTTTCTCAAAATTAGTACAATTTCTCCAGATTTAAAATCATTTTGTTTAAGATGATTTTTCTAAAATTGTTTTTGTTTAGAGCAATTTCTTCAAAATTCCAAAATCATTTTCGTTCAGGATAGTTTCCTCAAAATTGTTTCTATTTAGAGCAGTTTCTCCTGTTTAAGATGATTTTCTCAAAATTAGTTCTGTTTAGGACAATTTCCTTGATTCTAAAATTATTTCAGTTAAAAATGATTTTTTCCAAAACCTCAGCATTGTTTAGTACGCATTTGAGTGGAGAGTGTCTACATCTTTGCTTACTTCCTAATTATCCAGAAGCTTACACTTCTAGATCATTAAGAAATAATCAAAGAGGGGCAGCTGTAGACACTTATTTTTTTAACCGTAGTTAATTGATTAATTCTAGTTAATTAATTAATTAATTGGTCGTTTTCAATTTTTGTTTCATTAATTATTTCTTACTGTCCTTTTTAGTTTAGTTTATATCTGTCTTATTTTATTGCTTTGTTCTATTTTGTTCTATTTCATTCTACGTTATTTTAATTTTAATTTTATCTTGCAGGTAATTTTTGGACCGAATTGGAAAGTTAAAGACCAATCAAGTTGACTCGTTTACCATGCGATACACATATATATATATATATATATATTTGTAAGAATATGTATATTTGTATGCATACATATACATATATTTATATGTACATGTATATGTATATATACTTATATTTATATGTATACATATTTATATATATATATGCTTATATGTATGTATATACATATATATCACAAGCGACCACCTTCAATGACTTACTTCAACAATAACAAGAGGAGAGAGAAATTTCGTAAGCGAAGAAAAGGAAGAGTCCATGCATCTCGGGGAATAAGGCATAAAGCAGTCAAGCGTCTTCCATGGCTTCTAGCAGCGCCACTATCTTCACTGAATCATCATTTCCCACCCAAAGATTAGTAGGAAAAGCGGCATTGGTCACTGGTGAAGCAACTAGGATTGGCGAGAGCGTTTGTGCGGCACCAAAATCTGCTTTGTTGATGAGCAAGACGATCACAAAGTCTGCGAGTCTCTTGGAACTGCTGCAGGATGAACTGGTTTTGGTTTGTAGTTGAAGGAAAGGTCTTTGTTGGCAGCCAATGCCACAAGCTCCTTCTCCTCGAGCTCTTTTGTTGGCCCAAGGCTACATCGGTCAGCTAAAGCTGCATACGCGCCACTGAGCTCCTCTATAGAACCGGAAGAAAGGAAGCACATGGACGTTAAAGCTATAGCACATGGATTTAAGTTCCTCATAATTCACTTGAAGAAACTGCACATCTGAATTGATCTTTGCCAACTGGCATGAAGAGCCTTGCATCCACCGCATGAAAACCAACAACGGCAGCAGTCACTGCGGCCTCCCTCGGGCGTCAACTGCAGCTCCCACCAAGAGCCACACCACCATTGCACAGCAGCAACCGAGCCACGCAGCACCCCTCCTCCATGCAACCACAGCAGCCGTTACAGCAACAATAGCTCGAGCCAATAACAGTTGCAGCAACAAAACAGTCACGCGACCCTCCTCCCACGTAAGCCACCATCCATGCAACTCCATGCCACCGCTCCACAGCCACCAGAACTCCAACGATAACTCTGTGGTGATTTCTAATGAGCCTGCTCCCAAGAACCAACTCACTCTCAATGTTCGAAAGCCCGTTTCTTCCCTCTCTAAAGATCGCCATACCAAAGTGAATGGCCGTGGCCTCCGAGTTCGGATGCCGGCCCTTTGTGCGGTACGAATCTTCCAGCTGACCCGAGAACTCGGCCACCGCTCCAATGGTGAGACCATCGAGTGGCTGCTTCGCCGCCACGGGCTCTGGCACCATCTCTGCAGCTACTGAAATCTCTTGTGCCGCTGAATCCACGATGAGTTCCGCTTCCTCGGCTTCGGTTTCCTGTCAAATGCACCCGGTAGGGGTTGGAAGCGGCGGTGCAGTAATGGCGGGGATGTACACCATGACGGCGCCAGCGACCAGCTATCGGTTGGACTTGTGCCAACCAATAGGGTTTCATTATTCAGCTGCAGAGTTCTGCAGAAGAGGCGAGAAAGTTTGAAGAACTGCACAAACAAGATGGCTCACGTGCTGAGTCTGAGACACAGAGAGCTCTGGAGCTTGAAAGATTGCTTGAAACTGCAAAACTTAGCGTGAAAGAAATGGAAGAACAGATGGTTTCCCTGAAGGAAGAACACGAGGGCCTACATGAGAAGGTTGTTGAAAACCAGAAGGTTGATGCGGCCCTTCAAAGCACTACAGCAGAACTTTCTACTTCTAAGGAGGAGTTGGCACTTTCTAAATCGTTAGTATTGGACTTAGAGCAAAGGCTCACTTCCAAGGAAGAGCTTCATAATGAATCTGGAGCTGCGGCAGCAACTGCTACTCAAAAGAATCTTGAGTTAGAGGATACAGTTCGAGCTTCAAATGAAGCAGCAGAAGATGCAAAATTGAAACTGAGGGAGCTTGAGGCACGTTTTTATAGCGGCTGAGCAGAGGAATGTGGAGCTTGAACAACAGTTAAATTTGGTGGAACTTAAAGGGTTTGAAGCTGATCAGAAAGAACTAAAAGAATTCAGAGCTCAGCACAAAGTTCGGAAAGGCTGAGGAAGAAAAGAAACTGCTGAACAGTCAAAGGGAGGAATACCAGGGGAAGGTGGCTGAGCTAGAATCAGCTCTAAACCAGTCAGCAGCTCGGAACTCAGAGCTTGCGGAGGAGTTGAAGATTGCTCTGGAGAGAAGTGTTGAACATGAGGATCGAGCTAATATGAGTCATCAACGCAGCCTTGAGCTAGAGGATCTATTCCAGACATCTCATTCCAAATTGGAGGGTGCTGACAAAAAGGTCAATGAATTGGATTTGTTACTTGAAACAGAGAAGGCAGCAGCTGAGGACCTCGCCAACACATAACAGCTACTCCCTCTGCCAGCGGGATACCCCAACATGTGATAACATCCAGCTGCGCCATTCTATCACCGACCAGCTTGTACCCTTGCAGAGGACAACGAACATGGGCAGCCAAGAGGATAACAAAAAAAAGAAGAAAGAAAGAAGAGATCAGCAACCGATAGGAGCAAGAAAGGATAAAAACAAAGAGTACAGGCCAAAAAGAAAAAAAAAAAATCAGATGATAAGATAAGAAAAGATAAGAATCATTGATGAGAGAAAAAAGGAGAATATAAAAAGGAATCGTTTTAGCAAGTGGGGGGGATTCCATTCGGCTATAAAAGAGGAGAGCACGGAGAGAAGAAAAGCTTCAGCCATTCTCAAAAAAAAAAACAAAGAACAGAAGAAATAGAGAGAAGAAACAGAGGAAGGAAACGGAGAGAGCAAAAAAGGGGCTGTGGTATATATATATTTTTTTTTTAACAAAGTTTCAATTTTCTTTCAAACACAAAAAAAAATAGAGAGGAGAAGAGAGAAAGAGAGAAAGAGAGTCCAAAAGAAATTTTTTCTTCTCCTTCTTGATTTATTTTAAACGGTTTGGCTAGAGAAAAATAGAGAAAAAAGGCTTCTTGATTATCAATCTTGGCCATTCTCTTCTCCACAAAGCCATTATTATCTTTGTTTTAGTTTTGGTATAAAACTTCATCTTTTTAGGTAAGTTCTTAGTTTTATTTTTAAGATCATTTCTTTTACTTTTAATACAATATTCTTGTTTTGTCTAGTTAAATTTGTTAACTTTCCTTTTTATGATGACGTTTATGATTTATAGAGCTTTTGTATATTGTTAAATAATTTGCTTAGTTTAATATATGTTTCTAATACATTCAAGATGATTTATTTTTACTTGCTTATTTATTTTATGTTATTTTTTTTCTCTTAAATATTTACATGATTATATAAAAAGTTCCTAACTTTCTTGTTTTATATCCTTGTTTATTACTTTTAAAGCTTGCTTATATGTTCAATATGCTTGTTTAGTATAAAATTTTAATCTTGATTAAAAAGATTGCATTTTTTAGCTTATGTTCATCCTTGATGGATTAAAAAACCTAATCTTGGTTATAAAGGTCATAATTTTAAGTTGATTAACTTGTTTGTTTAATTAAATGTTAAGTCTAGGATTATAAAAATTACACTTTTTTGCTTGTGGGTATTTTTGCTTGATTAAAGATGAAAACTTGATTAATAAAGGTTGCAACTTTGAACCTGTTTAGGTTAAAAGATTTAATTTTGACTGTAAAGTTCGCATCTTCAAACCTGTTTAGGTTAAAAATTTAAATAAAAATTAATCTTGGTTATAAATTTTTTTATTATTGTATTTTTGATGCATATTTAGTCTAATATTTAATTATGATCTTGTTAAATTACTTTCTCGCCCTTAAATCCATGTCTGTCTTAATTCAATCATGCGTGTAAAATTACCCTTTTGCCCTTGCATGTGTTTTTGTTTATTTAGTAATTGTATCTTGTATTAAGTTGTCTTTTTGCCTTTGTATGTATGTTTGATTAATTAAAGATTGAATTTTATATGTGAAATTACCCTTTTACCCCTGCACATATGTTTATTCAATTATGAATTAAATTTTGCGTAGAAATTACCTCTTGGACCTTGTAAATGTATTTATTTAAATTAAGCTTGCTTATATGTGTTAAATTAGCTATCATGCAATTTGATCTTGTAAAATTAAATTTAAATTCTCATGTTTTATTTATTTATCGTATTATATTGTGCAATTAATTGTATGTATATACTAACCCATGTTTTCTTGTCCCATTCATGCATGATTAGATTTAGAACATTGATTTTCAAAAATTCATATGCACGGGGTAACCGAAAGATGCCTCGGGAGTCTGAGGTTTCTGAAGGTTTTCTCCGATGAGATGTTTTCTCGGTGTCTAATCGGGAGTCCGATCGGACCTGGGAGAATTTCTTATCCCTTCAAAATTAAAAATATGTTTTTCATGTGGTTTTCACAAAAAGCATGCATCATGTTTACGATTTTCTTTAATTTCTTAAAATTTGCGAATGAACTCCAAAAATTTTCTTTTTACAAAAAGGAATGTTAATTCCAAAATCTTTTATTTCTATTTATTTATTTTTACTTTTATGTTTTATTTCTATTTCACTTTAAGAAAATCTCTTGTTTAAGAGGCCCAATTAAATTAAAAGGAATGTTTATTCCAACATTAATTTCAAAATATGTTTTAAAAGTTTTTGAGAGATCTTAACTACTCAATTATAGTTAAAGCCTCTCGAATTAATCCAAGTTTTATTAAAAAACCATTTTCAAAATTTCTTTTCTTATTTTATTTATTTTTATTTCTTTCTAATGAAAGGGATTGTTTATTTTCTTTTGGTCTTTTTTAAAATTTTTCAAAATATCTTTTTGGGAGGACTTTGGTAAATTTAATTAATTAAGACCTTTCAGGCAAACTTTGTTTTTATTAAAGGACATTTTTAGCTCCAATAAAAGGAATGTTTACTCTTTAAACCTTTAAAATTCTTTTTTTTAAATCAGTTTTATTTGATAAAAAGGATATTCATTTTTTGAAAGGTCTTAATTTATTAAATCTACTAGAGGTTTCTTATCAAACTAAATTTTTGTCAAATTATTCCCTTCATCAAATTAAAAGGAATATTTATTCCAACATTGTTTTAAAATTAAATCTTTCTAAGAGATTTTAATTTAAGTAATCATAATTAAAGTCTCTTAATGTAAATTTCAAAATATGAATTTGAGGATGTTTATCCCAACTTTTTAGCAAAATGTTTTCTAGAAGGTTTCAATTAATATTCTCATAATTGAGACTTTCTAAAATTAAAAGTTAAACCTTTGTTTTTCAAAAGGATATTTGTCCTCATTTTTAAATTTGACTTTGATTTTTTGAAGAATATTTGTTCCTAATTAGAAATTGAATCTCCATTCTAAGTAGGAAATTTCTTCAAATTCAAAATTGGGCTATGGATTTTCACATTAAAAGGAATGTTCATTCCGACATTAAGTTTTTTTTGGATTTAACTTTTCAATGGGATTTTTGTCCCACATTAAAAGGAATATATATTCCAACATTCGAAATTATGTTTTTTCCTAAAATAATTTTAAACACATTTTATTATTATTTCCCAAGTAAAATATTTTTAAGACTTTTGTGGTACCGATTTCCGGGCGTCTTGGGGGTGCTAATCCTTCCCCAAGCGTAACCGACTCACGAACCTAAAATCTTTTTCGTAGACCAGTTTCTTTCCTTAGCTTGACGTAATCTTTCTAGATTTATGTTGGGTTAAACAAGTAGGTGACTAACCACACCTATTAAAAATAAAAGGTTAGTGGCGACTCCATTTGTTTTTAGACTGTTTAGTCCCGAATATTTTTCACGCCATATCATTTATCGTCGGAGCGGTAAAACGTCTCGACAATATCCATAAGGGCAAAGAGGTAATTTTATATGCAAGCATAAATTTTTATGTTAGACAAAACACATATTCAAGGGCAAAAAGATAATTTCTATGATAAAAAATTTAAATCTTAAACTAAATATGCATTTATATAAGTTTAAAAAATTCAATTTTTTATTTAAAAAAAAATCAAAAGATTATTTCTATATAAATAAAAATAAAAAAATAAAATACACTTAAAGATTCAATTTTTATTAACCGAGCTTTCATTTTTAATCAAGCTAAAATATCCACAAGCAAAAAGGTGCAATTTTTAATCCTAAGCTTAACATTTAACTAAGTAAACGAGTTAATCAACTTAAAGTTGTGATCTTTATAATCAAGATTATATTTTTAATCAAACAAGAATATGAATATAAGTTCAAAAATACAATCTTTTTAATCAAGATTAAGACTTTCAACTAAGCAAACACATGGAATGGGTAAAGCAAGTTTGAAAAATAATAAACAAGAATACAAAAAAATGAAAGTTAGGAACTTTTTGCATAATCATGTAAATAATTGAGAGAAATGGCACATTAACAAAAAATAACATAAAATAAATAAGCAAGTAAAAAAAAATCATCTTGAATATATTAGAAGCATATATTAAACTAAGCAAATTATTTAGCAATATACAAAAGCTTTATCAATCATAAACATCATCATAAAAAAAAATTAACAAATTTAACAAAAAAAAGCAAGAATATTGTATTAAAAGTAAAAAGAAATGATCTTGAAAATAAAGCTAAGAACTTTACCTAAAAAGATGAAGTTTTGTACCAAAACAAAAAAAGAAAAGATAATAATGGCTTTGTGGAGAAGAGAATGACTAAAAATTGATGAACAACAAGCCTTTTTCTCTATTTTCTCTAGCCAATCTGTTTAAAATAAATCAAGAAGAAGAAGAAAAAAATTTCTTCCCTTTCTTCTTGGACTCTCTTTCTCTCTTCTCCTCTCTCTATTTTTTTTTCTGTTTTGTTCTTGAAGAAAAAAAATGAAAAAATGCTGAAGTCTCTGTTTGAGGAGGAAAAAATGCAACAGCCTTCCTCCGTTGTGTGCTCCTTCCTCTTTTCTCTATTTTTTCTTCTCTGTTTTTTTGAAAGAAAGCTGAAACTCTTCCCTTCTCCGTGCTCTCTCCTTTCTTTCTTCTTTTGTTTTTTGTAAGAGGGCTGAAGCTATTCTCTCCTCCTGTGCTCTTCTCTCTGTTTCTTTTTGTTTCTTGACAGAAGGTCCCCCCCTCGCTCTCTGCTCTCCCTCTTTATTTTGAAACCCCTAGTGGCTTAAAACATGGAGCCACAACCCCCAAAAAACATGGAGCCAAAAAAACCGAATAATCATGAAGCTGTCGGTTGCTTTGTTGCTGCGGCCGTTGTTGGCTGCTTTGTTGTTGCCGTGGTTGGCTGCAGGGTTGTTTCGAAAACCAAAGGAAGCTGATTTCCTAAGCTTGTTCAGCTCATCTCCTTGAATGCCCCAATCCAATTTCCCATCAGGGGAGCTCCAATCAGAGATGTTTGAAAACATCATAGTTGCCGAGTTAGCAGGGGCCGCAAGTCCAGCACGACTGGTAACTGCTCCGCGGTCTATAAAACTCTGGCTCCGTTTTGCAAATGCAGAAGACCTGGAATTCATTACTGCTGCTGCCACTGCAGCAGATGAGTCAAAACCGAAGGCTGACGGCTTTCTGACCGGAGAGGATGAAAGATTTGCTGGGTAGCTTGCACGGAGTTGGTTCAAGTTTTGGAGAATTTGAAGCCTGGCTGGAGATTGCAACTGGGATGGTGTTACAGATTTTACTGACAGTCCCTGCAACGGAGACAGTAGGGAAGGATCGAGGGATCCAAAAGCATCATCAAGATTGGTAGGCTTCAAATCCCCAAGCCTACTGTATTCCTTACTCCAGCAAGAAGGGGAGGAGAGACTAGATATCTCATCCATCAATTGTTGCTGCTGCAATTGGTTTTCAAGCCTAAGTAATTCCATTTCCAAATCCATGTCTCTGGCACTAAAAGCAGTCTTCAAGTGGCTACCATGTAGCTGCAAGGCAGGTGGGGCGAGGTTAAGTTCGTTCTGCCACAAGCCACCAGTCTTTGGAGAGGAATATGCAGCCAAAGGAGACATGGGCGGTGTTTAAGGGAAAATCATGCACCTGAGGTGTTTCAAGAGCACCAAAAATCTTCTTCAAAGAATGAGGTTTCGCAACAGTGGGAGCAGTTGCCGCGGGTGTTGCACGGTGGTTGTTGTTCGTGAGAACAGCGTGGGCTGCCATGGCTGCTATGGCTGCTGAGTAACGATGGGGTGGCTGCTTGTTGCTGTAGTTGGGTCGAGCTTGGAAAACTGAGAGGGTGTGGAAGTGCATGGCAGTGGTTTGCATGGGGGAACTTCGCGTGGCTGTTTTGTTGCTGCTGTGGCAGCTGTGGAGCGGTGGCGTGGAGGCTGTAGTGGTTGTTTTGTTGCTGTCATCGCGATCCCTCTTTCTTACGCCGCTGCTGCTGCCACTTTGTTCATCTTCTGAATTTTGGTTATGGAATTGATGTTCTTGCTGCTGTTGCTGCAGCTGTAGCTATAGCTCGACTAGTCCAAAGCAGGGTAATAGTTCATAACAGTTACGGTTTACTTTCTTACAAAATGCTCGGCATACCTTTCTCCCTCAGCAAAGTTCTCTAAAACACCAGCAGCCCTATTCTCCTTGCTTACCCTAACTTCAGGGTTGATGCAGATATTGCGCACCAACTGAAAACCACAGATCCCTACAGCAACGCCAACGGCCGCAAACAGCAGAAACACCTCAGGCCTCAACCATCGATTTGCCATTAAGTACGCTGCGACACTCGGATCGATAGACGAAGAGAAAGAGAAACCGCTTTCGAGTTTGAAATGAGGAGAATGCAGAGGAGAAAATGAGAATAAGTTTAGTCCCTTGGCCAGTTTTACCTGATCGTTCCCTGAGCTGTACACTTTTGCACCTGCCGGCGTGGTGCAGTTGGTGTAAGCTGCCCTGTTCACTGCCACCACATTGTGGATAGTTGCATCGTAGTTGAACACAAGCACGTCACCAGCCCTAAAGCGCTTGCCTTTGGTCCGACGAGCCATGTTGAAAGTCCAACCGCCGGAGTCTCCAACAGTGTAAGTTGCTGCACCAATATTTTCCAAGCAAACCAGAAAGCACAGCAGAATTATTGCAGCTGTGAGTTTGGCTACACTTGCACCGCCCCTTCCCTGCGCCATGTTTGAGAAAAGCTTGAACTATACCTGAAGAACCTTCCTCATCGCCATTCCTTCTTTTTTTTTTTTCAGTTGAAAAACTTTTCCAAAAGCTCCTATTCCAACTACTCTCTTAATCTCAAAATCCTCTGGCTCAATCTTCTTCTTCTTTGCTTCTTCATCATCTTCAGCTTCAGCTGCTTCAACTTCAGCTTCTGTTTCAGTTTCTTGGATTTCTTGGATTTCCAGGAATGGGAGGGAAGAAGAGAGGACGTAACGAGGAGAAGGGGATGGTTGTTACTGGTGATGGCATGCATGGGAGTGTGGCTTTTCTTTTATTTTGCATGGTGGTGGTCCCCCTTTTTTTTTGTTTGGTTTGGCTTTTGATGCATATATATATATATATGAATATATAAATACGTATATGAACACGTATAAATATATACATATACACATATATACATGTACACATCTATACATATATATATATGTAAATATATACATAAATATATATATATATATTTTTGCATCATAACCGAATTGACTCGTTTAGCCTTTGGCTTGCCTGACATTCTTGTCTTGGTCCAAAATTACCTACAAGGTAATAAAATCAGAAGAAAAATGAAGTAATAATAGTGAGCATAAATAAACTAAATTTAATAGAATAAAAACTTTGAAAAAGGGCAAATCAATTAATTACTTCATTAACTAAAATTAAAAATAAGTGTCTACAGTTGCCCCTCTTTGATTATTTCTTAATGATCTAGAAGTGTAAGCTTCTGGATAATTAAGAAATAGGCAAAGATGTAGACACCTTCTACTCAAATATGTACTAAACAGTATTGGTGTTTTGGAAGATGTCACTTTGAACAGAAATGATTTTAAAATTGAATAAATTGCCCTAAACAGAAACAATTTTGAAGAAATTGTTCTAAACAAAAACAATTTTGAGAAAACCATTCTAAACAGAAATGTATTTTTTAAATTTGAAGAAATTGTCCTAAACAGAAACAATTTTGGAAAACCACCCTAAACAGAAATGATTTTAAGTTTTGAACAAATTGTTCTAAATAGAGACAATTTTGAGAAAACCATTTGAAACAGAAGTGATTTTAAATTGTGCTAATTTTGAATAAAATCGTCCTGGAGATACTGCTTTAAAAAAGAAGTGCTTTTTGAGAAAACCATCCTAAACAGGAATGATCTTAAACTTTGAATAAATTGCTTTAAAAAGAAACGCTTTTGAGAAAACCGTCCTAAACAGGAATGACTTTAAACTCTGAAGAAATTGCTTTAAAAAGAAATGCTTTTGAAAAAACTGTCCTAAACAGGAATGATTTTAAACTTTGAATAAATTGCTTTAAAAAAGAAATGTTTCTGAGAAAGCCGTCCTAAACAGGAATGATTTTAAACTTTAAATAAATTGCTTTAAAGAGAAATGCTTTTGAGAACACTATCCTAAACAGGAATAAATTCAGATCCTTCTCAAACAGAGTTGGGCCATTGCAAGCTGGAATAAATCATTTTGCATGCTAAATAGAACTGAATTATGGATAATTACCTTAAGCAAGAAAAGACTTTAACGGAGTTTTGGAGAGTTACCTGAGGAGCTTCTTACACAAGACTAACCTCGCAATTTGAATTGGATTTATGCCTGCAATTTTTGAACAATGACAAGATGCATGATGGATGTTTATGAGAAATGATGCAATTTGCACGCTCATGCTTAAATGATAATGCCTTTCTACTTTGCCTCGAAGGTTTCATGATAGCCTTCTAGCTTGGTCCGACCTACATTCTTCGGAATTGGAGAACATCTTCTTGTCACATCTTTTCTAGCATAAACATGCCCCAAACCCTTATTTCAAATTATTTTTGCTTGAACATCCCAGTTTGAGATAATTTCATTCACGTGTCACCTTGCTTTAGGCACCGAAAGTATGTTGTTGAGCTCATGTTTACCCTCACATTTCTTTCCTTTTTTGTGTTGGGAGTTGACTTCAAATGTTATGGCATTCACTTACCTATTTGTTCGCCCTTTCATGATAAAGAAATTATGCAATTCATATTTAAGGAGAAATACATGGATCATATTAAAGGAAACAATGCAAAAATATATTTATAGACAAACTTATAACAAGTCATGACAAGGATTTAACAAATAAGTTTATAACAAAAGAAAAAGGAGGGTATATGACCTTAATGCGATGAATGCACAGATAGCAGAGTGTCGGTCATCTATGCCCTGCCTTCGACTGACTCATCTTCGTTGAAGTGACGTTTGACGAGGTCTGATGATTTCTGATTACTCCGACCCTCGTAACCAAACAAGACCTCTTGTACAAGTTAGGTGCCCTTTTGTCGTGCTTTCTCAAACTTCCTAAACTGCCTTTTCAGGTTTTCAGCTTAGGAACTAACCTGATTGGATCTGAACCACCCTTTCGGGTTTTTGCCTCAGACCCCTCCTTTTCTTCTCTTTTTCGGACTCAAGCCACCTTTTCAGGTTTTCAACTTGAGACGCTCTTTTCATTTTTCATTTTTCATTTTTTCATTTTTTCATTTTTTCATTTTTTTTCATTTTTTCATTTTTTTTCATTTTTTCATTTTTTCATTTTTTCATTTTTTCATTTTTTCATTTTTTCATTTTTTCATTTTTTCATTTTTTTTCATTTTTTCATTTTTTTTTTCATTTTTTCATATTATTTTTTTCATTTTCATTTTTTTTATTCTTCAGGTGTAGTATTTCTTCACAGCATCGGCATTGATGGGATGTGGCAATTCATCCCCATCCATTTCTTGCAAGATTAGGGCACCTCCCGAGAATGCTTTCTTCACCACATAAGGATCATCCCAATTTGGAGTCCACTTTCTTCGGGGATCATGTTGAGTAGGTAGAATCTTTTTCAGCACCAACTCTCCTTCTGTAAACTCGCGCGGACGTACCTTCTTATCATATGCACGCATCATTCTCTTCTGATACAATTGACCATGGCAAAGTGCTTTGAGCCGCTTCTCTTCGATTAAGTTCAATTGGTCAAATCTCTCTTTCACCCAATCTGACTCTTCAAGCTTCAACTCTCTGTATACTCTCAAAAATGGGATTTCCAACTCAATCAGCAACTGCTTCCCCTCCATGAACCGAAGAAATATGAAGTTGCCCCGGTGGATGCTCTTATAGTAGTGCGGTAAGCATGTAGAGCGAAAGAAAGTTTCTCATACCAATATTCATAGGTCAATGTCATCTTCTCAACTATCTTCTTGATGTTCTTGTTTTGCTGCTTCAACTGCCACATTCAACTTAGGGTGGTAAGGGGTAGAATTGCTATGCTTGGTCTTGAATTCTTAGCACACTGCCTCTACCATTTGGTGAAGTAATTGACGGTCACCATAATGAATTGATGTCCATTAGAAGCTTTTGGTGAAATTGCCCCAATCATATCTTTGCCACACATTGAGAAAGAACATGGAGACGAAATAACATGTAGTGTTTTGAGAGGCATGTAAATCTAATCAGCATAAATCTGGCACTTATGACATTTCCTTGCATGATTGATACAATTTGTCTCCATTGCCATTTGAATTCTTAAGATGCAAGCTTCATACTTCGCCATATGTGTGGCAAAGCCTTGCTATTTGCTGAGTATTGATCTTTATTTGAGGATATGAGGACAGCTCCTACTCTATGCCCCAGTGCATTTGATGCCCCATCAAAATACATTCTCCATTTCTTTTCTTGCTCTAGCTCAGTATTGAATATCGACATCAAATCCTCATCAGAAAACTCAAACTTCATGGGTTCATAGTCATCAACTGCTCTGTCTGCTAGAAATTCAGCAATGGCACTTCCTTTGATAGCTTTCTGGGAGACATAAACTATATCATATTCTGACAATAGTATTTGCCATCGAGCCAATCGTCCTGACAATGAAGGTTTCTTAAAGAGAAATCTGATCGGATCCAGCTTTGCTATCAACCATGTGGTATTATTCAACATGTACTATCTTAATCTCTGAGCCACCCATGCCAATGCGTAGCACATCTTTTCTATCTAAGAATACTTGGCCTCACACTCTATGAACTTCTTGCTAACATAGTAGGTTGCTTGTTCTTTCTTGCCGGTTTCATCATGTTGCCCCAACACACAGCCCATGAAATTCTCCAATACCGTCAGATACATCATCATCTCCCAAAGTAAGGCAAGATCTGTTTGTCTTCTCATTCAATCAGTCTCATAAGATTAAGGGGAAAAGGGTAATCATCATCATCATTATTGTCAAAGTCATCCGCACCGATGAACCAGTCGAAGTCAGGCTCGAGAGGACCCTCTTCGCTATCTTTGCATTCATCACTTGAGGTTCTTTGAGTCAAGGGATAATAAGGCAATATATATACATATATATACATATATGTATTTGATCCATGAATAAAAATAAAATGGTAAAACAAAAAATAAGGGTAAAGAGAAGAAAGCACGAAGTTCAATGAATAGAATTATGATATGAAATAGGGACATGGAGTGTAAGAATATACATGACAGAGAGTTTAAGAATGCATAATATCAAAATTATGAATGATAGAGCAAATATGAAAGTAAAACCCATAACATATGAAGATCAACCATCAACACTCTTGGGCAGAAATGTAGGATAAAAAGTGCTCAAAGTTGCCAAAGCTTATTACATGTCAAAATCTACTATCATGATCAGTGCCTCAAAAACTTGCCAGTTGTTTAAATTGGTCCCTGGTGTTAACTGCTGGACCCATGTTTCACCGTTACTTGATTCCTCATATTCCAACACAGCTAATTCAGCATTAATAGCATCTACTCCATTCCTGCCATGATTAGGAAATGAATTTGCCCCTATGTTTGACTGCACATCGGTATCAAAAGTCAAACGACCTTCCTTGATAATCTCTTGTACCACTTCTTTCAATCTCATGCAGTTTTTAATGCTATGCCCCTTGGCGTCTGAGTGATAGGCGCATGTTCCATTTTCATCAAACCATTTAGGATAGGGAGGCTGTAAAAGGGTCGAGTACCGAACCGGTTCAATCATCTTGCTATTCAATAGCTTGGTGTATAGCTCTGTGTAAGTCATAGGGATGGGAGTAAATTGTTTCCTTTTCTTTGGTGGTCTTGGATTTCGGTTTTGGGTGTTTGGTCTTGGAACAGTGGAAATGGTGTTGGACACTGGGTATTGGTAAGCATTTTGAGGTTGTGTATAGTTGGGATGAGGATACTGGTAAGTGTTTTGAGGTGGTGTGAAATTGGCCGGATGGTATTGGTGTTGGCATGGTTGGCATTGGGGTTGTGGGTATTGTTGGTATCCTTCACATTTTATAGTGTTCACTCCGCCTTCCTCCTTTTTGGAACTCTCCTTGGCTGCACTGGACTCCCCATCATCTAACTTACCGGTCTTGAGTGCATTCTCCACCATTTCCCCAATTAAGACCAAGTCAGTGAAACTCATGATGGCACCAGCTATCATATGGCTATAATATGGAGCCTTCAAGGTGTTAATGAATAGCCATGTCATCTCTTTCTCAGTCAAAGGAGGGTGAATCTGAGTTGCCACGTCCCTCCATCTTTGGGCATATTCAGTGAATGACTCGGAAGACTTTTTCTCCATGTTTTGCAAAGTCAGCCTGTCGGGTGCCAAATCCGTCATGTGCTTATACTGATCAATGAAAGCCCGGGCTAGATCATTCCAAGAGTGAATGCCCCACCTATCCAACTTGTTATACCACCGTATTGCTGACCCAGTGAGGCTGTCTTGGAAACAGTGAATCAACAGTTTATCATCTTGAGAATAAGTGGCCATCTTCCGGCAATACATAGTAATTTGGTCTTTAGGGCATGTGGTCCCTTTGTACTTCTCGAATTCAGGCACTTTGAATTTTGGTGGGATCACCAACCCATCTACCAAGCTCAATTCATAGGCATCAGTAATGCCATAAGCATGAGTGCCCTCCATGGCCTTGAGCCGTTCCTCTATCTGGCTCAATATCCTTTGACTTCCGGCCCCACTGATCTCTCTCTCAAATTGTTCATCAGGCACAAACACGGGATTGTTTGGGGTATGTCCAGGGGCAGGAGGTGGCATAGTGTAGGTGGGAGGTGGAATTGGTTGAGTTGTTGGGATTCCTCCATTTGTGGCAAACATTGAGGGTGTAAAAGGGTGCACATCGGGTGGAGGTGGTGGGAGGGTGAATGTGTTTGTGATTGGTTGAGGAATTTGTGTTTGATTTCTTTGCAAAGGTATATTGAGGGCGGGGGGTGAGAGAGAGGCATTCGTAGGCTGAGTTGTGGGGAGTCCATATGGGAGTGTACTTGGAGAAGATTGCCCATTGTTGCCTGAATTCGCCATATTTTGTTGTCTCATACTGGCCACCATTTCTGCCATCTGATCTAATTGTTTCTGTAGATCCTCGTTTGCCTTCCTTAACTGTTCAATCTCGGCAGCTTGCTCTTCCATGACGATTCTAGATTGCAGTCTAGTGTTATATCTGTGTGTTAGAGGTGTTATCTTGAAACCCTTTGATGTAATCACAAGGATGAATCAGATTCCCTTATTATGAATGGAATGTATGTATGAACATGCTTGATGAAAATACAACCATGGGATGCAAAAATAAGGGGAAGAAATGACAAAAAGGAAATGTCTTAGCTCACCATTAAAATAAATTATATACATGGATGCACATATACAAGTACAGTATGAAGTAGAATAAAAGGAAGCATGTCAATGATTAGATGTAGATGCAAAAATGAATGGTTCACAACAATTTAACTATAAAGGATAACTGGTCATTTCTTCAGAACGAGGCCAAAAGACCAAATATCCGTTGACCCGAAGATTGACCTTATTCATCAGCCATGACTAATTTCCCTTTACAGTTATCTTGTTGCGAATGATTCTACAATGAAATGCATGTCATGTGATAATGGCAATAAAACGCAATGATCATGGATATTTAAAGGAAACAAGGAGATTATAAGACAAAGTATAAATATGTACTGATAAAGTGAGGAAGAAAACAGATATAGACATATCATTGTGAAAGAAAACAGACAGAGTGAGGAAGAGAACAAATAGCATGCCAATATGGAGTAAGCATATATATACAAATAAAGTGAAATAAAACAAACAGATTCTGAAACAACATATCATCATGGAATAAGTATTTGCACAAAAAGGCGAAAGAAAACAGACAGTTTATACAAACAGCGTGCTATCGTGAAATAAGCATATGTACAGAAAAACAGCATGTCATCACGAAATAATCAGAAATCAGACAAACAGCATGCCATCATGAAATAAGCAGATAAAACGAAAGGGATTGATAAAGGTAAGAAGCCGTCCCCCCTTTGTGCCCTAAGAAACCGGGTTTTCTCGAACGGGTTTGGCTCTATCTAGGTTAGATTTTGGGTTCTTCTACATGCTGGGTTTAAAGCTCTAGACAAGGGTACCCATCGGACAAGATGGGGTGGAGGCAACCCCGTCGCCCCCTCCTAAATAAAGGTGAAGTTCGGACTCCCGAACTTTTATGTTATGAATTTGTGTCGTGTGTGAGGGAGGGACTTATACCTTTACCAATTGCCTTTCGGTGAAATAGTGAACATTCGGAGAAGTAGAAGCAGGAAGCAGAAAAAATTTCACTATCACATGTCAACACACGATCAGTCCAATTCAAAATATAGGATAAATAATTAATATGATGAGATAAGTACACATGGTAAACAAGATAGGCATTCATGGCATACACAAGGAATTGAAACATGAAAAACAGATACAAGTGACTAAAATGGCAAAATGGTAAACACAAAAGCATATTAGCAAATCAAGACATACCAAGGAAATTGGAACATGCAAAATATATACAAGTAATTAAGACATAGGGCATGCTAGAGGATCAAGGCATAGGCTAAGAATTAAAACATGCAAAAATATAGGCGAGTAATTAAACACACAAAGCATACTAGAAAATCAAAACATAAAAACATACATATAAATTAAATGTGATATAAATGCAAGATGCAACTTTAATAAACTTAATTTTGAAAAATCTTCCTTTTTTCTCTCTTTTTTCTTTTTTTTTTTTTGGAAAAATTTTGAAACAATTATTGGAAAAAAAATTTAATGCAAATGAATGATGCAATGCATGAAATGAAACTTAAAAGCATTTTATTATTAAACCCAAGTAAAATAAGACTTAAAAAGTGGCTTGACTCTAAAAACCTTCCCCAGTGGAGTCGTCAAGCTGTCGAGACGTTTTACCGCTCCGATAATAAATGGTATGGCGTAAAATATATTTGGGACTAAACAGTCTAAAAACAAATGGAGTCGCCACTAACCTTTTATTTTTAATAGGTGTGGTTAGTCACCTACTTGTTTAACTTAACATAAATCTAAAAAGATTATATCAAGTTAAGGAAAGAAACTAGTCTACGAAAAAGATTTTAGGTTCGTGAGTCGGTTACGTTCGGGGAAGGATTAGCACCCCCGAGACGCCTGGAAATCGGTACCACAAAAGTCTTGAAATATTTTACTTGAAAAATGATAATAAAATGTTTTAAAATCATTCTAAGAAAAAACATAATTTTAAATGTCGGAATGAATATTCCTTTTAATGTAGGATAAACATCCCATTATAAAAGATAAATTCGAAATTTAAAGATTTAATGTCGGAATAAACATTCCTTTTAATATGAAAATCCATAGCCCAATCTTGAATTTCAAGAAAGTTCCTACTTAGAATGGAGATTCAATTTCTAAATAGGAATAAATATTCTTCAAAAATCAAAGTCAAATTTAAAAATGAGGATAAATATCCTTTTATGAAAAAACAAAGGTTTAATTTTAATTTTAGAAAGTCTCAATTATGAGAATATTAATTGAAACCTTCTAGAAAACATTTTGCAAAAAGGTTGGGATAGACATCCTCAAATTCATGCTTTGAAATTTACATTAAGAGACTTTAATTATGATTACTTAAATTAAAATCTCTTAGAAAGATTTAATTTTGAAACAATGTTGGAATAAATATTCCTTTTAATTTGTTGAAGGGAATAATTTGTCAAAAATTTAGTTTAGTAGGAAAACCTTAGTAGATTAATAAATTAAGATCTTTCACAAAATAAATGTCCTTTTTATCAACTAAAACTGATTTTTTTTAAAAATAAACATTCCTTTTATTGGAGTTAAAAATGCATTTTGATAAAAATGAAGTTTACTTGAAGGGTCTTAATTAATTAAATGTACTAAAGTTCTCCCAAAAAGGTATTTTGGAAAATTTAAAAAAAAAAGGTCAAAAGAAAATAAATATTCCCTTTCATTGGAAAGAAATAAAAATAAATAAAATAAGAAAAGAAATTTTGAAAATGGTTTTCTAATAAAACTTAGATTAATTTGAGAGGCCTTAACTATAATTGGGTAATTAAGATCTCTCAAAAAAATTTAAAATACGTTTTGAAATTAATGTTGGAATAAACATTCCTTTTAATTTAATTAGGCTTCTTAAACAAGAGATTTTCTTAAAATAAAATAAAAACATAAAATTAAAAATAAAATAAATAAAAATTTTGAAATTAACATTCCTTTTTCTGTAAAAAAGAAAATTTTTGGAGTTCATTCGCAAATTTGAAGAAATTAAAGAAAATCGTAAACATGATGCATGCTTTTTATGAAAATTACATGAAAAACATATTTTTAATTTTGAAGGGATGAAAAATTATCCCGGACCCGATCGGACTCCCGATTAGACACCGAAATAACCTCTCATCGGAGAAAACCTTCGGAAACCTCGGACTCCCGAGGTACTCTCCGGTTACCCCATGCATATGAATTTTTGAAAATCAATATTCTAATTTTAATTATGCATGAATGAGATGATGAAACATGGGTTAGTATATACGTACACAATTAATTACACAATATGATATGGTAAATAAATAAAACATGGGAATTTAAATTTAATTTTACAAGATCAAATTGCACAACAACTAATTTAACACATATAAGCAAGCTTAATTTAAACAAACACATATACAAGGCCAAGTATGTAATTTTATACAAAATTCAACTCATAATTAAACAAATATATAAGTAAGGGCAAAAGGGTAATTTCACATATAAGATTCAATCTTTAATTAATCAAACATACATACAAAGGCAAAAAGACAACTTAATACAATATACAATTACTAAATAAGCAAAAACGCATGCAAGGGCAAAAGGGTAATTTTACATGCCAGATTAAATTTTTAATTAAAAAGCATACATAAAAGGGCAAAATAGTAATTTAACATATGATATAATTACTAATTAAGCTAACATATCCATAAGGGCAAAGAGGTAATTTTATATGCAAGCATAAATTTTTATGTTAGACAAAACACATATTCAAGGGCAAAAAGATAATTTCTATGATAAAAAATTTAAATCTTAAACTAAATATGCATTTATATAAGTTTAAAAAATTCAATTTTTTATTTAAAAAAATCAAAAGATTATTTCTATATAAATAAAAATAAAAAAATAAAATACACTTAAAGATTCAATTTTTATTAACCGAGCTTTCATTTTTAATCAAGCTAAAATATCCACAAGCAAAAATGTGCAATTTTTAATCCTAAGCTTAACATTTAACTAAGTAAACGAGTTAATCAACTTAAAGTTGTGATCTTTATAATCAAGATTATATTTTTAATCAAACAAGAATGTGAATATAAGTTCAAAAATACAATCTTTTTAATCAAGATTAAGACTTTCAACTAAGCAAACGCATGGAATGGGTAAAGCAAGTTTGAAAAATAATAAACAAGAATACAAAACAATGAAAGTTAGGAACTTTTTGCATAATCATGTAAATAATTGAGAGAAATGGCACATTAACAAAAAATAACAAAAAATAAATAAAGCAAGTAAAAAAAATCATCTTGAATATATTAGAAGCATATATTAAACTAAGCAAATTATTTAGTAATATACAAAAGCTATATCAATCATAAACATCATCATAAAAAAAAATTAACAAATTTAACAAGACAAAGCAAGAATATTGTATTAAAAGTAAAAAGAAATGATCCTGAAAATAAAGCTAAGAACTTTACCTAAAAAGATGAAGTTTTGTACCAAAACAAAAAAAGAAAAGATAATAATGGCTTTGTGGAGAAGAGAATGGCTAAAAATTGATGAACAACAAGCCTTTTTCTCTATTTTCTCTAGTCAATCTGTTTAAAATAAATCAAGAAGAAGAAGAAAAAAATTTCTTCCCTTTCTTCTTGGACTCTCTTTCTCTCTTCTCCTCTCTCTATTTTTTTTTTCTGTTTTGTTCTTGAAGAAAAAAAATGAAAAAATGCTGAAGTCTCTGTTTGAGGAGGAAAAAATGCTACAGCCTTCCTCCGTTGTGTGCTCCTTCCTCTTTTCTCTATTTTTTCTTCTCTGTTTTTTTGAAAGAAAGCTGAAACTCTTCCCTTCTCCGTGCTCTCTCCTTTCTTTCTTCTTTTGTTTTTTGTAAGAGGGCTGAAGCTATTCTCTCCTCCTGTGCTCTTCTCTCTGTTTCTTTTTGTTTCTTGACAGAAGGTCCCCCCCTCGCTCTCTGCTCTCCCTCTTTATTTTGAAACCCCTAGTGGCTTAAAACATGGAGCCACAACCCCCATAAAACATGGAGCCACAACCCCCAAAAAACATGGAGCCAAAAAAACCGAATAATCATGAAGCTGTCGGTTGCTTTGTTGCTGCGGCCGTTGTTGGCTGCTTTGTTGTTGCCGTGGTTGGCTGCAGGGTTGTTTCGAAAACCAAAGGAAGCTGATTTCCTAAGCTTGTTCAGCTCATCTCCTTGAATGCCCCAATCCAATTTCCCATCAGGGGAGCTCCAATCAGAGATGTTTGAAAACATCATAGTTGCCGAGTTAGCAGGGGCCGCAAGTCCAGCACGACTGGTAACTGCTCCGCGGTCTATAAAACTCTGGCTCCGTTTTGCAAATGCAGAAGACCTGGAATTCATTACTGCTGCTGCCACTGCAGCAGATGAGTCAAAACCGAAGGCTGACGGCTTTCTGACCGGAGAGGATGAAAGATTTGCTGGGTAGCTTGCACGGAGTTGGTTCAAGTTTTGGCGAATTTGAAGCCTGGCTGGAGATTGCAACTGGGATGGTGTTGCAGATTTTACTGACAGTCCCTGCAACGGAGACAGTAGGGAAGGATCGAGGGATCCAAAAGCATCATCAAGATTGGTAGGCTTCAAATCCCCAAGCCTACTGTATTCCTTACTCCAACAAGAAGGGGATGAGAGACTAGATATCTCATCCATCAATTGTTGCTGCTGCAATTGGTTTTCAAGCCCAAGTAATTCCATTTCCAAATCCATGTCTCTGGTGCTAAAAGCAGTCTTCAAGTGGCTACCATGTAGCTGCAAGGCAGGTGGGGCGAGGTTAAGTTCGTTCTGCCACAAGCCACCAGTCTTTGGAGAGGAAGATGCAGCCAAAGAAGACATGGGCGGTGTTTAAGGGAAAATCATGCACCTGAGGTGTTTCAAGAGCACCAAAAATCTTCTTCAAAGAATGAGGTTTCGCAACAGTGGGAGCAGCTGCCGCGGGTGTTGCACGGTGGTTGTTGTTCGTGAGAACAGCGTGGGCTACCATGGCTGCTATGGCTGCTGAGTAACGATAGGGTGGCTGCTTGTTGTTGTAGTTGGGTCGAGCTTGGAAAACCGAGAGGGTGTGGAAGTGCATGGCAGTGGTTTGCATGGGGGAACGTCGCGTGGCTGTTTTGTTGCTGCTGTGGCAGCTGTGGAGCGGTGGCGTGGAGGCTGTAGTGGTTGTTTTGTTGCTGTCATCGCGATCCCTCTTCCTTACGCCGCTGCTGCTGCCACTTTGTTCATCTTCTGAATTTTGGTTATGGAATTGATGTTCTTGCTGCTGTTGCTGCAGCTGTAGCTATAGCTCGGCTAGTCCAAAGCAGGGTAATAGTTCATAATAGTTGCGGTTTACTTTCTTACAAAATGCTCGGCATACCTTTCTCCCTCAGCAAAGTTCTCCAAAACACCAGCAGCCCTATTCTCCTTGCTTACCCTGACTTCAGGGTTGATGCAGATATTGCGCACCAACTGAAAACCACAGATCCCTACAGCAACGCCAACGGCCGCAAACAGCGGATACACCTCAGGCCTCAACCATCGATTTGCCATTAAGTACGCTGCAGTAGTCGGATCGATAGACGAAGAGAAAGAGAAACTGCTTTCGAGTTTGAAATGAGGAGAATGCAGAGGAGAAAATGAGAAGAAGTTTAGTCCCTTGGCCAGTTTTACCTGATCGTTCCCTGAGCTGTACACTTTTGCACCTACCGGCGTGGTGCAGTTGGTGTAAGCTGCCCTGTTCACTGCCACCACATTGTGGATAGTTGCATCGTAGTTGAACACAAGCACGTCACCAGCCCTAAAGCGCTTGCCTTTGGTCTGACTAGCCATGTTGAAAGTCCAACCGCCAGAGTCTCCAACAGTGTAAGTTGCTGCACCAATATTTTCCAAGCAAACCAGAAAGCACAACAGAATTATTGCAGCTGTGAGTTTGGCTACACTTGCACCGCCCCTTCCCTGCGCCATGTCTGAGAAAAGCTTGAACTATACCTGAAGAACCTTCCTCATCGCCATTCCTTCTTTTTTTTTTTCACTTGAAAAACTTTTCCAAAAGCTCCTATTCCAACTACTCTCATAATCTCAAAATCCTCTGGCTCAATCTTCTTCTTCTTTGCTTCTTCATCATCTTCAGTTTCAGCTGCTTCAACTTCAGCTTCTGTTTCAGTTTCTTGGATTTCTTGGATTTCCAGGAATGGGAGGGAAGAAAAGAGGACGTAACGAGGAGAAGGGGATGGTTGTTACTGGTGATGGCATGCATGGGAGTGTGGCTTTTCTTTTATTTTGCATGGTGGTGGTCCCCCCCCTTTTTTTTTGGTTTGGCTTTTGATGCATATATATATATATATGAATATATAAATACGTATATGAACACGTATAAATATATACATATACACATATATACATGTACACATCTATACATATATATATATATGTAAATATATACATAAAAATATATATATATTTTTGCATCATAACCGAATTGACTCGTTTAGCCTTTGGCTTGCCTGACATTCTTGTCTTGGTCCAAAATTACCTACAAGGTAATAAAGTCAGAAGAAAAATGAAGTAATAATAGTGAGCATAAATAAACTAAATTTAACAGAATAAAAACTTTGAAAAAGGGTAAATCAATTAATTACTTTATTAACTAAAATTAAAAATAAGTGTCTACAGACTTCATGCTCCTAACTAGAATCTGCATATTAGAAAATAAGTATTAAACAACACTAATCTTTTGGCCAAAAAAAAAACACTAATCTACGAGCTTGCCCATAGGAAATCCCCAAATATATATATTGTGTTAATTCAAAAGCATGATACTTCAAAAGGTTTAATGAACTTTTTAATTAGAACTATAAGCTTAAGTAAATTACAATCCAATAACTAGAATTTACATGAACCTAAACAAGTTTTGGATTTCCATGGTATGCAATCTGATTTCTACATGGTTTAGTCAATCATAGAGTTTTACCCATTTATAAAGATTATAATGAAAGAACTAATATTTAGTATAGAAATGTAAAACAAATCCACAAGTAGGTTCCTACTTATGTAAACAGAACTTGGTCAAGTAATGTCATGGAAAGTTTACCTGTTAATTGATTAACCAATCTACCAAGGGATCTGCTAAAGGATCAAGCAATTTGGTTAGATTGCACCTTATCAAATCTTGATTTGTCCAATAAAAACCCCTATTCTTTATGATATAGCCACAAAAAAAGAGCAATATATAGAAATCGATGCAGTGCAATAAATAGAAAAGAGAGTGAAAAAGACCAGGAAAGGCTGAGAGAGTAATAAAAATCAAAAGAGGTGGAACTTGTGAGAAAAAGGAAAGAAAGAGGTAATGAGTGTAATAATGAGAGTTGGACATATAGAAAAGGATATGATTTCTATGGTCACATGTTCTCTCCATTTGTTTATTCTTTTCTATCACTATTTCTATCAATTATACAAATCTTTTCCGTGACCTATGCTCTGCCTTACAAAAACAAAGAAATGTTGGAAGTTACTAAAACTGAATATTTTTCGTGACCTATGCTCTGCATTATAAAACCAAAGAAATTTTGGAAGTTACTAAAACTGTCCCTTGTGAACAGAATAAATGTCTATCATATGCACAATATATTAGCTTTGTGGAAGCCTCAAATAACTTAAGTTGAGCAACATATAAATTACTAACTAGTTCATTCCATATAAATAATGTAACCTGATTACACATTAAAATTGTGTTCAGTGATCAACAAAGGTATATTACAACTGATTACACATTAAAATTGTGTTCAGTGACCAACAAAGGTAGCCAATTGAAACATGGACAAAATGAACAAAAGATAACAGCCCCCTAATATTAACAAAATAAATGTTTGGGTTGCCTATAACCTACCATTCACATCCTTAGCCACCTATACATAATTTCCAAAATTTCAGCCAATAACTACTTCACAAAAAGCATCAAAAGCATCTGGCTGAATTCTTTAAATCTATAAAAAGCTATGGAGCATTAACATCAGAAAAGTCAAAGCTTGGTCTATATGGGTTTGCCTCAGCCAATCGCTTAACCACATAATCCCTTGTGAAGTCCTTAGGCATAGCAAAAAATGTGTCCTCCTTGAAATTATCCTTGAGAATGTGCTCACCAGCTTCCATGACCTCTTTCCTCGAGAATCTCGGTATTGCCTGAATCTCTTCAAAGATGTTCATCCTCCTATCACCGCCCTCTGTTTCCTTCTAGAAATATGTTGCTATGCGGTCTATATGGTCCCCAACAACTTTGTGGGCGAGAACATAGTCGTGAAATTCGCCAAGTCACTAAGTCCATCACCACTCTTGGACCTTTTCTTGCTCCTAGTTGCTGGTTTTCTGCTTTGACCAGTGTTTGCAGCAGAAGCATCAGGAATGTCAATACCGGCTCTCTTGGAGTCATTAATCTCAGGTTCTTCTTCAAGGTTTATAGTATCTTGGAAGCCCTCTTCATTATCATCTTCATAGTCATCAACTTCATCTTCTTTGTCAATTTCTTCCACTGCATCAGCTGGTGTCTCCGCTGCAGCACCAGTTGCATGGTCTTTCCCCCACACATTCCTCAAGTCTTCTAAGTGTGGAAACTCCTTATTTCTTAAACCCACTGTAGTTGGATGAGACTACAAAATAAAAGCATGTCTATGAGAATGTAATTACGTGATCAATTTTTCAGAAAGAGCAGTTCAAATCTAATCTCAGAAACCAATCAGCATTAATATATAGATCAGATTATACATGTATATGGGTGCTTAAGAAGTCAGTGAAATTTAAACAAGAAGAGGGATAACCAAAGGACAAATGAATAGACTCGAACAACAAGAACAATATGCAGGAAAATATAAACAAACCACAAAGATCAGCAAATGTATCTAAATGGGTTGCTAAACCAAATTAAAATAAAGTTTGTTGTGCTAGAAACTTAAGTGGATTTAACCATGAACTAAGCATCTGATCTACACTGACGCAACGACTGAGGAATTCATTCATTGTTTGCTTCCTCGTTGACAATATTTACCACATAATCCAGACTTGCAAAGAACGAACATAAAGAAATTACTTTACTACTTTTTCCACCATTAAAAATAATGCTAGGAAATATTTTATTTCTAAAAGAATAAAAAAGAAAAACTAGAAAGAACAATTACTGGTCTGGCAAATTTTAACAAAAATGAGAGGAATTTCATTTTTTGTTGTTGAAAGACTGGGGGTTTGGCACAATCTAGGTTCATGAGGCTAGATCAAGGTTTTGAAGTGTTAGTTTAATAAAAATTTGGGGGATTTGGCACAATCTAGGTTCATGAGGCTAGATCAAGGTTTTGAAGTGTTAGTTTAATAAAGATTTGGGGGGAACAAAGAAATTTCGTTGAATCTAATCAAATTAAACTTGAAGTGGCATTTTTGGTAAAAAAAATAAATAGACCAATGATGTTAACAATTTAAGTTATAACATGAACAAATAAATTAAAGTATGAAAATACAAGGATAGAACACTTAACCTTACACTAGTCTTCATACACATCTTTTGAGGCAGTAACACGATTTTCAGTTGCATTCCATCCAAAGCCACTGCTATTAGCAATCATCTCATTGATTGCATGGAATTGCCTCTTGAGTAACTTGTAACGAGATTCAATATGGGGTGTGGCCTTCAAATTTGATGCTGGCAGCTTACTTTCTAGCATTTTCTCTAATTGATTAAGGTAACTAGTCTGAAAACCATTTTCTCCTTTCCAAGTAGGATCATTGTTCAGCTCCAGCAAACACTTAACAAGTGCAGCATCTTCAATCTTTGTCCATTGTCTCCTTCTAGCAAAAACCTTCCTCTTCTGACCTGAGCTTTGTACAGGTGGTCCTTGGACCTTTGGTGCTGGTGCTGGTGCAGTTTTTGAAACTTGTGCATTTGAGGTTTCTCCTTTTCCCTTTCCAACAGTAACCCTTTGCCTCTTCTTACTCGCTCCTTCCATTGGCTATCTGCAAGTAAACAAACAAAAGACCACAATGCAAAACAGCAAGCAAATAGTACTTATTGGCGTACCTAATTATTATTCAGCCATCAATTAATAAAAATTTACTCACATCATAATCCATGCTAGTAATCAAACTATAATTCTGACGTAGTTCATACATTACAACATTCAACAGTTAGAATAGCCCATAGGGCACAACCCTCAAATCTGTCCAAGATCTAATACAGCCAACATTGTTTCATAAAATTACATAAAGGACAACATATATGAAATATTATAACCAAATAAGGAGTAGCAAGAACTCATCAAATCATGGATGTGAAGACTGCCAACTGTTGAACATCTCATCTACAAGCTGGTCTCTCCATGAGTCCAGGCACTGCTAGTTTCACAATGACGAATTAAGTCTGACTCATCAACATCATCACTCAAGCCATCAGTTTGACCAACCTCGTCCTCTATAGGATCAATTGGCATTTCAGACCTAATGAAATTATGGAGAATGCAGCAAGCAGAAATGATCCTACACTGAGTTTTGACTGAATAAAATGTCTTGTCTCTTAGAATAGCCCATCTAGCCTTTAAAATTCCAAAACACCTCTCAATGCAATTTCTTGCTTGAGAGTGTTTCATATTAAAGTATTCTCTGGCCGTTGTAGGTTGGTAACCTTGCCTCTATTCATTCAAATGGTACCTTTGGCCTCTATATGGTGCCAAAAATCCTTCCCTATTTGTGTATCCAGCATCACATAAATAGTAATTGCCTATATATATTAATTAAACATTAATTAATATATAAAACTAAAAGATTGCTTAATTTAAAACCTTAATAATTCATTAGCAAATA
Organism: Microcos paniculata; assembly: GCA_030664755.1. Classification (NCBI taxonomy): domain Eukaryota; kingdom Viridiplantae; phylum Streptophyta; class Magnoliopsida; order Malvales; family Malvaceae; genus Microcos; species Microcos paniculata. The sequence continues at coordinate 11,687,578 of CP131463.1, forward strand.
TTTACCTTGGGGAAGTTTTAAGCCATTTTGCCTACTAATGGCATCCCTCAAAACTCTACCATCAGCTGCAGATCCTTCCCAACCTGGTAGAACATATATGAATTGCATGTCTGGGGTACAAACACCCAAGACATTAGTTGCAATTTCACCCTTTCTATTGCAGTACCTAAGTCTGTCAACTGTTTCCACGCTGACTTTAATATATGTGCCATCTAATGCACCCAAGTAGCCCTAAACCCCAAACCAGAACATTCATTAGTGTTGTGCCTAAATGTACATATTATGTATTAATTCAAGTATGATCAAAATTTATGATACCTTGAACCATTTCCACCTTTCATCTGTTGAATTGTCTGGTATAGATTCTGCCTTTTTAAGCATCATGCCATGCAATCGCAAGATGGAGTTCAAGACATTATGAAAGTGTTTGCTAATAGTTTCACTAGACCTAGATGTTTGACGTTTGAGAACCCTATTCTTTATGTTATGTGAAATAATATGGAGGAAGGATATGACCATTTCTTCTACTGTCATGTTCCTAGTTGGTTTCAACCTACCATGAGTACAAAGCAAGTGACAGAGTTTTGCAAATGCTCTCATATCCATCCTACAGTTATCAACACATTGCGTATCACTTTGAAAGACCATTTGTTGCAAATTTAGTGACCTAAGATTATGCCTAGAGACACCTTCAGCAACATATGTACAACTCCTAATCCTTCTATTTCTCCTCCTCTTAAGGACTAAGGTCAAAGCAATAAATAACAACATATTAAACATGCTATCCATCATTTGCAATTGACAAAATCAGAACAGTAACCAATCTCATCTTCTATATTAAAGTTAATCGAGCCATTAACCCTAAAAACATAATAATATATCAGCAGATTTAGATTGCTGAGCAACTAAACATAAATGGAAAATAGAAAGTAGAACATAGATGTAATCATATACTTGAAACAGCTTATTAAAACAACAAAAAAAATAAACCAAAAAGCTAATAGAATTTCATGAATTAGGAAATTTGTTCAATTCAGTAGAAATTATACTACCAAGCAATCAAATGTAAATGTAAAATAGAAAGCAGGACATAGATATAGCATAAACTTGGACAATTGGTGAACAAAATTAACCACATGATAAATAACTTCAGACTGGCAGTGGGATGAAACAACAATGATAAATGATCACATCGTTATTAATTAACTACAAATTAATAAAAAAAAGTAAAAACAGTAAAGTAGGAAAAATAAGACTTGAAAGAGATTGACAACTTTTTGGCAAAGGCATCTTCTTCCATTACCATCCAATCCGATATTGAAAGTGTTTGTACAAATACCTTTGCTATTAGGTAAATACAAATCCAAATTATCCAAGAGAAAAAAAAAAGATACAGTTTTCATGTAGAGAACCAATCCATAAAAAAGAACTTATACAACAAATCTATATCAATATCTATTTGTAATCTATAATCTATAACTATATATTAAAGTTAAGGGGCTAGTAGAGACAGTTTTTGTCCCATTGGGCAAATTTTGATTGGTTAGGGGAGATTAGAGAAGGGTTCAGGGCAATTGACAATTGTTGACTGGTTTTGAGAAATTAATTAAATTAAACTACATTATATATTAAATGTAAGGGTGTATTAGAAGAAGATTTGGGGCATTTTACACTATTTGATTGGTTGGTAAAAAATTTAATTATATAAATTAAAGAATTTATATATTTTATGTAAATATATGTAAGATTAATGGCTTTAATGTCTGTCTGTCTGCTTTAGTCAAGAATATAACGATGGCTTATAGTGTGCTTATATTATGTGATTCATGTTAGAGAATATTTTGATACCATGACTGTTTTATTTCTGCCAAGTTTGATAATAGGATTTTAGGGGAATCTTAAAGAGAGAACTACATTCTTTATTTGGGGACTTGAAGCTTTTTCTATTTCACAAAAGCTATATATGTGCATTCAAATTTGTTTTGTATTTGTATGGCAGTTTAATGTATTCTTATATTTTTAAATTATACAATAAAGCTAAGTCTTTCCCTAAAACCGTCTAAACCTCTTAATTAATAAAATTAGTCATTATGAATCAAGTCTTCATACAAATTTTCAGTAAGCAAAATAAATGGCTAGCTATGTTCCACAAAGATAGGGAACAAATTTCAAACTATAATGACAACAAAGGCCTTAACTAGTAACAAATGTTACATTGCTACCCAACTAGAGTCAATACATTATAAGTATCAATCCGGTTTGAGAAATGTAAACAGAGCACAAAAAATAGGCAAATCCATGCTGAACCAAGCATAACTACACAATAAAAATAACAGACAGAGACAACACTTACCTGGCTTTAGAGGTTTCAATAGACTCGGGATAGAGAGAAGCTTCTAAGTCTATCTTAGAGACCAATAGTTGTAGAATCAGTGTTAGGGAATTTGTCTCTCTAGATAGCTTGTAATCCACAAGTATTTCAAAGCTAGAATTTCCAGATGAGGCTATGAAAGATAGTAAAGTGATTGCATTGTTGCGAAGTTCCAAGGCCTGAAACGAGACAAAGGCTTTAGATAAAGACAATCAAGTTTCAGGATAAGAATAATCTATAAACATACAAAGGACAAAGAGTAAATACACATTTCATACAAAGGACAAAGACAAGGGAACTTCAAAAATGATTGCATAAGCCAGAAGAAATAAGGACTCATTTTAATATATGTTTGCTTAATTTTGGGGACTACTTACTAAAAGACCAATAAAATGCATGAATGAAGAACAAACTTACATGTGCTTCCAACTGCAAATGTTTGTACACTATCCTCCAATAAAGACAGACCTTAGGTTCCAGTAGCTGAATGCAAATAAGGAATAAATCAAGGTGGATCTTTTTTGGTAGTATTAATTGGACTGTTGTAAGATATAATTTCCCTGTTAATCTAAGCAATATAAGTATGGCAAATCAAACTACTTTTTTTGCAGACAAAAAGATTACGTCCTGAAATCAGGAATCAAGTTATCTTTCCTCTTCTTTGTTCAACACAATATTGTACACATGGATACAGAAGTAAGTATGAGCAATCTTAAAATCTTATAAACTTAACCAAATGCTTTTTCTAATAGGATCAATTGTCCATTTGCTCATCAGAAACTTAACTTTACTACCTTATACAACTTTTTTACGATAATTGTACTCCATTGGCTTATGAGCAAATGAAGAATAAAGATTCTTTAATGCAACCTACTTGTAAATTATTTCTAGAGCAAGCTAAACAGTCAGCCAACTCCTCGAGAATCCCTTAATTAAAGCTAATTAATTAATTAAAAACCCCCCAATTTTCAAGCCTTAATTGAATCTAATTAATTTTTTTGGACAATTATTAGTAAGGAGATGTATTATTGTTCGCCCAAGAAATTACAATACAGTTTTAAGTTAGCACACAGGAAACTCCCCCCCCCCCCCCATCCCAAGCATGATACCTGAAAGTATTACATATAAAAAATGAAAAATAAAATTCTTCTCAGAAACTAAAAAAAATCTTTATAATATTCTAGTGAATTAGCTTGAAATGTCACATTATTGGATTAACAAAGATATGACTCCTTTCTCATCCCAATGACAATGGCAGTTCCCTGTGCTCAACTTGAAGTCAAAAAACCATAGAACCCAAAGCTTGGATACCACTTTCGCTTGAATATAGATAAGATCGACAACAAACTCATAGCCTTGTTAGGGCCATTAATTTCAACTAAACAAGTAATAATGACACCATTAAAGCCATACACACTTTGGCCGAACTATACAGTTACTCACTTCACAGGAAATAAACCATCAAATCTGTTTCATAAGTTCCTTATACCTCCAAAAGCATAAGCCTTATAGGCACATGGACAAAATACCATTTACTACAATAGCTAATATATTAGATACAGCAATTACTTACAAATCCGCTCTTCTAGCACGATCTTGTTTGTCTGCCTTTGCAAAGACGTTCAAGGAAAATCCCTCTAGATGCAAATTATCTTCAGGTCCCAGCTTCACTGACTTCTTATCCTGCAAAGCACCAATATCCTTGAGCACTAATGAGGAGAGATTTACAGTTTCCACACAAAGTCCATACATAAAACACAACAACTTCTCGCCAGAATTATCAACCCAATGGTAATGATCAATATAAAACTCTGTGCTTCTAGTTTAACAGTGATCAGTTAAATAAAAGAAACTTAGTATCCTTCTTCTGGAAGTCAACATTAATTACAACTGAAGAAAAAACCTCCAAAAGATGTGCGGGCATTACAGGCAGTAGAAACATGGTATAGAGTCTATGCTGCAAAGTGGATCCCAACAATTGTTTTCGCATACTAAGATTAAGCAACTAGGCAAATTTAAGTAGTGACCTGGAATCTCAGTACTAGTGCAAATACACAATATAACAACATCTCTTACAAACCAAACTACACAAGTGGTTAAACAATTAATAAGAACAATCTCCATGTACATCAATCAATCATTAACAATATCTAACATTACAGGTTAATTTTTCTGAGAAAGTAAACTAGACCCAGTTCATTAAACTGCTCCAATAACAATACCCAAAAGAAAATCTAATTTATTATTTAATTTCAATTCAAAACCCCAATTTCATATTAAATTCTATGAAATCCTAATCTAAACTGATGAAACATGAGATGAAGATGAAGATAATATAAAGCCCAATATGAATAACGCCAAATTTAAACCTACGATTTACCTTGAATGAAGCAGACGGATAGAAATCTTCAAGCAAATTCAATTTCTAAACACCACAAGCAGGAGTAAGACTTCAGTTTGATGAAAGGTTAGTCGTTGAAGATAAAAAATCAAGAGAGAAAAAAGGCATTGAGAAAGAGGAGTGCACCGGATGGAGTGAACAAGGAGACATAGAGGTAGCGAGTAAGAAGAAAAGGCCTCTGTTTTGGGTTCTTTTTATTTGGTCAATCTCGTAGTTCGGAAATGGCTTGAGGCTAATGTTGTCACAATGTGTAAAATATCAAGGGCAATTTTGTGATAAAATTTCAGATAACCCGAGAATATCAGAATACCTAAGGGAATAAGGGTTATCTGATTCCGAGAAACTGACCCAAAATGATGACGTGTCAGTAATATTGTATTACTTGGTCATCAACTCATCTTCAACCAAACAAAGGAAAACAAGATAACAAATGTTACATAACTGGGGTTATCTTATTTAACCCTGAACCAAACGGCCCCTAAGGGGTTGCATCAACAAGGAGGTCCTTGGTTGATTTGTAATTGAGCTTGGGGTGAGCTTTCTTTGTAAAAGCTTAGTGGAAGCTAGAATTTCACTGTCCTAGTGAATAGGAGGTTGAAAATCCTTGATTGGGAAGATCAAGGTAGTGGATGTAGGTGAGGAACACCGAACCACTATAAATAAAAATGTTTATTCTTCTTTACTAGCTTAACTTTGCAAAGAACTCATCCATCTATCCAAAACAACCCCAAACACTAACCACCTCATCTCCAAACTTCCAACAGAAGTTGCTCCATACAAAAAGAAGTCTTAAAGTCCTATTCACCACCCCTCTAGCACTAATCTAAGGGACCAACAATTGGTGTCAGAGCTTAACCCAATTGGAAGGCTTAACATCCTTGGGGATGATAGAAAATGTCATCATCTAGCAAGTCTACGGTAGAAAGCCAATCCACCAATAGGCCACCGCTTTTTTATGGAATGAACTACTAATATTGGAGCACTAGAATGTCCATATTAACAAGAGCTAGTGATTATGAAATGTTAGATGTTATTGAGGAAGGTCCATATGTGCTAATAAAGGAGGTAGATGGCATTAGAGTGCCAAAGGCAAGAAGAGAATGGAGTGAAGCCAAGATTAAGAAGGTGCAAATGCAACCAAATTGAATAGAGTGTCCACATGTTCAAGTGCCAAAGAAATATGAGAGAAGTTAAAAGTTACTCATGAGGGTACTTCTCAAGTGAATAAGTCCAAAATCATACTTCTGACCCATAATTATAAGGTTTTCAAGATGCAATCAGATGAGAGTATCACAGCAATGTTTGATAGATTCAATGGCATTGCAAACCAATTGAAGCATCTTGGAAAGGAGATTTCGGAGCATGAGCTTATGAAAAGATTACTTAAGAGCTTGCCTAAAGCTTGGAAGCCTAAAGTGACTGTCATTGGATAAGTAAAAGATCTCAACACCATTTCATTGGACAACCTTTGTGGTTCTCTTCTCACTTATGAACAAGAAATGAATGAAGATGAAGAAGAAGAGAAAAAGGATGCCACAGAGAAGAAAAGAATCTTGGCGTTGAGAGTGAGTGCTCTTGAAGAATAGCTTGATTGTGCTAGTAGTGAAGACGATGATGAAGAACTTGCTATATTTGCTAGGAGATTCAAAAGGCTAATGGGTGAAAGAGGCAAAAGGCAAGGAATAAGGTTCTTTAAAAAGGATTAAGAAACTTCTTGCAGAAAAGAAAAGAATGAGGCCGACAAGGGCGACAAATTAGTGTGCTTTGAATGTAAGAAGCCCGGCCACTTCAAAGCAGATTGCCCTATACTCAACGAGTCAATCTAAGAAATACAAGAACCAAAAGAAAGCAATGGTAGCTGCTACATGGTCCAACAGTGTTTGCTCCACTTCAGATAGTGACAACAATGAAAATGATGAGTAAGCCAACCTTGCTTGATGGCTAAAGAAGAAGCCATGGAGGTAATCTCTAAACTACCTAATTGTTGTATAGATAATCTTAATGATGATATGAATGATGAGTATGATAGCCTATGCAATGAGTTTGAAAAGCTTGCATTGAAATACAAAGTCTTGAAAAGGAATGCAAACTTATTGACTAATGAACTTGATAAGATCAATCTCGATTTCCATGATGTATTTAAATATAGAAATTTCTTGCAAGTTGAGTTAGAACATGCTAAAACTGATTATGATGCTTAAATGCATGACTATACGACTAAAAACTCAAGTTTGCAAAAGACTATTGATGAATTGATAATCATGGTAACTAGTTTGAGAGACAAGAATGAAAAAGAAAGAAAAATGAACATATTGCATGTGAACTCAGCAATAATGCATCCACTAGGAAGAAAAGGAATGCATCTAATGTTCATTGTTATGCTTGTGGCAAGAGAGGACATGTTTCTTACAATTGTTATATGGATGAGAAGTCCCTCCCAAAAACCAAGTTGGTTTGGGTGCCCAAAAGCTCTCATGTGCTAACTAACCCCGAAAGACCATCAAAGTATAGGTACCTAAGAACAAAAACTGAAAAGTTGTTTTGTAGGTTGAGCATGAGCATAAGAAAACATATTTGAAGGCTCAACCAAAGAAGAGGCAACCATGGATCTTTGATAGTGGTTGCTGAAAGCACATGACTGGAAATAAAGCTTTATTTCAATAGCTTGATGTAAGAAAGAAAGGAAGTGTTTCTTTTGGTGACAACTCCAAAGGTATCATCCAAGGAATTGGAACCATAGGTAACATATCTACTAACTTTATCAAGCATGTTTTGTTTGTTAAGGGTCTTGAGCATAACTTATTAAGCATTAGTCAAATGTGTGATAGAGGATATAGAGTATGCTTCGACTCTCAAGTATGTTGTGTAATTGACATTAATACTAACAAGGTCATTTTTGTTGGAAAACATTTTGAAAACATTTATGTAATTTATCTTGATGATCTTGATGATTGCATAAATGAAACTTGTTTTATGGCAAAAGAAATGTGTGAGAGTTAGTTATGGCATAAAAGACTAAGGCATGCAAGTATGACCACTATTTCAAAACTTTTAAAAAAAGACTTGCTTACTGCACTTCCAAAACTTGATTTCAAAAGTGACCATATCTGTGAGGCATGTCATTTTGGATAGCAAACCAGAAGCTCTTTTAAATCAAAATATGAGATTTTCACTTCTAGACCATTAGAACTATTGCATATGAATTTGTTTGGTCCAATAAATGTGACAAGTTGAGGAGGAAAATCCTATGGCTTTGTTATTGTTGATGATTGTTCTAGGTTACTTGGGTATATTTCTTGTCCTCTAAAGATGAAGCATTGCATGTGTTCATGAAGCATTGTAAAAGAGTTCAAAAAGAAAAAGAACTTAGCATTGTTACCATTAGAAGTGATCATGGTGGTGAGTTTGAAAACAAAGATTTTGAAAAGTTTTGTAATGAAAATGGATTTTAACATAACTTTTATGCACCAAGAACTCCCCAGCAAAATGGAATAGTTGAAAGGAAAAATAGGACTTTGAAAGAAATGGCAAGAACAATGCTTTGCGAAAACAACTTGCCAAAGTACATTTGGGTGGAAGCCACAAACAGAGCTTGTTATATTCTTAATAGAGTTTCCATTAAGCCAAAGATTTCAAAAACTCCATATGAGCTTTACAAAGGGAAGAAACCAAGTAATTCTTATTTGAGGAGCTTTGGTTGCAAATGCTTTGTTTTAAACAATGGAAAACACCTCAAGGGCAAATTTAATGCTAAAAGTGATGAAGCCATTTTTCTTGGTTGCTCTTTGAACTCTAAAGCATATAAGATCTTCAATAGGAAAACATTAGTTGTAGAAGAGTCTATTCATGTGGTTTTTGATAAGTCTAACAATGCACCAAGAAAGGTAGTGCATATTGATGATGATGATGATGATGATGGTGATGTAGGAGAATTAGACTTAAAAATGGAGAAAATGAAAATCCATGAACAGCCACCCAATGATTATGCTACCTTGGAAATAAGTGAAGTTGAACCACCTCTTGAAAATCTACAAAGAAGAGAAGAGCCTCATGAAGATCTACCTAAAGCATGGAAGTATGCCAAGAGTCATCCAAATGAGCAAATGCTTGGTGATCCCTCCGAAAATGTGAAAACAAGAAGACAACTCATGGAAACTTGTGAGCCTGTAGCGTTCATCTCACAAGTGGAGCCTAAAACCTTTGAAGAAGCGTAGAAAGAAGAAAGTTGGATGATTGCCATGCAAGAGGAGCTAGGCTAATTCGAAAAGAGCAAGGTTTGGACCTTGGTTCCTAGGCCAACTAACCATCCAATTATAGGCACAAAATGGGTATTCAGAAAGAAAATGGATGAGTTAGGAAAAGTGATAAGAAACAAGGCAAGACTTGTTGCCAAAGGATATAATTAAGATGAAGGTATTAATTTCGATGAAACTTCTGCTCCGGTAGCTAGGTTAGAGGCTATTAGGTTATTACTTGCATATGCATGTTACATGAATTTCAAACTCTTTCAAATGGATGTGAAAAGTGCATTTTTTAATGGATTTATTCAAGAAGAGGTTTATGTTGAACAAACTCTTGGTTTTGAAATTCATGATAAGCCCAATCATGTTTACAAGTTGTAAAAAGCTTTATATGGTTAAAAGAAGCTCCTAGAGCTTGGTATGAAAGGCTTTCAAAGTTTTTGATTGAAAAGGATTTTAAAATAGTAGTGTAGATACCACTCTCTTTACTAAAAAAAAGTAAAAATGATTTTCTCATTGTACAAATATATGTTGATGACATCATATTTGGTGCTACTAATGAGAAATTGTATGAGTATTTTGCTAAAGAAATGCAGTGAGAATTTGAAATGAGCATGATGGGAGAGTTGAACTTCTCGTTGGTCTACAAATAAAGCGAAGTAAGGATGGCATCTTCATCAACCAGGCCAAGTTCACTAAGGATATGCTAAAGAGGTTTGGAATGATGGACATGAAGTGAATTGGAACCCCCATGAGCCACTCAACAAAGCTTGATAAAGATGAGAAAGGTAAAGAGGTTGATCAAAAGCTCTATAGAAGTATGAACAAATCACTTCGTTACTAGACTGCTAGTGGACCTGATACTATGCTAAGTGTATGCCTATGTGCTAGATTTCAAGCATGTCCTAAGGAATCACACTTGACTGCTATTAAGAGAATCTTTAGATACCTATTGAATACTAAAAACTTAGGTCTATGGTATCCTAGAGGTAGTTCTTTTGATCTTTTAGGCTATTCCGATTTTGATTTTACTGGTAGTAAAGTAGATAGGAAAAGCACCAGTGGTACTTGTTAGTTTCTAGGAAATATGCTTGTGTCTTGGTCTAGCAAGAAACAAAACTCCCTAGCACTCTCTACTGCTAATGCTTAATGTATATCTTTAGGTAGTTGCTGTGCACAAATTTTATGGATTAGACAACAACTTAATGATTATGGCATGTCAATAGTATAGTAACCATTTTTTTTATTTGGGGTTAATTTCTTAATCTCCCAATAGGTTGATTTGGGCCATGGTTACCAAGAGATAAATTAACTTTGGATCTCATTTGGGCTTAAGCAATAAATTGGAAAAAGAGTGCACTTAGTATCTCTTTTCTTTGATTTTAGTTTTTAACTTTACATAATGCTAGGTACAAGGGAAAATTACAAAGGAAAATAGAATAAACAACTAGTATCTGTTTGATTAAAAGCTAGGACACATCTTCGTGTCTTTTTCTTCCCCTTCCTTTAGCTCGAACCGACCCCTCTTTCACAAATCATAAAAGCAATTAAAGGGATTTTTCCATTCCTGGAAATAACTTGAACATGTGAATGCTTATCCCATCCCTCATTACTGTCTTTTTTTCTTGCACATAAAAAACAAAAACAGTTAAAGGTTGATTAAGTGGCAGATTAACAAGAGAAGATATAGGATTATGGTACAAATTGTGGAAGAAGATTTAGCCTAGTTAAACCAGAGACCAAGCTTCCACGACGGAATTGGTCCCATCCCCTCTCTGCCAACAACAATTCTGGCAGCAGTACATACTGTTCAATGCTCTCACAGGTGCATTGTAACAGTGGCACCAAATTCTCAAATAAAGCTTGCCGTTGGATCAAATATCAAATGCAATTTGAGACCATTGATCTAAAATACAGATTTTCAGGAATACCAAGTGGGTCAAAAGTAGAGACATGCCATCCTATGGGAACAAATGCCACTTCTTAGCCGTTGATTCACAAAGAAGAAACAGTGAATTTTTGAGATTTACCGCACAAAAGCAACAAGCATAGTTGGAGAAGTAGATTTTTGCCAAAATTCTATTGGAGGGGGATTCCTTGCTTGTCTCTAATTGGTTCATCAGAGCACTCCTACAAACAAACAGAAGACAAATAAAGCGTGATTGCTATAGCTAGCATGTCTTCAACCTGACCAACTCTTTTGTTTGAAGCTTGAAGTACAATGAGTTGGTAAGGAACCCCTGCGTAAAAGACAACGAAAAATGGGAATTAACAGATTTTCTAAAATTATAAAACAAGTCAAAAAATCTCAAGTCATTGATTGTGAGAGGGATCAATGAAATCACAACCGTGAGATTCAAAGGTGAAGGGAGTATAAAAAGAACAGTGAAAGAGAGAAGAAGAAAAGGGTCTGGAGAGTTTTTGAGAGAAGAAATAGAGAGGGTTCTAAAGGAAGAGAAGAGGTTTTTTTTAGGGAGTGAATTGAGAGCAAAACAGTGGAGAGAATTCAGTTCCAAGAAAAGGGTTTGGAAAAGGAGTCTGCAGCTATCTCAGCAAAAAGTATTGAAGAAAAAGGTGAAAGAAGTGCAAAACGTAAGCTAGCTGTTTGGGGTCACCACACCAGTCAAAAATAGTGTCTTGGGAATCGAGGTATAGTATACAATGTTTGACTTGTAAACTTCATTAACTTTTCTTGCTAAAGCATTATTATCAATGGTGCTTTTTCACTTGTCTTGTTCCATAATACTCTATTCTCTTAGCCTTTTACCTGGATACTTGTGCATGAGAAAAATGTAAACAAATATTTGTCAGGTATGTTGTTGAATCTGTTGAGTTTGTCACTGTTAAAAAGAAACCATGGTCCAAAGATTAGCAGAACATAAGAGCAAAGAAAGAAAAAAACCTGCTTGCATGCAAGGTTGTGCTTTTTTTTATTATTTGTGTTTAGTTATTGCTGTTCATGTTTCCATGAAAAATCAAAGGTGCAAAAGGTGAAAAAGAAAAGTAAAGTTGAATGTCTGTTTGTGTCATGATTATCTTCAAGAAAATAAAAAAAAAAAGAAAATACACCTATTGGCATCTTTATGTTGACTTAATTATTTCCCATCTCAATTTTGGTAAGTAAGTTTCTTTCAAAAAAAGGAAAAAGCGAAGTTAGTAGGCATGTTAACCAAAAAAGGAAGTTGATAAGTATGTCACTAGCATTCAAGCAAAGTTAAAGGTCAAGCATCTATGTTATTTTGTATTTTATTCACATTTGATATTATGCATATCACAAATTACTATGCTCATGCATCTCACATTTATGTCATCTATCATTTTTGGTGTTCGTGTATTTTTATAATTTCCTTTAACTTTAGTGTTTACAACTTGTAGTTCAAAGATGTATGCTTTAGGAATATGTCCCTAAAAAATCAATATATTAATAAATAATAGTTTTTAAGGGAATTGTGATGGTAATCTCTCTTAGGAATCACCCATTTTTCAAAAAAAAATTACAACATGTTTTCAAGGAGGAATTAAATAAATTAATAAAAGATAGTTTTTTAAGAGAATTGTGATGGCAATCTCTCTTAGATATTATTCACTTTTTTAAAAAATATAAAAAAATATGTTTTCAAAGAAAATTTAATAAATTAATAAAAGATAGTTTTTAAGAGAATTGTAATGGCAATCTCTCTTAAAAACTACTCACCTTTTTATAAGATACAAAAAATATGTTTTTAAAGAAAATTTGAAACCATTAATAAATGGTAGTTTTCATAGAGATTTGTGACGGAAGTATCTCTAGAGAATTATCTATTTTTCCATAAAAATACAAAAAAAAATCTTTTAAGATCATTTTAAATTAATTGGTGTAGCATGATTTTTTAAGAAGATTGTGATGGCAATCTTTAGTAGAAATTATTCATTTTTTAACAAAAATATTAAAGGTGTTTTTTTAAAGGAAATTGAGTCATTAATAAAGGATGATTTCTAAGAGAATTGTTATGGCAATTTCTCTTAGTAATTATCCATTTTTTTACAAAATTATTAAAAATATGTTTTTACAGAAGTTGAATCAATTAATAAAGGATAGTTTTCTAAGAGAATTGTAATGGCAATATCTCTTGGGAATTATCTATTTTTCATAAAAATACAAAAAAAAAAGAAAGTTGTCTTTCAAGATCATTTTAAATTAATTGTTGTCAGATAATTTTTTAAGGAAATTGTGATAGCAATTTCTCTTAGCAATTATTCATTTTCTTTTTACAAAGATATTAAAGATGTGTGTTTTTTTTTTTAGAAATTGAGTTATTAATGAAAGATAGTTTCTAAAAGAATTATGATGGTAATCTCTCTTAAAAACTACTCAATTTTTTTTTAAATACAAAAAAAATTGTTTTTAAGGAAAATTAAATTAATTAATAAAGGACTAATTTCTAGGAGAATTGTGATGGCAATTTCTCTTAGTAATTATTCGTTTCTCACAAAAATCCTCCAAAAATATGTTTAAAGAAAAGTCAAAAGAATAAATAAAGGATGATTTATTAAGAGAATTGTGATGGCAATTTCTCTTAATAATTTTTCATCTTTTATATATGTGAAAATTTTCAAAAATGCTTGAGGATGAAAATTAAATCTTGAATAAAACTAATTGTTAAGGGAATTGTAATGGTAATTTCTCTTAGTAATTATTGATTTTTCATAAAAAAAAAAGGGTTCTTTCAAAATATAAGTTTAAGAAAAATCAAAGGAATTAAGTCATGATTATTAAGGGAGTTGTGATGGCAATCTCTCTTAATAATTATTTGTTTTTTTTTTCAAATAGTTCCAAAATATTTAAAAATAATAATAATTAAGTAGTTTCTAAGGGAATTGTGATGGCAGTCTTCCTTAGCAATTATTCACTTTTTTTTCATGAGAATGTTCAAAGTATGTTTTCCAAGAGGAGATCAAATTAATAAATAGTTTCTAAGAGAATTGTGATGGCAGTTTCCCTTAGTAGCTATTCACTTTTTCACAATTTAAGAAAAAAAAGGTATAAGATAAACCAAATCATTAATGAAGGATGATTATTGAGAGGATTGTGATGGCAATTTCTCTTAATGATTATTCAATTTCTTAATAAAAAAAAAAGAAGGAAGAAAAGAAAAATTTTGAAAGGGAAAGTATTTGAATTAAAAGTTACTAAGTATCAATTCCTAAGGGAATTGTGATGGCAATTTCCCTTAGGAATTATCCATCTTTCTAAATAAAAAATCTTAATAAAGGAAAATTTTAAGAAAATTGTGATGGCAGTTTTATTGAAAATTCTGATTTCATGAAAAAGGAAAACCGCTAAAATCAAGAATTAGCAATTAAGAGATGCAAACCTAAGTCATTGTTAAGGTCTAATTAATGTTAAATTAATCGCTACCATCATTTGATGGGCACTATGGGAGTGCTAATCCTTCGCTACGTGTAATCGTACTCCCGAAGTTGGTTTTTGTTTTGTAGACCGGAACCTATCTAGCTTCGTACACCATGGTGAGGTCCAAGTTAGATAGATTCATAATAGGTGAGTTAACCGCACCTAAGAAAATAAAAGGTTAGTGGCGACTCCTGTTTTTAAAACTTTTTCAATAGTCTCAAGCCTCGTCGTTGTGGTAAAACTTAAGACAAATAGAACAAGTTCTTATTCTCTGTGACAATACAAGTGCCATAAATATCTCCAAAACCTAGTTCAACACTCTAGAGCTAAGCACATTGAGATTAGACACCACTTCATTAGAAATCGCGTGCTTAAAGGAGATATTAAGGTAGAATTTGTGGACACCTTGCACCAATTAGCTTATATATTCACCAAGAGAGCTTGGTATGACTAATATGCATGAACTTAGATTGTGATTGATTGTATGAAAATGCATATTTGATTTGCTCTTAATTTGTTTTTATGTACTTTGATTGCATAAAACTTGAATTTATCTAGATATATTTACTTCATGCATTGAAAATTCAAGTTCTACACGTTAAAATTAATTCTTCAATGTATTAAATCGATTTTTCATAAGATTTCAGAAAAGTCAGTTTTGAAGCTTTTCTAAGTTCAATCGATTCACTCTTGCAGTGAATCGATTCAATTTTTTTGGAAAAATGACTTTTGAGATTTAAACATTTTGAATCGATTGAGTGTTCAACTAAACCGATTCTAGAAATCCTAATGATTTAAAAAATCATGTTACGTTCAAATTCAATCGATTCTTAAAAGCTTCAATCGATTCACTTTAAAAAGGGTTTTAAATGATAAGTTTTATACAGAAAGATTCAATCGATTCAGTTTTTGACTGAACCGATTGAACAGGCTCTGGCAGCACAAGGTAGAACCTGTTCAATTGATTGAATGATTCACTCAACCGATTGAACTCGTCTGGCCTATATATAACCTAATGTGACACACCCATACCTAATCCAACTCTTTCGTACCAACGGAACAGTGTAGACGGCATATTAAATTGAACAATACGTCGATCTGGATGTGTCTGATTATGAAGAGATATTAAGCTTAAGATAAGACGGAGTTGGAAGATAAGTTGATAGACCATGCATGGAAGCAACTAAACTCCAATTGGACTTTCTTTAAGTCCATGGCCAATGGATTGGATATCCATTGGTATAAAAGTCGGCAGATTGTGCCAAGGATCGAGATTAAGAGAAGTTGAAAAAAGGAGCGAAAGTCTGGCTCGGGGTTCGAGTAGGCCCGGTGTCGGGATTCTCTATAAATAGGGGGAGGCCGAGCCTCTCCTCTCTTATTTCTCTTTTTCTCTCATTTCTCTTTTCTCTCTTTTGCTCTTTCGGAGCAACTTTGGACTTTTGGTCGATCCGGACAAACCAACAGACGAATCAAGGTGAGTCTCTAGTATGCTATTCTACTCACCTAGATTTGCATTATACTTAGTTTGCACGTAAATTCATGCATATGTCTAGGAGAGATCTTGGTTCAAACTTTAGTCTAACTTTTTAGCTAGATTTAGTTTTAGATTTTAGATCTAAGAATTTTGAGCCGATGATTCTCGTTTTTCTTTCAGTAAACGCGTCACGAGAGTTGAGGGGATTGCATGTTTCGAATTTTGGACAAAACCATGGGGCACGGGACCCGAGCCACTCCCACGCAGGAGTGACCAAAATTGTTAAGTCCTGCCCGGGACTTGGTACAAACCCACGGGGGAGTCAATTTGGTCAAAGAGGTAAAATCATAATTTTGCACTAGGTGTCCGATTTTGACCCGAAACCTTCCCGGACACTTTTCTAAGCACCGAAACACATCCAAACACCATCTTAGGTCATACTAGAGCATCATAGGTGCATTCATAAGATTTATTATGAATGCTAGCACGTGTTTCCGTGTAATTAGGGTTTCAGACATTCGAGTGCAGCGACGTTCAGGAGACCGATCTTCATGGGACATTTAGGAGTATACGAACCTCCCAACACTGTGAGTGGCCTTCTGTTCAGTGTTTAGCCATTTAGGGCTAAACGCTTTTATTATTATTAAAATGTTTTAATTAAATGTTTTGGGATTCGGATATTTCCTCACATTGCCACACACGTCGTTATATGCCACAGGGGTAAGGGTTTTGAGAAAATTAAATTTATGATATGTATGTATGTATGTATATTTTTATATATCTGAAAGGTATGACATGAGTGCCTGACGGGGCATGATCATACATATGAGTGGACTCGATGAGACTTGGTGCTTCATCTGATGAAGTGAGTGGACAGAGATGAGCATGCATGCGAGGTAGCCATAGACCGCCTTTTTGAAGAGGGCACGGTGAGTGTATTGGCCTGGAGTAGAGAGGCGCGGAGGGAGATTCACCAGGGCCTATGTAGCTGCGACCACATAGCTATTGGCACCGTCGAGGGAATGGGCTTAGAGAGAGATACCTATATATATATATATATATATTTTTTTTTCAAAAGAAAAGAATATAGTTTCCTTGTTAAGGAAAGTTTTAAAAAGAAAAGAACTAGCCCTCGACGATATGAGATCCTCGACCACGACCAAAGTCGAGCCTCGTTGTGTTTTCATGGCCAGCCCATAGTTAGTTGTTGTTATTATTATTGTTATTATTGTTTTACTCAGAAAGGATTTGGGGCAAATGTTTTGAAAAAGGTTTTTTTAAGAGAAACATATAATATTTTCTAAATTGTTTTGGATTTACCCAAACTCCCCAAACTTATTTGACTTTGCTTTGAACCTCTGTCACTCACCTGTATCCAATGTTTTTGGATGCAGTTCCCACGTGTGAAGACGCTAGATGGATCGGAGGCTTATAAGAGTGGTTAGTGGCTTAGGAGTTAGTAGATTCCGCTGCGTAGGTTATCCTTTAAACTAGTCCACTGGTACTCTTTTTATTATTTATTATTATAAATGTTTTCTAACTAAAGTTTAGTTTTTGATGGTTTTGCAGTGACGATACTCTTTCATGGAACGCATATCGAGGTGGATTACTTAGGTTTAAAACTCTTGAGCTTGAGTATGTGATCACTCGAACGCGTCGTAAATACCTAAACTTACTCTTAGAATACCTTCTCTAGTAGTATGCCACCATATAAGATATCCAAGTGTGGTCTTTGGGTGAAATGACATCATGTCCACCATTTCCTCGATATTTATGAAAGCAAAGTTTCTCCGAGAAATCCATAAGACCAATCCTTCAGTTTTTAATATCCTTCCTACTCATTAGCCAAACCTTGCAAGGGACATACTCCCTTGAGATGATGAGATATGTGATATCTCGTCCAACCCTCCATGGCAGCCTATCAAAGGCTCGCTAGTAAAGAAAGCTGGTTTGGCGTCCAACCTTCAAGGTTGTGGACATCGAGACTCACTAGTGAAGAAGCGAGTTTGACGTCTAACCCAACCCCAATTGCGTTTTCCCCCATTCTATACACTAGTAATGTGTAGAATTTGGGAGGAAATGAAGCAACAAGAGCAATGCATGGAGCAAAGGCGAATTTGATGTGGATGAAGACTAAACCAACTTCTCTCGCTCTCTACACAATTAGTGTGTAGACTTGGAGAGAGAGTCTGATTAGAAAGGAAGGAGTCGAGGAGATACGAGATCATAGAGGATAAGGTTAACAAAACCTCAGAACATGAGGTAAGGCACCTAAATAAGAGGATGAAGGGAAAGTCCTCTTTGTTCCTCAGAAGAGGACTTCATCGAGCAACAAATGGAACGATGAAGGTTGAAGCCAAGGGAAGACTAACCAAGTGTAGAGGTCCTTCATTGACCCACACGATGTGGGTTAACTTCTTTCATTCTCTGCACCAAATATGTGCAGACTAGGAGAGGAAGTTCAGAAAAGAAAGGTGACTAAACGATGAAGTCGAGATATCAACGAGGAGTCCACGTAGGACAACTCAACCTTTCTCCCTTAATTTTTATACCACTTTTATGTAAACTTTGTGAGAGAGCACAGTAAAGGTGAACCGACTTTCCCCAATTCTGCACCAGTAATGTGTAGGTCTTGAGGGAAAGTGCGGCAGGGGTGGAAGAAAGAGAAACCACCCGGAGTTAGGCAGATTAGCGCTTGAGGACTCCAAGTAATGGGACAAGTGAACACTGAAAGGGATGATGGAGGAGGAGGACTTCAGTAACATAATAGTTTGAACCCCTCTGATGGACTAACTTGGCATCTCCCACTTTCTATACTATTTATGTGCAGAGTTTGGGAGAAAGTTGATCGAGGAAGACTATCCAAGGAAATTGGAAGAGATCGAGTGAACCCAAGATCACGAGAAATGGATTAAGGAAAAGTCACTTGAGGATCTGAAAGAAACTGCTAAGGGAAAACCCTAAAGGACTCGAGAATGGCAAAAGGATGGTGAGGAAGAAGAATAAGAACGAAGCCATTCTCGAGAAACGATGAGGAGGAAGAAGGCAAGGATGGCAAGACGGAGGATGAGGAATGGAAAGAGACCTCATATCCATATGAAGAATGCATAGTGGACCCTTCATTGTGAAGTCAACATTTGGGTCCTAGTGCTAAAGCTAACTAAGGAGCAGAATGAGAAGAGAATGGTAGTGAGAACGATGAAAAGAGACCTTATCCATATGGTGGACGAGTAGCAGATCTATTACTATTTGTCCAACCATTGGATACCTTGTAAGGAGAAGATAACATAGGAGAAAAGAAAGGAAATGAAGATGGAGGGAATGAAATATGGAAAGGATAAGTTGGAAACCTCCACACCCAAGGCGTCTCCTTCTTAAAGGATGATGAGAAAGAACCTTGTCATGGTCAAGATCAATGGGAAGTAAGCAAGTGGGAAGAATGGAATGGATGACAATAGTGGAAGTATCTGCGTGCGTGCAGATAAAGAGCACGAAAATAAATTTTCCTTAGAATTGAAAGGATATCATCAGAAGGAAGTGGTGAAAAAGAATAAGGGGAAAAGAAAAAAAGAGCGAACGTTGAAGTAAAGGATACAAGAGATGATTTGATGTAGTGCGGAAGCTTTCTTAATGAAGAAAGAAAGCATAAAACATTAGGCTAATGGAAAATTCTAGGCTAATCAAGATGAATAAATCCTAGGTAGGAAGAGAAACTTAGTTCAGTTGATGAACTAAGTTTAGGCTAACTAGGAATAGAGCCTTAAAAGAAGAACAACATAACACATCTTAAGAAACTCTAACCCTAATTAGTAATAATTTCATAATAAACTATAGGTTAATAACCCCAAAATGACTAGGTAGAGCTAGTAAAGAGTAAGGTGTAGGAAACTAGAATATGAGATAAAACTTAGGCAAGTAACCTAGGAATAGTTTAGAGAAAGCGAGTAAAAGACTTAGAAACAGATATTAGCTAAAGAAAGCTAAGCATAATGAACCCCAAACTTGGGTCAAGCTAAGGCACTGCATTATACTACAAATAGGCTAAAGAAAAGAAAGAATAAACAAGAATGATTGGAGGCAAGAAATGCTGAGGAAAAGAAGGGGTAAGGACGTGAGTCAGTGAAAGGAAAGGAAAACCCTGACAACTTAAGTTATAAGAAGAGATAAGAAGGTTGGATAGAACGAAAAATTAGAGAGAAGAAAAGAAAACACTCGAAGGAAACGAGTGGATGGGGATGATTACATCCTAAAGGATGATGAAGAAGATGATGATGATGGAAGTTATAAGGAGATTCTAAACCCAGTTAAAGAAGAAAGTGGATCGACTTAGGTAAGAGTCGAAGAAAGAGTGATGATAAGACAAGGATGATATTTTGAAATTGGAGAAGACAAAAAGGTGAAAGTAGGTTGACAGAATGAGATAAGAGGAAATACGAGTAATGAGTTAAGGAACAAAAAGGATAAATTGAGAATTAAAAGGAAGGGACCAGCTTAACTCAAGGATAAATTCCCCTCAAAGAATGATAAGTGAAGAAAGGATGTGAGAAATGGAGTCCAAGCCAATGTAAATTTGGAATAGCTAGATGCGGATGAAGATGGAAAAAGGTGAATGATTAAGAAAGGTGTTTCCGCGACAAATAAACCTTTGGGTGGACGACAAAGAAAAGATATCAAAGGAATTGAGAGCCAATGACGGCTAAGATAAGAAGACCCACATGTGAAAGGCAAGTGATGCGAAGACTAAGACAAAAAGGATTACACGGATGACCCCGAGTACTCAATGGAAGGAGTACGGGGATAAGGAAAGAAACTGGTTAAGCTTATAAATCTCTATGAGCACACTAGTATAATCAAGGAAGGAAGAGAAAGAAAGGAAATTATAATGCCTAAATGAAGTAAGGTGTTAGAAGAACAATAAATAGAAGAATGATAAAGAAAGAAGAGAAGAAAGAGATGAGGCTTGAATAAAGGAAATCCTTGGACAAGGCGTGAAAGATCACGACAACCAAGGTAAGATAGAGTTGGTAGCGAACCCGAAACCCTAATGGAAAGGGTATGGAGATAATGAAAGCTTCAGATGGTGCCAAAGGACAACAATGGACCCAAGACAAGGGCAAATCAAGTGAAAGGATAAGAAACCCTAAAAAGGGGAGGACGTAGATAAAGGAAGCCACAAATGATGCCACATAGTTGTAACATGAGTGATTGGTTAGTCCCGTATAGGCGGGAATGCAAGAGAAGCGTGGACCCCACAATGGATTGTAGGTGAATGAAAGGAAGAAAAGGAAAGAGAAAGGGGAAAGGAAACCCCAGCCTGAATTGTTAATAAAAGTAATAAAGGAAAATAATCTATAGCAAAGAAGATAAAAGACAATTGAGAGCCCTAAGAGGCTAGAAGATATGGCATGGATGAGCATGTCGTCGAAGCTCGAGTACGGATGTCTTAGGAGCCATGTGAGGCGTCCCAATGTGAGGAAGCGATCGGAGATCGAGATCTTGAGGATCTTTGTGATGACCACTCAAAAGGACCGACCTAGAGTATGACTGGGGAGAGCATGAGGCCACATAGAATTCTCCATCCCAGAGAGGATGAGAGATGAGATGGGCCGAAGACCCTATTTGAGTTAGAGATGGGCGGTCAGAGAGTGAGTCAGATTGTAAGAGCCAAGAGGGCATGATCTCTGATCCCTTGATATGATATTCCCGAGAGTGGGCCAGCGTGTACGAGAGCTCGACTCATATGCCATGAGAGGAGAAAGAAGAAATATTGAGAAGAAAAAGAAAAGGACTAACAAACAAAAAAGAGAAAAGGACCAAGGAATGAAATGGAGAAGAGGACCAAGGTAAGCGGGAAGAACGAGTTAACTTTCTACACTCCTTGCCTTAGAGACGAGGAGTGTAGAAGATGAGGAAGTTGAACTAAAGTCTTCCCTGACATCTTGGTTACAAAGATGAGTACAAGACATCGAAAGACGAAGGATGTGTCAGAGAATAACCTCAGAAATGGAAGCATGATTAAGGAAAGAATAAGAGACTTCTAAGGAAGACTGGAAGAGTGAACCTCAATAGTAATAAGGAGGCAATCTCGATAAAAGAGACTACAAAGGGAAAACAAGGACTAAGTGAAATGTTCAGGTAAAGCATGACGGAGATGGAGCAGAAGCCTCCAAGTAACACAATTGAAGCGAAGTGAGCCTAATCCGCATATGGATAAGGATAGGTTATGCTAAAGAAGAAGATGAAGTTCAAACTCAAGAACAGAATAGCAAGAAGGCTGTTCTTTAGAAAAGACGATCGAGAGAGAGATTGAGAAGCAACAAGAGAGTTCGGAGGCGAAAAATGATGTGAACACTATTCAAAACCAAGAAGAAGGCTTACAATAGAAGCCAAAACTCCCCCACAAATATTACAAAAATTTTGAGGACGAAATTTTTTGAAGGAGGGAGAGTTGACACACCTGAACCTAATCCAACTTTTTCATACCAACAGAACAATATAGATGGTGTATTAAATTAAACAATATGTCAGTCCGAGTGTGTCTGATTATGAAGAGATGTTAAGCTTAAGATAAGACGGAGTTGGAAGATGAGGTGATAGACCATGCATATAAGCAACTAAACTCCAATTGGACTTTCTTTAAGTCCATAGCCAATGGATTGGATATCCGTTAGTGTAAAAGTCGGCGGATTGGGCCAAGGATTGAGATTAAGAGAAGTTGGAAAGAGGAGAGAAAGTCTGGCCTGGGGTTTGAGTAGGCCCGGTGTCGGGCTTTCCCATAAATAGAGGGAGGCCGAGCTTCTTCCCTCTCATTTCTTTTTTTCTCTCCTTTCTCTTTTCTCTCTTTTGCTCTTTTGGAGCAACTTTGGACTTTTGGCCGATATGGAAAAATCGACTGATGAATCAAGGTGACTCTCTAGTATGATATTCTACTCACCTAGATTTGCATTATACTTAGTTTGCACGTAAATCCATGCATAGGTCTAGGAGAGATCTCGATTCAAACTTTAGTCTAACTTTTTAGCTAGATTTAGTTTTAGATTTTAGTTCTACGAATTTTGAGCCGATGATTCTCGTTTTGCTTTCTGTAAACGCGTCGTGGGAGTTGAGAGGATTGCATATTTCGAATTTCGGGTGAAACCGTGGAGTAAAGGGCCTGAAAATCGAGAAAATGCCTCGATTTTTAAGCTTATAGCTCGACTCCCGCGCAGGACTCGAGCCACTTCCATGTGAAAGTGACCAAAATTGTTGAGTCCCATGCAGGACTTGGTCCAAACCCACGTGGGAGTCAATTTGGTCAAAGGGGCAAAATCGTAATTTTACACTAGATGTCCGATTTTGACCCAAAACCTTCCCAGACATTTTTCTAAGCCCCGAGACACATCCAAACATTATCTTAGGTCATACTAGAGCCTCATAGGTGCATTCATAAAATTTATTATGAATGCTAACTTGTATTTCCGTGTAATTAAGGTTCTGAACGTTCGACTGTGGCGACGTTTTGGAGACCGATCTTCGTGGGACATTTGGGAATATTCGAACCTCCCAACACTGTGAGTGGCCTCTATTTAGTGTATAGCCATTTAGGGCTAAACGCTTTTATTATTATTAAAATGTTTTAATTAATGTTTTAATATTCGGATATTCCCTCACACTGCCGCACACGTTGTTATATGCCACAAGGGTAAAGGTTTTGAGAAAATTAAATTTATGAGATGTATGTATGGATGGGGCATGATCATACAAATGAGCAGACTCGATGAGACTCGACGCTTCATGTGATGAAGTGAGTGGACCGAGATGAGCATGCAAGCGAGGTAGCCGTGGACCACTTTTTTGAAGGGGCACAGTGAGTGCATTGGCCTAGGGTAAGAGGCACGGAGGGAGACTCGCCAGGGCCTACATAGCTACGACCACACAGAGATTGGCACCGTCAAGGGAACAGGCTTAGAGAGAGACACCTATATATATATATATATATTCAAAAGAAAAGAATATAGTTTCCTTGTTAAGGAAAGTTTTAAAAAGAAAAGAACTAGCCCTCGACGATACGAGACCCTCGACCACAGCCAAGGTTGAGCCTCGTTGTGTTTTCACGGTTAGCCTATAGTTAGTTGTTGTTGTTGTTATTATTATTATTATTATTATTGTTTTACTTAGAAAGGATTTGGGGCAAATGTTTTGAAAAAAGTTTTTTTAAGAGAAACGTATAATGTTTTCTAAATTGTTTTGGATTTACCCAAACTCCCCAAACCTATTTGACTTTGCATTGAACCTCTATCACTCACCCGTATCCAATGTTGTTGGATGCAGTTCCCACGTGTGAAGACGCTAGATGGATCGGAGGCTTATAGGAGCGTTGGTGGCTTAGGAGTTAGTTGATTCCGCTGCATAGGTTATCCCTTAAACTAGTCTACTGGTACTCTTTTTATTATTTATTATTATAAATGTTTTCTAACTAAAGTTTAGTTTTTGATGGTTTTGTAGTGACGATACTCTTTCTATGCCTTATGTCATCTTGGATAGCCCGCCTTTCATGGCATGCATCTCGAGGTGGTACAGCGGTTGCCACGTGGCCGGCCTGGCAGGTCAGGGCCTGACACGATGGTTCTCAGATGTTTAAAATCAATTTGAATCAATTCAATTTCAAAATTTTTCAGTTTCCCTCATAAAAACTCATTAAGAAACCTTATTTTTCACAAACCCAACCTCTAATTCGTCCACTAAACACAAAATCAGTACCCTTGTATCCCGAAATCAACAAATTCCTAATTCCCAAAACCTAAAACCTCACAAACGGAAACCATGAGATCAATTCAACAACAAGGAGAGGGTCCAAGCAATAAAGTGAAGCATATGGGAAAGAAATTGAGCAAAGGAAAGGGAGTTGCAAGTGGGAATGCTCCGAGTGGTGGAGTTCGGATCCAAGAAAGAAGTAATCTCATTAGATACTTTAGAAATGCTATTCATAATAAAATATTTGATGAGATTATGTCTTCTAAAGAAGTCACTTGCGATAGAGAAATGGATTGGAAAGAGTTTGAGAACTGCAACTTCCATGATGGTCTTAGGAAACCATTTGTGGATTCCAAATGGTTTGGATTAAGTGATTTCAAGGATAGAGAATATAGTGAATTGATGGTTAGGAAATTTTACTCAAGTATCCCTAAGAACCAAGATGAATTAGGCGAAGCTATAAAGATCAACACTGAGGGCATTCATGCTTTTGTCTATGGTAAGGAGATTTTAATAACTCTTAAGGACCTTGGTAATCTGCTGAAAACTAAATTTGAGAATGGTGTTTATTCTAGACCGTCTGAGTTTACTTGTGGACTACCTTGGAAAGAAATCACATGTTTAGATGAAATTTTTAATCTCAAGAACTCAATCTTGAAGATCAAATCTTTGGAGCTTTGGTTGCTACATGTCTTTATTTACATCACTCTTTATTAGAGGTCTAGCAGCTTCAGTACTATAACTCAAGAGAATGTTTGGTTGATGTTTTCAGCCTTGCATGGTGGAGAAGTTAACACAGCTCGGCTCTTGATTGAAAAAATGAAGGAAATAACATGGAACAAGAGAACCAAGCTAGCTTTTGGGAACATCATCACCAAGTTGCTGAAAAAAAAGGAATTTAGGCTCAGAGGTATCAAGTTGATCTGAAACTCAGCACTCATATTCCTTTCAACTCCTCCAGTTTTCAGAAGATACACTATGTGTTAGATGGCAACAATTGGATCAAGCAAATTGTGAAGACAATTGAAACAGTGCTTGGAGAGTCGAAAAATGAACCTAGAGAAGAAGAGGCACCTTAAGAGCAAGCCCAAAAAGAAGTTCAAGAACAAACTCAAACTGCACCGCAAAATGACCGGATTGGTCTGATTTTGGACCCTGTGTTAAGAATGGAGACTATTATGGGAGAAGAAATTCAGGAGTTTAAGTAATTAGTTCTAACTTGGTTAGATGCTTTGGATAGAAAGGTGGCAAAGATCTATAAACAAAGAGATTATCAGTACTTTGATGTTGATGACTTGGATCATTGAGATAAGCAAGGAGCTGACTCGGAACAATAAGGGCAAGAGCAAGAAGAACAGCAACAAGAGACTCCGAGTGAGCAAATGACAGAGGAAGAGTTGGCAACAGCTACTCGAACTATGGAGACCACCATTTCCACCCTCACCACACCATCCGAGCCTACCCCTAAAGCCTCCATTCCCACTCTCCAATACCAAAGAAAACCTAAACCTTGATGGTTCTGATGAGAATTTTACTTCTTTCTCTCTTTGATGATGTCAAAAGGGGGGAGAGAGATTGAACATATTTATTTTCTTTATACAAACTTAGAGGGAGTTTGTATTACTTTGAAAACAATGTCTTTATTTTAGTTTGATTGTTTTGAAGAATCAAGTTTTATACTTTGTGAAATTTGGAAATTTGAATTGCAATTACTTGAAGTTATATATACATGATGTTAAGTTCATGTTTAAATTTTGATTGTGTTGTCCACAAGTAGATAGAATTGTTGTTTATCTTTTGAACTACATGTTTGTGCATTTGAATATACATTGTGTAGAATGAAGAGAGCATAAATTCAGGGGGAGCTTTTGCTCCAAACTTAGCACATGCACATCCATTTTTAAATTAGATAATCTCTTTAAGTTTGTCAATTTAAAGGGATTTTGGTCATCATCAAAAAGGGGGGAGATTGTTGAACTCCATGTGTTTTTGATGAGTACAAAACAACCCAATTAAATTCTTTTGATGAATCTAAGTTAAGTGTGCAGATCCTTAGAGTCAAAATTCAAAAATGCTAAGTGTTGAGAGTTTAACCGATTGAGGTCTTACCCAATCAATTGAACAAGGTTGAAATGGAGCTATAAGGTACTAACCTGAGTATTCAACCGATTGAGTAAGATAGTCAACCGATTGAGTGGATGCTGAAAGAATAAGAGATTGAAAGTCAAGAACTTCCAACCTATTCATAGTGGAGCTCAACCGATTGAGGATGAACTAGTGCAAACTAGAAAGTCTAAAGCCAGAAGGATTGAACCAATTAAGTCTCATGTTCAATCGATTCAACTCCCTGAAGAAAAAGGTAGCTGAAGAAATTGAACCAATTGAAGAGAAAGTGAATCGATTCAACAGAAGAAATAAGGACTTCAAAAGGCAGAATCAGAAAGATTGAACCGATTCAACCTTGGCCTTAACTGATTCAATGGCATTAGAATAGTATAACGGCTAGTTTTTCAAAATTGTAAGTCGACCTCTCTCTTTATTAAATGCCCCAACGGGCAGAATTAACTCTTTAGCTATTTAAGGAGGTCTTAAATGCTAAAGAAAAAAAAGGAATAGAAAAGTATTGAAGAACACTTATCTTGTATATTGATTTCTCTCTTTATTCTTTCACTTTCACACTTATGAGAGAAATTCTTTTGAGCTTTCAATCTTGTACATCTTAGGTCTTTATAGAGATCACTCTTTGTACACAATTTCTGATTTCTTGTATTCTTAGAGGTGAGAGATTCACTCTAAGGGGTTGCATCAATAAGAAGGTCCTTGGTTGATTTGTAATTGAGTTTCGAATGAGCTCTTTTTGTAAAACCTTAGTGGAAGCTAGAATTCCACTGTCCTAGCGAATAGGAGATTTAAAACCTTGATTGGGAAGATCAAGGTAGTGGATGTAGATGAGGAACACCGAACCACTATAAATAGAAGTGTTTATTCTTCTTTACTAGCTTAACTTTGCAAATTAACTCATCCATCTATCCAAAACAACCCCAAACACTAACCACCTCATCTCCAAAGTTCCAATAGAAGTTGCTCTATACAAAACGAAGTCTTAAAGCACTAATCTAAAGGACCAACATATCTTCCTCTCTTTTCCTCTTTGAAGGCATTTTGGAGTTTTGGTCGATCCGAACAATCCGACCAACAAATCAAGGTAAGTTTCAACTATGTTATTCTACTCACCCTAATCTTCAATTTGCCTAGTTATTTACGTAAATCCATGCATTGGTTTAGGAAAAACCACATCTCAAAGTTAGGTTTAGGTTTTTAGTTAAATTTAAGCTTAGATTTAGATTTAAGGATTTTGAGCCAATGATTTTGATTTTTCTTTCAATAAAGTTGTTGTGGATGTTGTGGGGATTTTCTGTCTCAATTTTCTAGTCAATCCATGAAGCAACGGGCTTGAAAAATGAGGTGAAACCTAATTTCTCAGGTTTCTGTTTCGAGTCCAATGCGAGACTCATTGAGTTTGGTGCCAGACTCGCCTCTTCGTCGTGGGACCCAATTGAGTCCAATACTGGAGTCACCCATTTTGGGCACTGAATCTAGTTGGCAAATTCGGCACTGGACTTGACCAAGTCCTGCACCGGACTTGCCTTGAGAACTTAGGGGCATTTTCGTAATTTCTTTCTAAGTGTCCAATTTTGACCCGAAACTTTCCCGAACACTTTTTTAAGCCCTGAATCACATACAAACATCATCTTAGGTCATAGTAAAGCCTCGTAGGCATATTCATAGATTTATTATGAATGTTAATGCGTACTTCAGTGTAATTAGGGTTTTCGGAGGATTGAGTGCGGCAACACTCCGGAGGTAGATCTCTATAAGATCTTTCGGGAGTATACGACCTTCCCAGTATTGTGAGTGGCTTAGATTTCATTGCTTAGCCATTAGGGTTAAATGTTTTAAATATAAAATATTTTATAAATGTTTTGGGATTTGGGTAACACATTTTTATTTGTGATAGATCAATTTAATGGGTGGGATGATTTTAATAAATTATAAATGTTTATGTGTATATATCTATGGATCTATGTTTTAAATTTATGTTTTAAATTTATATTTATATTTATATTTATATTTATATTTATATGAGATGAGTGAGGATGAACCAACACCATTAGACGAGGGGTGCTGTAAATGAGATAGAGACTCGGCACTCTTATGCGAGTAGCTCCGAAAAGAGCGAGTGGGCCGAACAGGGCATGCCACCGACCAAGTAGCCGTGGGTCACCTTTGAGGGGCACGACGATCAGGGGTCCCTGGGACAAAGAGGCGTAAAAGATAACTTGCCAAAGCTATTTGTAATTGTGCTTCACCCACAACAAATGGCACCGCTGAGGGAACGGCCTATAGAGAGAGAAAAATGAAAATGTTTTATGAAATAAGGAATAGCCCTCGACGTAGTAAGGCATCCGATCGACGGGTCGAGCCTTCAATGTTTTGTGGCTAGCCCATTTAGGATTTCATTTTAATTTAAGTTAAATTCTTTTTTCATTTCTTTGTTTTAAACTTGATAAGGAGGTTTTGGGAAAAAGGTTTTGAAAACAAAATAGTTGTTTATAAATTTCTTTTGGACTACTCCATTTCCCTAACCCGTATTGTAGACCAATTGAAACTCTATCGCTCACGTGTAGCCAACTTTGTTGGATGCAGTTTCCGCATGCGAGGGCCGTAGATAGATCGGTGGCCATAGGAGTTCTTCTATTTATACTACCTAGGTATTTCCCTATGTCATTCCAATGGTACTTGATTTAAAATTAAATGTTTTACTTAAATGTTTTTCCTAATTAAAGTTTAGTTTTAAATTGTTTTGCAGTAATGATACTCAATTTATGTCTTGTGCCATCTTGGGTAACCTGCCTCCCATGGCATGCACCTTGAAGTGGTACGGCAGTTGCCACGTGGCCAGCCCTTCTGGTCAAGGCATGACACTCTCGATCTTAGAAGAGCATTGACTTCTTGTCCCGATAGGATTCTCATCAAAACATACGCAAATGCCCCGATTGGGTGCTTATTTAATAAAACATATTTATACATATTTATAATACAAAATCATCAAATCATCCTACACATTAAATCCGTGTCGCATAAAACCAACCATGTGCAAGGGACTACTTGAATCCCAAAACATAATAAAATTTTTAATATTCAAATTATAAAACGTTTAGCCCTAAATAGCTAAACACTAAGCCACTCACAGTACTAAAAGGTTCGTATGCTCCCAAAGTCCCAACTTGATTGGTCATTAGAGTGTCACCGCACTTGATCAGTCCGAAAACCTAATTACACTTGAAATCACATTTGTAATGTAATTCGATTTTAAAAAAATGTTTTCAAGGTTCTACTATGCTCAATAATAAAGTTCAGAAGCGATTTAGGGCTTTAAAAAATGTCTGAGGAGTTTTTGGTCAAAATTAAGGTTCGGGTAAAAAATTACAAAAAATGCTCTTAGTGGGTCCTGGGTAAGTCATCAATCGAACCTAGTGTTGGAAGCACCAAACTGTGTTTTGATGAAGTCAAGCGTTGGACTTGTACTAAACAAGCTCTAAACACCCTCCAAAATACTTCCTAAGCTCGTTTTTCCATGAATCAAACTACAAGTTGAAACATACGATCATCACAATACCCAAAATAAGATTATTACTTCAAAAATCTAGATCAATTACTTAAAATCCACAAAAATCAAATCTATTGTCAATTTAACCGAAAAACCCATTTCAAACTTTGAGCTTTGATTTCTCTTCAACCAATGCATGGATCAATGCAAGCAAATATGCAACTTGAAGCTTGAGATGAGTAGAACAACATACTAGAAACCCACTTCGATTGATGGTCGGATCGTCCGAATTTGCAATTTCTTCAAAATGTTTCTTTTTGCTCCTTTTGCTCAAACTCCAAATCTTTTAGTTTTCTTTTCAAATCCTTATTCAAAGGGGCTAGAGGATTATTTAGAAGTGTTTAAAGGTTAGTTTAAAGGGTGATTGAGGTGGTGATTTGGGTGGAAGTGGTGGAGGAGAAGAGATAAAGAAGAAAGAAGACAAAAGAAGAGAAAATGAGGGGTAAGGGCAATCCTGCCCCTTTATAAGAGTAGGACCGACATTGGTCCTTGCATAGTCCAACCTCAGACCTTGTGTCTCCCTATCTTCCTTTCTTTCCAAATTTTAACTCCTAATCACAATGTATCACTTATACAATTTAAGAAAGTTTGATAGGGCTAAAGGAAATTAGAATTGTGTCAAAATAGGTCTAGATAATACCGTTAGGTTTCCATGCATTGGCAATTACTTAAATCCATCATTAATCCATAACATTCTTAGTTCTATTTTTATAATAATCCTAACAATAATGATTCTAATAGAATCTAGAGTTCACTTAAGTTATATTTACACTTAATTCTCAAACACACAAGTTCAATTCCTTAATTTATACATCATACAAATAGATATAAATATCAATTTTATCATTAAACTCCAAGGTTTAAATTCTTTCAAAATTTTGACATCTCCGTATCAAGTTAAATAATTTTAAAGGTTCAAATTGGTACAAAAGTACGATAAAGGTCCATG
This sequence comes from Microcos paniculata, assembly GCA_030664755.1. NCBI lineage: Eukaryota > Viridiplantae > Streptophyta > Magnoliopsida > Malvales > Malvaceae > Microcos > Microcos paniculata. The sequence continues at coordinate 11,718,810 of CP131463.1, forward strand.
TTTCACATAATCAATATAAATAGATATTAATACTCCATAATCCTTTGTAAATTTTGAATAAATATATTTGTTAGCCCTATCATATTAAACGATTATGAATTAAGATCCCACTTCCTAAAAATAGTTGTTAGCCCTATCATATTTGTTAGCCCTATCATAATCTTTCCCACTTCCTAAAAATAGTTTAGGGGCTACTTTGGATATTAAACGATTAAGAATTAAGATCCACCCCATGATTGTTTTGGCAAACTTGTGTTTTTGCCTTTTTTTTATTTAAAAAAAATCAAAGTTCCTTTTTTTTTAAATGTTTAACGTAAATACCATTCTAATATAATTATTACATGTGGTATATATAAGAATGTCACATAGAAGTCACATGGAATGCCATGTCACACTTGGGAGAAATAATTTTAGATACATAAGAAGAAGTCATGTCATCATTTTATGTCACGTTTCATCTCTTGAGCAAATGTGGATTAAGCAATCTAATTGAATTAACAGTGTTAATGGTTTAGACTCCATTGATATACAGGAGTAATAATAGAACTACTATATTAGAGGCTTTTTCAGAAAAGAATCATATTAGAACTTGTTTACAAAATACAAGGCCAAATAGGAATTAACCCTAAAAAAATTAAAGCTAATATGAACCATTACAAGGACCATATCTAAGCCTCCATTTTATTTTGTTTTTATAATTTTTATGAGATAAAAGTTTAAGAGTTGGAGAAGTTGTTCTATCTTTTTCAGGGTTTATGAATTCCTAATTTTAAAGGAGCTTTTTGGGTTTATAGATCTGACACACTTGGACCTAATCCGACTTTTTCGTACGATCAAAATAGTATAAGATGGCATATTAACTTAAGAATACGTTGGTCCAGATGTGTCTAATTAAGAAGAGAAGTGAAAATTAAGATAAGACGAAGTTGGAGGATGAAGCAATTGACCATGCATGGAAGCAATAATTGAACTTTTTGAGTCCATAGCTAATGGATTGGATATCCATTGGTGAATTGGTCGGTGGATTTGACCAAGGATCGAGATTATGAGAAGTGGAAAAAGGGGGAATTAAGTCTGGCCCGGGATTCGAGTAGATCTGTGTCGAGCTTATCTATAAATAGGGGGAGATAAGCTCTCCCCTCTCATTTTTCTTCTCCCTTTTTTCCTCTCCTCTCATTGGCTCTCTCGGAGCAACTTTGGACTTTTGGCCGATCCGGACAAATTGACCGATAGATCAAGGTAAGATTCTAATATGCTATTCTAATTGCCTTGATCCATGTTTTATTAAGTTTTCACACATTTCCATGCATTGGTCTAGGAGAGATCCAAGCTCAAAGTTAGGTACAGCTTTTTAGTTAGATTCTAGTTTAGATTCGAGATCTAGGAGCTTTGAGCTTGTGATTCTTGTTTTTCTTTCGGTAAATGTATCGTAGACGGCGTGAGGATCGTCTGTCTAAATTTGTACAAAGAAAGGAGGTTGGACGACAAGAGAATCGAGGTGGGAGCTCGAACCCCGAGCTTCCTGTCTCGTCTCACGTGCAAGAGACGAGCCACTCCTGCGCAGGAGTGGGCGGCCAACCAAGTCTCGTGCGGGACTTGGCCAATCCAGTGTAGGACATGGCCTTTTTGGCCCAATTCGAGCAAGTGGGCCCTTTTTGGCCCAATTCGGTGAGGGGCCCGGCCCAGTCCACGTGGTAGGCCCACGGGCCCTTGGGGCATTTTAGTAATTTTTCATCAAGTATCCGATTTTAACCTCGAAACCTCCCTGACACTTTTCTAAGCCCCGAATCACATCCAAGCTCAGTCTTAGGTCATGCTAGAGCCTCATAGGTGCATTCATAGTTGATTATGAATGCTAACTCATATTTTCGTGTATTAGGCTTCCAGACGATCGAGTGCGGTGATGCTCCAAAGACTTGCCTACGTGGATCGCTTGGGAGTATACGAACCTCCCAACATTGTGAGTGGCATAGTTTTCTCTGTTTAGCCACTAGACACAAAGGTTTTTAAAAAGATTTTAAAAACATAAATGTTTTCAAAGGTTTTGAGATATGGGGAATCCACATGCACACACACCTGCTTGATGATATACCCACGTAGAGAGTGGGGTGATTTTAAAGAAAATATAAAGAATTACGTGTGTGTATGTGTGTGTGTTTATATGTTTAAATATATGTTTTGTACATATATATATGATATTTATATGGATGGGATGTGAGATGAGCGATTGAGAAGGTTCCTCAAGGCTCTGATATGAGGGAGCGTGGACCGAGTTTGAGAGGCATGCAGAGACGCAGTCGTGCACTGCCTAGCAAGGGGCACGGTGAGCGGAGACCCTGGGAGAGGCTCATAGGGAAACTCGCCAGGGCTTGATGTAGCTGTGCTCCACCACAGCGCCTGGCACCACCGAGGGAATGTGCTAGAAAAAGAGAAAAAGGGAAAATGTTTTAAAAAGGAAAGTGATAGCCCTCGGTGCAATAGGGTATACGATCGGCCAATTGTGCCTTTAGTTTTTTTGAGGCCAGTCCGTTTTAGTTATATATTATTTTAAAGGTTTTAAAACCCAAATTCTCACTTGGAGAATTTGAAAGGAAGTATTGAAAACAAAGTTATTTATTTTATTTTATTTTATTTTTATTATGTTTTAGATTTCCCCTATTTGCCTTAACCTTGATGGAGATTCATAGAACCTCTGCCACTCTTCTGAATCCAATGTGGATGGATGCAGATCCGCGTATAAGGATAGCAGATAGATCGAACGCTCACTAAGAGGGGCTGGTGGTTTAGGCTTAGTAGTTTTCGCTGCGTAGGTATTCTTTTAAATTAATCCATTGGTATTGCTTTTAAAGTTTATTATTTCATTAAAAGTTTTCTAATCAAAATTTTAGTATTGTTGTGCAGCGATGATACGCAATTCATGCCTTGCGGTGCTTCTGGTGTGTGATCAGTCGACACGTACTTCGAGACAGTACGGCGGTTGTCATGTGGCCGACCGGGGCGGGTCAGGACGTGACAAGATCAACATACAAAAGAGGGTGTATAAGAACTCAAACTAGGATGCTTTTATGCTTTCTTACCACTTTGGCTAATTTGATTGGCTAAGCTTCCATCTTTTACATTCTTAATAATTTTTTTAATGTAAATCACAAGTATCCATATCCTACTTAACGGCCTAAGACTAATCTTATTTGGGTCAGGTTGATTTATTATGAAGGTAAAACTCATCCAATAATGATTTTTTTATTTATAAAACTCGAATTCAAAATCTTATATTTAAAAAAAATAAATGTCAAATCACTTCAATTAATAAATTGTCCGTTAGGTTATTAATAATTTTGTCGGATAAAACGAACTAAAGCGGTCACTGTTGGGCTACTTATCGGAGCAAAAGCCCAGCTAATTTTGTGGCCCTCATTTGCAGAAGACAACCTCACACAAATTCAATTCGTATTTTATTTTTTTTTGAGATAATTCATATTTTATTTTTAGTTTCTAAGTACTTTATAGTATTATTACGCAAAAACACCAACCAAAGCAGTTGGAAGAACTAAAAAAATGGCTAAGGAGCTGTGCTCTGGCCTAAGTCTAACAGCGTTGTTATCCGTAAACACTTGCCAAGGCTGGCAGCAGCATTGGAGGTGGTCTCAGCTATCGGCGGCGCTTCCTATCTCCGCTACTCATCGCCTCTCTAAACATTCACGGTTTCGAGTGTTCTGCCAGAGCGTTGAGACGCAGGCCAAGGTTAAAGAAGAGATATATGAGTATGACTCAGAATTGGGTGCCAAAGTTGGGCAAGAACGTCTCTTGAAGGTCCCTGTTTCCAACATTAGAAATTTCTGCATCATAGCCCATATTGATCATGGGAAATCAACTTTGGCAGACAAGTTGCTTCAGATTACGGGGACTGTGCAGAAGCGAGAGATGAAAGAGCAATTTCTTGATAACATGGACTTGGAGAGGGAAAGAGGCATTACCATCAAACTTCAGGTTTGGTTTTTTTTTTTCCTTCGGTTTTGCAAAATTTGTTTCCTAAAACAAGTGGTATAAGGAATGTTTTGTCGGAATTTTTTTATACCCTTAGGGTTTTATGGATAAAAATGTTTCCAGTGTAGCTTTCCTATCTGCTCATGTGAACCTATTTCATTTCTTCTTGCTGACTAAAGTCTTTTAGAAGGGCACAAACTTATGCATTTCTCTGTTTCTATCGACACCATGTTCACCATGTTTTGGGTTACATAGCAACTGCTCCTTGCTCTTTGTATCTGTCAAATGGCCTTTATCCATAGTGTGTTTCAGTCTCACTGAACCTTTCTGATATGAAGCACATTGTCTGTTTGTGTGTGACTGACAATTTGATTATATTGTTACCTTTATCATACGGTTATATTTATGGACCCGGAAGTAATATTATTCTTTTCATAAAATTGGGAATACTGAAACAATTCTTCTGGCAGTGTCCAAGTTTCTTATTACAACTGGTTGACATGGGAAATGCTACGTGAGAAATGTAATAGGAGACTAGGATGATTACATGACAATATTAATAAAATCTAAAGCATCTAAAACATGCACTACTGCGTAAAATAAAAACTCTGCTTAAAATATTGAGTATCTTGGACCTTTCAAAGGCAAAGTCATTTTGATGGATGCCCTCTTCTATCGAATTCCCAAACCCCCCCTCTCCCTCTCCCTCTCCCCCTCCCCGTTATTCAAAAATTTAAATTGAGGACTAACTCTATTTCTCTCGTCCTGTTTGTACTAGCAAGTATGTCGGCAAAAATGCTACCTTATTAGGGTATTTGTCCACCAAACTTGGTTCCAAGGTAAGGTCTCCTTCTCTAGACTAAAATTTTCTCCACTAAGTACTAAATATTTTTTTTCCTCAAAAATGCCAAGTCTCTATCTATATACTCTACTCTAGTCAAATCACTTATCCTACAGTAGAGCAAGTCAAAGAAGCTGAAAATTGTCTCTATCTATCAATCTTGCACATTTCCTAATAAATTCGCACTGGAAGTTAGTTTCCCAGGAGGCCTGGATAAACGAGAATACATGGAAGCCTCTTTATCCCTTGCCGATAGAGTTGACTTTGGAAACTGATCTTTCCAGCACTAAATGCCACACTGAACACCATGCCGAAAGAAAAAAGAAATTCTATTCTTCACGTTAAAAAAAACATGATGGTAAACAAGCTTTCCTAATGCACTTCCAAGTTTCGACTGGAGACTCTATATGAGTTTTGCACTCCAACAACATCCTCCCATTTTGTTTCTTATTAACTATTTAATGATACAAATTATCAGTTCCCTCAAAACCCCCTTTTCTACTAAATAAGTAATAACAACAACCAAAACAAGAAAAAAAGTGTTTTCTCACCGGTCAATTGCAGAAATCGCACAGGGTGCACCCCAAAATCACATTCCTAGGGTCATCTCTTTCCCACCTTCCACGTCTCTATCCTCATAGTTGCTAGAAACTTCAAGCCTATTAATTGTTTAGGTTCACTTCCCTCCCTACATCTGTGTTCAAATGAGACAAAGATTATTCTCTCTCTCCTTTGCCTGCCAATCTTATTAAACCTATGACACCTACCGATGGAAGGCTTCGGCGGCCATACTTGTACACTTCTTTACTATTGTAGAGTTTTGTAATTTCTTATCAAAGGCAACGTGCATTGAGATGGGGTGGTACTATAATTTTATACAATGACTTAAGGTCTAGAATTCTTGGTGATTTTTTGTTTGCTCAACAGAAGAAAATCTATTTACATATAAATATGAAGGTTACATTTACAAATACAGCACCTTCACAAAATCATGAGCAGTTGTAAATCAGTTCCAATAAGTAACATTAGTAAAGTCAGTATACAAATTATCCAGTAGGAAATCAGGTGGAGAAGAGTAATGTATATGTGATTTCTTGTGATCTGTAGCTCTTCTCGCAAGCTTATCCACCACTCTGTTCCCTTCTCTATTGCAAAAAAGCAGATTGACCTGCTAAAAATTAGAAAAGATCTGCATGTAATCCTTAAGTAGTGGCTGCAACAGTGGATGGCTCACCTTCCTCTGGTATAAAGCAGAATAAACCACCTGAGAATCAACTTCAATTTCAAGACAATAAATATTTGCTGAGAGTGCTAACAGCATTCCTTCCTTAACAGCTTGAAATTCAGCAATATTATTTGAAAAAACACCAGTATAACAAGAAAATGCCAAAATAAATTTCTTTTCAGAGTTGTATATGCTGCCTCCACAGCCCGAATGTAGCAAAAGTCTTGGTGATTTATCTTCCATTTGTGTCCTTTTTATATGCCTGAATGTAACACGATATACTGATCCAATTTGAAGCTATTGTTCATAGGAATATCTCACAGAAGATACTCTCTTCTTTCTATATATGCTGTGAACATGATATAAGCGTTTCTTTGTTATGTATGCTTTTTGATCATGGGATTTGTTTTGAGGTTATTTCTTGCTTTTTATGCAGCTGCCTCTCTCTCTCTCTCTCTTTCACTCTCACAAATCCTTCCTAATATTGATGTTTCAAGCTGATTATACTTTGATCTGTTTGCAGGCTGCTCGAATGCGTTATATGTTTGAAAATGAACCCTATTGCCTGAATCTGATTGATACTCCAGGGCATGTAGATTTCTCTTATGAGGTATCTCATCTCGATTTGATGTGGTAAATAATAAATCCAAAACTTGTTAGTGCCAGAACATTGCAATATATTAGTGCCTTTATTCCTTTCTCATTCAAAGTAAATTTCAGAGGGCTTTTTCAGGAGTAAAATATGAAATCCTTACTAAATCTGCATGATCAACCGTTTTAGGTGATGGGCTACACCATGCTAAGTAGAATGATTGAACTAGGTATCTGATCTAGTATAGATACTTGTCATGGCCTATAAATGGTTAGGTGCAAGTAAAAAATATGAGGTAGAAATTGAAGTTATTACTGTTGGGAATGATATAAAGAAACAGACAACAGATAACAATCCCGATTTGATGTAGCAGATAACAGATATAAAAATGTCATGCCAGAATATTGCGATATGTAAGTACCTTTATTCTTTTCTGGTTCAAAGTTAAAATAAGCTATGCTTATCCCATTTGCATTATCAAACTATTTTAGGTGATGAGCTACATCATGCAAGTAGAATAAGGTTGTTTATCTAATTGAATTAGGAATTTGATCTAGTATAGAAAGTTTTGTGGCCTATAAATGGTTACATGTCAAAAATATGTGGTAGACGATGAAGTTATTATTATTGGGAATGATATATGGAAAAACTCTTTTTTTGGTGGGGACATACATACATGATAACTTATGAGTGATTCCTTACATGTGTTTCCGATTAACTGAGGCCAGGATGATTGCTTTTATTTATTTACTGAATTTAACTATTTTTTTCTTTCTCTTTGAAACCCATTTTTATCTAGGTTTCTCGATCACTTGCTGCATGTGAGGGTGCTCTACTTGTTGTAGATGCTTCTCAGGTTACTCTATACTTCCAACTTTTCTTATTTGACAATTTAAACTCTTTAAATGCTGTCATTGTATAGCTTGTATTTTACTTGAATTCTTATGTTGAAATTTAAACCTAGTTATATCCAAATTCAAATGGTCAAATTAATATAATATATGCTACTATAGCACTGTTACCACTGTTGTTGCTATTGCTACTTTATCTGACAGAGTGTATTCTGTTGTAGGGTGTGGAAGCACAAACTCTGGCTAATGTCTATCTGGCATTGGAAAATAACCTTGAAATTATCCCTGTAAGTTTGTTGTCATGCTTTATTTTCTTGTTCAACATAGTAAATTGACAGTGTGACTGATTTCTTTGGGGTGACTAAATTATGGATATGAATAACATGATTTCTTAACCAAGTGTTATGGCTACTGTGACTACTTTCTTTCATAAAGTACAAGGGAAAAATATGATGTGTTATGACTGTTGGAAGGTGTTCAATATGATTTGATGATACAGAAGGGAAACTAGATCACTGATTCTGAGGTAGGTTTGTTGGAAAAATTGGGATAAGTTAATTAGAGAATGATGATAGAAGAAATTTGAACTTGGGGTACTCTGTACACTCGACAAGTGATATGAAGAAAAGGAAAAAGAAAGCTATTAGCCTCACACTAATACGTACAAGAATGGCGAATATACTAAAAATGCTCTTGTACTTCCAAAGATTTCTCAAGTAAACCCCTATTCTCTTAAAGTACCCGATTTAGTCCTTAATGTACTAAGTAAGCCTTTATTTGGAAAGAACCCACACTTTAAAGTTTGATATCTCTGCCATGTCAGTCTCTACATGGCCATTATCTTTTACTATATCAGCATCCATGTGGCAAATTATGAAAATTCATGTCGAGTTCGTGCTGACACGGCATGCTACATTAGTGTCTCCAATGTCCATAATTTACCACCCATGTTCCATGTAGACATTGACTTGGTAGATATAAGGTCCACATAGACATTGCAATGCCCACAGTTAATACTTTCTATCCAAAAAAGAGCTTAATTGGAAGGAATAGAAGGATAGGAGCTTATCGGGGAAATGTGAGAAGTACAAGGGCTTCTTTAGTATTTTTAGACTTTAAGATATTAGGCTGAAATTTGTTTTATTGTTTTACAGCATAAATTGGTTGGAAGATTCTGATAATGGTTTATTGTTACGAAGAAAGCAGTTCAGAGCTTACATAGATGATTAATATTTTATCATTCATGATAAACTTTAATTGGACTTGGACCACAAAATATAAAACTAAATTAAACAGAATAAGTACCCCAAAAAGCCTTTTTTAGTGAGTAGTGACTTAGAATGGCCTTACTAATTGATGAAAACTTGAAAAAAGAAGGGAAATTTGAAAACCGCTACAGTGCTGCAAGCATATGCAACATTTGCCATGATAAAAGATGCTAAAATGCCGTGAGCAATGACTAAGTAGAAAATGAGGGTGGCTCCTCTTTGGTTCCCAATCAAAAAAGTCTTCCAAATGATTGCATGAGGCTTATGATTTTGTTCCATTCTATTCCTTTTTGGTTATATAATGGATGCATTGCTTTTGACTTTTTTCAGCATAATCATGAATTAACGTTTTCTTTCTTTTTAGATTCTCAGGGAATGTAGAAATTCTTCAAACTCTTTACTTTCATATTTTCATCATCTTTTATTCCTATTCTCTGGAATTGATGCTTTCCTTCTTTCAATGACTTAATATGTTATCTATGCTTAGAACTAAAACTGTGTTTCTCCATCATCTATGTGAAGCTTGTTCCAAATATAATTCACGGTGTATTTGATATTTTCTCCACAGTTCTGGTTTAGGGGCTTTTTGACTTGTTGTATTGGTATAGATCGGTGATACTATATATAGGATGACTCATTAAGATGATTTGTTTTGGTTTTCTTTGTATAGGTTCTAAACAAGATAGATCTTCCAGGTGCCAATCCAGATCAGGTTATTAAGGAGATTGAGGAGGTTGGTCTGTTCATTTATGCATCTGTATGGTATCAGTTTGAGCATGTGATCATGTCCTTGTGAAATGGATTAAAGTAATGACATGGCACCTTTTCACAGTATTGTCAGAAATTATGATACTTATCTACAGTTGTGGTTTTATAAACTGATCCTGCTGCTGTCATTTCTAAACATAAGAAACAGAATATTAGTGTGATTGCTTTGAAACTACTACTAAGTTGACACCTTCTTTCAGGTTATCGGGTTAGATTGTAGCAATGCAATACATTGCTCTGCGAAGGTTAGTTCTGGATTCTTTTGCTTTCTTTATATATACAGCATACTTTATGTATGTAGTGGAATTTGGAAATTCTAAAGATCTTATTCTTTTACCAGGAGGGAATTGGTATAACTGAAATTCTTAATGCAATTGTTGGAAGGATTCCTCCACCTCGTGATGCTGCTAGCAATCCTCTAAGAGCTCTAATATTTGATAGGTATACATCTGACTTTGTTTTATGGGATAATTGCACTTTAAGCGTTTGCATATTTTTTCATTTTAAGTCCTAAATGTTTGAAATTTGCTACTGCAATCCTAAACATTGCTGAAATACCATTAGGCTTAACATCAACTTTCAAACAGAAATGGTTACAGATCAATATTGCGGATTTGATGATATATGAGGGGACAATATGTTAATTGGTACATGGAACTGTTATGCTATGTGGCCTTTAGAGCATTGTGACAAAAATTAAAAATAAATAAATAAATAAATAGTATTATACTCTTAAAACAAAGTTGCTTTGAATGGCCATGTGTCCATTACGACAGAAAAAGATGAAGTTATTATTAAGCCTGCTTTGATTTGGGATGGGGCAAAGATTTTTAAGCCTGATCCACATCTGAAGTTATTATTCTATCAAATATCTCATGTTGCACTTAAGTTTAGTTCATATGTTTTTAGATATTTCTTATTTATTTATAAATCTAGTAACAATAAGAAATATTTTTGTTATTAGTATTTTAATCTTGTAAATGGTAGATATATTACCCTCTCTTTCCCACTTCTTTCCTTCTCCATGCCCACAGTGCATTGTATGCCTTATTCGAAATTTGACCACTTAGAATTGAGAAGTGTCTTATTCTTGACATGCCAGAAATCATTTCATATTAACAGTCATCACTGTTGCTGCCATCATTGTACAAAGCTTTCTTGTGCAGTTTGCATAGTGTTTTTCAGTGCATTATTTGCATTGCTTTTCAATGTCTCCACAGCTACTATGATCCATATCGGGGTGTTATTGTCTATTTTCGAGTTATAGATGGGACTATAAAAAAGGGTGACAGAATTTATTTCATGGCCAGTAAGAAGGTAAAAAAAATTCTTTCTTTTCCCCTTGTATGTAGAGTTGAACAGCTGGTTGCACCTTTTTTATAAATATTCTTATAATTTAGGTCTTGCAATGCAGGATTATTTTGCTGACGAAATTGGCGTTCTATCTCCCAGTCAGATGCAGGTCGATGAATTGTACGTGGGTGAGGTAAATTGTTTTTTATCAATGGTTTGTTCTTCGTACTATCATTTATCCTTAAATGGTATTATTCTGTTTTCTGTGTGGACTCTCTCTCTCTCTCTCTCTCTCTCACACACACACACACACACACACATTGTGAATTCTATGCATTTTCAAGAGCCTTAGTAACATATTCTCTATTTTCTATTCGCATCTTGACTTCATGTTTTCTCTAGTTGAGCGAAGGTGAAGTATTTCCTCAAAGAACCCGTGCATCAGAACTTTAATGTTATTTTTATTCATGTGTTTCTGCTACTGTTGGGATATCGAATTAGACAACTTGTTTATATCTTTATTTATATTTCATTTATGTTTTCATCTATATTTCATTCATACACTTGTTTGCTATTTCATAAACTGTCGAAAGTTAAAATTTTCAACATTTAATTTCGCAGTGCATGCAGTTAATCAGAAATCACTTATAATAGACAACTCCTTAATATGAATTTAATATATGAACTATTAAGTATATTAGGGTGTTATGGTGGTTTGTGGTCTTCTAATACAAAGTGTTGAAAGTTTCCCATCATAGTAGCGGTAATGGGGTAGAGGGGTCGGGCTCAGTTATGCCAACACGTATTGCTTGGGTTGGTGATTAAAGTTTAAGTTTTTTACTTAAACAAGTTATACTATTTCTGCATTTGGTCGCCCTCTCCTTGATTCCTTTTCTATTCCCACATTTTGTATGGATTGCATTCTATATTTATCGTAAGAATAATGTCTGAATTAATTTTGTTTTTCATTTATTGTCAACATGTAATGATACTTAAAAGTAGTGGACATGTAATATTGTCAAGTCAACAAGTATATGGGAAGTAATAATGTTGGTTTTGACAGTGAATAAACCTACTTGCCAAGTTTTAGAATTGTCAAGTTGAATAGGCTTAAAGGGTAATCTGAATTAAAGTCATAAAAAACCCTATCCAACTAGTGAGGGATCTGACACTAATTACCAGACCCTTTCTTAGGTAGGCTCAGTAGAACAACTATAAAGCATGTACTGATCATATGCAGACTAGGAATAGGGGCAAAAAGATATTGAATAGAAAAATAAACTCCTTGTACCAAATGAAAGCATCCTACGTAAAGCACAGTGTAATTTCTTGAGAAGTCCACTTGAATATGAGGCCACTATAAGTGCCTGATGCAAGAGATGATGCCTCTTATGACTTAGTGGGTGTGTGGCCTAGCTTATGGAAGAAATTTCCTACCACAAAAGCAAAACTGAGGCGTTTGGTTTTAAAAATTCTAAACTATTAGTTTACATGGAATACCATTTTGAGCTTTATACTAAGTTACAAACCAGAACTTCTTCAAGAGTTGCTAATTTGAAGTAATAAATATTTGATGAGATTCTCCTAGATCCTCAATTTATCCTTCGGTAATCATATAAAACTGTAGGAAGATTTACTCATCACTTTCAACAGTTTTATTGTTGCAATTGTTTTTCTTGATTTAATTTTTTAATTTGTTTTTTGTAATTAATAAAAGATTATTTTATTTATTTCTTTATTGCGTTCTAAAACTTATAATATTTTTTAATAGAGTTGTCTCTTTTTATTTATTAAAGAAATTAAAATATTATTATCAAATATTACATCCTACAACACTTTTGCATTATGTTTGTTAAACACTTATTAAGCTTCTTGTTATAATGTGTTTAGAATAGCTCTACTCGAACAACACTTACCAAAGTTCCAAAGTTCCAAGTGAGCTCAATGGGCTCCATATCAGAACAATTAGACACTTTTGTTTTCTCTATCTTAATGAACTCTTATATATTCCTTTTTATTATCTTTCTTTCTTCTTTCAGCCTTTATAATGATTTATATTTTTCAGGTAGGGTACCTTTCAGCATCAATAAGGTCTGTTGCAGATGCCAGGGTGGGTGACACCATTACTCACTATGGTAGAAAGGCAGAGAGCTCACTACCTGGATATGAGGAAGCCACTCCAATGGTGTTTTGTGGCCTATTTCCTGTTGATGCAGACCAGTATTGATCCAAATCTCCTTTCTTCTCTTGAATATAAAAATGCCATTGCAGGTGCCATTTTATCATAGATTTTTATCTGATGTTGGCAGGTTTCCAGAGTTGCGTGATGCATTGGAAAAACTGCAACTGAATGATGCTGCGTTGAAGGTAAGCGTATAAACTATGTACTATCAAGCGAATATTGTTTTATTTTTTAATGTTTAATGCATGTTTGGTTTTTTGTTTCAAACAGCTGTGGGTCATCAAAATAATGTTACATTAAAATAAATAATAAAGTAAATATATAAACTAAGCTCACCTGTATAGTTCTTTAGAATTTATTTTTTGGTAAGCTATCTCTTTCTTCATTGCATGGCCTGTGAGGTAGTATATTTCCACTTAAATCATGATTCTGGATATCACACTGCTATGTTTTGAAAGTAAGAGGCAGGATTTATTGAACTCAGCACCTTGTGCTAATATCCATTTATGATACTATTCTTGGATTCTCCCATCATATTTGAATTTAGAAAAGAGTTGCAAAGCCTTTAAAAAACTGTAACTGAATTAATGGTAGCAGCAAATTTCTGTTTAAATAAACATAACTGTACGTTTGGTAGAAATTATCTAAAGATAGAAACATGTATGAGATGAAACATTAGCATAATCATCAGTTTTCATAAAAAACTGATATCATTTTATTTCAAAAGATGATGTTAAAATGTTTGGTTACTGAGAAAATTCTTTAGCTGTGCACTAAAGTTGAAGAGATTTTTGGAATAATTGGTAATGCTTGAAACATCTAGAAAATGTACCGTATGCAAATGACACTCTAAAGGTTTCAATTTGACAGCACTTGAGTTTGATTCGTTTTGTACTCATCATCGGTTTTTGAACTGCATTGGCATTAAACTTGAGATTGTAGGATATGGTGAACAATAAGTTGTTGTGTCCAGGCAGAGATTTTTAAAGAATGCATTTCAAGATTTCAGTAGGCCTGACTTAAGTTTGGAATACTAAAGTTTGTTGAAACTTCAAAAACTAATTTGTTCCTTTTCTAGGAAAATAAAACAGGAAAAAAAAAAAAACTGTTGCCACTGTGGCTAAAGAAAGAAAAGGAATGCCTTTGTACGGCTGTCCGAAATTTTGAATTCTAAGTTATGCTCTCTCATGATTTTATCTTGTGGATTTTGTTTGATACATTTGCGGAGTTATCAGGTTTAAACTGCATGGACTGTGCAATATGTTCATATGTTTTTAATTTCTGTAGTGCTTCGGTTTGCAAAGCACATCAATCTTACTTTACAAAAATTATGTTATACTGTGAATCTAAGATATTTGATTAGTAGTGATGGTTTTCTGATGATCTATCTTTTTGTCATGGTTTCGGTCTTAAATATATAGTTTGAGCCTGAGACCTCAAGTGCTATGGGTTTTGGATTTAGATGTGGGTTCTTGGGTCTTCTCCACATGGAAATTGTTCAGGTACAGCCTTTTCTACCCCTGCAGATCTCTTTATTTATTTATATACTTATGAATGTGTATTGACTGTTACTTCTTTATCACTTCTTCAAATTTTGGATAATTTTTAAATCCAGTATTGAATCTAACATATTGTAGTTTTACAGGAAAGACTTGAAAGAGAGTACAATCTGAGCCTAATAACCACTGCTCCTAGTGTTGTCTATAGAGTGAACTGCGTAAATGGTGATACTGTAATTTCTTCTCAACCCTCGCTGCACTTCTTATTTAAGTTGTGTCAAAATTGTTACCAGGAAAATGATGGTCTATTATCAATAACTATGTCCTTGCATCAAGCAGAAACTCTGAAGTTTTGATAATATTAATTGCAATAAGTTTGCATTGTTGCATTGTCATGTGGTTTTTGCTTTGTAGTCCATGCATCATCCATGATTTTTGGCATTGTAGGGGAACAAATGTTGATGATTGTCCTAATCCCACCATAAAATGAAAAGTAAGGTAAATAAATTGTAGTGCTTTGCTTTTTTTTTTTGGCAATTTCTTTCATCATATGTCAGCCTATTGACCATATACTTGTCACATATTCTCTTGATGTAGCGCGCGGAAGCAAAAAACAATTTAGGAATAGAAATAGAATAGCAACCAGGATCTAGGCTAACTAGAAGCAAATTGAGATCTGAACATAATTAGGTTTAGGGTTCTAAAACCTCTCAAAACCTTTATTTCTGAAATAATCACAAATCCATAATAAATCCTATTGACTAATGACCCTAAAAAGACTATTTATACTAGTTAAAAGATAAAATCTAACCTAATAAGAAAACTTAACGAACAAGGACTCTTAAAAGACTTAAAGACCAAGAAAGCTAAATAAAGAAACTAATTAAAATAAATCTAAAAATGGGCTGGGCTAATGCGCTGCATCATACTCCCTGGGTTTCAAAAACTCGACTCCTGGCGAGTTGTCCTTGGCATGCTTTTCTCCTTAGTGTACTTCTTGTAGATATATGAATCAACTCTTGTAAACTTCTCTTCAATTATCCAACCACTATACAAAATTCTATGCAAAATTGTCCTTAGCTTGCTGGCAAAAAACCCAACTGCTTTTGTCTTATCTTTTCCCTTTTCCTTGTCACAACTGGTATGTGTTTGGAAAATACTATGCCTTCCCCAATCGTCTTCGTCCTCCTTGATTGTTGTTGACATCACTTTTCGCATCACAAGTGACTCTCCTTGTGAAGGATAAACATCAACTTTTTCTATCTCTTCGTCATAAACGACATAAATTGGTTCACCTTGCGAATCATCCATCTCCTCATCATACTCATCATAAATCAGTTTCAATCCACCTCGTGCCACTTGATCTGTGGTTCCAGCTTCATGAAAAAGATTTTCTTCCCCAAGATCTTTAATCTGGGTTTTGTGGTCACCTTCCGGAATCTCCATTCGGGCTTCAACTGGTTCTCGTCGCTGTAAAGCTTGCACAGCTCGCGACAAATCTTCAATCATACCTCTCAACTCAGCCAATTCAGTTTGCTGGTTTTGATTTCCTCTCCCACGTCCTCTACCACGTGCTCTACCACGATCAGCCATAATAAATAAGGAAGAACCCTAGATCAACTAGATCTATTTAAGGGTAACCTTTGCTCTGATGCCAAATGATGTAGCGCGCGGAAGCAAAAAAACAATTTAGGAATAGAAATAGAATAGCAACCAGGATCTAGGCTAACTAGAAGCAAATTGAGATCTGAACATAATTAGGTTTAGGGTTCTAAAACCTCTCAAAACCTTTATTTCTGAAATAATCACAAATCCATAATAAATCCTATTGACTAATGACCCTAAAAAGACTATTTATACTAGTTAAAAGATAAAATCTAACCTAATAAGAAAACTTAACGAACAAGGACTCTTAAAAGACTTAAAGACCAAGAAAGCTAAATAAAGAAACTAATTAAAATAAATCTAAAAATGGGCTGGGCTAATGCGCTGCATCATCTCTTGACAAGTATATGGTATGTGGTAGCTTGTCAACTTTATTGGAATCATGTTTCAATCACCAATGACATCATTTTTGTGGAAATAGCAAGTATACTGAATATTGCTGTACTGCTATTAGGCTTTCGCATTATTCTATGATGGGGAATTATATATGGTTAAGGCTGCAAATGGAAAACCGATTACAATATTTCTGATTTATGAGTTGATATGGTTCTTGCTGTGCAAGAAACTTGTATACATTTTGTATCTTGCCATACTTATTGCCATTCAAATATGAATACCATTGAAGGTTGAGTGCTCGAATCCATCTTTGCTTCCTGAACCTGGACAAAGAAAGTCAATTGAGGAACCATTTGTTAAGGTTATTTCTTGTATCTTAATATTTATTACTACTTGATTAAGTCTTACTTTTTGCAATTAAGAGAGCTTTTCTGAAACTTGTTAATTTTTTTGGCCACAAACTTGTAAATTTATATGCTATTTTATCTTATGAAGTAACATGTACAGATTGAGATGCTTACACCAAAGGACTATATTGGTCTTCTGATGGAATTGGCTCAAGACAGAAGAGGAGAATTCAAAGAGATGAAATTTATCACTGAGAACAGAGCATCCATTATCTATGAGTTACCCCTTGCGGAGGTAATATTTTCACTTTCCTTGAAGAGATCATCCTGTTTCCATCTCAGCAAAAGATCTTTTCATGGATGGCTTTGACCATTTTATAGGAAGTTCTTTTTATCCTTTTCGCTCAGTCTATCTCTATGTTCATTTCGCAGATGGTAGGTGATTTCTTTGACCAGTTAAAGTCCAGAAGTAAGGGGTATGCTAGCATGGAATATACTTTTGTTGGGTGAGTGCATGTACTAGTATCTTTTGTAGTCATTTTTTGAGCAATGGTGAAACGTTATTCCTCATTTTGCTGGTGTAACTACTTTTGAAGTTTATGTTGTGCCTTTTTCTTTTTTTCCTTTTTTTTCTCTCTATATGAAAAGCATTCTATCTTGAATGCAAAATGAGACAGCATAAAATAGGGAGACTTCTGAAATTGAGCTACTAAGTTGCTATCCTTTCCATTTTATCATTCATATAAAATAATGATTTTTTCGTTGACCCCATAAGTACATTTGTTTCAGTGACATGGCAAGAACTTTTTATTTTCATTCCTGTTGCCCAATTATTTGACCTGATTTCTGTCCTAGGTTTACATTGTTTTCATTGTAACTTACCATTTCTTCGCTGTATTTTTGGCAATAGTATGTATTAACATATAATAAAGTTTTTTTTTTCCCCAAATTTCTTTTTAAAAGAAAATATACATCATATGTTTAATTGAGAATCTATATATGCATTCATCTTGGAAACCCATTGATTTGTTAAAATTAATTTGCACATTTAATTTCAGGAAACCAAGTACTTCAAATATGCATTCACAGAATCTGCACATTGGGGTTAAATCTTTTATTTGATTACAGGTATAAGGAAAGTGAATTGATAAAGCTTGACATTCAGATTAATGGTGATCCTGTGGAACCATTGTCGACTATTGTGCACAAGGACAAGGTGAGAGTAACATATTGTTATATTTCAAATTTTAGGAGAGAACCTCTGGTTATGCTTAAATTCTTTTAAGGGGTGAGATTCTCTCATTTAAAATCAGTGCAAATTTGTGATAAATGGAATCATCTAAAACTCGTCTTTTTTTTTCTTTTATATGTTTGTTGTCTACAATGATATTTACCATAAGTAGGAAATGACTTCCTATCCACTAAAAGAACCCATCCTTTCTCTCACAAGTACATTTTCTCCTTTAAGGAAAAGGGATCGGATAGCTTTTAAGGATTGCAACGGCATTAATCATAGAAGAAAGGTTGGCTTGTAAGCATTTAGATGGTGGGATTTAAATGTAGCAAAACATTTCCTTTAAGAATGCGTTATATGAACAACGTAGTTGCTGATTTATGGGGATGCTAAAGATAGGTAAAATGACGTGGGTAATTGTGCGCATTTAGATAGTGGCATTTAATGTAGCCAAAAAGATTGCCTTTAAGAATAAGTTGTATGAATAACATAGTTGTTGATACATGGGGATGCTAAAGAGAGGTAGAATGATGTGGGTAGTTGTATTAAGGAGTGGTTAAAGAAGTTTATAAAGAGTGAAAACTTGTGCCCCTTTGCAAGAAGAATCCTAGTAATTGTAGAAGAACCTGAAGATAAAACGGAATTGCTCTAAAGGTAGAAATCAGAAAAAGCAGAAAGTTGGACAGAAATGAAGTGAGAATTATGGCAATTAATACTTGTGAGAAGGAAATGGATATAAACTTGGCAAGGTGAGAGGAAGGAGGACAAGAGACTTAGAAATTAAGTTTGACCATTTTTTTGAACTCAAATAAATATATGAAATGTATTATTGGCCTAGCAACAATATAATCTGTCAACGTTTGATCTATTTTTCTATTGGTCTCTGTTAAGGCTTTATTCAAATCTTACAAACTAAAAGCAATATTTGTCCACATTATGTTCTTGAAATTACTTTTCGAATAATTTATCTATGCTTTAGGATGTTGTTACTGTTTGAGAATGCTTTGTAACCATAAAGGTCTCTGCTTGAATTCTTAATTTCTCTGAAGATATGGTTTTCACAGATGTGAGATTACGATAGTTTAACTCCTTTTTGTTTGTTAAACCATGCTTAACAGGAAGCTTACTTTGAATTTTATATTCTGTATAAAAAGCAATTTAATCAAGAGTTCTGCTGATGCATGGCTATGTATGGGTACCATTTAAGAATGGTTGGCTTACCATTTATAGAAAGTACTTTTCATTTAATGCGGTGCTTTTTGTTGAATTCGAGAAAAAGTAAGGCATTAATTGTAGGAATCTTTCTTAACTGGTGCCTATAGATACCCATTCAGCTTTCCCTTTGATCAAAATTCGCTTCCTTTTGTAGGCATATGGTGTTGGAAGGGCTTTGGCTCAAAAGCTAAAAGAGCTTATACCTAGACAAATGTTTAAAGTGCCAATTCAAGTAAGATGCAGGCACTTAATTGTTGAAATATGATATTTTATCTTCCTTTTAATTAATTCTTGTGAAGTATCTGGTTTATCATCTTTTAAGGGCTGCATAATCCATAGAAGTTTTTTATGTTTGCCATTTACCAGCAGAGCTGTTTCGACTGGATGAAAAATGTGTGGTTCTTTATTGACCTTGTCTAAAATATAACTGTTTACAATAAATGTTTTGCTGTCATTATTAAAGTTCTACTAGTACGCTGGAGTCACATTAAAAGAAAAAAAAGAAGTAAGACACGAACTTTTCATTTGACTACTAAGGAGGCTTTAGTCATTTATTATTTTGAAACTAAAGTTTAGAATAATTTTACTTTACCTAAACTCTTGCTTCATAACAAATTCTCATAAAACCTTTTTCACTGTTGGTCCTCTGCTTATTTTATGTTCTTATTGCTAGTAACAGTTCAGAAACAACCACAATGAAGTTAAAAAGTGTCAGCTTCTATTAGTTCTGGCTATCCACATTTGAAAACAAAGAAAGCAGAAAACCATTGCCAATTTGTGGAAATGTTTTTTATTTTGGATAAAGTGCTTTTTGTTCCTTCTTTTATACTGATCATCAAGTTCATGCTAAATTTGTCATATATTAGTCACATGCTAATTTGATTCCACTTTCTGCATTTTGTACTCATTTCAGGCATGCATAGGTTCAAAAGTAATTGCTAGTGAATCGTTGTCAGCAATTAGAAAGGATGTTTTGGCCAAATGCTATGGTAAGCATAATTTGGCATGTATTTTCTATGTGAAACATTTATCTCTTCGCGGATAGGATATTTGGTGGATAATCTTTCTGATACATAGTAATAATCTATGTTGCTTGGATTTAGATGTGAGGATCGTGGGTTTATTTGGCTTCTCAATTGCCATAAGTTGAAAAAGTCCATAAAGGGCATGGGAACTCTTTTTCAAGTTCATATAAAGTTGATCAACAATTATGAAAACAAGAAAAGAAGAGGGGCAACCTCTCCGAGTTATTTGGATATAACATTATTCCCATTTAGCTATATATTGTAACCAGGTTATAATAGGAAAACATAGTATTTGCGATCGATTATTATCTCAACTTTATAGTAGGATGGATGTTAAGAGGGAAATTTTTGAGCTGTCAATAGTTATTATCTTTACAAGATTTTTGGTTGGTGATTGCTCTGTAGTATGGGATCCTATATGACGTCTAGTTTTAAGATCGATGTTGTTAATCAAGTTAGCATTTAAAATTGCTAGTTATGTTCAATGCATAGATCCAAGCATCTTCAAGCCATTTACTCTTTTTCTTTCTCTCTCTCTCTCTCTCTCTCTCTTTCTTTTTTTTTTTTTGATGCAAACTTGAATTAACAATTTTCATTTCCAAAGATGATTGAAAAAATGTCATTCAAATTGAAGATTGCTACTTGACATCTAGGGTATGTTTGGTGCAATAGATAGGATAAGATAAGGAGGGAAATTATGTATGTTTTGTAGTGAGGTTTATATGTATTCACATAGATTTGTATTGTGGAGAGGATTATTTATAGGATAACTCAATCCTCTTAATTTCTAGAGGATTGAATCATCCTATGAATAATCCATTTGGCAATTCAATAAATTATACAAAAATTTTCCTTTTATCTTATCCTATCTGTTGCAATAAACGAGGCCCTAATTCCCTTATTGCAACATATGGCCTGATAATCATGAGTCACCGATGTTCTCCATTGTTAAATCAGATAGCATGATAAATTTGCTAGTAACAAAAATTTGTTTTGATTATTTGATGTTCATTGAATTTAAGTAGTAGATTTTTTCATCTACAGGTGACATTCCCCTCTCTTCATATTCGACCTGCAATTCTTTTTACTCCTTTAATTTAACCCATGGTTGTACTTCTCTGAAAGGGATCTTAGATGATTTATGATATGGAATTAGATCCTTAAACTTGTATTTAATTTCTGAACACTGCTGAACGATCTCTTCTCGAATTTCAATTGCCTCCATCCTTGCAAGCATTTTAGTCATGAAAGTTTTCAACTGTGGATTGTTGAAATTTTTCCGTTCAAATGTTTTACTCCTTTTTTTGGGTGTGTTTGCGCTTGAGTTATGCTCCTCATATTGTGTGGATATGTTTTGGGTGTGTGGATTTTCCTCTTCTTATATCTCTTCTGTGGTGTTTTACATGCTTTCTTTCCTCTTTTATTTAAGAACAGCATAACTCATATCTCATACCTCATATAGTATGAATAAGATTCTTATAAGATCTTGCTCTTCTGGCCATCTGCTCTGTTCATAGTTAGGCTTCAGATTTACAAATTCCTATTGAGTTGTTATGATCCATTAATGAATATTTTACTCGTTTCATGATGACAACCTTTTTTGTCCTTAACTTCTCTTTGTAGGTGGGGATATTACAAGAAAAAAGAAACTCCTTAAGAAACAGGTGCTTTTATTTGCTTCTCAAATTATGTCATTGGACCACTTATATTTTGGTCTTACCATTGCTGCCCACCAAAAATATTTGTTTTGAGATCCAGTGGCAGGGTGACACTGAAAAACAGCTTTTTTCCATAATAAACATGTTTTTTGGTCATTCCATTAATTCTTTTTTTTTATTGTTTTGTTGTCATAACTAGATAAGAAAAATTTTGTATAGGAGGGTCACTCTATAACCATTAAGGTCTTGACTAATGTTTTCATCCATACTGAAGATGAGCTTTGAGTAGATTTTCACAATCATATTAGGTGGTCAAAGCCAGTCATCTTTTTGTGAACTGATAGGCATGATTATCATTGAAATAAGCTATCTAGTTATTTAATTACTTTATTGATTAGTAAAATCACACAATTGTACCTTTCAAAGGCTGTCCAAGTTTTTGACATTTCACCTTTTTCTGGGGTCCTTGTTGAATGCATTAAACCTGTGATGATTTATAGTTCAATAATTAGTCAGATGTGAGGTGTTTTTGGATACTGATCAGTTAAAGTTTCTTCAAACACTTGACAAAAGGTCATTCTTGTTGATGATTATGTTTTTGTGGGATATCCGGTTAGGAGAGTAAATAATAAGTCATCCTAAAAGTTTCAACTCTTAGGTGAAGTTCCAGGAATCATTTTATCCATTAACTAGCCCTCTCTTGACAAACCCGTTGAGTTCAAAGTTTTGACAACTTTGTTACTTGTTATGAACCAATTCACCTGAACCTTTAGATATTAGTTAGAGTTTAAGACAAGTTTATATAGTTAAGAAATTGTCATTTCCTTTCAGAGCCCAAGTGGGCAGTGAGTGGGCTGAGAGAAAAGCTGATAAAATTTGAGTTCTCATATGCTTGAGATTAAAGCAGAGAAATGCAGAATGTTAAGAGATATTACCTAATGCAGAGGATAATGTCAGTTCTATTTATAATGGGTTCGAGCTGTCGCGCATCTGTATTCTGAACAATATTACTAAAACATTTGATTGAACTTAATTAGCAATCAAGGCAAGAAGTTCCTTTTTGATAGGCACAATCCAAGCTTTAAAATGCTGAAAAGCATAGGGTATTCACATGCAAATTGCGTATAGAATGATTTAGAATATATGTCAAGGTCTCAAATCACATTACGGAAGCACAACTCATGAATCCAGAAACCCACTACAACTGAAACTATCATTACTCTTCAAAACCTCATGTCCATATTGTTCTTTTGAGAATAGCTCCATAAATGCTAGAGAGTTACAGAAAGCCATTGACACTCTTCATTTACATTTGTATAGTTGTAACTCTTCATAACATGTAATGTAAAAAAACCCATTTTGTCTCTATATGGAAGCATTATTTCATAATTTAAGACGTAATGAACCTGTAATTTTGGATTCATAAAGCTACCACTTCTTAAAGCATAAATTAGGGTGGTTATGGCATTGCACCTCTAATCATTCTATTTGAAAGTTTCTCATTTAGAAAGAACTCACTTAAGTTCCCCAAGTTAAGTAGTTTTCTCGTGCGCCATTACACCCTGAAAATTACAAGCAGATGTTTTTACTTTAATTTTCACTTGAACAACCTTGGAAACTTTTCATCCTCCTCTACCTGCCACAATATGCTCTATTATTTTCAATCATGTTCATCATTTTAAATGTCCTTATTCTTATCCAAGTATGAGCTGCAAATAGAGTTCTAAGTGCTATAAACTATCAAAGATCGAGGTAACACTTTATTGAATTAAAGACACATGTAACAATATACTATTAGTATGAAAACTTTCCAAAACACTTTGAAAGATATAAGTGCTTGGAATGGTCATGGTCCTAAAAGCGTCACACTTGGTTAGGGTTGCTTCCAATAGTTCATAAAAAGGGTATAATACCTACTAAAGTACTTGTAATTGTTCTCTTCTGATACAAAGGAGGTGTATGCATATATATAGACTTCTAGTACTCCTATACTAACAGATTAAAGCCGGCAAAAGTCAGTTCTTGAAACCAAGACCTAATAATGATGGAAGACTCGAAGTAAGAAACAGCACGGAGGAGCTAAAATTGCTAGCATACTGTTCCCTGTTAAATTTGGAGAAAAATACAATTTGATACATATTAGTTAAAATGCTTATTGTAGCCTCTGTATAGTAGATCGTAAACAAGACCAACCTCAAAGTAATGTTGTTCTCTATATTCAATCTCAACTTTTCCTTACATTTATTTTTCATAACAGAAACATGAATCTCTCCCCATGCTAAGATCCATCTGGTCCTTGACTGGTAATAAAATTTTTGTTTTTGGTGCTTGTTTTCTAACAGGCTGAAGGGAAGAAAAGAATGAAGGCAATAGGTAAAGTAGATGTACCTCAAGAAGCCTTCATGGCTGTGTTGAAACTTGAGAAAGAAGTTTTGTAATCATTTTACATTGTATCTTTTACATTCTTGTATTAAAATAACATTCTTCTATTGTTTTTTATGGGCAATAAAATGATTTTATTGTGCGAAAGGCCTTTAGGCCTTGTTTACTATCTTGCTTTAGGTTGTGGTTAAGCAGTAAGAGCTTCTATTCTTCATAATTGCAATGGTGTGCCTGATTTATAAATATTGACTATATTTTCCAAAGACAAATGCCTTGATTAGACTGCTAAATTTCCTATCTGCTCTCTCCTAAACTAATTTTGTACAGCGTGTCAGATTTCTTTTATCAAGCTTCGGGATGGTTTTTTCTGAAATTCAAATTTTACCAACTATTGTTGTTAGATGTGTGAGACTATTAGGTGTTCAGTTTGTGTCGTTTAGGTTCAGCGAGGTTGATATTTTTACTTTTATCCTTTTTTAATTTCTTTCTATTTTTCCCAAAAAGGATAAAAATAGAGAATGAAAATAATAGCCAAATAGCCAAGAGAAAATAACTAAAAGGAGCCTTAATTGTTTAGTCAAGAAGGAAAACTGAGCTTGGATCAATACCGTAAGGAGGAGGAACTACTTTTCAACCCAAAAATACGAAAGGAGTAGGTCGAGTTGTGAATTCCAACTAATAGACTGAAAATATTTTCCTCTAAGATCTATCTATTTCTATCTATTTTTAGTATCGTGAAAACCATCACCAACCAAATAAATCATGTCAAACCATAAAATATATAAGATCTATATAAAACAAATCATAAGATCTATAAGATCTGATGCGGAAGTATAAGCGGATCCATGAGAAAAGTCTTATTTTAGAGTATTGTAGCTATTTGTCTTACAAGTCAAAATGCTTGTCTAGAGAAAATTGGAGGGAGTTGTCGCTTTTCTAAGTGATGAGATGTAAAAATTGATAATTAGTTTATATGACATGGGACCATAACTCTATTTATTTATATCTATATTCTAATTTCAATTTTGTGCCATCATAAAATAAAAAATAAACCTTTAGGTCGCTACACAATAAAAGTTCATATTTTATTAGATGACTATTAGATTGTTTTAATTGGACTTAACCTTATGATAGCCTATAATGTATAATTAATATACGTGTATGTGCCCATACATTAGATTAAATCTAGCAAACTCCCACTTAAGCCATATATGTATAAGTCGTTTAGGATTTGATGCACGAGATTGGATTGGATACGGTATGGAGAAAAATTATATGTAGTTTGTAGTATGATTTGTATGATTTATATAAGATTGGATTATCAAATGGATATTATTCATAGAATGACTAATGAATGATTCAATACTCTAGAAAAGAAGAAAATTGACTCATCCTGTGAATAATTCCCTCTACAATGTTAATCTATATAAATACTAAATCACACTACAAAACATAAATAGTTTTACTTTTTATCATATTCAATTCAATTCGGTGCAGCGAATTAGTCTTTAATTTTATATTACGCCATAATCCGATGTCTCAAATTTTGTAATCATTTCTAAAGACTTTTTTAATCAATATAGTTCATCAACTATACTAACATAGGATGTGTAGCATGAAAATTGCATGTAATGTTATCTTAACCTACCTGCTTTCAACTGGTCCAACCTTAGTGAGATTAACCAAATAAACTAAAAGTTCAAACAAACCATAAAATGTGCCTGACTAAAAATGGACCAAAATAACACACACTCACTAGAATGACATGTCCTCAAGACGTACAACACCAATATGAGTGATGTGCTCATGAAAGACTTTGGTTTGGGAATCCCTTAATGAGCAGATCCACAACCATGGAGTTTATCCCAGTATGCTCAATAGACACTTGACCATTTTGAATTCTTTCTTTAACAACCAGGAACTTGATATTTTGATTTTGTTGAGCTCCTATTGTAATTAGAATATAGCATTGCTGACTTATTGTCACAAAATACGTTTAGTGGGCTTTCAATACCATCTACAATTCGTAGCCTAGTGACAAAATTTTGCAACCATAGTCCATGACTAGATGCCTCATGACATGCTATAAATTCCATTACCATGGTGGAAGAAATTATGAGTGTCTACTTGGCATTTTTCCTGGAAATAGCTTCTCCAGCCAGCAAATAAATATAGCCTGATGTGGATCTCCAACTGTCTTGGCATCTAGCAAAATCGGAATCTAAATACCCAGTGATCTCTAATTAATTCGACTTCCTAAAAGTGAGTATGTAGTCTTTTGTTCTTTGCAAGTATTTTCATAACTTGTTTAGCTGTTCTCCAATGATTCATTCCGGGATTACATAAGTATTTGCCCAACATTCCAACTATATACACAATATCCGGATGCATACATACTTCAGCGTACATTAGACTCCCCACTGTTGTTGCACAGGGAATCTTTTGCATCTCCTTAGTTTCAAACTCATTCTTAGGGCATTGGTTGAAACTAAACTTGTCTCTTTTAACAATATGGGAATCAGCTAGTTTAAAATCCTGCATGCCAAATCTCTTAAGAACTTTTTTCATTTAACTCTTTTGTGATAACCAAAGTATACCCCGAGAGTGATCCCAATGTATTTGTATGCCCAACACTAAAAAGGCATCGACAAGATCATTTATTTTGAATTTCTTTGTCAAAAAGCTCTTGGTTTCTTGCTATAAGCCTATACCATTGTTGGTAATTAGCAATATGTTATCGACAAATAAACCCAAAAAAATATACTTCATCCCACTAAACTTATGGTATATACAACCATCAACTTCATTTGACACACCCGGATCTAATCCAACTTTTTCGTACAAATGGAATAGTATAAGATGGCGTATTTACTCAGTAATACGTCGGTCCGAATGTGTCTGATTAAGAAGAGAAGTGAAAACTAGGATAAGACGGAGTTGGAAGATGAGATAAGTAACCATGCATGGAGGCACTAATTGGACTTGCCTATAAATAGGGGGAGTTGAGCTCTCCCCCTCATTTCTCTCTTCTCCCTCTCTTCCTCTCTTTTCTTTTGCTCTCTTGGAGTAATTTCGGATTTTTGGTTAATCTGGACAAATCGATCGTCAAATCAATGTGAGTTTCTAATATGTTATCCTCTTCACCTTAATCTACGTTTTACTTTGTTTTCATCCATTTCCATGCATTGGTCTAGGAGAGATCTAAGCTCAAAGTTAGGTTTAGCTTTTTAGTTAAATTTAGTTTAGATTTGAGATCTAGGAACTTTGAGCTTATAATTTTCATTTTAACTTCGTTAAACGTGTCATGGGAGATGTGAGGAATGCTCATCTCTATTTTTGGGCCAAACCGTGGGACGAGGGGCTCAAAGACAGAGAAATTGGCTTAGTTCCCGAGCCTTGGAATGCCTCCCGCACGAGAGTCAAATTTTGCCCTAGGGGCATTTTGGTAATTTTACCTCAAGTGTCTGATTTTGACCCCGAAGCTTCATGGACACTTTTCTAAGCCCCGAAACACACCTAAACATCGCCTTAGGTCATATTAAAGCCTCGTAGGTGCATTCATAGTTTGATTATGAATGCTAATAGGAATTTCGTGTGATTAGGGTTCTAGATGATCAAGTGCGACGATGCTCCGGAGGTTGATCTATGTGGATCTTTTGGGAGTATACGAACCTCCCAACACTGTGTGCGGCTTAGATTTCATTACTTAGCCACTAGGGTTAAATGTTTTCAAAATGTTTTTAAACATAAAATGATTTTCAAATGTTTTGGGATATGGGAAATTCACCACACACACACCTCTGTTTTATGATATACCCACGTACAGAGTGGGAGAGTTTTTAAAGAAAATATAAAGGTTTTATGTGTGTATGTGTTTATGTTATATGTTTTACATATATATGCATATATATATATATCTTTGATTATGATGAGAGACGAGATGAGTGATTGAGTGGATCTCGGTGCTTCGATGAGAGGGAGCGAGTGGATCGAGCGAGACATGCATGCGACCAAGTAGCCGTGGACCTCCTATCGAGGGGCATGGTGAGTGGAGACCTTGGGAGAGGCACTTAGGAAAACTCGCTAGGGCTCGTTATGGCTATGCTCCACCCACAGTGACTGGCACCACCGAGGGAACGGGCCAAAGAAAGAAAAGTATGAAATGTTTTAGAGAGAAAAGAGATAGCCCTCGATGCAATACGGCATACGACCAACGGGTCGAGCCTTCAATGGTTTGATTGCTAGCCTATTTCAGATGTTTATTTTCTTTTAAATATTGTTTTTATAAAATTTATTTTGTATTATCCCTACTTCCTTAACCCCTAGTGGAAATTTATTGAACATCTGTCACTCACCTGTATCTAATGTGGTTGGATGCAGATACACGTTTGAGGATAGCAGATAGATCAGAGGCTCACTAGGGGGCGTCGGTGGCATAGGATCAGTAGTTTCTACTGCATAGGTTTTCTTTTAAATAAATCCACTGGTACTTCTTTTAAGTAAATTATTTTAATAAATAAGTTGTTGTTATTATTATTATTATTATTATTATTATTATTATTATTATTATTATTATTATTATTATTATTATTATTATTATTATTTTCTAATTAAATTTTAGTATGTTTTGTAGCGAAGATACTCAATTCATGCCTTGCGGTGCTTCGGGGTGCGTAAGCGACCGTCATGTACTTCGAGGCAATGCGGCGATTGCCACTTGGCCGACCCACCGGGTTAGGGCGTGATAATTTAATTGGTATCAGAGCAACTAAAAGATTCTAAAAGTTTTCAAAAGTTATAAGTGTTTTCAAATGTTTTCAAACATTTTTGAAACCAGTGGATTACTAGATTTTAAACTCCAGGGTTTGAGTGCGTGAATACTCGAACGAGTCATAAATACCTAGCCTACTCTTAAAATAACTTTTTTAGCAGCATGCTATCATATAGAGTATTCGAGTGTGGTCTTTAGGTGAAGTGACACCATAACCACCTTCTTCCTCAAGATTCATAAAAGTAAAGAGAGCTTTTCAATAAACTTCCCTAATATCCACCATTCTTTTATGCATCTCTACTCAGTTAGTCAACTCAAATAAGGGATGGTAAGTCCCTTAAGATGACGAGATATGTGATATCTCGTCCACTTTTCAAAATAACCTATTCAGAGGCACACCAGTGAAGGAAATTGGTTTGATGTACAACTGTTGAGGTAGTGGACATCGAGACTCATTGGTAAAGAAGCAAGTTTGATACCTAACCTAACCCAATTGCAATTTGCCCCATTCTCTACACTTGTAATGTGTGCAAGTTGGAAGGAAGTGAAGCAGCAAGAGCGTTGCAAGGAGCAACAATGGCCATGATGTGCACGAAAACTAAACCAACTTCTCTCGCTCTCTACACCATTAGTGTGTAGACTAGGAAAGAGGATTGGGTTAGGATGAGAGGAGACGAAGAGATACGAGATCATGGAGGACGAGGTTGATAAGACCTCGGAACATGAGATAAAGCGTCCGAGCAGAGGATGAAGGAGCAGAGAGGACTTCATCGAGCAACAAATGGAAGGATGAAAAATGAAGCCAAGGAAGAGCTAACTAAGTGTAAAGGTCGATGAAGAACCTGTATGACGTAAATCAAACTCCTTTCACTCTTTGCACTAACCACGTGCAGACTTTGAAAGGAAGTTCAAAAAGGAATGGTGACTGAAAGGTGAAGTGAAGAGATCTACGAAGAATCCACATGGGACAACGCAACCCCCTCTCAACTTAGTTGGTGAGAGGCATGCTCTAAGAAGCAATAAAACCCTTGGTGGCCAGGGTTTGAGGAGTGCTGTAGTGCGCTGGCACTCGAATGCCTAGACCCTAGGGCAATACTTGAGGTGGTTGGGCTCAGTAATGGCATAAATTTCTATTTTATCCGTACCCTATACCTCTATCCCAAAAATCAGAAATCTCAAAACTATTTGAACTCTCCGGCTTGGTATATCATAGATATAACATATATTTAAAGTTTACTGTGATACCAATCAAATTGTCATGCAACAACCCAAGGTCTCAGCCACGAGACAACCGCTGCACCACCTCGAGATGCGTCCCATGAAAGGCGGGCTATCCAAGATGGTACAAGGCATAAATAAGGTGTACTTGAGCAATATTTGAAAATATATAATGAAAATAATATAGAAAATATCATAAGATATTTATATAATAAAAGTGGCACATTTTACGACGTAAATATGCAACGAAAAAGATATAATATAATAATATATACACAATACTATACCAAAGCCAGGATTCACAAGGGATCTGGGTGGAACCTACAAAATCGTGGTCTACTGGTGAGATACCAGTGATCACTATCCACCGGGACGCCTGTCGTCCGAAGCCTAATGACCTACAAAAATAAATGAATGTGGTGAGTACGAATATATATGTATTCAATGAGGGACCTGGTTATAATGACTGATCACCTCAGGCTGAGGATATGAAGAATCCAAAAACTTATTTAAGAAAACATTTTATGAAATCATAGATAAAATCCCGACTCAAATCAAATATCAAATCTTATAAATGGGTTGGCATCTGAAATCGTCCCAAAGGTACACCTGTGCATTTTGGTGCCCCGTTGGACTGTCAAGGGTTTCAACTTAAATCTCAAAATAATCTTTCTTTACTCTTTAGCCTATTCCTTTGATGTTGCCATCGCAGTGGGTGGAGCACAGCTAAATAAGAGCCCTAACGATCTTCCCTGTGCGTCTCTCCCAGGGTCTCGCACTCACCGTGTCCCTTAAAAGGCGGTCCACGGCTACTTCGTCGGTTACATGCCTCGCTTTCGGTCCACACATTCCCTCTTATCGGAGCACTGATAACCTCTCAATCGCTCATATCCCATAGGTCATAGTCATCAACAAACATAATAATATAATTTCATATATTTCTTTTGAAAATCCACCTTTAAATCCATTTATAAACTAGTGTGTGAGGGTGGACAATCCATATCCCAAAATGTTATAAAATTTAATAAAGCAGTTTATAAAACAATTTGAGAACGGTTGACCCTCAGTGGTCAACTACTATAATCCAAGTCACTCACAAGTGAGGGAGGTTTGTATACTCCCGAATAAACCTTTGAAAGTCTTAGCTCGAATGCTACTACTTGATCTCGTACAATGTTGTACCTAAATAATCAAATTGAAATCTAATTTGATTAATAACAGCATTCGACTGACAATTAAACATCAAAGCATGTCTTAATTAGGGTTTCTAGGGTCTTGGAACCAAAATTGGACAAATCCGAAAATCAATTATGGTCGATTGGGGTCTAGGGATGTAAAATGACCAAAATATCCCTAGTACAGTGCAGGTCCGGCTCCCCCTTGGCTCACTCTCACATGGGTGTGGCCGAATTTGGGAGATTTCTCCCAAAATGTTGAGTCTGGCACCTGACTCAAGCGTGTCCGGTGTCGGACATGTCTCTACTATTGGTCGAGACATGCCTTCTTAGCTTCTCAAGCTCGTTTTGAGTTCATTCTTGCAACAATCAACACAAAATTCGAAACACACACACTTCAACACTTAAACTAAGAGCCTATGGCTTCAAAAACTAAATTGAATGGCTGAACATGCAAGAAATTCAAATTGAAAAGCTAAAGGTGCAAGTGGTTTTTAAAAAAATTGCACTTTGATCTTCAATTCAACATATCTCCTAGCTCAATCAAAGAAATTCACTAATTAAGTAGTGAAATTAAAGCTTAAAGAGTCTAGAACAACATATCAAGAAATTAGCCAAAGCCTATGGTTGGATTGAGAGATATAGCTCGAAGAACAGAATGACTCCAACTTGCGAACTTTGAAGATTTGAAGAATTCTTCATGTTTTGGAGGTTGTTGATCTTCAAGGAGGCTAAAGAAGTTGATTATGATGTTTGATGAAGTATTTGAAGGTGATTTGCAGTGTTGGAAATGGTGGAGAGTTGAGAAAATTTGGGGGAATGGAAGAAAAGAAGAAAATGGTGCAAAAAAGGGGGGTTGGGCAACTGACCTTCCATTTAAACTATTGAGTCCGGCACCGGACCCGACCAAGTTCGGCGCCGGAGTCAACATTTTTATGTTGACCTTTGGTCAACTTGGCCTAATTGTCTCTGTTTCCGAACCCCTAGTGCACCCAATCGACTCCGAACTACAAATTAGAGTTTCTAAGCTAGTAATTGAGCTAGAGGAAGTTCAAAATGTGCAAAGCAAGTTCCAATTCATCACTTAGCTTTACAACTATACACAAATTTCACAACTTGACACGTGTGGACTAAGTCTGGGCATGTCATTCTCCCCTCTTTTTAACCTCTCTGATTCTCGATCCTTGGCCTAATCCACCGACATCTACGTCAATGGATATCCAATCCATTAGGTATGGACTTAAAAAGTCCAATTAGTGCTTCCATGCATGGTTACTTATCTCATCTTCCAACCCCATCTTAACATAAGCTTAACATTTCTTCATAATCAGACACATCTGGACCGACGTATTGTTCGAATTAATATGCCATCAACACTATTCCGTTTGTACAAAAAAGTTAAATTAGGTTTGGGTGTGTCACTATCATAAGGCTTCTAACTGAAGAAGGGATGATGGGGTGTCTCGGTGTTAGAATTAAATCAGAGTGTCATTTAGTTATTGGTCTATTTATGATATGGTGTGAGTTTTTGTATGTCATAAAATATTTATATTTAACCTAGGTATATAAATATTTTTATATGAGTTACGCCCTTTGGTTTGGTGTCGTAAAAACAAAAAGAAAAATATCAATATTACTCAGTTATTATTCCAAAACCTTTTGCTAGAGTAGCAAGCTTGATAGAGAAACAGTTAAAGAAACGAAAAGCGATAATTCGCGACCCAAGAGGTAGGAAGCTCGAAATGGGCATCCTGACTCAAAACCAAGTTCGCTAAGTAGAGAATGGGCCAATTTTAGGAGTTATATTACGTAACTCCAGCAACACCTTTTTGTAACTGAGTTTGGTTGAAATTTAAAGACACGTGAGTAATCCTTGTCTTATTTGCACTTAAAAAAAAGGAGTGATAGAGTCAGTATCATAATCGTTTGTATCATTTACAACTTATCTATCATTACAGTACCAAAAAAAAATGATTGATATAATGACATTTTTTGTAAAATGTGAAAGTGATGATGACATGGCATTAGCCAATATTCTTGTTGTTTTGTTTGTCGTCTAAAGCTTATCATGTTTCAATTGGATTTGTTTTATGTTAATATTGATAAATATGTTCAATTGAAATAAAAAACTACTATCATGTAATCAAAACAAAAGAGAATATATTAGTTTAGTAAACAATTATTTTAAGCTGCTATAAGCTTTCTCAAATAAACTAAAGTCATTTTAAATGTCCATTGTGATAATTAACTAACTAGATTGTGCAGTAATTTTCATTTGTTCTATGTAATTGGCAATTGAGATGGGAATTCCAACCAAGAATTTAAAATCACTAAATTCTTAATGACCTATATGTTAAGTAATGAGAAAACCTTGAATGATCAAACTGTAATAGATGACTTCATACATGTGGAATCTAACCCAAATCAAGTTTAATATGTAGACCCAAATTATGGAATTTAATTGGATGGTGGAGTATGAAATCAAAAAGAATGAAAGATGAAATTGGGGACTAAATTGAAAATTTTGTAAAACTTTAGAGATGGATTTATAATTTTGAAAAGTTAGGGACTTAGTTGCAATTTTCCCAAAATGGGAAAATATAAAAGGGAGAGTAGGAGTGGGCTACAGCTAGCACCCCCACCCCCTTCTTTCTCCTATCTCCCCGTTTCTCTCTTTCTCCCACCAAACTCCATTTTTTGAGCTTTAAGCTCTAATTTTCTTCCTCCCATATCTTCCTCATTTCTCAACCAATTTAAGTAAACAAATAGCCAAAATCATACTCTTCAAGCTCTACATGATGATGGAGCTCATTCATAGAGAGGAGTAAGGATTAAAGCCCAATTTGAAGAAGAAGATTCGGACGTTTTTGGAGATTTGGAGAAAATGAGCTCAAATTGGTTTGAGCTACTTAGGTATGTTATTCTCCTCCCCATAAGCTTTAAATTGATGTAAAATTCATTGGAAATGGTTGAATGATTGAAGAGATCTTCCATTTTGAAGAAAATGGGTATTTTTAGTTTAAAATGTAGATTTAAGCTTAGATAATGATTGTGAGGTGTTGTGGTTGGATAATGTGATGTATGTGGGCCTTAGGAGGCTGGAAATGAAGTTGGAAAAGTGGAAAACGGGGTTGTGGAAGGTTGAGGGCCACCAAACAGCCACCTTACGTGATACCCAGGTCAGGATCGGCGTTGGAACTAAGTAGAACTGGCGTCGGATATGAACAAGGTTTAAACCAAAAAAATTTCAAACAGAAATGGCACCGGAATTGGCCATAACAGCACAGGACTTTCCCGAATTAGTTGATCTTTGACCTTTTTAAAAGATATTTTTAGTGCTCTACAATGTTGTCAGAAATATCCTTCCCTAATTCTGACCCTAAGATAGAGAAAAATGCAATTTTCTCAAGTGTCATCAAAACTAACAGTTTTCAAGTGACACTAGAATTCAAGTTATATTTGAAACAGAAAAGGGCCGAATTAGGCTAAGTCATAAACTAAGAAGTTGTAGGAAACTTAGCAAATTTTCATTTGGCTCAAGAATCAGGTCAATTGGTCAATAAACGAGTGAGTTATGGTGTCGACCGTTCAAAGTTGATTAGTTGACTTTTTGTTGACTTTTTTATTTCGAATGTTTTCGATCTCGATTAAGTTTAGAGCCATTCTCGAGCATGTTAGAGGCCTGGTCAAGCTATTTTGAGTCATCAAGTGTATTTATGAATTTTAAAAATGATTTTAATGAAATTTAAATCTGGATTAGGAGCACCGGTGATGGATCGCAATAAGGGCTCCTGCTGTGCAGTTGGGTTAGCACAGGAGTATACTACTCTTCCAATCCGTGAGTGGTTTGGCCTCAATGTTTAATTATATTGAATGCAAATGTTTTTAATTATTTTAAATTAAATGTGTTATTGCTTTGTGGTATAATGTACAACTGCATAAGCATTCACAAACATTCCATGAAGGCAGGATATGCTATATAAATACGATATAAAATGATTTTATGCAAATCTAATGGTGGCGTGATGAGAGTCTGTACATGACTTGCCCAATCGAGGTATATGTTTTATATAAACCTAATCGTGGCGTGATTACGGTTCATGTGAGGCCTGCCGATTTAGGTATGACATTAGTCCATGAGGGCTGCCCATGAGGGACAAGTTGTGCTAGCTATTGATAGCTTGTGGACGCTCCATCAGGGAGTCACAAGTACATCCTTCTGGGACTGTGAGGCACGGAGGGTGACCGGCAGGAACACTTGCAGTCATTATGATGATGAATGGCAAACGTTAGGAGATTATGGCATATAGTGTATATATATATATATATATTCAATAAGATTAAAGGATGAATTATGTGAATTTCTCCCAATGGGTT
Source organism: Microcos paniculata (assembly GCA_030664755.1). NCBI lineage: Eukaryota > Viridiplantae > Streptophyta > Magnoliopsida > Malvales > Malvaceae > Microcos > Microcos paniculata. The sequence continues at coordinate 11,754,716 of CP131463.1, forward strand.
TTTTAGCTCATCGACGGGTGAGACTCGATCTATTTATGCCACCTTAATTAAATCATTTTAATGAAAATGATTTACTGGTAGGATTCGATTTGAAAATAAAAGAATGATTTATAAAAAGGATTTTGGTATTATAATATCCCCCACCATCTTTGGTCTTTTACATTGTTTCCAAACTATATCACTGAGTCTGTGGATTCACCCCTGTGGTTTATATGTTTTTTAAGCATGAGGCTAATTGAGAAGCGGCCATTATGTAAGATATGCATATTAGCTATCAGCTGAAGTAGGTTTCTTTACTCTTAGTATTAGTGATCCATTGGTGTATTTAAATTCCACTATGTTTGATTTTATATCATTTAGCACACTTGTAAACATATTTAGTTTGATATTAAATTTTCGGGGGATTTTTCTATATATTATGTTATTTTTCAAGTATTATTTTTATTACTAAATTGTTGTTTTATAAAATTGATACTTGATATTTGATATTTGTTTTATGCTTTATATTCAATGCCTTACATTGTCTCGGGGGCGTGATCACAACACATACTTCTAGGTAGTGCAATCGCTGCCACGTGGCCAAGCCTGCGAGTCGAGGCATGACAGTTTGATTGGTATAAGAGCGAATCGATTTTAAAATGCTTTTAAAAACACAGTGGATTACTTTAAGGAGTAAAAAGTCGATTCAAATACTTAGGTATCCAATAGAACCATTTCCTTAGTCATCTTAGTTCTATTAACTAAAAAACTAATGTTGTCATTAGAGATACACGCTATTTGTGAGTTTAAATGGTCTCATAAGAGATATGAGATGCATTGAGTCCGTGCGAAGACTATTGTTTGTCACGAGCTTTAGAGTAGCAATGGTGCCTTTGTAAAGAAAAGCAAAGACGGTTAAAGGGTGAGAAACAAAACCCTTATGAAATTGATTGAAATCAAATTAAGTCGAGGAACTAGAAATTGTTCATTTCTTAAAAGTGGTGTGTTTTTAGAGTTAAGACACAGACTTGAGTAATTCCATGAATGGGATGGAAAGTATGTTAACTCAAGAAAAAGTTATCGAATGATTGGAAGTTCAAAGTGACATTGGTGTCTTTGCAAGTGAAGGCATAGACTGAAAGGTTAGAATGGAACCCTAAATTCAGCTTTGGAGTGGTGTAAGTGTCCTTGCGAGAAGGCTCAAAGACCCTGAACGGTAAGAGTGGAGATCTTTGTATAGAAAAGTGACCGAAAATGAATTAAGTTGTGATGTGAAGGGAGAATGATACCAATCTAGGCATATTAACTTAAAGTATTGGAAAACCCGGATTAAGGGTTATACTTAAGTGGAATTTTGAAGAATTCCTTGGTGATACTAGTTGTGAAGAGACTAGAGAATTGTTTCCATGATTGTGAAACAATCTTATGTGTTTCCTTGGGGAGGCAGTTGATTGAAGGATCGGTGTTGAAGATCGTAAAGCAAAAATGGATAATGAGGTGTTTTAAAGGATTTTAATATTGGTGGGAGAGAAGTTGACTTTGAAAGTCAATGAAATATGAATTTGGAAAGTGGAAGTAGATAGTGTATAATTTGGTTCATCTCGGGAGTCAATAGATTACCTTTGGAACATTCTCCTAACCTAGCGAGAACGTCAGAGGTATTTTTAGTCATTGAGTATAAAAGTAATATGGAGTTCTTGAGTCATATTCCTCACAAAAAGAATGTGTACTCTAAGAATTGTAATGAATGAAATGGTGAACAAGTTGATTTTTATGGAGATGAATGAAATGACTACATCTGTTCTCCTAACATTGGTAGTGTGATTGAACTTTCAAATTTGTGAAAGAGGTTATAGTTGCTGAGTCATAGTTCCCTACAAGGTGGGCATGTGTACTTCGAAAAGTGTGATGAGTAGATAAAGATGCTTAATGGTGAGGTAGACCTGGAAGAATGAAAAATGTGGAGAATGTAATAAGTTGAAAAGATAGTTGGAAGTAAATGATAACAGAAGATTTTAATTGAACATTGCTCTGAGGAGAAGTTTCAACATGATTTAAAACCAATATAATAGTAGATTTGGTGAAGGCAAGAAATTGCTGAATAATTGATGAAGAATGGAGATTGATTGAAGTGAGAAGTAATTTAAAATGTGAAAGGAGTAAAGTTCTAGTGAAAGAAAGCTAAATGAATAAATGATTGATAGAATAATGGAGTAAATGAAGTAAAAGATAAATTGGAGAAATTGAAAGGAATAAGGAGTTAATAAATTGGGGGATTTAATTAATTAATGTGGAACATTTTGTGGAGAATAATGATGCCATACTTGGTATGGATCAGATGGAAAAACTTTTCAAAGGCCAGCAAATGGCTATTTAAATTGTCGGCGATCGCTAAGTATCACCGTCAAAAGTGATAATGACACTTGAAACATGTTGTTTGTGCTTAAATTAATGAATCAATGTTAAAAGTGTTGAAGTGAAGAGGAAGAAGAATTTCTCTATATTTTTCCAGAGGAAATACCAGAGTTACCACCGGAAGAAGAAAATGGAAGGTTGCAATTAAATTACAACTAGGTACGGATTTAAGTCCTTATTAGTTCGTACCGAATAAATCCAAGTGAAGTAGTGGAGTAAAGAAGTTGGTTAAGTAAATGGAGAAAGGAGTTATACGGTCAAGCATCTTGCCACTGAGTGCTCTAACTAAATTGTGAAGGAAGGAAAGGTGAATTTCCTTGACTTTGTATCCACTACCAATGGTTAAACAAAGTCACAGTCTGGAATCATGGAGAGTAATAATCTCAAGATTGTTTCTTAAATGAGAAACAATCATTGTGAAGGTTGAAGAATTAGGTGTTCCATTCGTATCTTGATCAACTTGTCATTAACATCGTTGATGACACCTTGGTCTATCAAATGGTAGGCATCAGCATGCCAGCATCTTCGTTTGTGTTACTAATTTAGAAGGAACATCAGCTGTATATCAAACTATATGAGCATTTGTTTGGTTGCAACAAATTACTTTCTTAGGTTATGTGAAGATTAAGGAAGGTATTACATAAACCCAAGTGAAGTAAGGCTACTTTTAATTGAAGATAGCCTATAAGTACCATCAAGAATTATAATCTTCCCGGGTTGACAAATAATTATCAGAGAATTGTTGAAGGTGTTTCCTCTGATAACTGAATGACCTACTAGCTTGACACTCAAAAGCTAAGTTTCAGTGGGATGAAGGACTTAAAAGAGATTTCAGAAGTTGTGGAAGTGTTGACTGCAGTCCTAGTGTTTACTTTACCAGCCTATGACAAAGACTGTATAGTCTACACTACCGGATAAAGTCTTTGACGCATCCTAATGTAAGATGGCGAGACGGTAGCTCATGCTTCTCATCAGTTAAAAAGGAATGAGGAGAGTTATTCGGTGCATGACCTGAAAGCTTGTAGCCAAAAACTTGCACTTAAATGTTGAAGGCACTGGCTGTATGGCAAAACATGCCAAAATTAAATTAATTGTGAAAGTTTGAAGTGAATTGCATCACAGTGAAACCTTGAAACTGATAAGAGTTTTGAATGGTTGATAGATTCACCTGAACAAGTAAAGGTGTTGGCTAATATGCTAAACCGAAAGGTTCCTTTTCCGCATAGATAACCACGTTGAATGTTGTTACTGTTGTTGGAAGATTATTTAATGGAGTTAATTTGAAGCACTAACCGTGTTGGTGGCTTGATTGCTCAGTTCACTGTCTTATTGTGGTTGATTGAGCAAATCAAAATATTTCGAAGAATGATCCTAAATGGAAAGTAGAAGGTGAAAAGTAATGAAAGGAGATAAACAAATGGAATGTGAAGATTTGAACCAGTAAAGTGTAAAGTGAACAGTGTTGGAGTATTACTCCATTGAACTAGAGTTTTGTGTTCTGAATGATGTGGAATTTCGGAATGTAAATTGTGGTGTTGTAATTGAAGGAAAAGTAAAGAATAAGTGAATAAGTGATTGGTGGGTCGACAAGTTGGAGACCGATTCGAAGAGGCCTATTGCCACAATGTAATTATTGTTTGATTCTCAAGTGAGAGAAAGAGAAATACATTACTATGGAATCTTGTGATTTGTGTGACCTCTTGTTTAGAGGTTGTGGTGCGATTTGGGTGATTCAAGGAATTCACCAAATCGACACATATTGTGTATAGTCTGGATGACTACATTTTTGAACGGTTGGCTTAACTGAATGTTGATGAAATAAAGGTTTCCATGGTATTATACATATATTGACGATTTCAGTTCGAGGGTTGAGCTTGCATCTTGGCTCTGAACAAACCGTTGGTGGCAATAGGAAGAGAATTAAAATTTCAATGTTATGTTCTATCCCTAGAGTGATGGACAAGTGGAGAGAATTATTTAATTGTTGAAGATTGAGTTGAACGTGGTACTATCAACTCTTGAAGGAGTTGAGATGTACTTGTGTTGGCAGAGTTGTCAATAGTAATAATTGTCAGATTGATATTGGGTGAGTACCATGTGAGGTATTGTATATCAAAGAAGTAGGACTTCAAATAGTTGAAATGGAAATAAAGTGATGCATCTGTGGATAAATTGTTGCTCTAGGTAGAGATTGGTATGGGAAAGAGTATTAATCCATTTTGTTTGGATGAAGTGGAAGAAAGACAAATGCTCAATAGCGAGATTTGTCGAAGCCAATATAGGAAAGTAAAAACAATTGCGATCGATTGAAGGTAGTCTAAAGATGATAAAGGTTATAAAGGTGATAATTGAAGAACGAAGTTAAAATTTTAATGTGAGAGGTTGAGTTATCTCGAAAGAGAAAAGTGAAATTGGAAAGAAACTTGTAAAGTTGAAATTATGGTTGATTTGATCAATGAGAACGATTCTTATGGAGTGAATAAAAGAGTCCATTGGTGGAAGTATTGTAAAAAGGTTGATGAGCTTGTTTTGATTCAAAAATGGGATGAGATGAAACTATCCTTACTCAATCAATACTTAGTCCTTGGAATTTTGAGGACAAAATTTTTGTAACGAGGGGAGAGTTATGGACTCCCCAAATCAAGCTTAATATTTAGTCCCAAATTATGGAATTTAAGTGGATGGTGGAGTGTTAAATATGAAATCAAAACGAATGAAAGATGAGATTGGGGACTAAATTGAAATTTTGTAAAACTTTGGAGGTGAATTTATAATTTTGAAAAGTTGGGGACTTAGTTGCAATTTCCCAAAAATGGGAAAATATAAAAGGGAGAGTGGGAGTGGGCTATAGTTGGCACCACAACTCCCTTCTTTCTCTTCTCTTCCCCATTTCTCTCTTTCCCTCCCTCGCCCCCTTCCCCAACCCAACTCCATTTTTGGAGCTTTAAGCTCCAATCTTCTTCCTCCCATATTTTCCTCATTTCTCAACCAAATTAAGCAAAAAATAGCTAAAATCATACTACCCTTCAAGCTCTACAAGATGATGGAGCTCATTCATGGAGAAGAGCAAGGATTGAAGCCCAATTTGAAGGAGAAATTTCGGATTTTTTTGGAGATTTGGAGAAAATGAGCTCAAATTGGTTTGAGCTACTTAGGTATGTTATTCTCCTCTCCATGAGTTTTAAATTGATGTGAAATTCGTTGGATTTGGTTGAGTGATTGAAGAGATCTTCCATTTTGAAGAAAATCATTATTTTTAGTTTAAAATGTATATTTAAGCTTAGTTAATGATTGTGTTATGTTATGGTTGGATTATGTGGTGTATTTGGGCCTTAGGAGGCTGGAAATGAAGTTGGAAAAGTGGGAAATGGGGTTGTGCAAGGTGGAGGGCCGCCAAACATCCGCCTTACACGGTGCCCAGGTCAGAAACGGCGCCGGAACTAGGTAGAACCAGCACTTAATATGAACAAGGTTGAAACCAGAAAAATTTCAAATAGAAGTGGTGCCAAAACTGGCCATAACCAGTGCCAGACTTGCCCAAATTATGTGAAGTTTGACTTTTTCAAAATATTTTTTAGTGTTCTACAATTTTTTCAGAAATAGCCTTCCCCGAATTCTGAACCTATGATAGAGAAAAATGCAATTCTCTCATGTGTCGCCAAAACTGATAGTTTTCAGGCAACACTAGATTTCAAGTTATATTTGAAATAGAAGAAGGCAGAATTAGGTTAAGTCATAAACTAAGAAGTTGTAGACAACTTAGTAAATTTTCGTTTGCTCAAGAATCAAGTCAATTTGTCAATAAACGAGTGAGTTATGTTGTCGATCGTTCAAAGTTGATTGGTTGACTTTTTCGATTTCAAACTTTTTTATCTTGGTTTAGTCTAAAGCCATTCTCGAGCATGTTAGAGGCCTAGTTAGGCTATTTTGGGTCATCACGTGTATTTGTGAATTTTGAAAATAATTTGAACGAAATTTAAATCTGAATTAGGAGCATCGGCGATGGATTGTAGTGAGGGCTCCTGCTATGCAGATAGATTAGCACGGAAGTATACTACTTTCCCAATCAGTGAGTGGTTTGGCCTCAATGTTTAGTTACATTGATGACAAATGTTTTTAATTATTTTAAATTAAATGTTTTATTGCTTTGGGGTATAATGTACCATTGCACAAGCATTCACAAACATTCCATGAGGGCAGGATATGCTATATAAATATGATATAAAATGATTTTATGCAAATCTAATCATGGCATGGTGAGAGTCTGTACGTGACTTGCCTGATTGAGGTATATGTTTTATATAAAGCTAATCGTGGCGTGATTACGGTCCATGTGAGACCTGCCTGATTTAGGTATGATATTAGTCTATAAAGGACTGCACATAAGGGGCAAGCTGGACTAGCTATTGATGGCTTGTGGACGCTCCATTGGGGAGGCACAAGTGCATCCTCCTGGACTGTAAGGCGCTGAGGGTGACATGTCAGGAGTGCTTATAGTCATTACAATGACGAATGGAAAATGTTGGAAGATTAAGGCATAAATTATATGCATGTATATATATTTTCAATAAAATTCAAGGATGAATTATGTAAATTTCTCCCAAAGTTTTTGAGCTCATCGATGGGTGAGACTCAGTCTATTTACGCCACCCTAATTAAATAGTTTTAATGAAAATGATTTACTGGTGGGATTCGATTTGAAAATAAAAGAATGATTTATAAAAAGGATTTTGGTATTATAATATCCGCCACCATCTTTGGTCTTTTACATTATTTTCAAATCACATCACTGAGTCTGTGAACTCAACCCCATGGTTTATATGTTTTTCAGGCATGAGGCTTATTAAGGAATGGCCATTACGTAAGATGTGCAGATTAACTATCAGCCGAAGTTGGTTTCTCTACTCTTAGTATTAGTGGTCCATTGGTGTATTTAAATTTTGCTATGTTTGATTTTATACCACTCCCCATACTTGTAAACATATTTCGTTTGATATTAAATTTTCGGGGGATTTTTCTATATATTACATTACATTTCAAGTATTATTTTTATTACTAAATTGTTGTTTTATAAAATTGATACTTGATATTTGATATTTGTTTTATGCTTGATATTCAATGGCTTGTGTTGTCTCGGATGCATAATCGTGACACATACTTCGAGGCAGTGTGACGGCTGCCACGTGGCTGAGCCTGTGGGTCGATGCGTGACAATACATGATACTCCAATTATAATAAACTCAAAATAGATTAAGTTTTAGGTCTAAAAATTTATAGTAATTTTGATTTCAAGGCATTTAACTCATACTGAAATGCATTTAGTCATGTACTTCTTAACTCATACCATAAGAAGCACATGACAAACGCGCATTTAACCCATCGGTCAAAACTCCTAAAAACACGTCATCACACTCACCCTGACTCCATTTCTTCTCTATATAAAAGCTTTACTTCTCCTTCTGCTCGGACCAATTAGACTCTCATCCCTCCTACTACTTTCACTCATTTTTTTCATTTCTTTGCGGTTTTTCTTTTACCAACCGCTAATCATGCCTACACTCCCTCTTACTCTCTCTGCTTCTTGCCATTTTCTTCGCCTTCCTTTATACTTATGTTTTTCTAAAAATACATGTGTTTTTCTGAAAAAATCTTGTCCTAAAGCATTTTTTCCTTCATACTAAAAAATCCACTTTATTATATAAATTCTTCCTAACGTTTTCTACTATTCCATTTTTTTACAATAATTGTCATGAAATGCCTGCATGTCTAAAACCAAAATGCTTTGTAATATTGAATGTTACAATTCATAAACATGGCAAAAATTTAAAAGTCGTATTTTCTTGGATAAAAAATGTCACTCCCCGACTCGCGGGCCCAGCCACGAGACAACCGTCTTACCACCTCAAGATGCTTGCCTCGAAAGGCTGGTTATCCAAGATGGTACAAGGCATAAATAAGGGGTATACGAGCAATATATGAAAACATATAAGAAATAATATAGGAAATATTATTAAAATATTTATATAGTATAAGTGACACATTTTACGATGCAAATATACAGCGAAAATAAGTAATAATATAACAATGTGCACTACTATTCCGATTCAAGATTCATAAGAGAGACTAGGTGGAACGTACAAAATCGTATCCACAGGTGATATACCAGGATCACTGTCCACCGGGATGCCCGTCGTCCGTAGCCTGATGACCTGACAACAAAAGGTGAATGGTGTGAGTACAAGTATATATGCACCAAGTGAGGGGCTCGGTTATAATGATCAATCACCCCCGTCTGGGGATATGAAATAATCCAAAACTCATTTATTAAACCATTTAGTAAAATCATATGAAATCCCACACCAAAACAAATAACATATATCATAAATGGGCTGGCATTTGAAATTGTCCCAAAGGTACACCGTGCACTTGGATGCCCCACTGGACCATCAAGGGCTCACTCATATCTCAAATCCTTTTCTTATGTACTTTGGCCCGTTCCCTTGACGTTTGCCTTCGCTGTGGTGGAACACAGCTACCTCGAGCTGTGAGAGACGGGCTCACAGAGCTTGCTTCAGTCCAGCCAGCCACATTGGGCCCCGGTCCACTGGGTCTCCACTACTCAAGGTATTGTCCCTTGGCCCAGCCAGTTCATATCCCACACGCCTGCAACGCTACTCGAACCCCGGCTACCAAGGGTTTTGTTGCTCCTATGATCACACCTCTCACCAATTGAGCTACAATATGGCTGGCTGGACTAGAGTAGGCTCTGTGAGCCCGTCTCTCACAAAAAAGGTGCCTTTTATGTCAGAGCCGTGCCCCCTAGGGCAACGCCACCCTATGGACAGGCCAGGATAGGGACGCACCGGGTCCAGCTCGGTTATGAGCCCCAGCCCATCACGAGCCCACTCTAGGTATTGTCCCCAGGCCTAAGCATTCAAGTAACCAGCTGCAGCTGCACATCCTCGAACCCTGGCCACCAAGGTTTTTGTTGCTCCAAAGAACACGCCTCTTACCATCTGAGCTGCAGCTCAATTGGCGAGAGGCATGCTCATAGGAGCAACAAAACCCTTGCCCTTGGTGGCCGAGGTTCGAGTAGCGCTGCAAGCGTGTGGGATGCAAACTGGCTGGGCCAAAGGACAAACCTTGAGTAGTAGAGACCCAGTGGACCGGGGCCCAATGTGGCTGGCTGGACTAGAGCAGGCTCTGTGAGCCCGTCTCTAAAAAAAAGGCGACTTTTATGTCAAAGCTGTGCCCCCCGGGGCAACGCCACCCTATGGATAGGCTAGGACCGGGACGCACGGGGTCCAGCTCCACTGTCCAGCTCGGTTATGGGCCGCAGCCCATCATGAGCCCACTCCAGGTATTGTCCCCAGGCCTAAGCGTTCGAGTAACCAGCTGCAGCTATACATCCTCGAACCCTGGCCACCAAGGGTTTTGTTGCTCCAAAGAGCACGCCTCTTACCATCTGAGTTGCAACTCAATTGGTGAGAGGCGTGCTCATAGGAGCAACAAAACCCTTAGTAGCCGGGGTTTGACCAGCACTGCAGGCGTGTGGGATGCGAACTGGCTGGGCCAAGGGACAATACCTTGAGTGGTGGAGACCCAGTGGACTGGGGCCCAATGTGGCTGGCTGGACTAGAGCAGGCTTTGTGAGCCCGTCTCCCATAAAAAAGGCGCCTTTTACGTCAGAGCTGTTGCTCCCGGGGCAACGCCACCCTATGGACAGGCCAGGACCGAGATGCACCGGGTCTAGCTCCATTGTCCAGCTCGGTTATGGGCCCCAGCCCATCATGAGCCCACTCCAGGTATTGTCCCCAGGCCCAAGTGTTCGAGTAACCAACTGCAGCTGCACATCCTCGAACCTGGCCACCAAGGGTTTTGTTGCTCCAAAGAGCACGCCTCTTACCATCTGAGCTGTAGCTCAATTGGTGAGAGGCGTCCTCATAGGAGTAACAAAACCCTTGGTGGCTGGGGTTCGCCATGCCTTTCAACAGGCGGTCCACAGCTATGTCTCATTCATGCTCTCAACTCGGTCCACACTCTCTCATATTGGAGCACCGAGGAACCCACACGGTCAATCATCTCCCAGGGGTGTCATATCATCAATAATCATAATAATAACAATTCATATAATCTTTTGAAAACTCTACCCTTAAATCCTTTTCTAAACTCGTGTGTAAGGGTGGGCAATTCATACCCCAAAACGTTATAAACATTTAATAAAAACCATTTATAAAGCGAGTAGAAAACCGGTTGACCCTCAATGGTCAACCACTATAATCCAAGCCATTCATGAGTAAGGGAGGTTTGCATACTCCTAAATATACCCCTCGAATGCCCTAGCACAAATGCTACCGATCCGATCTCGTACAATCACGTACCTAAATAATCAAATTAAAATCTGATTTGATTAATAAAGGCATTCAACTAACAATTAAACAACACAACAAAGCACAATTAGGGTTCCTAGGGTCTAGGAACTACATTGGACCAGTCTGGAAGTCAATTGGGGTATAGGGTTGCAAAATTACCAAATTGCCCAGCTACAGTGTCCTCTGGTAGGCACTTGTCGAGATGCTCCAAAAGTAATAACTGAACATTTAAAGATTTGTAGCTTAGTAGTTCAGGTCGATCCATAGGGATTAAAACAATCTTCTCTTCACTAATGTCACAACCAAACACCTTAAAACAAGACAAAAATCTCAAAACAGTGATTAGATCAACAAGTCAACTAAATTGAAAGTTGTAAATTGAAAAGATTGGTTTGCAATATTGAGTTTAACAAAAGATTTAATCGATTGACAAGAATTAAAAAGCAATTAACAAAGATTTCAGAGTAAAGAAACTCAAATCTAGCAAGTGATTGTAATCAACTTCAACTAATGGACCATTGATCCTTGATCTCCAATCTAATCATCCAATCCTATTATAGTTAGCATAGCCTAAGGTACTCCAGTTTCGCCTAGGCCCAATCACTCTTTAATCATTGAAATTAGCAAGCTCAGTCACTCAATCTAACTCTTTTTCCCTCATAATCAACCTATTCCTTAGCGGCTATAAGTTTAAATTATAAGAGAGCATTACGATCTAGAGCAATATTACCTAACTAAAGCCATGTGAGCTCAGCGCATCTCCATGTAACTCTCCCCTTCAATTTCCCCAAATCTAATCTAAAATTTGGTTGCTACTCGGTTCCAAGCAAAATCTACAATTACGGATAGCAAATTGCCTAGAATAGCTAGTGAATTGAATAAACCCAAGCAATATGGCCATCATTGCATCAAGAATCCCCAAAATCACTTAATCTCTAACACTTCCAAGATTAATAAGCTCAGGAAATTGAAGAATACAATAGAATTGGAAGCTTTAAGTTCAAGATCTTACCATTAATTGAAGAAGAATTACAATTACAAGCTACATTGGATTTGAAATACTTAGCCACTCATGGAAGATGAAGAAACCTCCATGAAAGTTGAGAGAATTCTTGAATCTTCAGAGAACTAAGTTCTTCCAAGAGAGAAAATGAATTTTCCATGCTTTTCTCAGATCTAAAAGTTACAATTCAAATTCCAAAAGCTCACTTTTATAGTCTAGCTAAAAATATGTAAAAATTCTAATCTATCCTTTCCTAAATCATGATTACAAAGTTAAGTTAGGGTAAATGTGTCTTTTCTAGCTCTTTAGCCCAGCTAACTGGCAAATAGAATGATTTTCGCGGCTTTGAACAAGTCAAATTCAAGTTTGAATTTTCTGTTGCAACTGATCCCGTAAAAATCGCACCTAACTGTACCACGTCAGAACTCGGCCAATGAGAGGCTCTCGCGTAGCCTCTAAATGGCTAGGTTTCTCTGCTTCCTAACTTTTGCACTCGTGAACAGCCATTGAGAGGCTCTCTCGTAGCCTCTAAGTGGCTTGAACTTTCTTTTTTGTTTTAATCCCAAATTGGACTATTTTAACATGTATTTGCATTTTCTCCATTATTTCACCTACAATTGGAAAACACCTCAATTAATGATTAATTAAAGTACTTAGGTGTCTATTTTATCCAAATTATAATGCAAATACATGAATATTTTAAGCTCTAACAAATTCCCCCATACTTAAACCTTGTTTGTCCTCAAACAAGCTTAAGGATAGAAAACAGAATTTTCAACTAAAATTAACATCTTCAAACAACAACACTCAAATTTCAATCAAGATTAACACACAAGTCAATTGATAAATTGCATAGGAATGTAAAGATACTTAGCAAGGATCAACAAGAATTGAGAAAATCATAAATCCAAGAAGTCACAAGCATGTATCAATCTCCAATACACATTTGCATAAACAAGGTAACTCTTCCTTGTTTTTCCACTCCTTTCTCCCTTAAGTATTTATCAAATGGACCACTCATACTTCTTACACATACAAGTTTACCATATGCTTGCAATTACACCTAACCTTCAGTACTCAAAGATGCATGAATGCATGAATCGAAAGGTCTTTCATTTCGATTGTAATGAGGCCAAGGTGAATGAGCTGCCAAGGAAAGGAAAAGGTGTACAAAAAAAAATCTCAAGAATGATGAAATTTCAGCTTGACATTCAAGGGCAAATTTCTCATGTAATAGCCCTTTGCTTGGTTTGATCACATCTTCAAATTAATCATTGGTCAAGGTCTTGTCCTTCCTTTTCATTCTTTTATGTACAAGGAGACACTTCTTTTCTTTTTGATTGTGCCTTTTTCTTTACATTTTCAATTTTGATTTTGGCACTTTCTTTCCTTTTCATTTTAAGTATCTTCCTTACTTTCTCCTCCTTTTATTTCTTTTGACCAATACCAATGGATGGAAGTTTTTCCCCCACACTTATTTCTTTGCTAACCAATTACCAAAAACAACAATTGTGAACTCAAGCTTCAATTCCATCACTCAAGAAATGAGGATAAGAACTTGGTTTTTCTTTTAAAGCTTGGATTCTTTGCTCAATTTGGCTATCAAGGAAATAAGGTCGATTCATAATATATTAAGCTCAAAGGGTTTCTAAATTTGTTTTACCATGGTTGGTCTTTTGGCTCAAACTTATTCCTAGGTGCCTTTGTCACTTCCAATGCAAACACACATTCATGTAGTCTTGAAAAGGTATAAATGCAAGTTCTAGAAACAATGTATGCATAGAAGCAATCAATTCACTCATCAAGGAAAAAAGATTGGGTGCAATCTCATTAAGCTTAAATAATATCTCAAGTTTGCACAAAATAGTTACCTTATTCAATTAACATGCATTAGAAAATTCAACACACTTAGAAACTAAGTGAAAAAGTGATTAACCAACTCTATCAATCAATACTAAGTACTTGATTTCCTAGACAAACCATTAATTTGACAAGTATACCAATCCTTCAAGGAATTCAAGCATAATCATTTAAAGAATTTTAACAAAAATTTCTGATTTTTGGAAAATTAAACCTATGCAAAAATAAAGAAAACAGAATATAAACACAAGAATGAATTCATCCTCCCCCACACCTAAATGTCACATTGTCCTCAATGTAGCAAGCAACAAAACAAAGTAAAGTTGCTTAAAAAGAAAGAGCAATGTACCTGAAATCCGAGACAATATAGCTATAAAACAACATAGCGATCCAGAAAGGAGAGGTGAAATCATAGGGAACACAGTTTATACAAACCATAATAGAACATAAAAGTACCAAATGAAATTGTACCAACTATTGTCAAAAAGTTAAAAACTAAAGGTTGAAATGTAAAGAGGCATGAAATGGGATGCATGCAAATACACCACTCTTGGTAAATAAACTAGCCATCACTGGGTCGGGGCATCATCATCATCATCATCTGAACTCTTGGCTAAAGTTGTCAAAATCTTCTCTTGGTTCAAAAGGATACGGTCGAGCTTAGCCTTGATAGAATCCAACCGATAGTCAGTATACTGCATAAGGTCCTTAACAGAGTCAGTGATGGAAGCATGTTGCTGCTGATGTTGAGACAACTCAGTTCGAATATGTTTCAGTTATGTCCAAAGTTCTCGCTGAAAGGCAGCAGCTGGAAGGCAGCTATCAGGCAGCTGAACGGCAGTAGAAACAGAGGGACTAGCAGTAGATGGCTGCTGTCTAGAAGTACTGCCAGCAAGCTCGGGTTCAGCATCATCAGCTTTATCATCCCCACCCAAAGTATGTTTGCGAAGATCATTAACCCACTGCAGTCCGCACTTAACAAAACCATATTGCTTCAATTTGTGCTCAGCAATGATGTGGTAGTGTTGAGTGTATAGAGTACTCTCCCCAGTGACGTCTATCTCAAAATCATCAATGATACGACTGATGAGCAGAGGGAAAATGAGGCACTACTTGAGGTGAGGTTTGCAAGTAGCTTTCCTAAGCTGATAAATGATGGTAGACACCAAGGGAATGCCATCAATCACTTGCATCCCAAAGAACTATTTGTCCAAGATGTACAAGTCCGATAGCCAAGCAATGTAAGTGTCACCCTTCTTCGGTACTACATTCCTTTGAAGAATGTAGATTGCCAACCGAGGTCGAATATCAAAGTGCTTGGTGAAAACTTTGTTCTGGCACCGACTATTCTTACTGAAAGGCACATTAAATTTAGCCAAAGTGTGTTCTCGGGTCCAGTCCTTTTCTTCATCATGAACATAGTCACTCTCATGAGGAATAAATCGAAGCAGTTTTCCAACATTAGGACACTTGAGGAGTTGGCAGAGATAGTGAGTATCGACTAAAATGCGAGTGCCCTTAACCATAGTATCAATGGTGGAAAGGGAAGCATTACCGCGGTCTAGCATGTTAGCATAAAATTCAGCCACTAGCTCGGGATAATAAGCACCTTTCAGATTCAAAATACCCTCCCAACTGAGCTGTTTGAAGAGTGGACTGAGTTGGAATTGCTCATCTATGGCAAGATCGATCGTAGCCTCAACAACCAATCGACGTCTAGCAGCTTTGGTGAACCACGCTTGAGCAGCAGAATTTCGAAACCTTTGTGCTCGAGAACTACTCTCCCCCACACCTGAAGGTTACGGAACTTCGACTGTCTTCTTACGTTTGGTGGCTCGTGTCTGAGGTATTTCAGCAAACACCTTCCAAGCACTAAAGAAAGATGAAGAACAAATAGGAAACGGCACCCACGAAGCACACACAGCTCGCAGAACCTCAAATCTCCATCAGTGGTATAAAGAAAGAGTCATAAGATAGATTACCCCAAAGCCGAGAATCAAACAGAAAAGGTGAAGGATGGAACCGAGTGAGGAAGTGAAGAGGAAAGGTGAAAGGTTGTGCGGCTTTGTGAGCCGTGAAGAGGACTGTTGGTTTTTATATGGGTTGTAGGCGGTGATTTGCAGCAGAAAAGATTTTGGGCTTATGGGCTTTTAAGGACGAGCCACTGAGAGTCTCGCTCAAAGCCTCTAAGTGGCTAACTCGAATGTAGCTGAACAAAGTTTCTGACTTGCAAGCCGTTGAGAGGCTCTCGTGTAGCCTCTAAATGGCTACCCCGAGTATGGTAGAACAAAGTTTCTGACTTGCTAGCCATTGAGAGGCTCTCGCGTAGCCTCTAAATGGCTGCCCAGTTTATACTTCAGAATTTTGTTACTGACTTCAAGCCTCGGTAGCGATGGGACCAACATAAATACCAAGAGTGTGTATTGTAATGTAAACCGAACATGCTCAAAATTGTAAAATGAATGTACCATGCACTAATACTAAGGAATAATGAATGGAAAAGAATGTGCACATGGGGTGCAACTAAAATGATATGAAGATGAAGGAATGAAGTTACCCCAAATTAGTGCAAGACATTGCATTGCGACATGAATCTCCAACTGAGCAAGCTACCAAACAGAAAAAAAAGTGAATTAAAACGAAACACATCCTAAAATGCAAGAAAGAAAATCAAAAATAAAAGAATAAAAGGATAGGAATTGGGTTGCCTCTCAACAAGCGCCTTCATTTAATGTCTTTGGCTAGACCTTGCTTAGAAGTCTCAAACGGAATAAGAAGGATATTCCAGAGAATTTGTCTCTTGAATTAAAGAGGGCATAGTCTCATGATAGAGCTTCAGTCGGTGACCATTGACTTTAAAGACTTTGTTGGTGGACAAACTCCTAATATCCATAGCCCCATGTGAATATACATTGATCACCTCAAAAGGACCAATCCAGTGGCTTTTCAATTTGCCTGGAAATAGCTTCAATCTTGCATTGTAGAGCAGCACCTTTTGTCCTACAACAAAAGATTTTCGAGTTAGAATTCGATCATGAAACACTTTTGTTTTAGCCTTATAAATCAAAGCATTTTCAAAAGCATCATTTCTAATCTCCTCCAATTCTTGGATTTGAAGCTTCCTATGGTTACCGACATCATCAATGTCCATGTTGCATTGTTTGACAGCCCACCAAGCTTTGTGCTCTAATTCTACTGGCAAATGACAAGCTTTACCATACACTAATTGAAATGGTGACATGCCCAAATGAGTCTTATAAGCAGTCCTATAAGCCCATAATGCATCCTCTAGACGTGTACTCCAATCTTTTCGTGTTGGCTGTACAGTTTTCTTAAGAATAGCCTTGATTTTCCTATTAGAATTCTCAACTTGTCCACTAGTTTGTGGATGGTAAGGGGTGGCTGTTCAGTGGAGTACACCATATCTCTTAAGCAAAACCTCAAAAGTTCTATTGCAAAAATGTTTTCCTTTGTCACTTATGATGGCTTTGGGAATGCCAAACCTGCAAAATATGTTAGCTCGCACAAAAGTAGTGACTGTTTTGGCATCTTGATGCTTGGTGGCCTTGGCTTCAATCCACTTAGAAAGATAATCACATGCAACAAGAATATAATTGAAACCAAGTGAAGTGGGAAATGGTCCCATAAAATCAATACCCCAAATATCAAATAATTCACATACTATAATGGAATTTAAAGGCATTTGATCTCTTGGTCCTATGTTCCCAACCCTTTGACACCTATCACAAGTTTTGAAAAAATGGTAAGCATCCTTATAAAGTGTTGGCCAAAAGAAGCACACTCTAGAACCTTTCTTGCGGTTCTTTGAGAACTATGGTGTCCACCACACTCTTGACTATGGCAAAAGGAAAGAATATATGAAAATTCATTATCCGGGACACACCTCATAATTATCAAATCAGCACAATACTTCCATAAGAATGGTTCATCCCAAACAAAGAATTTACTATCATGTTTCAATTTATCTTTTCTAGCCTTAGGCATGCCATGAGGAAATTGTTTTGTGACAAGATAATTAACCAAATCAGCATACCAAGGAGAAGAATTTGTTACCATCAAGAGCTGCTCATCCAGAAATGCATCATTAATTGGAGAAGTCTCTTGAGAAGCCACCAATCTGCTCAAATGATCAGCCACTTGGTTTTCCTTGCCCTTATTATCTTTGATTTCAATATCAAATTCTTGTAGTAGCAAGATCCAGCGTATCAGCCTTGGTTTCGATTCCTTTTTGTTAAGAAGATATCTAAGAGCTGCATGGTCAGAGAATACAACAACTTTAGTACCCAACAAATAGGAACGAAACTTGTCTAAAGCAAAGACAATAGCAATTAGCTCTTTTTTAGTTGTGGTATAATTCTTTTGGGCTTCATTGAGGGTCCTAGATGTATAATAATCACATGAGAATCACATCCAATCCTTTGCCGAAGGACAGCTCCAACAGCACCATCACTAGTGTCACACATGAGCTCAAAAAGGTGGTCCCAATTAGGTGGTTGAAGAACTGGAGCTGATGTGAAAGTAGTCTTTAGAGTATCAAAAGCTTTCTTGCATTGTTCATCAAAGATAAAAGGGACATCTTGCTGTAATAAGCGACACAAAGGGCTTGTTATCTTGGAAAAATCTTGAATAAATCTTTTATAAAATCCGGCATGCCCAAGAAAGGATCGTACCTCCTTAACGGAGCTAGGATAGGGCAGATTTTGGATCACTTCTAACTTGACTTTATCAACTTCAATGCCCTTAGAAGAGACTATATGGCCAAGTACTATCCCTTGTTCCACCATAAAATGGCACTTCTCAAAGTTTAGCACAAGGTTAGTCTCAATACATCTAGCCAAGATCAAAGCAAGATTATGAAGGCAAGCATCAAAGGTCCTTCATAGACCATAAAATCATCCATGAACACTTCAATAATCTTCTCAACAAATTCTGAAAATATGCTCATCATGCACCTTTGAAAAGTTGCTGGAGCATTGCAAAAACCAAACGCCATCCTCCTATAGGAAAATGTACCAAAGGGGCAAGTGAAAGTCGTCTTGTCTTGATCTTCCGGGGCAATACAAATCTGAAAATACCCTGAGTATCCATCAAGAAAGCAATAGAATTGTTTGCCCGCTAATCGCTCCAACATTTGGTATATGAAAGGTAAGGGAAAATGGTCTTTCCGAGTAGCCTCATTGAGCTTTCTATAGTCTATGCACACTCTCCAACTGTTTTGAACTCGTTGTGGCACCAATTCCCCTTTTTCATTTGCCACCACCGTAATCCTTGTTTTCTTGGGAACTACTTGAGTAGGACTCACCCACTTGCTATCCGAAATTGGGTAGATAATCCCAACTTGAAGTAACTTCAACACTTCCTTTTTCACAACCTCCATCATAGGAGGATTTAACCTTCTTTATGGCTATCTTGAAGGCTTGAAATTATCCTCCATAAGGATTCTATGCATACAAAGTGAGGGACTAATACCCTTTATATCAGCAATAGTCCATCCTATGGCTTCTGTATATTCCTTCAATACTCTTAGCAACTTCTCTTCTTGAAAAGAATCTAGCTTGCTAGAGATAATAACATGGAGTGTGTCTTTTTTACCCAAGAAAGCATACTTCAAATATGCAAGTAAAGGCTTTAATTCGATGCTTGATGGCTCAACTATAGAAGGAAGTAACCTGGTTGTGGGAATTGGAAAGTCCACATAAGAGAGATTGAACTCGGCTGGCTTGGTAATTGAAGGAATTGCCTTAAGTGCATAAACCATGTCTTGTACTTCTTCACTTGGTGCGGTTTCGATGTCTTCAATGGATTCCAAAGTGAATGAATTTGATAATACCACATCCAAGGGGTCTCCTATTGACAACTCAAACATTTCCTCAGCCAAAGAATAAATTATATCAACAGAGAAAATAGCATGGAGGTCTTCTGGATATTTCATGGCCTAAAAAATGTTGAATGTCACGATCTGTCCAACAAACTCCATCGTGAGAATTCCCTCATGCACATCTATCTTTGTACGTGCTGTCCTTAGGAATGGTCAGCCAAGAAGGATAGGAACAATCACATCATCCTCCTCCATTCTGAGTATGTAAAAGTCAACTGGAAACACTAGCTCATCTAGTCGAACTAGCACATCCTCTATGACTTCCTCAGGGTAGACAATCGATCGGTCAGCTAATTGGATAGTGATACCTGTCTCCATCAATGGTCCTAAGTCCAAAGTAACATAGACTGAATATGGAATAAGATTGATTGAGGCACCAAGATCGTACATAGCCTTGTCCATTTGAGTATCGCCAATTGTTATCGGTATCGAAAAAGATCCTATGTCCTTACACTTGATTGGGAGTTTCTTCTCAAAAACAGTTGAGACATTTTCATTCATTCTTAAGCATTCATTTCCTTTCAACTTCCTCTTGTTGGTGCGAAGATCTTTGAGGAATTTGGCATACCGTGGAACTTGCTTGATGGCATCCACTAAAGGAATATTCACCTGAATCTTCTTAAAGATTTCCCAAACATCTTTTTCCAAGTCTTGATTGGGCTTTTTGGCAATTCTAGAGGGGAATGAAGCACGAACTTGAGTGCTCAAATCTAGACTTGAAGAGGGTCGAGGTGCCTTTGATTTTGATACGACTAGTGTAGCTGAAGTAGAAGCTTCATGGTTATTTTTCCGCACAATCTGACTATCGGGCCATTCAGAGCCTTTGTCAGGGCCACTAAGTGGCTGGGAATGTAGAGGTGAAGCAGGGACATAAGTCAATGCTAGCCATTAGGAGGCTTCGTCAGAGCCTCTAAGTGGCTCTGAAATTTTTCCAAATTCCTTGGTGCCCAATATTAGCCTCTCAGAGTCTCGCTCAGAGCCTCTAAATGGCTCAGAGGTATGCTCTTTACTGATATCTGAAATATTAGGCCAGACTTCAACTTCTCCATCTAAGTCCTCCTCTACCAATTCTTGTCTAGATCAACCTTCTAACTTTTTGCCATTCCTCAAATAGATTGCATGAGCAGTTTCCCTAGGATTTTTCAATGTTTGAGAAGGGAGTCGATCGGATCCTCTTGCTTGCATTTCATTCAAAGAGCTAGCAAGTTGACTCATCTTCATGTTCATATCTACCATTTGTACCATCAATTGTTGCATATCAACCTCAAACTTGTTGTGCCTCTCCTTATGTTCCACAGAATCTCTAATCAGTTGAGGTATAAGATCATTATATTTTTCGGATGGTGAAGAACGATCTTGATGAGGTTGATTACTCCAATTGTGCTGAAACTGAGATGGAGCAGGCTACTTTGACTGAAAGGGAGGTCTCGGTTGCTGGAATGAAGAGGTTTGATTGCCATACATAAATATTGGGTTGTCCTTCCACCCCGGATTATAAGTGTTAGAATAGGGGTCATATTTCCTTTGCTGTCCAATGAAGCCAACAGCCGTGCACTCCTCGGGTGAGTCTTCTAACAAGGAGGGACATGCCTCAGTGGTATGATTCGACATAGAGCAGATTCCACACACACGATACACTCCAAAATTTGTAGTTTGCTGCCCTATAATATATGAAGAGAGTTGGGCAAGATGTTGATGGATAGCTGATGTGTTGTTAATCACCAAAATATAATTAACCTTACTAAAACTATAATATAGTGGTAGCAAGAGTCGAACCCAAAGGGATTGGATAAGAAAATCTAACAAATTCTAATCTAGATAAGTAAGCAAAGAAAATAAAATAGATAGATTTTCAGGATTAAACTAAAATCTAAATTAAACTAAATAAATAGCAAAAATTAAAGAAAGATAATAAATATAAAGAAAACTTCAGTTTAAAACAATCTTCACCCTTGGATTAGAGAAATCGATCATAGGCATCTAATAATTACATTATCTTTTGCATGCAATTGACGTAGATTAGCAATACTACAATGCTTCTCACTAATCCCTATCTTTCCTTAGTCCTAGTTTAATAAGTACTACAAAGCTTCCCTATTAAACCCTTTTCACCTAATCAATCTAGAAACTAGCATCATAGATTTAAAGAAGGTAAAAGCATGAAAACACTAGAAAGATCTTAGTCAATAATGAATAGTCTAGGAACTAGCACCATAGATTTAATTCACATCCAAATTCTCCATAGATAAGGAACTAAGATGTATGAGACCTTAATTCTATCTAATTTGCCACTTGCGATTAGAGTTACTTACAATTCCGGATAAATAACCCTAGATCTAGCAATCAATTAACATGTTCAATTAACTAGTTAGCCATCCTAGAGAAGAAAACATGCAATCATAAATCACTAAGTATAGAAGAATTTGGAATACATGAAAGATAAAGACATTAAGCACAAAATAGCCTTACAATCTTCTTCTCCGAGAATTTATAATTGCATTAAATTGAAAAATAAAATTAGAAGAACATAAAGAAAGAGTAAAAATAAAATTATTAAGATAAAGTCTCCCAAAGAAAGATGAGACTGGTCTCTAAAAGAAAAGTTGAGACATCTTATAAGTTGTGGCTAAGGCTCTTTGTATAGAGGAGTCAAAAGCCCTAAACTTAACTTGCAAGAAAGAAAACCTAATTCTAATAACATACTAACTAGGTTAAAGTGTTTACAAAGGAATTAACTAAGTATAAGAGATAATTTAATGGATTTGGATAATTGGGCTTCAATCTTGTGGAGAATAAGGCTTAAATAAAGCCTTTTCCAGCAGCTAGAAATCCTTCTTCAAGTAGGAGAAAATATAGCACAAGCCACATGTCATGCACATGCTTCATTAAAGGGTTTTCCTACTCCAATTAAGACTTCTCTTCAAGGGCTGATCCACATCTTTCTAGGACTTGGACCAACCTTAAATATCTTCAGTAATAGGTCTAGAATCATGGCCAAGCAAGCCAAGACGTGCTCAAGTCCATCTCTAACCCAAAATAGGAATTAATCTCGGATTTCCGCAGGGATTCTGGACCTCTCTGTATTTTGACCGTTTGACTGCCCAAACAAACTCTGATTTTTGCGATCTTTAGTATTATGGAAAGCTTAAGATGTCCTCTACAACTTTCATGAAGAACTCGAACTCAGAAAAGGACTTCAAAGATGTCAAATCGGGAAATCTTTACAAACTATCTGCACAGGAAAAATCTCAAATTTCCATATTTAAACACCTTTTATTCCAAAGCTTCCTTTTAGCTTCCTAAGACATAAAATCACTCAAAATAACTTATTTAGAGATAATAAACACTTAAATCATCAAAATATAAGCAAAAAAATATAAGAGAAATAAGTGCCTATCAATAGCAGCCAAGTGTTGCTGAAATGAAGTGTGCTCCACTTCGTTAACAGTCTTAGTTTGAGGCCTCACTCTTCGAGTGCCAAATTGCTGAGAATTTGTAGCCATAGTATGAATAAGTCTCCTTGCCTCAGTAGGAGTCTTGGCAAGAAGAGCTCCTCCACTAGCCACATCCAACCATTTTCTATTGAAATCCACAAGACCTTCATAAAAGTGCTGCATCAATTGTTGTTCATCAATTCGGTGGTAGGGGCAGCTGTCTAATAGCTTCTTGAAACGCTCCCAATACTCATAGAGAGACTCCCCATCTGATTGTTGAATACTAGTAATGTCCTTCCTTATGTTGCTAGTTTTTGCAGTTGGAAAGTGGTGCTCCAAGAATGCCTTTTGTAGCTCATCCCACGATGCAATTGAATCGAGTGCTAGAGAATAGAGCCAATTACTTGCTACTCCTTCCAAAGAGAAGGGAAATGCTCACAAAAGTATTTGCTCCTCTGTAATACTAGTCAGCTTTATGGTTGAGCACACCACTCGAAGCTTCCTCAAATGAGCATGGGGACATTCCCCTGCCAACCCATGAAATTTAGGAAGTAAATGTATCACCCCTGATTTTAGCTCGAATGGTGCAGCCAACTCTTGCAACCGAATACAAAGTGGTTGATGGTTAACGGTGGGAGCACCATATTCTTGCATGGTAAGCTCTCTTGTTGGTACAACTTGTTGAGCCATGTTTGATGATCCTTGATCAGAAAATCTGCTTTCAATGACAATAGGTTTTAGAGATAAGTCTTGAAATTCAGATTGAAGATAATTTTCAGAATGTATAGATGAACTTTTGACTTGTTCAACAAAATTTCTGATATTTCTAAGCTTAACTATGGTATCGCAATCTAGCATGCAAATGTTCACAAGCAAATTAGGCACAAACAAAATTCTAACAATTATTTTGAACAAAATGTGAGCCAAACAACAATACGATAGCAACAAAATCAACTTGAACCTTAGCCAAACAGTAAGATATTCACAAGAATTTGATTAAACACAACTATCAACAACTAGTGCCAACTTATACATAAAATCAAACACTAAAAGAACAGAATTTAAAAGACAAATAAAGAGCCAAACAGAATCACAAAAAGAACAGAAAATAGCATATCGCAGCAAAAGTGAAGAGAGTCTGGTTAGCCTTGCTCCCCGGTAATGGTGCCAAATTTTTGGTAGGCACTTGTCGAGATGCTCCAAAAGTAATAACTGAACGTTTAAAGATTTGTAGCTTAGTAGTTCAGGTCAATCCACAGGGAGCTTGATACTACAATCTTCTCTTCACTAATGTCACAACCAAACACCTTAAAACAAGACAAAAATCTCAAAACAGTGATTAGATCAACAAGTCAACTAAACTGAAAGTTGTAAATTGAAGAGATTGGTTTGCAATATTGAGTTTAACAAAAGATTTAATCGATTGACAATAATTAAAAAGCAATTAACAAAGATTTCAGATTAAAGAAACTCCAATCTAGCAAGTGTTGTAATCAACTTCAACTAATGGATCTTTGATCCTTGATCTCCAATCTAATCATCCAATCCCATTATAGTTAACGTAGCCTAAGGTACTTGTTGCGCGTCGTATCACAACAAAATTTACCTTACTAATCTACTATGTAGTAGGGTAAGCAAGGATCGATCCCACGAGGAAGGGCTATTCTATTTCACACTACTTTCTAAGCATACATCAAACTAAACAATAAATTAAAGAGGAGTTTTATATTGGTGTTGGAAATAATATGTGAGGATTTATCAAGAATGACAATAATAATGCAATACATGGTAAAACAAAGCCTCCAATCTATTATATGATCAACCTTTTAACTTGACACTTGATCATTGATTCACAAATCAAACATTCTCCTCATCAATTGGTTAACCCCATGGATTTGAAACCAGCTTCAAATTCATGGACCTTTCCTAATATTGATTAACCTTGAATCTAGGTTCACTTTTAATCCTTCCTCTTATGGCTAACTTGAATCCTAGCAATCCAAATTCAAGCCTAGAGGAGCAATAAGCTATGGAAAGATAAAAGCTAACAACAATCAATAATAAACCCAGCATTCATTATTCCAATTGCATCTTCAAATCTCTTTGGATGTAAAAACATCCTCTTGTTACTCAAATTCTAAGAAATCACCAAACTCTAGCATTGGAGTTCAAAGATTAGCATGCTAATGAGCTACTCAATCAATTATTTGCAACTAATTAACTCAGCAATCCAAAAGACAAGATAATAAATATGATAATCATCTTTAAAGCTCAAGAGATAAAAGAACAATCAATGAACAAGAAAGCATTAAGAACAAGAATCTCACAAATGTAGAAAAAAGTGATTGAATCTTATAATAGATTGGAGTTATAGAGTTTTGCTTAAACGAAAATTGCAAGAAGTTCAAAACCCAGCAAAAAGACACCCATAAGAACTGAACTAACCCTTCTATTTAGCTGCCTCTTTTCCCTTTTGGCTCTCTGCCTCCAATCTGCCAGCCCACAGCCCACTCCTCCTCAATAATTCCTTCCAGATGAAATAAGGAATCCTAAGAATAAAATAAACTAAAGTAGAGGCCATTAAGGAAAAGAGGGAGACAAGTTTGAGGAAAATGGGGATTTAGTTATGGCTTTTCTCCACTGAATCCCCGGAATGTGTTTTTCAAGAGTTTGATAGTGGAATGACAGCATTTAAGTGGGTCTGTCGATATTTTAACTTTGTTAGCCGTCGACGTCTAAGTGTCTGCCCGTCGACGTCTATGCTTGTTTTTTTCATATTTTTCGCAACTCGATCGATCCGTCGACGTCTAAAGATGTGCACGTCGACGTCTAAGTGTTCAGCCTTTAAGTATTCGAAGTCAGAAACTTCTAGTCGTCGACATCTAATGTCTAGCCGTCGACGTCTGGCATGATGAACTCCCTGGAAATGTTGGCCGTGGACATCCAACTTCAATCCGTGGACGGTTGCTTTGAATTTCAGAATCATGGTTATCGAGTAGCTTGTCCGTCGACGTCTAATGAGTTGGCCGTCGACGTCTATGCAGGTGCAGGTGATCCCGTGTCCATTACTCGAGCAGCCGTCGATGTCTAATGAGTTACCCGTCGACGGCTCTGCATGTTGATTCAATTAATCATGGAAATTGTCCCTTTTTAGTTCAAACTTCATTTTCCCTTTTAAGTACACCTACAAAGCAAAATTCAGCTAACTTAGGCCTCCCAGTATAAAAGTAGGAGAAAGATGAGTGATCTTAAATCCCAAATTAAGCAATAAAAAGGAGTTTAACAGTACTCCAGTTTCGCCTAGGCCCAATCACTCCTTAATCATTGAGATTAGCAAGCTCGGTCACTCAATCTAACTCTTCTTCCCTCGTAATCAACCTATTCCTTAGCAGCTAAAAGTTTAAATTACAAGAGAGCATTACAATCTAGAGCAATATTAGCTAACTAGAGCCATGTGAGCTCAGTGCATCTCCATGAAACTCTCCCCTTCAATTTCCCCAAATCTAATCTAAGATTTGGTTGCTACTCGGTTCCAAGCAAAATCTACAATTACGGATAGCAAATTACCTAGAATAGCTAGTGAATTGAATAAATCCAAGCAATGTGGCCATCATTGCATCAAGAATCCCCAAAATCACTTAATCTCTAACACTTCCAAGATTAATAAGCTCAGGAAATTGAAGAGTACAATAGAATTTGAAGCTTTAAGTTCAAGATCTTACCATTAATTGAAGAGGAATTACAATTACAAGCTACATTGGATTAGAAATACTTAGCCACTCATGGAAGATGAAGAAACCTTCATGAAAGTTGAGAGAATTCTTGAATCTTCAGAGAACTAAGTTCTTACAAGAGAGAAAATGAATTTTTCGTGCTTTTCTCATATCTGAAAGTTACAATTCAAATTCCAAAAGCTCACTTTTATAGTCTAGCTAAAAATATGTAAAAGTTCTAATATATCCTTTCCTAAATCATGATTACAAAGTTAAGTGAGGGTAAATGTGTCTTTTCCAGCTCTTTAGCCAAGCTAATTGGCAAGTAGAACGATTTTCGGGGTTTTAAACGAGTCAAATTCAAGTTTGAATTTTCTGTTGCAACTGATCTCGCAAAAATTGCACTTAACTATACCACGTCAGAACTCGGCCAATGAAAGGCTCTCGCGTAGCCTCTAAATGGCTAGGTTTCTCTGCTTCCTGACTTTTGAACTTGTGAACAGCCATTGAGAGGCTCTCTCTTAGCCTCTAAGTGGCTCGAACTTTCTTCTTTGTTTTAATCCCAAATTGGACTATTTTAACATGTATTTGCATTTTCTCCATTATTTCACCTACAATTACAAAACACCTCAATTAGTGATTAATTAAAGTACTTAGGTGTCTATTTTATCCAAATTATAATGCAAATACATGAACATTTTAAGCTCTACATCCTCCGGCACTGGGATGGCTCACTCCCGGGCAGAAATGAGCCAATTCGAGGGAATTCTCCATATTTGACTGAGTCCCGTGCGGGATTGGGTGAGTCCCGTGCGGGATTGGGTGAGTGCCAAGCGGGATTGGGTGAGTCCCGCGCGGGGGACTTGCCCGTGTTTGGAGGCCAAGGCTCGGCCTCTAACCATTTTCAGCTCGGTTTAAGCTTGATCTCCCACCAATTCGCACCAAAATTGAAACACAAGTAGTTTAACACCTAAACTAAGCAATCACAGCTTCAAGAACTAAATTAAACAGCTAATCATGCTTGAATTTCGGATCAAAACTCAAAAGGGTCTAAGTGTTCTTGAGCAAAACGAAATTTAATCTTCAATTCATCATTTCTCTCAGCTCACTCAATGAAATCAAGCATATAAACTATCAAATTAAAGCTTGATGAGTGTAGAACAACATACCAAAAGCTCAGGCAATTCCTACAGTTGAATTAAAAGATATGAGCTGAAGAACAAACTATCGCCGAATTGACAGTTTTGGATATTTGAAGAAATTTTTGAAGAATTTGATGTTTTGATCTTCTTGGGAGTAAGAGAAGTTGATGATGATGATTAAAAAAGAGTTTGAAGAGGGATTGAAGTGTTGAATTTGAAAGGATTTGAAGAAGGCTCGGAGAAAATGAAGAACAAGGGAAAAGGAAGCAAAATGGGGGTCTCGGGCAATCAAGACCCCTTTATAATTAACGGGTCCGGTGTCGGACCCGACCAGGTCTGGCACAGGAGTCAACTAAAAATCAGTTGACTTCAGTCAACTCAGCCCCAAACTCCTCAGTTTTCTTGCCCAAGTGGGCCCCACCGACTCTGGTCTATATATTAGGGTTTTTAAGCTTGTAATTGAGCTAAAAGATCAAAATTTCTAAGGGAAGTCCAATTGAATTCCTTTGGCCACACAACTATATACAAATCTACAACTTGACACGTGCAGACTAGGTCCGGGCGTGTCAACTTTCCCCCTTACAAAAATTTCATCCCCGAAATTAAATTACATTAACCCTCAAATAGGTGGGGAAAGTCACGTCTCATATCGCTCTCGGGCTCCCAAGTTTGCTCGTAGATTTACGAGCTCTTTCGTAAACTCGTACGAAAGGAACCGATTTGTTCCTTAGGGATCAAGTCTCTCGATCCAATATGGCTACAGGTCAAACCTTGAAGCTCAAGCTTTTCTAAAGCTTCACTGGTGAAGTCTAAAGAACATGCGATGGATCAGGTGCATATTTCCGAAGCATAGATACATGAAAGATGTCATGTATCCTTGCCATGTCGAGTGGTAACTCCAAGTGATACGCCACTGGTCCAATCCGTTCAGTAATAAGGAATGGACCAATGTACCTCGGGTTCAGCTTTCCCACCTTATGGAATCTGATAACACCTTTCCAAGGAGAGACTTTCAAGAAAACTTGATCTCCCACTTGGAACTCTAAAGGCGTCTTTCTCCGTTGTGCATACTTTCGATCTCAATCCTGGGCTGCCTTAAGTCGTGCTCGGATGAATTTCACCTTCCTAGTGGTGAGTTTAATCTCTGCCTTGTCAAATATTCGGTTCTCGCCCACTTCATCCCAGTACAATAGGGTTCTACACTTCTTTCTATACAGGGCTTCGTACAGAGCCATACCAATACTAGATTGGTAGCTGTTGTTGTAGGCAGACTCCACTGACGCTAGGTATGTGTCCTATCCACCGGTAAACTCAAGCGCACATGCTTGTAGCATGTCTTCCAATATTTGAATGATGTGCTCTGACTGGCCGTCGGTCTGTGGATGGAAAGCGGTACTGAAACGGTGTTAAGTTCCCATCGCTTGCTGAAAGTTGCTTCAGAATTGTGAAGTAAACCTCGGATCTCTATCCCAAACTATGGAAGCCGGGACTCCATGAAGTCTAACTACTTCATTTATATAAAGTTGTGTGAACTAGTTCACGCTCCATCTCATGCTTATTGGGAAAAAATGTGCTGACTTGGTGAGTCATTCCACAATCACCCATACAACATCAATTCCACGTTTAACGCACGAAAAACCAATCACGAAGTCCATGGTGATGTGTTCCCATTTCCATTCGGGAATCTGAAGAGGCTGAAGTGTCTCGAAAGGTTTTCGACGTTTTGCTTTCACTTGCTGACACGTTAGACATCTAGCCACGAATTCAGTAACTTCTCTTTTCATTCCAGGCCACCAATAATGATCTTTAATGGTTCGATGCATTTTGGTGCTACCTGGGTGCATGGCAAATGGAGAAGAATGGGCTTGCTGAAGAATGGTGCCTTTAAGGTCAAGGTCGTGCAGCACGCAAATTTGATTTCGGAATAATAGAACTCCATCACTTCAAACTGAAAACTCTGATGGTTCGGCCAACTGCAACTTCTGAAGCTCTTGTTGCAACCTCAGATCAGAAGTCTAGAGATCGCGAATCCGATCATCTAGCACTGCTCTAGCTAGAATTTGGG
This sequence comes from Microcos paniculata, assembly GCA_030664755.1. Taxonomy (NCBI): domain Eukaryota; kingdom Viridiplantae; phylum Streptophyta; class Magnoliopsida; order Malvales; family Malvaceae; genus Microcos; species Microcos paniculata. Next base: position 11,784,598 of record CP131463.1, read on the forward strand.
CAATCAGTGCACCATCGTGGTAATCATAGGCCAATCTAGTTCCGGTTGACCTAAGCTCCACCAACTCTGGCAAGTGGATATCTCTGACTGTGGCCAACGAAGTAACTACATTCCGGCTTAAGGCATCAGCAACTATGCTCGCCTTGCCGGGATGATAGTCGATTACTAGATCATAATCCTTGATAAGATCTAGCCATAGCCTTTGCCTCATGTTCAGATCACACTGACTCATAAAGTGCTTGAGGCTCTTGTGATCGGTGTAGATGTGACAAGTTTCACCATATAAATAATGGCACCAAATCTTTAAGGCGAAGACTATGGCTGCAAGCTCCAAGTCATGTACTGGATACTTAACCTCGTTCAGTTTCAATTGACGAGAAGCGTAGGTAATTACCTTCTCATCTTGCATCAAAACGCATCCAAGTCCATCATACGAAGCATCAGTATACACTGTGAATTCCTTGCCGTTCACTGGTAAGGCAAGTACTGGTGCTGTCGTCAACTTGTCCTTCAGCTTCTGAAAACTTTCTTCGCATTCATCTAACCAAAGAAATTTGGTATCCTTGTAAGTTAGTTTAGTTAAGGGTGTAGCAATCACGGAGAATTTGTCCACGAATCTCCGATAGTATCTAGCTAGTTCCAAGAAGCTTCGAATCTCTGTGGCATTCGTGGGACATTTCCAATTGGTTATTGCCTCAATCTTGCTAGAATCCATGAATATACCATCCTTAGACACAACGTGCCCAAGGAATCCAACTTGCTACAACCAAAACTGACACTTGGAGAGCTTGGCATATAACTGGTGCTCTCGAAGAGTTTGCAGCACAATGCGAAGATGGTTGGCGTGCTCTCGCCAGTTTCTTGAATAAACCAATATGTCATCAATGAAGATGATGACAAATCAATCTAGAAACAGATGGAATATACGATTCATCAGGTCCATGAATGCCGTTAGAATGTTGTAAGTCCAAATGACATCACACAGAACTTGTAATGTCCGTATTTGGTACGAAAGGTAGACTTGTAGATATCTTCCTATCGTATCTTCAACTGATGATAGCTTGACCGTAAGTCAATCTTGGAGAATACTCCGGCACCTCGAAGCTGATCAAATAGGTCATCAATGCGAGGCAAGGGATATCTGTTCTTCACGGTCACGGCATTCAACTTGCAATAGTCGATGCAGAGTCGCATTAAACCATTTTTCTTCTTTACAAACAATATTGGAGCTCCCCAAGGTGAAGTACTCAACCGAATAAATCCTTTATCCAATAATTCAACGAGTTGTTTCTTCAACTCAACAAGTTTAGTGGTCGTCATATGGTATGGAGCCATGGAAATTGGATCCATACCGGGATAGACTTTAGTGGGAAAGTCAAAGTCTCTCTCTGGCGACAAACCAGGTAATTCATCAGGGAAGACGTCCGGAAACTCGTTAACTACCAGAATATCTTTAATGTTAGGCTCTTCCATTGAATTGTCTACTACATGAGCTAACACGGCTTTGCACCCTTTAAGTAGTAGCTTACTTGCTTTAATGGCAGATATGACATTTGGTGTGCCTCTGCGCTCGCTATAGAAGTCGATCATGCTGCCGTCAGGTCGTGGAATCCTCACCAAATGGTGCTCGCAGTAGATCTAAGCACGATGTCTCCTAAGCCAATCCATTCCCAAGATAACATCAAAGTCGGACATTTGTAATGGAATCAAGTCTACTTCGAATACAAGGTTTTCCAACTTCACTGCACATTTTCTGTACACCGTATTCCAAACCATTCTCTCACGAAGAGTGTATTCACCAATAACCCGTACCGCAAGGGCGATAACGGCCTATCCGCATGCACAGCGAACTTGGTATTTACATAGGACAAAGTAGCTCTAGTGTCCATAATCACAAACGCCGGTTGATCAAAAATAACTATCACGCCTAATGTCCAAAAATTTTCTAAAGTGGTTACTTTCGCTCTACAATCAGCTACGAACGCGATGATATCTTTACTCGTAAAAAATAACTATCCATGAATATTTAAATATATACTTACCGGTGACTATACTCCTCTTGTGACATGGCATAGACCTGGGTCTGCTGCTTCTGCTGTGGGGGTCATCTCGGAGGTACAGAACTGCTACCAGCACCAAAATGCTACTGAGAAGAAGAGGGGGCAGCGTAGGAGCATCATGCCGGTTGGAAAGGATGGAAACCTCCATAACTGCTCGATTCTGCTGGAGGTGACCAAAACTCTGTCTGGAAGGTGCAGATGAGGTAGATGGACACGCACACGCCATGTGGCCCATACCACTGCACTGATAACATCGTGGTCTAGCCCTACACTGGCCAGAATGGATACGCCTACAGTTTGGACACCGTGGTCCAGACTCTCCTCTCTTCTTCCCGAACCTTCCTCTAATCATGGTTCCAAAACCAAACTTCCCCTTTCCTCGACCACCAGAGTGAGGTGGTGGCGGAGGAAGTGACGTTTGTGGTGTTGGGGACTCAACTGAACTACCTCTAGATACCCCACTGTAGGAAGCCCTGAGACTATCTCGACACCAGATCTATCAATACATCATAAGATCACTGATCGCTCGCACTCGATCCTCCTGGCCGCCGTTAAGCAATCATAGTCTCAGTCGACAAGGCACTCTGTCGATACTGCTAAAAAATGGCTCCGGGAGTAGGCGTCATGAATTGTACAATCTCCCACCAAAAGCAGTTGACGAACTGGAGACAAAGGGCCTCCTCGGTGATGGATGGAAGATGATGTGACAGTCTCTGTAGCTCCGTCTCATATTGCTCAACAGACATAACACCTTGCTGTAGTCGGAGGAACTTGCTGTATCTTCTCATCGCCATTTCCTCCGATAAGAACCTCGATCGAAACTCAGTAACGAACATCTCCCATGTCATTGGTTTAGTAGCTCTGCTCTCGAGATTGGTCCACCAACTGAGCAGTCGTCCCTGAAGGAATCTTGTGACTATGCTTACTCACTCTTTAGAAGTCATACCTAGGCCCTCCATATTCTTAGTAACAAAATGCAGCCAATCCCAAGTTGCGTCTGCAGAAGTGCCGGAGAGCTTTAGCGTGTCTAGTCCCTTCATGATGCGAAAAAACCTCACCAATTAGGTATCTGAAGCTATGGCACCCCTAGAAGTGCTCGTTGTACCGCCCGGCTAATAGTGCGACGGTGTCGATGTTGGCATCGGCTGCGACGGATGAACAGGTGGTGCCGTGTTGGCAGGTGGATAAACACCAGTGGCCATTTGTGACGAAAAGAATCTACTGGCCGAACTGTCAAACATCCGCTCTAGACTAGCGGTTGTTTACTGTACCGACGTGGCAGTCACTGGAGGTGGGGGAGGTGGAATCTCAGTATGAAAACCTTGATGCTGGGTCTCATCTACAGGTGGAATGGGTGGAATAGGCTCGTCCGGGATCGCTATGGTCTTCGGATCTACACTAGGCTGTGCCTCAGGCTGTCTACGTGGCCGACCTCTCCTCCTAGGTACTGTAATAGGTACAGAAGTATCGGGGATATTCTTTCTTCTAGGTGGCATGGTGTAAAACTACATAAGATCTAAGTCAGTAGACTTAAATATCTCTATACTAACCGTACCCCAAATCTCTAACCCAAAAATTAGAAATAGCAAAACAATGTGAACTCCTCAGCTCGGTATAATATAATAATACGTATATTTTTAAAATTTACTCTGATACCAATCAAATTGTCACGCCCTAACCCGCGGGCCTGGTCACATGACAACCGCAGTATCACCTTGAGACACATGTCTCGAAAGGCTGGCTATCCAAGATGGTACAAGGCATAAATAAAGGGTATACTAGCAATATATAAAAACATAAAAGAAATAATGTAGAAAATATTATTAAAATATTTATATAGTATAAGTGGCACGTTTTACGGTACAAATATGCAGCGGAAAGAAGTAATAATATAACAACGTGCACTACTATTCTGATCCAAGATTCACAAGAGGGACTAGGTGGAACCTACAAAATCATGTCCACAGGTGATATACCAGGATCACTATCTACTGGGACACCCGTCGTCCGTAGCCTGATGACCTGACAACAAAAGGTGAATGGTGTGAGTACAAATATATATGCACCCAGTGAGGGACCCGGTTATATTGACCGATCACCTCAGGCTGGGGATATGAAATAATCCAAAACTCATTTATTAAACCATTTAGTAAAATCATATGAAATCCCACACCAAAACAAATAACATATATCATAAATGGGCTGGCATTCGAAATTGTCCTAAAGGTACACACGTGCACTTGGGTGCCCCGCTGGACCGTCAAGGGCTAACTCATATCTCAAATCCTTTTTTTATATACTCTAGCCCGTTCCCTTGACGTTTGCCTTCGCTGTGGTGGAACACAGCTACCTCGAGCCCTGGCGAGTTTCCCTACGCGCCTCTCCCAGGGTCTCCGCTCACTGTGCCCCTTAACAGGTGGTCCATGGCTGCGTTCCATGCATGCTCTCAACTCGGTCCACACTCCCACATATTGGAGCACCGAGGAACCCACACGATCACTCATCTCCTAGGGGTGTCATATCATCAATAATCATAATAATAACAATTCATATAATCTTTTGAATACCCCACCCTTAAATCCTTTTCTAAACTCGTGTGTGATGGTGGACAATTCATGCCCCAAAACATTATAAACATTTAATAAAGGCCATTTATAAAGCAAGTAGAAAACTGGTTGACCTTTAATGGTCAACCATTATAATCCAAGCCACTCACAAGTAAAGGAGGTTCATATATTCTAAATATACCCCTCGAATGCCCTAACTCAAATGCTACCGGTCCGATCTCGTACAATCACGTACCTAAATAATCAAATTAAAATCTAACTTGATTAATAAAGCATTCAACTAACAATTAAACAACACAACAAAACCCAATTAGGGTTCCTAGGGCCTAGGAACTAAATTAGACAAGTCCGGAAGTCAATTAAAGTCAATTAGGGTCTAGGTTTGCAAAATTACCAAATTGTCCCCAGCTACAATGTCCTCCGGCGCTGGGATGGCTCACTCTCAGGCGGAAATGAGCCAATTCGTGGAATTCCCTAAATTTGGCTGAGTCCCGCGTGGGATTGGGTGACTCCCGTGCGGGACTTGCCCCTGTTTGGAGGCCGAGGCTCGACCTCCAACAATTTTCAACTCGATTTGAGCTTGATCTCCCACCAATTCGCACCAAAATTGAAACACAAGAAGTTTAACACCTAAACTAAGGAATCGCAAGAACTAAATTAAACAGCTAATCATGCTTGAATTTCGGATCAAAACTCAAAGGGGTCTAATTGTTCTTGAGCAAAACGAAATTCAATCTTCAATTCATCATTTCTTTCAGCTCACTCAATGAAATCAAGCATATAAACTATCAAATTAAAGCTTGATGAGTCTAGAACAACATATAAAAGCTCAGGCAATTCCTATGGTTGAATTAAAAGATGAGCTAAAGAACAAACTGTCGTCGAATTGATAGTTTTGGAGATTTGAAGAAATCCTTAAAGAATTTGATGTTTTGATCTTCTTGGGAGCAAGAGAAGTTGATGATGATGACTAGAAGAGAGTTTGAAGAGGGATTGAAGTGTTGAATTTGAAAGGATTTGAAGAGGGCTCGGGAGAAAATGAAGAACAAGGGAAAAGGAAGAAAAATGGGGCCCGAGACCCCTTTATAATTAACGGGTCGGGTCCGATGCTGGAGTCAACTAAAAATTAGTTGACTTCTGTCAACTCAGCCCCAAACTCCTCGATTTTTATGCCCAAGTGGCCCCCACCGACTCCGGTCTATATATTACTGTTTTTAAGCTCGGAATTGAGCTAAAAGAAGTTCAAAATATCTAAGAGAAGTCCAATTTCATTCCTTTGGCCACACAACTATATACAAATCTATAACTTGACACGTGCAGATTAGGTCCGGGCGTGTCTAAAAAGGTCAAAGTCAGTTTTATCTTGGATAATAAATATCCAAGTTTAGCATGTTTTTCTATTCTGTTTATAGAATTTAGTCAATTTTCTTCAACTGAAAAATTAAAAATAATGATTTGTTGCTAAACCCTATAATATCTTGGATAAATTTAGTTACCACCACAATGCAAGAAAAGGCTCATGCTTCACTGTACTATGGTGTTTGGTTTTGGTGATGTTACATCACTTGTAGACATAAGATTACCACCACATTACCTAGTAATGTGATTACCAGGTAATGTGTGCATTTTGTGTTTGGTTGGAGAGATAGGCATCTTAGATTACCATATTTGGTTGGTTTGAGAATGTGACATACAGGAATGACTATTTTACTAGTTTACCCTCACTTATATAAAAAGCTTTCAAAAATTGTATTCTAACTAAATTAATACTTTAAGGTGTTATATAAATTCAATATCAAAAAGTAAACATTAACAAAATAAAAAAAATCAAATAATCAACATTAAAATAATAACTTATTAAATAGGATTTGTTATTGACAAATATATAAAGATACAAAAGAACTAAAATTCTTCCATTAAAACAGATAATTGTTTTTGGTTTGAACATAAATATTATTTTGGCCTACTAGTATTTTCGATATTTTGATATTAACATAAGGGTAGCATGGATCAAAAATAAAATGAGTGAGGGTAAAATGGAGAGGTTGGAGCTAAAAGGGTAGGACATGTAACAATACCTAAGGATGGGGTGGTATTCACATTCCCACCCACATTACCACCTCAGTGATAATCACATGTCCTCTGACACTATTGTTAGAGAAACCAAACGAGGACATGTAACTTGACATGGTGCACATTCCCACAGTGAATGTAAGATAGCCCCAACCAAACGCCCCCTAACTGTCGAGCATTATTTTGCTTCTTCCAGATTATTCGTTTTTACATATAGCTACTTGCTAATGTTCCTTACAATTTCATTCTCTAAAATACATTATTATAAAATTTTTACGAAATCATACAAAAAAATATTTTTTTGTTATATGAAAATATTAAAGTCGGCATTTTCTTGAATAAAAAAAATAAATTCAACCAAGTTCAAGAAATGAAAGCTTAAAGGATGACGTCAAGACGATCAAAAGAATAAATTTCCCGTATTCCCCCAACTAAGTATCTAGGATAAGTACGGGTCGAATCCCATAGAGAACTAGAGTTAAGTACTTTCCAAAAGACATAATTAACAAAAAAAAACAAATAAAGTAAAGGGGGATTTAAAGATAATATAACACTAAACTAACATTAAAACTAAAGCTAGACTAAAGCAAGTAAAATAAACATGGACAGAGAACAAAGAAATAGCCAAGTGGTCTTCCAATAAGAGATTAATCTAACTCCTAACTTGCCAATGTAGATCCTAGGTTCACAAAAGCATACAAATCATTTGTTGAATCATCAGCGTAGGCTAAGAGTACTATCGCTTCCCCTTAACCCCTATCTATCCTTAATCCTAGACTAACCCGGTGCCTATCGCTTCCCAAGAAAGTCCCTTCTATCTAACAATAACTCGTATCCTTCGCGGCTCGGATTTAAGAGTAGACAGAGCAGTGAACATAGATAGATTTTAGCCAACAACAATTAACAATCATACTTCACGCAGATCATTTAAACTGTATCATTAGATCTCTTGGATGGGTCCTAGTCCAACCAATTGCTACCAATAATCTAAATTACTTACTAAAGATTCAGCAATATAGATTTAGCAAGCAATAACATAATCATCAAGATAAGTGGCCAGAAAATCTAGCTAATCATGCCAAGCAATCAATAAGCATAGAAATCTAACAAATACCCAACAAATAGATTTGTTAATTAATAACAAGAACCTCACTACAAAGAGTTAAGAGATAAATTGAATCCCAAATTGGAATATTAAAGATCTACCCACTCATTAATTGAGGGGAGATCGTAATTAACTAAAAGGAAAGATTAAAGTAAAGAAAAACAAGTGTTTAGATTGAAGGAGAAAATAAGACTTGAGAGAAAATTCTCTCTACTTTTCTGCCGAATTCTCTGTTTCTCGTCTAATGAATTCTATGAATATGTCCGTACTTCAGAGAAAAGTACAATATTTATATAGCTAGATTACATAATTGCCCCCTTAACCTAATTGCTGACCAAAGGGACAAAGGGCACTAAAGGAACTTCCTGGAGCGGCGCCATTAGGAAGTTGAACGGTGCCGTTAGGGTGCGGAAATGAAACGCCAAGTGAAAGAAATGGAACGGCGCCACTAGGGAAGTGGAACGGCGCCGTTAGGGTCTTCTCATTCTACACTCTTGCTGACTTCTTCACTTCTCCAATTTGCCAACTCTGAAGTGTAATGGCGCCACTATGGGACATGGAATGGCGCCGTTAGCTTCCTTTGGTGTAGTGAAATGCATGGCTTAGCAATGTTGGAGTGTAATGGCACCATTAGGGAGTGGAATGGCGCCATTAGCTTGGTCTCTATCTTCATATGTGCGGATTTGGGCAAAGCTGAAGTGGAATGGCGCCATTATGAAGTGGAATGGCGCCATTATGAAGTGGAATGGCGCCATTAGCTTGTTTTCGCACCTGGTTTGGAATGTCTCGGTATAATGAGCATTTGGAGGGTCAAACGGACTCCGATTGGGGCGTTCTTGGGCATTCTGGAAAGCTTAGGATGTCCTCTACAACTTTGGTGATATCACAACTACGAATGAAGCCTTTAAGGTGGTGAAATTCAGCCATCTTTCAGGTGTCGGCAATCTGCCTGCACCTTCACTTTACATTTCAATCCCGTTTCTTTCCTTTGCTTCCAATTTGACTCTTTTCATCTTCAAATGCTCATTTATCCACTCAAAGCTCATTTAGAACCTATAAATACAAAACCATGCTTATATGAGTGGAATTAAAGTAAGATAGACACAATAATTATAAGAAATAAGCACATAAAGTAAGTATAATATTGTGTCTATCAAAGGACAAGAAGTTGTCATTAAAGTTATACCTAAAGCAAAGGTTTCTTTTGAATTTCTGTTGTTTTAATTTTTTGTTGGAAATTTCCCTGTTTTTGTTTATTAATTTGGTTGAAAGCTTTTGATGTTGAAGATTTTTTGTTGGAAATTTCCCCATTTTTGTTTATTAATTTGGTTGAAAGCTTTTGATGTTGAAGACAAGAGATCGGGTAATTTGTATATGGATTCAATTATTTTACATAGTCGAATGTTAAAATGAATTTACATATTAAATTTACTGAATATTTTAAAGAGAATATTGATCGATCATAAATCAAACTTAAATGAGTATACTCACTGAGTTCATCATTTCGAACGAATTATATAATTGTTAATACTTAAGAATTTCGATAAATGTATTGAGTAGCAACTATTGTTTTTATGCCTTGTACTGAAATCTCTTGGTAGTTGCTTTATGTTTTTCTCATAGTTGATATTTTTTTTCTTGGTCATAGATGACCACAACAATTGCCATTAAGAATGTTAGAAGAGAGGTAAAGATATAACGTTCAAGAATCATGTTAATGCATACGAAAGGTGCTAAAAATTACAAGTTCAAGACAGTGCTTAGTGATATTTCTCTTAGGATGCATCATAGAGATGCTAACATTAGTTAGTACACTTTTCTTGTGACCACCATAATTTTATTTTCAAAGTCAATATTTTCTTGGATAAGAAATTTTTATTTAAGAGGGTTAAGCCTACAATTCTTAAGCAAACTTTTTATGTAATGAGAAAATACAATTCTTAAGCAAACTTTTTATGTGATGAGAAAATGCGTCTGTCAATGAATTGTCTAAGATTCTAGCCTATTCCAAGTTTTATAACAGTGGGAAAAGCCTTTCTATTTGTCACAAAGTAACAAAAAGACGCTGAAGTATATTTATTGTTTTGACATTTGCACATGAAAATTTGTTTCCAATTTTATCTTTTTTATATCTTTATTTCTTTTACAATTTATGTAAAGAAATTGTTTAAATACATTATTATTATCAAGTAAAAATAATTTTTGATGTCATATATTGATTTCATATTAATAATTTAGAATGTTAAATGAAAATACTATACATTATCCTTATCCTTTAAGGTCAAACATTCCTATTTTACCAAATTAATGTCCAATAATTTTATTACATGTGGCATAGGTAACATGTGGTATGCATTTTTGTACACACATGGAGCCAGATGTCAGCTAACAAATGATTTAGGTTAAGTCATCTAACTTACGTAACAATGTTAAAAATTGGACTAAATTAACATACAAACGGTGTTAAAAAAATTGGACTAAATTAACATACAGAATGATAATAGAGGTATCATTTTTGACCTTTTAATAGTGCAGGTTTTACAAAGTGCAGAGGCCAACTGGGACATTAACCCTACACTTTATGAACAACTGCAATTTTAATTAACAAATTTTCAATTCAACTATTTCCTAAACCCCAAGGCATAACCCGGGCCTTTACCTAGTTTTTCTAAAAACCAAAGCACCAAGCACCCATTTTAATTCGCCGTAGATTCTAAGTTCACAAACTGTTAATTGCCAATTGCCAATTGCCAAGACAAAGGAAAGATAGCTACCAGTTGAGTGTATATAGCAATGCGCATATATTGGTTACCAAGACAATAAGACCAACGTTCACACAAGGTAGTAACAGTTATCCAGACGCAGAAGGAAAAAGATCTACCATGCTTATAATTTTAATGGTTTCAAACCAAGGGATGCTCGCAGCCTGTTGGCTTCAGCAATCTCAGGATCTGGGTGGTCAGTTCCATCATCCTTCTTTTCCTTCTTTTCCTTCTTCTTCTTTGTCTCTTCCCGAGCACCACCATCCTCTGGTTCATGCCTTCTAGGACTAACACTGCCTCGAGCATGTCTCTTGCGATCCCTACTCCTACTACGGCTTCTTGAACGACTCCTTCGTCTGCCACGATCCCTATCACGCTTTTCACGCTCCCTACCTTCCCTGTCTCTATCTCGCTCCCTCTCACGACCATACTCCTTTTCCTCTCTCAGGCGATAACGATCCCTATCCCTGTCTCTGTCCCTTTCTCTATCCCTGTCTCTGTCACGGCCACGTCCCCGCTCTCTATCATAGTCTCTATCTCTGTCATAATCCCTATCCCTATAAAAAGAAAAAGGGACAAGGTAGACCATGTAACCTTAATTTCCTACAAACTTATTTGATGAACGAACACCATGCTTGACACATGCTTCACTGTTTCCAATTTCAGATGGAAGAACGAAAAAGAAAAATCAACCATAAATACACCACAACAGATTGTGCAAACTCATCATACTTTTTTGGGTCAGAACTCGTCATACTTTGATGCAAAGCCAGAATAAGCTTCATCAAAGGTTGCAATTAGAAGTGTCGAAACATCCAAAACTCTGAAGTGCCATGTTAGTCACAAATAATCTCTAGGAAACATATCTAGGCCCTTGGGATTCAGTCTCTCAATGTAGTTCATTAATAGACTATAAATTACCTTGTAAATACAGCCAAAATTTCAAATCCAAAGTAGAAGAAAAAGTTAAAGAGAATATCATGAGGTTAAAAACTGAATCTAATGCTAAATTGTCTGATCCATCATACTTCTCGCTGCACGCTGTCAGTGCAGAGAAACCTGGCAAGACCATAAGAATTTTTCTATAGGAAGCATTTTCATCCATCCATGGCTTTAAATGCCATGAGGGAAAAGGGAAAATTGGAACACTTATGCCTATGTAAATAGGGAACAAAGCAAACCAACAGCTTCCACTAACATCAACAAAAAGTAAATCCCTTGCAATAAAATGGTTACGTAGGGAGGAAGCTTGTCATTTGCAAGCTAACAAATTTATTGTAGCTACATAATGATAGATAGATAGGAAAAAGGCAGGGAAAAATTAAGTCTGCAGGTCCAATGATGCATGCTTATGTTCATATTGTGCATCAAACACAGATGCTATCATTATGCTTTATTGATTTATCCAAGAAGATTTCACAATATAGCAATGTAACACAAAATTAATTACCATTACTTTTGTCAGTCAATATGCTTTCAAAAGAATGTGCAGTTTATCATCCACCTTAATGCTCCCCCACCACCCTAACACAGACACACGCAAACCCTTATAACTGGAATAAATGACTGAATTCTTTTAGCCGCATGATGGTAACTGGAAAAAGGTGGGCAAAAATGAAGTCTGCCAAGTCCAAATACATTATCCAAACTAGAAGCCCTGAAGCAGGTATATGCTTATATTCAAAATTGTAAGACACACTATTTGATTTGCTGGTTTTATTGTTTTATCCTCAAAATTTCCAGAAACTATATATAAAGAAAGAAAGAGAGAGAGAGACAGAGGGCACACACGCACGTTTTTGTAAATATATATATATATATATATTATTATTACTTGTTTCAGTCAAGATGCTTTCAAGAGAATGTACAATTAATCCTCCCTTTCTGGCTCTTCCCTACACAATCCTTGTAGCCCCCTTCATATAGAATTATTTACAGACAGGTACTCCAAATGTACACAAAACAAAATTTGAAAATTTCATTTATTATAAACAGAAAACAATCCAGATCAAAACAAAACGATAAGGCTCAAAAGAGGTTTTCAGGCCATTCTATATGATACAATTACATAGCAGGATCCTAATGGACAGTGCAGCCGTGTGGGAAATTGATAAACAGGGAACAAGCAAGAAAATTGATGAAAGGTACCTGTGTCTATGACTGTCACGTCTACGATCTCTATCTCTCTCTCTTGCAGGGCTTCTAGCTCGGTAGTAATCCTGTTAATTAAACAGAAAGAAATTACATATGTATCAGAAAAGAGAGAATTCAAAAACATTAAAAACAACATTACTAGTATTAACACTGAAGCAATAGCAGAGAAAACAGTACTACACACCTTTTCATGAGCCGGCTCCTCCTCTAAAGCATCTTGATCATTCTCCTCCTTCTCTTCCTCTTCCTCAAAATCATCTTCCAACACACTTTTTCTTGCATCTAGTGCACCAAGTGATTCAAGAGTCCATCTGTTGAACGTACATCATCAACTTAATCTCTAAGAAAGTGCACATACAAAAAACACAAACATATTTCTGCTAGATACCTCAAAACATAGCTCCAATAGCATAAGAGATTCAGTATTACAAATGTACCAAACAAATCAACAAATAGCCAAGAGGAAGAAGAAAAACCAACCCTTACCTTCTCTTAATACGCGGCAGAGCAATATCACAAGAATAATCTCGAGTCAGAAGTTCATCAATAACCTCATCCACATGTGTCAAGCTAAAATCTGGTAAATTAAAGATCACCCCCACCAAACCAATTAATAAACCTTACCAAACACTAAGTGATACATATAATTTCTCAAACTGAGGAAACAAAGAATCAAAAACAACGTTTGGATACAAGAGAGGGTTTTCAGTAGCTAACATAACTTTAAAATATCAAATCTGTAAATAGCAGCAAGCAAGATTTTACTTATACAAAGTGTATGGAAAATGCAAGAAAAATTAGAAAAATAAAAAGAAAAAAAGAACGACTTACTTCCCTCGGGGGTTTTTCGCCTTACTTTCCGATAATCATTGTACAAAGGCTCTAAATAACGATAAATATCAGTATCAGTCCCTGTAAGACGCAGATAAAATGCTCCCAGAACTCGGACATACCTGTAATTGATTTACCCAAACATTTTATATAACAATACTTCTTTTCTGTGAATTGAGAAATTGCAACAAGCAAAGGGAAGGAAGAGAAATGGATTTTAAAAGCAGAATATTCGTTACTTGTAATCGTCGTTTTTAATGAATTCTACCACAATATCTTTTTCTGGTTGGATTTGGAGCATTTTCATGACGAGACACATGAAGGGAGTGGGCTTTCGGTTGCCGCCGTATGTTCCACCGATGTGGTCGAGCTCCATGGCCTTGTCGACCAGCGTCTCTGCTGTCAAGCCGAAGCACTGCTCCTTCCAGTATGTGTTCTGGTATATCTTTGACCGTACGATCTTTTCTACCAGGTTTTGAGGATTTGTTCCTCGTACGCTCTTCGCCGCCGGGTCGGTGCGGTTCGCCATTGACGCTAATCGGACTCTACCGCTTGAACTATGTCTATGAGGGTGAACTTCTGCGACCTAAGAAGACACTGGACAATTATTAGTATCCGTGACTGACTAGTGTAATCCTCTCCGACCCATTACATCTTTCTTTCTTTCTTTCTTTTTTTTCCCTTTTTTTTCTCAATTTCTTTCTTTTTTCATTAAAATTAAATTTAAACGACCAATCAATTTCAATTTTTAATTTTATCATTTTTTTTCTTTTATTACTATCACATTATTACACAAAACTCCAAAAATACTTACAAATATCAAGGATAACAAAGTAATTTAATATAAATTAATCACTTTTTCTTAAATTTTGTGAAAGTCAATGGAAGATAAACATATAAGGACTTAGGGAGTAATATATTGGCTAATCTCCACTTTAAGCTTCAAACATTTTATTTCATTATAGTTTTGCCCTTAATCTTTTAATGCAAATGCTAACTGTCACGCCCTGATCCGCCCTGGGCCGGCCACGTGGCAACGGCTGCACTACCTTGAAGTACGTGTCTTCAGCGACGCATCCAAGGCACCGCAAGGTATGAATCGAGTATCATCGCTGCAAAACTATACTAAAATTTTAAATTAGAAATCATTTATTAAAATAAATAACTTTAAAAGATGTACCAGTGGACTAAATCAAAAGAATACCTACGCAGCAGAAACTGCTAAGCCTAGGCCATCGACGCCTTCTAGTGAGCCTCCGATCTATTTGCTACCATCGTATGCGGATCTGCATCCATCCACATTGGATACAGGTGAGTGACAGAGATTCAATGAATCTCCATCAGGGGTTAGGGAAAACAAGGGAAATCCAAAACATAATAATAAAATAAATATTTTTCTTTTCAAAATCTCTTTCTAGTTCTCTAGCTGAGAACCCTCTTTTAAAACAATTTAAACAAATATATACATTTCTAAAATGGGCTGGCCTCTAATATACTGAAGGCTCGACCCCTCGGTCGTATGCCTCACTACACCGAGGGCTATCTCTTTTCTTTTTAAAATATTTTAAATTTTTTCTTTCTCTAGCCCGTTCCCTTGAATGGTGCTAGATGCTGTGGTGGAACACAGCTACATCAAGCCCTGGTGAGCTTTCCTACGCGCCTCTCCCAGGGTCTCCACTCATCGTACCCCTCAAAAGGCGGTCCACGACTACTTCTCTATGCATGCATCTCAACTCGGTCCACGCTCCCTCAAATCGGAGCCCCAAGAATACCTCTCAATCGCTCATCTCGCATCCCATCCATATATATAAATATATGTATAACACATATACAGTTAAAACATACAAATATAAATATAAGCACACACACATAAATCTTTATATTTCCTTTTTAAGACATTCCACTCTCTACATGGGTATACTACCATGTAAATGTGTGTGTGGATTTCCCGTATCCCAAAACCTTTGACCCCAGTGACTAGGCAAAGAAATCTAAGCCATTCACAGCGTTGGGAGGTTCGTATACTCCTAAAAGATCCGCGTAGCTTAACCTCCGAAGCATCGCTGCACTCGATCATCTGGAGTCCTAGTACACAAAAATACATGTTAGCATTCATAATCAAACTTATGAATGCACCTACGAGGCCCTAGCATGACTTAAGAGGGTGTTTGGATGTGTCTCGGGGCTTAGAAAAGTGTGTGGGAGGTTCCAGGGACAAAATCGGACACTTGAAAAAAAATTACCAAAATGCCCCTAGGGTTTAGGACGGGCCCCACTCGTGTAAGGCCACTCACATGCGAGACTGACCAAGTCCTGCAGGTAGCTCCCGTGCTGGACCTTACCAACTCCCGTGAAGGAGAGACTCAGCTCCCACACAGGGGACGAGCCTTTTACTCCGTTTTCTGTGCCGTTCGATCGCCAATTGTCCAACGAACCTATCCAAGTGATCCTCGCAATGCCACAACGCGTTTATCTAAAGAAAACTCGAAATCATCGGCTTAAAGTTCCTAGATCTCAAATCTAAGCTTAAAATCTAACAAAAAGCTAGACCTAACTTTGAGCCAAGATCCCTCATAGACCGATGCATGAAAATGTGTGAAAACTTAATAAAATGTAGATTAAGGTTAGTAGAATAACATATTAGAAACTCACCTCAATCCGTCAATCGGATTGTCCGGATCTGCCAAGAGTCCAAAATTGCCCCGAGAGAGCCCATGAGAGGAGAGGAAATGAAGGAGAAGAGAAATGAAAGGGGGAGAGCTCAACTTCCCCTATTTAGAGGTAAGCCCGACACCGAGCCTACTCGAATCCCGGAGTAGACTTAATTCCCTCTTTTCCACCTCTCATAATATCTATCCTTGGCTTGATCCGCCGACCAAATCACCAATGGATGTCCAATCTATTGGCTATGGACTTGAAGAAGTCTAATTTGTGCTTCCATGCATGGTCACCAGTCTCATCTTCCAATTGCGTCTTATCTTAAGCTTAACTTCTCTTCTTAATTAGACACATTCGGACCGATATATTGTTGAGTTAATACGCCGTCTTACACTATTCCGTTTGTACGAAAAAGTCGAATTAGATCCGGGTGTGTCACTAACGGCCTGGGATGACAAACCCCAATCGCCTCATAGTTTTGGCACTGATCCATTCCAAATGAGGCAATTTTTTTGTTTCAACAGAGAGGACGAAGTTGGGCAGGAGGGACTTTTTTTGTTTGATAAGCAAGATAGGACGGATGTGGCTGCATATAATATTATTAATATTTTTCTTAACCAAATATATATATTTTTGTTATGTTTAAATAATTAAATAAAAAATATATATTGAATTTTGAAAAATTTAAACCTAATTAACGATGAAGATTATTATTATATTATTATACTATGAATTATCCCGCGCGTTGCGCGGGTCACCTTTATAATATTTTGAATTAATTTTGATTGGACATGACAATTAATTTTGTCGAGACGTTTTACCGCTCCGACAATAAATGATATGGCGTAAAAAAAATGCTCGGGACTAAACAGTCGAAAAACAAATGGAGTCGCCACTAACCTTTTATTTTTAATAGCTGTGGTTAGTCACCTACTTGTTTAACTCAACATAAATCTAGAAAGATTACGTCAAGTTTAGGAAAGAAACTGGTCTACGAAAAAGATTTTAGGTTCGGGAGTCGGTTACGCTTGGGGAAGGATTAGCACCCCCAAGACGCCCGGAAATCGGTACCACAAAAGTCTTAAAAATATTTTACTTGGAAAATGATAATAAAATGTGTTTAAAATCATTTTAAGAAAAACATAATTTTAAATGTCGGAATAAATATTCATTTTAATGTAGGATAAACATCCCATTAGAAAAGTTAAATCCGAAATTTAAAAACTTAATGTCGGAATGAACATTCATTTTGATGTGAAAATCCATAGCCCAATTTTGAATTTGAAGAAATTTCCTACTTAGAATGGAAATTCAATTTCTAAATAGGAATAAATATTCTTTAAAAATCAAAATCAAATTTAAAAATGAGGATAAATATCCTTTTATGAAAAACAAAGGTTTAATTTTAATTTTAGAAAGTCTCAATTATGAGAATATTAACTGAAACTTTCTAGAAAACATTTTACAAAAAAAGTTGGGATAAACATCATCAAATTCATGCTTTGAAATTTACTTTAAGAGACTTTAATTATGATTACCTAAATTAAAATCTCTTAGAAAGATTTAATTTTAAAACAATGTCGGAATAAATATTCCTTTTAATTTGTTGAAGGGAATAATTTGACAAAAATTTAATTTAGTAGGAAAATCTTAGTAGATTAATAAATTAAGACCTTTAAAAAAAACCCCTTTTTTTAAAAAAAATGAATGTCTTTTTTATCAAATAAATCTAAATTTGAAAAAAAAAATTTAAAGATTTAAAGAATAAACATTCTTTTTATTGAAGCTAAAAATGTCTTTTAATAAAAATGAAGTTTACTTGAAAGGTCTTATTTAATTAAACATAATAAAATCCTCCCAAAAAGGTATTTTTGGAAAAACTAAAGAAAAGGAAAAAGAAAATAAATAATCTCTTCCATTGAAAAAGAATAAATAAAAATAAGAAAAGAAATTTTGAAAGTGGTTTTTTAACAAAATTTGGATTAATTTGAGAGACCCTAACTATAATTGGGTAATTAAGATCTCTCAAAAAGACTTCTAAAACATGTTTTGAAATTAATGTCGGAATGAACATTCATTTTAATTTAATTGGGTCTCTTAAACAAGAGATTTTCTTAAAATAAAATGAAAATAAAATATAAAAGTAAAAAAAGGGAAAATAAAATAATTAAAAATAAAAGATTTTGGAATTAACATTCCTTTTTGTAAAAAGATTTTTTTTGTGGGGTGCATTTGCAAATTTTAAGAAATTAAAGAAATCATAAACATGATATGAGTATGCCTTTTATGAAAAACCAATGAAAAATATTTTTTTAATTTCGAAGGGATGGAAAATTTCCCCGGGCCCGATCAGACTCCCAATTAGACACCGAAAAAATCTTCCCATCGGGGAAAACCTTCAGAAACCTCGGACTCCCGAGACACCCTCCGACTACCCTATGCATATGAATTTTGAAAATCAATGTTTTAAACTAAATTATGCATGAATGGAACAAGAAAACATAGGTTAGTACATATAAACACAATTAATTACATAACAGATAAGCAAACTTAATTTAAATAGACACATATATAAAGCCAAAGATGTAATTTTATACAAAATTCAATTCATAATTTAACAAACATGTAGGTAAGGACAAAAGAGTAATTTTACACACATGATTAAATTAAGACAGACACAGATTTAAGGACGAGAAAGTAATTTAACAAGATCATAATTAAATATTAGACTAAATATGCATCTATTCAAACTTAAAAATACAATAATAAAAAATTTTTATAACCAAAATTAATTTTATTTAAATTTTTAACCTAAACAGGTTTGAAGATGTAAACTTTACAGTCAAAATTAAGTTTTTAACCTAAACAGGTTCTAAAGATGCAATCTTTATAGTCAAAATTAAATTTTTAACCTAAACAGGTTCTAAAGATGCAAAATTTACAGTCAAAATTAAATTTTTTAACCTAAACAGGTTTAAAAATTCAATCTTTATAGTCAAAATTAAATTTTTAACCTAAGCAGGTTTAAAGATGCAATCTTTATTAACCAAATTTTCATCTTTAATCAAGCAAAAATACCCACAAGCAAAAAGGCGTAATTTTTATAACCCTAGACTTAACATTTAATTAAGCAAACAAGTCTATCAACTTAAAGTTGTGACCTTTATAACCAAGATTAGATTTTTAATCAAATAAGAATGTGAATACAAGCTCAAAAATGCAATCTTTTTAATCAAGATTAATACTTTCAACTAAGCAAACATATGGAATGGGTAAAGCAAGTTTCAAGAAATGATAAACAAGGATATAAAACAAGAAAAGTTAGGAATTTTTTTACATAATCACATAAATAATTAAAATAAATGATATATTAAAAAAATAAACAATAAAAAGGCATCATCTTGAGCATATATTAAACTATTTAAACTACTTAGCAATGTAAATATTATCATGAAAGGGAAAGTTAACATTTTTATGTACAAAGTTAACATAATAAAGCAAAAAATATTGTATTTGAAGTAAAAGAAAGGATCTTTACATATAAAAAATAAAGGCTTTACCTTTTGTATTAAAATTAAAAAATAATGACTTTGTGGAGAAAAGAATGGCCAAAGTTGAAAATCAACGAGCCTTTTCTCTATTTTCTCTAGCCAAATCCTTTTAGAAAAAAGAGAGAAGAAAAGCTTTTTGGATTTTTTTCTCCCTGGGACTGCTGCTAATGTTTTGAAAAACGCAGAGAAAACTTTGCTTTTTTTGTTTTTGAAAACCCCGTTTCTGAAAAAATGAGCAATCCCCCCTTTTTACTGCTGAAGATGTTATTTTATATCCTCTTTTCATGCCTTGATCCAACGGTTCTCCTTCATTTCTTCTTCTTTCATCTGATGGCCATCTTTTATTGGCCTTATAGTCTCTATTTTACCCATTTTTCCTTTGCTCCCATTATTGCTTTGTCCTTATCTAACTCTCATTAGCTGACCTCACTCTTTTCCATAAGAATACCCTCGGACAATTTAAAATGGCACAGCTGTGGAAGCACGTGAGGGCATATTGCTAGCCTTAAACACCCGTGACTCTTGTCTTCTCTCTCTTCACGACCTCTACTTCTGACCTTATACCCACTACCTCTTCATTTCCTTCATATGTAGCAAGTCAAAAGAAAGTTGCATATTGTGCGAGTGGAGATATTTTTCTTGAGGAGCATTAGACAATGCCTGCAATACATTCATCATGGCAGTTCTTTGGTACATAAATGCTAACCTTTCACTCAAATCACATTATGTTTATCGGGACCCAAAATCATTTTGGTTAAAAGTATAAGGCCCTCCATCCATAAAGAAGACAAGTAGTGTGGGCTCTTGGTTTATATATTATAAATATATAAATATATATATATAAATACACATATATATAAGTATATATACATATATAAATATATATACATATATATAAATATACATGTATAAATATACATATACATATACAAATATAAATATATATATTTTGCATGATAACCGAGTTGACTCGGTTGGCTTCTCGACTTGCTTGACTTTGCTTGGGAGTTGATTCAACTCGGTTTTGACCTCTCGGTTTCAGGTTCAAAATTACCTGCAAAGTAACGAGATGAAATTAAAATTAGATAAAGTAAAATAAGGTAATAGGAATAAACAAAAATAAACTAAACTTAAAAAGAAGAAATAAAATTTGAAAATGATTGATTAATTAATTGACTAATTAAACAATTAATTAGTTAATTAATTAATTAAAATTTAAAAATAAGTGTCTACAATTTTTTATAAATTTTTTATATGATTTTTAATCCTATAAGAAAATATTTCTATTCTAAGCTAAATGTAGTTCAAATTTATTCTTTAAATGTATTTTTTTTAGTTACATTGCGACTCTTTATTGTTATAATATAATATAATTTAGTTGAGTATGGTATTTGTAATTATTGTTTTTTAAGAAACTTATGTGTTTTTATTTATTTTTAATTCAAGTTAAAAAAGATTTGTAATACTTAATCTGTTCCAAAATATTTATCACTTTTACAAAACTAATATAATATTATTATAGTTTTCTAAAATTGCCCTTGTCATTAAATACGTGTCTCTTCTATCCTTTTCCTTTGATCATAAGTGAGAGAAAAATTAAATAATGAGTAATATAGGAAAGTAAGTGAAAAATACACAAAATTTAACAAAAAAATTATTTTTTCTTGATCTTATAAAACAGTTAAAAGTGACAAATATCTTAGGACAAAGGGAGTACTTTGTTTAGATTTTAGGATGCTTCAATATTGTCCTTAATCATTGTACAAAACCAAAACCTTAGAATGATTATTATTATGGAACCGAGGGAATATAAGCTATATTGAATAAATGAATGCATGATATTTGGTCTATTGTTAAATTACCTATATAGGCTCCAAAGGAGATGTTATAAATTTGGTTTAACCTTTAAACATTTAAAATTTTGCAACTTTTCAATCGTTTTAACATTTGTAAGTTACAACCCATTAAAAGTTTTCGTAACTCATGAAAGTTGGTGCAACTTGTACTGAAAATTAAATGTGATGTAGAAAGAAAGGTATAAACAAAGAAAATAATGTCTACATATACCATAAAGGGCAAAGACAATTATAAAGATAGAATAATAGGATTGGTTTGGATCCATCAATTTCTTCAAAAGAGTGGACCAAAGAAGGAAAAAAAAAACTTTAATTATAAACTAAAATTATGTCCGCATGTACATAATTTTTTGTTCTTGTGACTCTAAATGTGCAAAGTCTTTTACATGTACAATGAATACCAGAGTCTTCATTTTATTATTCTTTTGAAAAGTTAAATAAATCAACTCCATAATTATATGGTCATCTTCATCTTAAAAGAGACATCTCTCTCGTATATTAATATTAGTTAATGCTTCAAAAAAATTTATTATTTATTGAGATAGGATAAGAATATCATTACAATGTTGTAGTCCTAAACTCTAGAAATGTCATGACATAAAATATAATCCTCTATTTAAATTATCCCTAAAAGGAATTCATTTAGGCTATCCACATCATCATTTTTTTTTAATTTTTTAATTTTATATTTTTAACTCTTCACTCTTCACTTTCCTTGGAAAATACTTTTTCCTAAAAATTAATGTAATTATTGTTTTTGTTAACAAAATTAATGTAATTCTTCATTCAATGAATGTATACATTAATTTTAATTAGAACCAAATTAATATGAGATAGAATAGGAAGGCTTTTGGTTTGTCCCTAAAGGAACTCATTTACACATTTTTTGTAATACCGTAACCTTGAATTATAGCATGGATCTTAATACTAATATGAAATAAAGAGAAGATGGAAAACTTCTAAGAATTTGAATGAAAGTATCTAATTAAAAGAATGATTGTTAGTTAAATTTGAAGAAACATTTAAAATATGTTTTGTGACCTAGTGTAAAATTTTTAAGACGGGAATATTAATTCTAGAGACTAAATGGAACGAAGAAGAATAATAAGTTGATTTTGAAATCTAAAAAGAATTTTATGGAAGTAATACTTGATTTGAGTAATAATGTGACCTAAGAATTAATTGCTATTAATAAGAATAAATATTATACTTTGAAGAATTAAATATATAAATTCCAACTTAAGTGATTTGGGAGTTAATTGGATACAAGTTAGATGGTAATTGATGAGAAGAAAATATAATCATGAGTGTATTGAGAAATGGTAACTAATTAAACAATTAGTTAATATGGAAAAATTAAGGGGAGACATTTGTGTAATTTTCTTTGGATACTTAGTCTTCAAATAAAAATGTAAAAAATGTGATTTAGAACAAACGGAATATTTTGAAGACAAAAAAGTGTGGGGCACCCCCTATAAAATTGGTTTGGCCGGCCAAAGGAAAGGCCTTACCCAATTTGTTGACTTCTCTCTCCCCGTGTCTCTTCTGCCTTTTCCTTTCCTCTTTCAAAGTTTTTCTTTCTTTTCTCTTCCTTTGTAGCCGACACTCCCACGCCCTTTTCTCTCTTCAAATTGCCACGAATTCTTCGTCTCATTTCCTTAAATTTCAACAAAGAAATGATGCCCATAACCTCCATAATAACATATTAGCTCAAGTTTGTGAGTAATCATAGAAAGCAAGGATTTTTGGAGCAAAAGAAGTATTGGAATGGGTTTGATCTTATCCAAATTATAGAGGGCTTTGGAATCTAAGTGTAAGGTATGTAATTCTACATAGATTAAGCTATCAAATGCTCATAAATTTATGCATTTTGAATATGTCTAGCTCAAGTTATGATTTTTAGAAGTTTTTCGTGAAATAATGAGTTAAATCTTTGAAATTATTGTAATTTAGCTTAGTAGTTGTTAAATTGATATTAATTGATGAATTAGAAATATTTATGAAAGATTAATTGAAGTTAAAATTGGTGGGATTAAACTTGGATAAGAATTTGATGTGATTAGGAGTTAAAATGGTGTAATTGATGTTGGAATGTAATTTATATATATATATATATATATATGTATTTATATTTTGAGAATGTGTTGTGTGTTTGACATGAATTGAAGTATTGGAGTTGAGAAATTGGTTTAATTATGAGGTGGTTATGCTTTACTAATTTAGCGATTTTAGAGCATGTACATGAATTGGCTTAAAAACTAATAGGAATAAGGTGAATTAGAATATGAAATGGATTATGAATTTTTATACAATTTAATTAATTTGATAGAAGTATTAAATTGGGTTTGAGAATTAGCATGAATAAAATATGGGTTGACCTTGTATATAATATTGTGCTAGGAATTGGAAATAAATGGGATTGAGTGATACGAAAATTTATGGTCTTATGGTAAAGGAATTGTTGAAAATTGTCTTAATTGAGACCAACAAGATTTGGAAATGGATATGAGCAGTTTTAAAATTTAATGAGCATTAACACAGAGTTTCATGCTATACATTATCTCCATGCATTATTGAGTTGTCTAGAGTATTAATTTGGATATCTTGTTACCTTTACAAGTGTACTGAGGAGAACTATATTAAGGACAAGCCTTGAGGTACTTTGAGAGATAAAAATTGGGAGTATACTAGTCTCTCTATACTGTGAGTGGTTTGGTCTCAATGTTTAGTGACATTGATGGTAACTTATTTTATTATTTTAATTAAATGTTTTATGTTTTGGAATATATTGTACCACCTCACAAGCATACACTGATTTTGGGGTGGGACTATATGATATATGCTTAAGTATGTATGAAATATATTTCGATGAATGTTTTGATGATTATGAGTCCATGAGGAATTAGCCCTTAAGGGGTTTTGTGCTAGCTATTGATGGTTTGTGGACGCTCCATTGGGGAGGTATAAGTGCATCCTCCTGGGACTGTAAGGTGCGGAGGGTGACACGCCAGGAGCACTTGTAGTCATTACGATGACGAATGGCAAATGTTGGGAGATTTGGGCATATAATATTATATTATTATTTAAAGGATGATTTGTGTAAATTTCTCCCAGCGGGTTTTCGAGCTTATCGACGGATGAGACTCGGTTTATTTATGCCGCCCTAATTGAATCGTTTTAGTGAAAATGATTTACTAGTGGGATTTGATTTAAAAATAAATGATGGTTTATAAAAACGATTTTGGTATTATTATATCCTCAATCTGTTTTTGGTCTTTTACATTGTTTCCAAACCATGTCACTGGTATTTATATACTCACCCCCTCAATTATTTAATGTTTTCAGGAAATTAGAGCTCAAAAAGGAGTTGCCTTCTAGTAGAACGTGCAGGCTGTTTCTTCAACTGTTTAGGTGATTATCATTCCTAGAGTCCCAGTGATCCAATGTTGCTTTTATGTTTCCGCTGTATTTTATTTTCATCTACACCGTACTCTAAGTATTATACCGTTTTCATGTATTTTAAGTGATTTCATTACATGGGGATATTTGGCCTAGGTGAGGCTTATGACATTTAAGTATGAGTATTTTTGAAAGATCTTTTATGATATTAATTATGTGTTGATTTAAAAGTATGTATTTGATATTTGACATTTGTATTTGAGCAATGAATTCAATCAATGCCTTGTGCTGTCTTAGAGGCATGTCTGGCCAGGACGTACTTTGAGGTTGTACGGCAGTTGTCATGTGGTCGAGCCTATGGGTTGAGGTGTGATATATTTTTTTTGCCAAACTCATTTAGGTTAGTCACATCATCATTTCTTTTCTTCCCTTATTTTTTGAAAATCTTTATATTTTATATTTTTGACTCTTTACTCTTTAATTTCCTTGAAAAATACTTTTCCTGTTCCTAAAAAACTAATATAATTCTTTTTTAAACAAAATCTATATAAATCTATATATATATATATTAAAATTAATATCATATGAAAATCCCAAAAGAACTTTTTGATTTTTCATGTGGTGTCAATTTAAATGTTTTTTTTGGTCATTTTCTAAGAATATATAAAATTTCTAAAATAATCTTTAATTAATAATTCCATATTAATTATTGTAGATTTAAATTTAATGTCCCTTTTGGTCTTTTCATAATAATAATTTTAATTATTATCGTGAAACCTCATAAATAACTTTTTAATTATTCTTTTTAATGTGATAATTTATCTTTTTTAATATCTATTAATTAAATATATTAAAGTTAACACTATTAGAAATTCTATTTAAATTCTTTAAAAAATTCTATACGTATTAGAAAAAACCATTAAGACCATACTATTTAAAAAATGGAAATACATGAAGTAAAAATTCAATTAAGATTATACTATCTTTGTTCAAAAAATAGATTATATAATCCTTTTAAAAAAGAGAAATATGCATAATTTAACATTTAAAAAAACCCATTAAGAGCATATATTTTTAAAGAATGTGTGTTAATTTGTCTTTTTTAATATCTATTATTTAAATATATTAAAGTTAACACTATTAAAACTTCCATTTAAATTCTTTAAAAAATTCAATATTTATGAAAGAACATATTAAGTCCATACCATTTGTTAAAAAAAAAAACTAATTAAAAGCCCCATTAAAATTATCCTATCCTTATTAAAAAAATAGATTATACAATCCTTACAAAAAGGGAAATATACATGATTTAAAATTATATATATATAAAAGAAATAGGTATTAAGAGACTTTTTTTAAAAAAAAAGGTATTAATAGACTATTTCAATTGATTTTTTACTATTGTATTCGTCATATAGTCTTTTTTCTTTATAATACTATTGTTCTTAATAATAATATTGTTAAAAACATATATATTTTAACAAATATAAAGAATTTTTTACAATTTCATATAAATATATGGTATTTATATAATACATACCATTAGCACAACTCTAATATAATTTTTCTATATATGTTTTAACAAATAAAAATATGTAATATGTTATAATTTTATATTCGATAATCCCGCAGCGTTAGCACGGGTCAAAATTGCTAGTTAATATAATTTTTATTCAGATGAATGTATATATTAATTTTTAAGGTATTTTCTTTTTGGTATTATCAATAGTATAACCCCTTATTTAGTTTGGTATCTTCTGGTATGATAATTTTGGTGGATGATGATATGCAAGGAAAAATAAAGCTAGGGAGATATCGTCT
The DNA here is from genome assembly GCA_030664755.1 of Microcos paniculata. Taxonomy (NCBI): domain Eukaryota; kingdom Viridiplantae; phylum Streptophyta; class Magnoliopsida; order Malvales; family Malvaceae; genus Microcos; species Microcos paniculata. Next base: position 11,811,435 of record CP131463.1, read on the forward strand.
GGTTGGGTATTGTCATATTCTACGTAAATTATATTTTTCCCTACTTTTAATTGTAAAATATTATTCCTTCCCCTCTATAAAGTTTATGTAAAGTTATTTGTTTTCTTTCCTATTCATTAGATATCAAAGTTGTTATGTTTGAAATAATTATTACAATTAGCTTCACATTTTAAGTAAATACATATGATTAATTTGGTACATCCACGGTATTAACGTGGACATTTCGTCTACTATGAATAATGTCTATACTTTAAATGTTTAATTTCGTATATCATTTTTTTCCTCTATAAAGGAGGATTATATCTAAATAGCCAAGGTAAAATTAACTTTGTGGCAACATAAGAACTTGACTTCCTTAAATGGGAATGAAATTGGAAAAACTATATAGTAGGGAATGTAGATAGGGACTGGTCTTTTCTATAGAAATAGAATATTAAAATTTTAAAGAAAAACCTATTAGTAAAAATTAGAATTCCAAGGAATAAAATTCTAGAAAAAGATCAGAATTTGAACATCTTTGAAAAGTTAAACAGGAAAAAAATTGAATCTAATAGGTGGAAAAAGAAAAGGTACTGAGATTGTTTGGTAAAATTGAAAATTAAGATTTTTAACATTTATGCATTTACTAGAATTTTTTTTAATTCGAAAACTTTATATTTATAGTGATATTAAAATACTTTGGTAATTCAAATTTTTTAATGACTTTTTACTTTTTCCATTATTATAAAATTAAACTTAATGACTCAAAGGTTTTTTTATTTAATCACATAATTAAGATTGGTAGCTTAAAGGTTTTTTTAATTGTTAAATTAAGATTGGTAACTCAAAAGTCATCTTCATTATTAGTTGGATAAAGTAGGATGTCAAAAAATTTTTTAGTTTGCAAACTCTTTATTTATAGTGATATTAAAATGCTTTGATAATTCAAAGATTTTTTTAATGACTTTTCATTTTCTTCATTATTATAAAATTAACATTAGTACTTCTAATTTTTTTAATTATATAATTAGGATTGGTAGTTTAAAGGTTTTTTTTTAATAGCAAATTTAATATTGGTAACTCAAAAGTCATATGCAACTAAAAAAAAAACTTTTAGCTACTAATTTTAATTTTGTAATAATGAGAAAAATGAAAAGTCATTAAAAAAAACCTTTAAGTAACCAAGCTACTAATATTAATTTTGTAATAATGAGGAAAATGAAAAGTCATTTAATAAAGGCTAAAAGCTCAAATAACCTACCGTTTGCAGGTTTTCTCAATTAAGGGCCAAACCTTTCAATTGCATCAAATCAGGACCTAACGTTCACGGATTGTTTCATTTAAGGACAACACTAGATGGAAAATGGAAGGTGTAGAGCATGCGCGTTAACTGATAACGGAATGCTGACTGGCCTTTTTTCTATCTTTTTTATTAATTATAAAAAATACAAAAATCTAATTTTATTCTTAAATTACAATGAATTTGTTCTTCATCTCATCTCCCAAACCCAGTTTTCGACAAAACCAAGTAGCCATCGCTGCCGCACACCAAGTCACCGTTTAGCAGCACCGATCTTATTCCAAAAGAGAGTCCTTGAATCTACTTATTTACCTCTTCACTTAGCTAGATAAGATTCCTGAGATCTCCCAACTGCCTTAGATCTGACTAGATTGGAACTTGAAATCAAACTAGAACTGTTAGAAGATGTCGGTTCCGACCTGTGTGAAACCAATCTCATTCTCTTCCTTTTTCCTTCATTCAACATCATCAGTTCTTTCCAAAGAACACACCAGAAAGTTGAATAATTTGACATCAATGAGGATTGCAAAACGGTTTTACACACTATAAGAACACTTGGTAAACATTGAATGAAAACCCATGCACTATGCATCAAAACCCAGAAACCTAAAGGGCTTTTGCATTGCAAAAAAATGGCACAATAGTTTTACAAGAAAAATCCATAAAGGAAAATATAATGAAACAAATAATCATACACACAACTAAGAATATTTTAAATATTCTATTAACTTGCTGTTGCAAATTTTTGATAGGAGAAGTCAGTGTTATTTTATTTGATGAAGACTTTGATGATGGAAGAAACTCACAAATCAAAAATAAATCATACATCAACATCTTGGCAACTGACAAAAAACCCAACAACCTCACAACTAATTAGTGGAAAACACAATTTTGGATTGAATAGTATAGAGCATTTAACCTGTAGAGAAACAAAGAAGAGATTGGGAATGGTTTGAGACTTGAATAAGCGATTTCCATCTTCGAGGGCGCCAGGAATTTTCTTAGATTTAGAGAAAGTGAAATAAATTTTCAAAAATCTATTCCTACGAATTGAAAGAGGAGAAATAGAGGAAGAAGAAAATATATTTTGGGCTTAATTCGACATCATCGGTGGCGTTGGTGGACAGTCAACTAAAATCATTGGAATGTAAAATTTTGGGGCGGCTAATAAACATGGAGAAATTTGTTTTTCAAAAAGAGAAATATGAATGTGTGAGAGAGAGAGAGACCGCGAAAAATTAGAAAAAGAAAGGATTTTTCTTTTCAAAAAATTATAACCTTGAAACGACATAGTTTCAAGAAAGAGGTAGGAGAAAAAGAACAAAAATTCATTACTTTTTCTTTTAATATTCAATAATCCAATGGTCAAGAAACAATACTAGGCCACGTGTCAAAATCTTAATAAGTCGTGCGTTTTATAGAGAAGGTGTGTTATACGCGCAAACACTTATGGACGGAAGTCCTGATTTGTTACAATTCGTGAACGTTAGGTCTTGATTTAATGCAATTGAAAGGTTTAGTCCTTAATTGAGAAAACCCGCAAACGTTAGGCCCTGATTTGAACATTTAGCTTTTAATAAAAACTTTTAAGTTACAACACATTTTAATATCACTATAAATAAATAGTTTCTGAATTAAAAAAATTAGAAAAGAGTAAGTTTGAAAGCATTTCAATATCATTATGAATAGAGAGTTTCTGAACTAAAAACGAAAAAATAGCAAAAAAGCAAGTTTGAAAAATCTTAAATTTCAATTTTAATTTCTTTTATTTTTCATGTAATATTGATTTTTTGTGCTTTTATTTTGATTTTATTTTATTTTATTTTTTATCAAAATTTGGTTCACGCATTATGCTTAATAGTTTATTTTAAAAATATTATTATAAATTTAATTGTAAAAAGAAAAAAGTGATTTTTAATTTAATAAATATAAATATATGGATGGCAACTGGGAGGAGGGGGAAATATGTTTGGGGTACATTCCCTGTCCCCTACCCCAATCTTCGTACCTATCCTCGTCCCCGACCCTATCTGACACACCCGGACCTAATCTGATTTTTCCGTTCAAGCGGAATAGTATAAGACGACATATTAACTTGAGAATACGTCGGTCTGGATTTGTCTAATTAAGAAGAAAACTAAAAATTAAGATAAGACGGAGTTGGAAGATGAGATAATTGACCATGCATAGAAGCACAAAGTGGACTTCTTTAAGTCCATAACCAATGGATTGGATATCTATTGGTGAATTGGTCGATGGAATAGGCCAAGGATCGAGATTATGAGAAATGGAAAAAGGGAGAATTAAGTCTGGTCCGGGATTCGAGTAGACCCGGTGTCGAGGTTATCTATAAATAGGGGGAGATAAGCTCTCCCCCTCTCATTTTTCTTCTCCCTCACTTCCTCTCCTCTCATTGACTCTCTCAGAGCAACTTTGGACTTTTGGTCGATCCGAACAATTCGACCAAAGGATCAAGGTAGGTTTCTAATATGTTATTCTACTCACCTTAATCTACATTCTATTAAGTTTTCATCTATTTTCATGCATTGGTCTAGGATAGATCCAAGCTCAAAGTTAGGTTTAGCTTTTTAACTAGATTCTAGTTTAAATTCGAGATCTAGGAACTTTGAGCTTGTGATTCTCATTTTTCTTTCGGTAAATGTGTCGTAGATGGCATAAGGATCGTTTATCTAAGTTTGCGCATTGAACGGAGGACGGACGACACGAGAATCCAGGTGGGGGCTCGAATCTTGAGCCCCCTGTCTCGTCTCGCACGCAGGAGACAAGCCACTCCCGCACGGAGGCCGACCCACTGCTGTGCAGGAGTGGGCTGCTACCTAAGTCCCGTGCGGGACAAGGCCCAAATAGCACGATTGGGCTTTTTCGGCCTAAACTGCGTCGGAGGGCCTTTTTGGCCCAAACCGGGCTGGTGGGCTTTCATTTTTAGCCTAAAACCGCGGGGGTCCAGGCCCAGACAGCGTCGGGGCCCGATGGGCCCTAGGGCATTTTGATAATTTTTCTTCAAGCGTTCTATTTTGACCCCGAAACCTCCTGGATACTTTTCTAAGCCCCGTAACACATCCAAACACTACCTTAGGTCATGCTAGAGTCTCATAGGTGCATTCATAGGTTTTATTCTAAATCCTAACGCGTATTTTCGTGTATTAGGGCTCCGGATGATCGCGTGCGGTGATCCTCTGGAGGTTAAACTACGTGGATCGCTTGTAAGTATACGAATCTCCAACACTGTGAGTGGCTTAGATTTCTCTACTTAGCCACTAGGGCCAGAGGTTTTAAAAAGGTTTTAAAAACATAAATGTTTTTCAAAGGTTTTGGGATGCGGGAATCCACGCGCACACACACTTGCTTGGTGATATATCCACGTAGAGAGTGGGATGATTTTAAAAGAAAATATAAAGATTTATGTGTGTGTGTTTATGTGTTTTAAATATATATGTTTTATACATATATATATATATGATATTTATATGGATGGGACGCGAGATGAGCGATTGATAGTGGTTCCTCAGGGCTCCGATTTGAAGGAGCGTGGATTGAGTTGAGAGGCATGCAATGAAGTAGCCGTGGAACGCCTTTTGATGGGCACGGTGAGTGGAGACCCTATAAGAGGCGTGTAGAGAAGCTTACCAGGGCTCGATGTAGCTGTATTCTACCATAGCATCTGGCACAACCTAGGGAATGGGTTAGAGAAAGAAAAAAAAGAGAAAATGTTTTAAAAAGAAAAGTGATAGCCCTCGGTGCAGTGAGACATACGACCGGCCAGTCGTGCCTTCAGTATATTTGAGGCCAGCCCACTTTACGTATATATTTATTTTAATGGTTTGAAATCAAATTCTCACTTAGAGAATTTGAAAAGAAGTTTTGAAAAACAAAATTTATTTATTTTATTTTATTATTATTATGTTTTGGATTACCCCTGTTTGCCCTAAACCTTGATGGAGATTCATAGAACCTCTGTCACTCACCTGTATCCAATGTGAATGGATGTAGATCCACGTATAAAGATAATAGATAGTTTAGAGGCTCACTAGGGGGCGTTGGTGGCTTAAGTATAATAGTTTCTACTGTGTATGTTTTCTTTTAAATAAATCAACTGGTACTGCTCTTATAGTTATTTATTTTATTAAATGATTTCTGATTAAAATTTAGTTGTTTTACAGCAATGATATCCATTTCTATGCTTTACGGTACTTTTGGTGCGAGACTAGTCGCCACATACTTCGAGGCAACACGACGGTTGCCACGTGGCCAGCCTGGGCGCGTCGGGGCATGACAATTTGATTGGTATCAGAGCCTTTAAAAGATTCGGACTATTTTCAAAAGTTATACAGTATGTTTAAAGTATTTTCAAACGTTTGGGAAGCTAGTGAATTAGATAGGTTTAAAACTCTAGAGCTCAAATATGTGATTACTCAAACGTGTCATAAATGCCTAAGTCTACTCTTAGAATACATTTTTTAGCAGTAAGCCATCAAATAGAGGTTCACAAATGTGGTCTTTAGGTGAGATGATTCCACGACTACCTTTTTCTTGAGATTCGTGAAAGCAAAGAAAGCTTTCCAAGAAACTCCCCAAAATCAATTCTTCAGCTTATAACGTTCTTCCTACTCGACAGCTAAATTGAGCAAGGGATGATAAATTCCTTGAGATAACGAGATAGGCAATATCTTGTCCAACCCTGGACCTCTAAGATAACCTAATCAGAGGCTTACCAGTGAAGAAAACTGGTGCGATGTCCAACCTTTGAGGTAGTGGACATCGAGACTCGCTAGTAAAGAAGCGAGTTTGATTTTTAAACCTAAACCTGATGCATTTTTCCTTCATTCTTTACACTAGTGATGTGTACGAGTTGGGAGGAAGCGAAGCGGCTAGAATGAGGCAAGGAGCCAAGATGGACCTGACGTGCATGAAGGCTAACCCCACTTCTCTCGCTTCTATGCTATTAGTGTGTAGCTAAGGAGAGAGAGTTGGGTTAGGATGAAAGAAATCGAAGAGATCGATCACAGAGGATGAGGTTGACCAAAAACCTCAAGACGTGGAATAAAGCATCCGAGTAAAAGGATAAACGATCGAGGAGGACCTCACAAAGCAACAAATGGAACAATGAAAAAGTGAAGCCAAGGAAGAGCTAGCCAAGTGAAGAGACCGCTAAGGAGCCCACATGGAGCAATAAAAACCCTTGGTGGCTAGGGTTCGAGGAGTGTTGCAATGCAGTGGCAGTTGAACGCCTAGGCCTTGGGGTAGCATATGAGGTGGTTGGACTCGACCTAACACCGTGGTAAGCCTGGAGGGATAAGCCCACAGATTGGCAAGTCTAGAGGGATAAGCCCACAAATTGCCTGGAGAGTGCTCTTGGAAGTGGGCAAGAGGTGTGAGAAATTACAGCGAAGACTAGCTGACTTATCTTAACCCTACATTATTTGTGAGTAGCGGCGAAAAAAGGGGGTATAGGTGGACGAAAGAGAGAGCCATCTGGAGTCAATTGAGGAGAGGCATCCAAGGAAATTGGAAGAGATCGAGTCAACCCAAGATCACGAGAGATGAGATAAGGGAGAGTCACTCGAGGATGTGGTAAGAATTGATTAGAGAAAACCCTAACGGACTCCAGGATGGCAAAAAGGATAGTAAGGAAAGAGGATCAAGAGAGAAGCCATTCTTGGGAAATGATGAGGAGGAATAAGGCAAGGATGACCAGACAGAGAATAAGGAAAGAATGAAAAGAGATCACATCCATATGGTCAACGAGTAGTACGTCCGTTACTGCTTGTCTGACCATTGGACACCAATGTTAAGAGATGATATCAGAGAAAGAAGAGAAAGGAAGTGGAGATAGAGGAAACGGAATAAGGAGAAAGATAAGCTAGAAACCTTCACTCCTAAGGGGTTAAAGGTCATCTACCCCTTATTACTTGGTTGATAATGAAAGTAAGAAGGAGACCTCCAAGAGATGATAAGAAAGGACCTTGTTAAGGTCAATGTGAAGTAAGTAAGCGGAAGGAGTGGAATGCACGACAATGATGGGAATGCCTATATGTATGCAAATGGAGAGCACGAAAAGAACTTTCCCTTGAGTTGGGAAGTTGTCACCAGATAGAGAACTAGTGGGAAAGAAGAAATAGAAAGGAAGGGAAAGGCAAACCCTTAATATAAAGGATATAAGAGATATAGTGATGTAGTACGGAAGCTTTCTTAATAAAGAAGAAAGCACAAAACTCTAGGTAATGAAAATCCTAGATTAATCAGATATGAATAAGGCCTAAGAAGAAGAGAGACTTAGTTCAGTTAATTGACTAAGTCTTGGTCAATTAGGGATAGAGCCTTAAAAAAAGGAAAAGCATAATACACCTTAGACAATTTTAACTTTAATTAGCAATAAATTCATAATGAATCATAGGTTAATAACTCCAAATGATTGACTAGAATTAGTAAGGAGTAAGACTAGGAAATTAGGTTTCGAGACAAAACCTTGGTAGAAAACCTAGGGATAGGTTAAAGAAAGAGAATAAAAAAGGGGATTAAAAAGGCCTAGAAAGAGTATTAAGAAAAATCTAGTGAAAGAAAGTGAATAAAAGACTTAGAAACGGATATTAGCTAAAGAAAGTCAAGCATAATGAACCCTAAATTCGAGTCAAGCCAATGCACTACATCATACTACGAATAGGTCAAAGAAAAGAAAGAATAAACAAGAATGATTGGAGGTCAGAACTGCTAAGCAAAAAGGGGTTAAGAATGTGACTCAATGAAAGGAAAGGAAAACCCCGACTACTTAAGTTATGAAGAAGAGATGAGGAGGTTGGATAGAAAGAAAAAGTGGAGAGAGAAAAAAGAAAGCACTCGAAGGAAACGACTGAATGGGGATGATTGTATCCTAAAGGATAACGGGTAGTAGGCTTCTCACTGCTTGTCTACCCTAATGATATCAGTAAAGAATGAATATAAAAGAAGAAAAGAGAAATAAAGAGGAGAGAATACCAAAGCATGGTGGAGTAAACAGAGGAGAAAAGATGATAAGGATGAGAATAACGATGGTGATGGGAATTATAAGGAGATTACAAATCTGATTGATGAGGAAAGTGGATCGACTTAGGTAAGAGTCGAAGAAAGAACAAGGATAAATGAGATGATGATTGAAACTGGAGAAGATAAAAAGGTGAAGGCATGGTGAAATAGTGGAATAGAAGGAATTAAAAGTAAGGAGTTAAAGGAATATGGAAGTAAGTGGGAGATTATGAAGGAGGGGAGCAGGCTAACTTTAAGGATAGCCTCCCCGAAGAATAATAAGTGAAGAAAGGATATGGGAGATGGAGCTAAGCCAAGGTAAAATGGAAGTAGTTAAGCGCGAACAAGATTGTGAGACATTGGATGGTAGAGCAAGGTATTGTCTACAACAAATAAACCTTGATGTGGACGATAAGGAGAAGATATCAAAAAAAAAAAAAGAAGAAGAGCCGAAGAAGGCTAATCTAAAGAAAACCCACATGTAAAAGCAAGAGATGCGGGAATTGAGACAGAAAAGATGACAAGAAAGAGCCCTGAGTACTCAATGGAAGGAGTATGGGGATAAGGAAAGGAACTGGTTGTTGAGTACCAAAATAGACATATTTTCCTATGTTAATCTCTATGGATTTATGCATTTCATTGTATAAACTAAGCTTACTTAGCTTTGTTTCACTTTGTAGGTGTCAATTGAGGTAATTGAAGTGAAAAGGACCAAACACAAATCAAGTGGGAAGACAAGATGTAAAGAACTCAAAGTTGAAATCCTGACAGATTGGATAGATCATAAATATGGCTGATTTTCTCTATGTTCAAGACTTCAATTGTTTTTGTGATCTACATCAAAGTTATAGAGGACATCTTGGGCTTTCCGGAATGCTAAAGAACGTCGAAATCGGAGTTCGTTTGACCCTCCAAATGTCTGTTTTACGAGAGACTATCAAACTAAGTCCGGGTCTGCCCGACCAATCCGTCGACGGGTAAGCATGTAGACGTCGACGGCTGCTCGAGAAATGGACACGATATCACTTACACAAGCAGAGACGTCGACGGCCAAATCTAGACGTCGACGGGTAGACTCTAGACGTCGACGGGTAGAAGTTTCTGACTTCGAACACTTAAAGATTGAACACTTAGACGTCGACGTGCAGGTATCTAGACGTCGACGGATCGATCGAGCTGGGAAAAATATGAAGAAAACAAGCAGAGACGTCGACGGCTAACAAAGTCAAAACGTCGACAGACCCATTTAAATGCTGTCATTCCACTATCAAACCCTTTAAAAACACATTCCGGAGATTCAGTGGAGAGGAGCCATAACTAAATCTCAGAGTTGTCTCCCTCTTTTCCTCAAATGGCTTCTACTTTAGCTTATTTTATTCTTAAGATTCCTCATCTCAGATGGAAGGAATTATTGAGGAGCAGTGGACAATGGGCTGGCAGTGCTGGACGGCAGAAAGAAAGGGAGAAAGAGCAGCTTAAAAGGGGAGTTGAGTTCAGTTTTGAAGTGTGTATTTTTGCTGGGTTCTATTATCATCTTGTAATTTTCGTTTAGCAAAACTTTATAACTCCAATCTATTATAAGATTCAATCACTTTGATCTGCATTTGTGAGATTCTTGTTCTTAATGCTTTCTTGTTCATTGATTGTTCTTCTATCTCTTGAGCTTTAAAGATGATTATCATGTTTATTATCTTGTCTTTTGGATTGCTGAGTTAATTAGTTGCAAATAATTGATTGAGTAGTTCATTAGCATGCTAATCTTTGAACTCTAAAGCTAGAGTTTGGTGACTTCTTAGAACTTGAGTAGCAAGAGGATGTTTTCACATCCAAAGAGATTTGAAGATGCAATTTGAATAATGAATGCTGGGTTTGTTATTGATTGTTGTTAGCTTTCATCTTTCACTAGCTTATTGCTCTTCTAGGCTTGAATTTGGATTGCTGGGATTCAAATTAGCCATAAGAGGAAGGATTAATAGTGAACCTGGATTCATGGTTAATCAACATTAGGAAAGATTCATGGATTTGAAGCTGGTTTCTAATCCATGGGGTTAACCAATTAATGAGAAGAATGTTTGGTCAGTGAATCAATGATCAAGTGCTAGGTTGAAAGATTGATCATATAATAGATTGGAGGCTTTGTTTTATCATGTTTTGTATTATTTTTGTCATTCTTGATAGATCCTTATATTTTATTTCCAACACCAATACAAAATCCCCTCTTTAAATTCTTGTTTAGTTTGATATATGCTTTGTGAAAGTAATGATAAATTGGATAGCTCCTTGTGGGATCGACCCTTGCTTCCCTAACTACATGTTAGAGTAGTGAGGTTATTTTTGGTGCTTTGCGACACGCATCAAATTTTGGCGCCGTTGCCGGGGAGCTACGACATTTATCATTACTTTCTTTTCATTTTCATTTGTTTCCCCTGTTTCTTTGTGATTTTTCCCTGTTTTTCTTTAGATTAGAACTTGTTTAATTATTTACTTAACTTACTTTCGTTTCAGCTTTTGTACTTGTTGTTTTCTTGTTTCACTTTTGTTCGCTTTGATTCTCTTGTTGTTCTTTGTTTCATTTTTCAGGATTTTGTACACACCAACTTGAGCCACCCACCCTCTCCACTTGAGCTAAAAATTGGTGTCTTATTCCTCAACGGGCATATGTTGAGACATTGATGGATGTTGTTTGAACAAGATAAGTCAGAAACATTTAGACGTCGACGGTTATTTACTTGGACGTCGACGGATGGGTCTGAGCAAGACAAATCGTGAAGTCAGAAATACTTAGACGTCGACGGGCTCATAGTCAGACGTCGACGGATGACAAGGGCATGAGCCACATATGAAGTTGAGCTTTTAGACGTTGACATATAAACACATAGCCGTTGACGGGTACTCACCTTAATCCGTCCAAGCAATGGTAAATGAGCCCTTTTAAAGGAATATATCTTAAGACCCACCCACCCACCCTTATTCTTTCTCACGTTGTTTCTTTATGTTGTGATTCTAGTTTGAGCACTTACATTTTCAGCCTACAAGGTATGCAGTCTTCCAACCTCAACTCATATATTTCGACTCTTGACAATGCATTCCTTGATTGAACCAAGTATATTGCATTTTCTTTATGCTTACTCTTTTTATACTTGCTTGTATTTGTTCTTGTGGACTACATGATGTTCCAACATTGAGGACAATGTTTGATTTAAGTGTGGGAGGAATTGATTTGCAATTGCATTGCTTGATAATTGGGGGTAGTAGTTTAGTTACATGATAGTTAACTTTCAAATGGAATGATGAGTTATTCATGGTATGAGTGTTAGCCTAGTTAGGGATGAAAGATGCATGATGTTGATTGAATAAGATGCTTTGCTTCTTGATTTCTAAGTATCGTGTTAGTTGATTTCCTTAAGTCAAATATGTTTGAGTAGGGTAATGCATTAACAACCTTGCGAGGATTTGAGCTTTATAGATTGCACTTCAATCTCTTTTCATTCTTGAGTGTAACTTATGTCTCCTATGGTTGTATGCTTCTAGAACTTGCTTGATACCTTGTTGAGATTACATTTATTGCATTCATGTTTGAAAGATGATTAAGGTTTAGGACTAAGTTTGAGCCAAATTGACCAACCTTTGTAAAGCCAATGTAGATAACCCCATGAGCTTAACATGATTTTAGCCATGTTCTTTGTTGTTAAACCTTATTATCCCAAAAAGGACCTTAAGCTTTAAAAGAAAAACAAGTTTACTCACCTTGTCTCTTTGACTTAGTGAAATAATTGCCTTGTTTTACATTTATGTTCTTGGAAAAAGGTTGGCAACAAGAATAAGTGTGGGGGGAAAAACCACCTTGAGTTGGTCAATTGAGAAAAAGGTTGTATGAGTGAGATGCACAAAGTATTTAAAGTAAAATAAAATGTGCCTTAAGAAAGCAAAATCTAGAAAGAAAGGCACTATAAAAGAACTTGGCATCTCCTAGGTTCAAATGAAAAAAAAAAAAAGACGAAAAGAGTGAAAAGAAGTTGATTAAAAGATGGAGAGATTAGTGAATTGTTGACCAAGCCAAGATTTGGGCTATTAAAAGTAAAATCTGCTCATAATTTCAATTAGTTAATACTTCATTAATCTTGAAGAGGCCTTTGATTGAATTCCTTTACTCATTTCTTTCTTTCATAACTTTCTCAACCAAAGCCCCATTACAACCTTACTTTAAAACCTTTTCATTCATTCATTCATGACATGTAAGATGGAGTAGTGGAGATGAGGTAGACTAGCAAGCATATGGTAAGTATATTTTCATAGAAAGACTCTTGAGGGCACCGTTATCAAACACTTAAGTGAATGAGAGATGACTAGTGAGGAATTGCCCTATTCAAGCATGTTTGGCTGAAGTTTGATGCTTGCATTGTTATTTATTAATCTTGTTTGCTTAGTTTTCTTATTCATGATTTGTTATGTTTTCTTTAGTTCTTATCCATGCTTTTACTCGTCACATGTGTTTCTCTTGAGTTCGATTTGAACTTTAACTACCATAACAAGAATGTTGTGGCTATTGTTGGTACACTTTTAGGAGACCATACCTCCTCCTACTAGGACACCTAGGGGTTTAATATGGGCTTGTAGTTTAGGCTAAAAGCTACCGTGTTCTCCTACGAAAATGGACAATAAAGTTAGGTTAGGTTTAGTGTAGATAATAACTCTCCTTAGGCTTGCTCGAGGACGAGCAAATGTTTAAGTGTGGGGGAATTTGTTGAGTACCAAAATAGACATATTTTCCTATGTTAATCTCTATGGATTTATGCATTTCATTGTATAAACTAAGCTTACTTAGCTTTGTTTCACTTTGTAGGTGTCAATTGAGGTAATTGAAGTGAAAAGGACCAAACACAAATCAAGTGGGAAGACAAGATGTAAAGAACTCAAAGTTGAAATCCTGACAGATTGGATAGATCATAAATATGGCTGATTTTCTCTATGTTCAAGACTTCAATTGTTTTTGTGATCTACATCAAATTATAGAGGACATCTTGGGCTTTCCGGAATGCTAAAGAACGTCGAAATCGGAGTTCGTTTGACCCTCCAAATGTCTGTTTTACGAGAGACTATCAAACTAAGTCCGGGTCTGCCCGACCAATCCGTCGACGGGTAAGCATGTAGACGTCGACGGCTGCTCGAGAAATGGACACGATATCACTTACACAAGCAGAGATGTCGACGGCCAAATCTAGACGTCGACGGGTAGACTCTAGACGTCGACGGGTAGACTCTAGACGTCGACGGGTAGAAGTTTCTGACTTCGAACACTTAAAGATTGAACACTTAGACGTCGACGTGCAGGTATCTAGACGTCGACGGATCGATCGAGCTGGGAAAAATATGAAGAAAACAAGCAGAGACGTCGACGGCTAACAAAGTCAAAACGTCGACAGACCCATTTAAATGCTGTCATTCCACTATCAAACCCTTTAAAAACACATTCCGGAGATTCAGTGGAGAGGAGCCATAACTAAATCTCAGAGTTGTCTCCCTCTTTTCCTCAAATGGCTTCTACTTTAGCTTATTTTATTCTTAAGATTCCTCATCTCAGATGGAAGGAATTATTGAGGAGCAGTGGACAATGGGCTGGCAGTGCTGGACGGCAGAAAGAAAGGGAGAAAGAGCAGCTTAAAAGGGGAGTTGAGTTCAGTTTTGAAGTGTGTATTTTTGCTGGGTTCTATTATCATCTTGTAATTTTCGTTTAGCAAAACTCTATAACTCCAATCTATTATAAGATTCAATCACTTTGATCTGCATTTGTGAGATTCTTGTTCTTAATGCTTTCTTGTTCATTGATTGTTCTTCTATCTCTTGAGCTTTAAAGATGATTATCATGTTTATTATCTTGTCTTTTGGATTGCTGAGTTAATTAGTTGCAAATAATTGATTGAGTAGTTCATTAGCATGCTAATCTTTGAACTCCAAAGCTAGAGTTTGGTGACTTCTTAGAACTTGAGTAGCAAGAGGATGTTTTCACATCCAAAGAGATTTGAAGATGCAATTTGAATAATGAATGCTAGGTTTGTTATTGATTGTTGTTAGCTTTCATCTTTCACTAGCTTATTGCTCTTCTAGGCTTGAATTTGGATTGCTGGGATTCAAATTAGCCATAAGAGGAAGGATTAATAGTGAACCTGGATTCATGGTTAATCAACATTAGGAAAGATTCATGGATTTGAAGCTGGTTTCTAATCCATGGGGTTAACCAATTAATGAGAAGAATGTTTGGTCAGTGAATCAATGATCAAGTGCTAGGTTGAAAGATTGATCATATAATAGATTGGAGGCTTTGTTTTATCATGTTTTGTATTATTTTTGTCATTCTTGATAGATCCTTATATTTTATTTCCAACACCAATACAAAATCCCCTCTTTAAATTCTTGTTTAGTTTGATATATGCTTTGTGAAAGTAATGATAAATTGGATAGCTCCTTGTGGGATCGACCCTTGCTTCCCTAACTACATGTTAGAGTAGTGAGGTTATTTTTGGTGCTTTGCGACACGCATCACTGGTCAAGCTCATAAACTCCTATGAGCACAACCAGTGTAAGGAGAAGAAAGGGAATTCTAACACCCAAGAGAAGCAAAGGTGTTAGAAGAAAAGAGAAATAAGAATGAGGACGATGAAGAAAGCCAGGGAAGAAAGCAAAGAAAGGAAAGAATGAAGCCAAGATAAAAGAAACCTTGGATAAGACGTGAAGGACCACATAAATCAAGATAAAGGAGTATGGAGAAAAGAAAAGATATGAAAATGGCCTTAATGGAATGGGTATGGAGATTGTGAAAGCTGTAATGATGCCTAAGGAGGGCAATGAACTGGAGAGAAAGTCAAGTTAAAAGGAGGACAAGAAACCCTAAGAGGGAGAAACACGAGGATGAAGAAGCTACAAAGGATAGAGAAGGGAATAAGGA
Organism: Microcos paniculata; assembly: GCA_030664755.1. NCBI lineage: Eukaryota > Viridiplantae > Streptophyta > Magnoliopsida > Malvales > Malvaceae > Microcos > Microcos paniculata. Next base: position 11,826,677 of record CP131463.1, read on the forward strand.
AACCCCAAGATAGTACTGTTGATGAAAGGAGGATAGGAAATCGACCATTGGCAAAGAAGCTAATGTGAAGAAAGGAGGTTATATGAGAGAGAAAATATGACACCTCCTAAAGTGGACACTCTAAGGGAGTGAAAGACAAAAGAAAGCCTAAGAGGCCAGAGGAATGGTATAGATGGGTACAAAGTCGAGGCTCAAGGATGAGTGACTTGGGAGCCATGTGAGACGTCCCCATGAGAGGATAGATCAGAGATCTAGATCTTAAGGATCTCTATGTTGACCACTCGAGAGGACCGACCCAGAGTGTGACTGGGGAGTGCATAAGGCCACCCAGAGTTCATCCTAGAGAGGATGAGAGATGAAATGCGATGAAATGGGCCAGGGGCCCTATTTGAGATATAGATGGGCGGTCAGAGAGTGAGTCAAAGTGTGAGAGCCGAGAGGGCATGATATCTGATTCCTCTAGTATGATATGGCCGAGAGTTGGCCAGTGTGTACAGGAGCTTGACTCATACGCCATGGGATTGGAAAGAAAAAAGATCAGAAAGAAAGAGAATAGAAGCAAGGAAAGGAATAGGAGAACTGAGACCAAGGTAGGGGAAAAGATAGCTAACTTACTGCACACCTCGCCTTGGAGGCGAGGGAGTTAACCTAAGGTCTTTCCTAATGTCTTGGTTACAAAGATGAGTACAAGACCACGAAGCAACGAGAAGTGCGTCGGTGAATGACCTCCAATGAAAGGCAGTGACAAAGAAAAAGGAGAAGAGAATCCTAGGAAGAGTAAGAGCTATGGAACCCCAGCAGTGACAAGAGGGTAGTCTCGTCAATAAAGACCTTAAGAAAAGACAAAGACAAAACGAGAGGATCGACTAAGCACAGCTAAAGCGGAGAAAGAACCTCCAAGTGACATGGTTAAAGTAAAGTGAGCCTAACCCATGAATGGGTAAGGGTAGCCTATGTTAAGGAGAAGATGAGGTTCAAATTCAAGAACAAAAAAGCGGTGGAGCCATTCTTGAGAAAGCATGATCGAAAGATATTAAGATACGAATTAGTGGGCATCAGCAATGAATAGTGGTGCGAGCACTATTCGAAAACGAGAAGGAGGCTTGAAGTAGAAGCCAAATCTCTCCAAAGCTACCTTGATAATTTCGAGGACGAAATTTTTAGAAGAAGGGGAGAGTTGACACATCCGGGCCTAATCCGACTTTTTCGTACAAGCAGAATAGTATAAGACGACGTATTAACTTGAGAATACGTTGGTCCGGATGTGTCTAATTAAGAAGAGAAGTGGAAATTAAGTTAAGACGGAGTTGGAAAATGAGACAATTAACTATGCATGGAAGCACTAAAGTGGACTTCTTTAAGTCCGTAGCCAATGGATTGGATATCCATTGGTGAATTGGTCTGTGGATTAGGCCAAGAATCGAGGTTATGAGAAGTGGAAAAAGAGAGAATTAAGTCTAGCCCGGGATTCGAGTAGACCCGGTGTCGAGCTTATCTATAAATAGGGGGAGATAAGCTCTCCCCCTCTCATTTTTCTTCTCCCTCACTTCCTCTCATTTCATTGGCTCTCTTGGAGCAACTTTGGACTTTTGGCCGATTCGGACAATCAGACCAAAGGATCAAGGTGAGTTTCTAATATGTTATTCTACTCACCTTAATCTACATTTTATTAAGTTTTCACGCATTTCTATGCGTTGGTATAGGAGAGATCCAAGCTTAAAGTTACGTTTAGCTTTTTAGCTAGATTCTAGTTTAGATTCGAGATCTAGGAACTTTGAGCTTGTGATTCTCATTTTTCTTTTAGTAAACATCTCGTAGATGGCGTGAGGATCGTCTGTCTAAGTTTGCAAGTCGAACGGAGGTCGAACGACACAAGAATCGAGGTGGGGGCTCGAATCCCGAGCCCCCTGTCTTGTCTCCCTCGCAGGAATAGGCTACTGCCCGAGTCCCGCACGGGTTACGGCCCAAACCACGCGGGTGGGCTTTCCTTTTTAGCCCAAAACAGCAGGGGGCCAGGCCCAGACCCCGTGGGGGCCCGATAGGCCTTAGGGGTATTTTGGTAATTTTTCTTTAAGTGTCCGATTTTGACCTCGAAACCTCCCGGACACTTTTCTAAGCCCCGTAACACATCCAAACACTGCCTTAGGTCATGCTAGAGCCTCATAGATGCATTCATAAGTTTTATTATGAATGCTAAAGCGTATTTCCATGTATTAGGGCTCTGGATGATCGAATGCGGCGATACTCCGAAGGATAAACTACGTTGATCGCTTGGGAGTATATGAATCTCCCAACACTGTGAGTGGCTTAGATTTCTCTGCTTAGCCACTGGGGCCAGAGGTTTTAAAAAGGTTGTAAAAACATAAATGTTTTTCAAAGGTTTTGGGATACGGGGAATCCACATGCATACACATTTGCTTGGTGATATACCCACGTACTGAGTAGGATGATTTTAAAAGAAAATGTTAAGATTTATGTGTGCGTGTTTATATGTTTTATACATGTATATATATATATATGATATTTATATGGATGGGACGCGAGATGAGCGATTGAGAGTGGTTCCTCGGGCTTCGATTTGAGGGAGCGTGGACCGAGTTTAGAGGCATGCAATGAAGTAGCCGTGGATCGCCTTTTGATCGGCACGGTGAGTGGAGACCCTGAGAGAGGCGCATAGGGAAGCTTGCCAGGCTCAATGTAGCTATGTTCCACCACAGCGTTTGGCACCACCGAGGGAACGAGCTAGAGAAAGAGAAAAAGAGAAAATGCTTTAAAAAGAAAAGTGATAGCCTTCCGTGTAGTGAGGCATACGACCAGCCAGTCGTGCCTTCAGTATATTTGAGGCCAGCCCACTTTATGTATATATCTATTTTAATGGTTTGAAATCAAATTCTCACTTGGAGAATTTGAAAAGAAGTTTTGAAAAAGAAAATTTATTTATTTTATTATTATATTTTAGATTACCCATGTTTGCTCTAACCCCTGATGAAGATTCATGGAACTTTTGTCACTCACCTGTATCGAATGTGGATGGATGCAGATCCGTGTACGAAGAGAGCAGATAGTTGGGAGGCTTACTGGGGGCGTCGATGGCTTAGATATAGTAGTTTCTGTTGCATAGGTTTTCTTTTAAATAAATCCACTGATACTGCTTTTATAGTTATTTATTTTATTAAATGATTTCTAATTAAATTTTAGTTGTTTTGCAGCGATGATATCTATTTCTATGTCTTGTGGTGCTTCTGGTGCGTGACCGGCTAGCACGTACTTCGAGGCAGCACGGCGATTGCCACGTGCCAGACCCAGGCGGGTCGGGGCATGACACTATCCTTGGAACAAATATAGTAAATATAAAAATAGGAAACAAAAAGCATAAATAATTTACTTAGGAAAAAGCATGCTTTTCTATATTGTGAATGAAATGTTATAGTGTTTTACACTATTAATTTGACATCAAAATCAAAATATATATTACAAAGAAAAGTCATCATAAACAATTGAAAAATCAATGTAAAAAGAAATATAACAATATAGAAAAATTAAAATAAACTAATTTAATCATAAACAATTGAATAATCAATGCAAAAAGAAATATAACAATATAGGAAAATTAAAATAAACTAATTTATACAAACACGAAACGATTAATAATATAGGAAAAATTAAAATAAACTAACTTTATGGTTAGTTTAATTACCTTAACTTATCAAAATAAGATGTAAAGAAAAAGTAATTAATTTTGTTTACCTACAAAACAACATATAAAAATCATCAAAATTAATAAAGTAAGCATTTCAACTCTTACAACAATTAATTTACAATCAAAATCATTTTTGTGGTGACATGCTTCTTGATTTTATAATTGTAAACATTTCATAATTGACAAATATGAACGTTGAGTCTCCAATCATCCTTTTCAGAAGACAACTCCAATTGTTCCTTTTAGAAGATAACTTGCCAATTGTTATGTATGCTAATTACTTATTAGGTATGATCGAGCTGTAATATAATTTTAAAAAAAGAAAAAAGAGGAGAGAGATTTTAAAACATCAATATTCAATTATAAAAAATCAATTAACATACCTCATGCCTAATATTATGCTCCAATGATATAAACCTACAAAAGAAATTTAGAAGCATAAAAAATCATCATTATATGAAAAATGAAAGAAATTAAAATTGAAAATTAAGATTGTTTAAACTTACTCATTTGTCAGAAATTTTTTTAATTCACAAACTCTCTATTTACAGTAATATTAAAATTCTTTGGTAACTCAAAGGTATTTTTTAATGACCTTTCATTTTTTTTATTATTATAAAATTAAGATTAGTAAATCAAAGGTTTTTTTTTTTTTTAATTATAAAGTTAAGATTGGTAACTCAAAAGTCATTCTCATTATTAGTTGGATAAAATTGAGTTATTTGATTTTATTTCAAAAGTAGGATTTTATATAAATATATATATATAAATATTGATTTTTAATCTAATCTTTTATCCCTAAACTACCCTTGTTTACTCCAAATAGGAGCTGGTTATATATATATATATATTATAGATATAACTTTTGGTTTTCCTTATTATTAGTTGAGTAAAAGTGATTTATATAATTTAATTACAAAATTAAGATTAGTACCTCAAATTACATAATTATAATTAGTAGCTTTGACACGTCCGGACCTAGTCCGTGCGTGTCAAGTTATGAAATTTGTATATAGTTGTAAAGTCAAGTGATGAATTGGAATTTGTTTTGCACATTTTAAACTTCCTTTAGCTTAATTACTAGCTTAGAAACCCTAATTTGTAGTTCGGAGTCGATTGGGTGCACTAGGGGTCCGGAAACCCAGACAATTGCACCAAGTTGACCAAAGGTCAACCTAAAAAGGTTGACTCTAGCACCGAACATGCTCGGGTTCAGCGCCGGACTCATCAGTTTATATGGGAGGTCGGTTGCCCTACCTCCCATTTTTGTGCCATTTTCTCTTTTCCTTCAAGCTTCTCCAAATTCTCTCAACTCTCCACCATTTCCCACACTTCAATTCACCTTCAAACACTTCATTAAACACCACCATTTACTTCTTTAGCCTCCTTGAAGATCAACAACACCAAAATCATAAAAAATCTCCAAGATCTTCAAAGAATTCAACTTGGAGTCATTGTGTTCTTTGAGCTATATCTTTCAATCCAACCATAGGCTTTGGCTAATTTCTTGGTATGTTGTTCTAGACTCCTTAAGCTTTAATTTGATTGCTTATTTGCTGAATTTCATGGATTGAGCTAGGAGATATCTTGAATTGAAGATCAAAGTTGATTTTTGTCCAAAACCAATTGCAACCTTAGACTTTCAATTCGAATTTCATGCATGTTTAGCCATTGAATTTAGTTTTTGAAGCTATAGGCTCTTCATTTAATTGTTGAAGTGTGTGTGTTTCGAATTTCATGTTGATTGGTGCCAAATTGAAGTAGAACCGAGCTTAGGATGTCGAAAGCTCGTGTCTTGACCTATGGCCAGAGACAGATCTGGTGCCGGACTCAAGCCAAATTGGGAGATTTCTCCCAAATTGAGCACTCCCGCGTGGGAGTTAGCCAAGGTAGCGTCGGACCTGCACTATAGCAAGGGCATTTTGGTCAATTCACTTCTAGGCTCCAATTGACCTTGTTTAACTTATGGACTTGTCCAATTTAGTTCCAAGGCCCTAGAAACCCTTATTAGGGCATGCTTTGATGTTTAATTGTTAGTTGAATGCTTTTATTAATTAAATTAGATTTCAATTTGATTATTTAGGTACGAGATTGTATGAGATCGAACAGTAGCGTTTGAGCTAAGGCATTCGAGGGGTTTATTCGGGAGTATACAAACCTCCCTTACTTGTGAGTGGCTTGGATTATAGTGGTTGACCACTGAGGATCAACCGTTTTCAAATTTCTTTATAAACTGTTTTATTAAATGTTTTATAACGTTTTGAGATATGGATTGTCCACTCTCATACACATACATATATATACATATATAAATACATACATATATATATATATATGTATGTAAACTATTTGAAATATTTCATAACAACCCTTGTGTTATTAAAATAATAAATAAATTTAAAATAATTAAAATTAAATTAATTAAAGAAAAGAAAAGAGAAAATGAAACAAAAGAAAATAAAGAAAAAATTGAAATAAAAAAAAGCTTAACCAATGGGGAACAAATTAAAATAATTCAAAAAAATAAAAAATAAAATAAAATAAAAAAGATATCAAACAAAAGAAAGAAAAGAAAATGAATAAAATAAAATTAAATAAAATAAAACCAACCAATGGAAGGATGTCATTTGATCCCTCCACCCTTGTCTCAAAACACTTTAGGAGATCTTGTTTCTTATTTTAATAGGTAGTATATATATACACACAAGGATAGCATGGATCAAAAAGAGGAAAAAATGAAAGGTAAAATAAGAAGATTGAAACCAAAATGATAGGTAACGTAGCGTTACCTAAAAAGGTAATAGATATCACATTTCCATCCATATTATCATTTCAATAATAATCACAAATCTCTTTGACACTATTCACAGAGTAACCAAACGAGGACATATAACTTAACATAATACACATTCTCTGGGTAATGTATCATAAACTCAACCAAATGTCCCCTTATAAAGATAGCAACTGTTATAAGAACATCAACAATGCTGATAAGGCTTTGACTAAAAAAGACTATTTGATAAACTGTTAAAAATTTTCAAAGTGTTGAAAATAAAAATTTTCAACACTTTTAGATTTTTAACATGTTTGATAATTTTTACTAGTCATTACTTAAAAGAATTTTTCCAACAAAAAAATGTTAAATTTAAAAAATAAGTGAAGACCTATTTATTATTAAATGATGAAAAAATTAATAGTTTTAATTTGAAAAACTCTCCCTTTATACTAAATTACCTTTATTTTAGACATTAATGAGTTTTAAAAATCTTCAACATTTATGGTTTTCAAACAATATATTTATATTTAACATTTATCAAACAATTTTTATATACAAATTCAATATTTATCAAATTCAGCACTTAATTTTTCAGTACTTATTTTTCAACACTTAATTTTTTTCAGTTTATCAAACAACACCTAAGTTTTTTTTATACAAATCCTAGTAAACAGCAAATTGTTTTGAACGAGAAATGGAGAAGGAAACCACCATCACGTCTGGAAACTACGTAAGGTTCTCCACCAAGAACACAACCTCTCAAAAACTCAACTTCCCCAAACCAAAAAGACTAGGAATCAGAACAATTGACCCATAATTCCTTGTCAGAACTGGAACTGATCTGACCTGTCCAATTGCCACCTCTAGTCAGGTAATATCATAGTCAACAGAGAATATTTTACTTGCAACGATATCTTTCCCTTGTCAACGACTAGCCTTGCACCAGAGACAACCCAGTACCCAGGTAAATCCTGTGGTCCTCTAGTCATCTCTGTTGTGTCAACAAACCGCAGAAGTTTTGGGGCTTGGCTGGGTAATGGAGGGCCCCCAGGGTACACGGCAGAATTTATGTTGACCTCAGCTGGCTGTGGAGCTTGTTTTTGAGCACTTGAAAGACGAGTGCTGATCAATGTTGAGATGATACCAGATTTCTGGGCCAAGCCAGGAGAGCCATCCCACTGAGGCTCCTTGATAGCCTTTGCACCAACTAATCTAGAGAAATGCAACCGTAAGAGTAAAACTTTCTTCAAGCCAGAGTCTCTAACTTCGAAGTGAGCCCCAGTAACAATACAGAGATCATCATCCGACTCTACAGGAGCTGTGCAGACATGAGAGAAGCTCTTCCACTGAATCTTCTCATAATACTTGCGTTCAAAAGAGGGATCATAGATACTGGCACTTGGTTCTTCCTCAAGGTTGAATGTCTTTGGCTGTGACGAAAGATGCTGCAAGTGAATCGCCAAGCAGTTGCCACTTTTGCCTTCCAAATAAAGTCGTAGGCCAGTTACAGGCTTTTTACCCACATAGACCTGCCAAAAGGAATTCAAAACAAAGTCAATGAGTACAGTATAGGTGAAATCATTGACACAAGGGTTTTGGCTTATTGACAGCGTTGTCTTTTAAGGTATTAATCTCCACCATTAAACCAAAGCCTATAAGAGGTCTTTATTTTTTAGATTAAACAACAATAATATATATATATATATATATATTGGATAAGCAATAGCAATAATGTTTAACATAACACCTATGGTTACAATTTTGAAACTTGTCCCTCTGCTGTTTCACTTTGTTCCAAGGGAGCTATGGTATTAACTTTCTATGAAAAGGCAAATGAATCACAAGCACTTCATTTACTTACAAACACCTTTAAAGGGTAAAGATAGATTGCTGGCTAAAAGGAGGTAGAAAAAATGGATACTTGCCTTTTTCTTGTAAAAAATTAGCTCCATAATTACATTGACAATGACACCAACCCACAGCATGATGAGAACCAAAAGTGTAACTAGCAAATGATTAGTTAAAAATTTGAAAAATGAAAACTGAGTTGATAGATATTTTCTCTTTCAATTACAAAAGATATAATACTGTAATCCCATTTGATAACATTATCAAAACCACAAATTGAGTACCAAAAAAGAAACCACATTGATTTAGGCAAAATAACTTTAAAAAAAAAAAAACAAAACTACAGTTTAGAATTTCTTGAAACCCGCTATTGTATCAACAGTTCAGGCTTATTATGAAACAATATAACTTATAAACATTTATAATACTAGGAATGCAAATGCAAATACTAATTTGGATATTCTCTCTGATAATATTTCTGAATACAAGGGATAATAACCAAGGAACTCTATAAGGAGGAAATGCCAGTTAATAAGTATTATCTCCCATTGTAACCTCTCCTCTTTCGCTTGGAAAAAAAGTGAAGTTCGTTAGCAAGCCCAGATGGCAATAGTTTTAGTCAATAAGCTAAGAGTAACTTCATCTAGGAGACAACAATCCAGAAATAACACAATGGAAGACAAGATATTAAGTAAACATCTAAAAAAAACTATTTATGTTATAAGGGGTAATCAAGAATACTGTGAAGATCCAATGTTTGCTCTTTTTGAAATTACACAGCAGTAGTTGAAGAATAAAATGCATAACAATAAAAATAAAGCCCAAAACCTTGACAAAAGTCAAAGGAATTCACAGAAAACTCATGAATTATGTTGCAAAATAAAATTCATACAAAATAGAAATTAAACCAATTGCTCCATAGCTTTCTCAATTTGATAATGTAGTAATAATAACACATCTGGCAAAGCCCTTGATTGCAACATATCTCCAGTGCAAAAGTATCCATTCTCAATTAAAACTTTTCAAGCCTATTAATACCAAATGTTACTTTAACTATGACAACAATAAGTAATTTTAGAATGCCACTAAAACTCTTTTATATGTATATTAGGTCATATGTCACACATGGTTGAGCAAATCCATTTCTAATTAAAACAGAGTTCTACCCTATTTAATTCACAAAAGGATTTAGGAGATTTCACTAATTTCACCGAATAAAATCATAGAGCACCCAGGGTTTCCATGAAAGGGAGTCCAAGGGAGTTAGGATATACTTTTGAAAGAAACAACCATACTACTAACATTGAACTACACCTGTCGATGTTGGCATATTAATAAAGCACACCTGTAAGCTATGGTACATCATCTTTTCTTATTGAATGGGTTGATTTATATTTAAGCTACACTAATGTCATGAACTTGAGTTAATTTTCCATGCCACACAAGAACAAATTAGCTGCATGGTCCTCCGGTACCAAAACCAAAAAAATTTCCACACAAGCACAGAAACAAATTGTTGGAATCAAAGGCTATGTTACATTCACCATGCTTAACGCTGGTTTTATAAGTTGGAAATGGCAGAAGGGCTCATATACAATATTGAGAGTATTACCGGTGTAGTGTTGACATAAAGTTTGGGGCCCATGAAGCTAAACTGCAATGATGCATTATTTTGTTGCTTCTTATGAGGACCAAGGGTCAGCTCACCAAATACTGGCGCCCACTGCTTTGGAAGCTGAAACTCCAAAAACTGGTGTAGCTCATCAACTGAAGGCTTATCTGCACTTAAAAGAAAGAAACCATAAATGAATAGTGGCTTACATTTCCTGGATACCAGAAGCAATTTTCATAAAACACCAAGAATAAAGAACAGTGCAGACAATTGTAAATCCATCAACTTGCATATTTTTAAATTATTTTTCATTCATTAAAAAAAAAAACTATCAGTTTCGCTTCAGAATAGAAAAAGTGGGCGTCAACCTACTGGTGAAGGTGATCAGTTTTCTTTTAACACATGATACATAATTAATTTTTTTAATTAAGCTATGTATTAAAATATGGAAATAACATACAAGTTTACATAACAAAAATTCCTAGCAAGTACCAATTAGCCATGTAAAGTGGAAATAACATGCAGGTTTGATAATTGATACATACACACGGACAAAAACAAAATATTGAATAAGCAAGTTACATAGAAAGGCAATAATGCTTTTATTAACAATATACACCGTAATTTTTTTTTTCCATCAAATTTTTTGTTCTCCAAATAGTATTGTAGGTGCGTTCAAGGGACTAGGACCCTTGTATTGCCAAAAGTGAAGTAACAATGCACAATATGTGTGTGTGTGTGTGCGCATCCATGCAAAATAAGCTCAATACATATAATTATGATAATTCTAATAATTCTACAAATTGAGTCTAAAGGGTGATCCATTTTCATCCTACAAAACCTGCAAAATTTTACTTTTCTTTTTTTCGCCAACATTAATGATTTTCTTTGGCCCCAAGAATGTTGTTGAATACTAGGAAGTTGAGAATAGTCTCTTTCGTTTAATATTAAAGGTACAAACAATGAATAGAAAAAATAACAATAAATAGAATGAAATAGAACATCAATCAGGTGGGCTTTTACAGCACCTGGTGCTGCGCCTAGGCGCACTAGGCGTACAGCTCACCAAAAAGGGTTTAAAGCACTTTTGTGCCTAGAGCATGCCTTGATGACACTGCATCCAAGAAAACAGTAAAGAAAAATACAAGGCTTTAAAGCCAAATACGCTTCTATACTATGGGACACTGTTGAATTTCACCACCATAGTCACTTCAATTACCGGGAATTTAACTACAATAATGGAATATCCCATCTCCATTACTTTCTGCAACAGCAACCCCAAAAATAATAGTATAGCGGTGAAATTGTCTTTACGCTAAAATACAATTGAATCTCCAAACATAGATAAGGATTTCAAGGTTAAGAAACAAGCCACAAATCTTTAATCTGAATTTCTGAATAAGAGATTAAACTAACATTCATGCAAAAGCTCCTAACAGCTTACTACAAAAAAAACCTAGACTAGATTCCTAATTTTAGGTTTAGTATGACAAAAGTTCCCAACAGTTTACTATAACATTCATGCCTTCAGTTTCTATTATATTGAGACTCCTTAAAAGTCAATACATGATAATCAAATTACACACTCCCCTTAATTTGGATTACATGGATCCTCCACCTATTACAAAGATCAAGGTTTAAGGCAACTAAGGAATGGAATGAAGTCATGTGCCAAGAATGAAGTATGCATGCATATGCAAATATGATAAGGTAGTATGGAACAAATGTTCTTATGAATGGGACAGTGAGAAACCGACTTGTCGCACCATATCAGAGTAGAGAAAATGGTCAGACTAAGAAAGTTTTGACCAGTTCCAAACTTTTCCAAGAAAAAAAATGAGAGGGCATCATGCATCACTGATTAATGAGATATGGGTCTAACTTGAGCCTCCTTTTTAAAGGTTAAGGAAAATTGGGATCTATTATTAAATCCTTGTAGACCATGCACAAAGCAAAATATTTCTAAATCCTTGCACCTAAGATTAAGTTAAAATTGTATCCTTCCAAATACACAATACTTGCCACGTTTAAAATAAGACAGAGCAATTTTCAGGAGCTGGATTGAAAGAATTGGATATAAATAAAAAATAATAAAGAGCGGGGTTTTCACTCGTAACTACTAATCATCTCAAAAGCAAACAAAAAAAGGTAAACTTCTATGCCAGAATGAGATGATCAGTTTGGTCCTCTCCTGCAATAAGTGGCGAAAGACAGTACGGATGTCTCAAAAATCAAGCATGAGAAAATGGTTTATGACAATCTGAAGATTATGATACAGCTCATTAGCCCAGCCCAATTTTAGATTTATTTTAATTAGTTTCCTTATTTAGCTTTCTTGATTTTTAAGTCTTTTAGGAGTCCTTGTACGTTAAGTTTTCTTATTAGTTAGATTTTATCTTTTAACTAGTACAAATAGTCTCTTTAGGGTCATTAGTTGATAGGAATTATTATGGATTTGTGATTATTTCAGAAATAAAGGTTTTGAGAGGTTTTAGAACCCTAAACCTAATTATGTTCTCATCTCAATTTGCTTCTAGTATGCCTAGATCCTGATTTCTATTTTGTTTCTATTCCTAAATTGTTTTTGCCTCCGCGCGCTACATCAATTGGTATCAGCAGCCAAAGGAAATGTTCCTGTTTTTCTAAAATTTTCCCTAGAAAATTATGGCTGGCCGTGGCAGAGGTAGAGGTAGAGGCAATCAACCCCAACAAAACGAGATGGCTGCGATGCGGCAAATGATTGAAGATTTGACCCAGGCTGTACAAGCCTTACGGCGTCAAGAACCCGTGGAATCCCGAATGGAGATTCCGGAAGATGGCCACAACCCTTTTGATATAGAAGATCCTGAGGATGAAGAAGAAAGAAGAAATTGACGAAGTTAATCCTTTTCACGAAGCTGGAGCCGTTGATCAAACGGTAAGAGGTCGATTGGAGGATAAATTGTTACACGCCCTCGATTTACATGGAGGAGTAAAGATTGAAGTTGCAGATTTTCATGGGAAATTACATGCTGAAGATTATCTGGATTGGGAAGCAAGCTAAGGACAATTTTGTGTAGAATTTTGTACGGTGGTAGGATCATTGAAGAGAAGTTTACAAGAGTTGATTCATACATCTACAAGTATGCTAAGGAGAAAAGCATGCCAAGGACAACTCGTTAGGAGTCGAGTTTTTCAAACCCGGGGAGTTTGATGCAGCGCATTAGCCCAGCCCAATTTTAGATTTACTTTAATTAGTTTCCTTATTTAGCTTTCTTGATTTTTAACTCTTTTAGGAGTTATTGTTCATTGAGTTTTCTTATTAGGTTAGATTTTATCTTTTAACTAGTATAACTAGTCTTTTTAGGGTCATTAGTCGATAGGAATTATTATGGATTTGTGATTATTTCAGAAATAAAGGTTTTGAGAGGTTTTAGAACCCTAAACCTAATTATGTTCTCATCTCAATTTGCTTCTAGTTAGCCAAGATCCTGATTTCTATTCTGTTTCAATTCCTAAATTGTTTTTGCTTCCGCGCACTACATCAGACTAAGTTATGGGGATAGTCTAAACTGGGTGTAGCCTAATCTTTTGAGCCAGGCAATTGCGCCTTTCTCTAGATGAATTTCTACAAACAATTACCAAGAGGCTTTTCAAAGATAAATGCTTCTTTTCAGCAATGCAGCTTAGGTTATACTTCTTTTCAATAATGCAGCTTAGGTTATACACAATGCAGTACCTTTTACTAAAATTGATCTCAACAGCCAAGACATTCAACAAGAGACTATGGAGAGAAACAAATCCATCACAAACAAAATTATATCATTAATTTAGATAATGACCGTCAAAGAAGTAATGATAAATGCACCGCCAAACAGACAATAAGTTTCTATATTTGTTGTGCAGAACATAAGACATCATAATAGTGGTCAGAAATTTCAATGAGATGTGCAATGGTAACCACACATTTGACAAAAAGCAATTTGTAAGAGTAATATGTATGAAGTTTGGCACATACAACGAAGGTAGAGATTGATGGCATGGGTCAAAAATCCACTCCCATTAACTCCAGTGAGCAATGATATAATGGGGATAAAAGACATTGAGATCACATCTGGTTCAGACTGAACAGTTTGGCACCATGCAGAGTGTGATGGACTTGTATTCAACTTTCCTCCTTTCCTTTTGCGAAAGAAATTTACATACTGCAACTCAGAAAATGAAAAATTAAATGTTATTCAAAGATCCTGAAAAGAAAAATTGTTTCCATGACAATCAAGAATTTAGTGAGAGGTTACCAAGAGGCTTTAAGAGCAACCGGGGAATATACCACAGTATTTGTGGCATCTAGAGAAACAATAGTCCAATAGGATTATCCACTCATAGATAATTAAATATCAATAACAACATCATCTGCGAATAGCATACCTCCACCTGGGAATAAGAACTGGTTTGAAATATGTCAACGGAAGCTAGCCCATGTTCTTTAACTATCTGAAAGAAAAACCATCATAGAATTTAAGGTAACTGCAATTTTTCCATCTGTGCTTTTGCATCTAATGCAATATAAAATGCTACCAAGCAGATCAAATGGCTTACTTACAATGGTAGATGCAGTTATCCTAGTTGAGAGATTACATTATCTAGGATTTTGCTCTATATTTTACGTTTTTGACTGTAAATTTTAGAATATGTACATTATTTTATATGAATTAGTAGTATATTAGGGTTTTAGAGTTATATTTTGTAGTTTAAGTTTTATTACGGCCCGAGGTTTAGCTACTCATACCTAAATTATAGAGAATTAAGAATTGATAGAGAAGTTAGAATCTTTCTTCAGTATTTTGAGCTTTTATTACTAGTACTAAATCAATTGAATTACTTAGGTACTTATAAATACCTAAACCTAAAACCTAAATAAATAGAATACCAAGAACAACCTAAAGCTTTAAGACATAGAAAAGAAGTAAACTAGTAAATATTAACCTTAACTATAAAAGTTACAATTAAACTCATAAAAAAGTCCGTTGCCAAAAAAAAAAAAAAACATAAAAAAGTCCTACATAAATGTAATCTCACAACAAGGATAGTCACGTACTCCAACTTAATTCAGTATGAATTCTATTTGTAGCTTGCACTCAATAATAGAATTTCAAAGATCATTTGTTCTTCAAATGTGCTCATATAAAGAGAATGAGGGGAATTAGATGATGTCTTGCCCAACAGACAAAAAGGCAGGTAGTGAATCAGGTTAGGATGAATCACACTAGCAAAAGTTTTAAATAAGGATTCTCTAATTGTGTTGTGACTGCTTGATTTATCTTACACGGAGAAGGAAAGTACTAAAGTTCATCCAACAAACATCGCTGATCAAGTTCATGACTCAAAAATCTCTCCACTGCAAACCCCTTAGTTGATCAACATCAGCCAAGTTTTTTCAGGGTTCCATATGCTAGAAAAATGAAAGATACTTCAAGAAAACCATAATTGAACCAGGCAGCAGTGGGGGCAGTCAACAATTGGAGGCTGCGATGGCATTCATTACGCAACGTAGAAAAGAAATGACTTATATTGAGACAGTTACTTTAGAGATTGGAAAGGATTAAATTTTGCGCCAACTAGTTTGAAAATGAAAAAGGCAATATTTCACTTTGAAATTTCTCCACCATCGACTGATAATTCACACAAACAAAGTTACACCTACTTTGGAAGGACTTGGAAGCTAATTCAAGCCCAAAAAATATGAGAAAGATTAAAATCAGCTATAGACTTGATAAATGGAAAAATTGAATGATGTTTTGAAACTCTCTCCTAGCTTATAAGAGATAAATCAGTAACGTTTTTTATTGTTCACCTAAAATTGATTTGAAAAGGCAAAATTTCAGTAGAATTTTCACAGTAAAATATGCTTATAATTTATTATTCTCCAAAAATTAAAACAGTTTAAGATGAAACAAATTTCTTCTAATCAAACACTATCACTATAAGTTGGTAGCCTTAAACTAATGAAATAAAAAATTTTGAACATAATTTAAAACTAAAATATGCTTATAATTAATTTTCACCAAAATTAAAATTGTTTTTAATTTGAGTTGAATATCTCTACTTTTGCTTTTATTTGGGCCTAAAACAAAATCCATTAAATTGCAAATTTAATACTTTAAAGGAATTTGAAACTAGAATTAAAACAAAACTGTTTTTGAAAAAAAAAATTGAAAAAGAAAGGATTAATATTAGTTGCTTCAAACTAAGTACTTGAAAGTTCTTAGTTATTAGGTTCCTTTGCTTGTTCCTCCCAACAGTCACAGACAACTTCTAAATTTTGCACAAGTTCTATGAACGAGTTCCATTGAATGTATGGGCACGGATTTTGACAATGCATTCTATGGGAAATAGGAGAATCGATTAGTTATTTATCTCAAAAATGAACAATAGCTAAACTAAGTCCCCTTCTTTTTCAGTGTTCCTATTCAGTTCTTTCAACCTTTGTATATATCTGTGCTTGGTTTATTTCAACTTATTTTTGAGAGGTTATTGTAGTACAAAAGCTTCTTTATTCACTGTAAATCTGTGAGAGGAGGAAAAACTCCTTGGATTTGGAGGTTAACTTTAGCCTCAAAAGGTAGACAATAGGGGGATATACCTGAATTCTTGGGTTTAACATTTAACCTTCAAAGGTTGCCATTGTAGACGTTATATAACTTAAGTCTCGAAAGCTACTTTTGTAACCATGTTGTATATATCTGTGCTTGGTTTATTTCAACTTATTTTTGAGAGGTTATTGTAGTACAAAAGCTTCATTATTCAATGTAAATCTGCGAGAGAAGGAAAAACTCCTTGGATTTGGAGGTTAACTTTAGCCTTAAAAGGTAGACAATAGGGGGATATACCGGAATTCTTGAGTTTAACAAAGGTTGCAATTGTAAAGGTTATATAACCTAGTCTTGAAAGCTACTTTTGTAACCATGTTGAATATTAGCACTTGAACACCATGGCAATAGGATACTAAGGAAGAAAACAAAAGTGCCTTGATTAAGGAGAAAACCTCTTTTAAATCTCCACATTTGATTTCAGTTTCCTTACTTTCTTTAGTATTTGAGTAATCATTGCACATCACAATTTACTTGTATTTAGCATTGATTTTCAAATTATCTTTATATTTGAAAAAGTTGTGCTTTTCTGTTAAGTGCAATGCACCCAATTTAGTGATGAAAAAGCATCCCAAGACTTTGCATAATTGATTATTTTGATATAATTTTTTATGTTCTCTATGTTACTGAAATCTGAGTTCAAAAAACACTATTCCATTTTTAATTGGTTATTTGACAAGCGTGTGATTTTTTAATAATTTTGAATGCTTAGATGAGGTTTATTTATATAAAGCGTTGAATCATAAGTTGTTTAAGCTGTGGTACAATATGTTTTGAGGACAGTTTTAGGAGCTGTATTTTATTTGGGCATTATTACTTAGCAGTTTGACAACCCTAAAACCTAGTGTTAACTTTGAACATTTTGGTTCTAATATATTGTTTCTACTTCAATTCTCTACCGTAAACTTGGATTTGAGCTAACATTAATATCTTCTCTATTTTCATTTAGCATTAAATTTTAGTCATTCTAATTCACAAAAAAAACTTTAGATGTTGCTAACCTTCTCAGTCTTGTTTGATTTATCATAGTTGGTTCTATGTTTCCCAGTTCCTTCTATGAGCATTTTGTCTGCCAAGTCCTTTAATCTCTTTTGTACTTCAATCGGTTCAAGACCTGACAAATGCTGTTGTTTCATATATACAACATCTTTTCCACCCATCTTCACACCAACAATAATATGTGTTCCATATGTTTCAATAAACCTGGAATATGGCAACACTGAGATTTAGAATTTGAATGAATCAAACAAGATTGTAGCATAACTTAAGAAAAAAATCTGAAACAAAGCCATGCATCTTTTAAACTAGATCACATATAGTCTTGAAAACCGCATCAAAACTGTATCTCTCCAGAATCTAAGTTTATCCAGGAAAAAAAATTAAAGAATTCTTCAAAGCATTGTTTAATATTTAAACAGTCCATCGGAAAAGGTAAAATTCATATGAAGAAAGATTTATGGAACAGAATGGTTTGGGCTTAAATGTGAAACTTTTATCAATTATTTCAACCACCAAAATAATAAAACGATCAACTCATCATGGGATTGAAGAGGTACAATTATATTATCTTTACGTCACATGCAACATTATTTATTTTTCAAATATCCAAATTTATAACGTACAGAAGCAAAGTTGGATGATGCAGGAGCATTCCATGAGTTATTCAAATTAGTTACCTTGATATGTTGTTTAATTAATTGGTTTACTTAAGTAATTATGTTTGTACTTTCCTAAGTGCTCAAGTAGTCAGCATGTGATCTTTTAAGGCATTTCAGTGGCAAGGATTAGATTAATTTAATGTAGCCAAGAGCAAAGATTAAAAGTTAAAGTAACCGTAGATCCTAGTTATTTTGTTACTACTCAGATTTCACATCAATTCAAGCCATTGCTCCAGCTTCCCTGAGTGTTTTGGTTTTCTTTTCATTGGTTCTACAACAATTTGGAAAAAAAGAGAAGGATATCCAAAAGCTTGAAAATCCTAAAACTTAGCTGCCCAGTAACATGAAATACTGAAATTAACAATAGCAGCCAGAAAAGTTCTTTCAAAGAATGATTTCCTAAAACTAGAAACTAAACTTTATTCATCAAATAAAGTAGAAACCAAGATCACATAGATAACAATTCCTCTATCTTGAGTCTTGAATAAGACAACTAATAATAATAATAATAAAGGAAAATGAGAAGATACTGACTTAGCCAACGCAGGAGGATCCCATGAGGAAGGAACAGCTTGTTTTACATGATCACACAGTATGACCTGGGATTTTTCTAATGCAATGTTGTAAAGTGTGATGAAAACGCCATCAAAAGCGAGGCTTTTAGTGTTGGCAGCATCTTTCTGCCAACCTGCTGTGAATTCGAAAGCAGCATTGAAGTGACCCGAAGGAATTTTACCCGACAGAGAGAGTTCCTGGTTAAACTGCTCTGACATCTACCAAATAATAAGAGAAAACAAATACACCAAAATTAATTAAATTCAGTAATAAATAAAATTAATTTAAAAGCCAAAGCCGGGCTACTGGTAGAACGCTAGACTCTTACTTCAATTCGCAGCAGCCTCAAGTACCAAAAATTAATTAATTAATTAATTAAAAAAACGTTAGGTACCTGCTGGAAAGAGAGGACATCGGAGGCGAACCTGATCCGCTCCCCCTTATCGCACTTGATAGATTTGGGAACATTACGAACCAAAAACCCACCGGGAATGGCGACGTCTCGGATGTAATCATGATCAGGGATGCTTATCAACTTGGACGTTGTCTTCTTCACGTATTTGAGCTTCAGATCGGCGGTCAGATCGTATCCCAATCCAATCGACTCAACGGCAGCCTCCGCGGCTTTCCTCGCCATCGACTCTCAAAAACAACGAGACTTCTTCTTCTTCTTCTTCTTCGCTATTCATACTGCCCTTATATTATTTATATTTATGCATTTGAATTTTGAATTGATTGGAATTTTTTAGGGGAGTGGTCAAAGATGGTGCATTTTCAACGCCGTCTTGCTTTTGGCTTTTTCTAAACTGCTGGGGATTTTGGGTTTTTTGGTTGGTGAAAAGGAATTTAGAGAGAGAGAGAGAGAGAGAGAGTGAGAGAGTGAGAGAGAGAGAGAGTCAAAGGTTTCATCTCATGCTACACGCCTGCACTGTGTTTCTTGGAAGATATTGGCGGGAGCCCCCGCCCTTGGATTGGACTCTTCCCTGGCCCCCCATACGACACCTCGTTGACTAGTAGCTGCGTGGAGCTAATCTCACCCAAATGGCGCGTAACATCGGGGCAGCGGCGTTTGTCACGTGAGCAAGCTCCTCACCGCCTTATACTCTTTTGGGTTTTAGGCCATGAATAAAAAACCGGACCGGTTGTTGAACCGGTTGGTCATCTGGTCACCGGTTCAATCGGTCTAATCAGTTCAACCGGTCCGATTAAATAAATAATTTAATTTTATTATTTTTAAAAAAATATTCAAAAAAATAGAAAAAATTCAAAATATTCCTTAAAAAATAAGAAAAAATAAAAATATCAATTAAAAAAAATTAAAATTCGGATTGAACCGATTCAACCGGTTTGCTAGTTCAACCGATTTTCCGGTTCAACCGGTTCAATCGCGGTTTAATAAAAATTTTATTTTATGACCCGGACCGGACTTGTGACCGATTCTCAGTTCAACCGGTTGAACCGACCGGTCCGGTCCGGTTTTTTATTCCATGGTTTTAGGACTAGCCTATGTTAGAGGTATCAAAAGTCGCTCTTGACTCAATAAAATCATCTAATTCGTCTAAATTTGAAATTAATTTAATTTGAGCTGTTTAAAAAAATTCAAATTAGATTGAAACCTAATTAACTTGAGAATAGAATAATTCAAAATCTAATTGATTTCAGAGATTAACTCGTAAAATTAATCTAAAATAATTCGAGATATTCATTTAAATAATTAAAAACCTAAAAATTCAAATTTGAACGATCCGAAAGACCCGATGATCACACTTAAAAATTCGATTGATCTGAAAATTCAAATTATCTTAAATTCAAATGATTCAAAAAAAAATTTTGGGTCAATTTAACCTCAATCCAATGACCCGAACATGAAATCCGCTCAACCCACCCCTTCTATCTATATAACAATTTTGTAATGTCATGTTAAAGGTGTTTACTTGTGGTTTTATAATGATTTAAATAGCTATTAAGACTTTATCTAAAAAAATTCTATTAAAACTATAATGCATTATTTAAAACGGTTTTGCTGGTATGCACCCTTTATTTTTACTATTTTACATAAGTCCTCTTAATTTAATATTCTATATAAACTACATCCATAATTTTATTTTGAATCCCATTAATCATGCCTATTAGTCTATAATTTCTTTTTAATGAAAATCACGCTCATGTTATACTTTTCTTGGTTCTTTTTTACAAGATTGTAAATTAAAAGAAAAAAAAGAAAAGTCTTGTGACTTGACCATAGTTATTAACAACTATTAAAGTAATAGACAAGGCTTTTTACGGGCGATTTGGGACAAGATGGGGCCATAGGCACCCCATTGGTTACCCTTTTTTTTTCAAAATTTCTTTCTTTTTTTTGTTTAGTTTTTTTTTATTTTTTATTTTTTTTGGATTTGGACTTTGATAATAGTAAAAATATTTGAATTTGAGTTTTATTATTTTATTTATTTATTTATTTATTATTATTACTACTATTATTGGTTAATCTAACTAGTTAGTATATATGTACAATTAAAATTTTGTTATGAACTATTGAATATTGAAGAAAAATAAAGAATAAGAAATACGAGAGAAAAAGAAGCAGAGAGAATTTCATTGCCGCAGAACAAAGAAAATACAACTATTGAAGAGTTGTGGATGGTGATACAAGGGTATGGGGGCTCCTTATCTATAGTGAAGAACCCCTTCACAAATAACATATGTTTAATCAAACTTGCAAACCAAATTTACTTCCAGGCCAAGTAATCCTTAATTATCTCTCTCTATTAATTCTCTCTAAACATGGGTTTGTCTTCAAGATAAGATAAATGAGTCATAGTATGAAAGTCCATTATTCTATAATTCCATATAAAAATTTTATTTTTAGTGAATTTAATATTTAATTTTGGAAAATTTTAAGTAAGCATATGAGCTTATATGTGTATAATTGTGTATAAAGGCTACTTAAGGTTGAGCATAAAAATTAAAGTGGTTTAATATGTTTTTGGTATATAGGCTTAATACATCTAATTTAAATATGAACCTCATATGTCTAGAGACCGAATTATAGTTTCTAATTTAATGATGAGCCAAATTAGAAATTATAACATTAGGGTTTCACTTCACGTAAGTGGTTATGATTCCATATTAAATGCACACTCATTCTTTTTGACATCACATCATTAGAGAGAAATCCAGATGTATTCTAATTTGGACGACAAATCACAAGGTCTAATGAAGATTTCCCAATGAAGAATTCAAGTATGCTTTCACTTCTATTTGTTTGACACTTGATGATCTAGTATTAACAGATCCCAACTTTCAAGGGATTAAATCCCAACAAGTGGTATCAAGAGCCTTTATTCATGATTACTCATGAAGAATAGTTGATTTTTGTCTTCCATTGTGACATCTGGACCTTTATGCACCCTCCATATTGATCGAAATAGTAAAAGACAGTGGTCAGTATGGATGATATTAAATTTTAGAGAGAATTTAAACCTTTGTATGGACGATAAAGTTAAATAATTAAATCGAAAACTAAGTCAAGGTCTATTGGAATAAAGTTGAGGAATAGACAACGATGATTGGAGTCATAAGAAAGTTAATAAGAATGATCTACAATGATATTAAGATCTATAGGTATAATAAACAACTAAGAATATTAATTTTGACACAAACAAGACGAAAGGACATTAGGATGAAAGAAAAAGAAGCGGAAACTAAATGGAGAACCGGAAACTCAATGGAGAACTCTTCGACGAATCCTAGCCTTAAGAATGAAGTTTTATGGTAAACAAAGAAAAAATACAAGCGTGGAAGATCTAAAACAAGTCAGGAAATTGAAGTAGACATTATCTCTTAAGTTGAGAATGAATGTGATCATGGGGTTGATTCTGCGATGGGTACTGAAACCTCGATACCACAAGTTTGAAAACAATCCTACAAAAATCATCTAACGGGCTTGGGCAGTATGTAGAGTGGATCAAGGATTGACTATATGAGTACTGATATTTTTTTTATGACGAGGTCTCCGATTCTAAGGAAGAAAAGGATCAGGATTCCCATGTGGTCTTCTCATCATATGAGAAGAGAATGATATGCAAACCTTGGCACAATGCTCTTATTGTGAAGCTTCTTGGTAAGGTATTAGGTTTCAAAACATTATCCACATGTATCTAATTTCTTTGGAAATGAGAGAGGTACTACAAAATGTCACGCCCCAACCCGAAGAGGTCGACCATGTGACAATTGCTGTGCTACCTAGTAGTACGTGTCTGCAGCCACGCACCTCGAAGCACCGCAAGGCATGAATTGAGTATCTTCACTGCAAAATAATTACTAAAACTTTATTAATAATAATAAAATAATAAAACATTTAATAAAAAGATTTAAATAAAATATAGAATACCAGTGGATCAATCTAAGAGAACACCTACGTAGCAGAAATAAATACTCCTATGCCACCGACCTCTCTTAATGAGCCTCTGATCTATCTGACGTCCGTGTACGTGGATTTGCATCCAACAACATTGGATACAAGTGAGTGACAGAGGTTCAATAAATTTCCACTAGGGGTTAGGGAAAAAGGGATAATCCAAAATAAATTTTATAAAACAATATTTAAAAGAAAATAAACATCTGAAATGGGCTGGCAATCAAACCACTGAAGGCTCGACCCATCGGTCGTATGCCTTACTGCACCGAGGGCTACATCTCTTCTTTATAAAACATGTTATAATTTTCTTTCTCTAGCCCGTTTTCTCGGTGGTGCTAGTCGTTGTGGGTGGGGCACAGCTACAACGAGCCCTGGCGAGTTTTCCTACGCGCCTCTCCCAGGGTCTCCACTCACCGTGCCCCTCGATAGGCGGTCCAAGGCTACTTATTGGCATGCGTGTCTCACTCAATCCACTCGCTCGCTCTCATCAAAGCACCAAGATCCACTCAATCGCTCATCTCGCATCCCATCCACATCATAAACATATATATATACATACATATATGTAAGACATATAATATAAACACATACATATCTTTTACATATTCTTTTAAAAACCCTCCCACTCACTACGTGGGTATATCATGAAGCAGATGTGTGTGGTGGATTTGCCGTATCCCAAAACATTTGAAAATCATTTTTATGTTTTGAAAACATTTTGAAAATTTTTACCCTAGTGACTAGGTACTAAAATATAAGCCACTCACAGTACTGGGAGGTTTGTATACTCCCAAGGAATCCATGATGAATGATCTCCGAAACGTAGCCGCACTCGATCGCATAGAAACCCTAACACTCAAATAAATGTGTTAGAATTCTAATTCGAACCTTCCTGATTGATTTTGGGGCTCTAATATGCTAAAAGCTAAGGTTTTGGAAGTGATCCGAGGGTTAGAAAAGTGTTTAGGGAGGTTTCGGGTCAAAAATGGACTTTTTCGACAAAATTACAAAAACTCCCCTTAGGGGCCAGTTGACTCCAGCGCGGGATTGACCAACTCCCGCGCGAGAGTGGGTTAGGATGGCCATTTTGGCCATCCAAGGTGACTCCCACGCGGAGTGCCTTGGCTCTCGCACGGGAGACGTCATTTTGGCTCTTTTTTCAAGGCTTTTCCTCAGTTTTTGAGCCCGTTGCTCCATGGTTTGGCCCAAAATTTGAGACGAGCAATCCTCACATCTCCTATGACACGTTTATCGAAGCTAAAATGAGAATCACAAGCTCAAAGTTCCTAGATCTCAAATCTAAGCTAAAATTTAAATAAAAAGCTAAACCTAACTTTGAGCTTGGATCTCTCCTAGACCGATGCATGGAAATACATGAAAACTTAATAAAGGTAGATTAAAGTGAGTAGGATAACATACCAAGTTCTCACCTTGATCCTTCAGTTGGTTTGTCTGGATCGGCCGAAAGTCTGAAATTGCTTCCGAGAGAGCAAAAGAAAGGAGAGGAAGAGAGGGAGAAGAGAAATGAAAGGGGGATAGCTTAAGTCCCCTTATTTATAGGCAAGCTTGACACCGAGCCTACTTAGACCCCGAGCCAGAGTTTCTCCCCTCCTTTCAACCTCTCCTAAACTTGATCCTTGGCCTAATCCACTGACCAACACACTAATGGATGTCTAATTCATTGGTTATGGACTTAAAGAAGTCCAATTAGTGCTTCCATGCATGGTCACTTATCTCATCTTCCAACTCCGTCTTATCCTATTTTCCACTGCCCTTCTTCATCTAACACATCCGGACAGATGTGTTATTAAGTTAATATGCCGTCTTATATTATTCCGTTTGTACAAAAAAGTCGAATTAGGTCCGGGTATGTCAACTCTCCACTTCTTCAAAAAATTTCATCCTCGAAATCATCGAGGTAGCTATGGGGAGATGTGACTTCTATTCCAAGCCTTTCTCTTGCCTTCGAATAGTGTTCGCATCACTATTCACTGCTGAGCTTCCTCGTTTCGTTGCCGACACCAATCAAATTATGTTTTGATCCGTTCCAATCATCTTCTTTCAAGAACAACCTTTTCGCTCTTATGTTCTTGAGTTTGAACTTCACCTTTTCTTTAGCAGAGCCGATCTTTACCCATTCGTGAGTTAGGCTCGCTTCACTTTAATTGCGCCACTTGGAGGTTCTACCTTCATTTCAGTTGTGCTTACTCGATCCTTTTGTTTTGTCCATGTTTTCTCTTTAAAGTCTCTCTTATCGAGACTATCCTCTTATTACTTCTGAAGTTCTACTCTTTTTATTCTTCTTTGAAGTCTCTCTTCCTTCTTATTTAACATCACTTTTTACTTCAAGGCTATTCTCCGATGCGTTCTTTGTCTTCTTGATCTCTTGTACTTATCTTTGTAACCAAGATGTCAGGGAAGACTTTAGATTAACTCCCTCGCCTCTAAGGGGAGGTGTGTGGTGAGTTAACTTTTTCCTTCCCTTACCTTGGTTTTTCTTCTTATTTCGTCTCTTGGTTCTCTTCTTTTCTTTTAATTTCTCTCATTCATCATATGGCATGTGAGTTGAGCTCTCATACACACTGGCTCGTTTTTGGCCATATCATATCGAGGAATCAGAGATCATGTCCTCTCGACTCTCACAATTTGACTCACTCTCTGACTGCCCATCTCTATCTCAAATAGAGCACTCGACCCATCTCATAGCATGTCTCATCCTCTCTGAGATAGAGAACTCTGGGTGGCCTCATGCTTTCCCCAGTCACACTCTGGATCGGTTCTCTAGAGTGGTCATCATAGAGATCCTTAAGATCTCGATCTCTGATCTTTCCTGACATGGGAATGCCCCACATGGCTCTCAAGTCATCTGTACTTAAGCCTCGACTTCATGCTCATCCATGTCATTTCCTTTGGCCCCTTTGGGCTCTCATTAACTTTTATTTTCTTAAGATATCCACCTCAGGGGGCATCATGTGTTTCTCTTCCTTATGACCTTCTTTTTACCACTTTAGCTTCATTACTATTGGTCGACTTCTTTTCTTCATTCCGTCAACAATTCTTTCTGGGGTTTCTTTTCCCCCATTCTCTTTCCTTTTCTTCCTTTCATTCAACAACAGTTTGTTGTGGGGTCCATTTTTCCTTTGCATTCCCGTCTATATGGGACGAAAACAATCACGCATTTTATAATCGTGCAGCATCATTTGTAGCTTTCTTTATCCTCGTATTACCCTCTCTTAGGGTTTCTTATACTCGTCCTTGATCCGCCCTTATTTTGGGTCCATTGCCTTCTTTTGGCACCATCTGTAGTTTTCTTTATCCCCATACCCATTCCATTAGGGTTTCGGGTTCACTGCTAACTTATCTTACCTTGGTTGTCGTGATCTTTCACACCTTATCCAAGGTTTTCTTTACTTACATTTTATCTCTTCCTTTCCTTTCTTTTTCTTGTTACTTTTTATTATTCCCATCTTCGCTTTCTTCTAACACCTTTACTTTATGTAGGTGTTAGAATTACTTTTCCATCTTTACTTGTACTGGTTATGCTCACAGAAGCTTATGAGCTTGACCAGTTCCTTTCTTCATCCCCGTACTTCTTCACTTAAGTACTCAGGGTTATCCTTGCCATTTCTTTCTATCTCAATTCCCATATATGTTGCTTCTTGTTTATGGGTCATCTTTATCTTAGCCATCTTCGGCTCTTCTTTCTCTGATATCTTTCCTTTGTTGTCCACACAAAGGTTCAGTTGCTACGAAAAAGCACTTTTCTTTACCATTCACCGTTTTCTATACTTGTTCGCATTTGGCTACTCCCAATTTACCTTGGTTCAGACTTCAATTCCCACATTCTTTCTTCATTTAGCACTCTTCGAGTGGGAGCTATCCTTAGAAGTGAGTTGCTCCCTTCCTTTCAAAATTTTCAACTTATCCTTTATATTCCTTAACTCTTTACTCTTATTTCCTTCTATCTCATTTTACTTCTTCACTCTCATCCTTTTGTTTTCTTCGGTTCCAACCATTATTTTGGTTCATGCTTAATCATCTTTTAGTTCTTACTCGAGTCATACCATTTTCAATCTTAATTGTATTCACAATATCCTTTTAACTTGGGATATCCTTATGATTGTGGTCGTTTCTCCTTTCGCTATTTATTTAGCTTCTATTGCTTCCCTCATATTCCAAGGTGTCTATGCTCATGTTTTCTCATTCTTCTTTCATGTTTGTTCTCCTCTCACACTTGTAGGATTAACAAGTCGTGAAGTGTCCATTTCTCACCATCCCATACCAAGTTGGTAGCTTCATCTCTTTATTTCTCTTTTTATCCAATCTTCTTATCTCTTCTTATTTCCTAAATAGTGGGGGGTTTTCCTTCTCCCCCTAATTCATCCTCACCTTTGACGTTTTTATCTCCACACTTGTTGCCTTCTTCTCTTCATACTTATATTTTCCCTTTACTTAATTTGAGCATGATGTAGCATTTTGGCCTAGCCCTGTCTTGGGCTTGTTTTGTTTGGTTTTTTTTAACCAGTTATCTAGTACGTAAGCCTTTTATGCACTTCATTTCACTAAGTCTTTTATGAACCTGTCCATTACTAGGTTTCCTTTAACTATCTTTCTTAGCCCTACAGGCTCTTATGCGTTTTCTTTACTCCCTAGAGTTTTATACAATTACTCTAAACTTATTCATTATTAACCTATCTAGTCATTTTGGGGTTATTAACCTATAGTTCATTATGAAATTATTACGAATTAAGGGTTAATGTTTTCTAGAAGTTTATGATTCTAATGTGTATTATGCCTTTCCTCTTTTAAGGCTTTACTCCTAGTTAGCCTACATCTTAGTTCATCAGCTGAACTAAGCTTCTCTTCTTCTTAGGCCTTACTCACTTTCAGTGAGCCTAGGATGCCATTTTAACTAACATTTTATGCTCCATTATTGACAAGGCCTCTGTACTACATCATAGAGTCTTGTATCCATAATTTAATTCATAATCTTATTACTTATCACTTCTTCTTTCTCACTGTTCTCTCTAATGCTGCATGCTGTGTGATGAAAAGAGATTCTCCTCACTTCATCACATGCATGCAAATCTAACTATTCCTCACCATAGTCATTCATTTCTTGCACTTCGATTGCTTACTTCCCCTTTAGTCTTGACAAGGTTCTTCTCTTACTACTGCCTCATGTCTCCTCCTTACTACATTTGTCAATTATTAAGTGATGCGAGGTCCATTACTTACCAATCATTTGGGTTGGAGACTTCTGACTTATCTTTCTTCTTACCCCATTCCTTCCATCACAAATCTCTTAGTACTGGTATCCAATGACCAAATGAGTAGTGTGGGGTCCACTATTCGTTAGCCACGTGGATATAAGATCTCCTTCCCATTCTTTGTTTCCCATTCATTGTTTTTACCTTTTTCTTCGCATCTTTTTTAAGAACGGGCTTCTTCAAGGTTCATTTACCATAATTTCCTCACCATTCTTGAGTTTCCTGGGCTTCTTTTCATTGATATCCTTTGCACCCATAGGCAGCTTTTTCTTGACTTATCTTACAGACTTACACCATCTCGAGTTCGTATGACTTCTTTCGCATCCTTAAAGGAGAGAGTCCTCTACGCACTCGATTAGTGCAGAGCATGGGGAAAATCAATTTGATTCGTTGGAAGTCTGGTTAGCCTCCACCTGAAGCCTTCTGCTTCTTTTGCCCTTCTTCAATGGTCGTCAACTGTTGGCTTGGAGTCCTTCTAACCTCTTTCGTGTTCTTGCACAGCTTACTCCAAAAATCTGCATTTGGACAGTGTAGATGTCGAGACGTTTTACCGCTCTAACAAAAAATGATATGGTGAGAAACAAAATCGGGACTAAACAGTCTAAAAACAAAATGGAGTCTCCACTAACCTTTTATTTGACTAGGTGTGGTTAGTCACCGATTGGTTTAACCCAACATAAATCTAGAAAGACTACGGGAAATCGGTACCACAAAAGTCTTAGAAATATTTTACTTGGAAAATGATAATAAAATGTGTTTAAAAATATTTTAAGAGAAACATAATTTCAAATGTTGGAATAGATATTCCTTTTAATGTAGGACAAACATCCCTTTATAAAAACTAAGTTCGAAATTTAAAGATTTAATGCCGGAATGAACATTCCTTTTAATGTGTAAATCCATAACCCAATTTTGAATTTGAAGAAATTTCCCACTTAGAATGGAGATTCACTTTCTAAATAGGAATAAATACTCTTCTAAAATCAAATTCAAATTTAGAAATGAGGATAAATATCCTTTTGTGAAAAACAAAGTAGGAGTTATCAAAATCTCCCTACTACAGACAAAGGCATGAATGCCTTCAGTGTTGATGTCTACACCTTCCGCTAACTCATCTTGATTCTTAGGAATACTTGAGTAAAATTCCCTAACCATCAATTCACTATATTCTCTATCCTGGAAATTACTCAAGCCAAACCATTTTGTATCCACAAACAGTTTCCTAAGACTATCATGAAAAGTGTAGTTCTCAAACTCTTTACAGTTAATCTCTCTACCACAAATAGTCTCTTTAGAGGACATAATCTCATCATATCTTTTATTATGAATAGAGTTTCTAAACTATCTAATGAGATTACCTCCCTCTTGGATTCGAACTCCACCACTTGGAGGATTCCCACTAGCAATTTCCTTTCCTTTGCTCAATTTCTTGCCCATGTGCTTCACTTTCTTGCTTGGACCCTCTCATTGTTGCTGAATTTGTCTCTTAGGTGCCATTTGTGAGATTTTATGTTTTTGGAATAGGGAATTTTTTATTTTGGGGTGCAAGGGTGTTGATTTTTTGTTTAGAGGATGAATTGGAGGTTGGGTTTTGCAAATAATAAAGTTTCTTGATGAGTTTTTGTTAGGGACACTGAAACATTTTGAAATCGAATCGATTCAAAATGATTTTGAATATGTGACAACCGTCGGATTATATATAGGCCTAACGAGTTCAATCAGTTGAGTGAAAGACTCAATCAATTGAACAAGTTCTGACTTTTGTTTCTAGACCTTGTTCAATCGGTTCAGTTGAAGACTGAATTGATTGAAACTTTCTATTTAGGATTTTTCCTTTTGAAAACTTTTGAATTGAATTGATTGAAACCTTTTGAGAATCGATTGAATTTGAAGTTCAATTTTGAAAACGTTTACACAGAAATATTGAATCGGTTCACCACAGAGGTGAATCGATTAAACTTGAAGAACTTCAAAACAGAATTTTTCAAAACTTATGAAAAACCGATTGAGCTAAATGCTCAATTGATTCAACACATTGAAGAATCAATTTTAAGATTGGGAACTTGAATTTTTAAGCACATGAAGTACACATATTGACAAGATCAATTTTTATGCAATCAAAGTACATAAAAACAATCAAACATGCAATTTCATACAATCAATCACAATCTAAGTTCATGCATATTAGTCATACCAAGCTCTCTCCTAATTTTGCAAAATTGATCCTCATTCAAGGGTTTGGTGAATATATAAGCTAATTGGTGCAAGGTGTCCACAAATTCTACTTTAATATCTCCTTTAAGCACATGATCTCTAATAAAATGGTGTCTAATCTCAATGTGCTTAGTCCTAGAGTGCTTCTTGGAGATATTTATGGCACTTGTATTGTCATAGAGAATGGGAACTTGTTCTATTGACATGCCATAGTCACTATGTTGTTGCCTAATCCATAAAATTTGAGCACGGCACTATCTAAAGATATATATTCAGCTTCAGTAGTAGACAGTGCTACAGAGTTTTGTTTCTTGCTATACTAAGACACAAGCATATTTCCTAGAAACTAACAAGTACCACTGGTGCTTTTCCTATCTACATTACTACCAGTAAAATCAGAATCGAAGTAGCCTAAGAGATCAAAAGAACTACCTTTAGGATACCACAGACTTAAGTTTTGAGTATTCAAAAGGTATCTAAAGATTCTCTTAATAGCAGTCAAATGCGATTCCTTAGGACATGCTTGAAATTTAGCACATCGGCATACACTTAGCATGATATCAAGTCTACTAGCAGTCAAGTAAAGAAGTGATCCGATCATACCTCTATAGAGCTTTTGATCTGCCTCTTTACCTTTCTCATCTTTATCAAGTTTTGTTGAGGGGCTCATGGGGGTTCCAATTCCCTTTATGTCCATCATTCCAAACCTCTTTAGCATATCCTTGGTGTACTTGGCTTGGTTTATGAAGATGCCATCCTCGCTTTGCTTTATTTGTAGATCAAGGAAGAAGTTCAATTCTCCCATCATGCTCATTTCAAATTCTCATTGCATTTCTTTAGCAAAACATTCACAGAATTTTTTATTAGTAGCACCAAATATAATGTCATCAACATATATTTGTACAATGACAAGATCATTTTTACTACTTTTAGTAAAGAGAGTGGTATCTACATTACCTTTTTTAAAATTCTTTTCAATCAAAAATCTTGAAAGCCTTCCATACCAAGCTTTAGGAGCTTGTTTCAGCCTATATAAAGCTTTTTGTAGTTTATACAGATGATTGGGCTTATCATGAATTTCAAAACCAAGAGGTTGTTTTAAATAAACCTCTTTTTAAATAAAACCATTTAAAAAAGCAATTTTCACATCCATTTGAAAAAGGTTTGAAATTCATGTAATATGTATATGCAAGCAATAACCTAATAGCTTCGAATCTAAACAACCGGAGCAAAAGTTTCATCGAAATCAATACCTTCCTCTTGATTGTACCTCTTGGCAACAAGTCTTGCCTTGTTTCTTACCACATTAAATAACTCATACATCTTATTTCTAAATGCCCATTTAGTACCAATAATTGGATGGTTAGTTGGCCTAGGAACCAAGGTCCAAACTTGCTCCTTTCGAATTGGCCTACCTCCTTTTGCATGGCAATCATCCAACTTTATTCTTTCTCCACTTTTTCAAAGGCTTTTAGGCTCTACTTATGAGATGAAAGCCACATGCTCACAAGTCTCCACAAGTTGTCTTCTTGTTTTCACCTTTTTGGAAGGATCACCAAGTATTTGCTCCTTTTGATGACTTTTGGCATACTTCTATGCTTTAGATAGATCTTCATGAAGCTATTCTCTTCTATGTAGATCTTTAAGAGATGGTTCAACTTCATTTCTTTCCAAGGGAGTAGATTCATTGGGTGGCTTCTCATGGATCTTCATCTTCTCCATTGTTGAGTCTAATTCACCAACATCATCATCATCAACATGCACTACCTTTCTCGGTGCATTGTTAGATTCATCAAAAACCATATAAATAGACTCTTCTACAACTAATGTTCTCCTATTGAAGATCCTATATGCTTTAGAGTTCAAGGAATAACCAAGAAAAATAGCTTCATCACTTTTAGCATCAAATTTGCCTACAGGGTGTTTTCCATTATTTAAAACAAAGCATTTGTAACCAAGGCTCCTTAAGTATGAAATGTTTCGTTCCTTCCCCTTGTAAAGTTCATATGTAGTTTTTGAAATCTTTGGCCTAATGGAAACTCTATTAAGAATGTAACAAGCAGTGTTTGTGGCTTCCGCCCCAAAATATTTTGACAAGTTGTTTTCACAAATCATCGTTCTTGCCATTTCTTTCAAAGTCCTATTTTTCCTTTCAACTACTCCATTTTGCTAGGGAGTTCTTGGAGTAGAAAAGTTATATTGAAAACCATTTTCATTACAAAACTCTTCAAAGTCTTTGTTTTCAAACTTACCACCATGATCACTTCTAATGCTAACAATGCTGAGCTCCTTTTCTTTTTGAACTCTTTTACAATGCTTCATGAATATATGCAATGCTTCATCTTTAAAGGACAAGAAATATACCCAAATAAACCTAGAATAGTCATCAACAATAACAAAGCCATAGGATTTTCCTCCTAAGCTTGTCACATTTATTGGACCAAACAAATCCATATGTAATAATTCTAGTGGTCTAGAAGTGGAAATCTCTTGCTTTGACTTAAAAGAGCTTCTAGTTTCTTTTCCGAATTGACATGCCTCGCAAATATGGCCATTTTTGAAATCAAGTTTTGGAAGTCCAATGACCAAGTCTTTTCTTAAAAGTTTTGAAATAGTGTCATACTTGCATGCCCTAACCTTCTATGTCATAACCAACTATCACACATTTCATTTTCCATAAAACAAGTTTCATTTGTGCAATCATCAAGATCATCAAGATAGATTACATAAATGTTTTCAAAACGTTTTCCAACAAAAATGACCTTGTTAGTATTAATGTCAATTACATAGCATACTTGAGAGTCAAAGCATACGTTATATCCTCTATCACATAATTGACCCCTTAACAAATAAAACATGCTTGATATAGCTAGTAGATGTGTTACCTATGGTTCCAATTCCTTGGATGATACCTTTAGAGTTGTCACCAAAAGAAACACTACCTTTCTTTCTTCCATCAAGCTCTTGAAATAAGGCTTTATTTCCAGTCATGTGCTTTGAGCAACCACTATCAAGAATCCATGGCTGCCTCTCCTTTGGTTGAGCCTTCAAACATTTTTTCTTATGCTCATACTCAACCTACAAAACAACTTTTCAGTTTTTGTTCTTAGGTATCCATACTTTGATCGGTCCTTGAGGGTTAGTTAGCACATGAGAGCCTTTGGGCACCCAAACCAACTCGGTTTTGGGGAGGGACTTCTCATTCATGTAACAATTTAAGGATATATGTCCTCTCTTCCCACAAGCATAACAATGAACATTAGAAGTATGTTTTTTCTTCTTAATAGATACATTCTTGCTAGATTCACTTGCAATATGTTCATTTTCTTTTTCCTTTTTATTCTTTTCTTTTAAACTAGATACCATGATTATTAAGTCATCATTGGTCCTTTGCAAGCTTAAGATTTTAGCCTCATAGTCATGCTTCAAAGCATCATAATCATTCATAGCGTGCTCTAACTTAATTTGCAATAGATTTCTATGTTCAAACACATCATGGAAATCAAGTTTAATCTTTTCAAGTTCATTACTCAATGAGTTTGCTTTCCTTTTCAATGTCTTATATTTTGAAGCAAGTTTTTCAAACTCATTATAAAGGCTTTCATAATCATCATGAATATCATCATCATCAAGCTCATCAACATAATTATCATCACAATTATTTAAATAGACACTAGGTAGTTTAGAGATTACCTTAATGGTGTCTTCTTTAGCCATAAGCAAAGGTTGGCTTTCTCATCACTTCCATCACTATCTGAAGTGGAGCAATCACTATCGGACCATGTACTAGCCACCATTGCTTTCTTCTGCTTCTTGTATTTCTTAGATTGACCTTCTTTGAGTAGAGGGCAATCCACTTTGAAGTGGTCGGGCTTATTGCACTCAAAGCACATTAACTTGTCGCCCTTGTTGGTCTCATTTTTTTTTCTTTTCTCCAAAAAGTTCTTTGATCCTTCTTAAAGAATCTTCTTCCTTGCCTCTTGCCTTTATGACCCATTAGTCTTTTAAACATCCTAGTAAGCATAGCAAGTTTTTCATCATCATCTTCACTACTTACACAATCAAGCTCTTCTTCAAGAGCACTTACTCTCAAGGCCAAGTTTCTTTTCTTCTTTTTGGCATCCTTTTTCTCTTCTTCTTCTTCATCTTTCTTCATCTCTTGCTCATAAGTGAGAAGAGAACCACAAAGGTTGTCCACGGAAATGGTGTTGAGATCCTTTGCTTCTCTAATAGCAGTCACCTTAGGCTTCCAAGCTTTTGGCAAGCTTCTTAGTAACTTCTTCACAAGCTCATGCTTCAGAATCTCCTTTCCAAGATGCTTTAATTGATTTGCAATGCCATTGAATCTATCAAACATTGCTGTGATGCTTTCTTCCAGTTGCATCTTGAACACGTCATAGTTATGGGTGAGAAGTGTAATTTTGGACTCCTTCACTTGAGAAGTACCCTTATGAATGAATTTAAACTTCTCTAATATTTCTTTGGCACTTGAACAAGTGGACACTCTATTGAATTCAATAGCATTGAGTCCACAATGTAGAGTGTTGATTACCTTGTAGTTGATTTGCACCTTCTTTATTTTGGCTTCATTCCATTCTCTTCTTGCCTTTGGCACTCTAATGCCATCTACTTCCTTCATTAGCAAAGATGGACCTTCTTCTATAACATCCCACATTTCATAATCACTAGCTCTTATGAATATGGACATTCTAGTGCTCCAATATTGGTAGTTGGTGCCATCAAAGAGTGGTGGTCTATTAGTGGACTGACCTTCTACTGTAGAATTGCTAGATGATGCCATTTTTGATCTTTCCCAAAGATGTTAAGCATTCTAATTGGGTTAAGCTTTGATACCAATTGTTGGTCCCTTAGATTAGTGCTAGATGGGGGGTGAATAGCACTTATGACTTCTTCTTCAATGAGCAACTTCAATTGGAACTTTTGGTAGTGAGGTGGTTAGTGTTTGGGGTTATGTGGATGATAGATTGAGTTCTTTGCAAAGCTAAGAGAGTAAAGAAGAATTGACACTTCTATTTATAGTGGTTCAGTGCTCCTCACCTACATCCACTACCTTGATCTTCCCAATCAAGGATTTTCAACTTCCTCTTCACTGAGATTGCGGAATTCTATCTTCCATAAAGCCTTTTACAAAGAGAGCTCTTCCCAAGCTCAATTACAAATCAAATAAGGACTACCTTATTGATGCAACCCCTTAGAGTGAATCTCTCATCTTTAAGAATACAAGAAATTATAAATTGTTATAAAGAGTGATCTCTAACAAGACCTAGGATGTACAAGAAATTTAGCTCACTGAAATTTCTCTCACAAAGTGTGAAAGTGTAAGAACAAAAGAGAGAAATTAATAATGAATGTAAGTGTAGTTAATGCTCTTTAATACTCTTCAATTCCTCTTTTTTCTTCAACATTTAAAACCACCTTAAATAGCTAGAGAGTTAATTTTGTCCATTGGGGCATTTAACGAAGAGAGAGGTCAACTTGCAGCTTTGAAAAAACTAGCCTTTACACTATTCTGATGCCATTGAATCGGTTGAGGCCAAGGCTAAATTGATTCAATCTTTCTGATTCTATCTTTTGAAGTTCTTGTTTTTTCTGTTGAATCGATTCACATTCCTCCTCAATCAGTTCAATTTCTTCAGCTGCCATTTTCCTTCAGGGAGTTGAATCGATTGAGCATAAGACTCAATTGGTTCAATGCTTCTAGATTCAGACTTTCTAGTCTTCATTTGTTCTTCCTCAATCAGTTGAGCTCTACCATGAATCGATTGAAAATCTCTGACTTCCAACTTCTTCTTCTTTCCATCAATTGCTCAATCGATTGACTGTCTTGCTCAATTGGTTGAATATCTCGGGTTAGTGCTTTATTGCTTTAATCCAACCTTATTCAATTGATTGGAACAAAGCCTCAATCGATTGAATCCTTAACACTTAGCATTTTTACTTTTGACTTTTAAGGATATGCACACTTAACTTAGATTCATCAAAAGCATTTAATTGGGTTGTTTTGTATTCATCAAAAACATATGGAGTTCAACACTTTCTAATTCAAACAATAATAAATGACATCACAACAACAACAATAATAGTAACCTAAACTACGGGTTGGCTGCAAAAACACGTTTCATGGGTTTACCTTTCTAATCAGCCACTAACCTTGGATGGTCGAGGGTTATGTCTTTTCCTTTGAAAATATTTTTACATATATATATATATATGTATATATTTCTCTCTCTAAACGCGTTCTCTCGACAATGCCATTCACTATGGTGGCTCAGAGTTACAACTCTGATATACATATATGTCCTGGTGAGTTTTTCGCAATGCCATTTTGTGCCAGGGACTCCCGGATCGTCATGCCCCTCTCTCAGGCAGTCCACGACTACTTATCTCAACAGACAGCATGCTCCATACTCAATCCATCCGCTCTTAAAGAGCTCTAAGTCTAATGTCCTCTTTGGAACTCCACCCCTCAATAAAAGCTTGCCCTCGTATGGCCCTCTCTCATATATCAAATATATATATATATATATTCAACAAACATACAAACATATGTATGCATACATACGCACATTTCAATCGTTTAAATTTATTTAAAACATCCCACTCAATGTGGCATGTAATAAAGTATGTGCATGAAAGGTGAACACATGAATCCCAAAACATAGAAAACATTCTATAAAATAATAAAAGGGTTTGGCCATAGATGGCTAAACACCTAAACAAAGCCACTCACTGTACTGAAAGGTTCGTATACTCCTAAAAACTCCACACAAACAATCTCTAAAGCATCACCACACTTGATTTCTTAGAACTAATACACAAAAGTACACGCTAGAATTCTAAATCAAATTCATTAATGTACGTATGAGGTTCTACTATGCCCTAAGATGATGTTCGGAAGTGTTTCAGGAGGTTTGGAAATATCTTAGGTTAATTCAAGGTATAGGGCTTTAGGGTGTAAAATTACTATCTTTTTACACTCAGGTCATAACTGGCTCCTGCGCCATCGGTCATCCGACACCAATCTTGTTCAATAATAGTGGCCATTCGGTCAATAAGCATATCTAGTGTCGATTCACTACACAATCGGCATTGATTATGTTTTGGGCTTTTGCTCGAGAGCTTAGTTCTCTACTTCTCTCTTTTGTTTCTCTTCACTCGAGCCATGGATCAACCTGTAAATTTATACACAACCTTCACAACAAACTTATGGAGCTCAAAACCTAATTCCGTAACTTAAGCTACACTAATTTCTAACCTATCTTCATTTAACACCTAAAAACTAAAACCTAACTTTGAGCTACCATAACTTTTGATCTAGTGCATGGACTGATACAAGGTTAGAGGCATTATAAAGCTTAACAACATACCCAATATTTAATGGAATATGATATTAGGATTGGAATATCCGGCCACATCTTTTCGGTGGCTCTAACGGCTTCTCAAAGTCGTTATTTGAGTTTCCTTTTCGATTTCTTATTCAAAAAGGTTAGGCAATTGTTTAGAAGTGTTTGAAGGGGGGTTGAGTGGTGGTTTTGGTGGAAAAGGCAAAAGAGACGAGAGGATGAATAAGAGAAAATGAGGGAGCTCGAACAATCGAGCCTTTCTAAAGGTGTACTTCTGGTGCCGACTATGACCACATCCAACACCGGTTGGGGCCAGATATTGTTCTTTCTCTCCTTTCTTCCATTTTCTCGAACCTTTTCCCACCCATACCAAGGTTCGGTGCCAGCTATGTCAATTTTGACACCAAAAGTTTACTTGGCCTCCGATTGGATCATTTTGGCTCCAATTCAATCCAATCTACTTTTTTGGACTTTCAATATACTTCTCTAACTCTTTACTAAGCCTAATTTCTATCATATCTCGACCTGAAGGCCGAACACATGGCAACTGACATACTACCTTGAAGTATGCATCTGTATTTACGAGGCTCTACTATGCACTGAGATGATGTTTGGAAGTGTTTCGGGTGTTAAAAGGTGTTTTAAGAAGTCTCATGTCAAATTTAGGGTTTTTGGGGGGTAACTACCATTTTATCCCTAGAGCCATAATTAACCCCACTCCATGAGTCAATCAGCACCATTTCTTTTTGACATGGAGGCCACCTCCGCCCAATGCACATCTGGTGTCGATTTCATGGACAGCCGGCCCTGGTTCCACACACAACTGATGCCGATTGTGATCTAGGCTTTTACCATAGACTTTCTAACACACCAGAACTTTTTGTACCATTTCGTACAATCAGAATAGTGAAAGATGACGAATTGGTATGACAAATGTGTTGGTTTAAAAATGAATTTAGACCTTGGTATGGACGACAAGAGAAAATATTAAGGATATGATTAGATGGAATTCGGAGATGAGGTATAAGATAGTGTATGGATTAACTAAGAGGAGTTAAGAAACCTAAGCCCATTGGTCCACATGCTCTTTGAACTTGTGTGCGATCAAATCGACCATTAATTGGAGGAGAAATCAAGCCTAGTGTTAAGCTAGTGAAGGCATATTCGAGCCGAGAGAGAAATTATATTGAACTAGAGTTTAAAGAGGATAAGAGAACCAAGATGGGTGGCGTTGGTCAAGGTAAACCGACCACTAGTGAGCCTACTCGATGATCGATGTGCCCTATATAAAAGGCAGGGATCACGACCAGTCACCCCTCATTCTTTTTTCTCTTTTTTTTTTCTCTTTTTTCCTCTTTTCTTTCTTCATTCTCTCTTCTCTTCCGACTCTTCCACCTAAACCACCACCTCAGCCATCCTTTGAACACTTTTGTAAACATCCCAAATCAAATCTCCAACCTCTTTAAGCTCAGGATTGAAGAGAAAACAAGAAAATCTCAAATTAGTGCAAAAAAGAGCTTTTGGAGCTACCGAAAAGATTTAGTCTATTCTTCCAATTTTGACAATGGATGGAGTTAATATTTTGGTATGTTATTCTACACTCCTTAGGCTTTAAAATGCCTCTAAACTTCCATCAATCCAAGCACCAAATCAAAAGTTATAGGCTTTTAAAATTTGGGTTCCTGGTAACAGACCATCAGGGCACTAGTAGCCTAAAGGGAAGGCTTGGGATGGGCCACACTGGCCACCATTATGGGTGTTGACCAAAAAGTCCACACTTTCTCAAATCGAGCCATTTTGCCTTGTTTTTACTCTGAGTTGACCTTTAAGCGTTTCCCGAGACCTAAAATACTTCCAAACACCATCTTAGGGTATAACAGAGCCTCGTAGGTCCATTCATTAATTCGATTTAGAATTCTAATACGTATTTCTATGTAATTAGTGTTTCAGATGATCAAGTGTAGCGATTCTTTGGAGACCATGATTGTGGAGTTCTTGGGAGTATACAAACCTCCCAATACTATGAGTAACATAGTTTCAGTGTTTAGCCATTTGGGACTAGACGTTTTTATTATTTTATAAAATGTTTTTTATGTTTTGAGATTCAAGTGTTTCCTTTTTACGCACACATTATTTGTATGCCACACAGGGATAGATGTTTTAAATAAATTTACAATGTTTGAAACGTGTGTATGTATGTATATGCATGTTTGTATGTATTATGTGTGTGTGTGTGTGTATGTTTATATTTATATATGTGTGATATGGGGAAAGAGAGCCCCATAAGGGTGGCAATTTTATTGAGAAACAGAGTCCCTTTGAGGACATTTGGACTCAAAGCCCTTCAAAAGGAAGTGAACCAAGTGCAGAGCATGCTATCCGATGAGTGATAAGTAGCCATGGACTACCTATGAGAGGGACATAGTGATCTGAGAGTCCCTGGCAGGGACTGGCATTGGAAGAAACTCACTAGGCCTTATATATATATATAGTGAATGGTACTTTCCAGGGAACGGGCTTAGAGAGAGTTTTATATATATATATATATATAAGTATATTATATTATATTAAAATATTTTCCAAAAGAAAAAAGATAGCTGTCGACGATCCAAGGCTAGTGATTGATTAGAGAGTCAAGCCTCGCAGTGTGTGTAGCACCTAGTCTTGGAATGACCTAGTTTTGAACCGTAGACTTAATTAATGAGAGCTCTCATACTTAGTATGTATCTAGAGATATTCTTAGCAAGAATAAGAACAACTTTTACCTAGTGCAATTTTTCTCATTTTGAAGAATTAGGCCTCCAAACACCGAAGGCAAATTTTGACATAGGAAGTAAAAGTCAACTTTTGTATTATGTTTTAAAAATTTCGTATACCTCACTAAGGGCATAAATGATTTTTCAAACACCCAGTTATCTTCTTTAGTGTGTCTAAGAATATTCGAAGCTGTTACGTTAATTTTTTGATTATCCTAAGCTGGAGAAAAAAATTACAGAAAAGAATGTCGTAAAACTCAATGGCATTTCGTAAATATTAGTAAATTTACAAATTGAATTTTTCTTCATTGCAAATGATTTTTTCCACGGTATTGGAGGACTTCACATTGTTATATACTGTTATTACTTGAGAACTGCCTAGTTGCTGTATAAAAATCTAAGGTATAATTACCATTTTACCCTTAAAAAACTTAACAATGTATTTTAGTTTCCTAGAGTAAATTCACTTAGATAGTCAAATGGCATAGTTATCTTGACTAATTGACCTTTTATGGAGTAACCTAGTTTCTAATTAATTTCATAAAATTCCTAAATTACTAATTTCTTTCATAGGACATAATCCAAATATATAAAATTGATGAAGGCTATTTTTGTCATTTTATGGGTGTCTTGATTGTTCTAGAGAAAACAAGACTTTTCAAGACAAAAGAATTTTATTGCCTTTCTTCCTTTTTCCATGTTATAGCCGAACCTCACCTTTCATTTTTCTTCCTCCAAATTTTTCTTCAAACTTCAAATTTCTACTCATTTCTCCAACTTCCAAATCTACTATCTCTCCAAAAATCCTCCATCAAGCTTTTCCAACCAAGAAAATCCCTACCAAACCAACAAACTAAACATTTCATCAAAGAATTTCATGGATTGGTTTTCAAGATCTTTACAAGCTAGTGTGAATTTTCTTCTCCAAAGTTTTCAAGGAGCTTTCCTTCCTTTTTCTTTCTTCCAACTAGGTATACAAATTTTCCTTAAAAGCTTTTATTTTGTAAATTTTATTCATGTATATTAATATAATTTATGACTCCAAAAACCCCAGAATATTTTATCTAATGAAGTTAAGATGTTAGTTAGTAAATTGTATTCTTAGATGATTGTTTGAAATTAGAAATAGCTAATTTAATGAAAAACTCCATAACTAGACCATAACCTAGTTAGATGAATTTATGTAGTAAATTACCATCCTAGAAAAAATATAGTATTTTACCAAGGCGCACTAACATACTATCTTATAAATAATAATTTAATAATATTAGAAAGAAATATAAATTAAGAAAAGGATAGAAAGGAATTTAGTCTCATAGTTATAAAATAAACATAGTTTATGTTATAATGTAGTCCTACTGAACAAATATAGTATAAAAATTTAATTGGATGTTATTTAAAGCCTATACAAGTTATAAATGTAGTGGCAAATTTATATGAATTGTTAGTTTAATTATAGAAAAATTATGGAGGAAAATGGTCATTCCAAGTTTATAGAAAATTTAAATATTTTATTTCAAACTATAGTGTAAACATGTCAATTTAACTCCATAGTAATTGCTAAACATTAGTAAAATGACTTAACCTTAAAGAAACTAAATTGGCTAAATTTTCTACATATTAAGTTCATAGGCTGAAAATCAACTCGTGTAGGGGCAAAATCATCCAACTTTTTCGTTTTATACTTCTAGGCAAAATGGGAAATTACTACGAGCACTGTTTATTGAAATGAACTTGCTCATACCTTAACCATGCCATTTAAATCACTAGAACTCAATTTAGGCACCAAGTACCCAAATTGGCAAACTAGTTAAATAACTAGTTCAAATTGCCATTTTCCTACCATAGCTAGTGTTAACACTTTGAGTAAACAATTGTATAGGTGGCGAAACTTCTCCAAAGAAAGGGGAATGAGAGGATTGAAGGGAGTGCACACCCTCCCTATACTAGTGAGTGGGACTTTACGAACCTAGATAAATATTTTACTATTTAAGTTGTTTTCGAATACAATGGTTTGATTTTTAACTTAAATTGAGTTATGATGATTGCTACTTTTTTATAAATCTTGAATATTTATGATTTTAATATGAGTTAATCCCACCTATGATTTTTTAAAGTTTAATCTATGATTTTTATAATTAAATACTTAGACATGTGATGAAATTAACGAAAATTGATCCTCTTGGACTCGATTTCTATGATAGGCCAGTTGGCTAAATGGTATACAACGTAACTATATTGTTTCACATTATGATCATGGTGGATGAGATGTTAGCTACTGCAGTGGCGCCTCTCACGGTCCAACCTTGTGGAGGCGACGTGAGTAGGCTTTCACTCCCACTTGGGGTGGATGGTACAGGGTTTTTGAGCGCACTGAGATAGTGATAATGAGACCCCAGCGGAAGTACTATGGACATAGCCACGTACCACCCATGGTGAAGGCCCATGCCAACACTGAGTGGAGGGCTTTTTGTTTCATGAACGAAGGAATAATAGAAAACTACCTCATCAGACTTAAATCTTATCTTGGCCTGGTAAGGTTTGAGCAATGTATTTTGGTGAGCCTTTTAAATTCTCAAATTTAAATTACTAATCGAAATTTCATAAAATATTGAAATCTAAACTCTATGCCAAAAAATTTACCTAAATTTCTCATAATTTACAAAAAAATTATTTTGTGACGAGATTGCAAGTTTGTGTTGCATTTTATGATCTTGTCTCACTCACTGAGTATAGAAAATATACTCATCCCATTTCCTTATAAAAACTTTCAGGTTGGTAGTGGTAGATAGAGAATAGACTATCCAGAGGAGCAACTTGATCGGA
The DNA here is from genome assembly GCA_030664755.1 of Microcos paniculata. Taxonomy (NCBI): domain Eukaryota; kingdom Viridiplantae; phylum Streptophyta; class Magnoliopsida; order Malvales; family Malvaceae; genus Microcos; species Microcos paniculata. The sequence goes on from CP131463.1 coordinate 11,870,305, forward strand.
GCCGATCTTTTACCAAGTATGTGGTCAAGTTTTGTAAATTAGTTATGGATCGATCGGCACTATTTTGTTGCTGCTCACTTTCAATGTATTTAAGAACTTAATGAAATATTTTCCATACACTTAGTAACTTTATAAAGAAGGGGTTTACTTCATCACTGTATAACATTTTATCTTTCAATGTGAATTAATATGCATTTATATATTTGATAAATTATATTTAATTATGAATGGGTTGTGAGAACTATACGCCTTGCGTGCTTAGAGTTTCGGATGAGCGCGCCACTCGAAATTCTTAGTACGCAGCGTTGTCATATTTCAACCCTTTGGGTCGGGGTGTAACAATGTGTTTCCACGGCCAGCCCATAATTATGTAATAATATTATCATTGTTGTTGTTGTTGTTGTTATTATTATTAAATTGATTGAGAAAGATTTTGGGGAAACTATTTTCAAAAAAATTGCTTTTAAAATAACAATATAAAATGTTTCTAACTTGTTTGGATATATCCTATTCCCTAAGCCATATTTGACTTTGCATTAAACCAAGGCTACTAACTAAGTATATCGAAGTATAGTCACCACATGCTCCTCCTTATATTTTATAGATGAGAGGTTCAAAGGCTCACTAGGAGGTGTCGATGGCTTAGGAGTTATTAGAGTCTGCTACATAGGTATTCCTTAAGGTTAATCCACTGGTATTTGTTTTGATTTTTATTTGTTTCTCAAATTATTTTCTAATATTATTTTATTACTAATTAAGTTCCAATTTTAAATCATTTTACTGTATTGATATCCATTTCATGCCTTGTGTTGCATCGAGTTGTGTCATTGTAGACACATACTTCAAGGTAGCACAACAGTTGTCACTTCACCAACCTCTGGGTTAGGGCATGACATTTTCTTCCTCTCTTTTCTCTCTCATTTCTCTTCAACCGAGCCATTTATCAAACTATAATTTCATACATAACCTCTTCATAACATCCATAATAAAATTATGAAATTAGAAATCCAATTCATTAACTCCAAATCCACCAATTTCTAACTATCTCTAATTAACACCTAAAAACTGAACTCAAATTTTGAAACCTAGTATCTTTTGATCCAGTACATGGAATGATGCAAGTGGAAATGCATTTTAATGTTTAAGGAGTCTACTACAACATACTATAATCTCACCTTGATCTGTTGCCCGAAAAGTGAGATATGGTCAAATTTTTTCGACAACTTTAAAGGCTCCTTTAGCTCCTCTTTTTAAAATTTCTTGGTTTCTCTTTGAATTGATGAAGAAGGAGGCTTTGGATTTGATTTGGAAAGTTTAAGGAAACGTTTAGAGGGTAGTTGAGGTGGTGGCTTAGGTGGAAGAGGCAAAGGAGAAGGGATAAGGAAAAAAGAAGAAGATAAGAGGAAGAAATAAAGGCTCGGGCTTAACCCTGACCATTTAAAGGTCACTTCCAACATTAGTTATGGGTACTTCCAATGCCAATTGTGCCCGAGATCTTTTTTTCTCTTTTTCTTGCCATTTCCCGAACCTTCTTCTATTTACCACTCAAGTTTGGCATCGGTGGATGTCAATTCCGGCATTAAAGGTCTTTTTGTTTCTAATTTAAGTGTTTCGCCTCCGATTCAATCTAGTTTTTCCTCTAGACTTAATTACACTTCCCCTAATCCATTGCTAGGTCTGATTACTCCTTCGATCGATGTTTGACTAGGTCACATATGAGGTTTAAGAGGATACGGACCTGATTAGGGTTTAGATTGTTTAAACCCCTTTTGGTTAATCCATGCACTATTACTTACCTGATCTTCCAACTCCGTCTAGTCATATCCTTAATATATTCTTTATTATCTACACCAAGGTTTAATTTCTGGTTAAAATTTTAATATTATCCATGCCAATCACCTATTCTTACTGTTCCAATTGTATAGAGAGTACGTAAAAAGTTCACTGAGTGGATGATAGAGGTTAAAAAGTTGTAAAGAGGTGAGCAAACGAACTTTTAGATGAGCAATGATGGAGTATTACTCTACCAAGATATAATTATATTCTGAATGGTGTTGAACTTTAGAATGCAAGCCTGGAGAAAGCTCACTTCTCCACTTTTGCTATGCATCCCAGTAGCATAAAGGTGTATCGAAGTATCAAAGGTAGTTATTGGTGGTTTGTTACGAAAGAAGAAACTACGAAGTATGTGATTAAGTGTTAATAGGTCAGCAAGTTAAGATCGAACATCATAAGCCTAATGGCACATTGCAACTGCTGCTTATTCCTGAATGAAAGTGGGAATGTAATACCATGGATTTTTGTGATTGTTCTACCGCGCACTCGATGAGCTCATGGTACGATTTGGGTGATTGTAGAGAGATTCACCAAATCAGCACACCTTAATAGTCAAAATGACTTGAACATCTAAATCAACTATATATTGGTGAAATGGTTAGTCTCCATGGTGTTTCATATTCATAATTTCATATCGAGGTCCCGGATTTACATCTTGGTTCTAAACAAAACTATAAGCCACAGTGGGAAAGAAATTAGATACTTAGCATTGTTCGATTCCCCGACAGATGGACAATTTGAGAGTATAATTCGATTTTGGAAGGTATGTTTCATGATTGTGCTATTAATCCTCAGAGGAGTTAGGACTCGCATATGTTATTGGCTAAGTTGCCAATAATGATAGTTACCAAGCCAATAATGGTATGGTTCTATATGAAATTTTGTATAGGAAAAAGTGTAGAACTCCACTTTGTTAGGATGAAATAGGAGACAAATGCTCGGTAATAAAATTGTAGATGTCACTACCGAGAAAGTGAAAATAATTCGAGATTGGTTGAAAGTAGCTTAAAGCTGACAAAAGAAATATGTGAACAATCGAAGGACCAATTTGGAGTTTCATTGGGAGATCAGGTTTTCCATAAGTTCTCCCTATGGAAAAGAGTGATTAGATTTTGGAAGTCGGGTGTCATCTCCCGAACCCACTGGTCGAACCACGTGACATTCGTCATGCTATCTTGAAGTACGTGCACACCTACACCTGTACATACCCCGAAGCAACGCAAGGCATAAAAAGGTATCTTTACTGCAAAACAATTAATTAGAAAACAATGATCATAAAAGAAAATCATTTAATAAAATAATTTAAATAAAATCAAGTACTAGTGGATCAACTCTAAGGAATCCTTATGCAGTAGAAATAAAAGAAGAACTCTTATGGACCACCAACGCATCTAGTGTTCCTCGTGCTTTGAGCTGCATCCCATGAATAAAAAACTGTACCAGTCCTTGAATCGATTAGGCTAACAATTCATGGTTCAACCAGTTCAACCGATTGAACCATTTGAACCGTTTGGATGAATATTTTAGTTTTATTAATTTCTTAATATATTTAAATTTCAAAATTTTAATTCAAAAAATTTTAAAAAAATTCCTAAAAAATAAGAAAAAGTATAAAATATTAGTCCATCATGTAATGTAAATAAATTTTACAAATTATTTTACATCATAAATTAAATTTTTATTATGGGAGTATATTAGAATAAAAAAATTAAAAATTTAAGGTCAAAAATTCAAAATCAAAAGTCCAAACATAATAAAAAAAATAGAATTTGAGCTTCTCATTAATTTGGACTTCTTTTGGATTTGGGTTAATCAATTAAAAATAGCTTAAAAATAAAAAATTTAAATTTTCGGCTCAACCGGTTGACACGCCCGGACCTAGTCCGCACGTGTCAAGTTGTATAATTATGTATTGTTGACTTGTTAAATTACCAAATTTGATTTCCATGGATGTTTCAAACTTTGTTTAGCTCAATTTCAAGCTTAAAAACCCTAAAATTGAAGTCCGGGGATGTGGGCCCCACTTGGGAATCGAGAACCGGGGCATTTGGGCCGAGTTGACCGGAGTCAACTCAGAAGAAGTTGACTCCGGTGCCGGACCTGGTCGGGTCCGGCGCCGGACACGTCAATTTTATAAGGGTCTCGGTTGGCCGAGACCCTCATTTCTTCTTCATCTTCTCTTCTTCACTTCTCCGATCTCTCTCTTTCAAATCTCTCTGATTCAAGCCTTCAATCCCTCTTCCAACACTTCATTAATCATCATTATCAACTTATTTTGCCTCATCAAAGATCAAAACATCAAGATTTCTAAGGAAATTTCCAAATCTTAAAATCTGGAAATCTGGCGACAGTTTGTTCATCAGCCGATATCTTTTGATTCAACCGTACGTTTTTGCTGAGAATTTGGTATGTTGTTCTAGACTCATCAAGCTTTAATTTGATAGTTTATACGCTTGATTTCATGGTCTGTGCTAAGAGAATTTGATGATTGAAGTTGAGATTTTTGTTTTGTCTGAGTAAAGTCAACTCTTGATGTTTTGATCCAAAATTCGAGCATGATTTGTTGTTTGATTCAGTTCTTGAAGCTGTGAATTCATAGATCATATGTTTAACTTGCTGTGTTTCAATTTTGGTGCGGATTGGTGTTGAATCGAAGTCAAACCGAGCATGTTTTGGATGAAGGGCCGAAACCGGCCATTTTCTGGGCTGGGTCCGGCGCCGGACCTGGCAGGTCCCGCGCCGGAGACGGCCAAAATACGGGAATTTTCCCGTTTTGGCTTACTCTCGCCCGGGAGTGAGCAAAGTGTCGGCAAGGGGTACTGTAGCACCAGGGGCATTTTGGTAATTTTGCAACCCTAGACCCCATTTGACCCCAATTGACTCCAATTAGCTCCAATTGACTTCTGGACTTATCAATTTTAGTCCGAGACCTTTAATTGGTGTTGATTTATGATTTGAGCATTGATTGAATATTTTATTAATCAAATTAGAATTTAATTTGATTATTTAGGTACGTGATCGTACGAGATTTGGACCGGTAGCAATTTGAGCCAAGGCATACGTGGTTAATCGGGGAGTATACAACTCTCCTCACTTGTGAGTGGCTTGGATTATATTGGTTGACCATTGAAGGTTAACCGTTTTCAAAGTTATTTTTAAATGCTTTATTAAATTGTTTATATGTTTTGGGGTATGAATTGTCCACCCTCACACACTGAGTTTACAAATGATTTGAAGGGTGGGAATTTCAATAAATTGATATATTGATATTATCATTGATTATTATATGGGGAATGATACCCCCGAAAGATTGATATTATTATTGATTAATTTATGGGAAACGATATCCCTAAGAGATGAGAAATTTAATATAGTCCTCGGGGCTCCAATATGTGGGAGCGTCGACCGAGTTGAGATGCATGCGTGTTACTCAGCCGTGGACCGCCTATTGAGGGGCACGGTGAGTCGCTCCTGATTTGCGAGAGGCGCGTAGGGAAACTTGCCAGGACTTCGGATGCTGTGTTCCACCACAGGATGGCAAACGTCAAGGGAATGGGCCAGAGAATAAAATAAAATGTTTTAAAATAAAAAGTAACCCTTGATGGTCCAGTGGATACCCCAGCGCAAGGGTATACCTTATTGGGATGATTTCAGATGCCAGCCCATTTGGATATATATATATATATATATATGGTTATTGATTTGATATTTGATTTGGTTTGGGATTTCATATATTTCAGTAAATGATTTATTAAAATTTATATTTGGATTATTTCATATCCCCAGCCTGAGGTGATCGGTCTTTATAACCGAGTCTCTCACTGGGTACATGATTATGTACTCACCCCATTCACTTTTGTTCTCAGATCATCAGACATTGGACGGCGGACGTCCTGGTGGCCAGTGATCCCAGTTTGTCTCTGTGGACACTATATTGTAGGTGCCACCTCTTTTGCTTGGTATATCTTGGCTCGGAATATTATCGCATCTTATATACATATATTTGTGTATTTATAAATAATACTTTCCGCTGCATAGAAACACCGTAAGATGTGATATTTTATTATTAAAATATTTGAACTATGTTATCTATGATATTTCATATGTTTTCATATATTGCTCGAGTATCCTTTATTTTTAAGCCTCGTGCCATCTTGGTTGCCCGCCTGACGAGGCACGCATCTCGAGGTGGTACGGCGGTTGTAGCGTGGCCGAGCCTGTGGGTCGGGGCGTGACACCGGTCCAATCGGTTCAACGGTTTAATCGGTTCAAAAAAGATTTAATAACCTTTAACGGACATGATCTATGGCCGGTTTCCGGTTGAACCAGTCAATTCGATCCAATTTTTTATTCACTGGCTGCATCTAACAAAGTTGGCTACAAGTGAGTGACAAAAGTTCATTAAATTTCAAAAAGGGTTTGGGGAATCGAATATAAATCTAAAACAATTTATTTTATTTTCAAAACATTTTCCCAAAACGATTTTAATTGATAACAACAATAATAATAAAAATATCATCTAAAATGGCCAAGTCGTTGGCCTCTAATCGGTGAAGGCAATTTCATTTTCATAATAAAACATGGTATATATATGTATATCTATGCACATACATGTATATATAAATATATATATATATATATATATATCTCCACACTAAACTCATTCCCTCGGTGGTACCATTCGTTGTGGGTGGACATAACTACATAGCGCTTGACAAGTTTTCTCTGCATCTCTTGTCTAAGGTCCTATATGATATCTCAACCTCTCTTATGCCCCTTTACTCTGGCAATCCATAGAACTTAGTGGCATGCCCCTATCTCTATTTTAGTCCATTTGCTCTAACTAAACCTAAGAGCACTAAAAATATCATCTTTATCTCTCTATGCCCCTCGTCAAGCAACTGCAGTCATCCATCACATAAATAAAATATAGACAAAACATTTATAATCATTTTATATAAATTATCCCATTTACTAATTAGTGTATTATAGAAATAAAGTGTGTGTGTGTGGAGGGGGGGGGGGGGAGGGATATTGAAATCCTAAAAGATTTCAAATAAAATATTTTATAAAACATTTAATATTTAAAATAATATAAATTAGTTTAACCCTAATGGCTAAACACTAAAATTCAGGCCACTCACTGTACTAAGAGAATCGTATACTCCCAACAAATTCACGATGATTAATATTTCGAGTGTCACCATACTTGACTATTTAGAAATCCTAATACACGACGAAACACGTTAGAAACCTAATTTAAATCTAAGATGCATCTACGGGCTCTAGCATGATCTACGTTAGGTCTTGAAGTTGATTTAGGGTGTTTGAAAGTGTCTCGGGTCAATTTGGAGTCAATTTGGGCTTTGGGTATAAAATGACAATTTTACCCTTGATGGGCAACATCGACATCAGTGGGCAAGTGATCTAGCGTTAGAACCTTTTGATCATAAGGTCATTCAAGCCTAGTTGTCTTCCAATGCTTGTACAACCTACATTTGGCACCGATTGCTTTTAGGGTTTAACGTAAAAGTTTGTTCTTCTTATTCTCTCCTTCGTTTCTCTTCACCTCAGCCATGCATCAAGCTACAAATTTATAGCAATAACCTCACAACACCAGAACAAGATTATCAAGCTCAAATTTCAATTCATCTATCCAAAATCCATATATTTCTAACCTAACTCCAATTAACACCTAAAAACTAAACCTAAACTTAGAGCTAATCCACATATTGAGGGAAACATTTCACTCAAGAAAGGAAAAAGATTGAGTGCAATCTCATTAGGCTTAGAATATCTCACAAGTTACACTTAATTTACCTTATCCATTGTTAGTTGCATTTTTTATGATACTTTTAATGATAATTCTTGTGATTATATGTAACTAACTATCTAATTCTAGGCTAATTCACTTCTTTTCATGTCTTGGGTGTCTATTGAGTGAAAATGATGAAATTGAAGTGAAAAGAAGGAAAAACAAGCCAAGTAGGAAGTCAAGTGCAAAAAGCTCAAGGTTGAGAATCTGGGAAGTTTGGATAGATATGAAAGATACTTGATTTCACCATCTTGGAACTTCAATTGTCTTTGTGGTCTCATGAAAGTTGTATAGGACATCTTGGGCTTTTCGAAATGCTAAAGAACGTCAAAATTTGAGTCTGTTTGACCCTCCAAATGTCCATTTTACGGAGGACTATCTTAGCCAAGCTCCCTATCTTTGGCTGACCACCGGCCATGACTTATGGGCAGTGCCAGGTAGACTCGAGTTCTCCCATTCAAGCCCTAATTCACTCTCCCAAGCCTCCAATACCTCCTAGCCGCCCCTTAATGTTCCTTAGATGAAAGTTTCGTCAATTTAACCCCAAAGCCAAGAAGATTCCAAAAGAAGAATGAAGAATTGATTGGAGGGAAGAAGAGACAAGCACAAGGAAGAATCTTTTAGAGATTTATTAGGACTTAAACCTAGCTCTTATAAATACTCTTTATTTGGGATAAAGCCTAGCTTTTGGCTCTTTTTTTTTCAGAACTATTGTGTAGTTTTTTATGCAAGCTTAGACATCTTTTCTCCAATCTAGTGTTCTAGAGGATGCTCTTCAACTATTATGAGGTTTCTTATGCTTAATCTAGTTTCTTTTATAATTGTTCTTTCATTTCTCTTGTTTAAAGCAAATAATCTTATTTGTTTACTTGTCTTTTATGTATGCTTGTGGTTAATGCCCAATAATTACTTGTTTATGTAATAGACTAGCTAACCTATTTGAATCCGTACTGTTTGTGGTTTAATTAGATGATAGTAGCAATTAAATAGTTGCCTATTCAAGGGAGTCAAAGGGATTATTGAGAAATCTACGCTGGGTAGATCTCTAAAAATAGTTAACCTAGATTAATCCTACTTTTAATGCTTTCGAATGCTTGAAACCAAGCTGCTAGGGTTTTGGTTTAAGTATTAGATTGAAGGATATGTTGTGAAACATGATTAACATTATATCTTAGCCTTAGGATTAACGGAATCATTAAGAATTCTAGGTTTTCTTTGATTGGTTAATGCAATTCTTATTTAAACATTATCTTTTGGTATTCCAATGATCAATAGCTTGTAAGCATTCCTAAACACTAAATTGGAGGTTTTTAATCATATAGTTTAGTTAGTTTAGTTCAATTTAGTTTTGATATTACTTTAAAATCTCCCTAATTTACTTTTCTGTTTTGAAGACAATGATAACCTAATCTCTCCGTGGATTCGATCCTTACTTACCCTACTATATAGTTTGTGAGAAGGTTAATTTACAAAGCTTTACAACAAGCCTCTTCATCCATCTATGCTTAAAGAAATCTACATGCATGAAACTATTGAACAAGTAACTAATCAATCCTAGCTACTTTCACCCATAGACAAACTACTCATATTAACAAAAGCATCAATCTTTTATGTAATTCAAGCATTGTTATCGCTCTATCCTATTCCTAAAGTCACTAACCCTAAAATTCAAAGTGATAGCACTTGCAATCCCAACATTTGCCTTCAATATTTAAACAACATATAAGCCATAAAAACATAAGCAAGCAAGTAAGAACATAGGTGTTGAAGACTATGCATTTTTTATAAGTATAAAACAACCCAATTAAATGCTTTTGATGAATCTAAGTTAAGTGTGCAGATCTTTAAAGTTAAAAGTAAAAATGTTAAGTATTGAGGATTCAATCGATTGAGGTTCTGTCCCAATCGATTGAACAAGGTTGAAATGAAGCAATAAAGCACTAACCTGAGATATTCAACTGATTGACCAAGACAGTCAGCTGATTGAGTGGATGTTAAAAGAAGAAGAAGTTGGAAGTTAGAGATTTTCAATCGATTCACAGGGGAGTTCAACTGATTGAGGAAGAACTAGTGCAAACTACAAAGGCTGAAGCCAGAAGGATTGAACCGATTAAGTTTTATGCTCAATCGATTTAACTCCCTGAAGAAAATGTCAGCTGAAGAAATTGAATCGATTGAGGAGGAATGCGAATTGATTCAACAGAAGAAACAAGAACTTCAAAAGACAGAATCAGAAAGATTGAACCGATTCAGCCTTGGCCTCAACCGATTCAATGGTGTCAGAACAGTATAACGACTAGTTTTTTCAAAGCTACACTTACTTTGTATATTATTTATCTCCTTTGTTCTTACACTTTCACACTTTGTGAGAGAAATTTCAGTGAGCTTGATTTCTTATACATCTTAAGTCTTATTAGAGATCATTCTTTGTACACAATTTTCTAATTTCTTGTATTCTTAGAGGTGAGAGATTCACTTTAAGGGGTTAGATCCACAAGGTAGTCCTTGATTGATTTGTAATTGAACTTGGGAAGAGCTCTTTTTCTAAAAGCTTTGTGGAAGCTAGAATTCCATTGTCCTAGTGAAGAGGAGATCGAAAATCCTTGATTGGGAAGATCAAGGTAGTGGATGTAGGTGAGGAACATCGAACCACTATAAATAGAAGTGTTAATTCTTCTTTACTAACTTTACTTTGCAAAGAATTTATCCATCTATCCAAAACAACCCCAAACACCAACCACCTCATCACCAAAACTCTAATTGAAGTTGCTCCATAGAAAATGAAGTCTTAGGTACTATTCACCCCATCTAGCACAAATCTAAGGGACCAACAATTGGTATCAGAGCTTAACCTAATTAGAACGCTTAACATCCTTGGGGACAATCGAAAATGGCATTACCTAGCAATTCTACGGTAAAAGGTCAGTCCACCAATAGGCCACCACTCTTTGATGGCATCAACTACCAATATTGGAGCACTAGAATGTCCATATTCATAAGAGCTAGTGATTATGAAATGTGGGATGTTATAGAAGCAGGTCCATATGAGCCAATGAAGGAGGTAGATGGCATTAAAGTGCCAGAGGCAAGAAGAGAATGGAATGAAGCCGAAATAAAGAAGGTGCAAATCAACTACAAGGCAATCAACACTCTACATTGTGGACTCAATGCTATCGAATTCAATTGAGTATCCACTTGTTCAAGTGCAAAAGAAATATGGGAGAAGTTGAAGTCACTCATGAGGCTACTTCTCAAATTAAGGAATCCAAAATTACATTTCTCACCTATAACTATGAGGTGTTCAAGATGCAACCAAAAGAGAGCATTACGACAATGTTTGTAGGTTCAATGGCATTGCAAACCAATTGAAGCATCTTGGAAAGGAGATTCTGGAGCATGAGCTTGTAAAGAAGTTACTAAGGAGCTTGCCAAAAACTTCGAAGCCCAAAGTGACTGTTATTAGAGAAGCAAAGGATCTCAACACCATCTCCTTAGACAACCTTGGTGGTTCTCTTCTCACTTATGAGCAATAAATGAAGGAAGATTAAGAAAAAGAGAAAAATGATGCCAAAGAGAAGAAAAGAAACTTGGCATTGAGAATGAGTGCTTTTGAAGAAGAGCTTGATTGTGCTATTAGTGAAGATGATGATGAAGAACTTGCTATACTTGCTAGGAGGTTCAAAAGACTAATAGGTCATAGAGGTAAGAGGCAAGGAAGAAGATTCTTTAAGAAGCATCAAGGAACTTCTTGGAGAAAAGAGAAGAATGAGGCTAACAAGGGCGACAAGTTAGTGTGCTTTGAGTGTAAGAAGCCCAGCCGCTTCAAAGTGGATTGCCCTCTACTCAAAAAAGGTCAATCCAAGAAATAAAAAAAGCAAAAAAAAGTAATGGTGGTTGCTACATGGTCGAACAATGATTGCTCCATTTTGGACAGTGACTAAAATGAAAATGATGAACAAGCCAACCTTTGCTTGATGGCTAAAGAAGAAGCCATAGAGGTAATCTCCAAACTTCCTAGTAGTTGTATAGATAATCTCGATGATGAGTATGATAATGATGATATGAATGATGAGTATGAAAGCCTATGTAATGAGTTTGATAGCTTGCATTGAAATACAAAGTCTTAAAAAGTAATGCAAACTCATTAAACAATGAACTTGAAAAGATTAAAATGGATTTCCATGATGTGTTTGAACATAGAAATCTATTGCAAATTGAGTTAGAACATGCTGAGAATGATTATGATGCTTTGAAGCATGACCATGAGGCTAAAAACTCAAGCTTGCAAAAGACTAATGATGACTTGTTAATCATGGTATCTAGTTTAAAAGATAAGAATGAAAAAGAAAAGAAAAATAAACATATTGCATGTGAATCTAGTAAGAATGCCTCTTCTAGAAAGAAAAGGCATGCATATAATGTTCATTGTTATGCTCTTGTGGCAAGAGAGGACATGTTTCTTACAATTGTTATATGAATGAGAAATCCTTCTCTAAAACCAAGTTAATTTGGGTGCCCAAAGGCTCTCATGTGCCAACTAACCCCCAAGGACCCATCAAAGTATGGGTACCTAAATAAAAAAATTGGAAAGTTGTTTTGAAGGTTGAGCATGAGCGTAAGGAAGCATGTTTGAAGGCTCAACCAAAGGAGAGGCAACCATGAATCCTTGATAGTGGTTGCTCAAAGCACATGGCTGTAACAAAGCATTATTCCAAGAGCTTGATGGAAGAAAGAAAGGAAGTGTTTCTTTTGGTGACAACTCCAAAGGTATCATCCAAGGAATTGGAACCATTGGTAACACATCTACAAATTATATCAAGCATGTGTTGTTTGTAAAAGGTCTTAAGCATAACTTATTAAGCATTAGTCAATTGTGTGATAGAGGATATAGAGTATGCTTTGACTCTCAAGTATGTTATGTAATTGATATTAATACTAACAAGGTTGTTTTTGTTGGAAAACATTTTTAAAACATTTATGTAATTTATCTTGATGATCTTTATGATTAGATAAATGAAACTTGTTTTATGGAAAAATAAATGTGTGATAGTTGGTTATGGCATAGAAGGTTAGGGCATGCAAGTATGAACACTATTTCAAAACTTTTAAGAAAGGATTTGGTCATTGGACTTCCAAAACTTAATTTCAAAAGTGACCATATTTGTGAGACATGTTAGTTTGGAAAACAAACTAGAAGCTCGTTTAAGTCAAAGCAAGAGATTTCCACTTCTAGACCATTAGAACTATTACACATGGATTTGTTTGGTCCAGTAAATATGACAAGCTTAGGAGGAAAATCATATGGCTTTGTTATTGTTAATGACTATTCTAGGTTTACTTGGGTATATTTCTTGTCCTTTAAAGATGAAGCATTGCATGTGTTCATGAAGCATTGTAAAAGAGTTCAAAAAGAAAAAGTGCTTAGCATTGTTAGCATTTGAAGTGATCATGGTGGTGAGTTTGAAAACAAAGATTTTGAAGAGTTTTGTAATTAAAATGGTTTTCAACATAACATTTCTACTCCAAGAACTCCCCAGCAAAATGGAGTAGTTGAAAGGGAAAATACGACTTTAAAAGAAATGGCAAGAACAATGATTTGTGAAAACAACTTGCCAAATATTTTTGGGCGGAAGCCATAAACACTGCTTGTTATATTCTTAATAGAGTTTCCATTAGGCCGAAAATTTCAAAAACCTCCATATGAACTTTAGAAGGGGAAGAAACCAAACATTTCATATTTAGGGAGCTTTGGTTGCAAATGTTTGTTTTAAATAATGGAAAACAACTTATGGGTAAATTTGATGCTAAAAGTGATGAAGCTATTTTTCTTGGTTATTCCTTAAACTCTAAAGCATATAGGGTCTTCAATAGGAGAACATTAGTTGTAGAAGAGTCTATTCATGTGGTTTTTGATGAATCTAGCAACGCACTGAGAAAGGTAATGTATGTTGATGATTATGATGTAGGTGAATTAGACTCGAGAATAAAGAAGATGAAGATCCATGAAGAGCCACCCAATGAATCTGCTACCTTGGAAAGAAACGAAGTTGAACCACCTCTTGAAGATCTACAAAGAAGAGAAGAGCCTCATGAAGATCTACCTAAAGCATGGAAGTATGCCAAGAGTCATCCAAAGGAGCAAATGCTTGGTGATCCCTTTGAAAGATGAAAACAAGAAGACAACTCATTGAGACTTGTGAGCATGTGGCATTTATCTCACAAGTAGAGCCTAAAACCTTTGAAGAAGTGGAAAAAGAAGAAAGTTGGATGATTGGCATGCAAGAAAAGCTAAGCCAATTCGAAAGGAGCAAGGTTTTGACCTCGGTTCCTAGGCCAACTAACAATCCAATTATTGGTACTAAATGGATATTCAGAAACAAGATGGATGAGTTAGGTAATGTGGTAAGAAACAAGGCAAGACTTGTTGCCAAGGGATACAATCAAGAGGAAGGTATTGATTTCGATGAAACTTTTGTTTTGGTAGCTAGATTAGAGGCTATTAAGTTATTGCTTGCATATGCTTGTTACATGGATTTCAAAATTTTTTAAATGGATGTGAAAAGTGCTTTTTTTAATGCTTTTATTCAAGAAGAGGTTTATGTAGAACAACCTTTTGGTTTTGAAATTCATGATAAGCCCAATCATGTGTATAAGCTACAAAAAGCTTTATATGGGCTGAAACAAGCTCCTAGAGCTTGGTATGAAAGGCTTTCAAACTTTTTGATTGAAAAGAATTTTAAAAGAGGCAGTGTAGATACCACTTTCTTTACTAAAAGTAGAAAAAATGATATTGTCATTGTACAAATATATGTTGATGACATTATATTTGGTGTTATTAATGAGAAATTGTGTGAGTATTTTGCTAAAGAAATGCAAGGAGAATTTGAAATGAGCATGATGAGAGAGTAGGACTTCTTCCTTGGTCTACAAATTAAGCAAAGTGAGGATGGCATCTTCATCAACCAAGCTAAGTACTCAAAGGATATGCTAAAGAGGTTTGGAATGATGGACATCAAGGGAATTGGAACCCCCATGAGCCCCTTAACAAAACCTAATAAAGATGGAAAAGGTAAAGAAGTTGATCAAAAGCTCTATACAGGTATGATCGGATCGCTTCTTTACTTAACTGCTAGTAGGCCTGATATTATGCTAAGTGTTTGCCTATGTGCTAGATTTCAAGCATTTCATAAGGAATCTCATTTGATCGCTGTTAATAGGATCTTTATATACCTTTTGAATACTCAAAATTTAGGTTTATGGTGTCCTAGAGGTAGCTCTTTTGATCTCTTAGGCTATTCTGACTCTGATTTTACTGGCAGTAAAGTAGATAGGAAAAGCACTAGTGGTACTTGTCAGTTTCTAGAAAATATGCTTGTGTCTTGGTCTAGCAAGAAACAAAACTCTGTAGCATTCTCTCCTATTGAAGCCGAATATATATCTTTAGGTAGCTGTTGTGCACAAATTCTGTGGATTATGCAACAACTTAGTGACTATGGCATGTCAATGGAACATGTTCCTATTCTTTGTGACAACACAAGTGCCATAAATATCTCCAAGAATCCAGTTCAACACTCTAGGACTAAGCACATTGAGATTAGGCATCACTTCATTAGAGATCATGTACTTAAGGGGGAGATATTAAGGTAGAATTTGTGGACGCCTTGCACCAATTAACTGATATATTCATCAAACCTTTAAATGAGGATCAATTTTGCAAATTTAAGAGAGAGCTTGGTATGACAAATATGCATGAACTTAAACTGTGATTGATTGTTTGAATATGCA
Source organism: Microcos paniculata (assembly GCA_030664755.1). Lineage (NCBI taxonomy): Eukaryota > Viridiplantae > Streptophyta > Magnoliopsida > Malvales > Malvaceae > Microcos > Microcos paniculata. Next base: position 11,885,741 of record CP131463.1, read on the forward strand.
TGTTTAATTTGCTTTTAGTTTGTTTTTATGTTCCTTGATTGTATAAAACCTGACCTTGTCTATATGTGTACTCCATGTGATTGAAAATTCAAGTTCCTATTCTTAAAATTGATTCTTCAATGTGTTGAATCGATTGAGCATTTCGCTCAATCAGTTTTTCATAAGTTTTGAGAAAGCCAGTTTTGAAGTATTTCAAGTTCAATCGATTCACCTCTGTAGTGAACCGATTCAATGTTTTTGTGTAAATGGTTTTCAAAATTGAATTTCAAATTCAATCGATTCTCAAATGGTTTCAATTGATTCATTTTCAAAAGGTTTTAAATGAAAACTTCTATATAAAAAGATTCAATCAATTCAGTCTTCGATTGAACCGATTGAATAGGATCTGGAAGCAAAAGTCAGAACCTGTTCAATCGATTGAGTGTTGCACTCAACTGATTGAACTTGTCAAGCCTATATATAACTCGATGGTTCTCATAAGTTAAATCAATTTGAATTGATTCAATTTCAAAATTTTTCAGTTTCCCTCATAAAAACTCATCAAGATATTTTATCTTTCACAAAACCCAACCTCCAATTCATCCTTTAAACATAAAATCAATACCCTTGCACCCCAAAATCAACAAATTCCCAATTCCTAAAACCTAAAATATCACAAATGGCAGCCAAAAGACAAATTCAACAATAAGGAGAGGGTCCAAGCAAGAAAGTGAAGCACATGGGAAAGAAATTAAGCAAAAGGAAAGAGAATTGCAAGTGCGAATCTTCCAAGTGGCGGAGTTTGAATCCAATAGAGAGGTAATCTCATTAGATACTTTAGAAATTCTATTCATAAGAAAAGATATGATGAGATTATATGTAATACCCGTTCCAAATTACTGTTCCTCTTAGTTCGTCCGGCATACATCATTTAGTAGGAAATCATGGAAAATATAGTTTAAGCCTTACATAAGTTATGGATAGGATATAAATGGAATTAAATGAATTGTTAAAGAATTAGTAGTAAGGTTAGAAATTTAGACTGAAATTGTTAACAAATGACAGGGAATTTAAAAATTTCACTGCCAATGGAATAAAAGGAAATTGTCTGAAGAATAAAAATATACACTGAAAATTTTATTACACTGACTTAGGATATAGATGGAATTTTAGTGATTGTTGGAGGACAAAATAGGAACTAAGAACAAAATTTTCTTTTATGGACTTAACCATCTAGTGACAAGTGGCAAAGCCTTAGAAATCAATGGCTAAGATGAAAACAAATTTTGTCATCTTTTGCCTAGTCAAATCCGGCCATGCATGAAGAAAAGCCTAGAAATTCAACACAATTCCATGTTGTCTTCAACCTTGAGAAAAAGGAAGAACAAACTCCATTGATGAAAGCTTAGAAGCTTACTCCATAACACATAAGTCCTAAATCCTCCAAACAAGCCTACTAAAATTTCCTATCAAATTAAACCTCTTGATTAGCCCATCAACATTCCTAAATCAATTTCAATAAATTCAAGCTAAGTGAGGAGAAATTGCAATTGGAAAGTCTAGGGTTCTTGGTGGGATATTACAATTCAAAGGTAAGCATGCCTAAATTCAATGTTAGATTGTAGTTTTCAGTATGCTAAACATGAATATAAGGTCAATTTAACTTGAAATCACTTGTAGGAGTGTGAATCTAGAAAATTAGAAAAGTTATAGAGAATTTTTGAATTTAAGATTTTTAGGTCAAATTGAATTCATGGAACCTTAGGATTAAACTATGAAGTTCATGGAAGCTTACTAAACTAGGAAATGCCATCAAGTTACATTAGAAAAGAAAATTTTAATTTTTTAATATTTATGCCGAAAATTACAAGGAAAATAGATTTTTACCATTTTGGAATTTAAATGAAAATATAGTTGTTTTAAAGTAATTTTAATGTGAAAATGTTAAAGAAAAATGTTGGAAAAGAAAAATGTGGAAATTGGGTGAAATTGGAGCAAAGGCCGAAATTTTTAATGTGCCATAGCTATGGGAAAGTTTCAACCTATAATGGTATAGATGTGAATTTTGGAGAAATTAGATTGGAAGAATATTAGTGAAATTTACTAATTAGGAGTTGGAATTCAAATTTAGTGCATGGCATGCATGGCATTACACTTAGTCTAAGTCTTAATTAAATTTAGCAATGGCTATAGAAACTAAATAAATTATGAAAATTAGGAGTACCTGCGCCATCAAAGGACAAGGAACTGGGTGAGGACGGTCAAGAATAGCGAGGACCTCACTGTGAGTGGATGACTAACTCAAAAAAAACTGCTTTTATACTTGGTTTAATATTTTTGGAGTTAATGCTTTTGTTTATTTAGATTTCTCAAATTAAAACATTAATGAATGGTTTATGAGATTTTATAAAATCCTATTGTGTTAAGACGAAATTATTTCTTAATTTATGGATTGAGAAAGAACCTCTGCTTTTGAAAAGTGTGATGTTAATATTTTGTGCGATGAAATGATACTGTGGAAAGGCCATCTGGGTCGTAAGTTGTTACTCGCGGCAACCCCACGAGGGGAATTTATTGTCACTGCAGTAACTAAGTAGCCTGCGGACCGCCTTTTGAGGGGCGCGGGTGCTTATGGTTTAGCCTTGGATCGGAGGCGCGGAGGGAAACCGACAAGGCATTGGAGAGTTCATTCTGCGGCACTGCCGAGCAGGATGGAACTCAGTCACCCAGTGTCGACCTCGGGCCAAGGCGACAGCTTGGGTAGAGAAATTGACGGACAATATATTTGACCCATGGGCCTATTTTCTGGAAAACTCCTTTCCTAATGGTTCTTTTATATTACTTTGAATATTTGAATTATGAAAGTATCGGAATTTATTTTTGTGAACTTCAATACTTCTATAAATATTTTATCGGTTATCCACTCACTGAGTAACCTAGTTACTCACCCTCGTTTTCATAAAAGTTATTTTTCCAGGTTGTAACTAGTTGACCGAGCTGCTAGGGTACGTTGTGGTGGGAAGATAGTTGGCACTTTGCACCAATTTGACCAGAGGTGAAAAAGTCAACTTTTGTACTATTTTTCAAAAATTCGTTTAGGTCCCACCGAGTAAGTAAATGTCGGTTTAAATAGCTATTTCACGACTTTAGTGTGTCCAAAATATTTTGAAACTGTTACCGTATTTTTCTGAATGCTGTAGCTTAGTTTAAAAATTCACGGAAAAATATGTCGAGTAACCAATGGCATTTTCCTAAATTTCTTGAAGTTTTGGTGTCTTGTGTTTACATGAATTTTTACATCACGACAGTTTGACATTTAAACTATTTTGAATTGTCCGCATGTTAACTAGATGTTTTAACTATTGAACTGGATGAAAACTGTATGAGGGAAAAATGTGTAAAATGACCGTTTTAGCCTTGCGACCCTTGGAGTGTACTCTAACCTAATAGAATGCATTTCAAGAGTTGCGGCGATTGTTATGTGCTCGATCATGGTGTGAGGCATGACATTATGTCTTCTAAAGAGGTTATTTGTGGTAGAGGATTGATTGGAAAGAATTTGAGAACTACACGTTTCATGATAGTCTTAGGAAACTATTTATGGATGCCAAATGGTTTGGCTTAAGTAATTTCCAGGATAGAGAATATAGTGAATTGATGGTTGGGGAATTTTACTCAAGTATTTCTAAGAATAAAGATGAGTTAGGGGAAGGTATAGAGATCAACACTGAGGGCATTCATGCTTTTGTCTGTGGTAGGGAGATTTTGATAACTCATAAGGACCTCAGTAGCTTATAGAAAAGTGAATTTGAGAATGGTGCCTATTCTAGACCATCTGAGTTTACTTGTGGATTGCCTTGGAAGGAAATCACTAGTCTAGATGAGAGTTTTTGTATCAAGAACTCAGCCTTGAAAATCAAATCTTTAGAGCTTAGTTTCCTACATGTTTTTATTAGCACCACTCTCTATAGGATGTTTGGTTGATGTATTTGGCCATCACTACAAGAAAATAGCCATATAGGGATGGAAAATTTTCGTCCCAAAAATAGGGAAGGAATTTAGCGCGGATTTTCGTCCCTAGCCAACAGCCCAACAAAATTAGCAACGGTAATAACTTTCGTGCCTAAATCCGTGTCAAATTAGAAACGACGTTACCGACCGATTATATTAGCAACGGATTTTAGGGACGGATAAAAAGTCTAGAATACAAAGGGTATTCGGTTCGAGTTTTAGGGACGAATTTAGGGACGTATTTAGGGACGGAATAATATGCCAACCAAAACACGTTCTGCACTCAACAGAACCCTCATTTCCTCCACTTTTCTCCACCTCCCACTCCATTTTCTTTCTCTTTTCTTCTTCATTTTCTCTCATTTTGCCTAAGAAAACACTAGAGAAGTTAAAGTTTTTGTGGATTTTGGTGAAAATCAAGGTAATATCTTCAAATCTTTTTGTATATGACTTCATTTTGATGATTAATATATGTTAGAATTTGGATGTTGGGTGATTTTTGTATACTTTAATGATTATTTTGTGTATTTTGTCGCTTGCTTTAGTGTTAAAATTATATTATTATATATAGATCTTGAATGTTTAGGCGTTCTGTTGCATATTTTTATAATTAATATTAATTAATGATAATCATATGACATAATGTTGAGTTATGTCTAATTGTTTGGCGTAATAGTAATATTAATGTATATCTGTTTTGCCTATTGTTTTGAGCTTGAGCTTGATGTTGGTTGTGATGCATTTGTTGAATTTAATTAATTGTATAGAGAAGGTCATTGTGTGGGAAACTGTCTGAAAACATTAAAAGTATTTGAATATAGGCGTGGTTCAATTATTATAGTGGCGATTGTATATTTTGGGAAACTAGTAGAACTAATTTAAAATCTTGATGTAGGAAAAATGGACGAGTTGATTAACAGTTGACAGTGGATGTATAATCGGAAGAAACTGGGACAAAAAGGTGTGACAGAAGAGTTTATGGTTGATGATGGAGAATTGATTAGTTGGGCATCGAGTCAAGATGCCTCATGGAAAGATGGAGAAAAAATTAGTTGTCTATGCACAGAGTGCAAGAATATGCGCTTCTTTTTACCAGTTAAGGTTGCACATCATCTAATTCGATATGGCTTTAAGGAGCATTATTGGAATGGGTTAGCCAAGCTGAACCACTATGTAGAATTGAAAGTAATGAGCAACAGCAAGGACAAGCACCATTACCAGTTAAGATGGCAAATTGGGGTGACTATGAAGAAATGACATGGGATCAGCGTATGGTATTTGACGTTGCACGGCCGAGTTTTATCCACTGTAATGAAGATGAAGCTGGACCCAGTGGGGAAGCAGTAGATGAGTTTAGGTATGAACAAGATCCTTTTACAGGACAACATGTAGCACATTTAGATGATAGATGGTTTGACATCATGAAAAATGCCAACCATCCTCTGTTTGAGGGCTTTAGCGAGTCCAAGTTATCCTTTGTTTCGACTTTGTTAAGCGGGAAGTCAGAGTTTAACTTGTCTGAAGGTGCATTTGATTTTTTTTTGTGAAGCAACCTGGAAAGTATTACCAAAAGAAAATAACTTTCCTCTGAACTATTATCAACATAGGAAAACCATCAATTATTTGGGTTTACCAGTTATAAAGATTAATGCTTGTAAGAATAGATGCACGCTATATTGGAAGGAACATTCGAACTCTGATTATTGTAGGTTTGGTGGTGAACCTAGATTTAAGGACATTGGTGATGTGGGGATAGAACTCGTAAAAGGATTCCAGTTGCCATTTTGAGATACTTTCCATTGACTCCTCGGTTACAACAATTGTACCATACCTCTGCCACAGTAGAACATATGACTTGGCATGCTACACATGAAGCTTAAGATGGGGTTATGTGCCATTCGTCCGATGCTGAAGCATGGAAACATTTTGATAGGACGTATCCTGATTTTGGTTCAGAGGCTCGAAATGTTAGATTGAGACTATGCGCAGATGGTTTTGCACCACAAGGCCAATTCGGAAAAACTTATTCGTGCTGGCCAGTTGTTCTAACTCCTTACAACCTTCATCCGGGTATGTGCATGAAGAGCCCTTACATGTTCTTAACATTGATTTGTCCTGGGCCCAAAAATCCAAAGAAAAACATAGATGTTTTCTTACAACCTCTGATTGATGAGTTGAGGCAATTGTGGAAAGATGGGATTTCAACATATGATGTATCGAGGAATGAGCATTTTTGCATGAGGGCTGCTCTTATGTGGACTATTAATGAGCATTTCAACGTATGATGTATCGAGTAGCGCTGCAGGCGTGTTGGATTCAAACTGGCTGGGCCAAGTGGAACAATACCTTGAGTAATGGGCCCGAAGTGGCTGGCTGGACTGGGTAGGCTCTGTGGGCCGTCTCTCACAAAGTTCCACTTGGCCCAGCCAGTTCGAATCCAACATGCCTGTAGCGTTACTCGAACCCCGGCCACCAACCTTTTTGCAGCTATTAATGCAAAGAAATTGGTAGAAGAAAGAAGAATTCGATCTCAAAATCAGGGATTTAGGAGTGGAAGCAAAAGAAGATCTGATTCTTCTGCTCTGATACCAATAAAACTGTCACGCCCCGACCCGCAGGCTCGGCCACGTGTCAGTCATTGTACTACCTCGAAAAATGTGCTGGCCAGCAAAACACCTCGAAGATAGCACAAGGCATTTTATCGAATCCATTGCTCAAATACAAATATCAATTTCCAAATACATAAATTTAAATCAACTCATAAATCAATATCACGTAAGTATGAAGATATTAAAAATATATGACATAAAATATACTTTCCAAATATTCATACTTAAATGCCATAAGCCTCACATAGGCTAAATATCCCCAATATTCAAAAAAAAATTCATGAAATATTATCCACTTCAGAGACAATGCGAAAGCATAGAAGAAAACAAAACGAGCGAAATCAAAAGCACAATTGGATCACTGACTAAGATTTGAAAATCAGCTACTAGCAGAATATTGTAGCTTGCACTAGCTACGCTTAACTTGCTCCTTTCGAGCCTTAGTCTCCTGAAAGAGAGGAAAGTGAGGGGGTAAGTATATAAATATTCAGTGATATGGTTTGGAAATAATGTAAAAGACCAAAGATAGATTGGGGATATAATAATACCAAAAACTATTTCTAAAATTATCATTCTATTTTATAATTAAGTATCCCATCCAAGAAATCATTTTCATAAAATGATTTTATAGGGCAGCTAAAATAGACTGAGCATCACCCGTCGATGAGCTCAAAAACCCCGTTTGGAGAAGTTCGTATAAATGATTCTTTAAAATATTACTATCAATAATATATATATATATTTTCTATGCCCTAATCTCCCAACGTTGTCGTTCGTCACCGCAATGACTACATATGCTCCTAGCGTGTCACCCTCCGCGCCTTACAGTCCCAGGAGGATGCACTTGTGCCTCCCCAATGGAGCATGCAAAAGCCATCAATAGCTAGCACTTAGCCCCATAAAGGCTAGTCCCACATGGACTCATAATTATCAAAACATTCATCAAAACATATTTTATATATACATAAGCATATATCATATAATCCCACCCTCAAATCTAGTGTATACTTGTGAGGTGGCACAATATATCCGAAAACATAAAACATTTAATTAAAACAATAAAACAAGTTGCCATCAATGTCACTAAACATTGAGGCCAAACCACTCACAGTCGGGGAGTGTAGTCAAACACTCCTTAAGCTTCTGAAAGCTAGCTTCACATTTTTCATCCTAAAGAAACTTAACACTTTTACATGTCAAGCAAGTAAGTGGTGCAGTTATCAACGAAAATCCTTCAACAAATCTTCGATAGTAGCCGGCCAAGCCAAGAAAACTGCATATCTCTGTGGGGTTCTTGGGTTGTTCCCAATTAAAAATAGCTTCAATTTTGCTTAGGTCTACAAAAATTCCTTCATTTGTCACCACATGCCCCAAGAAAGTTACTTCATGTAGCCAAAACTGACACTTGGATAGTTTGGCATGCAACTGGTGTTCTCTTGATGTCTGCAACACAATGCGGAGATGCCTAGCATGCTCACGCTTATTCTTGGAATAGATCAAAATGTCATCAATGAAGACAATGACAAATTGATCAAGATATGGATAAAACACCCTATTCATCAAGTCCATGAATGCTACAGGTGCGTTAGTAAGACCAAATGGCATCACTAAGAACTCATAATGTCCATATCTAGTGCGAAATACAGTTTTGGGAACATCACTCTCCTTAATCTTTAACTGATGGTATCCTGATCGAAGGTCGATCTTAGAGAAAACACCTGCACCTTGCAACTGATCAAATAAGTCATCTATGCGAGGCAAAGGATACCTATTTTTGATAGTGACTTTGTTCAACTGTCTATAGTCGATACAAAGTCGGAGAGATCCATCTTTCTTCTTCACAAATAACATCGAAGCACCCTAAGGTGAGGTACTTGGGCGGATGAATCCCTTTCCAAGTAATTCAACCAATTGCTTCTCAATTGACCTGCAGCCTGATACGGATCCAATTTCCATCACTCCATACCGAATGGGTCCTAATAAGATGCGAGTCGGGGCGTGACAATCTAGGTATTCGTATTTATCCTAGTTGAATTATATTTGCATGGTGTACAAACTTCTCTAATTGAGTTATCATATAAGTATAGATTCCTTCACAAATCGAAGAAAACAATTCGTAATAAGGCTCACGTCGAAGGCTCAATCTATAAAGCTTACATCGCACAAGAAATTAACTACTTTGCATAGAATTACTTATGTGATTCGGATTTCTATAGTCATATTAGGAGACCTAGGCGTAATGATGAAGGGTTGAACGATTCGACTTTCCCACCCTACTCAATTTTTTAATTATCCAACTCGATTTCAGGGTAAAAATAAGACTAAATGGCTAGGTGAAAGAGAGCAACGCATTGCATATGCACATGTTTTACGAAATTGTCCAGAAGTGCAACCCATCATTGAGTAAGTCAATTTGACTTGATATATTTTATTATTTATTTCATTATTATTGGTGGAACTTAAGTTACATTGTTTGGAACAGGGCCTTTAGCTAATATTATCGCAATGCTGGGTATGCTCAGGGTTGTATTGATAAATGGATCGATGCCTATTTTTTCAATTGGTTTAATGAGTATGTAAGTAAGAAAAAAATACATCGCGTGCTTTAATATATAACACATGAAACTTGAATGATTTCAATGATAATTATAATGAATTTTATGAATTGTAGCTTGATGTCGCAACTAATCGAGCTAAGCATATTGATTCTTTGTCAATTCTGATGCTCTTGGCCTGGGGACCTTCGAGAAAGGCAACATCATGGTCTAGTGTGTTTATTAACGGATATAACTTCCACACTGTTTAGTGTGGAGCTGGAAAGGCCACAATGAACTGGGGTGTTTGTGTTCGAAGGTCAAACTCGGACAATCCATCCAGCAGTTATTATGGAATACTGAAAGATGTTTTGGTCCTTGAGTATAATAGTTCAAACTCCATGGCCACTGTTGTTCTATTTGAGTGCAATTGGTTTGACCCTATACATGGAATGAAGGTACATCAAGATTTCAAGCTAGTTGATGTTCATTGGCAAAAGTTGTACCAGAAGGATGATCCATTTGTTCTAGCCCAACAGGCCATTCAAGTATACTTTTGTGATTATCCGGGTGCTAGCAAGGAAAAATCTAATTGGTTGGCGGTCTGCGAAACAAAATCGAGTAGAGTTGTTCAAATTGTGAATGAAGAGCCTGACGACGATGCTCCATACCAGACAGAAGATATCGTGCAACCCCCAGCCGTTACAACTAATATAGATGCAATACAATTGTTTGACATGGCTGGGATAAACTTAACTGTTGACATAGGCGAGCTCCGACCAATCGAAGAAATCGACAAATCAGAGGATGAGTTCGATTCAGTTGAATCATCAAGTTGTTTAGATGACGAAGATGATGATTGTGGCTATAATCCAAACAAATTTTAGCTAGATTTATCATAGTGACTCAAAAGAATAGATCTAAGAAGTTTCGATCTGCTATACAGATCCACTAACTGGCACAATTTTATTTCAAGAAGCTATATACTGTATTTTTGTTCATTACATGTTATGTTGGAGTGCATTTACGGTTTGAAGGAAATCTAAATTAGTTTATAGGGATGGAAAAATTTGTCCCTAAATTCGTTTCAAATAGGGATGGAAACAGGGACGGTCCGTCCTTAAATTCGTGCCCCTTTGAGAGCCAATTTTTCCCACCCAATTGAACCGGGAAATTTATTTGATGCATATAGGGACGGAAATAGGGACGGATGGCAGACGTCCGTCCCTAAATCAGTCCCTAATATGAGGCATTTTGAAACATAGAGTTGGGGCCAGCTGGCTGCAACTGCTCCTTATTAGGGACGGACTTATGGATGGATAGTCAACTTTTTGTCCCTAAGTCCGTCCCTATCTATTTCCATCCCAAAATCCGTCCTAAACTAAGCGCTATTCGAATTCCGAGTTGGGCCCAGCTTTCACCAACTTGACCAGAATAGGGATTGACTTAGGGACGGATTTTCAAATTTTCATCCCAAAATCCGTCCCTACTTTTCCGTCCCTAAATCCACGCCTAATTCTCATTAATTAATCAGGCCAGACTTCTTTCCCCTCCCTTTCTCTCTTCTTCTTCTTCTCCTCCTCCTTCTCCTCCTCATTTCCCCAGGCCACCAACCCTGGTTTTCTCCATCGCCGAGTCCGATGCCGTGCCTTGGCCGACTTTGGCGTGCTTTGCCGGCCTTGTGGTTTGCTCCTCTTCCCTCCTATTCCTTTCTTCCATCGAAAAATCAAAACATTCCGGCGGTCTCTTTCTGGCGGCCTATTTCCGGTGATGGTACAAGCTAAATTGTTTATTAAATTGTTTGTTTGTTTATGTTAAATGTTTATTACATTGTTAAATTGTTAGTTTAATTAATTGTTATATATATATATGTAAGTAATGGTGTTAATTAACTAAATGAATTAACTAAATGAGTTGTAATATATGTTAAGATAGTTGATATATGTATGTTTATATAATTAATATATAATTTTATAGTTACTATAGTTACTAGATTTTAATATATAGTTTAGTTGTATAAATATATAATTTAATTAGATAAATTAACCAATAAAAAAATTATTTATTTTTCTTAATATATTTAGGTTTAGGTTTAGGTTTAATTAAATAATATAACTTTAATATATAACTTTAAAATATAACGTATATATATGTCTAACTTTATATAACTAAACTATATAACTTTAATATATAAATATAATATAAGTTTAGGTTAAATTAAACTTTAATATAACTTTAATATATAAGTATAATATAAGTTTAGGGTTAATTAAACTTTAATTAACTTTAATATATAAGTATAATATATAAGGTTAATATAAGATTAGGTTTAATTAAACTTTTATATATAACTTTTAAATAACTTTAATATATTTCTTTGATATAAAGTTAGAGCCAAGATTTTAACATAGATATACGTTGTATGTATAAGTTTGACAAACCAACTTTAATTGCCAAATGTTACGTTCGACAGCGATCCCAGCAGCCTGGCTCATAGCGAGCTCAGCAGTTTGGCTCCCAACGAGCTCGACAGACGGGGACCCAGGGTGCTTAGTCGTCCGGCTCACAGCGAGCTCAGCCGACGGGGTCCCAGTGATCTCAGTCGTCCGGCACATGGCAACCTCGACAGACTTTGGAGCACAGTCAGTCACCACATTCCGGCTCACACTCAGTTGATTACTGCGACCACCACCTACAGTTCTTCCATAGGACATGATCCCCCCTTCGTCCATACATGTATCCCTTTATTCACAGGTCTATCTATCAAATTTATTTGAGTGAAAGTTATTATTGCAATTTAAGTAATTATTGCTCACAATTTAGTCTTAATATAATTGTCTACTAACGTACTGCTTTATGCTCGTAGACGGCGTCTCATCTGGTGGACCCCTCTGGACGTAGTCCTCCACCCCAGCTCACATTTCCACTATCAGCCCCATCTCCTCCCTCACCTCAAGGGTAGGAGCAGTTCTTGATAGTGGGTGGCAGGACATACCGACTTGTGCCACCGGGTCAGCTGTCACAGCCTGCCCAGCCTTCTCAACTGTCCTAGCCTGGCCAGCCTACCCAGCCTTCTGTCCCCTGACCATTCCATCGAGAAGCACCGACACTGATGTTCATGTCATCCGTACTTACATAAGATGTTAACATTTTAATTTGACTTCAATATTGATTTATTTATTAATTTATTTCAAAACTAACTAATTTTGTTAATTCACACTTTCAAAGGGATTGGACGAAGGTCCCGCGTGAGGCACATGATCATATGTCTCAGTCATGGCTGGTAAGTTAAATTTCTACAATTCATCTGTGAAGTTTTAAATAATATTATTTGTTTAATTAAATTATTACATCATTATTTTTTATGCAATAAATTTTATTAAAGTTTTACTAATATGATTTCTTGTTTTCTTTTTCAGAGATATTACTCCTTCCCACCCAGAAGCTTAAGCCCGTGCGGGCATTATTCCAGAAGATTGCCACAGATTGGGTACGACACGAGTTTATAAAGGCTCGAGCTAAGAACGAGCGACCCCTATGGGTATCGGATGAGGTGTGGCAGAGGCTGATGTCTCATTGGGACCAGGAGGCTTTTAAACGGATCAGTACGATAAACAAGAAAAATCGCGACGCTAATCAGGCGATTATCTTCCGGCGTGGCAGCAAGGCCACTAACTTCCATTGGTACCACATGGTAATAAAAATCTATATATATCTTTTGTTTTCGATCAAATTTGATTTTTCATCAATATTTATCTAATATCTCTTTTCAAATTTTTACTTTTGAAGGTTAAGGAGACGGGTGCTGATCCCGGTCCTGCGACCCTATTTGATAGACTTTACAAGACCAAGGAGGGTGCTTATCCCGAGGGTCGTGCATGGACCACCTCTGTAAGTTTATATATATAAATGTCTTGCATTTTACAATTTAACTATATCATTTAAGTACATAACTATTTAAGTTAATATTAATAGTTATATAATATTAGTTTTATATTAGCTTTAAGTAATTAATTACTTTTACTTTGTTTAATTTTATTGTTCTCATTTTCATAACCATTTTACAACATGATTATCTTATTAACTTATATTAATTTTTGTAATTAATTTATTTAATTTTTTTCAGGAGAATTACGAGTACAAGTACGCTAAAGCTGTTGCTGCAGCTGGCGACTATCCATCCAGGGTCAACCCACATCAGGTATGGCAGAAGGTAGCTGGCAGCAACCGAGGGTGATACCTAGGCTACTATTGCATTGCTCAGCACCCGGACTTCCAGGCCGACCCATCATCCATCCCCTCTTAGTCGCAAGAAAACCTTTCTTTACGACAAGAGCCTGATACATTGTAACACCTCTATCGATAGGACAATGGAGGAGACTGCATGGTCGACAGCATAGCAGGAAGCATAGGAGGCCACACGGTTTACACAGGAGGCCGCATCACGGGTGTTGGCTGAGTCGTTGCCCGAGAAGGATCGCTTCTGGGCTGCTCAGATGTACCAGATGATGAACTAGTTTTCTCAACTCCGGAAGTGCATATTCAGATGCCGGAGCCATCTTAGCATGATTAGGCTAGTACTGGAGAGTCAATATCTCAGGCATAGCATTGAGCCAAGGACGTGGGTCTTGCGGACGAGGACGGTTAATCATCGGGAGGACATTGATGAGTTCGACCCCACTTTAGGCCATCCTTAGGGTTTATACATTTATTGGATTATGTATACATGACATTTGTACATTTATACACATATATATATGTAGTTTTTATTACAATCAGCTTTTTGTATTAAATAATAATAATAATAATAATAAGAAATGATGATGATGATGATGATGATGATAATAATAACAAATTTAATAATATAGTTTTTATAAGTTTTTCCTAAACCATCCGTAATTTAGTCCCATATTTTTTAAAACCGTCCCTAATTCCGTCCCTAGGTCAAAACTCCGTCCCAAAATCTGTCCCTAATTCTAACCACGAACCTAAATAGCTAGGATTTAACAACTGATAAAACCGTCCCTAAATCCCTTCTAAAATCTATCCCTAAAATCTGTCCCTATTTTTAAATTGCGTTGCAAAATCCGTTACTAAATGGTAGACTTTTTCTCGCCAACTATGACGGAATTTGGCACGGAATAGCTTCTGTCCCTAAATAATTAGGATGGATTCAAAAATTAGTCCCTAAAAATTAGGGACGAGCCTATAGGGACGGATTTTTGGTTCGTCCTAATTTTCGTCCCTATTTCGATTAGGGACAGATTTTCATTGTTTTTTTGTCCCTATAGCCGTCCCTATAGGCTAGTTTTCTAGTAGTGCATGCATTGTGGAGAAATCAGTTCTTGATTGAAAGAATGAAAGAAATAGCATTGATCAAGAGAGCCAAGCTAGCTTTTGGAAACATCATCACCAAACTATTGATGAAGCAAGGAATCTGGGGTCAGAGATACCAAGATGACCTGACGGTGAGCTCTCACATTCTTTTCAACTCCTTCAATCTTCAGAAGATGCACTCTGTGTTAGATGGCAACAATTGGATCAAGCAAATTGTGAAGATAACCAAAATAATGCTAAGAGAGCTAGAAAATGAACCAAGATAAGAAGAAGAAGCACCACTGACACACCCGGACCTAACACGACCTTTTCGTACGAATGGAGTAGTGTAAGATGACGTAATAATTGAATAATAAGTCGGTCCGACTGTGTCAAGTCAAAAGAGAAGTTAAAATTAGGATAAGATGGAGTCTGAAGATAATGTAATTAACCGTGCATGAAAATTAGTAAATGCCAAAAAGACCTCCAAATAAGTCCCTAGAAATTTATTATGGGCCCCGTTGGCACAAGAAAGCAAAGGATCTAGCCAACGGGTGAAAATGAAAGAAAGTTGAAAAAGGGAAAAAGGTTGACCCGGGGCCCGAGTAGACCTGGTGTCGGGCTCCTCTATAAATAGGGGTGAGCCAAAGCTTTTCCTCGTTTCTCTTTTTCTTTTTCTTTCATTTTCTTTTCTTTTTCTCTCTGGAGCCAAACGGAGGCATTTTGGACAATTGGCAGATCCGGACAAACCGACGTCCAGTTCGAGGCGAGATCTTGGTGAGTTATTCCTAACTCCTCGATCTACGTTTTTCTAAGTTTGCACGCTTTTCCATGCATCGGTTTAGGAGAGATCCAAGTTCAAAGTTAGGTTCAGCTTTTAGTTCGATTTTAAGTTTAGATTCTAGATGTAGGAACTTTGAGCTTGTGTTTCTCGTTTTTCTTTCGGTAAACGTGTCATGAACACATTAAGGTACATGCATCTGAAATTGTAGCTAAATTGGTGGACGATTGCATCGGTTTTCGAATTAAGAGAAAATTTGAGAATTTTCGGGTTTGAAACCCAGAACAGAACCGGTGCCGGATCTGTCCAGAAACGGTGCCGGATCTGTCCAGAAACGGCACCGTTTCTGCTTGTCGGTTGCCGACCTTTAGGTCGAAGAGAACCGACGTCGGTTCACTCTAGATTTGGCACCGTTCTTGCCCTTTAGGTGTAAAATGGTCATTTTACCTCCCGAAACCCTAATTGACCCCAAATCGATTCGAAACACTTTCGAGTCTTCCAAACCCCATCCAAACATCATCTTAGGTCATATTAGAGCCTCGTAGGTGTATTCATAAATTTAATTATGAATGCTAACGTATATTTCCGTGTACTAGGGCTCCGGTTGAATCGAGTGCGGCGATGCTTCGGAGGTTGAGCTACATGGAGCGCATGGGAGTATAGGATTCTCCCAATACTGTGAGTGGCTTAGATTTCAGTGCTTAGCCACTAGGGCAAAATGTTTTAAAAATATAAAATTGTTTTAAAAAGGTTTTGCAACTGTTTTGGGATAAGGGTAATCCATGACACACACTTTTTACTTTGTGATACGCCCACTTAGGGGGTGGGATGATTTTAAAAATACAAAAGTTTGTGTGTGTTTACATGTTTTTAATATTTATAAAGAAATATTATTATAATTATTATTATGGTTATTGGGGTACGATGCCCCGGTAAGAGGAGTGATTGAGTGGGATTTCCTTGGGGCTCCAACTTGCGGGAGCGTAGACTGAGTTTGAGAGCATGCATGATACTCAGCCGTGGACCGCCTATCGAGGGGCACGGTGAGTCGAGCCTGGTTGGGAGAGGCACTCAAGGAAACTCGCCAGAGCTCCAGTTCACTGTGTTCCACCACAGTGAGGCACCACCGAGGGAACGTGCTAGTGTATAGAAAATGAACATGAAGAGAAAAGAAATAGCCCTCGGTGCAGTAAGGCATACGACCCGCTAGTCGTGCCTTCAGTGTATTAGGTGCCAACCCATGAATTTTTAATTATTTTAAAGGTTTTAAATTTAATTCTCCTTGGGAGAATTTCAAAAGAGGTTTTGAGAACAAAATTATTTTATTTTATTTGATTATTTTATTTGATTATATTTTTGATTGCCCTGTTTTCCCTAACCTTGATGGAGATTCATTGAACCTCTGTCACTCACCTATGTCCAATGTGGATGGATGCAGCTTTGCGTACGGAGTCAGCTAATAGAAAGGAGGCTCACTAGGAGGCGTCGGTGGCTTAGGCTTAGCAGTTTCCGTTGCGTAGGTATTCCTTTAAACTTAATCCACTGGTACTATCTTAAAGATTATTATTTTGTTAAAAGATTTTAATTAAAGTTTTAGTTGTTTTGCAGCGATGGTATCCATTTCAATGCCTTGCGGGGCTTCTGGTGCGTGACCGGCCGGCATGAACTTCGAGGCAACGCGGCGGTTGCCATGTGGCCGACCCCGAGCGGGTCGGGGCGTGACAACCACAAGAGCAAGCCCAAGAAGAAGTCCAAGAACAAACTCAAGCTGTACCACAAGATGACCGAATTGGTTTGATTTTGGACACTGTGTTGAGAATAGAGGCTACTATGAGATAAAAGATTCAGCAGTTCAAGCAACTAGTTCTAACTAGGTTAGATGCTTTGGACAAAAAGGTCGCAAAGATCAGTAAACAAAGAGATGATTAGTTCTTTGACGTTGGTGACTTGGATCATGGAAATGAGCACAGAACTACCTCGGAACAACAAGGGCAAGAACAAGAGATTTCCAGCGAGCAAGTGGCAGAGGAAAATTTGGCAGCAGCTACTCAGACTGTGGAGACCATCATTTCCACCCTCTCCACCCCATCCAAGCCTATCGTGTCTGAGCTTACCCCTAAAGCCTCCACTCCCACTCTCCAATACAAAGAAAGCCTAAATGATTATGATGAGCATTTTACTTCTTTCTCTTTTTGATGATGTCAAAAAGGGGGAGAGAGACTTAACACTTTTAATTGTCTTTTAATTATTTTTTACAAACCTAGGGGGAGCTAGTATTACTTTGAAAATAATGTTTTATTGGAGAATTAGGTGTTATATTTTATAAAATTTGGAAATTTGAATTGCAATTACCTAAAGTTATATATATATTTAATGATTTGTTCAGGTTTTATACTTTATTTAAGATTCACTACTTGTAGGTACAAATTGTTGTTCATCTTTTGAAATACATGTATGTATGTTTGCATATACAATGTGTCGATTGAAGAGATTATAAACTCAAGGGGAGCTTTTGCTCAAAACTTAGCACATGCACATTTTTTTTCTTTAACTTAGATATTGTCTTTAAGTTTGTCAATTTAAAGGGATGTTTTGTCATCATCAAAAAGGGGGAGATTGTTGAACTCCATGTGTTTTTGATGAGTACAAAACAACCCACTTAAATGCTTTTGATGAATCAAAGTTAAGTGTGCAGATCCTTAAAGTCAAAAGTAAAAATGCTAAGTATTGAGGATTCAATCAATTGAGGTTCTGTCCCAATCGATTGAATAAGGTTGAAATAAAGCAATAAAGCACTAACCCGAGATATTCAACCAATTTAGCAAGACAATCAACCGATTGAATGGATGTTAAAAGAAGAAGAAGTTAGAAGTTAGAGATTTTCAACTAATTCACAGTGGAGCTCAACCGATTGAGGAATAACTAGTGCAAACTACAAAGTCTGAAGCTAGAAGGATTGAACCGATTGAGTCTTATGCTCAATCGATTCAACTCCCTGAAGAAATTGAATCGATTGAGGAGGAATGTGAATCGATTCAACATAAGAAACAAGAACTTCAAAAGACAAAATTAGAAAGATTGAACCGATTCAGCCTTGGCCTCAACCGATTCAATGGCGCTAGACAATATAATAGCTAGTTTTTTCAAAGCTGCAAGTTGACCTCTCTTTTCATTAAATGCCGCAACGGATAGAATTAACTCTCTAGCTATTTAAGGGGGTCTTAAATGCTGCAGAAAAAGAAGGAATTGATGAGCATTAGCTACACTTACTTTGTATATTGATTTCTATCCTTTGTTCTTACACTTTCACACTTTGTGAAAGGAATTTCAGTGAGCTTATGATAAGTGCTTATTTCTTTATGGTTTTATATCCAATTCTCTTTGATTTAAGCACTTATCTATTTTAATCAAGCTAACTAGAGATGTTTTGTGATTTAGGTACTTCAAGGGAAAAAGATTTAATTCAGACTAAAAAGGAAGTTTATTGGTCAAAGTGTAGACAAGAGAAGAAATTCGGATGAAAAAATCCCAGGGGAACTTGGCCACCGACCTCCATAACTCAGCCACTGGTTACAGTGAAGACCCGGCGACTGGTACACCCAACCTAGTCACCGGTATGCCTCGATATTCCACCTCCGAGAAGAGAGATAAGCAACCCGGCCACCGCCTAGCCTGTTCATCTCACCTGGTTGCTTTGCGAGAATAATTGTCTGGGATTTACTCTTTTGTCTACTTGGACCAATCCTTTGGGCTTGGAAAGCAAATTGAAGTTCAAGATGAAGAAATTAGAAGTCCAAAACATTCAGAAGAAAAAGAAAAGCTTTGGAAAACCTACATCGGACCTTGTAATCTTTTAGTTGATTTAGCCTGATTTCTAAAGGCCCGTTAAGACTTTTAGGTTCCTTAGGTTTTAAGATTTTTGTTTAAATAGTAAGAAGAATGAAGGAGTCAGTTTATCGAGGAAAATAAGTTTCTTTTCTTTATTATTGGTGAATTTGTGGATTATGAGTAGCTAAATCTTAACTTCTTCAATCTAGAGTTCTGATTCGATACTCGGTTTTGATTGTGAGACCTTGATCTTCAATTTAAAGATTTTCTTCTTTAATTATTCTACAATTTTCTACTATTCAAAGTTTGTAATCTTGTTTACAATCTTGCAATTACTTGTTAGGTATTGATTAGTCATGAATGATCAATTCTTGCATGTGTTTGCTTGTTAGAATTATGGTAAATCTAATCCTAATCGTAGTTTACCTTAATTAATAGTAATGAATGAATACAAGTTTGTGTTAATGAAAATTACAGGAGTAAATCGAGTGACGTATGCTGGGTATTTCGTTATTTACTATTAGCTTATATTGATTTTGTATTTAATCATCTTTTTTACTTGAATTTAGGATTGTCGGGATCTTGGGTTAGTCAAAGAAGATAGGAATTAATTCTGAAGCTAGTTTTTGGGTTAATTTATCTAAGAATCAATTAGGTTAATGTGAAGCTACTGTAATATTGGCTATGCTAATTAATTAAAGAGTTAATCTTATTTCAAAAAAAAATTCGATGATCAATCTCTGATTCCGAGTATCAATCATTCTCTAGGTTGGAGATTTCCAATCAAATTGTTTAATTCACATATTATCTTTCAATTATTTAGATTAGTAAATTGATTTTTGTTTAATTTTCATTGAAAGCACAAGAAACGCCCCTTTCTTTGATCTTAGTTAATTTTTAAATTCCTCATTTATTTTAATTTATTCATTAGCTTCCTCGTGGGATCGACTCTTACTTACCCTTCTGCAGAGTTTGTGAGGATAACAATTTGGGAGTCTGCGATAGCTCACCAGCTTGATTTCTTGTACATCTTAGGTCTTGTTAGAGATCATTCTTTGTACACAATTTTCTAATTTCTTGTATTCTTAGAGGTGAGAGATTCACTTTAAGGGGTTGCATTAACAAGATAGTCCTTTTTTGATTTGTAATTGAGCTTGGGAAGAGCTCTCTTTCTAAAAGCTTTATGGAAGCTAGAATTCCACTGTCCTAGTGAAGAGGAGATTGAAAATCCTTGATTGGGAAAATCAAGGTAGTGGATGTAGGCGAGGAACATCAAACCACTATAAATAGAAGTGTTAATTTTTTTTTACTAGCTTTACTTTGCAAAGAACTCATCCATCTATCCAAAACAACCCCAAACACCAACCACCTCATCGCCAAAACTCCAATTGAAATTGCTCCATAGAAAAAGAAGTCTTAAGTGCTATTCACCCCCCTCTAGCACAAATCTAAAGGACCAGCAATAGGGACTTGAATAAGCTTAGAACACAAAAACACAATGTTATAAAGAATAAGGGTGGATGGGTTGGTGTATATAATGTACTTCCTTGAATGAGCTTGATCAACATTACTTGGAAAAGTTGGAGAGAGTTCTTATAAAGATAGACCAAAAAGAACCAAATGAAAAAGTAAACAAGTAAAATTATAGTAAAACCTAAAATAAACTAAAGAAATTTGAATAATAAAAAGATAAGCAACATTTAAACTTAAACTATTGAAATTAACTACATGCAATGCATGAAAGATGCATATCGAGGTGGAGACTGCTTTCGTTAGAGAACACCATAAATTTCATAAGCTTCAAACAAGAACAATGCACTACTCTTGCAATCACTAAAACAAGGAAATCAAGCACTAAACAACCCAACTTCAAAGAACATTCAATTCTTCCAACTCAAATCAAGCAATTCAATCTTAAAAAACGAACCCCATGTTCAATCATGAATTCTAATGCCGATTAACTTCAGTTACTAGCAATCTTCAAGTTTAATGACATGTATGCAAGTAAGAGATATCTTAAAAATCAATAACCAAAAAGAAGTTATCTGTCACGCCCCAACCCACAAGCTTGGCCACGTGACAACTGCCGTACCACCTCGAGATGCGTGCCTCATCAGGCGGGCTATCCAAGATAGTATAAGGCATAAATAAGGGGTATACGAGAGATATATGAAAACATATGTGAAATAATATACAAAATATCATTTAAAGTATTTATAAAGTATAAGTGGAACGTTTTACGATGCAAATATGCAGTGAAAGAAAATATTATATAATAATGTGCACTACTATTCCGGGCCAAGATTCACAAGGGAAAATGGGTGGCACCTACAAAATCGTGTCCTCAGTGAGATATTGGGATGGCTGTCCAGCAGGACGCCTATCGTCCATAGCCTGATGACCTGACAACAAAAGGTAAATGGTGTGAGTACAAATATATATGTACCCAGTGAGGGACCCGGTTATAATGATCGATCACCTCAGGCTAGGGATATGAAATAATCCAAAATTCATTTATTAAACCATTTAGTAAAATCATATGAAATCCCACACCAAACAAATATCAAATATTAATAAATGGGCTAGCATCTGAAATCGTTCCAAAGGTACACCCACGCACTTGGGTGCCCGCTGGACTATCAAGGGCTATCTCATAATTCAAATCCATTATCTTTACTCTTTGGCCCGTTGGCGTGTCGTTAAAAGCCAAATTAAAACAAAGCTACTACTAGAGTCTAGTGGCAAGCAAAGGTCGTTCCCACCAAGGATTGATTATTGAACTTCTTCAATTCTTAACTAGCTAAACAAAATAAGTAAAGTGAAAATTCAGATTTCAAAGAGAGAGTATTTTGGAAAATAAGGAAATAGCAAATCAAATAAAGAGAATTCAATAAGATAAAGTTTAGTTTAAAGCAATCCTCACCCTTGGATTAAGTGAATTGATCATTGGTTTTTGATTCACTTACCTTAACATGCAATTGACGTAGATTAGCAATACTACAATGCTTCTCACTAATCCCTATCTTTCCTTAGTCCTAGTTTAATAAGTACTACAAAACTTCCCTATTAATCCCTTTTTACCTAATCAATCTAGAAACTAGCATCATAGATTTAAAGAAGGTAAAAGCATGAAAACACTAGAAAGATCTTAGTCAATAACGAACAGTCTAGGAACTAGCACCATAGATTTAATTCACAACTAACATCCCCTTAGATAAGAAACTAGCATGTGTGACGTCCTAATTCTATCTAATTTACCACTTGTGAGAAGGTTTAGTTACAATTCCGGATAAATAAACCTAGCTCTAGCAATTAATTAACATGAAATCTTAACTAGTATGCATCCTAGATGAGAAATCAAGCAATTATAAACCAGAAAAACAGAGGATGAAAGAATACATGCAAGATAAGAGCATTAAGCATAAAATTAAACCTCACAACCAACTTTACCAAGGGCTTAGGATAGCCTTAAACTGATTGGGAGTTTAGCAACTCATAGTAATTGAGAAAACACAAAGAAGAAGAAAATAAAATAAAATTACTAAGACTTGTATATTTTTACAATGGGTGGCTGACTCTTTATATATAGGAGAGTCTAGTAGCCCTAAACTTAACTTCCAAGAAAACCTAATTCTAGAAGAAGTCTTTTTCAGCATTTAGGAATCCTTCTTCAAGTAGGAGAAAAGATAGCACACTCCACATGCCTTGCACATGCTTTATTAAAAGGTTTTCCTACTCCAATTAGGACTTCTCTCCAAGGGCTGATCCACATCCTTCTAGGACTTGGACCAAGCTTTAATATCTTCAATAATATGTCTAGAGTCAAGGTCAATTAGGCAAAAAGGTGCTCAAGTCCATCTCTAATCTGAAATTGCTCCAAAGCCCAAATTAAGAAGCTTTCTCTGATTTCCGCAGGATCTCTGGACTTCTCTGTATTTTAGCCTTTTGACAGCCCAAACGAACTCCGATTTGTGCGATCTTTAGCATTCTAGAAAGCTTGAGATGTGCTCCACAAATTTGATGGAACTCAAAATCAAATAAGGGTTCCAAGGATGTCAAATCTGGTCATCTTTTCAAACTATCTGCATAGGAAAAATCTCAAATTTCCAGATTTAAACACCTTTTATTCCAAAGTTTCCTTTTAGCTTCCTATCACACAAAATCACTCAAAATAACTTAGTTAGAGGTAATAAACACTTAAATCATCAAAGATAAGCAATAAAACGTAGTAGAAATAAGTGCCTATCACCCGTTCCTTTGACGTTAGCCATCGCTGTGGTGGAACACATCTACCTTGAGCCCTAGCGAGTTTTCCTATGCGCCTCTCCCAGGGTCTCCACTCACCGTGCCCCTCAAAAGGTGGTCCACGACTACTTGATTGCATGCTCTCAACTCGGTCCACGCTCCCGCATAATTGGAGCACCGAGGAACCCATTAAATCACCCATCTCCCAGGTGTAACATAACACCAATAATCATAATAATAATATTTCATATATTCTTTTGAAAATCCCACCCTTAAATCCTTTTATAAACTCGTGTGTGAGGGTGGACAATTCATACCCCAAAATGCTATAAACAATTTATAAAGCAATTAGAAAATGGTTGACCCTCAATGGTCAACCACTATAATCCAAGCCACTCACAAGTGAGGGAGAGTTGTATACTCCCAAATTTTACCCCTTGAATGCCTTAGCTCAAAAGCTACCGATCCAATCTCGTACAATCACGTACCAAAATAATCAAATTAAAATCAAATTTGATTAATAAAGGCATCCGACTAACAATTAGATCACACAACAAAACCTAATTAAGGTCTCTAGGGTCTAGGAACAAAATTGGACAAGTCCGAAAAGTAATTAAGGTCAATTGGGGTCTAGGGTAGCAAAATTACCAAAATACCCCCTGTTACAGTACCCCACCATAGCTGGTGGCTCACTCTCGGTAGGGAGTGAGCCAATTTGGGAGAAAGTCCCAAAATTGGTTGACTCCCGCATGGGACTCAATGAGTCCAGTGTGGAAGTGGCCCTAGCTCGGCCTTACAACAAATCAAGCTCTGTTTAAGCTCGATTCTCCACCAAATTGGACAAGAATTGAAACACAAGTAGTTTAACACTTAAGCTAAGGAATCACAGCTTCAAAAATGGAATTAAACATCTAAGCATGCTCGGATTTCGAATCAAAACACTAAAGGTCTAAGTGTTCTTGTGCTAAACCGAATTTCAATCTGCAATTCATGATTTCTCTTAGCTCACTCAACGAAATTATGCGTATAATATATCAAATTGAAGCTTGATGAGTTTAGAACAACATAAAACAATCTACACCAATTTCTACAGTTGAATTGAAAGATATGAGCTAAAGAACAAACTGTCACCGAGTTGATAGGTTTTTGGAGATTTGATGAATTCTTGGAGAAATTGGTGTTTTGATCTTCTTAAGAGCAAGAGGAGCTGGTGATGATGATTAATCAAGTGTTTAAAGAGGGATTGAAGGGTTGAATTTGGAAGAAATTGAAGAGAGAGTTGAGAGAATTTGGTGGAGGAAGAAGAATAAGAGAAAATGAGGACCCGAGACCCCATTTAGATTTCATGGGGTCGGGTCCAGCATCGGAGTCAACAATTTTCATGTTGACTTCGGTCAACATGGCCCTATCTCATCAATTTGCATGCATATACGGGCCCCACCGACCCAAGACTAAAAAATTAGGGTTTTTAAGCTCGGAATTGAGCTAAAACAAGTTCAAAACATCTATGGGAAGTCCAATTTGATTTCTTGGCCACACAACTATACACAAATATATAACTTGACACATGTGGACTGGGTCCGGGCATGTCATTATCACTCCACCAAATTTCCTTGACCACATTAAATATGACACCACCCACGAACTATCTCAATCAATCCACCAATCTTCAATTTTGGCAATGTAGGTTAAAAGGATGGATTTAATAAGGTAGTTAAGTGTTTGAGTGGATGTGTTTATGATTTCAAGTGTTAGTTTCTATAAAAATTTATAAAATTTGGTTTATGGAGGTTACTATGGTTGACCTGAGGGCTCCACCACGTGACAACCGCCGTACCACCTCGAGATGCATGCCTCGAAAGGCGGGCTATCCAAGATGGTACAAGGCATAAATAAGGTGTATTCGAGCAATATTTGAAAATATAATGAAAATAATATAGAAAATATCATAAGATATTTATATAATAAAAATGGCACGTTTTACTATGCAATATGCAACGAAAAAGAAATATTAACATAATATATATAATACTATTCCGAAGTCAGGATTCACAACGGGATCTGGGTGAACCTACAAAATCGTGTCCGTTGGTGATATACCAGGATCATTGTCCACCGGGACACCTGTCGTCCGTAGCCTGATGACCTACAAAATTAGGTGAATGGTGTGAGTACAAATATATATGTACCCATTGAGGGAACCTGTTATAATGACCGATAACCTCAGGCTGGGGATATGAACTAATCCAAAACATATCTAATAAACTATTTTTGAAATCACGGATGAAATCCCAAAACCAAATCAAATATCAAATCTCATAAATGGGATGGCATCTAAAATCGTCCCAAAGGTACACCCGTTCACTTGGGTGCCCCGCTAGACCGTCAAGGGCTTCAAACTCATATCTCAAAACCATTTTTTTATTCTTTGGCCCATTCTCTTGACGTTACCATCGTTGTGGGTGGAGCACAGCTACACTCAAGCCCTGGGAAGCTTTCCTACGCATCTCTCCCAGGGTCTCGCACTCACCGTGCCCCTCAAAAGGCGGTCCATGACTACTTGGTCGGTGGCATGCCTCTCTCTCGGTCCACACGCTCCCTCAATCGGAGCACCGAGTATCTCTCAGTCGCTTGTCTCCCATAGATCATAATAATCAATAAAACATAAGAATATACACTTATATATTCTTTTGAAAACCCACCCTTAAATCCATTTCTAAACTAGTGTGTGAGGGTGGACAATCCATATCCCAAAACGTTATAAACATTTCATAAAACAATTTATAATACAATTAGAAAATGGTTGACCCTCAGTGGTCAACCACTATAATCCAAGCCACTCATAAGTAAGGGAGGTTTGTATACTCCTGAATAATCCCTCGAATGCCTTAGCTCAACGCTAGTGCCCGATCTCATACAATATCATACCTAGATAATCAAATTGAAATCTAATTTGATTAATAAAGGCATTCGACTAACAATCAATATCAGAGCAAGCCCTAACTATCTAGAGTCTCGAAACTAAATTGGACAAGTTCAGAAGTCAAATATAGTCAATTGGGGTCTAGGGTTGTAAAATGACCAAAACGCCCCTGCTATAGTATAGTTTCGGAGCTGGCCTTGCCCACTCTAGTGTAGGAGTGAGCCAAATTGGGAATTTCCCAATTTTTGATGAGTCCGGCACTAGTTCCAAGCATGTCCGGTGCCGAACATGCCTCTGGTTTGGCCGAGAATCGGCCTTTCATCTTCCCAAGCTCGGTTCGAGCTCAATTTGGCACCAATGAACATGAAATTTGAAACACACAATCTTAATCACTTAAACTAAGAACCTATAGCTTCAAAAACTGAATTAAATGGTTGATCAAGTAAGAAATTTGAATCCAAAGTCAAAGGCGCAATTTATTCTTGAACAAAAATGGATTTTGATCTTCAATTCAACATAACTTTCAGCTCAAGCAACAAAATTTAGTAAATAAGCAGTTAGATTTAAGCTTAAAGAGTCCAGAACAACATACCAAGAAATCAGCCAAATCCTGTAGCCGAATTGGAAGATATAGCTAGAAGAACAAAATGTCTCCAAGTTGCCAACTTTGAAGATTTGAAGAATTCTTGGTGAATTTGATGTTGTTGATCTTCAAGGAAGCTAAAGGAGTTGTTTATGATGATCAATGAAGTGTTTGAAGAGGGATTAAAGTGATGAAATTGTAAATTGGTGGGATTTTGAGAGAATCCAGAGGGAAGTGAAGAAGAAGAGAAAAGAGCCAAAATGGAGGGTCGGGTAACCGACCTACCATTTAAATGGTTGGGTTCGATGCCGGACCCGACCAAGTCCAGTGCCGGAGTCAACATTTTCAATGTTAACTTCGATCAACTTGGCCTATTCTTCTCTATTTTTGAACCCCTAGTGTACCCAATCAACTCCGGACTACAAATTAGGGTTTCTATGCTCGAAATTGAGCTAAAGGAAGTTCAAAATGTGCAAGGCAAATTCCAATTCATCTCTTGGCTTTCCATCTATATACAAATCTCACAACTTAACATGTGCAGACTAGGTTCGGACATGTCAAGGTGAAGCTAAAAAGTCATGGGACAAGGAGTTTCAAAGGCACTCGATGCTGGCTATGTGACACTTAGCCTCTAATTAGCTAGTTTTGGAGCCATAAACTATTGTCGTAAAATTTCTATGTGTGAATGTGCATGTGAATGTGTTCTTAATAGAAATAAAAACCAATTTTCACTTAGTAAAATTTTTCTCGTTTTGAAGAATTAAACTTTTTCTCCATTAGAACTTGTTTTGACCCTAGAGGTAAAAGTCCCCTTTTTACATTATTTTTCAAAAATTAACGTACCACCCTTCGAGAGTTACTTGACTTTTAAAAATAAGGTAGAAAAATTCCTTAGTGAGTCGAAGACTTTTCAAAGCTGTTGCAGTATTTTTCTAAACATCGCAAGTTAGTGAAAATATTGCAGAACAAAAATGTCGCAATTGCAATGACATTTTCGTCAATAATTGCAAATTTTCAAATTGAATTTTTCTTTATTGATAATGATTTTCCTACAATATTAGAAGGTTCGCTACTATTATACATTGTTAAAACTTGAATTGCTGCGTGAAAATCTAATATATAATTATCATTTTACCCTTGAGGAACATTGGAGTGCATTCCAACAGCATAGAATGCACTTCTCTAAGCTGTTTATGCAATACATGCTTTGCAAGCTTAATTTTTACTAGACCATGCCATACGTTATCTAATGTTAAATAGGGAGAATAGAATATCTTTGAGTTAGTTGGACAGTTAGAAATTTTGGTAAAGAATGAGGAAGAAATTCAGAGTCATATAACTTAGAAATGTAAAGGAGCTTGAAAATTATGTGCCGCGTAAAATAGTTCGATAGAGGTTGAAAGATAATTTGGGACATTGTAAAAGGTTTGGGACTGACTAAGGATAAAGGGAATTTTAAAAATTTTCAATGCAAAATGGTCATTTTGCCACAAAGGTTTTTTGGTAATGTGCCATGCACATGACCATGGCCATATAAAAGGGTGGTGGCCGGCCATTTCATGCAAAAAGGGAGAAAACGTAAATTTCAAGAATTTTCTCCAAACTTCCAATTTCTTCAGTTGCACCAGAATTTCTTCCTACCTTGATTTCTCCAATTTTAATCCATAAAACCCCAACAAGTTTATAGTCAAATCGAAGCTCTCAACAAGCCCATCGATAGCCCTTTATCAATTTTGAAGAATTTGAGCTTGGTTGGAAGTAATTTGGAGAAAAAATTTAGGGTTTATATTGAAGTTGGAAAAATATAAGGTAAGTATACCTAATTTTGAGTTATGTCGTAGACTTTAGAATGCTCATTATGGATATTAGACCAATTTGGCATAAGATATAAGTTATGTATATGAAATTAAGGAAGAAAGAAATTACCATGTTTGGATTTTAGATCCATGAAATTTATGTGCCAAGAGAAGTTTACAAGTTGAATTAAAGTAATATGGGATGTTTAAATTTTATTAGAACTTGATCTTGGAAGGTATTAATGGAGAAATATGCAATGTAGAATGACTAGAC
The DNA here is from genome assembly GCA_030664755.1 of Microcos paniculata. Lineage (NCBI taxonomy): Eukaryota > Viridiplantae > Streptophyta > Magnoliopsida > Malvales > Malvaceae > Microcos > Microcos paniculata. Next base: position 11,914,620 of record CP131463.1, read on the forward strand.
AGAATTTCTCATATCTCCAAGGGTAAAATCATCCAAATTTTTATTCATGTGCATCTACACCGAATTAGGATTACAAAGCAAGTTTCATTAAGTGAAACAAACTTGCTAGCACCTTAACTTTATTCACTTAAGCTCTAGAATACAAAATCACCTTTTAAAACTCAAATTAGTAGTTAGCAAAGTATGCATTCTTGCACATTCACTCAATGCTCACTTCCTTCACTACATGCTAATGCATTGTCTAGATATAAATACATAGGTGGCGAGTTTTTCTTCAAGGATAAGTGTCACGCCCCGACCTGCCCCGGTTGGCCACGTGGCAACCGTCGCGCTACCTCAAAGTACGTGTTTGCAACCATGCATCCGAGGCACCGCAAGGCTTGAAATAGATATCATCGCTACAAAACAAAACTAAAATTTTAATTAGTAATCATTTAATAAAAATAGTAAATTTAAAAACAATACCAGTGGATTAAATTAAAGGAATACCTACGCAGCGGAAACACTAAGCCTAAGCCACCGACGCCTCCTAGTGAACCTCCATTCTATTTGCTGACCTCGTACGCAGACCTGCATCCATTCACATTGGATACAGGTGAGTGGCGGAGATTCAATGAATCTCCAAAGGGGTTAGGGCAAATAAGGAAATCCAAAATAAAATAATAATAAAATAAATATTTTTCTTTTGAAAATCTCTTTCTAGTTCTCTAGCTGAGAACTCTCTTTAAAACGCATTAAATAAATAAATAGATATACATAAAAGGGCTGGCATCTCTATCATACTAAAGTTGTGACCCGTCAGTCGTCTTATGCCTCACTGCACCGAGGGCTATCTCTTTTCTTTCTAAAACATTTTCTTTTTTTTTTCCTATCTCAATCCCATTCCTTCAATGGTGCCTCGCTGTGGTGGAACACAGCGAACCGGAGCCCTGGCGAGCTTCCCTACGCGCCTCTCCTAGGGTCTCGTCTCACCGTGCCCCTCGATAGGGGGTCCACGGCTGAGAATCATGCATGCTCTCTCCAACTCGGTCCACGCTCCCGCATATATTGGAGCATCGAGGGCCCTCTCAATCAGTTATCTCGCAGGGGTATCGCACCCTCAAATATCATAATAAAATTATTTCATATATAAAACATATACATATTTAAAACATTCAAACATAAATATAAACACACATACATAGGTCTTTATTCTTTTCTTTGAAAACATCCCACTCTCTAGGTGGATATACCAACAAGCAACTACGTGTGTATGTGGATTTCCCGTATCCAAAACCTTTGAAAACATTTATTTTTTTAAAAAACTTTTAAAACCTTTGTGCTTAGTGGCCAAACAAAGAAGTCTAAGCCACTCACAGTATTGGGAGATTCGTATACTCCCAAGCGCTTCATATGGCTTAACCTCCGGAGCATCGCCGTACTCGATCCAACCGGAGCCCTAATACACGGAAATATACGTTAGCATTCATAATTAAATTTATGAATATACCTACGAGGCTCTAACATGACCTAAAACTAGGCTTGAATGTGATTCAGGGCCTAGGAAAGTGTCTGGGAGGTTTCGGGGCTAAAATCGGACTCTAGACAAAAAATTACCAAAATACATCAGGGGCCATGGGCCCCACCCGGGCTGGACCAAGTTCTACGCAAAATTGGGCCGAAAAAGCCCTCCTATGAGATATTTATATATTATAATGATATAATATATAAATATCTAAGATATATTAATATAATATATAAATATCTTAAAATATATTAATATAATATAAAAATATCTAAACAGGGACTCGGTCGGCCAGTTCCTCGGCCGATCCCTCCCCCGGTTTTTACACTCGTTTCTCCTCCTTTTGACGTACAAACTTAGACAAGCGATCCTCATGGTATCCATGATGGATTCGCCAAGGAGAAACGAGAAACACCGGTCCAATTTTCGTAAAACCGAGATTTAGCCTAAATTGACTAAATCTCCAATCTACTCTCACCCGGTGCACAGAAATACGTGAAAACGGAGTAGGACATAGATTAAGGTGAGTACTATAACATACTAAAAACTCACCTTACTTCACCAGCCCAATATCCGTAGATTTGAGTTTTAAAATTAAACCGGTCAAAAACTAAAAACTCAGATCTACGCTAAATCGATGCATGGAAAAACGTGCAAACTTAATATAACGTAGATCGAGGTGAGTAGAATGACGTATTAGAAACTCACCTTGTTTTGCTGGTCGGTTTGTCCGGATCTGCCAAAAGTACAAAATGCCTCCGTTTGGCTCCAGAGAGAAAAAGAAAAGAGAACGAAAGGAAAAGAAAAAGAGAAATGAGGAAAAGCTTCGGCTTTCCTCTATTTATAGAGGAGCGCGACACTAGGTCTACTCGGGCCCCGGGTCAAACTTTTTCCCTTTTTCAACTTTCTTTCATTTTCACCGGTCGGCTAAATCCTTTGATTTCTTGTGCCAACGGGGTCCAAAATAAATTTCTAGGGACTTAATTGGAGGTCTTTTTGGCATTTACTAATTTCCATGCATGGTTAATTACTTTATCTTCCAACTCCGTCTTATCCTAATTTTAACTTCTCTTCTTGATTAGACACATTCGGACCGACATATTGTTGACTTAATACGCCGTCTTACACTATTCCATTTGTACGAAAAAGTCGCATTAGATACGAGTGTGTCAATAAGAAGCCCGTGGAATAGGGAGAGTGCACACCCTCCTCAAATTAGTGACTGAAACTTTTACGGACCTAAATTTAAGTTTAAATGAATAAAAAATGTTTTGCCATTTAAATTTGCTTTTAAATATAAAAGCTTAATTTTCTTAAATTCAAATTGATATGTGATAATTGATATTTGTTTATAAATCTTGAATGTTTATGATTTGACATGGATTGACCTACTTTAAAATTCTTACAATCTAATGTTTAGATTATGTGATGAATTTGATGGAAATTGATATAGTTGGATTCGATTTCGATCATGGGCCAGTTGGCCAAATGGTATACGATTGAATCATGCTATTTTATGTTATGATTATGGTGGATAAGTTTTTAGTCACTGCAATGGCGCTTCTCACGGTCCGACCTTGTGGAGGCGGTGTGAGTAAGCAGTTGACTCCCGCATGATATGGAGTGTTACAGGGGTTGATTGTGCGCACTATTGTTGTGATTATTTAATCCCTATGGGAGTACAGTGGACATAGCCACATACCACTAGTGGTAAAGGCCCACGCCAACATCGAGGATAGGCATTTTGTCATGTTAAAGAAAAATGTAAAATCTTCCTCGACGGGCTCAAGCCCCATTCAGGCCTGGTGTGGGCTTGGGTATGGTTTTTGGCAACCCCAAATTCTGAAATAAAATTTTTTTTGAAAATTTTGTTTACTTTCACTAAATCTTAAATTGTGGATTCTTAAAATAATGGAACTACTTTATGAAATGTTGGATATATGGATTTCCAATTTCTAAGAATTTATGTGCTTTATCTTAGTTGTTTAAAATAGGATTGGCAAGCCCAAAATAAAATGAAATTAATTTTTCACAATTTTCCTACTTATCTTCATTCATTACTGAATTACCGATTTTTAAGTATTTTTACGTAAATCTTCTTCTTTTTCTAGAGTAAGAAACCATTTATGTATTGAGAAAAGGATAATTAAATATTTTTCATGAGTGATTGAACATTTCTAGTTTATAACTTTAAGATTATATATTTCCACTTTATTTGTTTAAGAATTTGTCTCGTTCTACTCACTGAGCATAATTCATATACTCGTCCCATTTTCTTTAAAATCTATTTTCAGGACAGTGAATTGTGCATAAAGGGTAAATTGCTAGGCATCAAGGCTCAACTCTGGACTTCTCTTCATAAGTTTGTATGACTTATATACTCTTACTGTTGGATTGGCATAGTTTAAACTATTTCTAGACTTTGTTTTGTTCCCTTTTTTTTAAAGATGGTTTTATAATATGTAAAAATTACTTATGTTTTGTTTATAAAAATAATTGAAAAGAGTTTTTCCAACTTTTATTACTTTTGATATACATGTATAAATATACATGGACATGTAGATTTTACCAAACGACTATTTTCATTCGAGCTTTCAACTGTATGAAAATTCTAAAATTTTATTTTCCATCTTGTGCAATAAGCTATACTTGATTTACTAAATGGGTTCGATATGCTATAAGCCTTGCGAGTTGTGGGCAAAGCGCGCCATTCACAATTCGAGGCACACGATAATTTTCACATTCTCGACATTCAGATCGAGGTGTGACAGGCTAGTGGTACACCTTATCGTTGGCTGTAAATAGAAAGTTTAAAGGTCTTGCTGGCCAATTGTAGTGTAGGTGGTGGCCAAATACATGTAGAAATCTTTCGCTACGGTGGAAGGCTAGGGGCGGTGGTCGGGAGAGGAAGAAGGTGACAGCCAGTTGTTCCCAAGAAGCTTCCTAACACATTTTCTTCTTCTCTATTTAACTCCTATGTTATCCAAGTTGGTGTAGTCATGCTCTCTCAATCCGAAACCACCAATTTGCACAAGAAACAAACCCAAACTATCTCAAACACTTCATGAACTTCATAAACCTTTTGCTAATTGTGAACATCTTTGCTTTCAAGAGAATTGCCACTAAGAATTGTGCATGAATGTTCATGAATATGACTAATACAAACAAGTAAGTAAGTGACATGTATAATCAAGATATTGATGAAACATATGCTCAAATAAGGTTAAGTAAATTCTTACAAAGAATTAAAGTAAGCCACAAAGCATTTCCATGACTCTACCTTGCTCAATTACCTACAAAATCATAATATGAACTTATTAACAATGAAAACTTAAAACTAGGGAAACATAAATTAAAAGAATTAAGGATATAAATATTGGGTTACCTTCCAACTAGCACTTTTGTTTAATGTCTTTGGCTAGACTTAGTCATTCTTTGGCCATATTAAAGTGGATCATGCCACTTTAAAGTAAATAGAAGGTAAGAAAGAAATAGGAAAACATAAGAACAATAAAGCACAAACATATGTAGAGATAAGAGGAATAAATCACTAAATAAGTTACTCAAAACACCATGATATGCAAGTATGGCTAATGCCATTGTAGATGCTGTAATTGATTGATGTAAAAAGGCCTTATGACACCCAGTTTTGGCATATTGCTCCTCACTTGGTTGAGAAATGGTTCCTTAACAAATGTGCAAGTATAAAGAGTGGTAAGAATTTGGTTCTTTATCACCTATTTTTTAGATTTTTCCGAGAAAGCTTCATTCCTAAAAAGTCAAGGTCCTCATAAGTCACAATTTTGACAATGGCTACTATCTATCATGTTCCATATTTGGTTGCTCATGCTTAGGAAAGGATGGTAGTTGTTGGAAAGAATTCAAGCAAGCATCTTCTTGCTTTATTGGTATAAATGGTGGTGGTATATCATTAATAAGTGCTTTGCATTCTTCAAAAGGGGCTACCTCTTCATCGCTATCAATATCCTCTTCTCTGCAACAAAGAGTTGGTAAACTCTCCCTATCATTAGGCTCATTGAAGTCTAAGTCATTCATGAATTATGTAGCATCTCCCCTTGAATTCAATGCGAAACTAAATGCATAAGGAAAAAGAGAAATTTCAATACTAAAACATGAAATCAAAGGATTAGAATATATCTCTTCTTGGTGATAAGAATGATCTTCAACAATTGGCTTTTGGTAGACTTCTACAACAAGTATGGGTACATCATAGTCTTCTTCATCTAACTCCCAATATGTATTGTCTTTCCATGCTTTCCCTTTTGGACAACCAACTTCTTAAGAGAGATTGTAAAGTCATTGAGTTGGTTTCCAATCTCACCTATGGTTGCATTAAGTTGTTGAAATTGAGCACGAGTAGCTTATTGAAATTCCATCTCACTAGCAACAACCTTGTAGACTATATTCTTAAGGTAACTTGGAGAAAATGGTGAAGAAAAACAATCACCCAAGCATACACTTGAAGGTGACCTTTGCATGTTGTGAGAATATTCACTCCAGCCTTGTGATGATTCTTGAAGCATTTGATCTTCAAACTCTTGAGCTTTGGACATCTTCATGCTTCCATCCATTTTTACTAAATTGTTGAGTTGAAAGAACAAAAGATTCAATTAGTTTCTCTAAGGAAGAATGATAATTGTGTGGCAAAAGTGGACTTGGCTCCTTCCTTTGATATTACTTTTAAAGTGGTGGCCACCTTATTGCCATTCTTTGATGGAGTAGAACTTCAAGCTATTGAATTTGAAGAGTTGCATCATGTACAAGGGCTTCAAGTTGAGGTAGATGATGATTTTGAGGCATTGATTGAACTTGTTGAACACAAGATAGACATTGGTCCACCCATTGTTGGTTTGATGTACCCCATGGATATGGAGTGTGAGACCAAGGCATGAAACTTGTTCAATGTTGCAAAATCTAGAATTTGACTTAACAAAAAATGAAGGCTCAAGTTAATGCCCAAATTCCTGCACAATGAAAGAAAGAAAAACACAAGGATCAAAAGGAATAAAAACTAAATACAAAGGAAAAAAATTGCAAGGTTTGAAATGAAACTAAACTAAACACCTAGACATATCCTAATTAAGTAAAAACAGGTAAGAAATCACAAGAGAACAATGAAACACTCAAAACAAAAAGAAACGAAAGATAATGTCGTAGCTCCCTAGTAACAGTGCGAAAATTTGTTGTGTGTCGTGGTGTTATCAAAAATAAACCTTACTACGCTAACATGTAACTAGGGAAGCAAAGGCCGATCCCACAAAGAGCCGCGTTAATATATTATTACTTTCACAAACAAAACAAGCAATAAAAATAAATAGGGGATTTTAAAATAATAACCAAAAAGAAAATTGCAATTAAACTTAGCAATTTAACTAATTAATAAGAGGAGAGAAAATTATTAGAATTGAACCTTTAGCCTAGTGTTTAGGATGCTTACAAACTAATTGATAATCGGTTTACCAAAAGATGTAGTTTAAGCTACAATTGCATTAACCAATCAAGTGAGAACCCATCATCCTTATGGATTCTAAAATCCTAAGGCTTAGGGATGAAATAACTCAAGTTTCATATCACTTCTTTCAACCTAATATTAAATCAAAACCCTAGTAGCCTGATTTTAAATGCTTGGAAGCATTAGGAACAAGATTATATAGGTCGACCACAAAATTAAAGACTCACTGAGCATGAATCTTTTAGTAATCCCTTTGATTTTCCTTTGAGTAAGGCATCCTGCTCAAGTACCACTGATTTCTCAATCAAACCCTAAAACAGTACGGATCTAATAGAGATTGGTAAGTCAATTGCATAAAAAAGTGATTGGCCACTAATCAAAAGAACAAACAATAAATAAGTAAATAAATAAGCTTATTTACCTTAAAATAGAGAAATCAAAGAACAATTACAAAGTAAACTAATTAAGAATAAGAAACCTCACAAATAATTTAAGAGCATCCACTAAAATACTAGATTGAGGAAAAGAACTTAGGCTTCCGTAAAAAAGTAGTTAAACAATAATTCTAAAATTATCCAAAGCAAGAAGTTCCAAAACTTAGGGTTTTTCCCATACAAAGAGTATATATAGATACCTAGGCTTAACTGTCTAAAAAATCTTTAGAGGATTCTTGAAAATCAAGTATTAAATCAATATTTCATCTTCCCGTATGATTTTCAATTGGATTTCCCTTGTTTATAGGCTTAATTTATGAGACTTGGAGTCCAAGAAGGGCCAAAGGGTGGCTAAGAGGTGTCCAAGGGCTGACCGGTGCTCTAAGGCTCAATTTAGGGTCCTCCTAATGGGAGTCGACTGCCGACTATTAGCAGAGCACTTTGGGAAGCATTTTTTATTGTACTCGACATCGGGTTGTGACAGTGGCCACGAAAGTTAGTCCTCGATAAAAATGGGCATTTGGAGAGTCAAATGGATTTTGATTTTGAAGTTCTTTAGCATTCCAGAAAGCCTAAGATGTCCTTTACAATTTTATGAGACCACAAAGACAACAGAAGTCACTAAGATGGTGAAAATCAACCATCTTTCAGATCTATCCAAACTGTTAGGATTTGCAACTTTGAGCTTTTTGCAGTTGTTTTCCCGCTTGGTTTGTTTTTGCTTCTTTTTGCTTCAGTTTCACTATTTTCACTCAATTGACACCTAAGACATGGAAAAGAAGTCAATTGGCCAAGAATTAGATAATTACTTGCTCATAATCATAAGAATTACCAATCAAAGTATCAATATAAATGCAACCAACACCTATGCCCGCATGAAACCTAAAGCAATGCAAGGTATAAAAAGTTGTTTTCGCTGCAAAATAATTAAAAACTAAAATTTAATTAGAAAATAATAATCATGAAAGAAAATCATTTAATAAAATAATTTAATTAAAATCGAATATTAGTGGATTAACTTTAAAGAGTACTTATACAGAGAAAATAAAATAACAACTCCTATAGGCCATTGACGCATCTAGTGATCCTCGCACATGGAAGCTACATCCAACAAAGTTGACTACAGGTGAGTGATAAGGGTTTAATGAATTCCCAAAGGGGTTTAGCGAATCGGGTATAAATCCAAAAAATTTAAGAAACAATTTATTTTATTTTCAAAGCATTTTCCCAAAATGATTTTAATAATAATGCCATCTAAATCGGGCTAGCTGTAAAACGCACTCTGAGGCTTGACTTGACAGAGTCGTTGGCCTCGAATTGTCGAGGGCTATTTCATTTTCATAATGAAACATGATATATATATGTATATCCGTGCCCATACACCTATATAGATATATATACATACCTCCTCGCTACTCATGCTCCCTCGATAATGCCATCCTCTGTGGGTGGCCATAACTACATAGACCTCAACAAGTTTTCTCTATGCCTCTTGTCTAAGGTCCTATATGATCTCTGAATCTCTCCTCTGGCCTTCTACTCAGATAGTTCACGGAAGTCGATGGTATGCCCCTGTGTCTATCTTAGTACCCTTGTTTTAGCTAAACCTAAGAACACTGAGACTATCATCTCTTCATGCCCCTCGTCAGGGGACCACAATCATCCATCACGTAAATAAAACATAGATAAAACATATATAATCATTTTTATAAAACATCCGACCTACTAATCAATGTATCATAAAAGTAAAGTGTGTGAGAGACTACAAAAATCCCAAAACATTTTTAATAATACATTTAATATTTAAACAATATAAATTAGTTTAACCCTAATTCTAAACACTGAAATCTGGGCCATTCACTGTACTGGGAGGTTCATATACTCATAATGCAATCACGATAATCGATCTCTGGGAGTGTCACCGTACTTGATTGTCTGGAAACCCTAATACATGAGGAAATGCATTAGAGACCTAATTCAAATCTAAGAATCATCTACTAGGCTCTAGCATGCTCTAGGATTGGTCTCAGAAGTGATTTAGGGTGTTCGAACGTGTCTCGGGTCAATTTGTTGTCAATTAGGGTTTCGAGTGCAAAATGATAATTTTACCCTTGGTGGGCAACATCCAGTGTCAGTGGACAAGTGTTTCGGTGCTGGGCCCTTTCCATCATAAGGCCATTCTGACCTAGTGGTCTTTCGGCATCTGATACAACCTATATCTGGCAGTGGTCGCTCTCTGGGTTTTACCTAAGAGTTTGTTTTTCCTCTTCTCTCTCCCGTTTCACTTCACCTGAGCCATGGATCAAGCTGTAAATTCACAAGCGATAACTTTATAACACTCACAACAAGATTATCAAGCTCAAAATTTAATTCATCCATCTAAAATCCGTAAATTTCTAACCTAACTCAAATTAACACCTAAAAACTAAACATAAACTTTGAGCTATCCTAGCTTTTAACCTAGTGCATGGATTGATTCAAGAGAACATATGTTTGAAAGCTTGTCTAGAAAACATACCTAAATATCGTCGAAATCTGTTAGGTAGATTGGGATTCAGTCAGATCTTTTCGACAGCTTAAAGGGCTCGTTTTTGCTTTTTTTTTTTACATTTTCTTTCTTTCTTTTTGAATTGATGAAGAATGAGGCATGGAATTTGATTTAGGAAATTTAAGAAAGGGTTTAGAGTAAGGTTAAGGTGGTGGTTTGGGTGGAAGAGGCAGAAAAAGATGAAAGAAGAAGAAATGAGGTCTCGATCTCAACCCTAACCTTTAAAGGTTGCATTTGATACCGACATTGGTTGTGCCGAGATTCTTTTTTCTATAATATCGAAAAAATTCAAAAAGACTTGAATCGAAAATTGAGATAAGAAATTTTGGTTGGGATATGATATTTGGGAAAATTGAACTTTTAAAAATAGAGATCTAGATATTAGTTTGCTTAACTGAAGTCACCTTGGAGAAATTAAAGATGATTAATTAAACTAATGGAATTGGGAGTCATTTGGACAATATGTACATATGTAGAGACATAATTAAATAGATAATTGGATGGTCAAAGGACACATTGGTAAATGTGGAGGAATTAAACATGAAAAGTAAATTGAAGTAAAATGGAGGGTAAGGTGGTAAAGTGACATGTTTCATCATGGGTAAGATTGGAAGACAAGGGAGAAAATGAAGATAAGAGCACTAAGTATCTCTTCTTTCTTATATCCTCTACAACCACTTTCTCTCTCTAGGGTTTCCTTCAAACCCTAACCCAAATCATCTCTTTCTAGCAAAACTCTATCATCTTACCATCAAAATTCGAGATCCAAACCATGGATTAGCTCTCTTCTCACTCCCAAATCAAATAGCAACTTCAATTTAGCATAAACAAAGAATCGGTGAAGAAGGTTCTAGAAAAGGGTTAGCTTTTGGTATAATTTCATTTAAGTTTTTGGGACATTCAGGAAGTGGCATTTGGGTAAGTTATTCTACACCTTCTAATCTTTAATTTGGTCTTTAAAACAAGGTGTTTGAGTTTAAATTGAGAAAGTTATGCATGTTTGAAGTTTAAGCCTAGCAAATGGGTAATTTTCATTAAATTGAGTAATGTGGTGTAGATTAGCTTGTTTGATGGAGTAATGGGTTTCATTGTTTACCTTTCAAAAATGATTTTGAAGGTGATATTGAGTTGTTTTGGCATGGGGAAGTTTGGGAAAATTATTTGGACAAGAAAATAGACAAAATGCCCATGTTTTAAAGCTACTCAATGCCAGCCTAGCAAGGTAGTCGGCAGCTGGCTAGCAACAGAGGCGAAAACAAGGCATCAGGGGGCTGAACCGTGGCTGACTATGACTAGAAGATTGGTCTCAAGTTTTCTTTGGTTAGTTTCGATGTGATTTACCTTCGATTCGATTTTTGACACTTCCTACTACACTAAACCTTAGAATTAACTTTCGTAAATGTCTAACATGATTAAATATTCCAAGAGATAAATGAATGATTAAATGATTAATTGGAATGAGGATTAAGAGGCTTAAAGTGAGATTTGAGCTCAAGGTGGCTTAATGGGCATAGGAGCCAAATTGAGTAGATTAAAAATGACACCGATGACTAGAGTTGAATTGCATATGGACTTTCCTTCAAGTTTTGGATTGAATAATGATTCGATATGTTTCTCATGTATATGATTTCCTTGTTTTCTAGTTGGATACACCTTCGTTCCAAGGCGAGATCGGTAACAAGAAATTGTGGGAGTATACAAACTTTCTAAAGTTGTGAGTGGATAGTAACTTATTTGTTTACGTAAAATGCTCTTGTTTTCAAATCATGTGTTTGTAAATTATATGAAAACCTTGTTTTGAGTGTGTATATCTGTTGATGGCTTGCTAAGCATGTTTATTCATAAATGATCCTGTTTACACTATGCCTAATTGTTTGCACATGTTATGCCGGATATGATTTTGGGCTAGGGCCTCTTGACTTGCTTAATAGCATTTATTTATATTTATAACTTGAGGCATATGTGTATCTTGATTTTGATCTTGGTGGTTTGGGTAAATGTAGCCCTTTTTACTATATTATTTTGTGTCGACTAGTCGATGCACTCGCGCTATGTATTTTTGGCCAACATGGGGTTTTGTTAGTTTGATTGAAATGCTTACTTCGATAGGTGTAGAGGAAGACTGGATAAGCTCTGCTAAGCCTAGCAATGTCCACCACATTGTGAAAGCTTGGTCAACACTAAGGTAGGGGATTTTTATGACGAGTAAATCATGTAATCAAAAACCTTGGTGGATTTGTGTTTTTAAGACTATCAATGTTTTGCAAACAATATTCGAGTCATTGATTTTGATGTAATAATCTCAATATGTGATGTTGATTTGAACTTGAGATGTGTTTTATAACATATGAGGCATGTTTTGGATTTAAATGCGAAATGTATATACATATTTGATATTTTGTTTAGATGTATCATTTGCTTATTTGAAATGCTTTTGAAATTATATCTACACTCCTGCAAATATTTAAGTTTTTCAAAATGTTACTATCTTTCATAGAGTACTTTGTTGTACTCACACTTAATTTTTGTTTACATGTTTTGTAAACTTTAGTTTGAAAGTAGACCTCGAGCTTAGGCGAGCTTTTCAACTTTCTCTAGCTTTGAAACTTTGAGTTGGTATGATGCATACTTTCTATTGTAGGTTGGTTCCAAAGGAGTTCGATTTGGTTTTGGTTTTGAAAATTTTGATTCTGAAGAAAGATTTTGTAATACTTCTTGTCCATTATGAACTTTTGAGCATGTATTCCTTAAACTTTTCTCCTTACTCAATCTATTATCAATTTTTCTTTTGTATATGATATCATATTTTAAATACCAATTCAATTCCTACAAATAAACCTGATTTCCAAAACATATGGTTTACTTAAATTGAGATTACAAAGATTTTGGAAAGTTTTAAGTTAAAAGTTTTCAAATGCTTTGTGGCATCTCGAATTACAAGCTACAAACTTGTACTTTGGGATGATGCAATAGTTGTTGTGTGCTTAGACCTTCAGCCTGGTGAGTGACATTTTTGCTTTATTTTCTCCCTTTTTTCGAATCTTCTTCCCACCTACCACCAAGATTTGACGTCGGTTGATGTCAATTCTTACGTCGGAGGTCTCTTATGCCTTCAATTGGTTTATTTTGCTTCTGATTCGATCAAATCTTATTTTCGAAATTTAATACCCTTCTCCTAAGCCACTTTATGCTTGATTACTCCTTCAATTGATGTCTGGTTAAGTTACATATGATACCTATGAGGGTACGGACCTAATTAGGGTTTTAGGTTATTTGACTCCTTTTGGTCAATTCATGCACTATCTATTACCTTTTCTTCCAACTTTGTCTTGACATATCCTTAATATCTACTTATTCATTCACACTAAAGTTTAATTTAACACTAGACGAACATATTTCCTTTACCAACTTGCTGTCTTCCACTATTTTGATGGTACAAAAAGTACAAAAAAAATTCCAAATGTATTATTGGGTAAGCTTAACCCGAGGTGTATTTGTCCATTCCTTATCATCGAAAGGATTGGTCCAATAGCTTATTGTTTGCAATTGCCTCCAGAATTGAAGAGGTTCATGACATGTTTCACGTCTATGTATTAAAGAAGTATATATCGAATTCATCTCATATCCTTAAAGCTCTTCCAGATTGGACTTGATAGAGGATTGAACTTCAAGTTGAAACGGTAGCTAGTTTGGATTGGAAAAAGCGGTCCTTGAGGAATAAGTAAATTCCTAGTAAAAGTGTTATGAAGAAGCTCGTAGATTGAAGAGCAAACTTGGGAATCAGAGGATGAGGTGAAGTGAAATAATCCTTGCTTGTTTGGATGATAGTGCCTTGAATTTCGATGACGAAATTTTTTTAAGGAAGGGAAAGTTGTAGACTCCTACGCCATTTCCAATTTGTAATTTTTCCTAATTCATTAAGATTTAGGGGTATTATGAATTTTATAATAACTTTGGTCTTGGTTAAAAACATAATTAAGGACTTGATTATGGTAGCAATAAAATTTTAAGGTGATAATGATAGGTTGGAAATGTTGCAGAGGTAAACTAAAATTTTCTTAAAAGGGAAAATAATAAAACAAGGGAGAAGGGGTGCGAGCTGCACCAGCAACCCTCTCTCCCATTTTCATCTTCCTTTTTTTTCCTTCACAAACACTAATTTCTCTCTCTAAGCCATTACAAAACTTGAACTTCTCTCTAGCCTTTCTCCCTCCAAACTTAACCAAAATTTGCATGCAATCACTCTAAACTTATTAACTTTTCAAGCTTTACAAGATTCTAGTGTTAGTTTTTTTTTTTATTAAAATGTCTGTTTGAGCTTAAGTATAAAGCGAAATATCAGGCTCAAATGAGGTTTGTAAAAAACTTGTTAGTTTCAAGTTCAACTCTTCGAGTAAGTTGTTAAGCTCTTTGAAAGGAAGCAAATGATGCATTTACATGTTGAAATGGTAGAGTATTGGCTAAGTTTTCGAATTTTGATACATTTTGCTTATTTTCAAATTATAAGATAGATTAGAGCTAAAATGTTTATTGGGGGTGTTGAGGATGGATTATTATGTGTATTGTGGACCTAAGTGGCTATTAGGGGTGTTGAGTGGAAATTTATGTATCAAATTTTGATACATTTTGCTTATTTTCAAATTATAAGATAGATTAGAGCTAAAATGTTTATTGGGGGTGTTGAGGATGGATTATTATGTGTATTATGGACCTAAGTGGCTATTAAAGGTGTTGAGGAGTGAAAATTTGTGTATTACAGGGTTGAAAATGGCCAAAAGGCCACCACGTATGGTGGCCAAGCATAAATCGGCACCGGACTAGGTTAGAAATAACGTTGAAGTTCACTTGGAAATTTAAATAAATGAAGCTCGAACAAGGCATCAAATTTGTAATAAATCGGTGCCAGACCTGGAATAGAAGCACTTTAGGCTAATGGAGGTGTCATCTGGTGCTGGATAAGGCTATTATCTGAGCTAGACTTGGCAGTTGGGCGGCCAAAGTTGACTTTGATTTATGTTGACCAGTAGTTTGACCAAAAGTTGACTTTTTTGTTGACTCGAATTTGATCCCAATTTTAGCTAGAGCCCTTCCTAAGCTCACTCAAAGCGTGTTTAGGCTATCTCAAGTTTTCTTACGCATGGTTTTATTTTGAAAATGATTTTTAATAAAGTTTCATACAAATTAGGAGCACCGAAAATAGATCATAATAAGGCTCTGGCTATGCAATTGGATAAGTTTTAAGAGCATATGATTCTCCAAAACTGTGAGTGGTTTGATCTCAATATTTAGTGACATTAATTGTAAATTGTCTCACACTTGTTCTAATTATAAAGGTTTATAAATTGTTTTAAATATTTTGGGAAACTTTGGTACACTGCATATACTATTTTGATAAATAATTTATATGGACGAGAATATATATATATATATGATACAAATGAAATACTTTTAATAATTTCATACGAGCCTGTTCACGATGTTATGAGGGTCTATCAATGACCTACCCATTTGAGGCATTTAATATTAGTCCAACAAGGGCCTGTCCATGCGGGGCATTCTAGCAAATAATTAGCCTATGGTCTACACCTTTTGTGAATAGCATCGGTTACTGTGGTTAACTGACCTGTGGACCTTGCATAGGGGAGGCACAGGTGAGTGTGGCTCCTGGGTTGAGGAACACGTAAGGAAACTTAGCAGGAGTTTCTGTAGTTGCAAGAACAACGAATGACAACATTATGAAAGCATGAATTATTATTATATGATTTTTTTTAGATAATGTGATGATTGCTCCCAAACGGCTTGAGTCCATCAATGGATGGGACCCACTATATTTCTTGCCACATTAGTTTAATATGTATGATTTTAAATTGGTGGGATTGATGATTTAATGAAATATTGATTTTTGATATAATGATTTTGGATTAATTGTATCCCCCTTCACGGGTTGTCTTTTACATTATTTCCAAACCACATCATTGAGTCAGTCAGACTCATAAATGTTGCTCCCTTAGATTAGTGCTACCGGAGGGGGGGGGTGAATAGCACTAATGACTTCTTTAATGGTGCAACTTCAATTGGAAATTTTGGTAGTTGAAGAGGTTGGTGTTTAGGGTTGTTTTGGATGGTTGGATGAGTTCTTTGCAAATTAAAACAAGTAAAGAAGAAATAACACTTTTATTTAGAGTGGTTCGGTGTTCCTCACCTACATCCACTACCTTGATCTTCCTAACCAAGGATTTTCAATCTTTTCTTCACTAGGACAGTCGAATTCTAACTTTCACAAAGCCTTTACAAAGAAAGCTCTTCCCAAGCTTTAATACAAATCAACCTAGGATGTCCTAGTTGATGCAACCCATTTAGAGTGATTTCCTCACCTCTAAGAATACAAGAAAACTGACAATTGTGTGAAAAAAATTATCTCTAACAAGACCTAAGATGTACAAGAATTTTAGCTCACTCAAATTTCTCTCACAAAGTGTGAAAGGTTAGGAACAAGAGAGAAATCAATGTACGAGGAAAGTGTACTAAATGCTATTTAATGCTCTTCAATTTCTTATTTTTCTTCAGCATTTAAGACCCCCTTAAATAGCTAGAGTGCTAATTCTATCCGTTGGGGCATTTAGTGAAGAGAGAGGTCAACTTGCAGCTTCGAAAAAACTAGCCGTTATACTGTTCTGACGCTATTGAATTGGTTGAGGCTTTTGCTGAATCGATTCAATCTTTTTGATGTTGTCTTTTGAACTTCTTGTTTTCTTCAAGTGAATCGATTCACAATCCCCCTCAATCGGTTCAGTTTCTTCAGCTGCCATTTTCTTCAGGGTGTTGAATCGATTGAGCATAAGACTTAATCGGTTCAATTTCTTCAGTTTCAAACTTTCTAGTCTTCACTTGTTCTTCCTCAATCGGTTGAGCTCGATACTGTGAATCGGTTGAAAATCTCTAACTTCCTACCTCTTCTTCTTTCCATTAGTTACTCAATCAATTGATTGCCTTACTCAATTGGTTGAATGTCTTGGGTTTGTCCTTTATAGCCTTAGTCCAACCATGTTCAATCGATTGAGACAGAACCTTAATCGATTGAATTCTTAACACTTAACATTTTTATTTTTACCCTTCAAGGATCTGCACATTTAGCTTAGATTCATTAAATGCATCCAATTGGGTTATTTTTTATTCAACAAAAACATTTGGAGTTCAACAATCTCCCTTTTTTTTTATGATGACAAAACATCCCTTTAAACAAATTTAAAGAGATTAACCTAAGTTAAATCATAAATGTGCAAATGCTAAGACTTAAGAAAAAGCTCGCCCTGAATATATGCTCTTTTCACCCTACACTTTGTACATTCATATACCTATACATGCATTTCAAGGGATAGACAATTCCATCTACATGTAAACATCACAATCATAAAATAAAACCTGAACAAGTCATCAAATATATATATATATATATATCTTCAAGTAATTTGCAATTCAAAGTTCCAAAAATATAAAATATCCAAGGTTGATTCATCAAATAAGTAAATCAAAACAAAACATTGTTTTAAAACATAATCAAGCTCCCCCTTAGTTTGTACAATCTATTTCTCCCCCTTTTTGACATCATTAAAAGGAGAAGGATAATAAAAGACTCATCAGAAGCATCAAGGATTAGATTTTGGTTTCCTTTGTCTTTTCTTTTGATATAGAAGGGTAGGAGTGGAGGCTTTGGGTTGAGGTTTAGGTGAGGAGGGAGTAAATGGGGTAGGCTCGGCTGGGATGGGCTTGGATGGTGCAGTGAGGGTAGAGATGATGGTCTCCACAGTCTGAATGGCGACTGCCATCTCCTCTTTTACCACTTGCTCTTCTTCTTGCTCAGGCCCTTGCTCGGGCACATTTTCTTGATCAGTCTCTTGCTCTTGCCCTTACTATTCCGAGTCAGTTCCTTGTTCATCCTCATGATCCAAGTCACCAATATCAAAGTATTGCTCCCCTGACTATTTACTAATCTCCTCCACTTTTTTGTCCAAAGCGTCTAACCTAGTTAAACTAGTTGATTGAACTCCTAAATTTCTTCTCCCAAAGAGGTCTCCATTCTCAACGTCACGTCGAATATCAAGCCAATATGATCATCTTGAGGTGCAGGTTGAGGTTGTTCTTGGACTTCTTCTTGGACTAACACTTGTGTTGCCTCTTCTTCTTGTTGTGGTTCATTTTCCGACTCTCTTAGCACTATTTTGGTTGTCTTCACAATTTGCTTGATCAATTGTTACCATTCAAAACATAATGCATTTTTTGAAGACTGGAGGAGTTAAAAGGGAGATGAGTACTCATTTTGAGGTCATTTTAGTACCTTTGAGCCCAAATGCTTTTCTTTCTCAGTAATTTGGTGATGATGTTTCCAAAAGCTAGCTTCGATCTCTTGCTCCAAGTATTTCTTTCATTCTCTCAATCAAGAACTGAGCAGTGTTGACCTCTCCACCATGCATAGCAGAAAACATCAACCAAACGTCCTCCTGAGTCACAGTACTAAAGCTCCCTGACCTCTCACAGAGAGTGGTGCTAATGAAAACATGCAATAATCTAAGCTTCAAGGTTTTAATCTTCAAGACTGAGTTCTTGAGACCAAAACTTTCATCTAAGCCAGTAATTTCCTTCCAAGGTAACCCACATGTAAACTCAGATGGCCTAGAATATGCACCTTTCTCAAATTCTGTTTTTAATAAGGTACCTAGGTCTTTAGGATCTAGAAACTCCTTACCACAGACAAAGGCATGAATGCCTTCAGTGTTGATTTCTACACTTTCTCTAAACTCATCCTGATTCTTAGGAATACTTGAGTAAAATTCTCTAACCATTAGCTCACTATATTTTCTATCCTGAAAATTACTCAAGCCAAACCATTTGGCATCCACAAAAAGTTTCCTAAGGCTATCATGAAAAGTGTAGTTTTGAAATTCCTTCCAATCAATCTCCCTACTAATAAAAAGAGGACATAATCTCATCATACCTCTTTTTATGAATGGAGTTTCTAAAATATCTAATGAGATTACCTCCCTCTTGGATTTAAACCACGCCACTCGGAGGATTCCCACTAGCAATTGCCTTCCCTTTTGCTCAACTTCTTGCCCATGTGCTTCACCTTTTTGGTTGGACCCTCTCCTTGTTGTGGAATTTGTCTCTTGGGTGCCATTTAGGGTTTTTAGGTTTTGCGAACTGGGGATTTTCGATTTTTGGGGTGCAAAGATGTTGATTTTGCATTTAAATGATGAATTGGAGATTGGGTATTGCAAATGATAGAGTTTCTTGATGAGTTTTTTTGAGGGAAACTGAAAAATTTTGAAATTGAATGGATTCAAAACATTTTTGAAAGTGTGAGAAACCTCGAGTTATAAATGGGCCCAACGTGTTCAATCAGTTGAGTAAATGACTCAATAGATTGAACAAGCTCTGACTTTTGCTTCCAGACTTTGTTCGATCGATTCAGTCTTTGACTGAATCGATTGAAACTTTCTAATTGGTATTTTTCTTTTTGAAAGCTTTTGAAAATGAATCGATTGAAAACTTTGTGAATCGATTGGATTTGAAGTTCAATTTTTGAAAGTTATTTACCCAGAAATGTTGAATCGGTTCACTGTAAAAGTGAATGATTGAATTTGAAGAGCAATTTTGAAGAATGTTTTCACAGAAATATTGAATCGGTTCACCATAGAGGTGAATCGATTGAGTTTGAGGAACTTCAAATTAGTCTTTTTCAAAACTTATGAAAAACCGATTGAGCTAAATGCTCAATCGATTCAATACATTGAAGAATCACTTTTAAGCATGGAACTTGAATTTTTTAACCACATGGAATATATATATATATATATTGACAAGATCAAGTTTTATGCAATCAAGGTACATAATCAACAAATCAATCGCAAATCAAACATGCATTTTCAAACAATTAATCACAATTTGAGTTCATGCATATTTGTCATATCAAGTTCTCTCCTAATTTTGCAAAATTGATCCTCACTCAAGGGTTTTGTGAAAATAACAGCTAATTGGTGCAAGGTGTCCACAAATTCTACTTTAATATCTCCTTTAAGCACATGATCTCTAATAAAGTGGTGTCTAATCTCAATATGCTTAGTCCTAGAGTGCTAAACTGGATTTTTGGAGATATTTATGGTACTTGTATTGTCACATAAAATGGGAACTTGTTCTATTGTCATGCCATGGCCACTAAGTTGTTGCACAATCCATAAAATTTGAGCACAACAACTACCTAAGGATATATATTCAGCTTCAGCAGTAGTGAGTGCTACAAAGTTTTGTTTCTTGCTAGACCAAGACACAAGCATATTTCCTAGAAATTGACAAGTACCGCTGGTGCTTTTCCTATCTACTTTACTACCAGCAAAATCAAAATCAAAATAGCCTAAGAGATCAAAAGAACTACCTCTAGGATACCATAGACCTAAGTTTTGAGTATTCAAAAGGTATCTAAAGATTCTCTTAACAGCAGTCAAATGTGATTCCTTAGGACATGCTTGAAATCTAGCACATAGACATACACTTAGCATGATATCAGGTCTACTAGTAGTCAAGTAAAGAAGTGATCCGATCATACCTCTATAGAGCTTTTGATCTACCTTTTTACCTTTCTCATCTTTATCTAGTTTTGTTAAGGGATACATGGGCGTTCCAATTCCTTTCATGTTCATCATCCCAAACCACTTTAGCATATCCTTGGTGTACTTGGCTTGGTTAATGAAGATGCCAGCCTTAGTTTGCTTTGTTTGTAGACCAAGGAAGAAATTCAATTCTCCCATCATGCTCATTTCAAATTCTCCTTTAATTTCTTTAGCAAAACACTCACACAATTTTTCACTAGTAGCACCAAATATAATGCCATCAACGTATATTTGTACAATAAGAAGATCATTTTTACTACTTTTAGTAAAGAGAGTGGTATCTACACTACCTCTTTTAAAATTGTTTTCAATCAAAAATTTTGAAAATCTTTCACACCAAGCTCTAGGAGCTTGTTTCAGCCCATACAAAGCTTTTTGCAGTTTATACACATGATTGGGCTTGTCATGAATTTCAAAACCAAGAGGTTGATCTACATAGACCTTTTCTTGAATAAAACCATTTAAAAAGGCATTTTTCACATCCATTTAAAAAAGTTTAAAATTCATGTAACATGCATATGCAAGCCTCTAATCTAGCTACAGGAGCAAAGGTTTCATCAAAATCAATACCTTCCTATTGATTGTACCCCTTGGCAACAAGTCTTGCCTTGTTTCTTACCACATTGCCTAACTCATCCATTTTATTTCTGAAAACCCATTTAGTACCAATAATAGGATGGTTAGTTGGCCTAGGAATCAAGGTCCAAACCTTGCTCCTTTCAAATTGGCCTAGTTCCTCTTGCATGGCAATCATCAAACTTTCCTCTTTCTCTGCTTCTTCAAAGGGTTTAGGCTGTACTTGTGAGATGAAAGCCACATGCTCACAAGGCTCCATGAGTTCTCTTCTTGTTTTCACCTTTTCGGAGGGATCACTAAGTATTTGCTCCTTTGGATGACTCTTGGCATACTTCCATGCTTTAGGTAAATGATCATGAAGTTCTTCTCTTCTTTGTAGATCTTCAAGAGGTGGTTCAACTTCACTTCTCTCCAAGGCAGCGATTCATTTGGTGGCTCCTCACGAATCTTCATTTTCTCCATTCTTAAGTCTAGTTCACCTACATCATCATCGTCAACATGCACTACCTTTCTCGGTGCATTGTTAGATTCATCAAAAACTACATGAATAGACTTTTCTACAACTAGTATTCTCCTATTGAAGACTCTATATGCTTTAGAGTTCAATGAACAACCAAGAAATATAGCTTCATCACTTTTAGGATCAAATTTGCCTATAGGGTGTTTTCCATTATTTAAAATAAAGCATTTGCAACCAAAGCTCCTTAAATATGAAATGTTTGGTTTCCTCCCTTCGTAAAGCTCATATGGAGTTTATGAAATCTTTGGCCTAATGGAACCCCTATTAAGAATGTAACAAGCAATATAATTGGCTTCAGCCCAAAAATATTTTGGCAAGTTATTTTCACAAATCATTGTTATTTCCATTTCTTTCGAAGTCCTATTTTTCCTTTGAACAAATCCATTTTGTTGGGGAGTTCTTGGAGCAGAAAAGTTATGTTGAAAACCATTTTCATTGCAAAACTCTTCAAAATCTTTGTTTCCAAATTAACCACCATGATTACTTCTAATGCTAACAATGCTAAGCTCTTTTTCTTTTTGAACTCTTCTATAATGCTTCATGAACACATGCAATGCTTCATCTTTAAAGGATAAGAAATATATCCAAGTAAACCTAGAATAGTTATCAACAATAACAAAGCCATAGGATTTTCCTCCTAAGCTAGTCACATTTATTGGACTAAATAAATCCATGTATAACAATTCTAGTGGTCTAAAAGTGGAAATCTCTTGCTTTGACTTGAAAGAGCTTTTAGTTTGTTTTCCAAATTGACATGCTTCACAAATATGGTCACTTTTGAAATCAAGTTTTGGAAATCCAATGACCAAGTCTTTTCTCAAATGTTTAGAAATGGTGTTCATACTTGCGTGCCCTAATCTTCTATGCCATAACCAAACTATCACACATTTCTTTTGCCATAAAACAAGTGTCATTTATGCAAACATCAAGATCTTTAGGATAGATTACATAAACGTTTTCAAAACATTTTCCAACAAAATTGACCTTGTTAGTGCTAATGTTAATCACACAGCATACTTGAGAGTCAAAGCATACCCTAAATCCTCTCTCACATAATTGACTAATGCTCAATAAATTATGCTTAAGACCTTTAACAAACATGCTTGATATAGCTAGTAGATGTGTTACCTATGGTTCCAATTCCTTGGATGATGCCTTTGGAGTTGTCACCAAAAGAAACACTACCTTTATTTCTTCCATCAAGCTCTTGAAATAAGGCTTTATTTCTAGTCATGTGCTTTGAGCAACCATTATCGAGAATCCATGGTTGCCTCTCCTTTGGTTGAGCCTTCAAACAGTTTTCCTTAAGCTCATGCTCAACCTACAAAACAACTTTTCAATTTTTGTTTTTAGGTACCCATACTTTGATGGGTCCTTGGGGGTTAGACAGCACATGAGAACCTTTAGGTACCCAAACGAACTTGGTTTTGGGGAAGGACTTCTCATTCATGTAACAAGTTATGGATATATATCCTTTCTTTCCACAAGCATAATCATTCTTAGCATGCTATAACTCAATTTGTAATAGATTTCTACGTTTAAACACATCATGGAAATCAAGTTTAATCTTTTCAAGTTTATTATTTAATGAGTTTGCTTTTCTTTTCAGTGTCTTATATTTTGTAGCAAGTTTTTCAAACTCATTGTAAAGACTTTCATAATCATCATGAATATCATCATCATCATCAAACTCATCATTATGATTGTCATCATTATTATTTAAATAGACATTACATAGTTTAGAGATTACCTCAACGGTGTCTTCTTTAGCCATCAAGCAAATGTTGGCTTTCTCATCACTTTCATCACTGTCCGAAGTAGAGCAATCACTGTCAGACCATGTGGCAGCCACCATTGCTTTCTTTGGTTTCTTGTATTTCATATATCGACCTTCTTTAAGTGGAGGGCAATCTGCTTTGAAGTGGTCGGGCTTCTTGCACTCAAAGCACACTAACTTGTCGCCCGTATTGCCCTCATTCTTTTATTTTCTCCAAGAAGTTCCTTGAATTTCTTAAAGAATCTTCTTCCTTGCCTCTTGCCTCTATGACCCATTAGTCTTTTGAACCTTCTAGCAAGCATAGCAAGTTCTTCATCATCATCTTCACTACTTGCATAATCAAGCTCTTCTTTAAGAGCACTTACTCTCAAGCCCAAGTTTCTTTTCTTCTCTTTGGCATCATTTTTCTCTTTTTCTTCATCTTTCTTCATCTCTTGCTCATAGGTAAGAAGAGAACCACAAAGATTGTCCAAGGAGATGGTGTTAAGATCCTTTGCTTCTCTAATGGCAGTCACCTTGGGCTTCCAAGCTTTTGGTAAGCTCCTTAGTAACCTCATTACAAGCTCATGCTCCAGAATCTCCTTTCCAAGATGCTTTAATTGATTTACAATGCCATTGAATCTATCAAACATTGCTGTGATACTTTCTTCCGATTGTATCTTAAACACTTCATAGTTGTGAGTGAAAAGTGTAATTTTGGACTCCTTCATTTGAAAAGTACCTTCATGAGTGACTTTCAACTTCTCCCATATTTCTTTGGCACTTGAACATGTGGACACTCTATTGAATTCGGTAGCATTGAGTCCACAATGTAGAGTGTTGATTGCCTTGTAGTTGATTTGCACCTTCTTAATTTCGGCTTCATTCCATTCTTTTTTTGGCTTTAGCACCTCATGCCATCTACCTCCTTCTTTGGCACAAATGGACCTTCTTCGATAACATGCCACATTTCATAATCACTAGCTCTAATGAATATGGACATTCTAGTGCTCCAATATTGGTAGTTAGTGCCATCAAAGAGTGGTGGTCTATTTGTGGACTGACCTTCTACCGTAGAATTGCTAGAAGATGCCATTTTCGATATTTCCCAAGGATATTAAGCCTTCAAATTGGGTTAGACTCTGATACCAATTGTTGGTCCCTTAGATTATTCTAGAGGGGGGTGAATAGCACTAATGACTTCTTCTTCAATGGTGCAACTTCAATTGAAACTTTTGTTAGTTGAGGAGGTTGGTGTTTGGGGTTGTTTTGGATAGTTGGATGAGTTCTTTGCAAAGTAGAGCAAGTAAAGAAGAAATAACACTTTTATTTAGAGTGGTTCGGTGTTCCTCACCTACAACTACAACCTTGATCTTCCCAATCAAGGATTTTCAATCTCCTCTTCACTAGGACAGTGGAATTCTAGCTTCCACAAAGCTTTTACAAAGAAAGCTCTTCCCGAGCTTTAATACAAATCAACCTAGGATGTCCTAGCTGATGCAACCCACTTAAAGTGATTCCCTCACCTCTAAGAATACAAGAAAACTGAAAATTGTGTACAAGAAATGATCTCTAACAAGACCTAAGATGTACAAGAATTTTAGCTCACTCAAATTTCTCTCACAAAGTGTGAAAGGTTAGAACAAGAGAGAAATCAATGTACAAGGAAAGTGCAGTTAATGCTATTCAATACTCTTCAATTTCTTATTTTTCTTCAGCATTTAAGACCCCCTTAAATAGCTAGAGAGCTAATTCTGTCCGTTGGGGCATTTAATGAAAAGAGAGGTCAACTTGCAGCTTTGAAAAAACTAGTCATTACACTATTCTTGTCACGCCCCGACACCATGATCGAGCACGTAACAATCGCCGCAACTCTCAAAATGTATACTATTAGGTTAGAATACACCTCGAGGGTTGCAAGGCTAAAACGGTCATTTTTTTATTTTTCTCTTATACAGTTTTCATCCAGTTCAATAGTTAAAACACTTAACTAACACCCAGGCAAATCAAAACAGGTAAAATATCGAACTGTCGTGGCATAAAAATTCAAGTAAACACAAGACACCAAAACTTCAAGATATTTACGAAAATGCCATTAGATGTTCGACATATTTTCCATGAATATTTAAACCAGGCTACAGAATTCAAAAAAATACGGTAACAGTTTCAAAATATTTTAGACACACTAAAATGGTGAAATAGCTATTTAGACCGACATTTACTTACTTGGTGGGTCCTACACAAATTTTTGAAAAAAAATACTACAAAAGTTGACTTTTCACCCCCGGTCAAGCTTGAGCCAAAAGCCTAGTAGTTCTCCCACCGCAACGTACCTACTAGTGCGATTGATGTCTACAGCCTGAAAAATATGTTATTAAAATACGAGTGAGTAACAGAGTTACCCAGTGAGTGGATAAAATAATTATATAAACAACAATGTAAAAACCGGTAATTATTATAAGGCAATAAACGTGAAAACCATAAACATAAATAAAACCATAAACATAAACATAAATAAGGCAAGATTTACACCAACTTTGGCCCATGTATCATCTATTTCATCCGTCAATTCCTCACTCAAGTTGTTGCCTTGGCCGAGGCCGACAACTAAGTAGCGAGTCCCATCTTGAACGGTGGATACCACAAAATGGACTCAAATTACCTTGCGGGTTTCCCTCCGCGCCTCCCGTCAAGGTACATACCACACTCACCACGCCTCTCAAAAGACGGTCCGTGGCTACTTAGCTACTGCAGTAACAAAATTCCTCCCTTGGAGGCCACCGTATAGTAACATCTTGGAATTGTGATGGCTTATAAACCCTTTGTTTTCATTTCTACAAATTGGCACAGTTCAAAACCATATAAAACCTTTTTCCGTTTATTTCAAAAATAAGAATAGAGATTTGTTTTAAAACTATTCTTATAAAATATTTCTCAAAACCAATTTCATAAATTAGCCATCACATTCCATGGGCCATATATTTCTCATTATTCCATCAATTAACACATATAGATAGCAAATAATTTCAGAAAAATAGTATTTAATAAAAATACAATAAAACAGTAATTTAATTTACTTATCCACTCACAGTGAGGTCCTCGCTATTCCTGACCGTTCCCACCCGGTTCCTTGTCCTTTGATGGCGTAGGAGCTCCTTATTTTTATAAACTCATTTAGTTTCTATAGCCATTGCTAAATTTGCTTAAAACCTAAACTAAATGCAATGCCATGCATGCCATGCAATAAATTAGAATTCTAACTCCTAATTATACTTTCACTAATATTCTTCTACCTAATTTTTCTTCGAAATTCACATTTATTCCATTATAGGTTGAAAATTTCCTATAGCTATGACACATTAGAAATTTCGGTCTTTGCTCCATTTTCACTCAATTTCCACATTTTTCTTTTCCAACATTTTCCTTTAACATTTTCACATCAAATTTACTTCAAAACAACTACATTTTCATTTAAATTCTAAAATGACAAAAATGCTATTTTCCTTGTAATTTTCGGCATAAATATTGAAAAATTAAAATTTTCTTTTCTAATGTAACTTGATGGCATTTCCTAGTTTAGTAAGCTTCCATGAACTTCATATTTTAATCCTAAGGTTCCATGAATTCAATTTGACTTAAAAATCTTAAATTCAAAAATTCTCCATAACTTTTCTAATTTTCTAGATTCACACTCCTGCAAGTGATTTCAAGTTAAATTGACCTTATATTCATGTTTAGCATGCCAAAAACTACAATCTAACATTGAATTTAGGTATGCTTACCTTTGAATTGTAATATCCCACCAAGAACCCTAGACTTTCCAATTGTAATTTCTCCTCACTTAGCTTGAATTTATTGAAATTGATTTAGGAATGTTGATGGGCTAATCAAGAGGTTTAATTTGATAGGAAATTTTAGTAGGCTTGTTTGGAGGATTTAGGACTTATGTGTTATGGAGTAAGCTTCCAAGCTTTCATCAATGGAGTTTGTTCTTCCTTTTTCTCAAGGTTGAAGACAACATGGAATTGTGTTGAATTTTCTAGGCTTTTCTTCATGCATGGCCAGATTTCACTAGGCAAAAGATGACAAAATTTGTTTTCATCTTAGCCATTGATTTCTAAGGCTTTGCCACTTGTCACTAGATGGTTAAGTCCATAAAAGAAAATTTTGTTCTTAGTTCCTATTTTGTCCTCCAATAATCACTGAAATTCCATCTATATCCTAAGTCAGTGTAATAAATTTTTCAGTGTATATTTTTATTCTTCAGACAATTTCCTTTTATTCCATTGGTAGTGAAATTTTCAAATTCCCTGTCATTTGTTAACAATTTCAGTCTAAATTTCTAACCTTACTACTAATTCTCTAACAATTCATTTAATTCCATTTATATCCTATCCGTAACTTAAGCAAGGCTTAAACTATGTTTTCCATGATTTCCTACTAAATGATGCATGCCGGCAGACTAAGAGAAACAGTAATTTAGAACGGGTATTACAGCTCTCCCCCCCTTAAAATAAATTTCGTCCTCGAAATTTCACGTACCGAAACTAGTGAAGAGATGAGGATATTGTCTCCTCATTTGCTCCTTGGGCTCCCATGTTTCCTCTTCTACTTGCGCATTTCTCCATAGTACCTTGACCATCGAAATGCTTTTATTTCTAAGTACTCGCACTTGGGTATTTAGAATCCAGACCGGTTGTACTTCGAAATTCAAGTCCATTTTCAACTCGATCGGAGGAGCTTCTAAAATATGGGAGAGATCGGGCACATACTTCTTTAGTAGAGATACATGGAATACATTGTGGATTTTATTCAATTCCGGTGGCAGCTCCAGCCGATAAACTACTGGACCTATTCTTTCAATCACTTTGAACGGTCCAATGTAGCGTGGATTTAGTTTTCCTCATTTCCTGAACCGGATGACACCTTTCCACGGTGATACCTTTAAGAATACCATGTCATCTACTTGAAATTCTAAGTCTTTCCTCCGCTTGTCCACGTAGCTCTTCTGTCGATCCTGAGCTGCTTTCAGCCTTTCTCTGATGATTTTGACCTTTTCAGTGGTAAGGTAAATTAATTCACCATTATGGAGCTTCCGTTCACCAACTTCATCCCAATATACCGATAGTCTAAATTTCCTCCAATATAATCTTCTTTAATTCTGGATTATTGGGACATACACTTTACCATTTATAGTTAACACTCTATCACTTCTAAGTTGTAGGTTTACTCTTAAGGCTACTGTTTTGTGCGGTCTAAGGCTAGCTTGTTTACTTTATACCTTAGTAAGCCTTGTCCACGAAATTGGGTGTTTAACCTTTCAGTTCACTCGATGGGAATGAACCAATCGTAAGCAAGTAAAGATACTAATGTTAGTGATAAAGAACTTAAGAGAGTTAGGAAGAATGACTATTACTGGTATTCCGTACAAACTCGTTAGTACAAGATAATTCGGTGGTAGGTTCTCTCACTACTACAACACTTCCCTCATACACCACAAGATGGTAGGGGAGTATCCCTTATTCTTGTTGCCTTTATAGTTTTTTTGAAATTCTTGGTTCAATCTACCATCCGTCCTTTACCGCTCTCGAATTCAGTCGACCAAAATAGGTTTCACCACAAAGCTAACAAATCAAAGCTCCACTTACTGCATTCCCTAGTTTTTCTTTTAACACTTTCACTTTTTCTTGATGTCTTTACCATGGAAATCGTCATACTTCACGGTACTCGATCTTTGATGTTCAAGAACTTTCACCGATTGTACCTCATAATTTTAATCTTCCTTAAGTTCAACTGGTGGTACTTCTAATATACGCGAGGGGTCAGATTTATATTCTCAGAACAGTGTGAATCCTTTTCAACTGTAATAGTAGCCGTCGGTTTATAGTTTCACAAATTCATCTTTTATTCCTATCTCTCCAAATTTGGAATTTTCCTTCTTGACTCTATAATTCATATTGATCAACTCATAGTCCTCAATTCATAACCTATGTGACTCCAAATAAATCTTCCAGCCGATCTACAATTTCTTCAATTCACTTTTTCCGTTAATGGAATTTCATATTTAATATCTACATCAATCTAACTTGCCAACTTTCTTGGTTCTCTCTCTTATAGCCCAATTTCCATTCTAATACAACTGTAATAGTTCCATACTAGCCTTTCATAACTCCAAGCATATACGTTTTCTTATTGAGTTATGACCTTTCATAACTTGAAGAACATTAAAGCTTCCTTTCTTCCGCCCTTCACCCATGACTCATTTTCTCGTTTAATAAGATATCCTTCGACTTGTATTGCTTGAGCAATAATGACTTTGTCTTATGGTGAAACAATTAGGTTGAAAAGCACTTTGCTTCCTCTCAAAACCCAATCAAATCTTCTTTGAAGCAGTCAATCTAAAAGATTCCTTAAGAACTCCAATCCTCTCTTCATTTCAATGAATCACATTTCCATCATTATCTTGTCAGTGTATATGTACATCCTTTCATAATCTTCTCTTTATTCTTGGATGTTTCAATACATAAAAGTTGTTTTACGAACTTTCCTATCTCTCATCTCTTCCTACTTAAGATTTATTCAAAGACTCCATAACATCATGGAAGCAATCATAAATCATTCTGCTACCACCCTTGACCTCAACTATTTCAATTCCAAAAGTTCTCATTATTCATTTAACTACTTGAACAAATCAAAACTTTCCCCACCTAATTTCACTTAGTTACCATCTTCTTTTTTAGCTTAGATTTCATATCTCTTTTTGTCGCATAAGTTTATCACCTTCAGTTCACAATCATCAACTTATTTGATTGAATCCCCTCTTTCACCATCCATCACATACTTGCTTTTCCACAAATTTATCTCGTTTTCACATTCATACACAACTCACTACCAAAATCACTAGAAATTATTCTTGTTAACCATCCAACTACACTAAATTTCACTTAATCTATAATTATTACTTTCTATCCTTCCAATCCCCTTTTTTTTTAAGCCCATCCAGCAGGTTTCTCATAAAGAACCCTTTATCTTATAATATTCAATTGGCTTTTTGGCTCATTGATGCGTGTCGCAAAGCACCAAAAATAACCTCACTACTCTAACATGTAGTTAGGGAAGCAAGGGTCGATCCCACAAGGAGCTATCCAATTTACCATTACTTTCACAAAGCATATATCAAACTAAACAAGAATTTAGAGAGGGGGTTTTGTATTGGTGTTGGAAATAAAATATAAAGAGTTATCAAGTATGGTAATAATAATGCAATGTATGATAAAATAAAACCTCCAATCTATTATATGATCAATCTTTCAACCTAGCACTTGATCATTGATTCACTAACCAAACATTCTACTCATTAATTGGTTAACCCCATCGATTAGAAACCAGCTTCAAATCTATGGATCTTTCCTAATGTTGATTAACCATGAATCTAAGTTCATTATTAATCCTTCCTCTTATGGCTAATTTGAATCCCAGCAATCCAAATTCAAGCCTAGAAGAGCAATAAGCTAGTGAAAGATGAAAGCTAACAACAATCAATAACAAACCCAGCATTCATTATTCAAATTGCATCTTCAAATCTCTTTGAATGTAAAAACATCCTCTTGCTACTCAAGTTCTAAGAAATCACCAAACTCTAGCATTGGAGTTCAAAGATTAGCGTGCTAATGAGCTACTCAATCAATCATTTGCAACTAATTAACTAAGCAATCCAAAAAGACAAGATAACAAACATAATCATCATCTTTAAAGCTCAAGAGATAGAAGAACAATCAATGAACAAGAAAGCATTAAGAACAAGAACCTCACAAGTGCAGATCAAAGTGATTGAATCTTATAGTAGATTGGAGTTATAGAGTTTTGCTAAACGAAAATTACAAGAAGAAAAGAACCCAACAAAAATACAAACTTAAAAACTGAACTAACTCTTCTCTCCAGCTGCCTTTTCTCCCTTTCGGCTATATGCCTCCAGCTGCCAGCCCACTCCTCCTCAATAATTCCTTAGAGATGAGATAAGGAATCCTAAGAATAAAATAAACTAAAGTAGAGGCCATTAAGGAAAAGAGGGAGACAAGTCTGAGGAAATTGGGGATTTTATTATGCCTCCTCTCCACTGAATCCCCGGGATATGTTTTTCAAGGATTTGATAATGGAATGACAGCATTTAAGTGGGTCTGCCGACATTTTGACTCTGTTAGCCGTCGACGTCTACATGTTTGCCCGTCGACGTCTCTGCTTGCTTTCTTCATATTTTTCCCAGCTCGATTGATCCGTCGACGTCTAAAGATGTGCACGTCGACGTCTAAGTGTTTAGCTTTTGTGTATTCGAAGTCAGAAATTTCTACCCGTCGACGTCTAGAGTCTAGCCGTCGACGTCTGGCATTGGGAACTCCCTGGAATTGTTGGCCGTGGACGTCCAACTTCAATCCGTCGACGGATTGGTCGGGCAGACCCGGCCTTAGTTTGACAGTCTCTCATAAAACAGACATTTGGAGGGTCAAACAAACTCCGATTTCGACGTTCTTTAGCATTCCGAAAAGCCCAAGATGTCCTCTATAACTTTGATGTAGATCACAAAAACAATTGAAGTCTCGAACGTAGAGAAAATTAGCCATATTTATGATCTATCCAATCTGTAAGGATTTCAACTTTGAGTTCTTTACATCTTGTCTTCCCACTTGATTTGTGTTTGGTCCTTTTCACTTCAATTCCATCATTTTCACTCAATTACCTCAATTGACACCTACAAAGTGAAACAAAGCTAAGTAAGCTTAGTTTATACAATGAAATGCATAAATCCATAGAGATTAACATAGGAAAATATGTCTATTTTGGTACTCAATAAATTCCCCCATACTTAAACCTTTGCTCGTCCTCGAGCAAGCCTAAGGAGAGTTATTATCTACACTAAACCTAACCTAACTTTATTGTCCATTTTCGTAGGAGAACACGGTAGCTTTTAGCCTAAACTACAAGCCCATATTAAACCCCTAGGTGTCCCTAGTAGGAGGAGGTATGGTCTCCTAAAAGTTTACCAACAATAGCCACAACATTCTTATTATGGTAGTTAAAGTTCAAATCGAACTCAAGAGAAACACATGTGACAAGTAAAAGCATGGCTAAGAACTAAAGAAAACATAACAAATCATGAATAAGAAAACTAAGCAAACAAGATTAATAAATAACAATGCAAGCATCAAACTTCAACCAAACATGCTTGAATAAGGCAATTCCTCACTAGTCATCTCTCATTCACTCAAGTGTTTGATAATGGTTCCCTCAAGAGTCTTTCTATGAAAATATACTTACCATATGCTTGCTAGTCTACCTCATCTCCACTGCTCCATCTTACATGTCATGAATGAATGAATGAAAAGGTTTTAAAGTAAGGTTGTAATGGGGCCTTGGTTGAGAAAGTTACGAAAGAAAGAAATGAGTAAAGGAATTCAATCAAAGGCCTCTTCAAGATTAATGAAATATTAACTAATTGAAATTATGGGCATATTTTACTTTTAATAGCCCAAATCTTGGCTTGGTCAACAATTCACTAATCTCTCCATCTTTTAATCAACTTCTTTTCACTCTTTTCGTCTTTTTTTTTTCATTTGAACCTAGGAGATGCCAAGTTCTTTTATAGTGCCTTTCTTTTAGATTTTGCTTTCTTAAGGCACATTTTATTTTACTTTAAATACTTTGGACATCTCACTCATACAACCTTTTTCTCAATTGACCAACTCAAGGTGGTTTTTCCCCCCACACTTATTCTTGTTGCCAACCTTTTTCCAAGAACATAAATGTAAAACAAGGCAATTATTTCACTAAGTCAAAGAGACAAGGTGAGTAAACTTGTTTTTCGTTTAAAGCTTAAGGTCCTTTTTGGGATAATAAGGTTTAACAACAAAGAACATGGCTAAAATCATGTTAAGCTCATGGGGTTATCTACATTGGTTTTACAAAGGTTGGTCAATTTGGCTCAAACTCAGTCCTAAACCTTAATCATCTTTCAAACATGAATGCAATAAATGTAATCTCAACAAGGTATCAAGCAAGTTCTAGAAGCATACAACCATAGGAGACATAAATTACACTCAAGAATGAAAAGAGATTGAAGTGCAATCTATAAAGCTCAAATCCTCGCAAGGTTGTTAATGCATTACCCTACTTAAACATATTTGACTTAAAGAAATCAACTAACACGATACTTAGAAATCAAGAAGCAAAGCATCTTATTCAATCAACATCATGCATCTTTCATTCCTAACTAGGCTAACACTCATACCATGAATAACTCATCATTCCATTTGAAAGTTAACTATCATGTAACTAAACTACTACCCCCAATTATCAAGCAATGCAATTGCAAATCAAAAGTGTCAACTCCCTGCCAGTATCACCCGTCGACGTATGAGGTTAGAGACGTCGACGGATGACTACTTCAGCTCAACTTATCTTCCTTGTCTGTCGAGGAATATGACACCAATTTTTAGCTCAAGTGGAGAGGGTGGGTGGCTCAAGTTGGTGTGTACAAAATCCTGAAAAATTAAACAAAGAACAACAAGAGAATCAAAGCGAACAAAAGCGAAACAAGAAAACAACAAGTACAAAAGCTGAAATGAAAGTGAGTTAAGTAAATAATTAAACAAGTTCTAATCTAAAGAAAAACAGGGAAAAATCACAAGGGAACAGGGGAAACAAATGAAAATGTAAAGAAAGTAAAGATAAATGCCGTAGCCCCCCGGCAACGGCGCCAAAATTTGATGCGTGTCGCAAAGCACCAAAAATAACCTCACTACTCTAACATGTAGTTAGGGAAGCAAGGGTCGATCCCACAAGGAGCTATCCAATTTACCATTACTTTCACAAAGCATATATCAAACTAAACAAGAATTTAGAGAGGGGGTTTTGTATTGGTGTTGGAAATAAAATATAAAGAGTTATCAAGTATGGTAATAATAATGCAATGTATGATAAAATAAAACCTCCAATCTATTATATGATCAATCTTTCAACCTAGCACTTGATCATTGATTCACTAACCAAACATTCTACTCATTAATTGGTTAACCCCATCGATTAGAAACCAGCTTCAAATCTATGGATCTTTCCTAATGTTGATTAACCATGAATCTAAGTTCATTATTAATCCTTCCTCTTATGGCTAATTTGAATCCCAGCAATCCAAATTCAAGCCTAGAAGAGCAATAAGCTAGTGAAAGATGAAAGCTAACAACAATCAATAACAAACCCAGCATTCATTATTCAAATTGCATCTTCAAATCTCTTTGAATGTAAAAACATCCTCTTGCTACTCAAGTTCTAAGAAATCACCAAACTCTAGCATTGGAGTTCAAAGATTAGCGTGCTAATGAGCTACTCAATCAATCATTTGCAACTAATTAACTAAGCAATCCAAAAAGACAAGATAACAAACATAATCATCATCTTTAAAGCTCAAGAGATAGAAGAACAATCAATGAACAAGAAAGCATTAAGAACAAGAACCTCACAAGTGCAGATCAAAGTGATTGAATCTTATAGTAGATTGGAGTTATAGAGTTTTGCTAAACGAAAATTACAAGAAGAAAAGAACCCAACAAAAATACAAACTTAAAAACTGAACTAACTCTTCTCTCCAGCTGCCTTTTCTCCCTTTCGGCTATATGCCTCCAGCTGCCAGCCCACTCCTCCTCAATAATTCCTTAGAGATGAGATAAGGAATCCTAAGAATAAAATAAACTAAAGTAGAGGCCATTAAGGAAAAGAGGGAGACAAGTCTGAGGAAATTGGGGATTTTATTATGCCTCCTCTCCACTGAATCCCCGGGATATGTTTTTCAAGGATTTGATAATGGAATGACAGCATTTAAGTGGGTCTGCCGACATTTTGACTCTGTTAGCCGTCGACGTCTACATGTTTGCCCGTCGACGTCTCTGCTTGCTTTCTTCATATTTTTCCCAGCTCGATTGATCCGTCGACGTCTAAAGATGTGCACGTCGACGTCTAAGTGTTTAGCTTTTGTGTATTCGAAGTCAGAAATTTCTACCCGTCGACGTCTAGAGTCTAGCCGTCGACGTCTGGCATTGGGAACTCCCTGGAATTGTTGGCCGTGGACGTCCAACTTCAATCCGTCGACGGATTGGTCGGGCAGACCCGGCCTTAGTTTGACAGTCTCTCATAAAACAGACATTTGGAGGGTCAAACAAACTCCGATTTCGACGTTCTTTAGCATTCCGAAAAGCCCAAGATGTCCTCTATAACTTTGATGTAGATCACAAAAACAATTGAAGTCTCGAACGTAGAGAAAATTAGCCATATTTATGATCTATCCAATCTGTAAGGATTTCAACTTTGAGTTCTTTACATCTTGTCTTCCCACTTGATTTGTGTTTGGTCCTTTTCACTTCAATTCCATCATTTTCACTCAATTACCTCAATTGACACCTACAAAGTGAAACAAAGCTAAGTAAGCTTAGTTTATACAATGAAATGCATAAATCCATAGAGATTAACATAGGAAAATATGTCTATTTTGGTACTCAATAAATTCCCCCATACTTAAACCTTTGCTCGTCCTCGAGCAAGCCTAAGGAGAGTTATTATCTACACTAAACCTAACCTAACTTTATTGTCCATTTTCGTAGGAGAACACGGTAGCTTTTAGCCTAAACTACAAGCCCATATTAAACCCCTAGGTGTCCCTAGTAGGAGGAGGTATGGTCTCCTAAAAGTTTACCAACAATAGCCACAACATTCTTATTATGGTAGTTAAAGTTCAAATCGAACTCAAGAGAAACACATGTGACAAGTAAAAGCATGGCTAAGAACTAAAGAAAACATAACAAATCATGAATAAGAAAACTAAGCAAACAAGATTAATAAATAACAATGCAAGCATCAAACTTCAACCAAACATGCTTGAATAAGGCAATTCCTCACTAGTCATCTCTCATTCACTCAAGTGTTTGATAATGGTTCCCTCAAGAGTCTTTCTATGAAAATATACTTACCATATGCTTGCTAGTCTACCTCATCTCCACTGCTCCATCTTACATGTCATGAATGAATGAATGAAAAGGTTTTAAAGTAAGGTTGTAATGGGGCCTTGGTTGAGAAAGTTACGAAAGAAAGAAATGAGTAAAGGAATTCAATCAAAGGCCTCTTCAAGATTAATGAAATATTAACTAATTGAAATTATGGGCATATTTTACTTTTAATAGCCCAAATCTTGGCTTGGTCAACAATTCACTAATCTCTCCATCTTTTAATCAACTTCTTTTCACTCTTTTCGTCTTTTTTTTTTCATTTGAACCTAGGAGATGCCAAGTTCTTTTATAGTGCCTTTCTTTTAGATTTTGCTTTCTTAAGGCACATTTTATTTTACTTTAAATACTTTGGACATCTCACTCATACAACCTTTTTCTCAATTGACCAACTCAAGGTGGTTTTTCCCCCCACACTTATTCTTGTTGCCAACCTTTTTCCAAGAACATAAATGTAAAACAAGGCAATTATTTCACTAAGTCAAAGAGACAAGGTGAGTAAACTTGTTTTTCGTTTAAAGCTTAAGGTCCTTTTTGGGATAATAAGGTTTAACAACAAAGAACATGGCTAAAATCATGTTAAGCTCATGGGGTTATCTACATTGGTTTTACAAAGGTTGGTCAATTTGGCTCAAACTCAGTCCTAAACCTTAATCATCTTTCAAACATGAATGCAATAAATGTAATCTCAACAAGGTATCAAGCAAGTTCTAGAAGCATACAACCATAGGAGACATAAATTACACTCAAGAATGAAAAGAGATTGAAGTGCAATCTATAAAGCTCAAATCCTCGCAAGGTTGTTAATGCATTACCCTACTTAAACATATTTGACTTAAAGAAATCAACTAACACGATACTTAGAAATCAAGAAGCAAAGCATCTTATTCAATCAACATCATGCATCTTTCATTCCTAACTAGGCTAACACTCATACCATGAATAACTCATCATTCCATTTGAAAGTTAACTATCATGTAACTAAACTACTACCCCCAATTATCAAGCAATGCAATTGCAAATCAAAAGTGTCAACTCCCTGCCAGTATCACCCGTCGACGTATGAGGTTAGAGACGTCGACGGATGACTACTTCAGCTCAACTTATCTTCCTTGTCTGTCGAGGAATATGACACCAATTTTTAGCTCAAGTGGAGAGGGTGGGTGGCTCAAGTTGGTGTGTACAAAATCCTGAAAAATTAAACAAAGAACAACAAGAGAATCAAAGCGAACAAAAGCGAAACAAGAAAACAACAAGTACAAAAGCTGAAATGAAAGTGAGTTAAGTAAATAATTAAACAAGTTCTAATCTAAAGAAAAACAGGGAAAAATCACAAGGGAACAGGGGAAACAAATGAAAATGTAAAGAAAGTAAAGATAAATGCCGTAGCCCCCCGGCAACGGCGCCAAAATTTGATGCGTGTCGCAAAGCACCAAAAATAACCTCACTACTCTAACATGTAGTTAGGGAAGCAAGGGTCGATCCCACAAGGAGCTATCCAATTTACCATTACTTTCACAAAGCATATATCAAACTAAACAAGAATTTAGAGAGGGGGTTTTGTATTGGTGTTGGAAATAAAATATAAAGAGTTATCAAGTATGGTAATAATAATGCAATGTATGATAAAATAAAACCTCCAATCTATTATATGATCAATCTTTCAACCTAGCACTTGATCATTGATTCACTAACCAAACATTCTACTCATTAATTGGTTAACCCCATCGATTAGAAACCAGCTTCAAATCTATGGATCTTTCCTAATGTTGATTAACCATGAATCTAAGTTCATTATTAATCCTTCCTCTTATGGCTAATTTGAATCCCAGCAATCCAAATTCAAGCCTAGAAGAGCAATAAGCTAGTGAAAGATGAAAGCTAACAACAATCAATAACAAACCCAGCATTCATTATTCAAATTGCATCTTCAAATCTCTTTGAATGTAAAAACATCCTCTTGCTACTCAAGTTCTAAGAAATCACCAAACTCTAGCATTGGAGTTCAAAGATTAGCGTGCTAATGAGCTACTCAATCAATCATTTGCAACTAATTAACTAAGCAATCCAAAAAGACAAGATAACAAACATAATCATCATCTTTAAAGCTCAAGAGATAGAAGAACAATCAATGAACAAGAAAGCATTAAGAACAAGAACCTCACAAGTGCAGATCAAAGTGATTGAATCTTATAGTAGATTGGAGTTATAGAGTTTTGCTAAACGAAAATTACAAGAAGAAAAGAACCCAACAAAAATACAAACTTAAAAACTGAACTAACTCTTCTCTCCAGCTGCCTTTTCTCCCTTTCGGCTATATGCCTCCAGCTGCCAGCCCACTCCTCCTCAATAATTCCTTAGAGATGAGATAAGGAATCCTAAGAATAAAATAAACTAAAGTAGAGGCCATTAAGGAAAAGAGGGAGACAAGTCTGAGGAAATTGGGGATTTTATTATGCCTCCTCTCCACTGAATCCCCGGGATATGTTTTTCAAGGATTTGATAATGGAATGACAGCATTTAAGTGGGTCTGCCGACATTTTGACTCTGTTAGCCGTCGACGTCTACATGTTTGCCCGTCGACGTCTCTGCTTGCTTTCTTCATATTTTTCCCAGCTCGATTGATCCGTCGACGTCTAAAGATGTGCACGTCGACGTCTAAGTGTTTAGCTTTTGTGTATTCGAAGTCAGAAATTTCTACCCGTCGACGTCTAGAGTCTAGCCGTCGACGTCTGGCATTGGGAACTCCCTGGAATTGTTGGCCGTGGACGTCCAACTTCAATCCGTCGACGGATTGGTCGGGCAGACCCGGCCTTAGTTTGACAGTCTCTCATAAAACAGACATTTGGAGGGTCAAACAAACTCCGATTTCGACGTTCTTTAGCATTCCGAAAAGCCCAAGATGTCCTCTATAACTTTGATGTAGATCACAAAAACAATTGAAGTCTCGAACGTAGAGAAAATTAGCCATATTTATGATCTATCCAATCTGTAAGGATTTCAACTTTGAGTTCTTTACATCTTGTCTTCCCACTTGATTTGTGTTTGGTCCTTTTCACTTCAATTCCATCATTTTCACTCAATTACCTCAATTGACACCTACAAAGTGAAACAAAGCTAAGTAAGCTTAGTTTATACAATGAAATGCATAAATCCATAGAGATTAACATAGGAAAATATGTCTATTTTGGTACTCAATAAATTCCCCCATACTTAAACCTTTGCTCGTCCTCGAGCAAGCCTAAGGAGAGTTATTATCTACACTAAACCTAACCTAACTTTATTGTCCATTTTCGTAGGAGAACACGGTAGCTTTTAGCCTAAACTACAAGCCCATATTAAACCCCTAGGTGTCCCTAGTAGGAGGAGGTATGGTCTCCTAAAAGTTTACCAACAATAGCCACAACATTCTTATTATGGTAGTTAAAGTTCAAATCGAACTCAAGAGAAACACATGTGACAAGTAAAAGCATGGCTAAGAACTAAAGAAAACATAACAAATCATGAATAAGAAAACTAAGCAAACAAGATTAATAAATAACAATGCAAGCATCAAACTTCAACCAAACATGCTTGAATAAGGCAATTCCTCACTAGTCATCTCTCATTCACTCAAGTGTTTGATAATGGTTCCCTCAAGAGTCTTTCTATGAAAATATACTTACCATATGCTTGCTAGTCTACCTCATCTCCACTGCTCCATCTTACATGTCATGAATGAATGAATGAAAAGGTTTTAAAGTAAGGTTGTAATGGGGCCTTGGTTGAGAAAGTTACGAAAGAAAGAAATGAGTAAAGGAATTCAATCAAAGGCCTCTTCAAGATTAATGAAATATTAACTAATTGAAATTATGGGCATATTTTACTTTTAATAGCCCAAATCTTGGCTTGGTCAACAATTCACTAATCTCTCCATCTTTTAATCAACTTCTTTTCACTCTTTTCGTCTTTTTTTTTTCATTTGAACCTAGGAGATGCCAAGTTCTTTTATAGTGCCTTTCTTTTAGATTTTGCTTTCTTAAGGCACATTTTATTTTACTTTAAATACTTTGGACATCTCACTCATACAACCTTTTTCTCAATTGACCAACTCAAGGTGGTTTTTCCCCCCACACTTATTCTTGTTGCCAACCTTTTTCCAAGAACATAAATGTAAAACAAGGCAATTATTTCACTAAGTCAAAGAGACAAGGTGAGTAAACTTGTTTTTCGTTTAAAGCTTAAGGTCCTTTTTGGGATAATAAGGTTTAACAACAAAGAACATGGCTAAAATCATGTTAAGCTCATGGGGTTATCTACATTGGTTTTACAAAGGTTGGTCAATTTGGCTCAAACTCAGTCCTAAACCTTAATCATCTTTCAAACATGAATGCAATAAATGTAATCTCAACAAGGTATCAAGCAAGTTCTAGAAGCATACAACCATAGGAGACATAAATTACACTCAAGAATGAAAAGAGATTGAAGTGCAATCTATAAAGCTCAAATCCTCGCAAGGTTGTTAATGCATTACCCTACTTAAACATATTTGACTTAAAGAAATCAACTAACACGATACTTAGAAATCAAGAAGCAAAGCATCTTATTCAATCAACATCATGCATCTTTCATTCCTAACTAGGCTAACACTCATACCATGAATAACTCATCATTCCATTTGAAAGTTAACTATCATGTAACTAAACTACTACCCCCAATTATCAAGCAATGCAATTGCAAATCAAAAGTGTCAACTCCCTGCCAGTATCACCCGTCGACGTATGAGGTTAGAGACGTCGACGGATGACTACTTCAGCTCAACTTATCTTCCTTGTCTGTCGAGGAATATGACACCAATTTTTAGCTCAAGTGGAGAGGGTGGGTGGCTCAAGTTGGTGTGTACAAAATCCTGAAAAATTAAACAAAGAACAACAAGAGAATCAAAGCGAACAAAAGCGAAACAAGAAAACAACAAGTACAAAAGCTGAAATGAAAGTGAGTTAAGTAAATAATTAAACAAGTTCTAATCTAAAGAAAAACAGGGAAAAATCACAAGGGAACAGGGGAAACAAATGAAAATGTAAAGAAAGTAAAGATAAATGCCGTAGCCCCCCGGCAACGGCGCCAAAATTTGATGCGTGTCGCAAAGCACCAAAAATAACCTCACTACTCTAACATGTAGTTAGGGAAGCAAGGGTCGATCCCACAAGGAGCTATCCAATTTACCATTACTTTCACAAAGCATATATCAAACTAAACAAGAATTTAGAGAGGGGGTTTTGTATTGGTGTTGGAAATAAAATATAAAGAGTTATCAAGTATGGTAATAATAATGCAATGTATGATAAAATAAAACCTCCAATCTATTATATGATCAATCTTTCAACCTAGCACTTGATCATTGATTCACTAACCAAACATTCTACTCATTAATTGGTTAACCCCATCGATTAGAAACCAGCTTCAAATCTATGGATCTTTCCTAATGTTGATTAACCATGAATCTAAGTTCATTATTAATCCTTCCTCTTATGGCTAATTTGAATCCCAGCAATCCAAATTCAAGCCTAGAAGAGCAATAAGCTAGTGAAAGATGAAAGCTAACAACAATCAATAACAAACCCAGCATTCATTATTCAAATTGCATCTTCAAATCTCTTTGAATGTAAAAACATCCTCTTGCTACTCAAGTTCTAAGAAATCACCAAACTCTAGCATTGGAGTTCAAAGATTAGCGTGCTAATGAGCTACTCAATCAATCATTTGCAACTAATTAACTAAGCAATCCAAAAAGACAAGATAACAAACATAATCATCATCTTTAAAGCTCAAGAGATAGAAGAACAATCAATGAACAAGAAAGCATTAAGAACAAGAACCTCACAAGTGCAGATCAAAGTGATTGAATCTTATAGTAGATTGGAGTTATAGAGTTTTGCTAAACGAAAATTACAAGAAGAAAAGAACCCAACAAAAATACAAACTTAAAAACTGAACTAACTCTTCTCTCCAGCTGCCTTTTCTCCCTTTCGGCTATATGCCTCCAGCTGCCAGCCCACTCCTCCTCAATAATTCCTTAGAGATGAGATAAGGAATCCTAAGAATAAAATAAACTAAAGTAGAGGCCATTAAGGAAAAGAGGGAGACAAGTCTGAGGAAATTGGGGATTTTATTATGCCTCCTCTCCACTGAATCCCCGGGATATGTTTTTCAAGGATTTGATAATGGAATGACAGCATTTAAGTGGGTCTGCCGACATTTTGACTCTGTTAGCCGTCGACGTCTACATGTTTGCCCGTCGACGTCTCTGCTTGCTTTCTTCATATTTTTCCCAGCTCGATTGATCCGTCGACGTCTAAAGATGTGCACGTCGACGTCTAAGTGTTTAGCTTTTGTGTATTCGAAGTCAGAAATTTCTACCCGTCGACGTCTAGAGTCTAGCCGTCGACGTCTGGCATTGGGAACTCCCTGGAATTGTTGGCCGTGGACGTCCAACTTCAATCCGTCGACGGATTGGTCGGGCAGACCCGGCCTTAGTTTGACAGTCTCTCATAAAACAGACATTTGGAGGGTCAAACAAACTCCGATTTCGACGTTCTTTAGCATTCCGAAAAGCCCAAGATGTCCTCTATAACTTTGATGTAGATCACAAAAACAATTGAAGTCTCGAACGTAGAGAAAATTAGCCATATTTATGATCTATCCAATCTGTAAGGATTTCAACTTTGAGTTCTTTACATCTTGTCTTCCCACTTGATTTGTGTTTGGTCCTTTTCACTTCAATTCCATCATTTTCACTCAATTACCTCAATTGACACCTACAAAGTGAAACAAAGCTAAGTAAGCTTAGTTTATACAATGAAATGCATAAATCCATAGAGATTAACATAGGAAAATATGTCTATTTTGGTACTCAATAAATTCCCCCATACTTAAACCTTTGCTCGTCCTCGAGCAAGCCTAAGGAGAGTTATTATCTACACTAAACCTAACCTAACTTTATTGTCCATTTTCGTAGGAGAACACGGTAGCTTTTAGCCTAAACTACAAGCCCATATTAAACCCCTAGGTGTCCCTAGTAGGAGGAGGTATGGTCTCCTAAAAGTTTACCAACAATAGCCACAACATTCTTATTATGGTAGTTAAAGTTCAAATCGAACTCAAGAGAAACACATGTGACAAGTAAAAGCATGGCTAAGAACTAAAGAAAACATAACAAATCATGAATAAGAAAACTAAGCAAACAAGATTAATAAATAACAATGCAAGCATCAAACTTCAACCAAACATGCTTGAATAAGGCAATTCCTCACTAGTCATCTCTCATTCACTCAAGTGTTTGATAATGGTTCCCTCAAGAGTCTTTCTATGAAAATATACTTACCATATGCTTGCTAGTCTACCTCATCTCCACTGCTCCATCTTACATGTCATGAATGAATGAATGAAAAGGTTTTAAAGTAAGGTTGTAATGGGGCCTTGGTTGAGAAAGTTACGAAAGAAAGAAATGAGTAAAGGAATTCAATCAAAGGCCTCTTCAAGATTAATGAAATATTAACTAATTGAAATTATGGGCATATTTTACTTTTAATAGCCCAAATCTTGGCTTGGTCAACAATTCACTAATCTCTCCATCTTTTAATCAACTTCTTTTCACTCTTTTCGTCTTTTTTTTTTCATTTGAACCTAGGAGATGCCAAGTTCTTTTATAGTGCCTTTCTTTTAGATTTTGCTTTCTTAAGGCACATTTTATTTTACTTTAAATACTTTGGACATCTCACTCATACAACCTTTTTCTCAATTGACCAACTCAAGGTGGTTTTTCCCCCCACACTTATTCTTGTTGCCAACCTTTTTCCAAGAACATAAATGTAAAACAAGGCAATTATTTCACTAAGTCAAAGAGACAAGGTGAGTAAACTTGTTTTTCGTTTAAAGCTTAAGGTCCTTTTTGGG
The DNA here is from genome assembly GCA_030664755.1 of Microcos paniculata. Classification (NCBI taxonomy): domain Eukaryota; kingdom Viridiplantae; phylum Streptophyta; class Magnoliopsida; order Malvales; family Malvaceae; genus Microcos; species Microcos paniculata. The sequence goes on from CP131463.1 coordinate 11,959,073, forward strand.
ATAATAAGGTTTAACAACAAAGAACATGGCTAAAATCATGTTAAGCTCATGGGGTTATCTACATTGGTTTTACAAAGGTTGGTCAATTTGGCTCAAACTCAGTCCTAAACCTTAATCATCTTTCAAACATGAATGCAATAAATGTAATCTCAACAAGGTATCAAGCAAGTTCTAGAAGCATACAACCATAGGAGACATAAATTACACTCAAGAATGAAAAGAGATTGAAGTGCAATCTATAAAGCTCAAATCCTCGCAAGGTTGTTAATGCATTACCCTACTTAAACATATTTGACTTAAAGAAATCAACTAACACGATACTTAGAAATCAAGAAGCAAAGCATCTTATTCAATCAACATCATGCATCTTTCATTCCTAACTAGGCTAACACTCATACCATGAATAACTCATCATTCCATTTGAAAGTTAACTATCATGTAACTAAACTACTACCCCCAATTATCAAGCAATGCAATTGCAAATCAAAAGTGTCAACTCCCTGCCAGTATCACCCGTCGACGTATGAGGTTAGAGACGTCGACGGATGACTACTTCAGCTCAACTTATCTTCCTTGTCTGTCGAGGAATATGACACCAATTTTTAGCTCAAGTGGAGAGGGTGGGTGGCTCAAGTTGGTGTGTACAAAATCCTGAAAAATTAAACAAAGAACAACAAGAGAATCAAAGCGAACAAAAGCGAAACAAGAAAACAACAAGTACAAAAGCTGAAATGAAAGTGAGTTAAGTAAATAATTAAACAAGTTCTAATCTAAAGAAAAACAGGGAAAAATCACAAGGGAACAGGGGAAACAAATGAAAATGTAAAGAAAGTAAAGATAAATGCCGTAGCCCCCCGGCAACGGCGCCAAAATTTGATGCGTGTCGCAAAGCACCAAAAATAACCTCACTACTCTAACATGTAGTTAGGGAAGCAAGGGTCGATCCCACAAGGAGCTATCCAATTTACCATTACTTTCACAAAGCATATATCAAACTAAACAAGAATTTAGAGAGGGGGTTTTGTATTGGTGTTGGAAATAAAATATAAAGAGTTATCAAGTATGGTAATAATAATGCAATGTATGATAAAATAAAACCTCCAATCTATTATATGATCAATCTTTCAACCTAGCACTTGATCATTGATTCACTAACCAAACATTCTACTCATTAATTGGTTAACCCCATCGATTAGAAACCAGCTTCAAATCTATGGATCTTTCCTAATGTTGATTAACCATGAATCTAAGTTCATTATTAATCCTTCCTCTTATGGCTAATTTGAATCCCAGCAATCCAAATTCAAGCCTAGAAGAGCAATAAGCTAGTGAAAGATGAAAGCTAACAACAATCAATAACAAACCCAGCATTCATTATTCAAATTGCATCTTCAAATCTCTTTGAATGTAAAAACATCCTCTTGCTACTCAAGTTCTAAGAAATCACCAAACTCTAGCATTGGAGTTCAAAGATTAGCGTGCTAATGAGCTACTCAATCAATCATTTGCAACTAATTAACTAAGCAATCCAAAAAGACAAGATAACAAACATAATCATCATCTTTAAAGCTCAAGAGATAGAAGAACAATCAATGAACAAGAAAGCATTAAGAACAAGAACCTCACAAGTGCAGATCAAAGTGATTGAATCTTATAGTAGATTGGAGTTATAGAGTTTTGCTAAACGAAAATTACAAGAAGAAAAGAACCCAACAAAAATACAAACTTAAAAACTGAACTAACTCTTCTCTCCAGCTGCCTTTTCTCCCTTTCGGCTATATGCCTCCAGCTGCCAGCCCACTCCTCCTCAATAATTCCTTAGAGATGAGATAAGGAATCCTAAGAATAAAATAAACTAAAGTAGAGGCCATTAAGGAAAAGAGGGAGACAAGTCTGAGGAAATTGGGGATTTTATTATGCCTCCTCTCCACTGAATCCCCGGGATATGTTTTTCAAGGATTTGATAATGGAATGACAGCATTTAAGTGGGTCTGCCGACATTTTGACTCTGTTAGCCGTCGACGTCTACATGTTTGCCCGTCGACGTCTCTGCTTGCTTTCTTCATATTTTTCCCAGCTCGATTGATCCGTCGACGTCTAAAGATGTGCACGTCGACGTCTAAGTGTTTAGCTTTTGTGTATTCGAAGTCAGAAATTTCTACCCGTCGACGTCTAGAGTCTAGCCGTCGACGTCTGGCATTGGGAACTCCCTGGAATTGTTGGCCGTGGACGTCCAACTTCAATCCGTCGACGGATTGGTCGGGCAGACCCGGCCTTAGTTTGACAGTCTCTCATAAAACAGACATTTGGAGGGTCAAACAAACTCCGATTTCGACGTTCTTTAGCATTCCGAAAAGCCCAAGATGTCCTCTATAACTTTGATGTAGATCACAAAAACAATTGAAGTCTCGAACGTAGAGAAAATTAGCCATATTTATGATCTATCCAATCTGTAAGGATTTCAACTTTGAGTTCTTTACATCTTGTCTTCCCACTTGATTTGTGTTTGGTCCTTTTCACTTCAATTCCATCATTTTCACTCAATTACCTCAATTGACACCTACAAAGTGAAACAAAGCTAAGTAAGCTTAGTTTATACAATGAAATGCATAAATCCATAGAGATTAACATAGGAAAATATGTCTATTTTGGTACTCAATAAATTCCCCCATACTTAAACCTTTGCTCGTCCTCGAGCAAGCCTAAGGAGAGTTATTATCTACACTAAACCTAACCTAACTTTATTGTCCATTTTCGTAGGAGAACACGGTAGCTTTTAGCCTAAACTACAAGCCCATATTAAACCCCTAGGTGTCCCTAGTAGGAGGAGGTATGGTCTCCTAAAAGTTTACCAACAATAGCCACAACATTCTTATTATGGTAGTTAAAGTTCAAATCGAACTCAAGAGAAACACATGTGACAAGTAAAAGCATGGCTAAGAACTAAAGAAAACATAACAAATCATGAATAAGAAAACTAAGCAAACAAGATTAATAAATAACAATGCAAGCATCAAACTTCAACCAAACATGCTTGAATAAGGCAATTCCTCACTAGTCATCTCTCATTCACTCAAGTGTTTGATAATGGTTCCCTCAAGAGTCTTTCTATGAAAATATACTTACCATATGCTTGCTAGTCTACCTCATCTCCACTGCTCCATCTTACATGTCATGAATGAATGAATGAAAAGGTTTTAAAGTAAGGTTGTAATGGGGCCTTGGTTGAGAAAGTTACGAAAGAAAGAAATGAGTAAAGGAATTCAATCAAAGGCCTCTTCAAGATTAATGAAATATTAACTAATTGAAATTATGGGCATATTTTACTTTTAATAGCCCAAATCTTGGCTTGGTCAACAATTCACTAATCTCTCCATCTTTTAATCAACTTCTTTTCACTCTTTTCGTCTTTTTTTTTTCATTTGAACCTAGGAGATGCCAAGTTCTTTTATAGTGCCTTTCTTTTAGATTTTGCTTTCTTAAGGCACATTTTATTTTACTTTAAATACTTTGGACATCTCACTCATACAACCTTTTTCTCAATTGACCAACTCAAGGTGGTTTTTCCCCCCACACTTATTCTTGTTGCCAACCTTTTTTCCAAGAACATAAATGTAAAACAAGGCAATTATTTCACTAAGTCAAAGAGACAAGGTGAGTAAACTTGTTTTTCGTTTAAAGCTTAAGGTCCTTTTTGGGATAATAAGGTTTAACAACAAAGAACATGGCTAAAATCATGTTAAGCTCATGGGGTTATCTACATTGGTTTTACAAAGGTTGGTCAATTTGGCTCAAACTTAGTCCTAAACCTTAATCATCTTTCAAACATGAATGCAATAAATGTAATCTCAACAAGGTATCAAGCAAGTTCTAGAAGCATACAACCATAGGAGACATAAATTACACTCAAGAATGAAAAGAGATTGAAGTGCAATCTATAAAGCTCAAATCCTCGCAAGGTTGTTAATGCATTACCCTACTTAAACATATTTGACTTAAAGAAATCAACTAACACGATACTTAGAAATCAAGAAGCAAAGCATCTTATTCAATCAACATCATGCATCTTTCATTCCTAACTAGGCTAACACTCATACCATGAATAACTCATCATTCCATTTGAAAGTTAACTATCATGTAACTAAACTACTACCCCCAATTATCAAGCAATGCAATTGCAAATCAAAAGTGTCAACTCCCTGCCAGTATCACCCGTCGACGTATGAGGTTAGAGACGTCGACGGATGACTACTTCAGCTCAACTTATCTTCCTTGTCTGTCGAGGAATATGACACCAATTTTTAGCTCAAGTGGAGAGGGTGGGTGGCTCAAGTTGGTGTGTACAAAATCCTGAAAAATTAAACAAGAACAACAAGAGAATCAAAGCGAACAAAAGCGAAACAAGAAAACAACAAGTACAAAAGCTGAAATGAAAGTGAGTTAAGTAAATAATTAAACAAGTTCTAATCTAAAGAAAAACAGGGAAAAATCACAAGGGAACAGGGGAAACAAATGAAAATGTAAAGAAAGTAAAGATAAATGCCGTAGCCCCCCGGCAACGGCGCCAAAATTTGATGCGTGTCGCAAAGCACCAAAAATAACCTCACTACTCTAACATGTAGTTAGGAAGCAAGGGTCGATCCCACAAGGAGCTATCCAATTTACCATTACTTTCACAAAGCATATATCAAACTAAACAAGAATTTAGAGAGGGGGTTTTGTATTGGTGTTGGAAATAAAATATAAAGAGTTATCAAGTATGGTAATAATAATGCAATGTATGATAAAATAAAACCTCCAATCTATTATATGATCAATCTTTCAACCTAGCACTTGATCATTGATTCACTAACCAAACATTCTACTCATTAATTGGTTAACCCCATCGATTAGAAACCAGCTTCAAATCTATGGATCTTTCCTAATGTTGATTAACCATGAATCTAAGTTCATTATTAATCCTTCTCTTATGGCTAATTTGAATCCCAGCAATCCAAATTCAAGCCTAGAAGAGCAATAAGCTAGTGAAAGATGAAAGCTAACAACAATCAATAACAAACCCAGCATTCATTATTCAAATTGCATCTTCAAATCTCTTTGAATGTAAAAACATCCTCTTGCTACTCAAGTTCTAAGAAATCACCAAACTCTAGCATTGGAGTTCAAAGATTAGCGTGCTAATGAGCTACTCAATCAATCATTTGCAACTAATTAACTAAGCAATCCAAAAAGACAAGATAACAAACATAATCATCATCTTTAAAGCTCAAGAGATAGAAGAACAATCAATGAACAAGAAAGCATTAAGAACAAGAACCTCACAAGTGCAGATCAAAGTGATTGAATCTTATAGTAGATTGGAGTTATAGAGTTTTGCTAAACGAAAATTACAAGAAGAAAAGAACCCAACAAAAATACAAACTTAAAAACTGAACTAACTCTTCTCTCCAGCTGCCTTTTCTCCCTTTCGGCTATATGCCTCCAGCTGCCAGCCCACTCCTCCTCAATAATTCCTTAGAGATGAGATAAGGAATCCTAAGAATAAAATAAACTAAAGTAGAGGCCATTAAGGAAAAGAGGGAGACAAGTCTGAGGAAATTGGGGATTTTATTATGCCTCCTCTCCACTGAATCCCCGGGATATGTTTTTCAAGGATTTGATAATGGAATGACAGCATTTAAGTGGGTCTGCCGACATTTTGACTCTGTTAGCCGTCGACGTCGACATGTTTGCCCGTCGACGTCTCTGCTTGCTTTCTTCATATTTTTCCCAGCTCGATTGATCCGTCGACGTCTAAAGATGTGCACGTCGACGTCTAAGTGTTTAGCTTTTGTGTATTCGAAGTCAGAAATTTCTACCCGTCGACGTCTAGAGTCTAGCCGTCGACGTCTGGCATTGGGAACTCCCTGGAATTGTTGGCCGTGGACGTCCAACTTCAATCCGTCGACGGATTGGTC